>CM051630.1:1744208-3217958 GCA_028020825.1 Podargus strigoides
CATCAGATAAAGCTGCAGCCAACTTCTCAGACCGTTCCTTGTTGAAGAACCTTGGTCACTGGCTGGGAATGATTACGCTGGCTAAAAATAAGCCCATCTTGCACACGGTGAGCTTCTGTCTTTACAGATTTGTTTTGCATGAATTGGCATGCTGTTATGCAGTAGCATAGGCTACTTTGGAAATTTTATATCACCTTCCCAATGCCTCTTTTTTGTGCGAGTTGGTCATTTAAGACTTCTAAATATTTTTTTTTTTAATATCAGAAAAGTTAGTAGTTAAATTCTTGCCAGAAATAAATGAGTTAATTCCATGTAAAAATGTATATCTGTAAATTTTGTTCAAAAAGTATGTGCTGCTTAGCAGTCTGTAAAATTTGAGGACTGTCTTGACTCAACCTTGCTGATATGTCCTGTGAGGAAATAGCGTGGAAGTGAAATTTTTGCAGTGTGCTTGCTATTTTCTCCACTCTCTTTCTCTTCTCAATTGCTGATGGTATTTTTTCAGGATTTGGATGTGAAATCACTACTACTGGAAGCATATGTTAAGGGACAGCAGGAATTGCTTTATGTAGTGCCATTTGTTGCCAAAGTCTTAGAATCCAGCGTCAGGAGTGTGGTAAGTGACTTTGTGCTGACAGTTATTGCTCAAGTGGCAAAATAAGTATTGTAGAAAGTAATTAGCTGTTGTCTTCACAAAGTGAAAACTGCCTGAATTTCATGGAGAAAAATAAAAGGGATGTAAGGGCCTAAAGTGAAGGAGTTCAGTTTTGAGGGAAATTACATGGTCCATGCATTTTGCAGTCTAAATGGATGGTATTAGCTGGGCTGGACTGTGATATCCCTGAACAGAACTCTATTGTGAAACAGAAGGGGTTCTAGGATCTATTATTCTTTGGGTTTATTTTTAATCCCCCCACCCTCCTTTGACCTGATTAGCTCTTATCAGTTCTGCTTGACATAGAACTGATCTCTCTGAAGGACCAAGTCATTGTGTTTCCAGTTTAATGTTCAACTAGCTTCCCAATCTAGTTCCGGTCAAACAGGATATGAAATTCAATCCTGATTGCAGCTGTACAAACTTTTCCATGGCTGTACGCATGCATGGTCACGTTTCAGAAATTTCCAGTTGTAAGTTATCCAAATGATTCAAGAAGTTTGTGTAATACTGCTCTCCCTTTTCTCTTGTAGGTCTTCAGGCCTCCAAACCCGTGGACAATGGCCATTATGAATGTTTTAGCCGAGCTACATCAAGAACATGATCTAAAAGTAAACTTCTGTTTTTCTTTTCTGTGCCTACTGGGTGTGAGGTTTTCTTGACATCAGAAAGGATGTTGTGAAGGCCCAGATTTCACTTCTCGCTCCTTTAGCTTGGGGAGAATTGGCCATTGCTTAATTTGGTAGAACTTGGATGAAACTCTTCTCCTGTGAGGTCAGCATGCAAGATATTTGTCTAATCCTCAGAAACTAGTAAAGTCTGTAAAAGGCATGGGGTTAGAATGGGAAGCTTGGGAGTCAAGTAGCCCAGTAAATGTTTTGGATGTATTCCTTGTGACATAACCTAAACTAGAATTGTCATGCAGTTGAATCTGAAGTTTGAGATTGAGGTGCTCTGCAAGAATCTTGCACTAGACATCAATGAGCTGAAACCTGGAAGTCTCCTGAAAGATAAGGATCGTCTGAAAAATCTGGATGAGCAGCTGTCTGCTCCAAAGAAGGATGTGAAGCAGCCAGAAGAGCTACCACCCATCACAACAACTAGTAAGTACATTTCATATAGAACCCAGAACTACACTATAGAAGTTCAAATAAGACAGGTTATGCTATTGCGAAGAAAATTGTGAAGCTACATATGCTATTGTAACATTGCTGAATGCTTGGGAGCACTTGGATAGTTTTGTAATAGGAGATGTACAGAGTTTGGAGATGGGAAGGGAATGGGTGCATCCTGAGGACCAATTCTGCATGTGCTGTGTGTAGCTGCTCCCTAGAAGGGAGTGAAGCAGGGATGGATCTATTAACAAGACATCAGGGGCTAACCTGTGTCATAACAAATCTCTGCTAAAATGTGCTGAAGCTAGTTTGGTATTAATCGTTGGGAATATGGAGAATAAAAATTGCTTGATAAGTTTAGGGGGCTTCATAATCAAACTGCAAAACTTGTTCACTTGCTAGTTTGGATAAGAAGTGTATACTTCTGTTGTAAGCTCTTGCTTTTCAGTAATGGTCCAATACAAACATTCTTGTATTCTACAGCTGCTTCTACAACTCCAGCTACCAGCACCACTTGTACAGCCACGGTTCCTCCACAGCCCCAGTACAGTTATCACGACATCAATGTCTATTCTTTAGGAGGGTTGGCTCCACACATTACCTTAAATCCAACGGTAAGTTTTAGAGCTGATTTGCTTTGCTAAAATAATTCTTACCACCAACATTGCCACAGATCTCAGCTGGTGGGAGCAGCATTTTGTAAGCTGAAGTTATTGGAGAGTCATTTATCAAAAGTAATGGGGAGGATTACTATCAAGTAATCAAATGGAGAACCTTAGGGGTGGTTAGTAGTTAATTAGCTCACAAAATTTCACATGGTCAAGTGATGTTTTGCTGTGACACATTAGTGTCCAGTTTATTTCTGGCAATAAGTGACAGCTGGAATAGTTGCTATCAGGACTTAAGCTTACAAGGAGCTTCTGTGCACCTGAAGAGCGACTTAGCTCTTAAGTTAGTCTTTGCATTGTGCTCGACAGCAGCTTTGAAAGAAAAGTGGTCAGATGTCCCAGTTTGAGAATTATCAAAGAGATATTCTGTGATACTGTAATAGTTGCATGCAGAGCACAGGAGTGCTGCACTCTAGACAAGCTATGACAGTAAATATAAAAGCTTTTTTTGACAACTAGACATGTGAATGTCTAGGGTAGATGGGCTTCTAGTTTACTTTATTCTCATTTAACTTCCCTAATCCTCCAGATTCCCCTGTTCCAAGCCCACCCGCAGCTGAAGCAGTGTGTGCGACAGGCGATAGAGCGAGCCGTGCAGGAGCTGGTCCACCCGGTGGTCGATCGGTCCATCAAGATTGCCATGACTACCTGTGAGCAGATAGTCAGGAAGGACTTCGCACTGGATTCGGAGGAGTCACGGATGCGTGTGGCCGCACACCATATGATGCGGAACCTGACTGCTGGCATGGCCATGATTACCTGCAGGGAGCCTTTGCTCATGAGCATAGCTACCAACTTGAAAAACAGTTTTGCTACTGCATTGAGGGTAAGCGTTGCCTCATCTGAAGCTTATTTCCAGCTTATAGGTCTGCAGACATCCAGCATTAGCAAATCAGTTCTCCACACTGTAGACTTGTTAATTATGTGGCTTAACCAGTGTGGAAATGAATTTAGTGGGCAAGTCTCATGATTCTTCTGGAATCACAGTGAAAAAACTGTGCTGAAATAACAAATGTCAAATAGTCTTAAGCCTGTGAGGTGGATCTTACTGTATTGTTCACAAACTTCCTGACTGCCTTTTTATGTTAGAATCATAGAATCGTTTTAATTGGAAAAGACCTTTAAGATCACCAAGTCCAACCATTAACCCAACACTGCCCAGTCACCACTAAACCATGTCACTCAGCACCACATCCACATGTGTTTTAAATACCTCCAGGGATATTGCCCCGGTGTTCTTTCCAGTTTGATCACACTGTGGAAGCCTTGAAGTGCTTATCTTCCTGTGGGTTTTCAGGTAGAAAAGACAGAGTGGGGAGGACCAAATTGGTTTTAGGACTTTCTGGTTATGTCTTGGATTGTATCAGCAAGTGTGTATGCTTCAGACAGATTTTATATAAGACTGTTCTGCACAGCTTATTAATTCATCAGGTTTTCTAGAGGATGTTTTCAGATCTCTTCATGAACAAAGTCTAAGCTGCAACACTAGCTTCCCATTCTTGACTCAAGGGAGCACAGTTTGTAAACTGCTGGCCAGAACAGCAGCTGCCACCCAGAAAACTTGCTGTGCTGGCCATCAGTGTCAGCAACAGGCACAAGGGCGTAAGGATCCTGAAAAGATCAAGCCATTGTTATCCTTTTAGGGATTTAAAAAAGTTAGAAAGAACTGCCTAACTGTTGCTTTAAGGGCATGTCAGTATTTCCCAGCTGTTGGGGTACGGGGTAGTACAGAAAACAGTGTTGCAGCAAGTGCTGAACAAGACGTAAAAATTCACATGTGGCTTATTGTATGAAGTAATTAACAAGTAATAATTTCTTTTGAGAGAAGCAGTGTAGTTCTCAGGAATTAATGAAATAGGGGTAGATCTTAATGGACAAAGAAATCCAAGTCAATTGGACTGCCTTTATGTGTATTCCATTCTCAGTGGGAGTTGCTGCTTTGCACCCTGAAAGGTAAGTCCATCTGTTCAGGCTTTTCCTAAAGCAGACTCCAAGAAGAAAAGAAGAAAATCTGTATCAGAAAGAACTCACTGAAAAAGGCTCAGAACTACTGTTTTGCATTTAGTGATGCACTTTCATATCTTCTGATTACAACCTAGGAAGTGGAAAAACTTTTTAGGCTGTGATGCAAGGCTTGCTTTTCCTGCATTAGCATCTGTTGTATGTGCATCAGGTGTAAAGCAGGGCTTTGTTTCTGTGCCCTGGAGA
Organism: Podargus strigoides; assembly: GCA_028020825.1. Taxonomy (NCBI): domain Eukaryota; kingdom Metazoa; phylum Chordata; class Aves; order Caprimulgiformes; family Podargidae; genus Podargus; species Podargus strigoides. The sequence goes on from CM051630.1 coordinate 1,748,855, forward strand.
TAGGCTGGTGGAGAAGATGGAGAACCTCCTGCTGTTTTGTTCCTTGTTGAAAGTCTTTACTGTTGGCTTGCCTACATGTTTTATTCAAAGCTATGCAAAATTAAATTTATTATGGTATATTCCATGCAAAGAGAGTGCATTTCTTTTTATTGCTGGTGTTCTGTATAGGCAGTAGTGCAGGTTTTAAGGCTAGTAATATACAGGGAAAATTTACAGCCTTCACTGATTCTTGTGGTTTTCAATAGGCAGCCTCCCCACAACAGAGGGACATGATGGAGCAGGCAGCTGCCCAGCTAGCACAGGATAACTGTGAGCTAGCATGCTGCTTTATCCAGAAGACGGCTGTGGAAAAGGCAGGCCCCGAGATGGATAAGAGGCTTGCAACTGTAAGTATGAGACAGCTGTCTTTTATCAGTATTATATGTGCTCATATGCATCCAGACTCAGTGTCTGAAGTTCAATGTGGTGTTTGGGTTTTTTTCCCCAGGAATTTGAGCTCAGAAAACATGCTAGACAAGAGGGTCGTCGGTACTGTGATCCTGTTGTGTTAACTTACCAGGCTGAGCGCATGCCAGAACAGATCAGGTTAAAGGTGAGGATGTTAACTGAGCTGTGTTTGATGCTGCCCTTCTCCCCCTCCTGCTAATAAAGAGTGGATGGTGCAGCTTGAGCTGAGCAATCCTGTATATCGGTAGTCTTGTCTAACAGCACAGCTGCTATTGGCTTGATGAGTAACAGAATAACATATTCACGTGTGTCCAGAAGAGTGTTGATAAAATTTTCCTGAATTCCTTGAGGAACTGAGAAGTCCTGTCTCTTGTTGTGTACTGTTCCTTTCACTGAAAGGATGATTAGTCTTGTTTCATTGTCTTGTCTCCTTTGTTTTCTTCTCTTAAAGGACATGCTCTGCTGAGAGCACATAGTATTTCTCTGGTGTCAGACACGCATGAAGCCAGTGTTCAATTATTCCTGTTTCTGTGAATGTGAGTTGCAGTTGTAGAGCAAAATCCTCCTGTTAGGAGGTGTGGCAGGAGAGATAAGACCTCAGTGCAGAGCAGTTGAATCCTACTTCTTCATGTCTAGGCCACTCTATTTAAGAATGTGACTGAGCAGCTATATGTTACACAAACTGCCCTCATTTTTAACTGCCACAGTAATAAACAATGAGGTTAACGCCTATTCTTTTCATTGCAAAGGTTGGAGGTGTGGACCCAAAACAGCTGGCTGTTTATGAAGAGTTTGCACGCAATGTCCCTGGCTTCTTGCCTACCAATGACTTAACTCAGCCTACAGGATTCTTGGCTCAGCCTATGAAGGTAGAGATTTCTGAATTAATCGGCTTGAGAGCACTATAGCCCTTTTGGTGAATGTTGTGGAACTTGTGCCTTTTCCTAGAAGAGAAGTACAGAGGCATTTGTATTGCTTGGCAATAGTGGTTGAAAGATGCATTAGTTCTAAAGTCATACTACTGGCAACATGAAACTTGTATCCAGTGTTAAGGATTATGACCTAAATTGGGACAAGATCTGGAAGTTATGATTACTACATGTAGTTTTAGTAGCAGTGAGGTGTTTTATTCAAATCTGTTTACTTTTGGAGAAGATTGTGGATGGCAAGCATAGATACTGAGATAATGAACAGGTTTGTGTGCATACTTGGTCTTAAGGACTAAGATTTCTTGCTAGTTATTTCCACAACTCAATTTGCTCATGTTTATTTAAAATGCCAGCATAACTAACCACAATACTATAGAAGTCTAAATTTTGGATGCTACAGTTTCTGAAATAGAAGTGCCAATCAGTATTTGAGTTCTGCAAACAGACCTTGGAAAAAATCACTCACTCCCACTTTCTCTTAAGCAGCAAGCTTGGGCTACAGATGACGTAGCACAAATCTATGACAAATGTATGACAGAACTGGAGCAGCACCTGCAGTCCATTCCACACACCCTGACCATGAATCCTCAAGCTCAAGCACTGCGCAGCCTGTTGGAGGCTGTGGTAGTGGCTCGGAACTCTCGTGATGCTATTGCTGCACTTGGACTACTGCAGAAGGTGAGTGTTAACAACTCTTCTCCTGTAACAACTCATCTAGAGTTTATTACTCATCTGGCTTGTGGGTTGTATCTTCATGCATCCTGTGGAGCTTGCTTGGTGAGCAGTGTTGAACTACTGCCTTTGGAAATTCAGTAAATGAAATTGGAAGAGGGCCATGGTGCTCATGTGGTGTCTTGTACACACGGTGGCCAGGCTGCTGTGGAAAGAAGCAGGTCCAGAATCCTGGGATGTACGTTCAGATGTGGCAAGTAGAGTGGTTGCACTCCAGAATAGTCTTTTATTTCAGGATGATTTGGAGGCTGAGATGATGTTTGAGCTGCCCTTGGTGGGTAGTATTGAATATAGTACTGGATTTATAGCAGCACACTTGGGGATTTTATTTTGCAGTAACTGATAAATGAGTATACTTGGTGGCTTGTCCCTGGCCAGTGGCCAAGCTTATTCATTCAGCTGCTTGTTCATTTTGCTGTCCTGCTGGACAGGGAGAAAATAGAGGGAAGGCAAGATGTCTTGTTCAGTCACATTATGACAGTTTAGTAAGGAAAGGAAAATCTGTGTGCACAAACACAACAAAAAAATTCACTATTTCCTATCAGCAGGCAGATCTCTAGCCACTCCTGTGAAAACAGGGCTTCAGCACATGTACCGTTTGCTTGGGAAGGCAAGCATCATAACCATAGATGCCCCCTTTATCCTCCTTTCCCTTGGATTTTATTGCTGAGCATGATGTCATATGCTGTGGAACATCACTTTGTTCAGGTTGGGTCAGCTGTCCTGGCTGTGTCACCTCCCAGCCTCTTTCCCATCCCCAGCCTACTCACTGCAGAGTGGGAAAGAGAAAGCCTTGATGCTCTGCAAGCACTGTTCAGCAGTTGGCCAAACACTGCTGTGCTGTCAGTGCTGTTTCAGCCACAGATCGAAAGCACAGCACCATATGGGCTGCTGTGAAGAAAATCAACTCTATCCCAGCCAGAGCTAGAAGACTGCACTAGGTGGGGAGTGTTGTAGTGAGCTGTGTGAGCTGAGCTGGCATCAGTGCCTGTGTGGTAGTGCAGTGTAGTGGCAGATGTGGAGAAAGATCCATTTGAGTACAGCGAGAGGACTCTGAGCTGTCTGCATGAGGGTCCAAGAACAGTGGCAAAACAAAAGTAATTGGAAGCTAGAAACCACTTCAAGGGAGGCTCTTTGTTCTTGACTGATAGTGTTTATACCCGTTAAAGTATCTCGTCCTGACTAGGCCTCAACCAGGTACACTGTGCTGCCAGTATAACAGACTCATCTTCCATTTGCTATAGACTAGCACAGATGCACCTGAGTGCTGCAGCACTTTGGCTGAAGACCCTGATAGCTGACCTCTGGCAGGTTCTGGAAATATCCTTTCATGTAGGTTCTCACGAGCCATATGCAGAATTGCTCACGAGGAGGCACTGACTTCTAGAAGCTGCAGCACAAACTTATGCAGTGTTTCATCTGATCTGGTACATATATAAAGCTGGGGGGCATAGTGAGACCATAGGACAGCTGTGTCCAGTGAAAGTGTAGATGCCATAGTAGCTGGTAAAATCTCACATACCCTTATCAAGGGGTCAGCATAACGACTCAGTTGGGTTTTGCATGTCTGCCAAGCGTTCTAGTGGCAACTCTTGACGATGTAATTTGCAGAAGATTTGGAAGAGGACTTGTTTTTTCCTCTGCTAACAGGTTGCATCTATTCTAGGCTGTAGAGGGCTTACTGGATGCCACTAGTGGGGCAGATGCTGACCTCCTGCTTCGCTACCGTGAGTGTCACCTGCTTGTGCTGAAGGCTCTGCAGGACGGCCGTGCGTACGGATCTCCGTGGTGTAACAAACAAATTACGAGGTCAGTTATGAGACAGTAAGAGGACTGATGTAGCTTTCATCATCTTTTGGGGAGCTGCTGTGTTACTCTGAATCACCTGTCAATATTTTGCATTGCTACAATTTGGACAGACAAAAAATAACAAGGTTTTTTTATTTTAACTGGATCTTCTGATAATGCTGCTTCATGCCAGAACGTAAGAATCTTTGATAGTATGAAGAATTAGAGATGCTCTGTTTTTTTGTTGTTTTGTTTTCTCATTTTATAGAGAATGTCTCTGCATGCCTTTGCAAACCAGGTGACATGGTGTATGCCTCCAGCAGAAGCACTAGTGCTTCAGCTAGACAGATATGCCACTTTGTCCTCAGAAGAGAGGCTGCTTATGCTGAATAAACTGAAGCTCTTGAAGGGCCATTGTGACCAGTTGTACAGGGCAACAAATGCTTGAGGCTGACTGGTCCTGAACCCAAACATGACCTTAGAGGATGCTCCAGAAGAGGCTTCTTCTGGAGCCGAGTCATGAATGGCACAGTTTCTGAAGTATTAGGTTTGAGTTACTTTGTGTAAACTGTGCTGTTTCAGTACACTTTTTAAAAGGAGTCAAATTCTTCAGGTGCCTGATTGAATGCCGAGATGAATACAAGTACAACGTGGAAGCTGTGGAGCTGCTCATCCGCAATCACCTTGTTAACATGCAGCAGTATGACCTTCACTTGGCTCAGGTAAAGGGAACCTGCTCTTTTGGAGGAGAAGAGTCATGGTCAGTCCACTGTAAGATTGGTGGTTGAACTTTAATTGCCTTTTTCATGTTGGCAGTCAATGGAGAACGGCTTGAACTACATGGCTGTGGCGTTTGCCATGCAGTTGGTCAAGATCCTGTTGGTGGATGAGAGAAGTGTGGGCCATGTAACAGAGGCAGATCTGTTTCACACAATTGAGACACTCATGAGGATTAATGCTCATTCCAGAGGAAACGCCCCAGAAGGGTGAGATTTAAATAATATGCAATATATGACTTGTCTCCTGCTCATTTATGATTTGAATGTTATATAGGCAGTGTCTCATATCATTCAATCATACAGCTTTGAACTTTCTCTAGAGCTGCAGTCCTCTGTTAGCTTAAACTGTCACTTTAACTGTGCTGATTTTATGTCAAAATAGAGGCAGCTGCAGCATGCTTGAGCAGAAGAATTTTTCTATGCACTGTGCTCCAGAATACCATGGTACTGTGAGAAAATTGCTTGAATTCCTGCTTTATCTCAAATTTAGGCAATATTGTTACCTGTTTAAGTCTTAAATTATCTAGGTGTTAATATGTTAATTTGTTAATTCATCAAATTAGACAATCCTTTTGGTTTCTTTAGACAGTTTTGTTTAGAGTCTCTGAAGCAATTATCCAGCGATCTTGCATGGCTCGTGTATCCACCAGCAGATGTTGCCACAGCATCTGGAAATACCTGTGGGACTTGCAGGTCTCCTCTTACTAAGGTGGAAGCAATTGCTGCTGGGTTTGAGAAAGACACGGATTGGAGCTTGGAGAACTCTGGATTGCTGTGAGAGCTGGCTGGTGGTGGTGGCAGTGGCTGCCACTACCAACACAACTGCTGGTGGGAGGTCCAAAACAAAAGTCCTTTCCTCTGCAGTTGGTGTGGGTAGACTCTGCTGTATGATGTGACTTTAGCTGAAACCAAATTTAGTGCCCCGGTCAGGCTGTTTAGCACTGGCATCTCACTCTTGGAGTGTCTGGGGGCTTTTAAAGTCAGCAAAACTGAATTCCTTGTGGTGCTTTGTTGCAACACGCTGCTATATGAATTGAAGTGGAACTTCAAAGCTTGTATGACTTCAGTGTTCCTTCTTTCATCATAAATGTATCTGCTTTCATGACTTATTTCTGCTATTCCACTGAGGACTGGAAGATATGAAGACCTAGTATAAGAAATAATTTGCTTTCTTTCAACTATATTTGTCTGAGCTTCCAGTTCCCGCAGCTGCTCGGGGAGGAGGAATTCTAACCCAGCTCTTGGTCTGGTCTGTTGCATTAGATTGCCCCAGCTGATGGAAGTGGTCCGATCAAACTACGAAGCAATGATTGACCGTGCTCATGGAGGTCCCAATTTCATGATGCATTCAGGAATTTCCCAAGCCTCTGAGTACGATGACCCACCAGGTCTGCGGGAGAAGGCAGAATACCTGCTGAGGGAGTGGGTGAATCTCTACCATTCAGCTGCAGCAGGCCGTGACAGTACCAAAGCATTCTCTGCATTTGTTGGACAGGTAGAGCTTTTGGAAAGAAAGGTGCTTTTTATTCAACATAAGTAGGGTGTGATGCCCTCCATTTTAAAGCAGTGTTATAACCCATGTTAGGCATCCTTTTGAAACTTGCAGGTGTGTGGCAGTTGTCTGTAAAAGTTTTGTGGGTTTGATGGTGTGACTGAGAAGGGAGATGCCCTCAGTACCCTGACATGTGTGGTAACAACCTCCCTAGATACCTGCAGTCATCTTCCTAAAACTGTGTTTCTGGCAGCTCCTTGACTGCAGCTGCAAGTAAGCCCCTGACTTAGTCTGTTTGCATTGCATTCTCTTTAAAATTCCCTTTCAGTATACAGAAACACTGCAGATTTTGCAGTTACTAATGAAAAGTTCCAGCTATGAAGTGTATGTAAAGACCTTGACTGGTGCTGTGATTTATTTTTTTTTTCATGTGACTGTAGTGTTCTGTACTGGCTTGTAGCCAGCTTTCTGTTGTTCTGGCTTCTACTGCATAGCATCTTTTTTTGAATGTTTTTAACAGATCTTGTGTTAAACCCACTTTAAAAAAAAATTACCTCTTCATGTGACCTCACTTTTTATACCTTAAAGTATGCTTATAAAGCACACTTCAGTACAGTGTACTCATAATACTCAATGCACTTTTGTCCTATTTCACTCTTTTATCACGCTTGCTTACCTGTTGTCACTATTTGATCAGACTTGAAATAGCAATTGAAATATATCAAAGTGCAGTATTTATATATATTTTTTTCCTTACAGGCTTTAGCTATGGGCTTTAAATAGCTATTTGGTAATAGCTGCATTAAACAAGGTTTTATTACTGAACTTAAATGACCACAATTTGTTTCTGCTTATGTTAAGTGCTCCTTCCTTTCCACTAGTCTTTAGGACAAGAAAAAGCATAGAATTTTGAAGGCAAATTCATGGATTCCTTTAAAAAAAAAAAAAAAAGGTTTCTCCAGAAATACTAGAAGTTCTCCAAGAGCTAGTGATTAAACTGTTCATATAGCTTCATGTCTGTGTAGTAGGAGTTTAGAAGTAAGATGCTTTATTCAAAACCCAAAGGTTTCCTGCAGTGCAATTTGTTTCATTTTAATGGATTTAATACTGTGGGTAATAAATAAAAGGAGGTGGGTTTTTTTTTAATATGTATGTTATTAAAGACAGCCCTCCAATGCAGAACAAAGCACCCACCCACTCTTTCTCTACATGTAATGTTCCTGTAAGGAAAATTCACTCTACAAATGCAGTTTGCTGCTACAGAATGTTTACTGCAAAGCAGTGATGGTCCCTGAGCTAGCAATTGAAGTCTGCCTTTCCCAGAGCTTGTACACCCTCTGTGGGCTCCTGAACTCCTGCTGAACTGCTGCCTCTTGCTGTCCTTCACCTAAGGCTGAGTGCTGGTGGCAGAACTGTGAGACAGGCTCCTCAGCTATGCTGATGGTTGAAAAGAATTTGGATCAAAAAGGCTGTATTTTGGGAGTAAATGTATTTGCTAAAATTGTGTTGTCACCCTCAAGTGGCTGTGAAAATATTTGTCTTGGGGAGAAGTAGCAGAGATGGCTTGCTCCCCATCTCCCCTGAGAGTGTGGTAAAAATTAACTGCCAGGCAGGGCAGGTGCTTTGTGAAGTCTGTGGTGTTTGAAATAAGTTGTAAAATGAACCTCCTGTGGTTATGGTTCTGAGGTTTTTTCCTTTCCTGGGCAGATGCACCAGCAAGGAATCTTGAAAACAGATGACCTGATCACCCGCTTTTTCCGTCTGTGCACCGAGATGTGTGTGGAAATCAGCTACCGGGCTCAGGCTGAGCAACAGCATAACCCTGCTGCCAACCCCACGATGATTCGAGCCAAGTGCTACCACAACCTGGATGCCTTTGTGCGACTCATTGCACTGCTAGTGAAGCACTCTGGGGAGGCAACCAACACGGTTACAAAGATCAACCTCCTGAATAAGGTTGGGAACCCTTTTTTGTGCTCACTGCATTTCAAGTGTGTGATTGGTTGTACCTTGGGTGGTAAATGTGAAGTGTAGGCTACTGCTGAAGTGGAGGAGGAGGACTTTAATGGGTTGGTAACTGAAATGATAAACTGTTGAGTGGAGCATCAGGATGCCGAGTGGCTTTCTTGCTTGCAAAGAATTCATATCAAACAAACCTGAAACTCACCTTTGTGCCTTGAAGTGACAAAGCTGAGTGCTGCTGTTTTGAGGCATTAGAAAGTGGGGTTTAAGGTTGGTGATTCCAGGGGTGACTGCCTTGGTTTTGTGAGGGCCTTGCCTGTACTCTGACACTACTTGGTTTATGGCCAGTCTTAGGTAGTTAAAACCTTCCAACACTGCCCAGTCAGTCATTGTGACTGTGATTCATGGGACAGGGAGAGCAAAGTATAGGAGTTGGAAGTTGCTGAAACAGATTGTGCTACTAATTTACGTAAAGCTTCCAATAACTGGAATCTTTGGTTCTTGTTAGAATCTACTGATATTTTTTTTTTTTTTACTGATGGTTAAAGTATTATCTATATGCTGGCTTGCAAAGTAATTCTTGCCATCACCACTGAAAAGTCTTGATCTCTTTAGGTTCTTGGCATTGTGGTGGGAGTTCTTCTGCAAGACCACGATGTTCGGCAGAGTGAGTTTCAGCAGCTTCCTTACCATCGCATTTTCATCATGTTGCTGTTGGAATTAAATGCTCCTGAGCATGTGCTGGAGACCATCAACTTCCAGACACTCACAGCTTTCTGGTATGTATTTGAGATTGGCCACAATGCTCATCCTTTCCTGGTAGGATCAAGATTTTTTCATCTAAAGGCTATCTGACTGTTCCCTTGTGGTGGCTTAATCACATTTGGAGTAAGAGGTTCTCCTACAGGCTGTCCACTTGCTTGTTTGAAGGAAGATGACTGGTAAAACCCAAGATGCTGAAATGCCTTGCTTTTAGGGCTCTGTATGTTTTCCCTCAATGTTACGAAAAGCAATCTTATTGCTGTGCACTTCTAACCTGCTCTAACTTTTCTTTCAGTAACACATTTCACATCCTGAGGCCTACAAAAGCTCCAGGTTTTGTTTATGCCTGGCTGGAACTGATCTCCCATCGGATATTTATTGCAAGAATGCTGGCACATACACCACAGCAGAAGGTGTGGCTGCAGTTTATCTCTTCTGGATTAAAAAAGCTCACACGGATGCTTATCTGGTGTGGTGCTGTTTCACATCTCTTGAAGTGCACTAGTAGCATGGCTGTTCTGTTTTTGTTGTCTTCCATATTCACAGTAACCTAACTGCATGGAGGAGAGTCTTTGTGTCCATAAATTATGGGTTATAGGGTGAATGGAATTTAATAAACGTGCCTTTGTCAAAGTTCAGAAGTCTAGACCAAATACTCTCAACTCTGTATGGCATGTTGAGTGTTCTGGAAAACACCCGTAGCATACGACGTGCAGCTAAAGCCCTTGAAATGAGCTGTGCTGCCCTCGCTCCTAGAGCTAGCACTTGGACATAACTTTGATCCAGGCTTATATGAAGACCAATCTATTTAGTTTTGAAGTTAAGGTAACTGCTCTTCATTGCAAGTTTTCCACCTGCTCTTTTTTTTTCTTGACAGGGTTGGCCTATGTATGCCCAGTTACTGATCGATCTTTTCAAGTACTTGGCTCCTTTCCTTAGAAATGTGGAACTCACCAAACCTATGCAAATTCTTTACAAGGTACAGAAAGTCACCTAATAGATGCTCCTTCCAACCAAAGTTGTCTAAAAGTAGGGATGTTCTGGTAGAAAAATAGGATTTACTGTTCTTTTATAATTTGTATCTTAGAGTTAAATGCCAGTCTACTGTGGGACAGAAACAGGCTGTCTTCCCAGATTAATTTTTTCCTGTTAATGTTAACCACATGATATAGAAGGATGGTTCTGCAAGCTCTTGGGCAGTTCCAACAGTTACACACCTCTTCTATATTTTATTTCACAGGGCACTCTGCGCGTGTTGCTCGTCTTATTGCATGATTTCCCAGAATTTCTTTGTGACTACCACTATGGGTTCTGTGATGTGATCCCACCTAACTGTATTCAGCTAAGGAATCTCATCCTGAGTGCCTTCCCACGGAACATGAGGCTTCCAGACCCTTTCACCCCCAATCTAAAGGTAGGACTTACTTTCATGAGTTTGCTAATAGGAAGCTTTAATCCTCCAAATACACTTTATCTATTTTTTTGGCGGAGACTCTGGAATTTTGGGAACAGTTTAACTGATACTTGAATTTGTGCAGCCATTCAAAAGTTAACGGGTAATTTGAGACTTAAGTGGCATAGTCAGCAGCTAGCAGAACAGCATTTTTAAAAGCAGGTGCATTTCAGTTGTTTGTAATGCTCAATGGTTAGCAGTTTCCACACCAAGCAGGTTACAATCCTCGTCCTGTACGACATTTGTTGCACTGGGAAGCATAAAGCTTGCCTCTGGTCTGTCTGGCTTCAGTGGCACCCGTAGACACTTGGCTTGCTTACAAAGTCTGTGCAGGTTCTACCTGAAAGAACAGGCTGTGGAGACTTATGTTCTGTGAGAACTGCATTGAGAAAGCTTTTCTGTTTCCAAAGGGAGTCTTGACTTGATGGCATCCCTAAACTGGCACACGGCATTGGAGCAAGGGGCATATTTATAATTTTACTGTCTGATTTGTCACTGAAAAACAGACTACTAAAGCAGTCTCTGTGGCTTTGCTGTTTGAAAGTTCAGCCAACAGTTCTTGTCTGAGTTTTGTTCAGCTCACTGAATCGTACAGTTTGTGCTCTGCAGGATGCATGGGGACTGGAGTTCAGTTAACTCATTGTTGAAGAGGGGGTGTCTGAGCACTACGTAATTATAAATACTTCTGGATGAGGAACACTGATGCTGTCTTATCTAGAAAATAATGAGATAAACCACCATTCTGAAGCAAGCTTCTTGCATAAGGGGGAGAGACTTTGAGAAGTGTTGATGTTATCTAATGGTATCTTTGGGCATATGCCAGTCTAAATTGTGGAATGATTAGCAGCAAGCTTTCTCACACTGCTGAGTACTGTCCTGTTACTCTTCCTTGCCCGAGCTGTGCTGGGAGCAAAGCTGCCATATTCATTCAGTTGGCACTTCTTGAGACTGAAGAAGGCTGTTCTTGTGTGCATACTTGTATGTTTTTAAACTACCAGACTGTCTTGAGTGTAGATGGGGAGACTTCAAAGGCAGTGACTGAATTCCCCTACGGCCTTCACTCTTGAATTATTTTATCCTCTATTTTCAATTCTTTGAGACGAGCATCTAATAAGTTTGCACATTAGAGACCGAGTTTCTTCTGAACTCTGCAGAAGTCTGATGTTGCCTTTTCATTGCTGGTAGGCAGAAGTCATCAACAGCAGCACTTGATGCAATACCACTTGCAAATCTGCTGTTGCCATTTGTTGCTTTAGAGATTGCTCATGGTTTAGCTGACTGGGTTTTCTCTCAACAGGTGGACATGTTAAGTGAAATTAATATTGCTCCCCGAATACTCACAAATTTCACTGGAGTGATGCCACCTCAGTTCAAGAAAGACTTGGATTCCTATCTCAAAACCCGGTCTCCTGTCACATTTTTGTCTGACTTGCGCAGCAACCTACAAGTGAGTGGCTGGTTTAAGGATGCTGAATTTAAATAGTGGGGGACAAATGATGGCACTGGCTGGGTCACCCTCTTTTCTTGCAGGAATTTTGTTGGTGTGTAGCAAGCATGTGTTCCAGGCAGTAGAAGAGTCTGTGAAAATGCACACTTCCCTGAATGGTTCTTCTCCCACTTCCTAGCAGGACTTTGTGTGTGTTAAGTAGTTTCAGCCAGGTGGAATTTGAGGAATGTTGACTTTAATGACCCTAAAATGATCCAATTTAAAAGCAATTGATTTTATCTACATGAGTTGTCAAGTGCTTATAGTGAAAATGTAAAGTTATGTAAAACTTTGACTCCTCTGCTTGCAGATCTCTAGTGCACAACCTTGCAAAGCTTTAGTGAAGAATGTAGTTGGAGCTGATTGCATCAAGCTTGCTGCTTTTTTTTTTTGTCCTCAACCATTGGGTGATGAAGTCTTGTGGCTTCCATCAGACCACTCCAGCACTGTTCATCCAGACATTGTCTGAGATTCAACAGGTTTTATTGAACTTGATTGTGTTTTTTTAGAATCTGATTAAATTTTGACTCCAAATGGGTTAATTGTTACAGAAATCTATGGATCTGCATGCTAATGCTTTAGGAGTTTAAAAAAAAAAAAAAAAAGGCAAATTAGCTAATGCCCAGTTCAGAATTGTTAGCTAACAACATTCTGTACATCACATGGCTTGGCTTGCAACAGACCAGGGCTGAAGTTGGACTTCCTGAGAGGATTGCCCAGCTGGAAGTATTCCTGGGGGTAATGTGTGTGTCAGCTAGCCTCTGGCACAGCTGGGAATGCTGTGAATTCAGGCTGCTTTTGCCTGATTTTTTTTCTTTTAGGTAGGGAGTACAAAAATTCTCTTGGGTCTGTCAACAATTTGCTGATGCTTTTGAATATATATCTCTCTATATATAACTGCTGTATTACAGAAGGGTAAATGCCAAATTGAATTTGTGGATATCTAAGTGTGTTGTTGTCTGTATAATGAAGAAGATACTCGGATGCTGTTGTTGTACATGCTGTACCTTTGGTTGGTGAAGGAATACAGGATGTTAATGCTTTTCCTCTTTGCCATTAGGTATCAAATGAGCCTGGCAACCGCTACAACATCCAGCTGATTAATGCCCTGGTGCTCTACGTAGGTACTCAAGCTATTGCGCACATCCACAACAAAGGCAGCACACCCTCTATGAGCACCATTACCCACTCAGCTCACATGGACATCTTCCAGAATTTGGCAGTAGACCTGGACACTGAAGGTGAGCTGGAAACTTCTAGTTCATGCGATGTCAAATTTAACAGCAGGTTGTCTGAGCTGTGAGAAATACAGATCGCTTCATGTAGCTGTGAGTCAGTTCACAGGCAGTAATGCTACGTCAGAATATTAAACTCTGAGTACAGGAACAATACTAAAACCAAATGCTCAAGGTATTCAAGGAAATAAGTTTAATAAAGAGGAATGGAATTCTTACTGCCCCCATCAGCTTAGGTTTATAAGGCTTTTTCATATCTTCAGTTGTTTTTGCTTCTTGTACCTGCATAAGGCAGGCTCACAAACCTTAATCTTAAGCAATACTAGTTGCCTCTTACTCCTTTTCTTGTGTGTGTGTGTGTAAGGGAAACCATTGTGCTCATTGTTCCTCTTCTGCAGGCCGGTACCTTTTCTTGAACGCCATTGCCAACCAGCTGCGATACCCCAACAGTCACACCCACTACTTCAGCTGCACCATGCTCTACCTGTTTGCAGAGGCCAACACGGAAGCTATCCAGGAGCAGATCACGAGGTGAGACAGAAGGTGTTTAACTTGCCAGCATTCAGCATTTCCTTCCCTGTGTGTTTTGGATCTTTGAGCTCTGACCAGTTTTCCTTTTGGATTTCAGGGTTCTCTTGGAACGACTGATTGTAAATAGGCCTCATCCCTGGGGTCTCCTTATTACTTTCATTGAGCTGATAAAAAACCCAGCATTTAAGTTCTGGAACCATGAGTTTGTTCACTGCGCTCCAGAAATTGAGAAGTGAGTATAACATAACCACAAAAATCACTAAAATGAAGTGATTTCAGCACACACACACCCCTGAAGCAGGGGCTGAGCTGCACCTTGAGTTTTTGGTGCTTCATAATGGAATGCACCTAATGCTGCTTTGCTTCTGTGTTCAGGTTGTTCCAGTCAGTTGCACAGTGCTGCATGGGGCAGAAGCAGGCCCAGCAAGTCATGGAAGGGACTGGTGCCAGTTAGATGAGCTGCATCTTGTGTTGTAAGCGTGCCAGCCTGGAGGTCTCTGTCCCATCGACTGACAGAAGACTCTGTAAGGCTCCTCTTGACCTTCCCAGCCCCCTCGATTTGGGTAGACACAACAGACCCTGGGTGAAAGTCTGATGTGGGCACGTTCCAAAGTTTGAAACAAATTTTTGACTTTTGGCCAAAATTCAGAAGATGCTGTGAATATCATTTTGAACTCGTGTAAATACAAGGAACAGAAACATTTGTCTGGACTTTTGGGTTTGTGCAAATTGTGTGAAAGGCAGGTGGGTAACTGGTGCCTGTCCAGCTTGTAATAAAGGGGCAGCTGCTGATGCCAAGCACTTGTCTGGGGCAGACCTCCTTGTCCTGACATTCCCAGACTCCCAAAGAATATTGAAAAGCCAGTTATAATATGTAACTTATTTTTCTTTATGTGGATGGGGGACCTTTAAATCACTAAGGTGTTTTACCAAAAAAAAAAAAGGTGGATGTGTTTGGAATATGGAAATACTAAGGAGTAGGGGAGGAGTGAGGGAGGGGTTATGGTTCAGCGTTGCTTTCCCCCCACCCTCATCAAATGCTGACAGACAGCAAGTGGAGTGGCAGTCAGGATGCCTCCTTTCTGTTGAAGAAGACACACCTCAGGCCCTTTGGGAGAGGGTCAGCTGTTTATAGTAAAGAAACCAGAGACCAGGCCTATAGCTTTTTTTTCTTTCTTTCTTTCTTTCTTTGACACTTGTAAATTTTGGAATGGGGTGGGGGTGGGGGGAGGATAAACTGAGACCTTTTCCCACCTCCCACTCTGTGACCGCACAGTATAAGTTTGTAAAAAAACAAAAACAAAAAAAAAAACAACCCACAAAAGAAAAACAAAACAGAAAACCCAAAGGACCAATACAGCCCATTTTGTAAGGATTTTGAATGTTTTGTAAAGTATTGGTCCCTGTGTTGTATTTTGTAGCCTTTCTAGTTCTTGGGCTTTAGTTCTCCCACTTCTTGTATGTATGCATACTGTAGTTACACATTAAAGTCATGACATGCAGCACGTGCCACTGTGCTTATTCTCTCCAGTTCCATCTTACCTGGCCAGTTGATGTCTTTCCAAGTCTGTTCCACCCATCCAAAATCTGCAGTTTTTCAGTGTGTTTTGGCCACTGCCTGCTGAAAGCAAATAAGCTTATTTTCTAGTTTGAGGTCAGAGGGGAGAGTTGTTACTGGCCTTGCTTTGAAGTACAAAAGCAAAGGAGACAGTTGTGTGGAGACAAATAGCTTAGATGTAAGTCCATGAGCAGAATTTGTGTCTGATGAAGTTTTGCTGGAAAGGAGACCACTTGCAGTGGAGGGGTGCAGAGCCCAGACCAGCTGCATTTCTCATGACTTGTGCCCTGCTAGTTAGCTGTAAGAAGGACGAGTAGCTTCAGGGTTGCAGATCATACAGTCATTTTCATTGGAAAAGACAAAGGTCTTAAAGCCCAACCATTAACCCAGCACTGCCAAATCCACCACTAAACCACGTCCCTAAGTGCCACATCTACATGTCTTTTCAGTCCCTCCAGGGATGGGGACTCCACCACTTCCCTGGGCAGCCTGGGCCAGTGCCTGACAACCCTTTGGGTGGAGAAATTTTGATACTGCAAACTCCTTTAGCCTTTGCCTTGTCACCTAGCAGATACTAGGAAATTGAGCTTCACCTCTTTCTTTTTTAGGTGACATTACTAGTTTGTTCAAGCTAGTTGACTGCTATTGTATGGGTGGAGAGCTCAGGATTTCCTGCTCAGGTTTAAGGGATTATGCACTTGGCTGTGCTCTGGCTGCACAGAGCAAAAACTAGATCCAGGGGACCACTGAGCCAACCATGCCAGTGGACTGCAGTGGTTTTTCAGCTGTCTGTAAAGTAGTTTCTTGCCAGATCCTGCAGTTCCCTGGCATTTGTTGGGCAGGGGAGTAGTTGTGCTGAAATTAAAGCTTTTAAAGATGGAAGGTTTTTTTGTTCTGGTGTTGCAACTCCCATTTACTCTTCTTCCTGTATTGGGTTAGGATATGGAGAATCATCAGCAACCAGTTTATCTAGTCCAGATGCCAGGTTTTTTTTTCTGCCATTTTAGACTTGTCTTAATGACTCAACACTCAAAGGTCTCTGGTTCTGTACTGATGCTGCTGTACATCACTGGTTCCCTTTAGGCTTTAAGAACAGGCTGGTGTAAAGAGGGAGTGGAAGGTGGACAGGACTCTAAGATCCCACTAACACAAGCTGGGCTGGTAGGATGGAGGCCACTGCACTTCATATTCTCTTGTAGTAGGAAAGGAACCTGCAGCTGGTACTGCCAGATTAAATCATGCTGGTGTCTGCCACTGTGATGCTTGGCTGGTGGTAAAGCTGTTGCTTTTCCCTGAGAATTCCAGGCTCAGGAACTCCTGGCGGTGCTCAGCACCTCACGTACAGCTTTCTCTCACCCGTGCGATGGAAGCACGCGGCCAAGCCCACACAGAGCTTGCTAGCTCTGACGATATCAGAAGTAAAGAGGAGGCCCTGCTAGGTGTCCGATGTTTATTTCTGACCAGCTCCCATGCCAGGCCAGGTAGCAAGAGGACGGGCCCCGCCCGCCGGGTTCTTTATCAAGGGACACAGACAGGGGAGGGACCACAGCTGAGGGCCAATGTGGTGTGACCCAAGGTTAGAGTGACTGTCTGGCAGCTGGCCAACCAGGGGGACCCTCCTCACACAGGTCACAAGACCAGGTGAGGAGGTTCCTGGCTTGTGGGGGGGTGTCAGATCTCTGAACTCACCCACCACTGAGCTGCTGGGCTCCCTGGTCCCCCAGGCATCCCAGCTGGTGGCTCAGGGGACTACAAGTGTCGGCTCCCCAGGGATTACCAACACCCTTGCCAGCAGAGGCCCTGGGTGTAATGCATTTCAGGTAATGCCAAACCACCCTGGCCCCCAGGAGTGAAGTTAGGGTCATAGCTGACCTTGATCTACATGAGTACATGGGTTTGCTTGTTTGCAATACTTCAAACCACAGCAGCAGCAAACATCCCCCCACCCCCTGTTAGCTGGGGCTTTGCACCCTGTTGAAGTAGACAGTGTTGGCTGAGTAAGAAACATAGTCTTTATTAAATACAGCTTGTCCTGCAAACCTCTCTGGTGGTGGCATGCAAACCCTGCTGAGGGAAAAAATATGAATATAGCTAAATGTGATGCGAGGCAATGCAGTGCATTGAACACTCAGCCTACAGCAGCTGCAGGACTGTGATACTGCTGCTTTAGAGCAGTCTCAAACCCACACAGAAATCCCTTTTGTAGAGGGGAAAGGAAATACCTTGCTGTACTGAGTGCACATGAAAACCAGACAGGCTGAGCTTCTATTAAGTATAGGTGGTGAGTTTTTGGTGGGGTCAGCATCTCCACCTGCCAGATGTTTACTCTGAACCTCTGTCAGGTTAAGAGCTGGACTTTGGCCTTCATCTGGACAAGGAGCAGTTTCTGCCTTAAATTTCTGATGCTAAATGAAGGAACATGGTTCTTATTCTGACACAGAGTAGGTCAGTCTTCCTCAGGCACCCTGGGTGGTTTTTTTAAGTCCTCTAGAAGAAGGTGGTAGTTGTGCTCCAGAGGTCTCACCCAAAACCACTTCTGTGCTGTGGGAGATTTTGTTTTTGTTTATGCAGAGGTAGCTAAAAAGCCACAAGCCATTTGAGGGACAAGTGGACCTATATTTAATCTTGCCATCTGTTCTCACTGTGGTGAGGAGATGGCAGAAGGTTGACCTCCCCCTCCTGAGCACCGTTCCAGGCAGTTTGTTTCCAGAGGCAGGGAGGTTTCTACTGTACCAGCTCCAGCAGCTGATGCAAGATCCTTTTCTGCCCGTAGCGCACGTGCAAAGCTTGCTGCTCCCTTCGGCTCAGTCTCTCATAAGCCTCCTTGTTACTCAGCAAGTCCTGCTCCGCTTTCAAGTCTGACCCGTAGGACTCCAGGGTCAGCAGCACACTGTCATACAGGAGCTTCTTGCACGGGGCTTTAAGTCTGGAGAGTGCCTCGTTAGAAAGGGTAGAGTTTTCCTCTTCCTCACTGTCATCTTCCCAGCCATCTTGGTCCTTATACTCCTTAAATTCTTCTTCTGACATGCACAGCACCTGTAATGACCCAGGCAGAGATAAGTGAGTGGCAGGGTGAGTACCTCAGGCTTTCTTCTCTGCACAAGGGTGGTCTTGGAGCCACATGGGGTGGGTGAGTTATTCCTCAGCTGCACAAAATGGGAGAGAGTAAGACTGGCTAAGATGCCCAATCACAAGTAACTTGGGGGTTAAAAGAACATTCAAACAGCAAACCTGGGTGTTGGGAACAGCCTTAAATGATGTCTCAGCTGCTGCCTACAAAGGTGCAAGGCTCTCTAGAACAGCAGTAGCCCCAGGCCCACTCAGGACCTGGGTGGTCAGTTCTAGAGGGGAAGAAGACACTAACAGCACCTGAAGCCTGGGGAGATGGGCAACCACCTCCCTACCACTTTTGACCCAGGACTGTTAGTACCAAAATGCCCTTTTGTAAAATGCTGGTTTGCACTGCTGCAGTGCACTTGGTCTGTGCTCTTTCATCACTGGGCAGCCCTTACCTTCAGGGTAGTGGACAGCTCTTCCTCTGTCAGCACCTCATCCCAGCCAAGCACGAAGGCACCTTCCTCCCCCACCATCTCCAGCTGGCACAGGAAGTCCCACTGCTCCGCCACGAGCTGCTGCTGCGCTTCACTTGTGGCACCTGATGTGAAGACAGCAGAGCTGCAAACCCAACGTGGGTTGCAGTGGAGGGGCTGGGAAATGGAGATGGGGAAATGGGAGGGTGAAAACCAACCACAGCCCCAGCCCCCAAAATGCTGTGGAACGGGCTTTTTTTTTTTCCTGTCCCCCTTGTTCCCCATTTCACTATTGAAGGGATCCCTGCCTCGAGGGGCTGCGGGTGCCACTCACGCTGCAGCGCTGCCTTGCGCACCGTCACCATCTGGATGTCAGCTGTGTCGTTGGTGTTGCTGGGGTAGGGCTCCGCGAAGCCGTACATGTGCAGGAGCTGCCAGTTGGCCATCTGCCCGTAGGTGTTGAAGATCTCTTCTCCTTTGCTGATGGGCTGTGTTGTAACCATTCGTAAACATTGCTGCAAGCAGGGAGAGAAGAGGCTCTGAGAGCTGTGGTGATCCTGCCACTGAGAAGCGGGGTGTTCCAGAGGGGCTGAGATCACCCTCAGCTCTCCTGAGCTGAAGCCAGGCACACAGCAGGGAAGCACGCTGAGCAAAATAGCTTCATATTAATGAGATCCAGGTCAGACCTGGCGGGGGGCAGTGCTGCTGTGCCCTACTCTGCCACCACTCCCAGAGGCCTTGCACTGAAGAAGAACCAGAGCGTGATGACGCCTGGCAGAGCAGCTCTGCACTCACAGGAGAGTATTCCAGGTTGGCATTGTGGTTGGCCACGTGATTCAAAATATCTGCTACAGGCACCATCATCGGAGGATTGGGCCCCTTCTCGTCTTCATCTTCCTCCTCCAAAGGCTCCTGAAAGCTAAGACAAGGGTGGTGAAGACAAGCTAGTGTTACACCTTGCAGCACAGGGTGAGCTGCAGCTTGTACGTCCTGTCCTTGTGCAACTGCAGCCTTTTAAGTACCACAGTTTATAATCTTTCCTGGGATCCTGCTCCTTGTCGGAGCTATGCCCTCGCTCCTCACCTGTATGCCATGACAAATGCCACCAGCTGCTTGTACAGCTCCAGCGTGTGCAGCTTAGGGTCAAAGATGTTGGGGTGGGACTCCATGAAAGGCAGGATGATGGAGCTGTACTCCAGGTGGATGTTAGCCAGGTCCTTGTCCACCGCTTCGGGGATGCCTGTGCCCTGCAGGAGCCTTGTTCGCTCTCCTTCTGGCCTGTTGCAAGAAAAACAGCAGGTTTATCTCCATCTGCCCCAGAAGGGTCTATAAACTCTTTCTCCTTCAAAATCTCAGCTTCCTGCTGCTCTCTAAGTTCCTGTTCTCTGGCTGTGCCTGTAACGAGCTCCAGCCCCAGGTACAGGGCTCCCTCAGGCTCCTGCAGGCACCAGAGGGCTGACAGCCTCAGCCCTGCTTGACTTCCCCTTACCAGAACATGGGGTGGTCCAGGCTCCTGAAGTCCTGCCAGAGGGAGAAATAAGGCTGCCAGTGGGAGCTGCTGGCTGTGTACTCGTGCAGCAGGGCCAGGAGCAGTGGCACCCAGCCAGACTGGCTCTGCAGGGACTCCTGGGCTGGGGAACCAGAGACAAGGGAGAAAATTTATGTTAATTAAAAAAATGTAAGTTTTTGGTCCTTTCCTCCCCCGTGGGTAACAGCCCTGTGCCTCTGTGCTCCAGGAACCTCCCCGAGTTTTATCCCAGACCCCTTTTAGGGAGCACGCAGAGGGCGGCTGTGGGACTGACCCCAGGAGGGTAAAGCAGCCTCCGCTCACCTTCCCGCAGGACAGCGTGGATGGAGCTGGTGTGCTGGGACAGCAGCGCGGCGCGGGGCACGGTGACAAGGACCTCCCCCGCCGCCAGCTGCTCGGCGGCCACCATGCCGTATCCCGCCACCGCGCCCTCCCTGCTCAGGCGGACCTGGGGCGAGAGGGGAGCGGTGACCGGGCAGGGGAGCGGGGCGGGGGGGACAGGTCTCACCTCACCTTCGGGCTGAGCTCCACCCCGGCCCGCCCGCACCACGCCAGGAAGCCGGGCAGGGGATCGGCGCTGCCCTTCCCTCGAGCGCTGCTCCCCGCAGCCGCCTGGGGGTGCAAACACGGGGGGAAGCGCGGGGCCGCTCCCGGAGCCCGCCCACCCCCGAGCGCCGGGGCCGGCTCCCCGCAGGCCCCGCCTGAGCTCGGCCGCCTCGGCCCGGGCACCGGCAGCGGCCCGCGGGCGTCGCCTGCGTGTGTGTGCGCCCCCCGGCCCCGTACCTTGGGCCTCTTGGGCGGTGACGCCATGGCGCTGCGAGCACGTGGTTCCCGTCACGTGGTTCCCGTCACGTGGTCACCGCCGGGCACTTCCGGGTGGGCGGGGAGGGGCCGGAAGGGCGGGGGGGTCGCGCTGCAGCCGCCTCCGAGGGGCCTTGGGGTCCTGGGGCCTCTCCGAGGCGTGCGGGGGTGTTCCAGCGCCTCCCTGCGGGATCCCGGGGCCGCCGGCTGTCCCTGGGGCCCCTCAGGGCTTCTCTGCACCCCACGGCCTCTGCTGCACCCCGGGGGCTTTCCCCACCGCCCGGGGGTCCCCACCCGGTCCCGGGCACCACAGGGCTCTCGGTGCGAGCGCACCGGGCCGGGCGTGGGTTGAGAGCAGTGGGCTCTAATTAGGGTAATTAAGCTCACGGCCTTATTCACAGAGTCACAGACAGCCGTGGTTGGAAGAGACCTCTGAGCTCCTCCAGTCCAACCAGTAACCCAGCACTGCCCAGTGCCCACTGCCCCATGTCCCTCAGCACCACATCTACACGGCTCTGAAATCCCTCCAGGGATGGGGACTGACCCCTGCCCTGGGCAGCCTGTGCCAGGGATGGGGAACCCTTTGGGGAAGGAATTGTTCCCCACATCCAATCTAACCCTGCCCTGGCACAACTTGAGGCCATCACCCCTCGTCCTGTCACTGTCACCTGGGAGAAGAGACCGACCCCCCCTCGCTACCCCCTCCTTTCAGGGAGCTGCAGAGAGCAATGAGGTCTCCCCTCAGCCTCCTCTGCCCCACACTGAACCCCCCAGTTCCCTCAGCCACTCCCCATCACACTGTGCCCCAGACCCTTCCCCAGCTCCGTGCCCCTCTCTGCACACACTCCAGCCCCTCAGTGAGGGACCCAAAACTGAACACAGCGCTCGAGGTGTGCCCTCGCCGGAGCAGCGTACGGGGCACAGTCACCTCCCTGTCCCTGATGGCCACACCACGGCTGACACTGGCCCGGTCACTGTTGGACCCCCGCACCGACCGAACCCCGTGTGCCCAGCTCTGCCCTGCCCTCCGCGGGTGTCTGCCGTCCCCCGGGGCAGGAATCCCGTGCCCAGTCCCACCAGGAAGGGGGGCAGATTCCTTCGCCTCCTGCTCTTAACGAAGCCAATGAGCGCACTTGGGGTGTCTGAAGAGGCCCCGCAGGGACTGGGCTGTCCCCGTGGCTCGGGACCCACTGGGGGGATGGGTTCCCCGTGGAGCAGAGAACTGGGAGGAAGGACAAGAGACAAGGAGAGTGGCCTTTAGGAGCCCGTCCGAGCCCGTGGCTCCCCCCTAGGCCGTGGGGTCTGGGCAGACCAAGCCCCCGGCAGCCGCCCCCCGCCCACCCCCGGCTGTCGGCAAAAGCCTTGCTGTGACTCGGATTCGAACCGAGGTCGCTGCGGCCACAACGCAGAGTACTGACCACTATACGATCACAGCCGCCGGGCGGGGGCCCCGCTGCCACCCCTCTGCTCTGCTGGGTCCCCCTGGGCTGCCCTGGCAGCGGTGGGGGCAGGGGGGGTTTTACACCGCCCCTGCAGCCCCTGCTCCCCGTCCCTGCGAGCGCATCCCTACGGCACAGGCCCCTCCCGGATCGGTCCCCGTGCTGCTCCGGCTCACGGCCAGCCCCGGGGTGCTGAGCCTGGCAGTGCAGGCAGCCTTGCGGGGACGGTGTGAGGGTGGGAGAGGTCAAAGCAAGTCCCCACATTGTCCCACCAGTGCCACAGGGAAGTGGGGTTCTCACTGCCTGTCCTGAACCCCCCCAGGACCCCCAAATAGGAGCCTGGATAGCTCAGCTGGGAGAGCATCAGACTTTTAATCTGAGGGTCCAGGGTTCAAGCCCCTGTTCAGGCAAAGGTTTTATCCTTTAGGAGCCCACAGGCAGGAGCAGCACCTCCTCCTGTGGTGTGAGACCTGCAGGGTCCCCTCCCCTGCCTCTTTTCCCACCATCACATTCCCCAAGGGCCTTTCCAGGATAAGCTCCATCCCATCTGACACCCCCATGGCCCCACTCTCTTGTTCCAGCCACCCAGTACCCCAGAGCGAGGGGTCCCACGGCAGATGATGGGGACGTTGCCTGTTATTTTGGGGGGACGCGTGGAGGCAGATAACAGAAGGGGGGAGAAATAGGATGGGCGGATGAGGGAGGGACACAGCAGAGCTGGAGAGAAGGAAGAATCACAGAATCACGGAATGGTTTGGGTTGGAAGGGGCCTTAAAGCTCATCTCATTCCAACCCCCTGCCATGGCAGGGACACCTCCCACCAGCCCAGGTTGCTCCAAGCCCCATCCAACCTGGCCAGGGCTGGAGAACTGGGTGGGAATGGGGGGCTCAGGGGTGGCCTGGTGCCCCCACCCCAGGGTTAGGGGCTGGAGACCTACTGGGGGCACCCCTGGGGCAGAGCAGGTTGAACCTCCAGCCTCACGAGCGGCGTGCCATACTTGTGGTGTGCCCCAGGCACCCCTTGTACGTGTGGGTGTTCCCTGCCCTTATTCCCCCCCATACCCCCACGAGTCCCCTCCCAGGCCCCATCCAGGCTGAGGCCCCACTTTGCCTTGAGGGACAGCTGCAGAAATGGCGCTCCCCCAAAACTGGCTGTGGCAGTGGCTGCTTGAACCCCTCTGCAGGGCCAGGGACGCGGTGGCTGCACACACCGGCCCGGCCGAGCCAGAGCAGCCCTGGGCAGGGAGAGCTGGCACCCAGCACACCCCCACCCAGTGCAGCCCCCAGACCTGCCGTGCTGCCCCCGCCGTGGAGGGCAGCGGTGTTTTTGCAACAAGACACAGCACCCGCCT
Organism: Podargus strigoides; assembly: GCA_028020825.1. Lineage (NCBI taxonomy): Eukaryota > Metazoa > Chordata > Aves > Caprimulgiformes > Podargidae > Podargus > Podargus strigoides. The sequence goes on from CM051630.1 coordinate 1,772,659, forward strand.
CAACCCACGCGCTTGCTTTATTGGCCCCATCAGCTTCGCTTCCCAGCGGCTCCCATCCCTCCCGCGCGCACCGCGCGGCTCGGGCCGAGCTCCGGCCCACGCCACCGTCGTCATTCATTTCTTGCCAGCAAGAAAACAAAGAGATAATAAATAGGAAGCTTATTTGTGGGGGAGGCCCAGGGGACAGCTTGGGTCACAGGCGGCGGCGGGCAGGGCTGCGCCTGGCCCCGGCCCGGGGGGAGCGGCGAGGGGGGCTGCAGGCAGACACGAGTGATCGCCCCATGCTGGGGGGCACCATCCCGGGGAGGGGCTGGGGGGATATAGCAATCTCTATTTAATTACATTAAAATAGACTATTTAAAAAAATTATTTTTAGTAGTTAAAAAAATGTGTTGTGATCCATCCTACCCTGGTGGGGCCGTGGAGCTGCCCCAGCAGCCCCGGGGGTTTGGGGACGTGCTGACGGCGAGGGGACAGACCCCAGCCTGCCTCACCCCAAGGCAGCCCTGTCCCGGGGTCTGTCCCAGCCCGGCCCCCTGGCACTCCAACGGGTGCCTGGGTGGGTGCTGGCAGGGCGGCCAGCACAGGTGACAGAGCAGGGGCACAGCCCCAAGGCAGGGGACCCTGCGGCAGGGTTAGATGACATGGCAGCAGTTGAACTGCCCCAGGGACAGGAGGCTCTCCTTGGAGCCCGGCCGGATTTTGAAGGCCAGGGCTTTCTCACAGAGCGGGAACTGCAGGAGCCTGTCCCGCAGGCTGCCCCCCTTGCCCTTGCCCGGGTCCAGCTTGGTGGCACTCTCCGCACCCCCCTCCGTGCCCCCCAGGCCCGAGCTCTCTACCGACCGCCGGGCCGGGCTGGCAGGTTCCGCCTCTCCTGGGGACTTGTCTGCAGGGCCCAGGAGGGCAGTGGGGGCCATCTCTGCCCCCTGCACTTGCAGGACCCCAGCAGAGCCGCTCTGGGGGGACGGGGTGGCTGCCCTTTCCCTGGGGGGCTCTGCCGAGGAGCCCCCAGGCTCTGTGTCCTCCTCTCTCCTAGGGGGCTTGGCGCCATCCCCTCGCATCGCTGGGGAACCCTGCACCCCGCTCACTCCCTTCCCAGCCCAGGCTGCCCCTGGGCGCCCACCCCGGCCCCCCAGCTCAGCCCCTGGTCCCCACACCTCCCCGTGGCCGGGCAGGCAGCAGGTGTGCAGGAAGGCTCGCATCTGCTCCTGGTTCAGAGAGCTGCTCTTCCTCTCCATGGCACTGGGCCTCCCCTCCTCTTCCTCCTCCTCCTCCTCTTCCTCCTCGCAAATCTGCTGCAGGGCTGGTGTGCTCTTGGTGATAGCTGCGTCAATGGCAGGGACCTTCAGCAGGGTCCTGGGGGGCTGCCGGCCGCCGATGTCCCCTCCAGTGGGCAGGGGGGACAGCCGGGACCCTGTGGCGAGGCTGCCTGGCACCTCTGTGAAGGGCAGGAGGCCGCCAGCGCTGCCCACAGGGCCAAACGTGTCCGATAAGTTGGTTCTGAGAAAGGGGAGGGATGGAGGAGTCAGTACCCAGCTGGGCATCATGAGGGCTGTGGTGAGGCAAGGGTTGGGTGACCAGCCAGGACCCTGCACTGGGGACACAGGGGGACGTGGGACAGGGGGCAGCAGGGGGGCTCACCTGCTCTGCACCTCCTTGGCCAGGTTGTAGACGAGGCTGAGGCGGTGGCCCTGCTTCTCCTGCTTCTCCCGCAGCATCCTCTCTGCCAGCAGGAAATACGTGGCCGTGATGTGGTTGTAGCGGTCAGCCTCCAGCGCCCTGTGTGGGACCGAGGGGACCGAGGGACCCGTGTCAGCACGTGAGGGATGCACTCGGAGGGACCCCCAGAGCCCTTCAGAGGGGCTCCCACCTCAGCATCCCACCCTGTCACTCACTCCTGGATGGTGTCCCGGTCAGCGATGTTCCCGCACGTCATGGCCTGCAGGATGATTTCATGCTCCTCCTGGGACACGCGCTTGTGGGAGGTGAGGGGGAGCAGGCAGCGGCTGGCGGGGGACGGATCCACCCCCTGCAGCCACGCGTGGCCCTCGATCTGCTCCAGGGAGGCTCGCTGCTTTGGGTCCCGCTGCAGCATCCTGGAGATGAGACTGAGGGAAAGGAGTGACGCTGCAGTCCTGCAGCAGCATGTGAACCCCTAACTTGGCAGCTTTACCCCCCCTTTCCCACCTCAGCTCCCAGGCATCCCCCAGGGATGGGGCACCCACCCCTGGGACAGGCAGTCAGGGTCCAGGGGGGTCTGGTGGGGGGGGCAGAAGTGCTTACTCAGCGCACTGTGCCGAGACGTGGGGGGGCACGGTGTAGCGGCAGTCCATGATCATGGTGAGGGTCTCGCTGTCGTTGGCCTCCTGGAAGGGGGGGTGGCCGCACACCAGCATGTAGAGGATGACCCCCAGGCTCCAGATGTCTGCAAGAAGCAGCAGCAGCAGTTCAGGTTGTGCACACCATGGCCCAGGAGGGCATCCCAACCCCAGAGACCCTATGGGGCCACCCCACCAGCCCCCTGATCCAGCAGAGACCAGTCCTCACTGGGATGCTCCTTGAAGGTAACAGCTCCCAGGTCCGGCCCCAGGGATAGGGGAACCTCAGCTCCACAAAGGCAGGGAAGGACTTTCCCCATCCCCACCCCCAAGAAGGTCTCAAGAAGCTTCACCAAAGCAGTTGAAGTCTTATTCCCTTTCCCAGGTGGGGACAGGGAGGCCAGCCCTGAGCTCTGGCCCCCTACCGCCAGTCAGCCACCCACAGCACCATTTCATGCCATCACTCAGCTTCCCAGACCCCAACAGACCCCACACCACCATCCTGGCACCGGGCTGTGCCGGTGGGGACACCGCAGTGACGGGACAGGGCAGGCAGCACGGATCCAGGCAGGATGGCTGCCCTGCCCTGGGGACAGGGATGGAGCCAGCGGCATCTTCCCCTTCTCCTCCTGACGTGTACATAAACTCTCCCCGCAAAAGCACCTTTTTAGGATGCCGAGCACACCCTGGAGCTCTCCATTAATACCTTCAGCTTCTTAAGTCAAGTGCCTGCTTTTGAAAATTCCTCATCTGCGCCACGTTTCTCTCTTCATTTCCCTTTGCAGAGCCACCAGCTTATTTTTCTACCGTCTCCACAAACCATCCCTGTTTTCGACTCCAGAGCCACCTTTTTTCCCGAGCCAACGCCAGGCTTTTTTCTTTAAGGGCTTGTGTTTTGTTTTACTAAATCCTCCTGCCCCAAATTCCAGAGGAGCTGGCTCAGCTCCCACTTCCCTCCCACGTCCCCTCTGTCCTAGCAGAGCCTCTTGGTGCCCCCAGCCCAGCTCCCTATGCCCCAGGATGGTCTCCCCAGCCCCCCTGCACCCCAGCCAGGGGAGGAAGGGTGCCGGGAGCAATGGAGATAAAGCAGGTTTCAGGGCAGGGATGGAGCAAACAAAACTTTCAGAGCTCCTCCACCCAAATACCAGCATCCCAAGCAGGTTTCCTTCCAGCATCACCCCCCAAATAACAGCTAGTGCTGTCTCTCTGGCAGCTGCGCCCTCGTGCTGCTCCTCCCCAGCCCCAGCTGATGCCATGCCAGGCTCGCAGCCTGCTTGGCTTTTTTCCCTTCCCTGGCATCGCTTCTGTGGGAGCTCAGTGGGTGCAGGGACAGTGTCCACATGGAGGACCACCCAGTGCCAGGGCAGGGCTGGGCAGCCAAGCACCCAAGGGATGGGATTCCTCCCTGCGGGGACAGCAGTGCCACCAGGGCATGGGTGCTCCCAGCGTGAGGGGCCAAAAGCCAGGTGGTACCCAGCCCGCAGGACCACGCTGCAGGCAAGGGACACACGGGAGGCACGTCCCCAGGGTGTCCCCACCGCCCTTACCGACAGCCGGGGCGTCATACTCATCCCCGAGCAGGATCTCAGGGGCCGAGTAGGCCAGCGAGCCGCAGCTGGTGGTGAGCATCTTGCCAGGCTGGAAGCGGTTGCTGAAGCCAAAGTCGGTGAGCTTGACCACCCCCTGCTCCTGGAAGAAGACCACGTTCTCAGGCTTGAGGTCGCGGTGCACCACGTGGAGCTTGTGGCAGTAGGAGATGGCATGGACGATCTGGGCGAAGTAGTGCTTGGCTCGCGCCTCGGCCAGCCCGCCCTCGTGCCGCATGATGTGGTCGAACATGTCCCCACCATCGCCCAGCTCCAGGATGAGGTAGAGCTTGGCGTGGGTGTCGATGACCTCGTAGAGGCGCACCACGTTGGGGTGCTGGACCAGCTTCATGCAGCGCACCTCTTGCAGGAGCTGCCCCGCCGCCTCACCCGCCAGCTTGCTCTTGTCGATCACCTTGACGGCCACCCGCTGCCCGGTGAAGACGTGCCGTGCCAGCTTCACCACTGCAAAGTGGCCCTTGCCCAGCGTGCGCTCCAGGTCATACAGCCCCGCGATCTTCCCCTCCACGCAGCCCTGCGCCCCGGCCATGGCGGCAGCGTCAGGTGGGGACGGGCATCGGGCGCTGTTGGAGTGGGAGCTGCTGAGCAATGTGGGGTTGGGGACGGGGCACCACCAAATACCAGGTCCCTCAGCACCCTGGGCACCAACACCCCACTTCCAGGTCCCCAGCACCCTGGGTACCTCACTACCCCCACCTCCAGGTCCCCAGCACCCTGGGTACCCCAATAACCTCACCTCCACTCCCCAGCACCCCAGGCACCCCCTTATCACCAGCCTCCAGGTCCCCAGCACCCTGGGTACCCCAATAACCTCACCTCCACTCGCCAGCACCCTGGGTACCCCAATACCCCACCTTCCATCCCCCATCACTCTGGGCTCCCACATACCCCATCTCTAGGTCCCCATGACCTCAGCACTGTGGGCACCCCAATACTCCCACCTCCACTCCCCTGCACCCCGGGCACCCCCTTATCGCCTGCCTCCAGGTCCCCAGCACCCTGGGTACCCCCATACCCCACCTCCAGTGCCCAGCCCCCACGAGCACCCAACATCCCCCCCCCTAGCACCCCTGGTACCCCCGTACCTCCCCCGGGACACCCCGGCGGAGCCGCACTCAGCGGGCGGCGGAGCTGTCCCCGCCGGGGCTGCGGCTGCCCGGGCGCGCCCGCCCGCTGACGTCAGGGTGGCTCCGGGCTCGCGCCTTAAAGGGCCCGGTCCGCCGCCCGCCGGGGCTGAGCCCGGGGCGATGCTCATCGCATCTCCCGGAGAGGAGGCGGCGGGCAGCGCTGCCCTCGCCCCTGGCTGATGGCAGCCCCCGAGCAGCGCCCTCGGCCCGGCTGTTGGTGCCCGTTTGGGCGGGGGTCGGGCTGGCATTAGCAGTGACGAGGGCCGGTAATGAGCTAAATAAGCCGCCCGTGCGCCCCCGGCCTGCTCCCAGGAAAAGAGGAAGAGCCTCCGGCCCGGGCTTGTCCCCGGGGATCCCTGCATGGGACAGGCTCCCCCCTGCACCTGCTCATGGGCATCCCCGCCGTGCTGCCACCCTCCCCACCGCCCGCTCCCACCCTGGCTGGGGGCCAGCAGCACCAGGGGGGGCTGGGGGCGCGGGGGCGGCCCCCCACCCTGAGCCCTCTTTTCCTGGAAGCGGCCCCGCGAGCGGCCGGCCGCCTCATTTAGCTCGTTACGGCCGCAGGGATGCGCACAAAGCGGACGTTGCTCCTGCAGATTAATCAGCTCTCAGCGCGGCCACTCTCGCTCCCGCTAATGCCTTCCCCGAAGTCCTCCGCCTGCAGACAGGCCCTAATGAGCCGCGCTGTGCCGGCTGGGGGCCGGGGGCAGCACAGACTGGGGACCCGAGCCCCCTGGTGCTGGGGGAGCTGGGAGGCTCAAGACACCCACTGGGTCCTGCCACAGGGATGGGGCTGGACGGGGCACTCAGCACCCAGTCGGGCTGCAGGAATGGGAACAGGACTGGGAATGGGAATGAAGGGGCTGCCAAACCTGCCTCTGTCCCAGGATGAGTCTCCATGCAGTCACGAGGGGTTCAGGAGGCAGCGGGGTGCTGTGCATCAGGGGACCCAGCTGAGTGTTTCCAGCAGCCACCTGCAGCGGGGAACTGAACCCCTCTCATGTTTTATCTCCCCATTTCCTTGCAGGGCTGAAGCCATCCAAGGAGATGGGCACTTCCAAAAGGAGCCCAGCCGAGCTGCTCAGCGGGGAGCGGGTGGCAGAGGGAGATACTGGCGGGGAGGCGGAGGAGGTGGCAGCCCCTGGGGCACAGGGTGCTTGGGCAGTTAGCCACCCTGGGTGTGTGTCTGGGGATTCGGATGGAAAGGTGATTCCTTTGTGTCTTCTGGCACGGGGCCTTCTAGTGGCGAGCTCTCCCTGAGCAGCATCTCCCTCCACAGCCTCTTCTGGCTGACCTTCTGGCACGGCTCCTCTCCACCAGTGAAAGGCCTGTGTGTGTCAGGGTCGGGTCCTGAGGGGGTGCTGGGTGCTGCACCCGAGCTGCAGGTCTGTACCCTTTGGGGCAATTCCCTGTGGTACACATGCCAACGCTGCTTTGAAGGCCTGGCCGGTGTGAGACTGCAGAGATGCCACCTCTGTCAGTGCCAGGACCCATGGCTGAGGTTCCATCAAGCTGGCTGCAGCTCCCTTCAGGTTTTGGAGCGGCCCTCAAAGGTCTCTGCACTGAGAAGCTCAAGCACCCACATCTGATGTCTGTGCAAGCCAGTGTCAGGGCTGGGGAGAACCGTGCAACTGGTCCCTTCCTTCTCCCAGTGGAGTGGAGACTGGGATGAGCAAGGAAGCTCCTCCAAGAACTCCTGGCACCAGGGAGCTGTGGGCTTTCCGAAGGATAAATGAATGAAAGATGCAGTTAGGTGGGAGCCTGAAGAACCTGCAGATGGCAAGTGGTCAGGACTAGAGTACTTCTGGAGACTCTGGACCACAGCTGGGCACCTGCCAGGACCTATGGGTGGGCAACACTTCCTCTGGAAACCAGCAGAGAGCTCAGCATGTCTTTGGCGAGCAGCCTGTAGCCCCGGCATTTCTCTAGCTGGGGACTAGGAGGTGTCCTTGGGCTCCAGCCTCAGTGCTGCTCAGGCACAGCCGGAGCGGGAAGCAGCCTGGGAGGGTGGTGGGGATCGCTCCGAAGAAAACTGGGAGTTTGGGGCCAGTGGGGATCTATTCCTCCTCGCGGCTGCGCGGCGCACAGATGAGTCCTCCCTCCCGCGCATCACCCCACCGCTGCCTCGCTGTCCGCACAAAGCCCGGTTTCCAGAGAAGCCCACCTACCTGGTAGTTAGCAGAGTCATGTGGCTGCAGCACTTAATTAATAAAAAGCTGATATAAATTCCAGTAAGCATGTGGGGAGGAGGACATCGAGGCAGAGAGCGGTAGCGGCGCTCCCAGCGAGCTCGGTGGAGCAGCAAGCAGCAAGCCCCCTCTCTGCTCCGAGAGGTCAGTGCTTACAACGGGAAGGGTCTGGGGGGGCTCGGGGTGCAACACCCACAGCTGTGGGGCTCCCCCCGGCGTAGAGGGGTCTCTCCTAGCAAAGAGCAGGGTGGTTCTGCAGGGACCGGGAGGTGAGGAGGGGCCGGCACAGCTCTGGGCTGCCGGAGCCAGGGCTGGAACCCAAGGCTGCCAGAGCAGCGGGCGCTGGGTTTCACAGGACTTGGCTGCTGGCAGCAACTGAGGGTCCCCCTCCCAGCCCCTTTTCTTCAGCTCTCTGCGAGGTCCCCAAAGCCCACAGCCTGACCCTGCAGCATCTGCTCTCCCCCAGCTCTGGGCATGATGCGTCCAGTCTTCCCAGCTTGCCCAGTCCTTCCCAGGGTGGTCTTCCTCCCTGCTGAGCCCCCTCCAACCCATCATCACCCTCTTCTCAGCGTTATGGCTTCACCTTCACCTTCCTCCCTTCTGCTGGATCCTCTCACAGGCAGGGAGGGGGGAGCAAACCCTGTACTGGGGGCAGGTGAAAACCTTGGTCGGGTCCAACCAGGAGGACGTGTCCTGATGATGGTGCCTGTGCCCCAGGCAGAGGGGACTTTCCATCCAAACCCTTCCCACACAGAAGCCGTGTGGCCAAGTGTTGGGGGGTTTCAGGTAACTGGGTGGTACAGAGGGGCTGGAGCCCCCTGCGAGGGTCTTGGCCGTGACACCCAGCACATCCATGCCTGCTCTCTTTGCCAGTCTCCATGATACACTTTATGTTCTCAAAGCCCCACGTTTATTTATTGTGCCCAAACCCTGTGGTTTGGTTGCAAAAGGAGTTGTAGCAAAGCAGTCTGGCATTTCCCAGGGACTTCTGGGGAGATTTCTGTTGCAGCTGGAGCAGCTGCAATGTACAGGAGGTCTCTCGTGTTTCAACTATGCTACGTCGCTCCCGTCCGTTTCCTGGGCTCCTGCCTGTAAGGCTGGGCATGGAAACTTGGGAAAAGGGCATGGGATGGAGCTGCTGGTGGGTACACGGCTCGGTCTGTGGTGGTGCTTGGGGACCTTGTGAGATCCCAGTGCTGGCTGTTGTCTACAAGGTCCTGGTCACATGTTCAAGTCGAGATGCAGCTTCTGGTCTTTAAAACTAGTGAGCACAGAGCCTGGCAGGAGCCGTCTTGGATGTTTTGGCAACAGCCTGTGCACGTGCAGGTGGAGATGCACAGCACTGTGACAGTTTGGTGGCTACCGAAGGCTGTGAGTGGGACAGAGAGATCCTGAATCGCTGAAAAAAAGGTCAAGCCTCAGTTCATCCTCTGCTGCTCACCCCCCTCCGTCATGAGATTGTGAACGTGTCCACATGTGGGGTGTGCCTTGGCATCACCGTATGTGTGTTAGCTCTGGAGGGTCCATGTGAGACTCCCAGGGCCCAAGAAAGGCTCTCAAGACCAAGGGAGCAAACAGCCCGGTGTGGTGGCTGTGCTGGCAGAGGCTGCCTCTTGCTGACGTGGTGCTGCTTGGAGGGTGACAGCAGCAGGGTGGAGGTGGGGGCCAGGCCAGGCTGCCAGCGGGTGGGCTGACACTGGCTGGGACCCCTCTGCACAGGCTGTCCCCCAGGACCATGCTGAACGTGCTGCTGCTGTGCTGCGGGCTGCTGCAGGGGATCCAGGCCATCCTCGCTGCCGGCCACGGCCACCTGCAGAAGGTGAGCGGTGGGCTGGAGGGGACGGACAGAGCCCGCTACTCCAGCCTGCTACAGAAGGTCAAGGAGGTGTCCGCGGAGCCAGAGGGTGAGTCCTGCAGCCCCCCACTCTCCCACTGCCCCCCCCCCCAGCTGCTCGCTAGCATGTCCAGGGCCGTAAAATTGAAGTGGAGACCCCTCACCCCAGGTCAGATACAGGGGATCCCTTCTCCTGTTGCTGTGAGAGCAGCCTGGCAGCCCAGAGGGAGTGGGGGGCATTTTTTGTGGGGACACACGGCCACGAGGAGCAGAATCAGAGCTGCCCCCCCCCACCCCAGCAACCTTGTTCAGCCTCCCTGTATCTCGCAGGAGCTCTCCCCAGGCTGGGGTTTGAGGAGATGGCCCTGGAGGTCCAAGAAGCTGGTGGTGACCTCGTGCAGAGAGGCAGCGTGCTGGAACCACAGGTAACTCTCCCTGAGCTTTCCTACAGACACCCCAAAGAGTGGGGTGGCCTCAGACCACAGCAGCCTTCTCCGTGCCCCTGGGCCAAGGGTGGTTTGGGACAAACATCCAATATGGCACTCCCTGGGAAGGAAGTACCTGCTCGTTGCCTGCTGGGGAGCAGCCAGGGCTGGGACAAGCTGCTCAGAGCTGCAAGGGGCTCTGGCACTCAAAGAAGGGTACTCCAAGCCTGCAGTCCTGGGCTCAGTTAATTAATTAACCTCAAGTGCAGCCCAGGAAGCCTCCACGGAGAAGGAGCTCACCAGGCAGTGCCATGTCTTGCCTGGCTCAGACCCTGGTGCCTCTGTTCAGGCAGAAGGCACGGCACCGCTAAAACTGAGGCCGTGCTTCAAAATATATGTGTGCATGAAGGCCTTGAGGCATGGTGGAAGAGGCAGTGATGCCCACCAAGAGCCCGTGGGGCTCAGTGGTGATTTCCAACAGACCAAACCCAGAGCTGAGCAGGACAGAGCGCCCTAGTTTCAGCAGCCGCTCCTGGCTCTCTCCCATGCAGTTTATTGCTGGCGTGGTGCTCGGCACCAACCCCTTCCCTGCTCCTCCCTTCCCTCCAGCAGACACTGTCCACAGAACGGGAAGCTGTGGGCCGAGAGGAACGTTCCCCTCGCCGCTGCGTCCGTCTCCTGGAGTCCTGCCTGGGGCACCAGGTCCCTTGCTGCGATCCCTGCGCCACCTGCTACTGCCGCTTCTTCAACGCCTTTTGCTACTGCCGGAAAATCAGCACCACTTTCCCCTGCGGCAAGAACTAGCAGGGCTGCCTGCTCCTTGCCCACACGCTCCTTGCCACCTCCTCCTCCTCCTCCTCCTCCTCCGCTCTAATAAACCAGCTGTTAGCAAAAGCCACCAGCGAGTGGGAATGGTTCACTGCGTCCGACTGGAATCTGAGGGGAGAGGGGTGGCAGCACGGTGCTGGTACCTGCACCCAGGCGGGCACTGTGAAACAACACAGCCGAGTGTCAGAGGGGAACCGCAGGCCTAGCGCTGGGCGAGGCCTTGGCCGAGGGGGCGCGGAGGGAGCCTCCCAGGGGCGTGCGGCGATGGGGAGCAGGCCCGCAGCCGCCATCCCGCTGCCCGCCGCCATCTCCTCAGGCGCTTCCCGCCCTCGCGCTGCCTGCCGGGAGGGGGCGGGGCCGCGCGCGTCACGTGAGCGCCGGGAGAGGTCACGTGAGGCGCCGGGGAGAGCTCGCCCGTCTCTGTCCCGCCGCCATGTCGTCTTTCCCCGAGCTCTATTTTAACGTGGATAACGGCTACCTGGAAGGGCTGGTGCGCGGGTTTAAGGCGGGAGTGCTCCGGCAAGGGGACTACGTGAACCTGGTGCAGTGCGAGAGCCTGGAGGGTGAGTGGCGGCGGGGTCCGAGGCGGACGGGGGACACCCCCGTGGTGAGGGGAAGGTCCGGGTGATGCCGGTGGGGAGGTGAGGGGCTGCGTGGCAGTGGGGAAAGAGCCGACAGTGGCGTTTCTGATGCACTGTCCCCTCTTCGTGCCTTGCGTGAGCAGGCACTCGGCCGTCCCCCCGCCGGCTGTGCCCTCCGAGCTCAGCTGACTCAGTGTCCCGGCCGGCCTGGCGGTGATTGCGACAGCTCGCACCGCGGGCTGAGGAACCCCGAGCTCCCAGGGCTCGCCTGAGGTGGCCGCAGAGCTGTGCTGCCTGTCCTGCACGCCCTGCCGGGTTTGTCGGGCTTTGCTGGTGAGTCTTGCTTTGTGCTGTCACTGCCTAAGTGGCAAGCAGCGCAGCAAAGCTCCCTAAGGCCAGAAGTGACATTATTGGAGTAATCTAATTTAATCCTTCATACCCGTGATCAGTTTTTGAGAGAGGCTGCGCCTCAAATACCGTGTTCAGTTTTGGGCCTCCCACTCCACACTGAGCTGCTGGAGCGTGTCCAGAGCAGGGCAGTGGAGGTGGGGAAGGGTCTGGGGCACAGTGTGATGGGGAATGGCTGGGGGAACTGGGGGGTTCAGCCTGGAGAAGAATGAGGTCTCCCCTCAGCCTCCTGTGGGGAGAGGGGGGGGTCGGTCTCTTCTCCCAGGTGACAGTGACAGGACGAGGGGTGATGGCCTCAAGTTGTGCCAGGGAGGGTTAGATTGGATATTAGGAAAAATTCCTTCCCCCAAAGGGTTCCCCATCCCTGGCCCAGGCTGCCCATGGCAGTGGGGGAGTCCCCATCCCTGGAGGGATTTAAGAAAGGTGTAGATGTGGTGCTGAGGGACGTGGGGCAGTGGTGAATTGGCAATGCTGGGTTAATGGTTGGACTTGGTGGTCTTAGAGGTCTCTTCCAACCAAGGCTATTCTATGATCTAGGAAAGTACCTGCTGTTATTGAAGGATTGCCAGCAGAAAAATTCTGGTATAGATCCAAGTAAATTCACCAATGAATTATCCTTTGCCTGTAATCTTGAATTCTCTTTCAAGTTTAATTCCAACTTCCAGCCACTGTCTTTTTTCTAGATCAGTGTGTACAAACCTGAAGAGCTCTGTGGGTTCTGCTCTGTGATAATCATCACACGTGGTCATCTCATCATCGTAATTAGTTAATCAGTGCTAAACTGTTCCTCTGTGTGAGTGACCTGCTTAACTGTTTTCAGTCATTGGTGTTCCAGAACCTGGATCACAAATCATGAAGATCAAAACCAGGTCTCTATTGAAATAGGCTAGAAATGTATGTATGCAGAGATGTGGGTAGTTTTGGTTGATGGTACCATAATTATTGAATTGTTCTTTCTTCTTAACTAGTATTTTTAGCATCATCTTTATCTTGATCATCACCGAGCAACTGAAATGACTATTGACTATCTAGAGTGATCCTTGGCCAGCTGAACCCTGGATGCAAGTTACCTGGAGCTGCTCACGCAAATGTTAAACAACAGAATGGGAACAGAGTGCTGTGACGTGCCTCAGTCTCTACCTTAAAAATACTCAGCATGTTTTCTTTAGGACAGAAGCCCCTTTTCAGCCAGACTTTTTTGTAGCACTCTGCTTGCAGCAGTCTCTGTCATTCTTGCTGTGGAGTCCAGGGTCTGAAAGAGTGCAGTGGGAGGTAGTCTCGCTCTCTTGCTAGTCAGGATTCCCAGCATGCCCTGAACTATCACTTTATGACTGCACATGCAGATAACTTCCTCTTTGGAGTCCTTCTGTACTTACAGCTTCTTTCTCTTCCACCCTTTTTGCCTTCTGAACCAAGTTGTGTAAAGCTAGCTCTCCACTGGAGCGGTGCTTTCTGTGTTTGGGGTGAGTCAGTTTGGAGTTCCCCTATCTTTGTCTTGGTATTGTTACTGTCCTATCCCTGACAGCTTTCTGGTGGCAGTGGCTGCTGTGCTCCTTGTCAAGCTTCATTCAGAGCTTGAAGGCAGTTCCAAGTTCACTGCCAGTCTGGTACCTCCTCCACTTGGCTTTCTGTGCCCCTGTCTAGTATGTTCTTGTAGAGGGATATTCCTTCAAAGGAACGTTGCTCTTGATTGCTTATATAGGTCTGTGGTCAGACCATTTCTTTCCTCTGTCCCTTTAGTCTGGATTTTCCCATTTCAGTATCTGCTTTCTGTGCTCCACAGACCTTTAACGTGCGTTCTTTCTCTCCCATGTGCTTGTCTGCACTAAATCCAGGCAGTGGCTAGTGTATTAGCAGACAAAATAAGTATTTAGGCTTAAAATAGTCATACATCCTTCCATACTGTTTCTGTTTTGGTTTTGCTGCCATCTCTTGTGTGTGTGTTAGTCCCAGTCCCAGAGTGAATGATGATGTTGGTTATGGAGAAACCCTGAAGGACCAAGGCTGTTCTGGGCTGGCCCTGGGTTTGGGTATGTGACTGGTCACTGGTATTGACATGGCTTGGAAGATGTTATGCTTCCCAGGTCTGCTTGTATGCTTGGATTGGTCTGGAAGCACAAAGGAACTGACTTCTGTGCTTCAGGACTTGGGCTTAGTGCTGCTGGAAGGAGGAGATTAGGCTTTTCTGTGTGATCCTCTGTCCTCTCTGCTTCCCTGATCACAGAGTAAGTCGATTCGAGTTCTCGCTTCCTGATGAGTCAGAAATAGAAAGCCAAATAGACTCTCTGTGATCAGGCAGGCTCCTGAGCTGGCTTTAAGAAGGGGCAGGAAAACCTGACCAGGATTGAGGGGAGGGCACAAGAGCTGTTTTGGTTCAAGTTTTCTCTTGAAACGCTTGGCAATAATATGTTTAATCCCTTCTTTCAGCTCCAGAAGTCCTGGTGCTTTGGTTGTTTCTCAGCCAGAGGTCCACGTGTGCTGTACACTTGTGCTGGATATCGCTGGGAACCTGCTTGGTCCTCTCTATTGTAGCCAATTTCTGCTTCTGACACAAGGTGTCAGTGGAGGACTTGGAGTTGCTTTCCTCTGCTTCGGTGGTGTGAGCATGGATCTGTTCTGGAGTGAAATCTGTCTTGGATAACCAACCTTGTAAGTCACTCAGATTTCTACTGTTAAAAGGATGGTGAGCCATCTCCAACTCCTAAAAGCTGTGGTAGCCTGTTAGAGGTCTGCTGTCATCTCTGGAGAATAAAAACCAGTTGATGCAGTTGGACAGTGGTGCCACTTTTAAGAAGCAGAGTTCAGTCCAGGATGTAATGTAGGTTATTGGCAGGCTTTACTGTTCGTCTGCAATGCTTGTACTGCAAAAAGTATATGGAGCCTGGGATGTACACAAAAGCTTCTTCTTTAGAAACAGGAATTTCTTTACCTTCAAGTCAGTGTTAACAAGCCTCCTATTGCTAATATTCTTCTTGCTTCCACAGCAACAGTGTAGGAAACTGATTTCTTTCTGACCTGCCAATGTGGGAAAGGTGATTGGTATGGTGAAAGCCAGCAGCAAGACTTGTCACCTTCCAGCTGGGTAAGGAGGCTGTGGAAAGGCCAGCTGAGAAGTGGCCAGAAGTTGGCTCAAGCTTGTTAGTGTGGGTCTCTTGGGAGAGGCTTTCCAGGGGCTGTGTGTTTCCACCACCACTACCTCTCTGGGTGCTAACACTTCTGTCTGTGCAGTCAGCTCAGCTGGGGACTTGCACGCCTTGTGGAAACAGTGGTGTGCACAGTGAGGGATGGGATCTGTCCTGTCTTTGGCTTAAGCTGTGTGTGGATCTAGTCTCACGCCCCTGCAGGGATCTCTCATGTTTTGTTTGTGTACTTCAGCCTCCAGTTTATCAGTCTGCTGTGGACTTGTCCCATGAAAAAACTCTTGGTTTTCGGTCCTCGTAACCCCAAAGTAGTGGTGTCGTGTCACATCAGCTTGGGGAAGAGCAGAGAAACCATCTGAGCCCCAAAGATGTATTTGGGAGGTGAAGGCTGGCTAGGAGAAGCAAATAAATATGATTCTTTTACAAAGAAAGGATTTCCAAGACTGTGGTTCTCTCTCATCTCCTCAGTTTGGTCCACAGACCTCCATTTCAAGGATGCATGTGAATCAACAGAGAAAGTGGAAACAAGTCAGTCACGCTTGTCCTGGACCACCTGGTTCCACACCAGCTGGAGGGAACGCTGCTCTGCCTCAGTACTGCCCTCACACATGCTGGAGCCTTGTTTTCTGTCGAATTAATCTGTAGCAATATATAGTGAGCACCAAACTCTTGCTGCAGGGCTGGATGGTGTGGAATAAAGCAGGTTTGTTCCAATGACAGGTTGGTTGGTTGTTTTTGAGCCTGGAAGAGTTTTTCAGGGTTGCTCTGTGTAGCCCTCACTGCCCAGAACGGGAGTGCTGCTTTTGGCCAGCTCAGGAGTGGATTGCTAAAGGCTTGTTGTCCTAAATGCCTCTTCAGTGTAAAGTCATCTACTTCTTCCCCACTCTCTCCTCTTCCCTCTTTCTCCATGCAGAGGGGAGGTGATGAAATGCATTGGAGAGTATGTGGTTGAACCACTGTGGAGTGAAGTGTGTCTGTCTGCCCGTTGTCTGACCGCAGGACAGCTGGATGCACCAAAGCAAAGGCCAAGAAATGGATGTTGGGGAGTGTGTCCTCTGTGCACCAGGCTTCTGCTGAGTGCAGTATGTGCTTTTGCTTTCATAGTCCCAAGGATCTTTTTTTCTTTCTCCCTCAGAGGTGGTCTTTGCTTTATGCTGTTACATATGGAGTGCTCTCCATATCTCCTTTTGCTGAGAGAACAACAGAAGAGGCTGTGCTACCTTTCTGTCTTCCGTTTTATCACCATGGACCTGGAATTTGGGCCACAAAAGGCTGGAGCTGGGTTTCTTTTTCAGCTTAACCACATGGGCAGTGTGTCCTTTCTTGTGTAGAGCACTTTCATTGCTACCAGAGCTACAGACTACCTCCTACTTCTGGCACCTCAGTCCACGGTGGAGCTTGTGATATTTTCCGGGGTGTGTGGGGAGTGGGATAGATCCTTTCCTAGAATCTTTTCATAGAATCATAGAATCACTATGGTTGGAAAGGACCTCCAGGATCATCAAGTCCAACCTTTATCCCATCATCTCCCTAACCACTAGACCATTAGACCATGGCCTCAAGTGCTTCATCCACTTGTTTTTTGAACACCTCCAGGGACAGCAACTCCACCACCTCCCTGGGCAGCCTGTTCCAGTGCCTCACCATTTTGCTGCATAGGAAAGCAAGGAGAGGCCACTTGATGGTCCTGAAGTGTGGCTATGCTTAGATCCATCTTGAGCTCTGAGTTTTCAGCCGGAAACCCAAGCTCAGTGGGTGTAGAAGCCAAGCCGTGTGGTAGGGACCTTTTGAAAACACGATGACTATGGTCTCCATTTCCTCACATCAAGGAGCCCTTTGTGAAAAGGTGACCCTTGCTTGCTGGGACTGTGCAGGAGGACTGGCCCTGTCCCCAGGAGCTTTCATTTGACAGATGAAGCAGAGCCTATGGGAATGGTGAGGCCTGAAGGGGGTCTGGACCATTCCTGTCCTGTGAATGGTGGCTGCATGTGCAGCAACAGAGCAGCAGCCAAAAGACTGTCCTGCTAATCTGGGTGCTTTGTCCTGCATCCTCCAGTGGAAGCGCTGGCTGTGGTTGGTTAATCAGCTCTCCTGGTAAAACAAGCTCAAGGGAAACATTATTTATTAGAAGAAGGATGGCACTTTCATGGCCTGCTAAATCATGGTGGCAAACAAACACTGTGGTCTCTGGCTTCCTGCAGGGTTCAGCAGAGGCTCTTTGCTGTTTGTTCTGGCCTCCTTTACTGGGCAGAGACCTGCTTCATAGCTTCTCCTAGCTAAACTTCAATCAGCAGCTGAGGTCAGCTTCTCAGCACTGGTGAAGCTTCAGCCCTTTTTTTGGGTTCTGTCCCTTGTTAGAAGATGATGGTGTCTGGGTTTCCTGGCAAGTACTACTGCTCGGCAGCCTGTTAGTGCTTTCATCTTCTTGTTTTTCCTCTGCTGTCAGCTCTTGCAGTGTGAGACTGCTTTCTGCCCTGTTTCTCTTAGCTTCGGAATGATTTGTTGTCTCTCCCTTTAACCGCTGCACCAGGTGCCAGGCCCATATCCTGTTAGTGTCCTGTACCTCCGATTACAGCCATGGCTTGGGGCCGTCTGCTTTTAGAGGAGGGAAAAAGGGTATGTAGGGGTGAAGCTTACTGGAGGTGTGGGCAGACTAGGAGGGGTTACCTCACGTTTTGGAAGGATCAGGAGAGGGCTGCTTGGTTGAGAGGCTCCTAAGGAAACAAGACCTGTCTGTGCTGGATTTGAAGCCCTGAGGGAGGTGAGTTCGACCCCAGGAAAGGCTAGGCTAGAAACACAGGCTGCTGTTGGTGCTGAGGACATCTCAAATGGAGAGGTGAAGAGCTAGTGGTGAGACAGTGATGAAGAAAAGGGCCAGAGAAGACACAGCAGAGGAAAGGTGGCATGTTGCTGCTGGTGGTGTGCAACCACAGAAAAGGTCTTAAATCCTACAGGTGGTGAAAGGTCTCTGGTGCTTCTCAGGTGAGAATTCAGAGAACCAGCTTCAGGAGTGTCTGAGGTGGCTGTAAACAGACCCAACAGACAGCAATGAGCCAAATGCTAATGACTGCAGTCTTTTGAAGGGAGCAGTGGGCCATGTAGCTCATCTGCAGGCTGCTGGATAATCCCTCAGGCTGGGGAGATGGCAAACAGTGTTTTAATTTTTATATATGCAGTGATGGCCCTGGGTGCTTTGGAGTGAATTGTCGAGGTTACAGCAGATAATTGTGTGAAAATATCAGTTCAGCTTGGAAGCTGCCAAAGCTAATTCCATTAACACAAATCAGTCCTTGCCTGGAAGTGCTTGAGCCTTTAACTTGATTCAGAGCTCTGCAGTGCAGTTACAGGAGGATGGAAGGGATGGACTATAAGCTGGTGGAGCCATGAGTGATGCAGTGACTGAGCAGGACTTCCAGGATAGGCTTTCATGACTGACAGATATCTGAAAGACTGAGGAATGGCTTGATTCCTTGTTAGAACAAAGCAAACTTGCAGGAGAGGACAGTAGTAGTACTGTGGATCTGAAGTCCCTCAAGAAAATGTCATCTGAAACGTCAAGGTGTGGTGTTGGCTCTGTGGTGAGTTGAATTAAGCTTCAGTTGTGTTTATGCCTCATATGCATACAGCCAGCTGCATCAAACCCAGAGAGCCTTCTCCGAGAGCTGAAAGGAGGTGGCTGTCAGTACGTGTCATGGTAAGCTCGAGTGCTATCCTACTTGAATACTCAGCAGAAAAAAGCTGTCATTCTGACAAGCTGTTGTGTTCTTGCACGAGGTGGCTTTCTGGGAATTGTGACCTGGCCATAATTTACCAGCTTTTGCAAGGGAGGAGAGAGAACAAAAGCATTGTGGCAATTCAAGCGCTCCTTTGCCAAATGCAGGCTCAGTCTGTTTCTTAAAGCACGTGAAAAATGCCAAAGCAGGCAAACGTACCTCTCAAAGGCAGTCACTGGGCTGAGGCCATGTGCTGCTGTTAGCAGCATCTGGAGGAGTTCATGGCAGCGGCTGGGCTCTAGGTGTGGGTCTCCTTTTCAGCAAGCAGCTGGTGAGGAGGCGCTGCAGGAGACTTGCAGGCAGTGTTTCACTGACATGCGGCGTGTGGGATCTCTGGCAGCTCCCCCTGTTGAGGTGCTGCTGTTGCTGCCAGAGGTCGACTCCAGCTCGGTTAGGAAATAGGGACTTGAGCTTTTGGAGAGTTTGGGACTTGCTCAGCAGTAGGTCCACTTATTGGTCACTGTGCTACTGGGACAGCTCTTCTGGCAGGGGATTTGTGAAACCACGGGATTAGTCAGTTCTTAACTGAGAAGCCTGACATGTGAATAGTCCTGTTAAAAACTCCCAAACCCCCTTGGCTGTGGCTCAGGGACGGGCCCGGTGGCTGGGGAAGGGCAGGCTCGTGCGTGGCGCTGGTATGCCGTGGGATGCATTGAGTCAGGGTTTATAAATCCGGTCCAGTTTTTGGAAAAATATGTTCTGTTCTGTCTGCTTGGATGCTAAGAGATTCAGAAGAGTTCAGTTCCTGCAGTTTGTAGCTGGCCTTCCCCATAGAAATTAATTCCAAGTGTTATATAAACATGGCCCTTATTCCAGTTGCAAAATAATGTTGTGCTGGCTCTTGTGCCGTGGAGCTGGGGGGGCAACCCCCTCGTTGAGCAGGACAAAATGCTGTCGCCAGAGCAGCTCAGGGGAGCTTGCTCAGAGCTGTTGAGGGAGAGGCTGCAAGGCACAGCTCTGGTCTAAATGTGATATAGCTCTAACCTCCTGGAAGAGGATGGTACAGCAAGCTATTTTTTGTGTTGCTGGGTCTCTAGCATCAAGTGACCCGATAGCAAGGTGGCTTCTTGCAGCCTCAAAAGTAAGAGCAACATTGGAGGTCATTGTGACACCAAAAAGGAACCAATGGTTTTCCTGTAGCAGAGTTGGAGTTCAGGAAACAAGCTGGAAGCTTTGGAAGCTTCCCTTCTGAAGGCAGACGTGGTAGGATATGCAATAGCTGCTTCCTCTCCAAGGTCCTGTATAGCTGCAAAACAACATCACATGCCTTTTTGGGCAGGCTTAGTTTTCATTAGAGCTCTGCACAGTCACAGAGAACCAAAAGCAGGGTGTGTGTGAATGCAGCTACTGCAGTCCCCTGTGCCTTCCCTTGCAGTCTGATTTTATGGGTGCAGTTCTCTTACCAGGGCCCCTTCTCTCATTGAGCAACTGCTGAATTTTGCTCCATGTTTTCTCCAGCCTCTGCTGAAAGCAAGCTAGTAAAGCCCTGATCTGACAGTGGAACTGAATTTCCACTCAGACTCCAAAGCCCATCATCCAAGAGCTCTCAGAAGGGGGACTGAAACTCATGAAGGTGCAATTCTGGTAGATTTCCCCTCTGTAACTATATTTTAGCTTTCAAAAAGTAAGCAATTGCAAACCAGGTGGGTGAGAATTTTTTGTGTGCAGGGTGCTGCCTGGGAGCTGGGCAACTTGCAGGGTTTAGGAAGCGTTTACCCTCAGTAACAATCCTGTGCAGGCTGAATGGGCGTGAGCGGTGTTCTGAGTTTTGGCTTGATCCAGTGTTTGATTTTGACAAGGGTCATGTTGAAAACTCCACTGTCTTGAACTATCCAGGCCATGTTTTCTCACCTTGAAAGTGTGAGTATAAGTTGATAATGTTTTGGTAGATAAAACACAGCTGTTTAGCTGCAGCAGTTTCTGCTTTGCTTCAGCTGTGATACGTGTTGTTGGGCAAGTAGATCTCTTTGGTGGCACTCTTACTAAAGTAAGGAATCCTGGATGCAGCAAACTCTCCTGTAAACTGCTAAGAAATGTGATGGCAACTGAGTGTTAGTTAAGTCTCTGGCCTTCCTCCCCACCCTCTATAACCACCATCTGTTCCTGTGAGACTTGGCAGTGGTGATGTCTTTGTAACTAAAAAGTGCTGGGTCGAAACCATCTTTGCTGGGCCACCTTGGAAATACACAGAAGAGTTAAAGTTCGGCTTGAAAACCATTCGACCCTTCCACCCCTTGGGCTGAGGACAGTATTGCACTCAGTTTGGAGCCCAGTGTGGAGGATGCTCTCCAGCTCGGTGTAATGTCAAAAGATGAAACTCCTCAAGCTCGGCTGAGTCCTTGCTCTGGCCTCAGCGCTGTGGATGCTTGTGCCATAATGCTGAGGACTCGTATGGTTCAGTAGAAGGGAAAGGCAGCCTCAGTGCTCCTCCTGTCATCTTTGTTTTCTCTGGATGACATGCTCACATCTGCTTTGACTAAACTCTTCCAGCTACTCTCCTTTCCCCATAAAGGCCTTGAATCCTTAGGAGGGCGCTTGCCTAACTGGCCCTCTGAGGTGAAGCTGAAGGGAGATGAACATTATGTACCAGTGCAACTAGCAGAGCTTTGAGGAGTAGGATTTTATGACGTTCCTTAGTTCTGGATTCAGTTTTTCCATAGAGACACTCAAATGCTTTTGGCTCAAAGAGGGCTTTTATCCTGACAGAGCTCAGCATGTTGTGGTTGCTTGTTGGCCAGGACTGCTGCTTGGTTGGGCACCTGACCTGCAGCAAGGGTAACGGAGACAAAGGTTTCCTCTCCTTTAAACTGGAGAAGGACAAAGCTTCTGAGCGTGTTCCTCCATCCTGGGCAGGGCTTGCCAACCATTCAAGATGGATTTAAATAGCCTTCCTCTTCATAGCCCCTCACCACCTCTTAATGCCTGACTTCTCTTTACCAGTGCAATTAGTTGGCCTGACTTATGTAATACCTAGCTGCTTTATAATTTCAAGGTTGCTGTTTGTGTCTTTTTGGCTTTGAAAGCTTTTCAGATGCTTCTACATCACTAGCATCTGAGCAAACTTGCTTCTTTTTTTCTAGATTTCTAACAAATACTTCCTAGAAAATTGGTAACCGTCCATCTCGATCAAGCATAGTGAACAGCTGGCACAGGTGTGTGCTCAGTTAAACAGGCAGCGTCACAGTTTCCTCTTTAAGATGGGGCAAGCCTGGTATGGTGAAACACTGATCTGTTCCTGCATTTGGATTGTCCGTGATAAAACTGAGCACAAATGTATGACTTAACAGAGGGGGTTTGTTTAGGTGATCTTTCAGAGAAATGAATGCCTAGAGAAGGGCGGAGCAACAGCTCTCTTAGATATGCTCCAAAATCATCCCCAAACCCAACACAAACCCTGGAGAGTGGAATTATTCTTTCTTTTTCAGACTTGAAACTGCACCTCCAGAGCACAGACTATGGGAATTTCCTGGCCAACGAAGCCTCCCCACTCACTGTCTCGGTCATAGACGACAAGCTGAAGGAGAAGATGGTGGTGGAGTTTCGTCACATGAGGAACCATGCGTATGAGCCCCTAGCAAGTTTTCTGGACTTCATCACGTGAGTACCAGCTGTTTGTGAACAGCATTTGAAATGTTGGTGTTCTTCCAGACTTGAGGGCTATCAGATCAGCTTTCTACACTCAGCCTTGTAGCTGCTGTGTTTTCTGCAGCTTCTTTAATGAAACTGTTTTGGTTGTATCTCGAGTTCTCAAATGAGGAGCATGGTATCACTATGTTGTTAAAGGCTCCCAGGGTGTGTGCATGCTTTGTTGGCACAGCTGCTCAGTTGCCTACCATTGCAGAATTGGTTCAATCTCTGTTAGAGCTGTCATTTACCCTTGTCCCTTGTGTTAAATGTTCCTGGGTTTTTTAAAATGTGATCCTGCTGCAAAACATATGCATACCATGCACATGTGTGACAGCAGTTGCCTGCTAGCTCTGACCCACTGAGATCAATCAGCCTTGTCAGGGCTGCGGTGATCCTGCCATCCCAACCCAAGTGCTGTAGGCCTTCCTCTGACCCTGTCGCAAACTGGTAAAGGGAGTTGAGCTGGCCAAAAATTGAACAACTTTTCTCTTTTGGGGTTAATCTTTAACTGATTTGTTTTTCTCAGCCAGCTTGATGGGATCTGTCAAATGCCAGCACAAGGAGAAGGGAGGGCCTGGAATATGCAACAGGGGAATACAGAGCTGTAGAGGCTCAGCATGTCTCTGTCAGTGCATGAAAAGACACGAGGTGTGTGTGCTTCCACAGCAGTTGCAGCTGATGGAGAAACACTTAAAATGGCACAGTGTTCTCACAAGTATCTTCTCCTAGTGCTTTTGCACAACCTTCTGCTTCCCTGTGTGCTGCTCTTGTTTTAATTGGTAATAAAATGAAGTTGCTGGCCTTGGTGAGATACCAGTTGTGCTAGTTTGCACCTGAAACATGGAAGTAAAATTGTCTTTTTTCCTTACTTTAGTATATGTTCCTGTAAGCTCTTGTTTGGCTTGCAAACTGCACAGCCAGTGGCCTTCTCTAACCAGTATGGAGATGCCTCATAGACAAAAGTCAATCTCTGAACATGACTTTAACTTGCACCTCTGAGAAGAAGGTTGTACTCTTTTGTTAAGTAGGACAGTCAATACATCAGCCTTCGTTCATTTGATACAGTGAGCTTGGGCTCATCATCACAGGCAGTCTGGCAAGTGGCGTTTAATCTTGCATTTTTGGCTCTTGTGTGTGTTATCTTGCTCGAGATCTCCTGGGGATTTTCAAATGATGCAGGCTGATGGAGAAAGGCCTTTGTGGTCAATTCAAAATTTTAAATTTTGGCCTATATGTGGCATCTCCTGCATGTGCAAATACTGATTAAAGACCTGTCTCTCTGCCACATTTCTTCCTGTTCTGTCCTTTCTATGTCTGGACAGTAACACTATCTCATTTTTCTGATCTTGTGGCTCATATCTGTTATTTTCTGGGTCCCTGTGCTAGAGCTGCCTGTCTTTTAAGCCTTTCCTATTTTCTAAGAAATAGTTTTTTCTTACATGCCTGTCACTAAAACTCATGGAGTTTTCATATTTGGCTCCAAATATGGAGCAAGACATGGCAAGTCATCAGCAAGATGTTACTAAGCCCCCATTTTGCAGCACTTTGCAGTGGATGAAGCAATTTCTATCTCATCATCTTAGTTGTATGAAGCAATCTCTTCTATTCTCTGAAACCCAAGTTAACTTTCAAAATGCCTCTTCACCTATCTTTAAATTGCTGTAAAGACATCAGTACTGTTTAAGCCTGTCAATATTAGGTAGTTTGTCTTCCACAAATTGCTGCTCTATAGGTTTCTGGAAATGTCTAGTCTATGGAAGTATCAGGAATTACTAGTAGTCTCTTATTTTAGCTTATGTCTTATCTTTTTAAAGACAGTAGCCTGGGCAGGACACATGAATATCTTGCAGACTTTAAAACTTTGCTGTTCCCAAACAGTCTCACTCTGAAAACCGGTGTGTGGAAAAGATGAGCTGCAGGGTGTCAGACCATGCCTGCTCTGGTTACCCACTGCATGACTGGTAGGAAGGCTGTGAATGGCTGTGGAAATCCAGTTTCCTGTTGACCTTTATCCAGTGTCTATGTCCAGCTCGAGTTGTGCAGAAGAACTTAAACATCTCATGTAATCTGATAGGCTGGTTCTCACAGCTGTTCAAATGACTTAACTTTAGAATTGGTGTTTTGCACTCAACTTGATTTAACTTTGATCCTGTTCTGATTCTGTCTCTCTGATTATGAGCTCTCTATAGCAAAACACAATCCTGTGCAGATACTTGTATCTCTTGCCTGCTGTGTAATGTCGTCTTGAATATATTGGTCCTGTTTGGCAGAGGATGTTTCTTCCTTGAGTTGTCTTCACTCTCATCTCTTCGTTTTTACTCACAAGATTTGCTTTAATGCCACTGCAGTGCTGCCTAAAGGAGAACAAAAGATATGAAGCAGGAAAAAAGCTGTTTTCCTACATGAAGCATCTTGCCTCTCTTGTAGAGCCTGCTGTGTGAGGAGTCCAAGTGTTTGGTTGTGTTTTGGAGTGGTTCTGCTGTACCACTGATGGAGGGATCTCCACTGGGTCTGCATTCATCACACCAATGGGGTATTGCTGAAATAGAAAAGATGTTATCAGCTGGCCCAAAGTGGGAGTTGCACACACATTAGCTTCACACATTAGAAGCTCTAATAACTCCTAAGATTGCTATAGACAAGATAAAAAAGGAGAATGAGGACAAGGAGTTTGGAGAGGGTGCTGTGGGTCTTAATATCTTTGGTTGATATATCCTCTTTTTCGTAAATATATTGGGACTACTAGATGTGACTTCTTGGACTGTCATTCAGACTGTGTTTTGTTCCCTGAAACTGTCCCACGGGTTGTAGTAGGTCTTGGTTTGGGGCAGGGGGCAGAAGTTTCAGGGATTATTGTCCTGCTGACAGTGTGAAGCTTCCCATGCATGTCCC
Source organism: Podargus strigoides (assembly GCA_028020825.1). Classification (NCBI taxonomy): domain Eukaryota; kingdom Metazoa; phylum Chordata; class Aves; order Caprimulgiformes; family Podargidae; genus Podargus; species Podargus strigoides. The sequence goes on from CM051630.1 coordinate 1,797,408, forward strand.
AGATAGCTGGAGTGGAGAACAGCTCTGTTTGGGGGCTGGCAGCGTGTACTTGTGCCAGTAGCCTTCATCTAACCCAGGCTTGTGTGTGGGCAGCGTTTGGCCAAAGGGTGCTGGCAGTGCTGGGGACGTTGTGTCTGTGCACACAGAGGTACTGTGTCACCCTGCCTACTCTGAGTGATACTAGGACAGGCCTCTGCCGCTTGATCTTTTGCTCTAGCACAGAGATCGGTGTGATGAGGTGATTTATCTTTGCCTTTTGAACATGACTGTTTCCCACTCCTTTATTTTAGGGAAGTTAAAACTTGAGCAGGAAACGGTAAAGATGGCTCCTGGTAGACAGCTCTGGGCAAGCAAGGCACCAGGTGGTCAGAAGAAATTGTACTCAATTGAATGTGTCCATGTGCTAAATTTTACAGGCTGAATTGAAATAGTAAATGGTAGAAAGCTATGTGGAAAAGTTTTAGCAGGGCTGGCTTTTCTGCAGGAGGAAAGCTTGAGTTTGTGGGGACTCTCTGGAGAGAGAGGCATTGGGTTGTAAACAGAGATTTTTAAAATCGAGTGGGATTGTAGGAAGGAAATGGTTTGTAGCATGTCCAGTTCAGCTCTGAAACTCACTGCTGCCAGATGCCTTTATGTATACTTATATTTTTGGCCTTCTTGGCAATACTGGATAACCTCACGCAAGGCAGGCACATTAAAGCCCATTAAACACTTGGGTACCATCTCACTGAGGGTGGCCAGGCTGTAGAAGGCTTGTGCCAGGAGGTGGATCAAGCATTTAAGAAAGTCAGGCTTTCTCCTTCTTGAACATCCTGCTAGACCTCAGGGGTGGTTTTGAGTTGAACAACAGGTTCTTGGTTTTGGAGGGTGCTTGGATCTTGTCCCAGGGCACATTGCTGAGAAGCTCTGGGGAACTGTCTGATCTTGGGAGCAGCTGTAGTCCTTGTCCTCTCTGCTCCACAGCCAACCTGCCAGAAGCTGTGCTGTCCATCTCCACGTGGTATTATGCTATGTCATTTCTTTTGCCTCTTCTAAGTGGCCCATGAACTAGGTGAGGACGCGGGAAGGGGAAGCAGCACTGGGGATGGCATGGGAGCTCTGGAGCAGCAGGAGGATGTGTGTTCCTCGCGTGCTCCCCTTGCCCAGCTCCAAGGGGACGAGGCAGCGCTGACTGCGGCTTGCCGGAAGGTGGCACTCCAGCCCTGTGGCAGCCTGTCCCCAGGTGCACAGCGTGCCATAGGTAAGGCTGGTCATTTATGGAGGTGGCCAGGAGTTAACTTGTCTCCTCAGCGCAGGAGAAAGGACATGAACACACAAACAAAACTGACCCAAGAACGCTGCTGGGCAGCAACCCCAAAGCAAGGACTTAATTCCTGAAGTCACTTGCTGCCACTGATTTTTGTCCTGTTGCGCTCCTCTCCTGGCACCATGCTGACTCTTTCCTGGCTCTCATCCTCTCCAGGAACTCTTCTGTGGCAAGTGCTGCATTATTAGTACCAAAATATTAAGGAAGTTGGCTGATTTCCCTTTTGTGTTTTCGAGCGGTGGCTGTAGCTGGCAGCCTCTGCCCTGCGTATCGTGGCAAGGGAAAGCTCAACTTGTTGAGCCTGCCACAGTCTCTGTGAAACACCTGCTAGCCCTGTGCCTTGCTAGGCAGCTCCTGGCTGGAAGGCTGCTGGTGCTTCCCTGTGTTTTTCAGCTGACCATAGTAGGTTCTGACTGATAGGCACAAGTTGGCTGTTAACGTCTCTGCTCCAACACAAACAATTGACTGTTTGGCTGAGGGAATGCAGCGATGTTCTGTAGGGCAGCAACAAACAGGTATTAAGTGTACTTGAAACAGCAAAACCCACTTCCTGAATTTAACAAGCACATATTGACTTGTGGATGGAAGTGGGTTTTGGGTTCTTCTTGGTGATGTGCTGCCCTGCCTTTCTGTAAAGGCTTTGTTCTTTGTGTTGGCCTGACACGATGCCATGTCCTGGCTCTCCTTCCTTACAGTGTTCCTGTATACAGTTTAGATGGGATTCTTTATCGTTGTGTCACTCCTGACTCTAGCCTGATTGGATTGTCCACTTTAGTATTTTTCCAGGAGGGGGAATAAAAAAAAAAAGGTTTGTTTTTGTATCTTTTTTTTTTTTGTCCTTGCTTCAGCACAGTTTCTTCCCTGCTCTGGAAAGTCTGGTTTCACAGCAGCCTGACATGAGGGCTCTGGCAGCGGTTGGGCCCCTTGAGCCCTTGCAGCAGGCTGATGGGCAGAGGAGGGTTTGATCTTGTGCTAGGTCAGGGAGCTGCTGGTAACTGTGTGCAAACTGAGCCTGCTGTAGGAGTGAGGGCTGGGAGGGAGCTGGGTCAAAACACATTTTCCAAATCTGTAATCAAGCCTGTCATCAGAGGACAGACTAGGTAGTATTTTGTCTTTACCAGTCTGCTAGGGCTGGAAACCAAGTTCTTTGTTGCCCTGAGGATGCAGCTGGGAACTTGGCTTCCATATGCTTTTGTGGTCGCAAGACGTGTTTTTGATGAGGCTGCATGTACCTTTCCCCCTTGCGCATGCCTCTTCTCAGCTGACACTTCCCTTTCTCACCTTCTCCCTGACCCAGGCCTGCTCTGCCTCTCCCCCTGCACTGGATAGATCTAGTTTCTGCTGCACGACTTTGAGTTCAAGCTTAATCTTGCAGCAGTGGTTTTTCTGGAGCCAAATTGTTTCAATCGCTACTTGAGCTGAAGAGCAATAATCATCTTCTCTGGAGTAGGAAGTTGCCTGTCTTTATTCTAAATATACTGGAGTGTGCATCTTGGCATAACTGCAGAGGTTACAAAATGTGACTGCACACTTTTGAAGTCTTGTCTTGTGGAAGAAAAACACTCCAAATGCTGTATATTACAGATGCAATTTATTTGGGCGAATGCAACAATCTGAGGGGTCTTTCCTCGTGCTGGTGTGGTTAAAACAGCTCTATATTATTTTCAGTTAGTTGTTGACTCCTTGGTGGTGGCAATGTGATTGTGAAGCAAAAATTACCATAGTGGCTAGGGATCCTGCAATAAAAGGTTTATGAGCCTTTTCTGGCAGAGAAGCACAGGTTCTGACAAACAGCTTCCCTGTTTGCAGGGAGTGCAAAGTTGAACTGATAAGCCAAGTTCTTGGAGAGATTATGCAACATTCAAAATAAGAGGGCATGTAACTAATAGTCTGGAAATGATCAGAGATGTGCATCCTCTGGATGGTAGCATCAGAACTGCATCTGTTCTCCTGTATACCCGAAGGATATGGGTCTCTTACCAGTTTCCCAGAACCAATGTCTATGAAAATAGACTGGGTTGTATGTAGAAGTGGTGGTGGCTGTGGAAGTCATCTTTCACAGTGGTGTGACTGGGTGTTCTCATTGGAAAGAGACTCTTGGAAAGGTGGATTTCACTGTGTATTATGTTGAGGGGATGCTTTTTTCTCCAGACCTCTAGTGCCTGGAGAACACTTCATTTGGCCAGTGGATTTGAACTGGAACAGCATGACTCTCCTTCTACTGACTCACACTGTTCTTTGCTTGGAAGGTGTCAGCATGGTGCCTAGCAAACAGTGTGAGCTATGGTGATGATCGGAGGAGCTAGCAAAATGTTATTGGTGGCAGTAAAGATGCAGCAAAAAGCTACCGGTGGGCTCCAGACATAGGGCTGTGTTTCAGTAAGTTAAATCTTTAAGGAAACTCTGCAGCCCTGAGAAGGGACTCTAGCATGCAAGCTGTGGGTAATTAGGTGAGAATATGTTGCTCCTGGATAACATCCCTGTCCCACTGTGTGGAGGAGTGGGACATCCAGAGGCACTGTGTGGACTTAACTGTTGTCTTGGGCTTTCACAGAGTCACAGAACAGCCTTGGTTGGAAGAGACCTCTAAGATCATCAAGTCCAACCATTAACCCAGCACTGCCATTTCACCACTGCCCCATGTCCCTCAGCACCACATCTACACGTTTCTTAAATCCCTCCAGGGATGGGGTCTCCCCCACTGCCCTGGGCAGCCTGGGCCAGTGGCTGATAACCTTTTCAGTGAAGAGATTTTTCCCAATATCCAATCTAATCCTCCCTTGCACAACTTGAGGCCATCACCCCTTGTCCTGTCACTGTTACCTGGGAGAAGACTGATCTTCACCTTGCTACAGCCTCCTTTCAGGGAGTTGTAGAGAGCAATGAGGTCTCCCCTCAGCCTCCTCTTCTCCACATTAAACAACTCCAGTTCCCTCAGCTGCTCCCCATCACACTTGTGCTCCAGACCCTTCCCCAGCTCTGATGCCCTTCTCTGGACACACTCCAGCAGTTCAACAAGGGGCTCAAAACTGAGCACAGTATTTTAGGAATTTTGTTTAAAGCTGAATCCCTCTGGTGATTCTGCAGCTCGCAGGAACAGTCCTCCCTCTTCCCTCATGTTCCTTCTCGCAATCTTTCCCTCCACAGGCAGAACAGCATGTCCATTAGAGTCATAAAACAGGGAGGGAAGGAGTATGTAAGGAGATTATCAACGCTTCTCTGATCAATTTATGTGTGGTTGTACTTTTCCAGAGGACGACCTGCGTGCAGTGCCTTCAGTTGGATGAATGTTCATTGAGCACTTTTGTCCCCATGTAGCATGCTTTGATCCTTGATTGAAACTGTTCTCAGGATCTTCTGGTGCTGGACCTTAGCAACCTTCATTTTCCTTTTACCTTTCCATCAACTTGCCTTACCCAGTGCTCTAGGCTGGCAAGTTCAGCCCAGAGAAGACCTGGAGGCCAACAGCATAGATTCTGAAGACTTCTTGAAGGTCATCTTGGGTCCTAGTCCCCTTTTCCAGATCAGTTCTTTATGCTAGTTTGAAGTCTAGCATATACTTATATAGAGCTTTGTGTAAATATGGCCAAGTACTGCAATATTTAGAGGCCAAGCAAAATCTTCTCTCTCCCTCACATGGTTTACTGCATGTTAAGTGGGATGATGATTTTTCTTGTCATCTGCTGGCAGCAGGTCTGTGTGCACAGTAATGTTCTGCATGTTATCTAAACCCAGACTACACATTCACTGAGAATCAGGTAAGGGCATTTAGGCCATTCGATTCACCCAGGTTTCTTAGTGACTTCAGGCAGTTTTGGGGACAATGTGAGTTTGCACAGTGCCGCCTTTAATCTTCTCTTATGTCCTTGGAATTTAGTTTTTTTTTGTGCTTTACATCTAAGGAAGGCAAGAAAACAGTAAATGCAAGTTTGGCTTTTGCAGCTGGTCTGTGTGAAAGCAGCATGATTAGATCTTTCTGGTCAATATTTAAAATGTAATTAGTGCTGAAGTCTGTTCAGCAGAGTGCCAGGACTCAGTTTTGCATACCAGCCCAGTATTTCTCAAGTTCTGAGGTCAATCTTTGAGGCATCAGGTTTAAGCTACCAGAGACTCTCTTGCAGGAGGCTGCAAGGTGTTCAAAACATTCCCTGGTGTTTCAAGGGGTTGGTATGCATCTGGGACACAACGCTGTATGACTGCTTCTGAGTTACTGGATGATACCACTGAAAACTGAGGTCAGTATCCCAAGAGATCTAGACTCACTAGAAGATGGTAAAAATCATGTGGAGATGCAGCTAAATATAGATTAGTGCTGAGAACATTCCTGGATACTTGGATTTGAAAGGCTGCCACAGCCTCTGTAGTGCTGTGAAGTTCTAACTCTGCTGTGAAATGGTCTTGTTGATCTAAGTTTAGCAGGGCACCCACTTATTGGCTGAGTGCCCTTGGTTTGTGGTGGCAACCATGAAATTCTCAGCTTTCTCTTTGGCAGGTTTGTGAACCTACCACTTGAGTGAGGTTTTTATTGGTGTGACTCTAGGAAAGACCATTTGCAAAGATAGGAAAAGATCAGTGTACTTTGAGTGGGGACCATCACATGCTGCATCCACTCTTGCTGTTCCCTCGACTGCCTGAGCTTCGGCTGCAGACAGGGAGTAAAACTCCTGGCCAGCAGCTGCTGGTCTGACTTGTTCTAGTCTGAGCTGAAAAACTAATTTAAGGATTTGGCTCAGTTCAGCCACTGTCTATTACTCAGACAAGCCTCAGTGAGCTCTTCCTGATGTGCAGCATCACTCTCCTTTCCATTCAGGACAGCTGTACAGTTATTTACTAATGATCTTCAAATGACACTTCAGGTAGAAGCATCTTGGCTGTTAGGACTATTCTTAGTGTCTCTTTTGTGCTTTGAAGTTTGTGTTGCTTTCCCCCATGACTGCTTACATTGGGACCTTGAGAGGTGTGACAAGTGGCTCTGTGTACCAGCCCCTTTTGCTCAGGTGTCGAACCCAGTGGGATAGACAGGTCTGTTTCCTTGGGTTTGTGCACAAATAAACAGTGGTACAACCAACCCAAAACTTTTTCCTTAGCTTACTTCCCCCCCAGCCTCTGAGTACATGAACTGGATGAGCTACAGAAGGGGAAGCACTAGATGCTAAAGTGACTGTAGTCAAAACAACTTCTTCATCGTTTAAAGCTGTCTCTAGAATTCATGCCGAGTTTGGAGCACTGCTCTCATCCCACTGGAGATTTTTCTTTTTCATCCCAAAATAAACACATCCTTCTACAGTAATCTGAGCAACTGCCCAATGCAATCACATAGTGACTTTTGCCTTGCTAGCATTAGTCCATGTTAAAGTCTAATGCAGGTTTTGGAAAGTAGTAAAGTTGTCTGAACAGTGCAATACCTTAACCCATCCTGGCAGAACCCCTGAGCCACAGCCCAGTTTTTCCCTGCTGTGCACTTCTGCATCAGCCCGCTGTTGTCTGCCTTTGCTGTGGACATGGAGGGCTGTCCTCATGACCCCTTGCAGAGCAGCTGTTAAGCTACAGTTTGGCAAAGGCTTTCCGAGGATCCCTGAGAAACGCAGGTCATGCAATGTTCCGTCATTAGTCATGCTTTGTGACCACTTGCAGTATTGTTTACGGTTTCTTTAGTATCCTGGAGCAGAAAGCAATAAAAAGCCAACCTATCTGCTGTAGGACAATGACTCTTTATGATTAGAACAGATTAGTAAGTGGGGGAGGGAGCAGCCCTAACTGTTTTGGGGTGGATGCCTTGCAGGGCTATGACCGAATGCCCTCAGACCAAGTTGTAAATGCCCTGTGTGATGAGCTTTTATGCATTTTATGTGCTCCCCTGCTAAAAAGTCTTTCCCACTATTCAGTGGGCCATTGCAATCTTGCATGTCTTGTTTATCAGTGGCTGTACTTGAGTAACTCCAAAAGGAGGAAAACTTATATTGTTAAAGTACCTGTAAGTGGCTTTTGCATGTGTTTTCCTCCTCCTTGATTCTGCTTGATGGCTGTCCAGGGATGATTATCTCAGAAGTTACTTTCTGGGGTCTGACTGTCCTCCGTTTTTCCCCAAGAGGCCTCTGCTGTGCTGGTTCAAGACTGTACCTCACCAGACCATCAGTGAGAATAATCTCTCTGACCTGTTGCTGCTGGAAGAAATATTTCTACACCCCCCCCACACACACACCCCTTCTGGCTTCTCTAGGCTTATTCTAGCCTGGCTTTGCTCTTGCATGAGTGGCACCTGGTGTATGTCCTGCTGAACTGGGTGTCACTGGAGGAGCAAAGATGCTGGCTCCGATTGTATCGGACTTCAGGAAGCCATAAGGCAATGTGTCTCTCCTCCTGTGGATGACATTTCTGAGCTTGCTGCCTTTCCTGTCCTTTAATAAGAAATTCTACTCTTCTGTGGGACATTACTGATGCTTCTCGGTGTCAACTGAAATTGTATTTCTGTGAATGTGAATTTCTGGAATATACCACACCTCAGTTCAGTGGGTGACAGGAAGAGCAAGGCAGGACATAAGTGTGCACATGAAACTCTGCAATCCACTTTGTGTCTGTCTCCATGTGTGGGCACATAGCAGCTCAAGGCAGGAGTGTAAAACACGGTCTTGCCCAGGAGAGTTTTGCTATGGTCTTTGTGGAAGCAAGATTGGGGGCTTGAGATCAGGTGCCATTTTACCACTTATTTAAAGCCCTGCCACCCTGTGTCACTGGCTGTGAGTTATATCAAGCCTCCATGTGGTGCTTTTCTCTTCTGAACTACTGAGTGTTCCCAGTGAGCTAGTGCAGAGGCGCGTCCTCACCAAGGAGCTTGTTAGTCCTTCTACCCATCTCCAGTCTACCACCAGACCATCCCATGTCCTGATCTTTTCCGTGCCAAGTGGATTGTGGTAAGACTTCATGGTGTTGCAAGTGACCAACTACTCCTGTTTTCTGATGTGTCCCATAGTCTGGTCCTTCTGTTGGCTGCACTGAGAGCTAGTGAAGGTTAAAATGCTCTTGGAGGGGTCTGAGCATGCATTAACCATGAAAGCTGAAGCGTTTGAAGCTGGTAAGAACCGAATAGGAGATGGGGAGGATGATGACAAAAGCTGCTCTATTAAACACGTAGTTGGAGGTTTCTAGGAAAACTGCCACCACCATAACAAATCTGATCCTTTGGGTCTCGGAGGAAATGCCAGCGTAGCCACGACCTCTGCTATGGTCTTAGTACAGCTGTGTTAATGGAGGCAGATGTGTTCTTGTTGGGACCTGGCACAGGAAAGCAAGTGTTGCCCCTTCCACAGATGGAAAGAGGCTTTTCCAGCTGCCCTGGCACTAGAAGACTTGCCTCGTGGTCATGATTTACTGAGCTGTCACTGCTTTTACTGGGATGAAGCAGGGACTGAATGTGAATAAGCATGGTCTGGGCTCACCTGAAGGAAATGGGAGCTATCAGGAAGGATTAGGTGCTGGTGTCAGACTGGCTTCAACAGGCATGAGAAGGCCTTTGTCCTGTTGCAGCTCTCTTGTTACCATAAAGGTTCGAAATGCTGTTGCAGTGGAAATTTGAATGAGAAACATCCCCTCTGTCTTGTGTTTGGTAACTCCTCCTGCAGGGATGGATCCTTCTCTGACAGCAAGATTTAAGTAGTCTCGTCAGGTGTACTCTTTTAAAAAGGTGCTGCTGGGCATCCTTAAAGGCCTTGGCATTTGGTCTGTAGACTGCACATTTCCCCAGACTTCCCTGAAGGATAAGAAAACAAGCAAGTTAAGGGCTATGAATGAAATGGGGAGAGCTGTGCCTTGTGCTCCTGCAGTGGAAGCCAGCTGGGTTGTCTTTCCTGGGACCATCAGTCTGAAAGCAGGAGCATCTCACACATGAAGAGGATCAGACTTGGGCTGCTCTCCCCAAACCTGGCTGTGGCTTTCATGCTGAGCTGGACTGGGCGTGCATGGATGAGCTTGGTGTTACTCCAGTAAGCCAGGAGCTGAGATGCTCTGAAGACCTATGAACAGAACGGGCTCCAGGCACTTTCCCTCAGTTCCTCATGTATTTTTGACTTTGGTCAGGCTCCTTGCAAGTCGCAAATATCTTGCAGAGAGCAAGATCCATGGTAAGCTCGGAGTAGGAAAGTGATGTGCTAGCATACTGTGCAATGACTGTGTATCCTTGCCTGTTCCTTCATTATAGGTTAAATTGAAGAAATGAATTTGATCTGGTCCTACACTGTTGCCTTGCTTTGGTGAGAGTTATCCTGCCTGTAGGCTTTCCTGAAAGCTGCTGTGTTGTGCTAAGCAAACCTGCATGTTTGAGGACAGATGGTGGAGCTGGGAAACGATCCTCTGTATCCTTGGTCTGGCACAACTCATGGAGATGCATCTGTGTGAGGCTGCAGATGCTTGTATTTACCAGGAACCAGTTGCTTATTGCAGGGGACTTACCCTCAGTTCTCATAAACAGGCCCTTCTTGCTGTCCTGGAGATTGCAATCACCTCCGTGGTGAGAGCTGCACAAACAGAAGGGCGGATAATGATCTTGCTGATTAAAGGGCAAAAGGAGGTTTCCTAGTACATGAAGCGTGTGCTGATTGCCGTGGTTCTAGATTGAATGTCCCTGGAAAGGTAGGCTGCAAACACAGAAGGGCTCTCCGCAAAAATAGTGGGGCCAGGAGGTGTGTTCCCCAGCCCTGCAGTGTGGAGAGGAAAAGGCAGCACCTGTTTGAGGAACTAAGGTGTGGATTTGTTCATGGACATGCCCTTTGAGCATATTTGAGAGGCAGTAAGCCCATCTAATAAAAACTACTGAAATCTGCCTTTAACTGGCTCTGCTTAGCTGCCTTTGATGTGGTTCAAAGGGAAACAGGGCTGCACTATTGTTCTCCTTGGTAGCTCGGAAGTTTAAAGACTGGCAAATCCCTCTGTCTGACAAATGTGTGCAGAGCCTTGCCATCTCTGCCTGTGCCCCAGTCCTGGTGTGCTGGCCTTACGTTCCCGTTCTTCAGTGCTCAAGTACGTGTGTGAAGCCTGAACTTCAGCAAAGCTCCAACTCCAGATGTGCACAGCTCCTCCTGCTATTCTAGTTAAGACCTGATCTCATTTGTTTTGGAGCAGCTCCTGCCAAGGAGCTTCTTCATCTAACTTTTTAGAGATAGAGCTCTATCAGCGAGAGCAAGGGAGTGTAAAATCCCAGATATCCTGCTCTTCCAGCATCTGTGCCCCTTCCCTGTGCTGCTGAGGGACATTTGCAAAGGCATCTTCTACTGACTGAAAAAACCCAAAATGAACCCATCTCACTGCCATGTTTTTCAGGTTCTCAGCTTGGCTGGCTTCTGACTTAGCTGATGCTGAAGGTCCCTAGAGCACCACTCCTGTTCTTGCTGGAGATGCTTTTCCTCTCAGCTCCTTGTATTTACATGATGCCTTGATCCATTGCTTGGACCATCTACTTGGAGAAGGCCACCAGCCTTTCTTGTATTCCCAGTCTGCAGGCCAGCTGTGTCTCCCTTCTCTGGCTGGACTGGGAGAATTGGGAGGTGATCTTTCCCCTCTACTTGGCCCTGGTGGAGGCAGCACCTGGAGTGCTGTGCCTAGTTCTGGGCTCCTCAGTGCAAGAGAAACATGGACATACTGGAGAGAAGGGCCACAAAGGGCTTGTGTTGGTGGAACTTGTCCCAGGTGCCATGCTTGCAGATTGAATGTCCCACTACTGCTGTGCCAAAGACTGAATCTGGTAATCCTGTATAATGTAAGTGGAGAACTTGGTTAGGGGCATCATCGTATGAGCTGATGTGAAAAAGCATGTAGCTTTTGATGGCAGAGGTGTGAAAAAGCTTGTGTGTATTTTTGTGAGGGTGTGAATGAAGGTTGTGCCAAAGCTGCCAGCCCTGTTGTTTTTGCAAGGGAGTGGGGCTGTAGAAATGTGACCCTTTCTCCATAGTCTTGCCAAGATGGAGCAGTGCTGCTGGCAGTGGAGCTGAGCTTGGGTCAGGCTGTCTACAGATTCCCCTTTGCTGGTGTCCTACCACTCTCACTTTTGCACATGCTCTCTACACAGCATGACAATGCAAGTAAAGCAGTGGGAATGCTGGAAGGACAAATGTTCCCAGCTATTTTGTGGGAGGGTGTGGGGAAGCTGGAGTCAGGCTCCTCTTGGCGGTGCCTGGGGTTCGGATGAGAGACAGCAGACAAATGGCCACAAGGGAAATTCTGAGTAGCTGTTAGGAAAAGGCTTTTCTTTGTGAGTGTGGTCAGACACTGGAGCAGAGCCCTGCAGAGGTTCTGAGATATACATCCTTGCATATAATTCAAAGTTCATCTGGACAAAGCCCTGAGCAGCTGAAGCTGGCCATGCTTGGAGCAAGACGTGGGGCCAGAGACCTTCAGAAGGAAGACTCTTCCAGTCTATTACTCTTCAGTGGTAGATAGGAGATGCCCAGAAGGTGTGGTTCATCATAAATCACAGCCTGGGACAATGCTTGACTCCCTTTTCCTAGGCTGGCATGATAAGGAGAAGTTAAGGAGGCACCTTACAAATTCTTTGTGGGAATATCTTTCTGGAGATGTTCTCAGGGACTCATGATGTGTGCCTGTCTGGTGCCAGGTGCTGGTTTTTTTTACTTGTATTGTGACAGGCTTCCTCTTCCATTTCTCCAGGTACAGCTACATGATTGACAATGTCATTCTACTGATCACTGGGACCCTGCACCAGCGTTCAATCTCTGAACTGGTGCCCAAGTGCCATCCTCTTGGAAGTTTTGAGCAGATGGAAGCTGTGAACATTGCTCAGACGCCTGCGGAGCTCTACAATGCAATCCTGGTGGACACTCCCCTGGGTGAGTGGAGCCTCACAAAATACCTCTCAGCGGTTTGTGGAGCAGATGTCCCTCTCTCCCTCCAGTCGAACTAGCTCCAATTAAGTATTAAGATGTGTTCCAGGAAGACAAAGTGGTGGGTAATGCACAGATGTGGCCATGCAGGCTGTGGTGGTTGGGCTCAAGTTCAAGTTTATGCTTGTCTTGTGCCAGTTTTTCCTCTGGGGGGCCAGCTATTTCTCTGTATGATGCCTCAGCTAATGTCTGAACCAGCCCATTGGTAGTGCAGGTTGCTGGGGAGCTTGGTTTGTGTGAGCCAAGCCTTGAGCTGTCATGGCAGTGGGGGTTTAGTTAGATCTGATCTGCTAGTTATGTCCATTGACCAGCTCTTCTGGGAATTGTCACCTGATATTAGGGGAGGAAGGTAAAATTTTGAGAGATCTGAGATAGTGTTATCTTTTTAATAATTGTCATGGGACACATGCTTCTTTAGTGAAGGGCTATTGGCTCCTCTACTGGAATGAGTCATTTAATTTCCAGCACTTTTAGTTGGACCACTGGGCAATTTCTTGTAGACAATTTTTGTAGATAATTATAGGGATCTGCACATGCTCAGTTTTGTTTTGAGCCTGATAAAATTAGCTCCAGGTCAAGGAAAGCTCTTTACATTCCAAAGAAACCCCAGCCAGCAGCAGTCAAAAAAACCCCCCAAAAACCCAACCAAAACCAAAAAAATCAAAGAAATCTCCAAAAGCCTTTTTAAGCTTGTTGTATAATAGGATCCTGCACTGAGGTGTGTTCTGTTAAGGCTACAAGCCTTGACCAGGAGGCACATGACACTAAAACCAAGTGTCTCATGAACAGTCAGACAGATACATTCTTTAAAAACAAAAGGTGTAGGAAGTGGTTCTGGAGAAAATGTGGAAGTCTTTTTGTAGGAGGAGAGGTAGTCACCAGGAGGCTTTCTAGGTTAGCATCTGTGGGCAAAAAAAAGTAATGAGGTATGCCTGAGTCAGTGATTAATCATTCTTTTGGGGTTGCTAGAAAGAGCAAAACACTTTAAGTCATCATATTGTCTTTGATAGAAATAGTTGGTTTTGGAACTGAAAGTGCTTTTGCAATCTCTCTGTGTAATAGTGGGGCAAGTGAAGTAGTTGTCACGAAAAAATGATTTGCCAAATCGAGCCCAGCAAAGGAGGGAAGACATGTCTTGAGATCTGGGTTGCAAGGTAGGACAACACCACAGCAGAACTGAGGCTCTGCATGCAGCCAAACTGGGCCTGTTGTAGGGATGACGTGCGGGAAGAAAATCCTCCTCACATGTAAGCGGGAACCTTCTCATTTTGGGAATAAGATAAAACCAAGTATTTCAAAGATACTAGTTCTCAGAGACCTTAAAACTTCCAGCTGTGTATGGAGTGAAAATGCCTCGTTACACTGGCGAGGTGGTTCTGGACAGCATGGCCTCAGGGTCTTTGCCTCTTGCATTCATGCACTTGTACATGAATGAGCTTTGCCATCTTCTGCCCTGGCTAGACTGAGGTCCTCAGACCTTTGCCCTGGCCATGCCCTTGAGGCTGTGTACCATCTAGTGTGGCATTTCTTCGGCAGGAGAACATGGGGAGTAGCTGTGTTGCCTAAACAAGCAGGCACGCAGGCTCCAGTTGTTTAACTTGCACTCTTTCCAGTGACCACACGCAAAGAAACAGCAGCTCTATCTCCTAAAAGTACTTGAATAGCTACGCGGCTTGGTAGGAATGCCTAACCCCAAATGGCTCTCATAGGTTAGCAGGGCAAAATAAGACTTGCTGTTAGCCTAATTTAGGATATTGGAGGGCCAAGAACTGAAATAGCTGTGTTCTCATTCCTCTGCTACTCTGCAGTAGCCACTGCTCAGCTATCCAGGCTAGCCAGTGAGTCCTGCAGTGAAAACCAGTCCTGGCACACTCTGTTTTCGTTTTTGCCAGCCGTAGGGAGCAGTGCTCCTCCAGCTACGTGGCATTGGTCTCTGGTGCTGTTACAAAGAAACCTCTGGGGGGGTTAACTCATGTTCAGGGCTCTGTAGACCCATGGCACAGCTGCTGTCCATGCCAGGGAGCTCGTGCTATAAAAGCAGTGCATGCCAGGGGCGGGAGCCTGTGTTGTGGTGGTTTGTCACACAGAGCAGAGCACCAGTCAGTTCTCAGCATGAGTGCAGTGTCCTTTACCCACCACTGGACTGTGTAAACTGAGAAAGATCGTGTTTCTCCTTGTAGCAAATTCAGCAAAGTTGGTTGCTGAGTGAGAGTTGAAGTCATAAAAGTCCTGTCAATGGGTTTTATTGTGCTCTTGCTAACAAGTGAGTGGTACAATAGCCTTATGTTATGCCAGATGTACAAGACTCATCTTTATCTCCAGCTTGCAGTACCCTGTGTTGGGTCTGAAATCTGTGTTCCTTTGGTGGCAACAGCTTCTCAAACTCCCTCCCAGAGATATTTTAGTGGAGTACATAAGGCCAAGCTTCCTACCAAAATGCATTAGTTCATCCTGTGTCCTGTTGCTTACCTCCAGTTGGAGAAATAAAAGGCCTCAGAAGAAGTGGAAAATGGGACTGAGAGACCTGACCATGGGAAACAGCTCCTGACTCCAACCATAGAGTGTCATGGGCTGTAGGAGCTGTGGCATTCCCATCCCTCCTTAATCCAGCTAAGATGTTGGAGGGTGAGGGAGAAGCACAGTGCCAGCTTCCTCAGGTCTTGCTAGTTGCTGTCTTGCAGATGCTTAAATGCTGCTGCCATGCTGTTGGAGGCAATTCAGAAGCTGTCTTGTCACCTCAGAGAGCCTGCATCTGGGAACAGTTTGGGTTTTGCTTATTTTTAAATACAGGGTGCTCTGGCACTGATGCTGGGGGCTAGCGCTGAGAATTTCTGCTGAGAATAGGCTGATGTGGGAGCCCCAAAAATGATTATGGCCTGGGGAACCATGGTGGAGCCTGAGGTTTTGAGTCATGGCAATTTGGTGGCTGCTGAAGATAAGGGCCAGGCCTAGGAGGGACAAGCTCAACATAGGGTGTGCTTCTGGCTGCTATTGTTGAGGACTCTGGAAAGTGCTGGGCATGGGTCTGGTTAGGGCAATGCTAACTCTGTCTGTGGCTCTGTTTCAGCTGCCTTCTTCCAAGACTGCATATCTGAACAGGACCTGGATGAAATGAACATTGAAATCATTCGAAATACACTGTATAAGGTAAATGAGTCTCTGGAAGGGGAAAGAGGTATTAATTTCCCTATTTATTCCTACAGTTCTATCTTGGGTCAGGAGCTCCATCTTAGACTGGCTTTCTTCAACCAAAGGGGAGAGGGTATTTTCCTCTTAGAGTAGATTTGAAAATAAATTTGCTTCCTCTCTCTGTTTTCTTCTCTGATAGAGTGAACATGACCAAGAACTAGTTGCACTTGCTGGAAAGTAGAGAGTCTGTGCAAGAGATTTTTTTAGATGTCCTACCTTTGGATAAATTTTCCCAGGCCCCAGGCAGGCAGGAGAAGGCTGCTCCTTAACCACACCAGTTTAGATGTGTAGTTAACTGCATTCAAAGGGCTAAAGTGGCTTGATCTTAAACTTGGCTGAAGGGCTTCCATGGGCTTGACTCTGTGTCTTGAGCTCCTTCAGAAGAGCCTCCAACAGGCTGCTCAAGCATTCAGTGGATGTGGTTGAGCTGAGATGCTCTTGGTAGAGCAGTATAAAAGGTGTAGCCGGTGTGGAGGAGTCCTGCAGGCACAGGGATGTGGAGGGGCTAAGGACCTCCTTGTTCTGAGCCTGCACAGGGAGCTGTTGTCTCCTCTGCAGGCCCTGTCTGGTTTCAGCTGGCAGTATCAAAGCATGTGTTTATGTGCAGGCTGTGGCTATCGCTCCATCTCGGCTCTCTGGATCAAGGGTGGGATGCAGATTGTATCTGCCAACCTTGTTGTGGCTGGTCACAGCCAGCCTGCAGTCGGTGTGACCTCTGCTTCCCAAGGAAGCCGTGGTCTGTTTGGAGAGGCGGAGAACAGATCAGGCATGAAGGGAGGAAGGCAAAGGGAGGGGAGAGGGAGCTGCGTGTGGCCTCTGGCATGTCCTGGCCTTTCGCTGTGATGGGGGTAGGTACGCCTGTGCACATAAATACCCGCAGCCTGGCAGGGTGCAGACCTCTGTGCTGAGATGAGGCAGGTGGGGGAAGGCAGGGAGCAGAGTGAGAGCAGGGCAGACAGGTCAGGAGGGTTGAGCTCCTTGGGTCCTAGCTGCCACATCCATTCCCATCTACTTTTTGAGGCCTGACACTTCTTTGCATTCTGCTCTTCCTACCCCCAAATTGAAGCATAGGTGCCTTGGCATGGGCAAACTGGTGTTTGCTAAAGAGCTGCCCTGGAAAACATGGGCTCTGTCACTAACAAATCATGGTGACACAGGGTGAAAGAGGTAACTGCTGCTTACAGACTCTCACTTGAAGCCACCTCTTGCCCCAAGGACTGGAAAATGTATAATACAATGCAAATAGTCTTCATAGGCAAATGAGGGAAATAAAATCAGGTCTGAAATCTGTGCAGAGCTGCTCTGAGGAGCAGAGCAAGCGGGTGCCTGGGATGGATGCTGTGTCCAGGAGGAGCTGGCATGGGAAGGGGAAGTGCTACCTCCCAGACTTCCTGGAGGTTTTTGGAAGGAATCTGCAAGCCTGTAGAGAGGAGGTTTGAGCAGGATCCATAGGAGGAAGGCAATGACAAGTGAGAAGGTTCTCAAATGGAAATACAGTTACGATGGGGAGCAGAGGTTAAAAGCAAGCAGTCAGCTCACAGTGTAGAGTTGGTCAGGAGTGGAGCCCTGCAGCGGAGGCACGCTGGCACTGTTGTCTTCAGTGCTTACTCCCTTTTTCCCATATCTTTAGTGGAAATGTTGAAGTGAAGCTGGCTGACTGTTGGCCTCTGCTGGCAACCTTCTTGTAGGAAGCAGCTGAAGGAGCTTTGTGACTGGACAATAAAATATAGCAGGTAAATCAATGTGGATAAATGTGATGTATGGGAGAGACTAGGAGGTAATCCTAGCTCTGCTTGTATAGTGAGGGTCTCCTTGTTCCTTTCTACTACTAAATGAAATCTTGGGTTGTGATTGATCTAAGCAAGTGTCTCTCTACAAGACAACCTGTTCCTAACAGTGGAAGAGAACTGTACAAACATCACTGTGCTGCTGCGTACATCTGTAGTGTGTTTGTCCCGAACACCATCTCATTCCTCTCCTCTCTCATCGCTGAGTATTAACAGCAGAACAGGAGAGGACATGTTTAAAGGTTTGGGTACAATGACTTCTGTATACGAAACTACACAAATGATTGAGATTCCTCACCTGGAAACGGAGCGAATGAGAACTGTGGTGGTAACTGCCAGTAGTGCTGGAAAAGTCCATGTGGATGGACAGGCCACAGGCCAGCCTCCTTCAGGCTGGAGGTCACAGACAAATGAGGCTAGCAGGAGGCAGAGCATGAATGGAAGTTAAAGTCCATTAAGGATTTCTAAATGCAAAGAGACTACCATTAGTGGGGTAAGGGTTTGGGGACACTGGAGAGTTGCTGCAATCTATGGGAGGGGTCCACAGGGGAGGGCACCCAGTGTGGCTGTTCTACAGTCTGTGTTTCCATGGGGTCTGTGGTACCAGATCCTCGTTCAGTCCCGGATATTTGAGTTCACCTAGTTTTGCATCTAAAGCCTCAAGTTCGTACGTGAATGCTGAGAAGGGCGGAGGTAGTGACTGAACCTCTTACCCAGGTTTCCTCTTCTGTCAGCCTCAAGCAAAGTCCCTTATCCGTGTCCTTGTTCCTGGGGTGGATCTGCAGACTGATGCTCTCCTCCATCTGAGCAGTGGCAAGTGCTGAAGACAATGTTTGATGTGTGATGCTCACCCAGCAGTGTCCTCTCTCACTGGGTGGTAACACATAGTTACAGAACACTTAATCCAGGTGCTTTCCTAGCGCTGGGGGTGTCCAGTACATGCATTCTTGGTCCATCTTCAGTCCTGGAGTAGTTGTGACAAAGCAGAGATTTGTGATGTCTCAGCGTCATTTTATTCCATCCCTTTTAAGTGATTCTGGTTGCAGCTCTGTCCAGGGAGGTATTTTATCACATGATGGCTGCTTCTGAGAAAGTTTCTGCTGAACAGCACTTTTGGCCATGCACTGGGACTCCCCCTGGGAGATACAGTCATCTTCCAGCTGGATTATGGTACGTCTCCATAAAGGATTACGTTTCCTGGAGGCAGTGTGGCTGTGCCTAGCCTTATGTTTTCTGCAGTGCTCCAGTTAGGATGGAGACCAAGTGGCTGCAGTGTGAAAAGAGAATTACAGAGAAGGGCTAGTTTCCTTCACAGATGTCCTGTCTCATCTCTTGACTCCGCTTACACAGCGGTACTTTCTGAGCGTGGGTCTTGCAGCTCTAGCTGTGTGGCTTGGCATGCTTGTGGAGGCCAGAGCGAGGTCAGGAAACCGCGTGAGACTTCAGTAAATGCTTAGGAGTTAGATGACTCAAAGGAGCAAAACAGGCTCTAACCTTGCTGCTGGGGGATCTTGCCTGCAGTAAGCTCGTGCAGTCCCTTGAACAAGCCCAACCATGACCCTTTTTGTCTCCAGCTCCTGGGGGAAGCACTGGCCCTCGTGGGAGCTTGGCATCCAAGTTCACTTAGGGTGAGAGTGCCCGTGCTGTGTTACAGAGCATCTGGGAGCATCCCTGCGTGCTCTCTGTGCCCTGCTGAATGGCCTGTGGGGCACTAGCTGAAGCTGAGTAGAAGAGTGCTCATCTGCCCTCTCTCTTCCAGGCTTATCTGGAGTCCTTCTACAAATTCTGCAAAGTGCTGGGAGGTACCACAGCAGATGCCATGTGCCCAATTCTGGAGGTAAGTCTGGAAATCCCTGCAGTTGGACAATATTGCTGTGGTATTCATTGCTCTGTGCTCAGGCCCAGCTTGCCTGCCAGCATTATTAATCCATCCCCATGCACACCCTGCTTGCTCACTGGGAGACCTAGGAACACACTGCCTGCACGTGACTTTGAACAGGTTTGGTTCCCCAGTCCTTATCTTGCCAGATGCTGACACATGTTGCCTTTGTGGCAAGACCTTCATCCTCTCATATGGGCAACAAGCAGGAGAACAACCAGAGCTGTTCAGTGCACTGCCTGTCTCCATGCCAAGGCTGACTATGGGATGTGCAGGGCTCAGGGGCAGTAGGTGAGAGAGTCTTCTTGACCTGTGCAGGGTTCTGCTCAGGGATTTGGCTTCTGCCTGGAGTGGGGATTTCCTCACCTGATTACTCCTAGTACTAGCTACTGGGCATACTGGGAGCCTGCATGCATGGCCTGAGCACCGGAGAGCTGTATGTGTCCCAGGCAGCTTGCTTGTGCTGCCCTCTGATGTGGCTCTGTTCAGAGCAGTGCTGCTGTCTGCTGGCCTCTGGCAAAGGTGCTGCATCCCAAGGTGAACTGCTCTTCTCCCACAGTTTGAAGCTGACCGGAGGGCCTTCATTATCACCATTAACTCATTTGGTACGGAGCTGTCCAAGGAGGACCGAGCAAAGCTGTTCCCGCACTGCGGCAAGCTCTACCCTGAGGGCCTGGCTCAGCTGGCCAGAGCAGATGACTATGAGCAAGTCAAGAATGTTGCTGACTACTACCCTGTGAGTGCTTTGGGCTGAGGGCTGTGGGGTCCAGTGCAAGGACCTGCTCTGGATCAGAGCTTCTCGGGGATTGGGGACAACAGCCTGGCATGGAGGGCCCTATTTTCTGCTGCTGCTCTTGACCCAGTGCTCTGCTTGGCCAAGGTGAAGTTGGCTTGCTGGAGCTCTTGTGCCAAGGATGCTGTTGGCTTTTTAGTCATGGCTGTCATTGCAGTGGTGATGGGGAGAACAGGCATGCTCTATGCACCCCATCCCTGGATGTGGGGACTGCCCTTGCCACCTAAGCCTTGAGATATTGGTGTGGCAGCAATGACAGTCTCTTTGGCTGGTTGTGGGGTGAAATCTGTCTTCAGTGAGAAGTGGTGTGCCACATCTCCAGCCTGTGTGGGTCACTGAGCTCTGGTTCAGTTCAGTTCAGCTGATCTGGGAGAATATGGTTGCCTGTGTCTGGGTGCCTTAAGCTGGTCTTGTACATGGCTGTGTGCCTCTTCAGACTTGGAGAGCTCAGTGTTCCCTTGCTGAAGCAGCTGGGGCATATGCCAGTGTTTGTGGGCAAAGGGTCCTGGCCAAAATGCTCCAGTCTGTACATGGAGGGGTTTGCAACCCATTGCATCTTCCCTGCAGACTCAAACTGACAATATGGCTTTGAGAACTGCCAGTTTCAGAGAAGGGGTAGGATCTCTGGCTGGACAAGCTTACAGGTAGAATAAAGGCTTTTTCTGCCTTTCTGGGGCTTGCCTTCAGCTGAGGTGCAGACAGTGCAGCCTCAGCAGCATCCCCTTGCCAATGCTTGTGTATGCACAGGGCAGACTCTTGGCTTTTGTGTCCTCTGCTGACCTGCCATGGTGTCTGGGGGGTGTGTGTGGTGTACAGGGCTCAGGAATGCTGCCAAGCTTGAAGGACTTTTGGGTATATCCTCTTGTAATGTCTTGCTGCAGGAATACAAGCTCCTGTTTGAAGGGGCTGGGAGCAACCCTGGAGACAAGACCCTTGAAGACAGGTTCTTTGAGCACGAGGTGAGTGCGCCCCGAGACACTTGCTGCCTACCTGTGCCATTTGCAATGCTCAGGGTAGCAGCAAGCTTGTCTGCTGCCCTGTCAGCAGTGCTGTGGATGAACAGACTTTAGAGAGAGGAAAAGGACGCTAGTCCTCTGCTCCTGTGAGGAAGTGGAGGCCCAAGGTGGTGCTCAGTCCGTGTTCTCAGGCAGACAGAACTGTGTGGGAGACAAGTATGGGGCTGCTGGTGGATATTTGGTCCATCAATAGCAAAACCAGAGTGTAATTATGTGGGAAAGGAGGATTTTCACAGTATGTGAGGGCATAAATATTTCCCCCTTCAGATGTCAGAGCCTGTCCTGAGCTGTGTACTATAGGTCAGAGCTGCCCTGAGGACCCAGGGAGGTGCAGCATGGGATACCTGAGCTGAGCCCCTGAGCCTGGGGGGGAAGTCATGGGACCTCCTGAGCTGCTCCACACTTGCCTTCACTAGCTCCTCCCATCTGAGGTAGACAAGTGACATGTCCTCCTCTGGGCTCTCCCCAGGTGAAGCTGAACAAGCTGGCCTTCCTCAACCAGTTCCACTTTGGAGTCTTCTACGCCTTTGTGAAGCTGAAGGAACAGGAGTGCCGCAACATCGTGTGGATCGCAGAGTGCATCGCCCAGCGGCACAGGACCAAGATCGACAACTACATTCCCATCTTCTAACCCTGCTCTGCTCCTTGGCCAACCCTCCTGCCTCTGGGGTCTGGAGGGACTCCTCTCTAACTCCCTGAGTTATCCCTTGCCCAGACTCCAGGGATGTCCCATCTGTGGAACTGGCTCAGATGAGGAAACTGTACAGTTGCTAGTTAAATTATTCACAAGCTGAAGTTTGAGTTGTGTGTGCTGTGAGGGGTCCAGAGGGACCAGTGGCACAGGCCTGGCCCTGTGTAGCAGGAGGGACACCTCCTGTTGTGTATTTTAGTCCCCATGTTACTGTACTAACCTGCTGTATGCGCTTGTTGCTCATAGAGCAAGCACCAGCTGGGGGGTTGCTGCCTCCACGGGCTTCCCACCACTGCAGAGGTCTACTGTGGCTGGGGGCCTGCTCTGTCAGTGCTCTGCACGCCTCCTAGTCAGTGTTCTTCCTGTGAGCTTTAGTTTGAGTGTGATTTGTAGCGTAGCTCATGCTGCTGTGCAATCCCTGCATCCCCCTATAGCTAACCCTGACCTGGGAGAGACTGCGCAGCCTTGGCTGGGATTGGGATGGAGTGTGTGGGAACACAAGGTCAGAGCCAGAGCACTCATGGAGCACGCTCCTCCCTGCTCCAGCACCATTTGCACTAGTGTGGCCTCCTCATGTCCTCAGAAGCAGCTCTTGTCTCCTTCCTGCCCTGCACCTTGAAAGGGCTCCATAAGCTGTCTGAGCTCCATCCTCCCATGGAGACCTTCAGCTTGGAGCTGACTGGCACAGC
Organism: Podargus strigoides; assembly: GCA_028020825.1. Taxonomy (NCBI): domain Eukaryota; kingdom Metazoa; phylum Chordata; class Aves; order Caprimulgiformes; family Podargidae; genus Podargus; species Podargus strigoides. Next base: position 1,819,647 of record CM051630.1, read on the forward strand.
CCTGTGAGAGTCAGGGCTCCTTTTGGCTCTGGGGATGGTGCTGGGGCAGACAGCCAGGCTGGTGCAGCCGTGGAGCCCTACAGCCACAGCTGGCCCTTGGGCAGGACAGGCCTTGGCTCTGCCTCTGCTTGATCACCCTGATGAGTGCAGAGGGTGACTGGTGCTGGGCATGTCCCACACCCTGTCCAGGCCCTGCTTGTCTGTGGTTAGGGGCTGGGAGCCAAGCCCTGGGCATGTTGTGGCTGCTCTGTGTCCTGGCTTGAGGTGTGGGAGATGCTCTGTGGTGGGGTGGCAGCTTTGCCCATGGGAAACAGGTGCTTAGTGCTGCTGCTGGAGGGATCGAGGACGAGTGGCTCTGTCCCAGCCTGTGCTGTGGTCATCTCTGCAGTGTTTGTAATCCTGTGATCCCATCCTCTCTACACCAATAAATATCTGCCTAATGTGCTGTGCTCTCCCTGCTTCCTTGGGCGCCTCCTCCCACATCCCCAAGAGGAGCCTTTGTCAGCCACAGGAACTGGATGTTTGTGGTGGTGGAGGTGGGGGTGGCTCCTGCATGATTTGGGGGACATGCTTCTACCGTGGGCAGGGGGATTGTGCCACTGGTTGGGGCGTGATGTGTGGGTGCAGATGGGTGCTGAGTCAGTGGGTGCCCAGGAGCTGTAGCCCTCCCTGCTTGTGCAGCCGAAGGGCAGCGAGCCCTGCAGTTAGGGAGCTGCCTGGCACATCCCCTGGCTTTGCTGAGCTTGTCCCCCTGTGTGGGGCTGTGTGTGGCACTGCCACCCCTTACATCCAGTGAGTCAGAGTGAAGCAAAAGGAAGCCTTGGGGTAAGGGTGGGGAGTAGGGGGGAGCAGCTGCAAGCTCTTTCTGGCAGACTGACCCCTTTTTGGGGGGCACCTGCTGCCCCATGCAAGGCTCCTGCCGCAGTACTGAGTGGGGTGCCAGGGGTGACCCAGCTCACTCTGCCCACCAAGCACTGAAGTGCTGCACCACGGAAGGAGAGCCAGAGCTCGGTGGCTTATCAAGAACAGATTTATTTAAAAAGTGACAATCACGTAGTTCAGCTCGTGAAGAGCTCTGCAGCCCGGCCTCAGCCCCCGCGCTCGCCAGGAGCACGTGGAGTGTGTAATGGGTGGCAGGGAGGCAAGAGCTGGCATAGCACTGGCCACAGGATCCCGGGCCTGACCTGGCCAAGAGGTGACGAGACAAATGCTTACAGCTCTGACAGCAGTGAGGAAGAGGTCGAGTAGCTGAGAAATGCCCAAAGTACATCCCAGCCCGTGGTGCAGAGCCGCAGAGACAGGCAGGGCCGGCCCCCTTGGAGGATGCATGGTTAGAAAAAATACAAAACCAAGGTCTCTACAAAATGTTGATTCTCGCACGATAGAAAATAGATCTGCATCTGCCTGATTTTGGAAAGCAATTTGGTTTGTAACGTCTAGTGCTGATTGTTGCCCCGCAGTGCAGGAGGGCAATGCCGGCGTGCCTGGGAGTCCCGGGGGACGGCGCGCTCCTGCCCCGCGACCGCACGCAGTCCGAGGTCAGGCCGCCTTCGTGGCGGTGTGGTGGTCTCGCCGCAGCGCTTGGGGCAGCTTGGGGTTGATGAAGAATCCTTTCAAGAACAAGTCTCGGACAAAATAGGGCAGGTAGCGATGTATGAAATACATGAGCCCAAGGCCCTGCCCTGGGTAGTAGCGCACGGCTGGGTTGGCGGCCAGGAGCCCGTCCGTGATGCTGTTCACCACTGCGCTGAGGTCCTCCACCGCCACCTTCATGAACTGGATGAACTGGCGGTTGATCTCCTCCACGTAGTCCTCGCCGTAGGCCTGCAGCAGCTCCCGGGGCAGGCTGGCTACCAGCTGCTGCTTCTGCAGGTTCCAGAAGGCAGGGTCACACGTCGTCCCTGCAAGGACACAGCCCCCCCTGCCGTGAGTCGCGTGGTCCCCCTCCAGCCCCTCAGCATGGGTACCAAGAGCTCCTGGTCCCCTCCCAGGAAGGTCCTGCTGAAACCCTGGCAGAGAGCTGCCATGGGGGAAGCGTGGTGAGAGGATCATGGTGGCTCTTCATAGCTCGGGAATCCTGCCTGCACTGGGGACAGTGCCACCATAAATGTGGCTGAGCTGGTTTGGCCAGCCATGGTGGCAGAGGATCTGCTGGTAGGGATTGATCCTGACCCTGCCTCTCACCAACCAGAGCCCAAAGGCCACAGAATGGCCACCATCCCCAGGGAGGTGGCCGGGGAGGCTCAGAAGCCTGCATCCCTCATCTCCATCTCTTCTGCCTCCCCAGGGTACCTGCCCTCTGCGGGTACCAACCCTCTTACCTGTTTTGTAGTAGCCAGGCAGGATGATGCTGACTTTGACGCCCCAGGGCTGGAGCTCGCTGCGGAAGGTGTCCATGAGCAGGCTGAGGGCTGCCTTCGAGGCCCCATAGGCTGCCAGGCAGGGGAAGGGCAGGTCACCTTGCAGGAGCAAAAGGATGGGTGAGTGGGCTGTGGGGCAGCTGCCTGCATGGGCAGGGACCAGGAGGGCTTGCACAGGGCTGTGCTCGCAGCCACTGCGCAAGGAAAGGGCTGAGAAAGCAGAGGTGCCTGGGGGAGTGAGAGCCACCCCACACCATGGCGATGCTCGACCCAGGCTCAGGGTGCGGGGGAAGGAGCAGGTCTGTTGGGCCATGCTGCAGGCAGGCTGCTCACCTGCGGGGCTGCTGACGGTGACGATGCGGCCGCCGGTGGAGCGGAGCAGGGGCAGCAGCCCCTTGGTGAGCTCCAGCGAACCGAAGAAGTTCACCTCCATGCAGGTGCGGAACTTGCCCAGCGGCGAGAGCTCGGCATCGGCAATGGTGTCGTTGAAGCCAGCGTTGTTCACCAGGCCCCAGAGCCCTGCAGGGATGGGACACTTGAAGACGTGACCCGAATGGGGGCATTGTGGAGTGCCCCAGGACAAGCCCTGCTAGCAGAGGCTGTCAGCATGGGTGCCCACAGGGACACAGCTCACAGTGGGGGCACGTGGAGGCTTGGCACTGCCACACTGGCTGCAAGCTGAGGTCCTTGGGAGCTGCACAGGGTCCCGGGGGGGGTGCCAGGGGCTCCTACCTGTGCTGTTGGTGTGGGCCTGGATGTGCTGCAGGACTCGCTGGATGTCCTCTGGCTTGGTCAGGTCCATCTGCAGCAGCGTCAGCCTTGGCGAGCAGCTCCTGCGCAGCTCCTGGGCGCCAGGACCCTGTGGGTCCAGCACGCTGGCGAACACCCGAAAGCCCATGGCGTCCAAGTGCTGTGCCGTCGCCTGCCCGAAGCCCGAGTCACAGCCTGCAAGAGCCGAGAGGAGCCCTGCAGTGACCAGTGACAGCAGCTGACCAGCTGTCCCCAGCCCTGCCCCTCCATCCCCAGACATCAACCCCAGAGACCAAACCCTCCCCCCCAGCATTGGTGCCCCCCACACACACCTCGGGACCACCCTGGCTTGTCACCCTGCTCCAGCTCCTGAGCCACCGGGGACATGACCTTGCCCTGGGGCATTCACAGGCAGGGAGCTGCTGTTTTATCGTACACTGGAGGAAGAAAACACTCCCTTATCTGCAACCCCATCGCCCCGAAGCATCTCTCTGATGAGAGGTGCAGGTAAGAGTAGATACAGCGCAGGGAGGCATCGGGACGGCCCAGAGCCCAGCAGTGACGTGGGGCGGGAGCCATCTGCCCCAAAACGTCCTCCAGAAGCTCCATCGGGCACCACTGGGAGCTGGCACGAGGCTCTGTGGGAGACACTGCCTTTCCTTGAATGCTTTTGGCCTCCCAGAAATGGTGGCCAAGAGGCACAGCACCCCCTCGCCTGGCTGGAGTGCCAATGGGGAGGAAAAAAGAGGGGTCCCAGCCTGCTCCTGCCACTCTGCATCCTTCAAGGGAGTATCTGATGGGGATGTCCCACGCAGGGGAGCACTGGGTGCTGCCATGCCTGCTCCCAGCCTGATCTCCATCTCAGCTCAAGCAGGGGCACTGCAATGACACTGTCACCCGCAAAACCACCGTCAGGGTGGCTGGGGGACAGCCTGGGCAGAAGCTGGGTGCTGTGGGGCAGCAGTGGGGCTGCTGGCCAGGGTGGAGCAGCCGGGATGCAAACAAACAGCAGCAGCAAAGTACAGCCTGTTCCCAGGGCCGATGGCAGTGCTGATAGCTCGGGGAGCCCGTGCCACCGTCGCTGCCCAGCCACATTAACCATTAACAGGGGAGTGCTGCAGCTGCAGCCCCGTGGCTCCTGCACCCTCCTGCCTGGCACCCTTGGGTGCTCCTTAGGACATCGCTGAGAAAAGACCCTGTCTGGCACCTGGAGCCACCCTGAGATGGACGCAATGGTGGTCCCAGGCACTGCCACCTGCTCCATGGGACCAGACCCCTCCTAGCACCCTTCCTGCCAGCCCCAGGGTGGGCATGGGGACCAGCTGCCCCCCTCAGGTCACCTTTCCTGCATCCCCAAGGCTGAGATTGGGGTGCTGCCAGCTCCAGCTCTCGGGGGTGACAGCTAAGCCATCACCAGCTCAGCATCTGCAGGCCGGTCCCCAGCTCAGCTTTACTTTATTGATGTGTCAGAAACCTGTAATAAGGCCCCTGGCCAGGGGCCAGAGTGATAACAAACTCAGGAGGTGCCCAGCTGGCACGAAGGGGCTGCAGGGACTGCCCTTTTCTAGCAGAGACACCCAACACCCACCATGGGAATATCCTGGGCTGGCTCAGCATCGCCCCTGGCATCGTCCCCAGTGCCACCCCCGGTGCCACAGGGGAAGCTGAAGGTGCTGTGGGCTGCTGGTGTGGCACATCCACCTCTCCCCTCCCCGGGAACAGGTCGTGCTGCCAGCAGCCGGCCAGATAAGGTGCATTTTGCCTTTCTCACCAGGGCAGGAGAAAACTGCAATAAAGATAAGGTTTAAAAATAAAAGTGCTCGCAGCCGTGGCCTCGCTGTGCTGCAGCGAGCACCCTGCCAGGACACGGTCACCTGCACTGCTCCCGCCCCGGCCGGCACAAAAAGCTTCCAGTCCAAAGACGAAGTTCCCCATCGCCTCCCGGGCCTCAGAACGCTGGGAAGCATCCCAAAAACCCGGGAAGGCCAGGCTCGCCGGCTGGTTTGGGGCAGGCCTGGCAAGGAGAGTGCAAACACGGCCGCGTGCCGGCCGAGCCAGGCAGGGTTTGTTTTGCCTTAGAGGACCAGGGCGGTCGGAGGGTTTGTTTCGGAAGTTTTAATTTATTCACACACACAAAAAAAACCCCTCCTGGGAGGCTGGCGGGAGGCCCAGGGCCAGGAGGGCGAGGATGCTCTGGTGTTATTTAAGGTCTCCGGCACTGCTCAGCTTCCTGGCCGCTGCACTCAGGCACGGCCAATAGCGCAGGGAGGGAGAATTAAACCCCCCGGGACTGTAACACATGGCCCCAAAGCACGGCAGCTCACCCAGGGCCACGCGCGCTCCCCGTGGCCACCAAGCACACAGTGCCACCGGCCACGCCGGGGCTAGCGTGGGAGCTGCCGCTGCTGGCTCAGCCCCGCCGGGAGCGCTGGAGCCGGTCAGTCTGTGCGGCCCCGGCGAGGCTGGTGCCGGGCACGCCGCCGCCAAAGATGCTGCATCACGAGGAGATGCCGGCGCCAGCTTCCCCACCCCAGTTCCCAGCTTGCCAACCGGTTTTGCATCCGTGCCGGCAGCAGGGACCGCGGTGGGACCGAGCGCAGGAGAAGCCCGGCTTAGGGAGAGCAGTGGCGGAGAGCACGCGGCTCGAGTCCCCCATTGCATCCCCCCACGGGCCCAGGGCCAGCAGCAAGAGGCTTTTGCTGCAGTGGGAGCAGAGCCTGAGCCCAGGTTGCAAAACCCAGCAGAGCTCACAGGCTCAGCAGTCGGGGGAACCGTGGGCTGGCAGCAATTCCTGGGGACTTCACACTGTGGTGGCTTCCCCAGGAGCGGGGCACGCCAGCCTCCACTGGGATTTTGGCACAACGAGCCCTGGCTTTACATATCTTGTGTAAGCAGAAAGGTCTGACCTCCAACATCGTTGTTGGGGTGCCCTCGCATCCACTCAGGGAGGGCCAAGAGGACCAACCACACACAGCATCATGTGCCCACCACCAAGAGATGCCCCTCGCCAGTGAAAGCAGAGCCACTGGAGGGGCTGAGCTGTGCCAGCCCAGCAGCTCCCAGCCAGCCCGCCTGCAGCCTCCACTGCCCGGCGTGGCAGGGCTGGGCACTGCTGGGAGCCAGGCTGGGCTCACGTGCTGCCAGCTGAAGCCGCAGGCCTGGTTTGGTGCAGGCACATTTCTTTTGGGTGAGTCAGGAGCAGCACAGCATGGCACTGGCTTTTCGCTGTCTCAGGTATTCACACTGCTACTGCAGCCAGCACCAAGGCACACGCAGACACGTGCTCAAAATTGGTGCCACAGTTTGCTGAGCAGAGCTGAGACGGGCGATAACACAGCTACTGCCTGGGAGCTGCCAAACCACAGCCAAACCCCCCACCCCTGTGCTCACCCCACTGCAACAGAAGAGGGGCCTCCCCACCTGAGCCATCGATCCTCACCCCTGAGCCTCATCCTCAACTGCAAGCCATGCATCCTCAACCCTGAGCCATAGAGCTGCAAGCCATGCATCCTCATCCCTGAGCCACGGAGCTGCAAGCCATGCATCCTCATCCCTGAGCCACGGAGCTGCAAGCCATGCATCCTCATCCCTGAGCCACGGAGCTGCAAGCCATGCATCCTCATCCCTGAGCCACGGAGCTGCAAGCCATGCATCCTCATCCCTGAGCCACGGAGCTGCAAGCCATGCATCCTCATCCCCCATCCCACAAGTGGAGCATCCTCATTCTCGAGCCATGAACACCGATCCTCATCCCTGAGCCATGCACAGTGGGAGAGGACCAGTACAGACCTGCAAATCCTCTGTGGTCAGACACGCAGCTCAGCTGAAGAAGCCCTGCTGGTGGGTGCCTGGGCACAGCAGCTGCTCCCCAAGGAGCTGCTCCCTCCACTGCCACCCTGAGACCCTGGCGTGGAAGCTGGAGAGGTGTTGCCCCACACCAAGACTGAGCATCCCTCCGATGGACCAGCTCCCCAGGAGTCAGACCTGACAGCATCAGCAGCCCCAGGGGCACCCAGGGCAAGGGCAGGCAGCAGGGTGGCTGCAGGGCATCCTTTGGGGACACTCCATCTTTCACCAAGCCCAGAGGCAGGCGGGTGCCCGTCATCTGGGTCAGACACCCACAGCAGCACTCCCCAGCTCTGCACGCCGTGCCTGGGTGCCCTGTGTGCCCCCCACAGCCCTGCCACCGCTCCCTAAATCCCAGGGCATCTATCCCACCTCCCACACAGAGCTTTTGGGCTGTGTCCCACCACTCTGTCCGAGGCACCTTGCCAAGATAGGGCTGTCACCACTGTCACCAGCCCTGGGACGGCGTGGGGCTCAAGGACACTGTCAGCTGGAGGGGAGCCGGGGCGCCAAGGCCGAGCGGATTAACACGCTGAGCTGCTTGTTTCCATAGGCTCAAGCTCAAATCCTGCTTGGGATGCCAAGCTAAACACGGCTGACATTTTGCTCGGAGGTGTTGCCTTCTGGCCCCAGCAGGATTCACCGCCACCACCTCAGATCCAGCTCCTCCAGGCGCAGGATGGGATCGAGCCCATCTGCACTGTGGGGAGGCTCCACCAGGCACAGCGGGGACTGCTCCTGGCTCAGCTGCTTGGGGACAGCCATGCCAGCTCCACCCTGGGAGCACCACAGGGACCCCATGGATTAGGAAGCCCAGGGCAGAGTGGCACTGAGCAGGGCAGCCGGAGCAGGATGCAGTGGGGATGGTGCCACCAGAGGGGATGGGCAACCCCAAAAGGGGTTCTGGGAGAGGGACCCTGCATGGGACAGGAGGAAGTGTCCAGCAAAAGCCCTCGTGGGCAGGGCCCTGCGGCCAGCACCTCCCGGATGCCACACACGTTTGGAGCCAGGAGCGATACCGGGGTGATGTCAGCCCCGGGCGAGAGGGAACAAATTCTTGGCAGGGCACTGGGGAGGGCGAGGATGGCAGGAGCCCCTGTGCCAGAGGCAGCTGAGCCGCCCCAGCTGCCCACCAGCTCCCTCCTGCCCTGCCACCCCCTGCCCGCCCCCCAGCTCCTGCCGGGGGAGCGGGGCCCAGCAGCCCCCACCTCACCTCGCTGAGCCGGTGGCAACACCATCAACAGGAAAGCGCAGCAGCCTGCCCTGCCAGCAGGGGGGTGTCCCCGCTCCCCACAGAGCCCCCCAGGAGCAGCCCCTCTGCCCGCGTGCTAGTGGATTGGGCCAGGGTGGCAGGAGGTGGCAGCAGCCCCGGTGATGCTGCTGGTCCTCAGCATCTGGTTTCAGGAAGCCACGAGCCTAATTAAAATTAATTAAATCCAGGGAGACGCCTTCAGGGATGACCCAAATCTCATCCCCAAATCCCCAGCAAGGGGACGAGGCAGGAGCCCCCCACCCAAGCAGCCCCAGGAGGGGGTGTCTCTGCAAAGCCTCAGCCTCCTTCTGCGGGCAGGACCCGAGCCCAGGGGGACACACGCCACCCCGTTCCCCGGGACCCCCCACACGGCACGGCCAGCACCAGCAGCCAGAGGGAGATTACCAGCCGGGGTGCTGACAGCTCCCACAGCCTGGGATGAAGTGCTACATCCCTATCCCTCCCGTGGGTCCTACGGGGTGGGGTGGGGGCCTGGCAGACTACCAGCCCCCCAGGGAGGCCCACGGACCATGGCAGAAGGCAAAGCTGGGGATGCCCATCACCACAGGGGGTATGGGGTGACCCAGCACCCTCCCCATGCCGGGGACAATGGCCAGATGGTGTGAATTACAATGGATTAGCTGAGTGTTTCTGAAGCCTCACACGCCATCACCTCCACCCAGGGAAACATCTTTCACTTAACAAATGTAAGAGAAGGGGAAAATCTGATTTTCTGCCTAGACAACCCAAAGCAGCCAGGCAGAGATGATGAGGAGCCCCAAGGCTGACACAGATGCACCCATGGCTCCTGAATTAAAGCCCATTTCTCAGGAGCAGGTGCTGGCTCCTGTGCATCAGGATTGGGGACCCAATGGCACAAGAGCAGCCACAAGATAACTGAGCCCTCCCTGTCACAAAAAGCCACCCAGATGCCTTATCCCCCCACCAAAGCTGGGCAGCAGATGCTGCTTGCAGCCAGTGGGGCTAACAAAGACAGGAGCTCATTACAAGCTCTCAGAAGGGTGGCTTGGCCCCCAGACCCGCTAAGCTCAGCCTAAGGGCTTGCACCAGCAGGGTCAGCAGATGCAAAAGCACCAGAGTCTTCTTCAGGTGGAGTAGGAATGAGCATAGGACAGGATGGGAGATAGCCCTGGCGTGGCAGTGATGCTGCTGCTGGCAGGGACCAACCCCAGGCTCACAAACAGGCCAGGCAGAGGAAGCACCTCTCCTCCTAGCAACACGGTCACACTTCGGGGTTTCGCAGAAAAAGGGTGCAGAGAAATGCCTAGAAGCAGCCACTTGCCACATCCGGGGGCCAGATGGGATCTTCAGCAGCTGCCGTCTCCACTGAGGGGATATCAGCCCCCCAAAAGGAGCAGTCAGACTCTGGCAGTCAAAGATTCCCTTCTCACAGGCAGGGATGAGCTGGAGAAGACAGCAGCACAGACATCGCCTGGGAAAGGCACAGCCTGTACATCAGAGCTGATCTGGGATGGATGGATGTGCCCCAAGAAGAGAAAGCTGTGATGAGCTGTGGCAATAACTGGGTTAATAATCACCTTCGGAGGGAACACAGCGAACCAGGAACACAGCGCCAGCAAGACACGAAAGCCATCCATCAGCAAGAGCTGTCACTGGGAAGGACACCCATGGCCCAGGGACAGCTCGACCGGATCGGTGCCGACGCCAAGCCAGTGGCACATCTGCCCGGGCTCTTGGAGGGGGAGAGACCAGGGGGGAGCCAGGCTGGGAAGCTGGAAAGCCCCACCAACCACAGGAGGATGCAGCACTGAAGATGCTTCTGGGGAAAGAGGTGGTAGAATCAAAGCCATGAGTGGGGCAACTGCTGGGAGCGTTCCTGGGCTGCAAAAGGGCTCCCCAGGGACTCCGAACAGGCTGGAGAAACACCAACCAAGCCCCATATCCACCTCTCAGAGGTGATAACACATCAGACCCCCAGGAGCCAGCAAGGAGAGGCAGAAGGTCATGCATAAGGTCTGCTACAGGCAGGGTTAAGCCATCCACGAGCAGCAGAAGGGAAGCCACAGTCTTCTACATGGACCACCACCACCCCAGGACATCTCAGGGCAGGTATTTCTAGCCAGAACAGCAAAGCACCACAGCCACTGCAGGACCAGGAGAACCTCTGGCCATGTGGTGGGTCTGGTCAGCCATGGAAGAGCCCTGAACTGCCACACAGGACAGGATGCTGCTCCACTCACCGCATCGTGGAGGTGGGCAAGTGACAGGGGGCTGGGATACACGGTCCTAGCAGGAACAAAGCCAGGCTGGGGCAGTGACAACCAAAGCATTCGCTCCAGAGCAAGCCCAGGGGATCATGATGTTAAGCAGCATCACAATAAAGCTATGGCAGCTTCAATGAGAGCTGTAGCAGTTCAGGGGTATTTTGGTGATGAAATTCTACTTTGCTTGCAAGGTGCCATCTCATTGCTCCCCTTGTCACTAGAATAAACTCCTGCTACACATCACAAGCCCAGGCAAGCAGAAAAACAGGTGCAAGCCCTGCCCATCCCCACATCACCATGGGCTCTGCAGTTGCACCAGCTGTACTTTCTCTTGCAGATCCATGTGGAGGTGTTGGGTTGTTTGTTTTTTTTTTTAGAACCTGAGCAAAACACTTGAGCAAGCACTGTCTTTGGACAGGGTCATGAGAAGCAAATGCACATGGCATGATGTTTATGCCAAATTGGAGCATGACCACAGGAGCAAAGAAACTGAGGAGGAAGAGATGACAAATCTGCTCAAGGGTATGTCTGTTGGAAGCTGAGAGACCCAGCATGAGAAGATCATGGCCACTAGAAGAAAGGCTTGAAAGAAAAGGCCCAGACCTTCAAAGCTTCTGCAGAAGACAGGGCAGGTACCTCCTTGAGGGCCTTGGCTCACCAGCCCATCCCTCTCCTCCATCCCCAGCCTGCTTGGAAAGCACCCACCACCTGGCTCCCCAGGGTCAGCTCCCTCTGGCAAGAGGCTGCACTGCCACAAAGCCTATAAAGCCAAAAAACTGCTCTTCAAGACTATAGCCTTAGAGCCAGCAAATCCCAGGATGGCACCACGTGTGATGGGGAAGCCAGCTCCCAGTAGGAAAGCTGATAAAGCTCCAGGGCTGGCAGCTCTCCAGGGGAGAAGGAAGCAGAAGTGATGTTGTATGTGGAAGCATGCACAGGCTGGGACAGAACGGGGACTGGAGCCAGGGAACTGGAGAAGGAGGTAACAGGCATATGCTGGGCAAGGTTAAAAAAAAAAAAAAAAAGTCCCAAAGTACACTTACAGCAACACATTGACAGCATGAGGGCAATGGTCTCGGGCATTTTCCACCTTGCAGGCTCCCCAGCAGATTCTCAGGTCTGAGATTGCAGGAGGGACATCGGGAGGAGAAGAGCTGTGACAGCCCTCCTGCAGGGCTCACCTGGGCAAGCAGAGATGCCCCAGCTGGGGTTTTGGACCAGCACTGAAAGAAGACTATGGGGAGGAAGCAAATGCTTGCCCAGGCTTCATGGAGTCACCTTGAAGACTGTCATCCCCACTCAAGCAAAATCCTGGCTGGGCAACTCCACCATCCCTTCGCTACCAGTAGTAAAGCAGCACAGCTCTTCTGTAAGCAGATCCTGGCTTAAGGAGAGCTAGACTCAACAGTGAGTAACACAATCCCAGCCCTCATTAAAGAGGTGCTGCTCATTGGACTAGAGGGCAGCAACTGCCTACACTTCTCTCCCTCCGAAGCATCCGCTCCCATCTGACAATCTCATTTCTGCAGAAAAGTCTCTGCGCTGTTGCTCTCATGTCCCTGTGTAACCCCGAGCGCTGATCAAGCCAGCTTGGGTTTCTCTACCAACTCTGCTCTCCCACAGTGTGTGACTTTGCTGTGCTTTTCCTCCTAATTAGCTGTGCTCATCATTTTTGGTTAACAGTGCTTAAAAAACCCCACCCCAAAAAGTCAGTGTTGTTAGCGGGCTTCAGAAGTGCTTGTTTAATAGATAAGTGAGAAAAAGCTGAGTGTATATATCTGAACACCTGCAGGGAGCAGGGGTAGGTATCAGTTTCTGAAGAAACCTAGTTAGGGGAAGAAGAATCCTAAAACCATGGAGGGCTGCTGACAAAGCAGGGGGGGAAGCTTCAGCCCTGCAAAGAGAGGCAGAGAAAGCAGATTTCCTGCTCTGCTCCCAGAAACCACCAGCCAAACCCGTAACTAGAGAGTTAAATGTTGCCTTTTTTTTTTATTTACATATGCAAGGGATTGCTTTACACTGGGGTTGGAGTTTGGGTGGTTGGTTTTGGTCCTGTCCTCCCCTCAGCTTGGAGGAACAGTTACCTCTGCTGTTAATTTTTAATAGATTCTGGAAAAAGCAGAGCAGTTCCAGGGAACGAGCTGATATTCAGCCTGGGGAAGACCTTGGGTATCTCTGACCTGGTTCACTGGCTCCAGAAGCAGAGTGGAAGTTGCCTGTGGAGAGCTATAGTGTCCTTGCATGAAACTTTACTGACCGCAGGGCTGCTGGCAGGCTCAGCACCAGACACAGGCTGCAGGCATGCTGTGCCGGTGCTCCAGCCATGCACCGGAGCAGAGGTGCCCACCCTGGAGCCAGCGTGCCCCAATAGCTGGACCCTGACATCTCTCAGTCACCCAGTTCAGCTGGAAAAGGGGTCTAAGACAGCAAAATCCAGACAGGAGCGATGCTGCTCTTCCACCAAGGAAAGCGATTCACCTTCGCAGCGGAACAGCAAGAATCCCAACATCTGGATTGAATCACTCCATCCTGCCATGACCACCAGATGCTTCAACATCTGTTGAGTCCATGGGAAATGCTGAAAGCTCCGCTTGACTACGATCGAGTTGCAAGCCCTCTGTTAACCTTGAACGTGATCAGAAGCTCTGACCCGTTTCAGATCGTTAACGGGGCATGCAATTGTAACTAGAGAGTCTCAGCAGGAAAACCGAGTTTCCCCTGCAGCGAGGAAGGAGGAGAAGAGAGGAGAATGTGCCAGACCCAAACCTGCAGCAGCCTGACCTGCCAAAATGTTTTCTTCACCAAGATGATTTGCTGGGGGACAGACTGGTCTGCAGGTGCCTCCTGGCTTCATAGGCTGCACCAAGGAGGGGCAAGGATGCAAGTGACCCAGATCACCTCCCCCAGGCAGCAGTCGTACAGCTTTGGGTTATTCCAGAGCTGCATAATTCCGGTGAAACCTTCACAGACAGAGCAGCGATTCACTATTTTCATCTTCTCATCCAAACTGAGGTGTAGGAACTGATACCTTGCAGCACAACTCATGCTCAGGCTGGCAGGGTCTATGGGCTTATTTGCATTCGGTCCTTTCCAGTGGTCACACAGTAGAATTGGACAATTGGCTACTGTCCAAAAAACCACCCCAAGGGGTCACACAGGGCAGAGCTACACAACAGCAAGGGGCTCCCAACTGCACAGCAGAGCCCCGGGATGCTCACGGCTGTCCCTCCACCACCTCCAGACACCGAACCCTGTTGTGTTGGGTGGCTTTCATGGCCGCATGTCACAGGCACCCACTAAGACTGCAGGGACCCAAGGATGATCCAGGCTCACGTCTGAACTGACCCAGGTCAAAACCAAACCATGCACAAAGTGCTGTGAGCCTGGATCCAGAGGGGCCAAGCAATGTCAGTTTGTCACCCTCCTCCAAGGCTGCTCTCGCAGCCCATCACCCTTGCATAGGCTACAGAAGCTGGAGTGCTTTTTATATCAGTTCCCAATAGGAAGGGGATAGGGGATGCAAGCAACACCCCTTCTGTTCACTCACACAGCTTGGAGGACTCCGGCGCCCCAGAGGACACCCAACAGTGCCGATTTCAGTTCTGGGAAGGGGCATGCACACAGAAGCCAGCCCTTGATGCCTGGAGCAAGGCTGCCCCCAGCACACACCTGCACGTGCCAAGCCCCAGCATCAGCACCCCGGGGTGCCCTGACTGTACACCAGTGGGGAGGGATGGAGGTACCAGCTACCTTGCAGTTCGCTGGTGCCAGAGCAGCCTCAGGTCAGGCAGGTGCCCACACCCCAGGTGCTGGCATCCCTGCAACTTCCCATGCTTGGCCAAAGCCTGTGCCAGACTGTGGGCTCTGACACGCTCAGGACAGCACCTCAAGGGCAGCATGGAGCTGGCTGTGTCTCCCTCCCAGCACTGGGCTGGAGCAGCTGATCTCTGTCCCTCTCCTTATCCCACCATCCTCCCGAGGGTGACCTCTCCCAGCCCATGCTGCACAGGAGGGCATTCTCCTCCTCACTGCAAACAGCTGTGACCTCCCCTAGGAAAGCAGCATTAACCCTTTTGTCACCCCATGCCTTCAGCCAGGCTGTGTACACCGGGGCTGTGCTCCTGGAGAAGCCAGACCATCAGGATGCAGAGCAAGAGCCCCAAGGTCACAGCCACAGATAAACACAGCACTGCAGGGACTAGTGGCCACCTACTTCGCTAGCCCAAGGGATGTGCCATGGGAGACCACAGCATTCTTCACTCCCCTCTGGCAGCGGGCAGCTGCCCATCCCTGCTCCAGCCAAACCCAGCCCCATGTGCAACACCCAAAATACAAGCCTGCAACAGATGGGAAACACCACAACTTTCTAGTCCCTGCTGCTACTGCTGGGTCAGCACCTTTGCTCCGCAGCAGCTCCACATCTGCTCCGCTCCTTTCCCACCGAGCTGCACAGTTAGTTTTCCTTCAGTCCCTTCCATAAACTCAGTTTTGATTAGCCAGTGATGTCCAGATCAGCACATGTGGCTGGAGCATCACTGCAGAGCTCAGCTTGGGGCTGCTCTGGGACAGCAGGCAGCTGGAAGAGCTGGGACACCTGGACCAGGAGATACAACAGCACCACAGCCACATTCCTTTGCTCCAGGTAAGCAACACTGAAGCTGTGCAACTCCCTGCTGCAGGATTAAGCCAGCGGCCAAGAGGTGTGTGTATATATATATATATATAAAAGGAAAAAATGCCCAAAGTTTTTTTGGGCTGGGACCTGCGCTGCTCCATGCCAGGCATCAGGAGGGGACTTGGCTGCATTGCTCAGTTGACCTGCAGGGCCCAGCATGACATCCAGCGTGGCAGCAGCTCTGTCCTCGACCTCACACACCTTCTCTGATGCCCAGCATCTCCAGGCACCCAACTCTGCGCTTCTCCCTCTGCCGTGTTTTGCTTCCCATAGGCAAGAGGAGGAAGGCCAGGCTGCCTCTCTCCAAGAGAAGGTTACTCCTGCGCTGATCCTCCCTGGCTGCTCCCACACGAGACACCAGCAGCCACTCGATACCCAGTTGGCAGGAGGTGTCGGGAATTAATCCGCAAAAGAATCAGGCTAATTACTAAGCAAATACCCAAGCGAGGGATGCCGTCCCAGGCAGAGCAGCCCTTGCATCTGCCCCTGGGCAGGCACCTGCTGGAGTAAGGAAACGCCGATCCCGCACCACGGGCTGCGCCTCGAACCTGTAAAACCACAAAGTATTTACAGCCAAGAGCAAACACACCAGAGCTGCAGAGGTGTCACCTCACCGCACCAGGGCAAGAACACCTTGTTCCAGCCACTGACTCACTAATTATACAGGCAATGCCACACAGCCAGGGCTGGTTTGACCTGGCATGCCACAGGGCACCTGCAAGCACGCGGCTGTCAGACATGTCCTCCCCGGGCAGCCCTGCCCCATGCGGCTTTGACCTTCACTCGGTTGAATCATTCATTCATCCACTGCCTTGCTCCTCCAAACTTCCTCCTCCAAGAGTCCTCCCTCCGCTTTCCAGCGGCACCACAGAGCCCTTTGAGCTGGACAGCGGACCCAGCTCTCACCTCTCCTTGTCAAACCAACTCTCCATCACAAGACCAAATTTTTGAGGAAACACACAACTTCACCAACTCAGGAGTCTCCAAGCCCAGCCCAGCCATTCCCACCAGGATGCAGGTTCCCATCCTTGGGAAGGTCACGCCCATGAGTTTCCCTCCCTTCTGCATCCATGTGCAGCCAGCAGCACCCTCCCAGCACACCTGCAGCAGCCACCCCACTAGCTCCAGCCATTCCTCCTCACCCCATGTCTGCTGTCATCACCTCACAGCAAAGCACCTGCTGGCCCCAGCTACCATCATCATCCTCCAGTCCCACTGCCAGGGCACAGGAGAAGGAAAAGCATACCAAGATAGCCCAAAGAGATTCAGCCACAAGCCTGTGCAAAGGCAGGGCTGGGAGCACAGCACATGTGCTGCATAGCCACCTTCCCCCCAGGGAGGCTCCGTGCCAGGCAGCCCCCCAAGGAGCAGCACTTCCTAGGGGTGCCCCCACAAAGAGGGGAAATGGCCTCGCTCGCCGCCAGCAGCTCCCAGGACAGAGCTCTGGATGATGCAGTGGTGCTCAGCCCCAGGTACCCAGCTCCGCTGTAGCCTCTAGAGGTGCCCTGAGAAGCTTTCTAAGAACACACGGCCCCAGAGGGGAGGAGAGGACAGCCCTCAGGCCAGCTGAGGTGCTCCCAAACCAGTGGTCCGGCTCTGTGCCAGCAGCACCACGTGGCCCGGCCAACCTCCTGGCTTCGGGAGGAAGCGGCTCCTGGCATCGCGCTGCGATGCGACCCGTGGGGGATGCTTGAGTCAAGGAGCCACTCGCAGAGGCCGGCACAGCTGCCCACAGCCTCCGCACCTCGGGGCGGGGGCACGGCAGGTACAGCCCGGCCGGTCCTGCCGGGGCATGGCACAGGAGGGATGCGCGGGGGAGCTGGCGGCCGTGCCACCGCCCTGCCCCGGGCGCAGGGTGGCACCGGGGGGGGGGGACACCCCCGCTCACAGCACTGTACCGGTGGCCGCGGGACACCCCGCTCCCCGCCGAGCTCGACCCCACGCCGGGGCCGTCGGGGCGTCGAGGCCGTGCACCCGCACTCACCTGTGACCAGGACGGCTCTGCCCGCCACCGGCAGCAGCCTGCGGGGCGCTGCCCGCCACAGCAGCAGGCAGGCGGCGGCGGCGGCCAGGGCCAGCCCCAGGGGCAGCGGCAGGCAGGCGCGGCACAGGCTCTGCAGCGCGGCCAGCAGCGCCAGGGGCAGCACCAGCCCCCGGCCCGGCCCCAGGGCCCGCCGGGCCGCCCGCAGCGCCAGGCTGCCGGCCAGCGCCGCCCACAGCGCGCCGTACGCCCAGCGCTCCAGCCCCGGCTCCATCCCGGGCCCCGGCCCCGCCGCTGCCGCCGCGCCCGGCCCGCCGCGCCCCGTTATAACCGCCCGGCGGTGGGGAAGGGGCGGGGCCGCCGCCGCCCCCGCCAATGGGAGACGGTCGGGACCGCGCCGGGCACCGGGCACCGGCGCCCACCGGGCACCGCCGGGCACCCATCGGCACCCCGCCGGCACCCACCGGGCACCCCGCCGGGCACCCCTCCGGCACACACCGGCACCCGCCGGGGGAGCGGGGCTGGGGACAGTGGGACAGCGGACAGCGGGACAGCGGGACACCTACGGCTCAGCCCGGCTCCGCTCGGTTCGGGACATAGTGACACCCAGGCAGGGACAGCTCAGCTCGGCTCAGCACGGCTCAGTTCGGCTCAGTTCAGCTCGGCTCAGGACATTGTGTCACCTACAGACTGGCTCAGCTCAGCATGGCTTGGAGCATCATGCCACTCAGGTAGGCACGGCTTGGCTTGGCACGGCTCAGCTTGGCACAGCTCGGTCCAGCTCCGCTCAGCTTGGCATAGCACAGCTCAGCTCAGTCCAGCTCAGCACGGCTCAGGATGTCACACTACCCACAGCCCGGCTCAGCACCCCCTGGGCCACCCCAGACCATTTCTCAGCACCCCAGTGTTGGTTTGCCACCCGGAGCTGGCAGCACCCGAGTGTCATCACGGGCCTGCGGCGTGGCGAGCCGTGCGGGGAGCTCAGCTCCCGGCTTGCCCCAGCCGGTGCCACACAGCTCAGGGGAAGCTGTGCCACACAGAGCCATGCAGCAGGTCCGTGCCACCTCCAGTGAGTGCCCCGGGCAGGGGGGCAAAGTCCTCTCCTTTCCAGGTTTATTACACAGGGTAATTACTGCTGCTGGGCTCGCTTTATTAAGCGCCTGCTTTAATATTTCACCAAGTCTCCGTACTCGGTGATCCTTCGTGTGTCCCTGCCGAGCAGTGCCACCGGCTGTCACCATGAGCCTGACTCTCAGTGCCCTCCGTGTGGACAGGGAGATGCTTTTGCGTGCCAGGATCAACACAGGTGTCCGATCCCGGAGTCCCTGCCAAACCCCACGAGCCCTGGCACAGCGGTGGCAATGGCAGCAGATGCCTGTTGGAAACAACCCCCTGTGGTACCGGTTGAAAAACACATTTCATCAGCAGTGATGGTGACAGTTCTGCAGAAGTGCAGCGTCAAACAGGCTGGGGTGGTTTTGCAGGGGTGTGGTGGTGGGACCCGCTTGGGTTTGCAGCCCTGCTCTTCCAGGCAGGGGAATGCCAGGAATGCTGGTGAGGTAGAGGAGAAGGAGGGATGTTCCCAACAGTATGGCCATGGGCTCTCCGGCAGGAATTCCCTTGCTTGCAGCACTGGGCTACTGAACTGTGTGAAAACAATGGAGGTGGCCACAAGCAGAGCCTCGGGGGCCTTGGGCTCTGAAGAGGACCCTGTTAAGCTTCCCCATCCCATCACTTCACCAGGGCTTGAAAAATCCCCTTGGAGAAAGGTTGTTTTCCAAAGACATGGTCTCCAGAGAGAGTGTCCCTCACTGCACTGGCTGAGCCAGAGCTGCTGGGGTGTGCAAGGGAGTGGGGGGAAGGATACGGTGTTTCACAGAGATAGAGAGAACGTAGGGTCTGTACCAATGGCAGCGTTTCAGCAAGGGCTGATGTGGCCATTCCCAAATTGTAATGTGAATTCACGCATCCCCTTGAGAGCTGGGCTGTGTGTCTGTTCATCCGTCCCTTCCAGAGCTCCTCCTGGTCTCAGGATGCCCTTCTTGTGGAACACCTCAAGATGGGTTGTAGATAGCCATGGTGTGGTTCTGTTGGCCACAGTCAGGGCTTTCCATGGATGCTCTCACCGAGAGGTCCGCTGGGGTGGGACTGGACCACCAGCACCCTTTGCCAGCCCTGGCCATTCCCCAGCTCTCCCCAAAATGGCCAGCGCGTGGTTAGGGTGACCTTGGTGGCTGTTGCCTTGAAGATAGCGCCTGGCCTTGTTCATCTTCCCATTGCTCAATACCAGAGGGTGCCTCCCAGCCACATGGTTAGAAAACACTGGTGATAGCCCCATTACCTTTTGACCTACTCCAGCTCTTCTGTAATCTGCTCTGCTAATTACAGCTCATCTTTTCCAGGGGAAGCGGGGCTGGTTTGACCACAGCCACCTCCCACACCCTTCCTGGGGCTGCTCACGAAGGTCCTCAGGGAGGGGGGACACCACATCTTCCTAGTGCTCCCCTTGCCCTAGGCTGTTCCTCCAGCTCTGTGGAGCCTCCCATGACTAACAGGTTTTGAGAGAATTGTTTCACTCCCTAATCTCATCTGCAGAAGACTCATGACATTGTTTTCGAAGTGCCATGAGCCATTTCCAGGAGCTCTAAGCCCATGAGGGATGTGATTCATCCACACTGCTCCCACAGGTACTTAATCTTCTCCAAAATAGCAAGTCCTTCCACAGCTATTATCTCCTTAGGAAATGCCACCCAGGCAAGCACCTAGCGCGTGTTCAGCGCTGATGGAGACTTGTGCCAGCGCTTGCTTCCTCGCACATGCCACGGGGTGTGGTCCTTCTCTGGGAACAGTTGTCCCAGGAGAGGGGACCATGGGGCTGGGACCCCCTTGGCCATCACTTGTGGGCCGGGTACCTACCGTGGACCATCAAGTGCGCAGGAAAGGGGATGCTGGAAGTGTCCCTCTCTAAATAAAGCTCCTTTCCCATGCCATGACCTCAAAAAGCCCTTGGGGTGGGTGTGGGTCCATCCTTCTTCGCAGTGAAGACGTGGGACACTGGAGCCCGTTGTCGTCTGGGGCCAGAGACAGTTCAGGGCTGACAAAGGCCATTGCACTGCCTGGAATTAACTCTCATTTTGACTCAAAGTATCTTGCAGAGGACAGTGATTAATTACTCCCAGCACCAAATATTTGTGTCCTACCACTGAACTTGCACTGTTCTACTGGTTCTGGTTGGACTTCGCTGCTGGAGTGGGAGCTCTCTGTTATCGTGGCTTTCTTCTCCAGAGAGGACTCCTCGTGTGGCTGTGATTCAGCTAAGCCGGGCTCAGCTCCAGGAAGCCTTTCCTGCACCCTACATTTTCACATCCCCATGATCCTTCCCCAAGCCCAGGGCATGGAAACTGGGTCTACCAAAGCCCAGCCTGGAGACCCTTCCCACCACATGGCCAACCTGAACCACAGCTGCCCAGTGAGACACCTTATCTCCTTGTGCAGAGATCTTCTGTCCCCTGGACTTTCCGTCCCTTGTTTCCAATTTACTTCAGGCCATGAGCAAGGACTTTTTGGGGGCTTTCCTTATGTTTTGCTGCCGTAAAACAGACAACTGTTTGTGCCTGTCATCCTGTGCATCTGATGCCTGAGTCCCAGGCTTTGATCCTCCATCTGCAGGGGTTTTCCGCACACCTTGGCTGGATGGTGGGCACAGCCCAAGCTTCTCCCCAGCTCCTGGCAGGACCTCTCTGCTCCTGGAGTGCTCCGGCTGGAGCAGCTCCTTCAGGGAGTACCAGGGCTGCTCCCCAGGACAGTGTTGCTGGCAGCATGGACCATCCAGCCAAGTGCTGACCCCTGATCTGGCTTTTTGCAGATCCCCTCGTCTTTGGAAAATTCCTGCCTCTGACTTGTTTTTTGCAGGTTGCGCAGGATCCCCAGGTGTTTACAAAACACGGCTCTGCTTCCAGCCGCATTCATGGCTTCGGGAGAGATTTCACCTTCTGGGAAGCTGCTCCCCAACCTGATCTCGAGGTTTTTTTCCACCCTGGTGAGGATCCTGTGTCTCCGTGCCCGTTTGCCCACATGACCTTGGCAAGTCCCTTTGCCAGCCGGGCTTTCTACACCATGGTTCTCCAAATAAGAGCTGCTTTTGGGCTGAGAAGCACCAGTGACACTCCAAAGTGCTCCCAGCTCTGCTAATGCCTGGTACTCTGCATCCACCATCTCCTTGGGCATGTGTGGTACCCGTGCCAGGCTTCCTTTGCCAGCCCAGTATCACTGTCCCAACTCCAGTCTCTCCCATGCTCATTGCAGGGCACCTAGCTTGATACTGGGGTGATGGGGACAGGGAAAATGTGGTCCCCCTTGGTCACAAGACAGATCCCAGGGGAATCTGGCTGGGCCACACTCCAGGTGATATCCTGCCTCCTCTGCCCCCAGGGGAGAGGGCACTAGGTCATGGCAGCTGTGACCTGGTTTCCGTCCCACGGCTCTGTCCTGCTGGGGAAGGCGGTTGCAGGGCAGAGCGTGTCGCCAGCCCCAGGTTGCTCAAGAGGGTTGGGGCCGGGAGCTGGAGGAGGAGTTCTCCAGCTGAGACAGGAGGAATTTGGCGGGGGGGCCAGGGCACATCAGCGCTCGCAAGAAGCACTCTAGATGGCTCCAACCCATGACAAAGGTGAGGTTGTGCTGTCCCTGGTGGGAATGGTACTTCTCACGCAAGCTGGTGGGGCTTCATGGCAGCCACAAGCCCAGGACCATGGGCGGTCCCCCTCCCTGAGCTCGGGGACAGTAGTGGGGACATGTATGAGGCTGGAGCTGACCTTGGAGCATGGCAGCAAAGAGAAGCCCATGCTGGAACAGTCCCATGGAAAGGGCTGGCAGGGTGGGATGGGGGAGGCAGGAGAACTCTTCCAGCACAGGGCAAGTCTCTGCCACCAAACTGCTACAGAGAGGATAAATGTGACAGCAAATGGAGTCAGGCTCATCCCTGCTGTCCCCTGCTGAGCCCCCCTGGCTGGAAGCAGGCCAGGGCAAGATGGGGGCCAGGGACAAGCGCAGGGGGGCAGGAGCCCGTCCCCACCAGCCAGACAAACAGCCAGGACCAAGGACGTGGCTGTCATCCCACGAGGGACACGGAAGCAGGCAGGACATCTTGCTGGGCAGGGGGAGCGGGGTGCAGCCCCCATGGGTGCCAGCAATGGGAGAACAGCAAACAGAAGGCCAGCGGCGAGTGTCCGAAGAGCGGCGGGACACGAAGCGTGGCCGCACTGTGTGCGTGGCTGCCGTGCCCCCTCGTGGCTGCAGGACACGGGCTGGCGTGGGCAGGAGCCATGCAGGGGCTGAGGCAGGGATGTAGGCAGGGATGCAGGCAGGTTGTGCAGGTGCCGGGTACCACAAGATGCCCCAGCAAGCTCACCTCGTCCCACCTGGAGCATCCTCCGGGGGGTGCAGGACCCCAGCCCCGGCTCTGCTGATGCTGCCCGAGGCCACATGGTCCCTGGGTCCCCACTGAGCCTCGTATGGCAGCTTGTGAACTTGTCTCCACTTGCAAAGGAGTCTCCAGCATCCCGCCACCCCCTCTCTGTCCCAGGGGGGCTGCGCCTGCCTGGTTGTTTTTTGGCATAAGCCACTTGTGCCATGGCCAAGCCAAACAATTCAGGCGCCACTCAAGGGCAGCATCTGCCCAGGGCCAGGCTGGGCATCCTGGAAATATCACCAAGGCTGCAAAAAAACCCAGCTGGAAAAAAATAAAGGGGTTGGTGAAGGTCTTTGCGGAGGACACAGCCACCTCAAGAGGTGCCAAACTGCTCGAGGTGGGGTATTCACTGGCACTCTGCCTCCGTTTCCCCCGAAGAGTGACAGTCCTGGGCTTGTCACATGTAAAATGTCGCTTTGGGTACCTGGGGCAGGTGCAGGGACTCAGGCAGATGCTTTTCTACCTCTTTCCCACTGTGTGTCTGAGTAGTTCAATGTCACCTTTTGTGACCTCTTCATCCTCTCTTTGGGGACCCAAGTCAAGTACCAGGGGGAGAGGAGAGCTGGACCATGTCTTAGGGCACCTCTGGGACACCTGCAGCTCTTGGCATGGCATCTCACTGTCCCCAAAGCCACCGGGGACCATCACAGGCACCCAGCAAGCTGGAGGGGGCTGGCCCTGCCCGGCTCCTCCGAGTCATCCAGCCTCAAGGGAGAGGGACAGCCCTGGGCAGCGGTTAGCCAGGAGGAAGCAGCTCCCCTGCCTGGTGGAGTTTTTCTTCATTCTTTGAAAGCCACAGCGACCTGCTGTGCAGGATTCAGGGCTGGAGGCAGCGCCGAGGTGGAGCTGCCGTGATGGATGATGTGACATTGTTCCCAAATGCCTCTGCCACGGGTGACAGTGCCCAAACCACTGCAGCTGGCAGAGCGGGGATGCTTAGAAATGGTACCCATCCACCATCTACCACCATGGCGGAGCATCGAAGCCAGCACCCAGCATGGGTTTTAATCTGTGCTTGGGATGGCAGGAGCCAGGAGGTGGCACATTCCTGCCTGGACACTCCCAGGCCCCATGGGGACAGGCAGATACTGCCCTGGCAGCATTTACAGCATCAGGCAGCTCGCTCTGCCAAGCACGGGGAGATGTTTCTGAGGCTTGCACAGGGCTGTGCAGACCCGCTCGAGGACGGGAACAGCCCCACCTCAGAGCCAGGTCCTGGTCTGGCTAAAACCCCCCAGGAGAGGTTTGCAAGAGAGAGGTGAGGTTGGAGACAGGGCACATACTTGATTTTACCACGCTGTGGCCTTGTGTTCGAGCCGCCGCTCCTGTCCTTGAGCACGCGAGCCTTGAGCCTGGCAGCAGTCCTCACTCTTTCTGGCAGCGTCCCCCCGGGTGTCCCGGTACAGAGGGGATCATGCTGTCCCTGGGAGGGATGGTGGTGCCTGCAAGCCCTGGGGGGCTGCAGGGCTGGGGATGCAGCAGGAGGGATGCTGGCTTGGCCCAGTAGTACCACATTGTCCCAGCCTCTCCAGGGCTCTGCAAGGGGACAGGGACACCAGGGCCAACCCTGGGACATCTCTGGCAGCACCTAGGTCCTGCTCAGGACTAAGGTGACTGCTTCCTCAGGGATGCTGGAGGGAGCATCACCCCTTCTCTCCTGCTCCAGCCCACGGCATCAAGAGCCTCCAGCAGCCCAACCCAGGAGTGGGGTGACCCGGGCGCAGGGACAAGGGACGCTGGCAGCCAGCAGCACATCAGATCACTTTATTGCCACAGTAGCCACAGGCCAGAGCCAGTTCCCAGAGCGGGTGTGGGTCCAGCCCCTCGACCCCTCTAATACTGTTGAGAAGACAAACCCCATGCCTCCATGCCCACGCACAGGCACTGAGCATCCGCCATCGCCATCCCAGCCACCGAGGAGCAGCTCCGGGGCATCGCTCTCATCCTGCCACCCACCCCTCCTGGAGCTGGAGGCTGGGGGAAAGGCGAGGGGGAACGACGGGTGCAGAGCATGCCAGTCCTAGGGAAACAGGGGCTGCCACCACATCCTTTCTCCGGGGCTGACAGCAGTGGGGAGCAGCAGGAGCCCCCTCAACTCCCTCAAACCTCCATGCCGGGCGCCTGCCCCAGGCCCAGCGCCTGCACCAGGTCATCGCTGAGCCCGCTCTTCAGCGTCCGTCTCACTGCGGGAGGAGGAGAGCATGGCACTGGCAGCACAGGCAGACAGGGTCCCCATGCACTGGGTGCCTGCCTGGACATGATGGCCCTGGTGTGCTGGGGAGGGGAGCAGTGGCAGTGGGGTGCAAGGGCATGGTCTAGTCTCAGGGTACCTCCTGCTGTGGCCTGGTGGGCTCAACATGAGAGTGGAGATGGAGCCAGGCAGGGCATGGGGACAGGGACACAGAGATGGGACAGAACATAGGCACAGCGACACAAAGATGGGAAAGAGTATCTGGGCAGGGACACAGGACAGAGTACAGGGACTGGGCAGAGCATGAGAACAGAGGCATGGAGATAGGGACATGGAGATGGGACAGAGCACTGGGACAGGGCATGGGAACAGAGCCACAAAGGAGAGAGAGACACAGAGATGTGATAGGGAAGGGGACAAGGACACAGAGATGGGGAAAAAGCATCTGGGCATGGGGACAGAGATGGGGCAGGGCACAGGGACAGGGCATGGGGACAGAGATGAGGCAGGGCACGGAGACTTACAGGATTTCCTATTGCCACGGGACCTCCTGCGCTCCTTGTTGGCGCAGGGCCGGGGGTTGGCGTTGTGCGTCACTGATTTCACTAGCCGGTCCATGATTTCATCTGAAGCATCATCTGGGGAGCTGGGAACGTCCTCCTGGGCTGGAGAGCCCTGGGTTGGGGTGGTGTGTCCTGTCCCTGCATGGGGACAATAGGGATGCTGGCATCAGCCGTGGCCAGCCAGTTGGGAATGCCTTGAGTGCTTCTGCCACCCCGCTCCTACCCCGGCTGGCCCGGCTGCGGCGGGCGGGGGCATCCGTGGGGGAGGTCAGCAGGCTCTTCATGCTCTCGTGACCTGCCTCCACCTGCTCCTTGGGGCCACTGGACACCATGGCGGGCGGCGAAGTGGCCTCGGCGATGCCAGAGAAATTCTTGGTCTGCAGTGGGAGGAAACGTGGGCGGTGGGGACTCGGGGAGCATCACCTGGTGGTGGTGGCCGATGGAGCATCCCTGTACCTCGGTGATGAGCCGTCCCCGGGTCTTGTTGCGCTCGCGGTGGGCAGCCCGCTTCTTCTGCTGCTGCAGGACGCGCTCCCAGCAGGTGCGGTACTCCAGGGCAAACTCCCGCAGCAGCTTGCAGATGGGTGTCACCTTCACGTCCCGCGCCGTGCTCGCCGGGTACCCCAGGTACAGCAGGAAGGAGTGAAACCTGCAGGGACACTGGTCACAGCGGGCCACCAATGGGACTATGGGGCTTCTGCTGTGTCCCCAGAACCTCGAGCCACCGACCTGTTGAGGATGCGCCTGTGCACCACCTTCAAGATGACGATGTGCTGCGTGCTGTCCTTGAGGAAGTCTGTCAGCTTGCTCTTCAGCACTGGCTTGGTCTCGTGCTTGGCAATCACCTTCAGGTTATCCCAGGAGGCCCTGCACCGCCGCTCCAGCTGCACCAGGCTGTTGGCCAGCTCATCAAAGTCAACCTGGAGGGGCGAGATGTCAGCCCTTGGTCGTGCTGGTGGAGCTGGGCAGCCACAGGACCTGCAGCCTTGCCTTGCTGGGTGTCATGTGCCTTGCCTCACCTTGGCAGAGCGGGTGATGGAGGCAATCTCCGAGTAGAGGTCAGTGGTTTCTGGGAACTTCTCTACCACCATCTGGCAGAGATGGTGGAGCAGGGACTGCCGGTGAACTGTGTCCTTCACTTCTGAGACCTTCTCCAGGTAGCCCAGCTCGAAGCCTCTGCTCTGAAACCCAACGGACTCAATAGGGCCTCTCCACCCTTTCTCCAGCAGACCTCCAGTCTGCAGACCCACTGGGCCCCCACCAGCACCACCCAGCCTCAGACACCATTCCAGGCTTCCCATGGTCCCTCTTGGGTACCCATGCACCATGGCTGGTCCTGCCTTTGCAGCATTCAGGACAGGCCACACACCCCCACACCCTGCTCCTCACCTGGGAGCCGTTCAAGAAGTTGCCCATGGCCAGCAGCGTGGCCAGGATGCACTTGAAGGTGTGATTTCTGGCCAGCTGCTCCATGCCCACCTTCAGATCAAAGAGCGGCTCTGCAATTTCCTGGGTGAGGAGAGGGCAGGTGAGACCCCTCAGCCATCCTTTCCCTTGGGGGCTTCAGCATTCGCCCTTGCCCATCAGAGCAACCACCCCATGGTCAACCCAAGCCCGTGCTCGCCTTGGGGACCTGCAGCCTGTCCCCAGCCAAGACAGCACCTCCTGTACTTGGACATGGCTGGTCCCCACCAGGAACACGCTTGGCTCAGTGCTCAGCACTGCGGGGGCTGCCAGCGGTGGGAGGGCAGAGGGCAGATGGGGTACATGGCTCTGTACCTGCTCCAGGCTCTCGTAGTCCAGCTTGAAGGCCCAGAGCTGGAGCCTGGCCGTGAGGTCACTGATAGAAGACAGGGAGAGAAGGAACTGCTCTGCAGAACCCAAGGGCACGTCAGGGTTGGCCAACTGGGCCTCCTGGATCTTCTGCTTCTCCTCCTCAGTCGGGACCATTGTCAGGATTTTCTAGAGCAGGCAAAGAGGGACATGTCAGACTCCAGGCATGTCACCATGGGACATGTCACCCCAGGGCTGGCAGCACTGGCATCATGACATGGAGGCCTCCTGGCCAGGGAAAATGACCCATATGAGGACCTCAGAGGGGCTGAGCTTCGCTGGTGCTCACCTCAATCCCTTCCTTATTGACTGCAAACTCATCGAAGTTGAGCACAGCCGTCTTGATGATGTGCATGGGTGGCAGCACTGTGAGGCCAATATTGATGGCATTGCTCCTCTTGGGGTCCAGCACCACCACCACCTTCTTCCCATCGATTGCCTTCTGCAAAGAGGATAGCATGGATGGGGACAGCCAGGCTAGGGCTCACCTTCATGAAAATACCATGGACACGGGGAGCTGATCAGGAAGCCAGTGGTGAGCCAAACCTGTGCACTGCCCATCACCATCCCCATTGAGCCTCTGGGCTGTGGGTACCCATCCTCAGCATAGAGTAGGAGTGATAGTGTGTGCCTAGGGTCCCCATAGGAACTAACAGCCTTCCTCCCACCCATCAAGTCCCCTTGGCTGATGGGTGCCAGCCCACTGGTACCTTTGACGTTGGCACTTCCTTTGACCGTGACTCAAAGAGATGCTCCAGTTTGGCAGCATTGACCTCCACGTTCTGCAGGGACGCCCACAGTGTCGCTTGGCCGAACCTGCCCGGCCCCACAGTGCCATCCAGCTGCTTCAGCTCCTTCCAGAAGAGCTTCAGTGTCCTCTTCTTCTTGGCCTGGGAGGGGCCATCTGTTGCTGAGGGGCCTGGCAGCCCTGGTGGGGGTGGGCAGCCAGGGATTGCAGGAGGTGGAGGTGGTGGGCAGCCGGGGGTGGCAGGAGGTGGAGGAGGTGGGCAGCCAGGGATGGCAGGAGGTGGAGGTGGAGGTGGTGGGCAGCCAGGGATAGGAGGAGGTGGAGGGGGAACCATGAGGGCTCCAGCACTTGTTGCTTCAATGCCAGGAGGGAGGAAGGAGCTGTTGGCTATGGGCCCCGTGTCCAGGATATCAAAATCATCTTCTTCCCCCAGATCAGTGAAGTCCAGGTCCTTGATCTTCAGCTGTACGGGGCTGGCCTCCAGACGCTCCCACGACAGCTCCACGTCCTTCTTGATGGGCATCATCCCAGTGTTCTCCAGCTTCTGCGTGTGGGTCTCAGCATCTATGCTGGACATGGCACGTGCTAGCTTTGCATGGGCACTGGCTACTGGCCCGTCTGGAGCCCTGCCATGGAGACAGGGACCCTCCTGCTCCTGGCTGCCACCTCTCTCGTTGTTCATTTCCACCTCACCCTGGTCCAGGGCGGGTGATGGCATCTCTGGGAAGACCTTCTCCCTCCCTGGCTCCGAGGAGCCCTTGGCATAGAGCATGTCCAGCATAAACTTTGTGTCGGAGGAGATGGTGCTGCAGGAGTCAGTGGTGTCCAGGTGAGCCAGGCGAGACCCTGCAGGGAGAGGGGGAGAGGCTGGGACAGCCTGCTTGGAGGGGGCAGGTGCTGCTGGGCTGCATGGAGAGTTGGGGTGCTCTGCCCTGGCAAGGTGTGCTCGGATGCCAGCATTTGGCATGGGACAGGGAGGTACCAACCAGTGTCTCCATGGCTGTGGGTATCACAGGTGTGGGCTGGGGGCAGAGGGGCCACTAACACCCACCACAGGGACCCCAGTGAGCCCAGAGCTGGGAACACACACCCCAAGCAACACCTACTTATGCTGGGTGGCTCCATCCCAGGCTCATGGGGGCTGCTGTCCCTGTCCCATGTGGGAGCAGTGGGATCCAGCGCAGCATCACCGAGGACATCGAACCGTCCCTTGGCCATGGAAGAGATCTTCTCCTTCTGGGCTGCAGCCAGGTTCTCCAAGAAGCGAGCTCTGTGAGAAAGGGGTGGATGTTGGCCGGGAGCAAGGCAGGGATGGGGACAATGGGGACGACGGGCAAACCACACCATGCCGCACTGCACAGCCAGCCCCGCAGCACAGAAAACCCCTGCACTGGCCATGCCACACTGGGGACCCGGAGGATTCAACCTCCTCTGAGCCCTGCAGAGAGACAGATGACACCACCACGGCTCGGGGACAGGGATGCCACAGCCCCATGGCAGCTGAAGGCTCGTGTCATCAGGGTGCCACCTGTTGGTCCCAACAGACCTGGTGCTCACTGTGACCCTTGTCCAAAAGCTGCAGACCCCAGGAGTGCCTGGGCAGAGACTCATGGGGACTCGTGGCTCCTCACGCCCCGCATGGCCAGGTGCCAGCCGGAGGAAGCGCATGCCTGGAGACACACGCATGCCTCTACTTACTCAAACTTCCTCAAAATAGGCTTGTCCCCACGCAAGGAGGGGGCATCCTCCCGCCTGAGGGAAAACAGGGGTTAGCCCCCCCTGCTGGCAGCTCCCCCCAGGGCGCTCGTGCCTCCTGCACACATCCGCCTGGAGTTTGGGACCCGCACAGAGGGGCCAGCACAGAGCACCCTCAAGTATGGAACCCTCGTCCCACCGTCACTCCATGGCCCCGGGGGTCACAGGGAGCTGGGAGAGCCCCAGCAAGTCCTCTCCTGCCCGGGCACCGTGTGACAGAGCACTGTTGCCCCATCAGAGCCACCCAGCTTACCACCAGGATGGCAATGCCAGCCCCAGGATGGGGTATGCCACTGCCAGCAGGGACACCCCACCCCAGAAAGGGGGACCATAGGGTGCCATCACCCCATGGGTGATGCTGGTGATGGGGGGAGCGGGCTGAGGTCCTGCAGGCAGGACTCAGTGGGGAGAGGGCAAGGGATGGGGGCAGCGAGGTGCGCAGGGCAGTGCCCGCTCCTGCCAGAGCATCACGCTGGGAGGGAGCACACGCGTGCAGAGCCCGGGCACTTACCAGACAGGGGCAGTTTGGTGCAGCCTGCAAAAGGAAAGATAGAAAGAGTGGGCAGAGGAGAGGGCAAGCGTGGGCAGAGAGGAGGAGCAAGGAGGAGCTGGAGCAGAGCCGTGCACACCCAAAGGATGCCCTGGAGCCCCTGGCCAGACCCTCTCCCACTCCCCCATCACACTTCTCTCTCCAGTCCCAGTACCTGCTCAGACCCTGTTGCCTCTTGGAAGAGGCACACCCCACGCTCCTAGAAGCCCCCCCACAGCCCGGGGGGGACCCACCTTCCACCCAGCCCCTCCTGGCCACTTACTTGTAGACGCTGCGCTCGCCCGGGCCCGGGGGCTGCTCCTTCTCAGCCGGGGGCGAGGCCAGGGCCAGCCGCACGCTGGACGCGCTGTTGTAGATGCTGCCAGGACAGGGTCTAGGCGAAGAGGTGACAGGGACTGAGAGCAGGTCCCACGGGGCTGCCCTCAACCCTGGCACGGGGAACAGACCCGAGCACTGCTCACACTGCATCCCAGTATCTCTGCCACCCCAGGAGCATCCCTGCCACAGACCACCTCCAGCCGTACTTACTCTGCAGGGCTGCTTGGCACAGGGACAGCTGGGGTGTCCTCGGTGGGGGGCTCCTTTGGGGTGCCAGGGGACCCCAGCAGCGGCTGGGCATCAGGACTGGGCTCCGAGCAGCTGCCCTGGGATTGCCACCCACGCCGGCCCTCATCCGTCCTCCTCCGCTCCTTGCGTGCCCCCAGGGACAGCTCCTCCACCTCATCCTCCAGCTTGAGCGTGCTCTGCGGAGGGGCCAGGGGGACATGGCATCCCTGCCACCCCAGGCACCTGCCCTCCCTGCATCCCCACGCAGAGCCTCAGCTGGCACTGGGTGATGCCCTGCTGTGGGACGTGGTGCCTGGCCAGACCCCACGCGTGGGCATCACCCAAGGGAGCCCCACTCACTTCGTAGAGCACAAACTGCTGCTTCAAGTCCAGATCGGTGCCCTTGCTGCCCAGGTGCTGCTGCACCACCCGCTCCATGCCCTGCTGCTCCAGGCAGTCCGTCACATCGTAGAAGGTGTCCTGGTCCGGGAGGGCTGCCAGCGTCTGAGCAGAACCAGAGGGACGCTGCTGGGACCGGTGTGACCCATGCCGAGCCCCGCCAGCGCGGCATCGTGAGTACACCCTGCCTCCAGCCCTGGACCTTGTTGATCAGTGTCATGGCAAACACCAGCAGCTCTGTGTCAGCCCCATTGCGTTGCTCCAGGACGGCCATCAGGTTGTACCACGGACACGTGCCTGGGAAAAGTGGCACACACGGGTGACACATGAGCGCGGGGACACACCATCCCCCAGCAGGGACCTTGTGGGTGACTGGGGCTGCACCCACCTCTCGCCTGGTCCACAGCATTGACGGCATGGATGAGGAGCAGGGCGTTGGACTCCGTGTACTCCACAAACACCAGCAGCAGCTTCAGCGCCATCTTCACCACCAGGCGAAACTGGGACAAGGGATGGCAGCGGTGGCAGGGTCTGCCAGCGTGATGGGTGGCTGTGCCCATGCTTCAGGGCTGGGGGCTTTTCCATGGGGCCAGGGACCAGCCTGCAGCTGTGATGCTGATGGCCAAGGGGCACCAGGAAGGGACCCAGAGCAGAACCCTCTCTTACTCAAGCTCTGTGCCCAGGAGCATAGTCACATCAGGACGAGGACTATGGAGACCCTGCATGACTTCCAGAGGGGTGGGAGCAGGACCCAACACACCCAAAGATACCATGGTACCGTGCCTGAAGGCAGACGGTGGGACAGTGCAAGGGGACAGCCACAAGCAGGGGTGCAGTGGGGGGCACGGGCAGCCCCTGAGAGCAGTGGGGGCTTACCGGGCTTCCCGACAGCGTGTACAGCCACTGGACGGTCTCATTGTGGTTGATGACACCCTGCATCCCGTCCATGAAGAGCATGATCTGGCTCAAGGCTGCAAGGCAGAGCGCGGACAGGGTGATGCCACGGCAGGCAGGGGTAGGGCTGGCCCAGCCACACATAGCATGGCCACACCAAGGGCAAGGTCTGGCAGCTGCCTGCAAGGTAGCCCAGCCAAATTCACTTGCTCACCCCCTCCCAGTGCCAGCCTTCCCCCCCAGGGAGGCAAAGAGCCCTGTGTCCAAATACCAACCCCGGAGGATGTAATTCTGGTAGTTCTGGTCAGCCTCTGCCCCCACTTTGATCAGGCACGCCAGCCCATCCAGGTTCACGAACTCTGGCACCAGGTCCTTGTCCTCCTGCAGGATGAAGGCTGGGCGTTGCAGCAGCGAGGGGAGGCAGGGGAGCCCCTGCTGAGCCCCTCACCGACCAGCATCCCCCTACCTGAAAGAGCTGCTTGAGAGAGAAGAGGGAGCGCCGCAGCTCCGGCCCCTGCGAGTTGTAAAGCTTCTCTGGAAAGAAAGGAGAGACGTGGCATCACGGCCGGGCCTCGCTGCTGCACTGGGGCTCTGAAATGCTCCTGCCTGGGAGAGCCCTGCAGCCCAGCTCAACCCCTGTGCCGTCACCCCAGGATGCCCCTGGCTGTGGGATGTGCAGGGTGGAAGCAGCTGCAGCTCCACAACTATTTATTTCAGCCCTGCCACTATTATTTCCCTTTTTTCCTTTTTTTTTTTTTTCTGCCCAGCAATGACATAAATATCCCCTCTGGTTTCCTGTGCAGAACCGAAACAGGAACACGGGCAGGAGGCTGAGCTACTTTTAGCTGTCCCTCTGTGGGCGCAGCCCTGGCATGGCCCTGGAGCCCCCAGCAGCCCTGCGGCTTGGGAAGAAGACAGGGATGGGAAGGATGGCAGTGTGACACTGGCTGCTTGGGGTCAAGATGATGGTCACCAGGCTGGAGGCTGGATGGAGACTACGTGCTCCTGGGGATGGAGCCTGCAGGCAGGAGCCAGCACGAAGCAGCTGGGACAACAGGAAGCTGAAAAGCCCTGTTCCAATGAGCAGAGGCCAAAGCATCAGCAGCCAATGCATCCAAAAATCAAGTTATCCAAGCATCCCAAGTTATTCAGGTCAGGCTTAGAGCTGTAACAAGCCAGAAGCGAGCTGTCTGAGGAGTCCCCCCAACGTGCAGACAAGGGCTCTGTAAAACATGAGGACCCGACAGCCTCCTCTGCTTGCTTATCAGCTTGTCAGAGCAGCCAAGAGGGAAAGCAGAGCAGCTGAGAGGGAAAGCAGAGCAGCCCAGGGCTCAACCGGAGCCTGGGAACCACCAGCAAAGAGCATGACCCTGACTGGGGCTTTCCTGCAGGGAGAGCGCTCCATGCTGTGCCCCTTCCCATGCTGCTCGGGAAGCTGATGCCCAGCTGGCATCGCCCTGCTCAGTGCTTGTTTTCCCCTCTGCTAAGGAGAAAAAAGGCTTGAGACTCCTGAATATTTTGCAGGACCTCAGAGTGGGCTGCCCGAAGCCACGGCAGCACTTTCTGCTATTTTTTTGTATCCTCCAAAGTTATATCTAGAGCTTGCCTGAATGACCCAGAATATCTGCAGTGGACAGTAGGCTCCCAGCCAAAGAGGCAAAAGTCTCAATCTGTGAGGAAGGAGGGGATTAACCCAGCAGGTCCCCACCAGCCTCATGGGGACCATGTCCCCTGCACCTCAGCGGGAGTTATGGGGTGGGAGCAGCCCTGGGCCATATTGCTCCCTCTCTCCATCACAAAAAGCCTGGCCAGAACTCACCACAGAGACCAAACCCCACCATCCAGGGGGAACAAGCCAGCAGACCCACACCAGCCAGGAGGAGGGAGCAGCCCTGACTCACCAATGATGGCATGGACTCGGACGGAGAGCTGCGTGCGCAGGATCAGGGTCGGCCGTCTCCCCTTCCTAAGGCAGGAGGAAACATTGTGTGAGCACCATGTACATGGGGTCCCCATGTCCCAACCCCAGAGGGCTCGTGCACCCCATGTGCCTCACCTAACCTCCTCGTAGAAACCCTCCAGATCATCCTTCTGCTCCAGCAGAGACAAGTCGAGGTCCAGGTAGTGTCCGGAGGGTGAGACCTGCAGCGTGCAGTCCTCCAGCTGGGGATGCAGACAGCCTAGCTGAGCTCCCGTGCCACCACTTCCCTCCTGCAGCATCCCCAGGTCACTCTCCCACCCGCCCCAAACCCACCAGGCAGCCACATCCCGGAGTGGGGTGGCAGGTCCCACCCTGTCCCCACGGGGATGTGCCCTGGTACCCTCTGCCCCAGCCCGGTGGCAGATGGAGGCAAAACATGGAGCCCCAGGCTGGGGAAAACCTGGCTCCTTGGCAGTCCCTTGGGCGGGAGCCACTGCAAGAGGCTGATCCGCTCCCTGGGGCTGCCCTTAGTCAGCCGGGGTGTGACCAGGGCAGGATCCGTCTCCTCCCAGGGCCGGTGCCTTTGCCTGGGCGGATGAATCACCTCTGCCTGTGGGGAGCAGCTCTGCGGAAACTGCCAAGCCACGTGGGGACAGGTGACACCCCAAATCCTACAGGGATGCCCCCCGGCTGAGGCAGCCTCTGGCTCAGCCCACAGCCACAGGGCATCTTCCAGTGGGATGGGAAAAACACAGCCCAGAGGCAAGGCTGGGGTGAGGGTGTCTCCCCCAAAAGTCCACGTACAGCACCCATGGTGCACCTCAGCCAGCGAGCACAGCACCCAGAGGTGCCACAGACACAGCGCCCACAAAACCCCTGAGACACCCAAGACCCAGCAGCACCCAGGCAGGGCTCTGGGGCGAGACCCCCGTGGGATGGAGCACTTTGCCCTGCAGGCAGAGGGAGGGCAGTGGCCACACCAGCACCCCAGGAAATCCGGTTCCTAAAGGATCTGCAGCCTATCCCCCTCTCCCCCTGGCTCCTAGCTCACCCCACCTCCAGGGATGGAGGATGCTCCTTTTGCTCCTTTCCAAATCTGCAACTGCAGTTGCTTTCCAGGACAGCCCCATCCTGAGTCACAAGCTCACGCAAGAGCTCACACGTATGACATCACGGCAAGCACGACATTAAAACCAGAGGGCAAAGACAAAATGCCACGTGCATGAAAATAATCACTCTGACTAAGCCTCAGGATAACGGGCAATTTGGCAGGGCACTGCCACTGGGCTGGACACAGTTGTTATGTTGTTAGTGTCCTGCTCCACCTCCCACAGCCATGGCCACGCCAGCAATAGCCATACCAGCAGGCCATGGCAACCAAACACAGGCTGCTGGCTTCGGGCAAGCACTCCTGGCCACCAGCTCTGCCTCCGTGTGGGTATTGCTCATGCTGACTCCACACAGGGTTTGCTTGCTGGGGAAAGCTTCAATTCCTGCACAGGGGAAGGGCTCTCCTGGGCATCCCTGCATCCCCTCAGGCGTCCCTGAATCCACCCAGGCATGGGAGATGCCTCCTGCATCTTCCTGGGCATCTCTGCATCTATCCAGGCATCCTCTCAGGCATCCCTGCGTCCTCCTGGGCACTCAAACACAGCAAAGAGCAACTCACAGCTCCAGCTTTGCCTTCTCTGGGCTGCCAGAGCCCTGCCAAGCCAGAGTTAACATCCCCAGCTCCCACCAGGAACGGTGACACATCCCAGCTGGCGGGGAGGCCAAGCCCCTGAGACACGACCCTGCATGTTTCCCACGCGAGCTTGGCAGTGCTCCCCACGAGGGATGCTCCGAGTGCCTGGCCCTGGGTTTGGCTGCAGCCCCCCTGGCAAACACCAGCCCCGGGGATGGAGATGGACCATCCCAGGCTTACGCTGCCCTGCCAAAGATCCCGGGGTGGCACTTCCGTGCCAGGGAGCACTGCCTGCCCCAGGGCCGGGGTTCCTCCAGTCACTCGGATGAGGGGTTTGAGCCATGAGGGATCTGAGCCAGGACCTTGGGGTCACGCTGCTGGGGACAGCACATTTGGGCCACAGGGCACTGACAGCTCCCGGCACAGCACAGCTTTGATCCATCCCTCTCCTGCCTCTAAAACCATTTTAAAATGAGCTGGGCTTTGGGGATCACGGGGACATGTAGGCAGAGCAGAGCTGGGGAGGAGGGGAGCGTCCCACGCTCACAGCTCCAGCCTGCAGCTCCTGGGAGCCCCAGGCACCCCGCAGCAGCACCGATGGCCTCCATCACTCTGTGCCCTCAAACCTGAGACATGGGGAAGGTGGAAACACACTGATCTCCCTGCTCCTATCAACATCCAATGGTGTGGCCAGCTTTGGAGCTCAGCAAGGACACATGTGCCAGGCAGAGAGGCCCCCAGGGAAAGCAGCTCCCCCCAAGCTATGGGGGTTTGATGGAGACATCTTCCACCCACAGCTGAACTCCCACCACCCACCAAAGCATCACATCTTCCTGCTCGTCCCTATCACGGCATCCCCACGCGGGAGGATGTTCCAAGGCCAGGCAATGAATGTCCTCTTTATCTGCCAGCAGAGGAAACACTTTTCCCCCCACTTTTTGTGGCAACCACAATTTCCCAATATCGCTGCATCGCTTCTAGAAAGGCTATGGGGAAATTACAGAAAAAACAGATTATTCGCTCCAGCTGAGGCAGCACTCCAGCTCGAGGCAGCATTTAAGCACCAGTGGGTCAGAAGCACCCAGCTCACCCTCCCAAAACACACGGGGACTGATGGAGCTGTGCTGCAGGAGCAGCCCCAGCAGCAGCCAAAGGCTGTCACTGCAATTCGGCGTCAGGGCTGAGGGGTGCTCGCTGCCAGGGCACTGCCTCCTGCCCGCTCCCGCCTGATGGATGGCACCAAGTGGATGGGAGCACTGCCACTGCCTTATCATGGGGTGGGGGGGAGAAAAAAAATACCCAGGCAGGAGAGATCTCTGGAGGTGACCCAGAGCTGGCCCAGAACTGCCCACTCGCTCGCGTGCGTTCCTCTTGAAGCCACTCCAGCCAGGCTTGTTGCTCCCAGGCTTGACTCCCATCCTGGCAAAACCACAGCATGAACACCTGGGGGCAGTTCCTGTCCCAGGACCCTTGTGAGCACCGTGTGGAGAGCTGGGGAGCACCAGAGGCTGCTGAGCACCAACCCTCAGCTCTAAGCATTCGGCAAGGAGCAGACGGCAGTTTCAAGGTGGTTTACGCACGGGGGGGGGCACACAGCAGCTCTGCCAACAACCCCACCTCATCGCTGTCGTGCCTGCCAGAGGTTAAGTGGGGCAAAGACCCTCGGGGAAGCCCCTCTCGAGCCAGTTAGGAAGCAGAGGAGAAGCAGAGCAGGTGGGATGGGGCTTACACGGTGTGTGCACCAAGGTCGCCTCTACCAACCTGAGAGCTCGAAGTGAGTTTACGGCATCGAGCTGTTTGCTCTTCCCCAGGTTTCCAAGGGAGGCAGGGGACAGCAAAGCTCCAGCCTGCTGGGTTTTGCAATTGTTTGGAAAACCCCCTCGATTCAGAGGTGAGATAGTGCCAGGGGCAAGGGAGTGCAGTGGCCTTTGGGGACCAAGGGGACAGCCAAAAAAAACCCGCCCTACCAAAACCTGCCTGCAGAGGTTCAGAAAACCCCCACCCTCAGCGTGAGCATCGCCCAGGAGCACCAGAGGAATGCTGGAAAGCAGGAGAAGATAGTATCGGCCTGGGGCCGAACAATGCAGTGCCGGCAAACAAAGCAGGAAGGCATTTTCAGGCACAAACACGCTTCCGGACAGCATGAAAAAGCCATCAGCGGCGGGTCACACTCAGGAGAGGAAGCACCGAGCGTGTCACAGGGCAGGACAGGCTGTTCGAGGCAGTGATGGAACCAGGAACCTCCTGCTCATCATCTCTAGGCTGTTCCCAGCTCAGAGAGCAGCTTAAACTGTGCCCAGGGGGGGCAGGACCCAGCTGGTCCCCAGCTCACCCCCTGCTGCAGGGACCCCCAGCCCAGCTCCCCCCTGGCCGTTGCATCCTCCTCCCAGTGCTCTGCAGCTCCAGGCACACTGCCCAGCACACGTCACCTCGGGACAAGCCTGGCACCGGGCATCCCCAGCTGAATTTTTTCACAGCCAGCTCCTTGGGAAAAATCCGACTGCTCATTTACTAATTTTAGGGCAGCGAGTAATGGAGCTGAGCGCTGCCTGGCACAAAGGGCACCGAGGCAGGGTTTGGCTGGTCCTGCCAGGGTAACGACGCCTGCGTGGTTCTGGGGTGCCAGCTCTGAATTTGGGACCAAACCGGGTGGTTGAGGAGACCAAGCTCATTCCTCAGGGTGTGAACCCCGCTGCAGGAGGCTCCCAATGGAGACACCGGCTCATGCAAGCCCCAGCCAGCATCCCAGCTTGTCAGGCCAGGATAGAGCTCCGCATAACAAAGGCAGCATGGTTTATAACCTCTATAAATGAGGAATCTGGTTTATAAGCCCAGAGCAGGGTCCTAGCCGCTCGCCTGTGATTTTGCCACGGGGTGATGCAGGCAAACTACAGAAAAAAAACATCCGGAGCTTGTCTTAGGCAGGGAATAGAGCCTGAACCCCCAGGACTAACACACCTCTGCTGGGCATGGGATCTCCTTGCAACACTCCTGCCCTCAGGAACACCGTGTCCAGCCCCCCGTGCCACCATGCTGCACCCCAGGGGGCTGGCGATCCCGTTACAGCCGCTCCTGCCCAGCAAGGAGAACACACGCCTGAAATTTGAGTTTGCTCCACTCGTCATGTCTCAGGGCTGTTTGTTCCCAAACAAACTCCGTTTAGTCACCGCCTAAAAATCCCATGACGACGGCGACATGAGACGCGGCTGCTTTGCTCCAAGAAAAATTAAAAAGGGGGGTAAAAGGGAGGTTTTTTGGCATAGGCAAAGGTCTCACAGCGTTCCCCTCTCCCTTGGCAGGCCAGTGAGCTTGGTGCCAGGCATATTGAGCAGATTTCTCCTGCTGCTGCCGGCACTCCCATCCAGCTCCGGGCAGGGCACACTCCCACTGCCTGCCTGGGCTCCGTCCTCCCTTGCCTGCACTCCTGCAGTGCTGCAAGACAGGGATGCTCAGCCACTGCCAAAGCTCTGCTGGGTCTCGCATTCCCAAGAAGGAAAACAAGCCCATCCTCATACCATAAAAGATGCTCTGAAAGCACCAAGCCTACAGAAGACACCCAGGAGGGTGGGTCCCCGACTCCTCCGCTCCCCAGCCCCTCTCCCAGCCTGGATCAGGCCTGAGGGCACACAAAAAGACACGACACCTCCCTCCTGCAGCACAGCGAGGGGTGCACGTGGGGTGCAGGCTCTGCGCTCGCCCGCCCCAGCCGGAGAAAATCGCTCAGCACAAATTTCCACACCGCTCTCTGGTGGCAAAGCTGCTGTTGAGCCGGAGTGGCGAGAGACTGGTGCCCCTCTGCCTCCATTGTCACCTCCCCAAGGCCCATGTGCCACAGCAAGTGGGGACGCTGGCCGGGTCCCCTGTGTTCGGGAGGTGGTGGGCTCCCGTCGAGGCACAGCCAGCACGGAAGGGGGATGCCGGGGAGGGAGCAGGCTGCCTGGCTCAGCCCCGGCGCCACGGGGATGGACGCCTGCCCTCCTCCTGCTTCCCCTGCCCGGGTTCCTGCCCGCGCTGAGCACATCCCCTTCCTCCCGCCGACTCATCCGGGCCCGGCCGAGAACGGGCATCTCCCGCGGGGGCTCCCGGGTGCCGCCCTGACGCACACGGGCAGCGCTGCCCCGTCCCTCGCCTCCCCGCTGCCCCCAGCCGGCACCCCCCGCCCTGCCCGGTGCCCGCCCGGTGTCCCCCCTCACCGGCAGCGGGGCTCCGAGCAGGCGGTGCAGGGCGGGCAGCTGCGCCCCCAGCGCCAGCGCTTCCTCCACGGCGTAAACCGGGGCCCGCCGCGGCTCCGGGAAGCTGCCGCAGCCGAAGGGATCCGCGTCCTCCAGATACTGCAGCCGGCACGACACCGTCCCCTCCGCCATGGCACCGCCGCCGTCCCGCTCCGCGCCGCTGGCCCGGGGGTGGGGGGCAGAGGTCCCGCCCCGGCCCCGCCCCCGGCCCCGCCCCCGGTAACGGCCCGGTAGCGGCTGTCGGTGCTCGGCGCGCCCTCCCGCGGGCATCCCCTGCCGCCCGCTGCTCGCCCCGCCGCGGACGGATGCTCTCCCGGTGCCCCGGTGCCAGGAGCGCTCCAGGCCCGCGGGGGGCGCTGCCCGCCCCGGGGGAACGGGAGCACGGGTGGGCCGAAACTCCCCGTTCCGGGGCGGGGGGGAAAGGCACGGAGGGGTAGGGCCGGAGGCAGGGATGCAGCGGCACCCTCCCGGCGGCGGTGCTGAGGGCCATCGGGCAGTGTCCATCGCCACGGCAAAGCGCGTGGAAAGGAGCGCCCCAAGGAGAGCCGGGACCCCCGGGAGGCCCCAGGGGAAGGGGACCGGGGACACGGGAAGGTCTCGTCACTCTTGGACTCAGCATGAAGCGGCGCTGGGCACACTGAGCTCAGCTCAGCAAGGCAAAGCTTTTGGGAAAGCACTTTTATTTTCTTTGTGAGTGCTCACCTGGCCCCATGTGATGGAGCGGCGGGCACGGAGCCTTCCCCTCGCCCCGGGCTCCAGTCCAGGCTCCCAGTAGGATGGAGGTGTGGGCAGGCTGGGGGGAGCTCAGCAGAGACGCCCGGGCAGGGCACAACCAGCCTGGGGGAGGCAAAGCAAAGTGGGGATTTCGACAGTTTAAAAGGGGAGCAGGCGGCAGCCTCTCCTCGGCGGCAGCTCCTGCGCTGCCTCCCCTGGCAGGACCCGGCTGGCAGGCGGTGGCAGCAGCAGGCTGCTTTCCCCAGCAGTTTTCTTCCCCTGGCGAAGGTTTGCTGCACACTCGTGCCAGGTCAGAGCGATGGGAGGAGGTGACACCGCCGAGGCATCCTGCAGCACATTCCAGCAGTCTCTGCCTGGCACTCGACCTCCGAGGGTGCCCGTGCCACAGGCAGTACCAGCTAGAGGGCTCGGCCTGGCCAAGGTGTCCTTCTGTCCTGGCACCAGGGACACACAGACACAGTGCAGAGCTGGCTGTCCATGAAGCACTCTGCCAGCCTCCCTTCTTGCCCACTGCCAGGTGGCATCTCCAGTCCCTGGGCTGCCAGGGCATCCCTCACTGCCCACCCAGGACATGGGGCCCTGGCTCCAGGAGCCACAGGGATGGGATGTGGGACATGGGGCTCATCCTGGAGCACAGGGGGGTGGGCCAGGGTTGGTGGGCAAGTGGGAGCATTTAGGGGTGTCTGAGAGGGGCTGGGGAGGTGAGAGGGACCCAGGGACAATGGAGGACCCCTGGGGTGCACCCAGCCTGGGGCAGGGATGGGTGGTCTCAGCTGGCAGCAGAAGGGGCTGTGCTGGGAGGGGGACTGGGAATTCGGTGGGTGCAGGAGGACTGAGCCAGGGTGAGGGGGCCCAGGCAGGGCAGGGGCACCAGGGGAGGACAACGGTGATGTAGGGGACACCAGGCGGGAGCCAGGGGACTGGCACGGGGCAGTGGGGCAGGTGCAGGGGCACCAGGGTGATGCAGGTGGCACCGGGGCAGGGGGACTGGCATGGGGCAGGGGGCACTGGGGCACGGACACCAGGGCGATGCAGGGGGGACCGCTGCAGGGGCCCCGGGGCAGTGGCGGGGGGGGGCCCGGGGCGGGCCCGGGGCGGGGAGCGGCGGGCGGAGCCGGTGGCGCGGGGAGGGGTGGGGTGGCGGCGCGGCCCCACGTGCGCGTGACGCGGGCGGGGGCCGGGATCGCGGCGGAGCGGCGGGGAGCGGTGCGGGGCCATGCAGCCCCCGGCGGCCTCCCCCGGCCCCGCCGCCCCGGAGGGCGCCGAGCTGCTGCGGTGGCAGTGGCAGGAGGTGCAGGGACCCTGCCTGGTGGCCGGCTGGATCCTGGTGGCCAGCCTGGCCAAGATCGGTGAGTGTCGTGTGTGTCCCCCTCCGGTCCCCTGGGGCTCCGGGAGCAGCGATGCCTACCGCCGGGGCAGGCAGGGTGGGATGCAGCATCCCCGGGGGGCATGGGGGGCAAGGGGTGCCATGGGGACAAATGGCCAGAGCCCAGCTGGTCACCATCCTCAGCTGGGCTGCGGTGGCCTGGCACGACCCCATGACACGTCCTCCGTCCGTGGGATGATGGGCGGTGACGAGGTGAAGGTACAGCCGAGGGACAGCGCAGGGGCCTGGGCCTGTTTCCCCTGAGAGACAGAGGGGTGGACACAGAAGGGGGGGGGCAGGAGGAGAAGAGCTGAGCCGAGATGCCCAAAAGGATGTCCCATGTCCCACAGGCTGGCACAGCACATGCCAGCGGCAGCGCTGGAAGCCGTTTGATCCCCCCAGGAAGGTGGTGCCAGTGTTGGGCAAGACATGTCCCTGGCAGCCACACGTCTGTGGTCCCCTCCAGTGGGTCACTCTGGGTCCATGTGGCCTTGGGCTCCTGTGCTCCCCAGCACAGGACCAGGCAGCCAGGGGGAGGCTCTGCCCTGAGCGCGTGCGTGGGAAGGTGCAAGGAGGATGTGTGTGAGCTGCTGCAGGGCTGTGCCCCCGCTGGAGCACCCTGGGTGCTGGGGAGGGGATGCCCGCGTGTGGGTGCTGAGCAGGGTCCCCAGGGACTGGTCCCCTGCGGTGTCCCTGCCTGCTGTGCTGGGCCCAGGGAACGAGACCATGACCTTGAGGCAT
This sequence comes from Podargus strigoides, assembly GCA_028020825.1. Taxonomy (NCBI): domain Eukaryota; kingdom Metazoa; phylum Chordata; class Aves; order Caprimulgiformes; family Podargidae; genus Podargus; species Podargus strigoides. The sequence goes on from CM051630.1 coordinate 1,862,382, forward strand.
TTTTCCTCCTTGGGGGCCTGGCTGTGGCCTGGTGGCAGGGGCACGGGCACGCTCTTAGTTTGGAGCCGGCTCAAGAAATGTGGGTTCAGTGTTAGGCTGGGGACCAGCAGCAGCTCCCAGTACCCAGAGGACAGCTACAGTTGTGACCACCAGCTGGCCTCTGCCACTCCCGGGCATCATCAAAACCTCTGCCATGGACCTTGTGCTCCTCCCTTGGCCTTCTTGCAAGGGAGACCTAAAGCATCGCGAGGGATGAATTAAAGGGCATCATGAGCTTAAAAATACAACCCTCCATCTGCAGCTGTGCCACCTCCAGCTGCCGACTGCGTCCCTCCTACCTGCAGAACATCAGAGAGACGATTCCTTTCCCTGGCTTTTATTTTCTCCTCTCAAACATCTCCCCGCAGCTGTTCCCTGTGCATGTTTCCCTTGATGCACTCCCCTTTGCCCTGGCAGTGCCAGCGGGTGCGGCGGGGCCTGAGCCTGGATCATTCCCAAGCCCCCAGCTCTGCCATGCTCTTCCAGGCCTGAGACAAGCTGATGGCCACCATCCTCCTCCCTCTGGGAAGCACAACCCCAGTGGTGGGTAGCTCCAGAGTGCCTGGCTTAGTGCATCCGATGGATACTCACAGCCCGGAGCAAGGAGTGACACCCTGGAGGTGGCACGTGACATCATGCATGTGTGGTCCCCAGGGTGCATGGGAGCCCATGGAGGAGATGGAGCTTGGGGTGGAGCGGAGGGGGCAGTGCTGGCTGCGGTGGCCATGGATGCCGAGCCGTAGGCTGGCGCGGAGGGGCCGTGGCGGTTGTGGCGCTGGGCTGCCAGCTCACAGCCCTGTGACTGCAGGGGAGGAAGTGGCTGGGCGATGGGGAAATTACACTGTGTGCTCTGTTCTCAGAGATGGTCACGATGCCGGCGTGCCCCGAGCCAGCAAACGCTGCCTTGGGTGGTGGTTTCCTGCACAGTGAGGCATCATCCGGGCTCTGCTGCCTTTTCCGCCCTTGGTCAGAGCACAGATCTGCTTGAATGGGATAAGAGGAAGAGGGAAATTAACGGCTAGTAAGGAGCATCGCCCCAGACCTCCTCACCCACGGCTGCCCCATGGGCAGGCGTTTGCCAACAGACGGACATTTTTCCACCCAGCAGCATCCCCATGGGTTGCAACCCTGTCTCCTTGCACCATCACCTCTGTCCCCAGCTCCTCGTGTCACAGTTCAGGTGTTTCTCCCTTTCCCAAGCACCGGAGGAGCAGAGCAGGTTTTGGGCCCAAGTCCTCTTGATGGCAAATCCTGTATTATGGATGCCTGAGTGTGGATTACGGCTCTAAAGTTAATTCACATGTGGCTAAGTTACCGTTGCTGTGGGAACCTTTAATGCTGAAATTCTTGACTAGCGCGTGTAAAATTAGAGCCTGTTCCACCTGTCCCCGCTGGCTGCTCCCCGCGGTGCAGAGGAGCTCGTATGCTGTCATTTCCTCGGGAGGGTGCCAGCATCCCCCCCTCAGCCAGGGGATTTTTGGACAAGTAGGGTCTTTCCCATCAATGCTGCTCCCTTCTTTGCTCAAGTTTTTGCCTCGGGGGAAAAGAATGACAGATGACAGCCAGAAGCCATGTCCCCATGTAGCATCTCTGCAGGCTCTCCCGGGTCTCTCCAGCCAGCCAGGGCATCTCTCGGCAGCACGGGGAGTGCAGATGGGTTGCCGGAGCAGGAATCTTGGCAATGTTTCTGAGTGTGCAGAAAGGGGCTGGACGCCTCATTCCCTTCTTGAAAACTTCAGAGCTTTGTTCCTGTGGGTGGGAAGCAGTTTCGCAGCCTGCCGCAGGCGCTGAGCGAGCACCAGTCGCCCACCAGTGCTGCCTTCGCCTGACACGCGTGGGGTGAACAGGGCTCTGCCGCGGCTTGTGCGGTCATTGAGCAGGGATTCGGCTGGGCTGGAGCTCAGCCAGCCCTTCCCCGGGCTGTGGGTTTGCTTGGAGGGCTGTGGTGTCCACATCACCACTGCCTCCGCGGCTGGATCACAGCCCCTGGCAGCGAGCGGAGGCAGCTGGGGGCAAGGGTGGATGCCCCAGGCTCTGTGGCAGGGGCACTTGGCTGCAGAGCTATGGCACAGCCTCGGCCCCGGGTGCTCTGTGGCTCTTTCCCTTTGAGGTGGTTGGTGATGGAGCTGCAGATCATGCCACTCTGCTGCTCACCGCTTTGCCCTCGCTGGCTGCGGCAGCGTTCCCGGTGTGTTATGGCAGGGGAGCAGTGCTGGGGCTCGCCAGGATGGCACAGACAGGGCGTACCGTGCCAAGGAGCAGAGCAGGTCGCTGTGAGAGGAAAAGCAGCCCTTAACCTGCATGTTCGGTGGTGGGGTCACAGATGTTGTCTCTGGTTAGGAACCAGATCTCTGACATCGAGTTCTCTCTTCTAACTCAGTGCTTGGCTGCTGCAAAGGAAAGCAAATCGACTAAGAGGTGTTAGGAAAGGAGAAAGGAAGAACATCAGGAGGCCATGACCTCAGTGCCCAGGGTGTCCCCATCTCAGGGACATGGGACCTGTCCCAGAAAGGGTAGAGCAGGACTGGGACAGGTTCAGAGGAGAATGACAAGGGCACAGAACATGGAAACCTACTGATGAAGCACTGCCTGTTCCTTCGCTCCCCTCCAGGTCTATGCCACTGGAGACAGGACTCTGGGCTAGGCAGGCCTTATGGTCTGTCCATGGGGGTTCCCAAGGAGGGAAGAAGCCCTGTGTGACCACAGCAGAGCTGTCCCTTCTGGTGGGATGACTTGGCACAATCAATGGACACCTTTAATCCTGCTAAAGGGCTTTAGGGGCTGGGTTTGGGTTGGGAGCAGGGCTGGGTTTGCAGCCAAGTGACGGCTCAGAGGCTGCTCTCATGTCCCTTGTACCTGCTGGGTGCTTAAGGACAGAGGTGGCTCTGGAAGTGCCTGGAGGAACCTAGTCCCCAGGAGGTTTCTTCATCTGATGGCCAAGTCACACAGAGCTGGGCTGGATGTCACAAGTGATGGCAGAACGATGAGGGGGCAAAACTGACCCTTGACAGCCTTTCCCCAAGCACTGCCCTTTGGGGGTAGAAAAAATACAGCACCCTGCACAGGGGAGGAGAAATCCACAGGGATGGGGGTTGCCCACATAGAAGCTGGAATGATTTGGGATTGCACAGGATGACCTGGCCTTGGGGACAAGGCTGCCTGGGGGAGCGAGTCCCCTGTGCTGGCTGGCATGACATCCTGCTGGCTTGTGCCCGAGCCACAGGCTCATTGCCACATTGCTGATAAATGAATGCCAGGGCATACTCTGCTTGCTTTAAAAAATACATCCTGTTCCATGGCAGTTTAAGATTTGGTTCAAACCTTGCATGGAATAAACTCATTATTCAAAGCATCTCTAAATCTGCAGCTCCAGTGCTCCTGTTTTTTGCATGCAGGTGGGTTACCCGGCGCTGGGGAAGGCTGTGCTCTGGTGAGCAGACCGGCCACTTCCCTGCGCTGCAGTGGTTTGCACGCTGCTCTGTCTGCTCGCTCAGACGGCTGCAAACAAGGTCACCCCATCACCAGGGCTGAGCATCCTCGTCTCTGAGTGGGCTAACGTGTCCCGGTGAACCAGGATGCTTTCTCTCGAACAGCAGCCGGCATTGCTTGTGATGCTGCGAGCGTGCTCGCTGGCTGCTTTTACCCTTTCAGTGCAGATACCAGAGCCTAAGAAAAGCAAAATGCCTGGGGAGGAGAGGGAGATCCCAGAGAGCTGGGGACCTGCAATCCTGACCTGGAGCTAGTTGAAAGGTCTTCTGCAGCCTTAGGTGCTTCCTTGTCCACCCTGGGATCTGTCATGCATCAGCCAACCCTTCCGTGGGGCTTGTGGATCCACATGCCCATTTTGCTGATCCTTGCATTCTTCTTTTCCTTCCAGTTTTCCACCTGTCACGGAAGGTGACGTCCATCGTGCCAGAGAGCTGCCTCCTCATCCTGCTGGGGCTGGGCCTGGGAGGCATCGTGTTGGCCGTGGCAAAGAAAGCCGAGTACCAGCTGGAACCCAACATGTTCTTCCTCTTCCTTCTGCCCCCCATCGTCCTAGACTCAGGCTACTTCATGCCCAGCCGGCTGTTCTTCGACAACATCGGTGCCATCCTCACCTATGCGGTGGTGGGCACGCTCTGGAACTCCTTCACCACTGGCGCTGCGCTCTGGGGGCTGCACCGAGCTGGGCTCATGGGTGGGTGCACAGAGCTGCCCAGCTTGGACCACAGCCCCAAAAGATGGGTCACAGGGTGCAAAGCACCCCCAAGTTCAGAGCTTACTGCCTGGCCCTGCTGTGGATTCCCAGGAATTATAGCAAGAGAGGGATCCTGGTGTCCTGGGAATGATGCTCTGGCAGGACTGTCAAGTGTGCAGGACAAATGGATCCTGCTCGGCACTGGGCTGACTCATGTCTTTGCTATTTTTGTCGCCGACCTTGGCTAGCTTTGCTGGCTCGCTGCCATGTTCCCTGTCCTCCGCTGCAGCCACTGGTCCTGGCTGGTCTGGGCTGTGTTTTGAGCTCTCCTGAGCCCCGAGGATCTGCTTGATGCCTGCATCTGGGGCTGCTGAGCCTCCTTTGATGCTGAAGGGGTGGTGATGCACCTGGGTGGCGGGGGGATATCCAAGCCCTGCTGCCTTCATGTTGCAGCAAGGATGTGTTGAGCCCCTCTTTGCCGGGGGAAACCCAGAGGTCTGGGAGCAGTCCCGAGCTCAGTGCAAGTCACTGGGAGCAGATGCAGGGCAGGCTTGTTTCAGCCTGGTGAGAGGGGCTCTGGGGCAGATGGTCTGCCTGAGTGTGGTCCTTCTGTCCTAGCAGATCCAGGTGTTGAAGCTGGGCTGATGGATTTCCTGCTCTTCGGCAGCCTCATCTCAGCTGTGGACCCCGTGGCAGTGCTGGCCGTCTTTGAAGAAGTCCATGTAAATGAGACCCTTTTCATCATCGTGTTTGGCGAGTCCCTCCTGAATGATGCTGTCACTGTGGTGAGTTGGAGCTTGGGGGACTCTGAAATGGAGCCTGATGTGGGCCAGAGTGCCTGAGTTCCCCAGGATGGGCAGAGGATGCAGGTGACATCCCCAAGCCAGGGGCAGACCCATGCCATACTCTCTGGGTCCGCTCTCCTGGCCTTGGGGGACTTTGCCTGCCGAGATGAGCTGTGACCCCTGTGTCACTCTTCCACGGGGTCCATCCTGCCCACAGGTGCTGCCCCTCTCAAGGCAGGGCAATACCCCCTGCCTTCCCCAAGGGATTTGCTTTGCCTGCAGGTGCTCTACAAGGTCTTCAACTCTTTTGTGGAGCTGGGCCCAGCACACATCCATGCCATGGACTACGTGAAGGGGGTAGGTGAGTATGTGCCCCACCAGCCCCTCTGCCTCTTCCTCCAGGGTGGAACTATGGGGCCAAGCATGGGTGCTGTTGTACTGTGGGGTGGGCACTGAGCACCACAGTTCTGTCATCTCCATCCCAGTGGCCATACACTGGCTGTCATCATGGGATGCATTGGTGGGGAGCCAGGTGGGAATGTGGGGCACAGGAGCTGGGTTTGCTTGCTTATGGTGCAAATGAGTCTTCTGCTCCCACCAGCCTCCTTCTTCCTGGTGAGCCTGGGGGGCACGGCCGTGGGGCTGCTCTTCGCCTTCCTCCTGGCCCTGATCACGAGGTTCACCAAGCGTGTGCGCATCATCGAGCCGCTCTTCGTCTTCCTCCTGGCCTATGTTGCATACCTTGCTGCAGAGATGGTCTCACTCTCCTCCATCCTGGCGTGAGTACCGGGGTGTCCCCAGGGTGGGGTCTAGGAAATCAGGAGCGCAGTGCTGAGCAGCAAGAGGCGGTGAGCAGACCTGCTCCTCATCCTGCCGTGGGGTCATGCTGGCTCCTTCTGCCCCTCTGCAGAGTGACCTTCTGTGGGATCTGCTGTAAGAAGTATGTGGAAGCCAACATCTCCCAGAAATCCCGCACCACGGTCAAGTACACCATGAAGACACTGGCCAGCAGCTCAGAGACCATCATCTTCATGTTTCTGGGCATCTCGGCTGTGGACACCTCCAAGTGGGCATGGGACACAGCACTGGTGCTGGGAACCCTGTTCTTTATCCTGCTCTTCAGAGCTGTGGGTCAGTCTGCCCCACTGTGCTTCTGGCTGGTAGCACCCAGCGCTTGTCATGCCAAAAAGTAGCATCCCCCAAGAAAGGCTGGGGTGTAGGACCAGCCACGGCTCCTGCCCTGGGCTTTGCCCCATCTCCAGGAGCAGGCAAGGTTCTGCCAGCATCCCAGGCTCTCCTCCTTCTTCCCTAGGCGTTGTCCTCCAGACCTGCATGCTCAACCGCTTCCGCCTCATCCCCCTGGACAGGATTGACCAGGTGGTCATGTCATACGGTGGCCTCCGTGGAGCTGTGGCCTTCGCCCTGGTCATCCTGCTGGACAGGGCAAAGGTGAAAGCTAAGGACTACTTTGTGGCAACGACCATCGTGGTGGTGTTCTTCACAGTTATTGTGCAGGTGAGGATATGCTTGCTCCGTGCCATCCTCCACAGCTGCCCTCTTGCCCAGAGCTCACTTGAGGGGCCAGGACATGTGCTTGGGGCAAATACCTCTTTTCAAGTCACCTTTGGTCCTCAGTGCCTTCTGGCACTCCATCCATCACCAGGCTAGTGTGCAGGACCACTGTGGTGGCTGTCACAACGGCAGGGCCATGTTGTTTCCCTGTTGGCCTCTTCTTCTGGGACTCCCTCCAAGAGCAGCAATGGTGGGTGCCTGGCCAGGCAGTTTTCCTTAAAAGCTGCTGATGGCCCATGGGTCTGGGCTTCCTGCGCCCCCAGAAGGGGAGCTGTGCAGCAGGTGGATGCGAGCCTAGGGGAAGGGGGACTAGGGGAACAGGACATGGTCACTGCCTGCTGGGACACAGGACCATTGCCCAGGTCCTGGGCATGAGGGCTCAGGTTGCTAGGGACACACTCAGCTGGCACAGCTGCTGTCCCTGGTCACTTCGTGCTGGTTCTGCTCCCCTGCCCCAGCCATGTACCCTCTCGCCCTCCCAGTCTTTCCCTTGCCCTCTCCTGCCTTTCCAGGGCCTCACCATCAAACCCCTGGTGACGTGGCTGAAGGTGAAGCGCAGTGACCATCACAAGCCCACACTGAACGAGGAGCTGCATGAGCACGTAGGTGATGGTGCTGGAGGCTGCCTGGCTTCCCACACCACTGGGGCTGGGCAAGGGCGATGCATGGCCTCAGCACCCCTGGGGCACCTGCAGCCTCACCACCACTCTCACCTTCTTCTCCTCCTCACTCAAGGCCTTTGACCACATCCTGGCGGCGGTGGAGGACATCGTAGGGCACCATGGTTACCATTACTGGCGGGACAAGTGAGTGTCTTAGCCAGGATCCTCTGCTGGTGGATGGAGGATGCATGCCAGCCCTGGGTACATGACACGGTCCTCGCTGGAGGACAACCCTGCTGTAGGCAGGGCAGCAGTACCAGGAAGGCTGTATGTCTGTCTGTCAGTCCATCTAGACTGTCTGGCTGCTCTTCTGCAGCAGACCAAGCTCCCAAAAGCATCCCAGAGAGAGGTCGGGCAGGCGTGGCTGGGGACGCTGCGAGCGCTGGCATTGCTTGCCTGTGCTGGAGCTGCTGGGGGACTTTGGGGTGGTCGTGGTGGTGGCAATGGCCCTGCGCCTCACCACTGATGGAGCTGCACTGGGCACTGAGGAGGTAACAGCCCTGTTAAAGCCTGGGCAGTGTTTATCTGCAGCACAGCAACAGGAAAAGGATGGGAAAAGCCTGTTTCCTGGAGGGGAGCAGCCATGCTGGCCCTGCTCCCATCGCCTCCCGCAGAGCCACTGGTCTCCAGCTTCCCCTTGGGCAGGGATGAAGGGTCAGTGTGACCCGTCCCCTCCTGCCCTCCCTGGCAGCATGTCCCTGGGCACAGCCAGGCACTGCATGCCCAGCCTGCTCTTGTCATGCTTTGGACACTCTCAACCTTGCGTGGGCAGGGGGTCCTGGGCCATGGTACCCCGTGGGAGCTAAACCGCCCATGTCATCTTCTCGTGGCAGGTGGGAACAGTTTGACAAGAAGTACCTGAGCCAGCTCCTGATGCGGAAGTCTGCCTACAGGCTGCGGGATGAGATCTGGGATGTTTACTACAAGCTGAACATCCGTGATGCTATCAGCTTCGTTGACCAGGTAGGGATGAACAGGGGTTGGGTGGTAGGATAGCCCCGGCAGGAGCCAGCTGGCCCCATGCACAGCCACTCCATGTCCCCTCTGGCCAGGTGGTGGGGACCCCCTCAGCCCGGCTGGGTCCCCACTGCCCGATGCCAGCCTTGCCCTCCCACCTCCCAGGGTGGCCATGTGCTCTCGGCCGCCAAGCTGGCACTGCCCTCCATGCCCAGCCGCACGTCCATGTCAGAGTCGTCAGTCACAAACCTGCTGTGAGTACAAGCATCCCTCCAAGCCCCTGGACAGACCTCGCTGGACCCCTTCAGCCACCCCCTTTCCTGGGGATGGGTTGTGCCAGGGCTGTCAAGAGGCTGGGGCTGGCAGGATGCAGGCATGGAGCCCAGCATCTCCATCATCTTCCCCCAGGAGGGAGAGTGGGAGCGGTGCGTGCCTGGACCTGCAGGTGATTGACACAGTGCGGAGCCGCCGGGACAAGGAGGATGCTGCCATGCACCACGTGCTGCGAGGGAGCCTCTACAAGCCCCGGCGGCGGGTAAGTGCTCCCCGGCCATGGCGTGCGGCTTACCCCCAGGGTAGCAGCACCTGCAAGAGGAGCAGGGATGGAGGATGCTCCGTAGGGCCAGCTGCTTACCCTGTGTCTCTTTGCCTCTCCCTCGGCCAGTACAAGGCCAGCTACAGCCGTCACTTCATCTCTCCAGATAAACAAGAGCGCCAAGATAAAGAAATCTTTCGGCAGAACATGAAGAGGCGGCTGGAGACCTTCAAGTCCACAAAACACAACGTCTGCTCCTCCAAGAGCAAGGCCAGGCTGAAGGAAAAAGGCAGGAAAAAGGCAAGTGCTCCCCGAACACCTGCTCCCTTCCTAGCTCTGAGCTTCGGCCTCCCTGGGGCTGCAGCCAGCGAAGTCCTTCGGGGGTAGTTGAGGTGCTGCAGTGCATCAGCAGCTGCAGAGCCAGTGTGGAGAGCGGTTCATCTCATCCCAGCCCTGTGTATGCTGTGTGTGAGCATGTGGGTGTCACATGTCTGCATGTCCCCACCGCTCCAGCACTGCCATGGGGTGGCTCTTCCCCGGGCAAAGCGGTCCCAAGCCCTGTAGGAGCCCCACGTTTGTTTTCCAAGAGCACTCAGTATAAAGTAGCCTGAATGTTGAAACAGATCCTGGCTCAGAAGTGTGGCACCACACCTTAAACTGAGCCTTAAGTGTCTTCTCTCATTTGGAGGCTTTTGAAGCCCTTGCAGCTGAGCTGTTTGTAGCAGGGCCATGGAGATGCAATGCCGAAGGACTAGGAACCACTCACTGCCAGCTGCCATCTAGCCCGGGGTTACCCTGGCTTGCAGGACCACCTGGGTTGGGGTTAGGGGTTTGCAAAGGGCAGGTCTCAGCCAGTCCCTCTTCCTTCGCAGAAGAACATCTCTCTGACCAGTGATGCACCCAATGGGAAGACACACAGAAACATCCCCTGGCAGGAGGCAGGTACGGCGGGTAGCAGGTGAGGTTTGCAGGACCTGGCTAGGGGACCTGTTGGGGTGGGATGGGGGCAGCCCACTGTGCCTGCCCACTGCCAGCTCAGTGGCGCTAGCACCAAGTCCGTCTCCCGTGGGTGTAGTCCTTGCCTCCAGGGTGCCCCATCCTTCAACTCCTTCTGTCTGTCTGCAGCTCCTGTCCTGGTGATGGTCAGCTCAGAGGAGGAGGAGAGCGATAGCTCAGAGACAGAGAAAGAGGATGATGAAGGGATCGTATTCATCGCTCGAGCCACCAGTGAGGTCCTGCAGGGAAAGACGACTCATGGTAGGCAACAGTGCTCCCATGCCAGGGCAGTTGCCGTCAGGTAGCTTGTCCTTCCTCCACCTGGGGAGCAGAGTTGCCTTGGCATGGGCAAAACCAAAGTCAGGAGAGCACAAATAGGAGAATCACTGTTCTCTGTGGCTCTGGAGGCACGGCAGAGCCTCCCTGGTGGCTCCTGCACCCCTGGGCTAGATCACCATTTGGTAATGGTTGGTTCTGCAATATTTGCAGGGCCCAGGGAGAGAGCAAGAGTTCTCATTGTCCCTTCTTCTGCATCTCCAGGCAGCCTGGATGTCTGCCCCAGCCCCTGCATCATCCCGCCATCACCCACCTTGGCAGAGAAGGAGCTGCCATGGAAAGGTGACCAGGCTGATCTGGCTGTTTATGTCTCCTCGGAAACCACCAAAATCGTGCCAGTGGATATGCAGAAGGCGTGGAACCAAAGCATCTCCTCCCTGGAGAGCATCGCTTCCCCTCCAGGAATCGAGAGTGGACCTCAGCACAGGAGATTCGCCTGCCCTGTGCTGGAGGAGCAACCCCAGTCTGCGAGCCAGGCGATGCCGGAGCAGAGCTCCTGCTTCCAGTTCCCCAGCCACGTCTCTAAGAGCGGCCGGTCGCAGAGTGACAGCAGCCCGGACGGCGTTGAGCAGCAGGAGCTGCAGCCTTTGATGGCCACGGAGGAGCAGGGCAGGATGCTGCCCACCACGGAGCCCAGATGGCTGATGTTCAACAGAGCGAGCCACCTCTGAGGCAGACTGCAGATGGGGAAGGGGTTGGGGGTGTGGGTGGGCTGTGACCCACTGACCACTCTGCTGTCTTGCATTGTAAAGCTTGTGTGTGTCTCCATAAACTTCAGGATTGGCAGGAGAGCCTGGTACTCCTCCCAGAGCTGCACTCCAGAGTGGGATTTGCCCATGCACCTACTGATGCAAAACTGGTCAATAATTTGGCTTCATGCTGCGACAGCAGGTACCAGCCCCCATCCACCCAGGGAGGCACAGACCCCAAGCCTCTTTCTTTCCTTCCGGTCCCTACACATCTTCGCAGCACTGGGAGTCCATAGATATTCCTCCCCCAGCTGGGACTGATCCCGTCATGGCTGTGCCACCTTGAGGTGTGTGGGTGCTGGCTAACAGGCTGTGGCTGCTTGTGGGTGTGGGAACATGACCTGATCTCCAGCCTGGCTGTGAGTAGGAGACCTCTGGGGAGAGGGCTGGAAGTGGCAGCTGGTGCACAAGAGCCCATCCACACCAAGTGACCAAGTCGTTGACTTCAAGGCGGCTGCAGTGCTGGTTCCTTACAGCATACATGGAACTCAGCCAGGAGGCTAGAGATGGGCTCCTTGCCATGGCAGCTCTGTGTTCCCTGCTTTATGGAGGTACCACAGAGGCAAGGCCATGACCTTCTCAGGACTGGGAAGAGCGCTCCTGGGGTTTGGCTCCACCAGGAGCCAGACTAGTGAACCTGTACGCACAGGGACTTCTCCAGCGCCCAACCTGCTCTGCCAGCCTCGTGTTCCCAATAGGTGTGGTGTTCAGGTTTCTGGCTTTGCTAGGAGACAGCTGCTCTGCACAGCATCATCAGCATTCATCCTGCCCATGCCCAAGTCCCTCCAGTTGCCTGGGGCCCAACAGCTGGGAGGGCTGGTCATGGTGTGAGGAGCAGAGCGGGCAGCAGGTATGAATGTACATCAGGAACACAGGTGATGGGTGAGAGCTGAGTGCACCTGTCCACACTACCTGCCTCCCCTGGTCCCTCCTGAGAGGGTGGTGGGTCCTTGTGGCAATGGCCCACACAGTGGATTATTCCTGGTGTGACTCCAAGGGCCAAGAATTGCTCCCCAAGAACTGCTCAGCACATAAAAACTCAGCATGGCAGCTGGGCACTGGAAACACAGGAGGGCTGGGGATGCTCCTCTTAGGGAAGAATGGGGACTTGGGCTGTTAATGCCCCAAACCAGGTAAATAACTGCCTGTTCCAGCTACATGGGTGTGCTGAGGCAGCAGGTGTCAAGGGGATATGTAGATACACTGGGCGACTGAGCCCAACATGGAGCAAGTGAGTTGGTACCCCCTGGTACTGTCAGCAAGGCTCAGCAAAGGCCATTCTGCTCTGTACCTGTCCTACCAGATGAGCATGAGGTTTTTAAAAGGTTTTTATAGAGTTTTGCATTTCTGGTATGCCTTATTCTGGTTTTGATTTCTGATATTGGGCCATACTAAATCTCTAGCTGGGTCGGTGTTTTCTGTAGCCATGGGCACCACAAGTGACTCAAGACTTAATATATTATTTGCAAGAATATTGTTTTAATGTGAAAATATATGCAGAGTATTTTGTAATGTTCAATACATTGGAGTCGGAACAGGCGTGGTGGTTTGGTCTCTGCTGTCTGGGAAGCTCTGCACATCCTGGCTCCTCAGCTCCTCGTGCAGTTCTCTCTCAGGGGCACCGCGTCCCTGTGCCTCTCTGCTCTTCTCCCCCTCACACCTGATGTGTCTAACTGGATTTCCTAGTTTCGATAATGTTTGCAGAAATTGTGAAATTCTTTCCAAAGAGAAGCTTGCCTGCAGCCATCACTAGGCCATGCCACGGGGAGCAGCCAGCAAGAGGCCAGCCGGACTGCCCACTGTCCTGGCTGCCTGCACAGCAGCAGAGTGCTGGGAGCCCAGATCTTCCCACGTCCGTGCTTCCTCTCCCTTTCCCAAAAACATGGTTCAAATGGGTCCGATTCAGGTTATTCTGGATCACAGGAACCTCCCAGCTTCAGTGTGTGCTGGCTTTGCTCTTGCCTCCATGTGTTGGCTCCGCTTCTAAAGGAGAGTAGATGTGGTTTACTTGATTCACAAGCTAGATTGATGTTTGGCTTGTATTCAGCCTGGCACCTACCGGCCCCCCCAGGTCCTTTTTGGCAGGGTCCCCTGTACAACTGCCAGTCCCAAGAGCTTTGCACTGGTCCCCTCTGGAAACTCTTGCTCCTCCTGACATTTCCCATCTGCCCCCCATCCCACCGACCAGAGATGCTGGCTGAGCCGTGCTCTGCCTGCCGGACCTCAGTGCCTGTGTTTCCTGCCGACACGATCGCCTGGGCAGTGCACCAGGTTGTCTTTCTGGAAGTGGTGGCTCTGTGGTATTCAGGTCCTCAGAGGAGGAAAAGCAGACATCTTGGCTTCAGGAATTGCTGGGGCTGGTTGCTGCTGTCTCATGGGGATATTTGAGCCTGGCAGCTAATGTGTGTGCGCCCCATCCCACCTTTGACCAGGGATGGTGGCACCTTCCCTGCAGGGTTCTGTCAGTATTTATTCTCATTCTCCACTCTCTGTATTTCACTTTACAGGGAGAGATAGCAGGCAGTGTCCTGCCTGCACAAGACTGCTCTGATCCTTCCAGCATAGCACAGAACCATCTCTTTCAGCCTAAAAATACTGAAGTGCTTCAGTGGAAAAACACAAGAACCAGGCCAAACCACAAACACATGTACCCAAGCGTCTGCTTCTCCAGGAGAGAGTAAGGCATAACCAAAGGAGCTGCTTGTCAGGCTGTAACCCAGAATGTGCAACCCTCGGACTGTCATTATAACTAACGCCATCCCGGAGCTGCCTGACTATTGCAGACCCATTATTTTGCTCCTTAGAGCCTGCCATTAGAACTGCACATTTTTTCCACAGTGACTTACTTTCTCCAATGCTCAGCTCCTCCAGATTCTCCGTCAGCAGAGGATGTAAAGCAGCTCTGGTAAAAGGAGCATCAGCTGGATGGAAGAGCCAAGCCATGCACAATCCCATGTCAGTTAAGCTGCAGCATTGCACAGTCATCTTAAAATCACCACCTCACCATGGCACAATCCATGGTGGAGCAGCAGGTAACTTTTAGGCTGGAAGGAGCTTGGGAGTCTACAGTCCAGCCCTGGCTCCATGCAGGGCTGGTGGCAAAGCTACAGCAGGTAGCTCAGAGCCATGTCTAGTTGGGTTTGGAAAGTCCCCAAGGATGGAGGTGTCACCACCTCCCTGTCCCAGAGCTGCACCATGGCTGCACCACTCTCCCACAGAATGATTTTCTCCTTATCCCCAGCAAGAATTTCCCCTGGTGCAGCTGGTCCCCATGCTTGCCTCCTGTCCTTCCAGGTGTGTCTCTGAGAAGACTTGGGCTCTGGCTTCTCTGTGCCCTGCTGTAGGTAGCTCCTCTCTTTGCCTTGTCTTCCTAAAGCTGGTTCTCTTGTTCTGAGGAGCCCCAGACTGGAGCTAGTACACAGCTGGGTCTCACAGGTACCAAGTCAAGAAGAATAATCATTTCCCTGAACCTGCCAGCTTCATGTTCTCCAAGGCAACCTTGCACGATTTTTCATTCTGCTCTGTTTTTGGAGCTCTTCTGATGCCCTCATGGGATGTTTTCACGATGGCACCAGAGGTGGGAAGTTAGTGAATGGGAGCCCAGCTTCTCACCTCCTGCTTGGCCACAGCAAGCAAAAAGCATGGCAGAGGCTTTGGCCACACTTACGTTTTCACAGAGAACAGCAGGAAGACAAACACAGGAGAATTATTTGGTACACACTTTTTTTGGAGACACATCAGTCTGTTCTTTGCTCCTTCCTGCTCCTGTCTGTCTGTCCAGGCATCCATCTCACCTGGAGACGATCAGACTGAACACCACTCCTGAATCCTCCTGTGTTTGCCTCCAGCTCTTCACACGTGAAGCAGCCATCCCTGCTGTCACTGGAAGCCTCCTCTGCCTTTTGATGGAGGGAACCATTCATTTTCACTCTGAATTACCTCCGGAGGGGTGGATGCCAGCCCTGGCCCTGCTCTGCCCCGCTGCACTGGCTGGTGAAGTCTTGCAGCAGTTGCTCAGCTGACGGGATGAGAGCCGGCCAGGCCGTGCGGTGAGTGGCTGGTGACAGAACTGGGATCAGTCGGCAGCCGGGGCAGATAATGAGGAACAGATTTGCACTGGGCAGCAGTTCCCATGCTGCGTTCCAGGGCAGAGCAGCCAAGATGGGAGAGCCTTTGCGCTTTGCGCTGCACCCCTCCGGCGCGTGTCGAGCCAGCCCCTTGTCTTGCCCGTGTCTCCTCACTGTCTGCTGGCGGTGAATGTCCCCAGGCTCCCTGCAGAGCTGGGGACCCTCTCCAGCAGCTGTGCCACCCCCCAGGCTGCAGTGCTGGCCAGGAGGCTTTCCCTGCACTCCGGCTGGGCAGGGGAACAAGCTGCAGCGTGGACGGGCTGAGGACAGAGAAGATCAGTGGGATCTTTAGGTCAGCAGGAGCTGGGTGGGGTGATCCACACCCCTCTTCGTGGTTCAGATTTCCCTGCTTTTGCCTGGAGGAGTAAACGTGGCTGTGGGACTTCCTGCCCTGGAGGACTGCGTGGCCAGGCTGCTGCTTTTGGGGACTCCTGCAGAACTGCCAGGATGGTTGCCAACATGGCAGGGGCTTTGATTTTATGAGTACCCCAGATCCTGGGGTTGTGATCTACCCTGCAGCCAGACAGAGCTGTTCCTCACAGCCACGAGGAAGGCAAAGATCCCTGAAGAAGCCACCTGGGGTCCTCTCACCTTTCCTTCTCCTGGCATCCAGTGCAGCCAGGCTGCCCTGAAGGTAAATGAAACCTGTGGTGGGTTAGCTGGAGAGGGAGGGTGCTGAGGACACTCTGGGGAGGGGGTCACCACAGTTGGTCTGGTCTACATCAGACCACAAGTTGTCCTGACCCTGCAGGCAACCCACGAAAAAGGGCTTGGAAATGCCATGGGGTCCTGGTAGAGACCATACCCTGCGGAAGGTCTGCTGTATTTGTGCTTCCCTCTCTCGAAGCAACGCGGGACAATCCCTGCCCGTGCGCAGGCATTGCCTCCTGGTGCCCAGCTAAGCCCAGGGTGTCGAAGTGACAGAGCCAGTTAAAGCTTTGCTGTGGCTCCTTGGCTGGCTGGGGGAGGCTGGCTCCCGGCTGTGCGCACGCCTGCGGCCTCGCTCTGCGGGGTTTTGGGGCTCTCACAGGCAGCTGGGCGGATCACGGGCTCAGAGCTGCTCCTGTAGGCACGGCCAGTGCTGGTGCCACACAAGCATCGCTCGTGCAGGGGTCACCCCCTCAGGGTCCTGCTGCTTCAGCCAGCCTCACCTCCCGGGGCCGGGCTGTCCTCTCGCCTACCATGCACAGACATACACGTATTTCCAGTAGGCACCCCTACCCTTGCCTATTTATGGAGAAAGCTGGCAAAAGCGTTGCAAAGGTACCCCAGAAAGATGAAAAAAAAATTTGAAATAAAACAACTGTGAAGGCAAAGAACGTATGTGGTGTTGATGGGACCGGGTGGTGACAGATGGGACTGTGCTAGCCGGGACTGAGGGGCTGCTGAGAGAGCAGGGGAGCCAAAAGAGCAAAGAAATTCCTGCAGGCACCTCGCCGTGCTTGGACTTGTCCACAAATCCAGCACCACGTAGGTGTCGCTTGACCAAAGGCGACCAAACTGCCCCCAAACTGTTCGCAACGAGGGGACCCGTGCCCTCGGCCCTGGGGGCTCGGCGGGGGCAGGGGTGCGGGGGCAGCACCCTCTGCGCTGAGGGGTGTGCGGTGGAAGGGGGCCGGCGCTCGCTGTGCCGCTGTGCTGGGGGAGCCGCCCCGCGGGGAGCTCGGGACCCCCGGCCGGGCGCCTGAGGGAGCGAGCGGAGCGCGGGGAGCGCGCAGTGCCCAGCGCAGCCGCCAGGTGCCGCCCTGCGCCATGGCCGCGCCTCCCCGCCCGCCGCCAAGATGGCGGCCGCGCTCCCCACAGCGCCCAGCGGGACGGGCCAGAGGCTCCGCGCTGCCACGGAGCGACAGTCTTATGGGTAAAAAAAATTAATAATATATATATACACACACATATACGTAACAGTGTCAGGTCTGTCGGTGTGGCAGGCGATCAGCCAGCATCCCGCTGCCCTCCTGGCGGGGCCTGTGAGGCGCGGGCCTGCCCCTGCCTGCCGGCAGAGCCCTCCGTGCCCAGCCCGCGGGTGACCAGCGCTCCCGGTGGGCGGCCAGGGACGGCCAGGCTGCCCCAGCCCCGCGGAGCTGTTACTGCTGCTGCTGGGGTTAAATCCCGCTGTTCCTGCTGGCCTGTGCAGCGCTGCTGCCATAGAGAGGAGCAGCACAGGGTCCTCTCCCTCAGGCCCACGCTGTGAACAAAGGCTCCCCAGTGCAGGACCCACGATCCCCATCACACCACCTCCCCTGGGAACCGCTGTGCCCCCTTCCTGTCCCACCCGCTCTGCCCTCCTGCCTGGCATCCCTGCTGCAGACATTCCCCCAGATTCACTCCCCTAATTGCCAGCTACAGATGTCCCTTGGCAGACTGCTCCTCTCCCAGTCCAACCAGCCCTTCCCAGTGGCACCTGAGGAGCCTTCCCATCACCTCCCCTGCTCTGGATCTGCAGCCAGCAGAGTTGGCTCCAGAGTCTCCTGGACAGAAGACCCTGAGCCCAAAGTGCCATCTGCCCACTGCAGAGTGACCAAACCTCAGCCCGGAGCCTTGCAGAGCTGCTCTGCTGAGGCTGCAATGGAGGAGTCGGGTGTTTCCCCTTTGCTACCAGCTGGGCAAGGCTGGAGTGGAGCAAAGCCCATACCTGCACCAGGGGAGACTGTCGTGGAATCACAGAATCACTATGGTTGGAAAGGACCTCCAGGATCATCAGATCCAACCTTTATCCCATCATCTCCCTAACCACTAGACCACTCAGCTCTGAGCAGGCTGCCATTCCCCTGATGGAAATACCAGCAGGATTTAGAGTGCTTTGAGGTGCACTCGGAGGACCCACAGTGGGACTGCCCCAGTTCAGTGGGCAACGCAGCCCAGCTGCTACAGGCAGCATGAGAGCTGGTCCCAGGAAACGCCCATGTGCCTGTATAAAGCACTGATTTTGTGCCCAGGGCTGGAGCTGCACCTCGGGGTTATTGCTCTGCCCCAGTGAGTGCTGAGCTAACCCAGCTGCTTCTCTGCCTGCCTGATCTGGAGGATCACACTGCAGGCAGGTGAGAGCTTTCCTCCTGTCTGGAGAGACTCTGCCATGGGAGAACGGTTTGCAGGATCTGCTGGGATCTGCTGGGCACAGGCTCTGCAAGTGCTGGCTGTAAGTGTGGGGTTTGTGAGAGGCTGGGGGGGCTGGAAGGGGGCTTGGCAGAGTGTGTGCCCAGGGAGAATACTAATCCTGGGGATGAGAGCTCCTGGAGCGGAGTGTAAGAGGTGCTGTGGTCCCTGGCTGCTACCCAAGGTAGGGGTTGGGTGCTGGCCCAGGCTTTGCAAACTGTGGGGCAGAGACTGCAGCCAGTGGTCAGAGGGGGGTCCCTGCTTCCCTGGAGTGGGGTGGTGAGAGCTGGCAGCTCTCCCTCGTAGCAGGGTGTAGTTGGATTTAGGTTGCTTTTGGGAAGAGCAGGAAGGGATCTCCAGTTCAGAAGTGCATTCCAGCCCTTGTTTGATAACGGTTGGTGTTTAGTACCTACTTAGGGCATTCACTGAGGGCTGGATCTGCTTCTCCTAGTGTGGGCTGGGCAGGTGGGTGCTGGTAGCTCAGGTATGAGATGGGCACAGAGCAGGGACACAAGCAGGGGGCTCCTGGTGGTGAAGAGACATGGAGGGCTGAGTGTCTGTCTGTCCTTGCAACCCTCACTCTGTCAAGCAGACCTGGAAAGAGGAGCAGGCACTGACAGCTGTGACTGAGGATGGCCGTTATGGTAGCTGTGAGACCCTGTGCTCCACATCTCCTGTGTCTGTGGGAGAGGGGCTGGGGCAGGAAGGGTGTAGGTGCCTGCTGGCACGTCTAGCTCAGAGGTGAGTGTGCTGTCCCAGAGATTACAGCAAATGTGCTGCGGGGACTAAATAGCATGCAACATCACTGCCAGCAGGAAAGGTAAACAGATGACTGTCTTCTGCCATTAAGTATATGGGATCTAGAGAGAGATGGCACAGTTTTAGGCTGCTCTTCAGAGAAAGCCAGGCTGTCCTTCTCTAACCAGAGATGATGGTGAGTTTTGAAGCAGCAGTCCTGAAACCACGGATGGATTTCTAAGCCAAGAGCACTTTGTCCTCAGGAGAGGCATGCAGTGCTTCAACTCCAGGGAGACAAACAAACAGTTCTTCTTAAAGGATTTAAGTTCTAACTGTGTCTGAATCCACAGAGGCATTCATCTGCCTGGCTCAGTGTCCTACAGGTCTCAGTTCCAGGCTTTTGGGGGGTTTGAGGTCTTCTCTCTAGGGTGGTCACATCCTGCCAACCAGTGCACCTGCCTCATGGTCAGAGCACTTGGGATGCTGAGACTCAGCACTGAAACATGGTAGTCTACCCCAGTGGGGAAACATCTTAGTGTGTGCGTGCTGCAGAGAACATGTGCGTATTGAAAAGGGTGCCTCCTCAGGGCTGGTCTAGTTTCCATCCAAGTCCTGCTCCTACCTGCACTACAGCGTGTTCATGGCTTTTGTGTAAGGAGACATCTCTGGAGGATGCTGTTGTAGAGGTGTGCAGCATGGCCACTTCACAAGGCCTGGGGGGTACCTGTGTTCCCCCACAAGAACAGCTCAAAGATAGAGAAGCCCAAAGCTGCTCAGCCAGAGACAGGTGTTTTGGGTGTGTGCAGAAGCAGACCGTTGTCCTGTGGGCTCTGGCAGCGGTCGATAGTAGTGCTGGGCTGGTGCTGAGCTGATGCCTGGAGCAGTGATTAGACAAGCAAGTGCTCTGCATGCATTAAGCCCAACTGGCTTGTCTGGGAAGACACTGTGTGTCATTGAGATGTGCCTTCATATCTGTACAGTGAGGCTTTAAGGCTGCTACGCCTTTGCTTGGATTGCTTCCCTGTGGGACTGCACACTGTGAGCCTGCACATGGCTGCAGAAGGCAAGATGTGTGATTTTTTTTTTTTATTTTATTTTTTTAGTTTTTATTTTTCAAAATTTATTTCTTTTTTATTTCCCTTCACTCTGTGGTGCACTGGGTATTTGAGAGCCCCAAGTGGGACCTTTCTGACTTCTGTACCTATAAAACATCTCCTGTAAAGCCTCCTAATGGTTAACTGCATGCCAGGTTTGCACGTGGCACTGAACAATATCTTGAAGTGTTGCTGGAGACCTAGTAATTGAGTGGTTCCTGTTCCTTCAAACGGCGAGCGTGACCAGCTGTTATGTCATCTCTCCTCCAGTCCTTCTGAGAAATCACGCCACGATTATATTTCTGGCTTAAGAAATGTTTCCCCTAATCAGACTGGGCCTCACAAAGAGGTTGCCACTTAGTGGTAATTACTTGCTTTAGAAGCTGAATGTCTCGTGAGGATTGCAAATAGGGGATTATCAAATTAATTAGTTAAACTAAGATGTGCTTTTGTGAAGCCAAGGCCTGCTTTACTTGTGATCTGAAATAAAGGCTTAAATATTACTAAACCGCATAAAACCCCCTCTTGTCTCTCTAATGGGGAGAGAAATAGCTTTTTCCTGAAACGTTGCTGTTGGTACACAGGGCTGCTTGCAGCTCTACTTGCTGCAGCACTTGTTGCTTTTCTTTCACAAAACCTGTTTCAAGCAGACCTCTATCACTGGACCTAAGGCACTGGCTTGTGCTGAGTGAGGTCTAATGCTGCTTCTTGGTGACTTCCCATGTTTTTATAGGCTGCCAAGTGGAAGGGGAATGGGGTTTGCTGTCTGTAGCTTAGCTTGGTGGGACCATAATGTACCTTTCTTGGACCTATGCTTTCAGGGCACAGCTTAATCCATGGGACATCTGCATAGCCATGTGCGTGGACATGCGAGCTGGTGGAGAGCCCTGGTCCAGTGATGAGATGTCTGGAAGCAGATTGAGAGGCATTCACTGATCAGTGGGTTAACAGGAGCTGGAAGTCCTGGAGCACTGCTCTGCCACAGCCTGCTCCTGGGCTCTCCTTCCCCTCAGAAGTCCCTATGGACATAGGAAGTCCCCTATGCTGTGCTGAGGACTAAACCAGTGATCATGCTAAACTAAGGTGCAGTGCGTGGGGATGTTTTCCTAAGAGCTGTTGGCAGCTGTAGTGCAGTCGTCTAGCTCACATGCATATTGTGCAACTTCCCCTAGGTCAGAAGATGGCCTTATCTGGCATCTCAAACATCTGTCCTGTGTTCCTTCCAGCACCGCTGAGTCCTATTCATAAAAGCATTGAGCTTTCCCTGATTCACACAACTGAAAATAAGCAGAGCTCTGTTAGCAGTGACTCAAAGGCAGAGGTCCTCTGTCTGCCTCCTACCTCTGTCTGCTCTCTCCCAGCTCCTATGGGGCTCTAGGCTGTGGTACTGCTTCCGCAAGCACTTGAGAAATGCTGCAGCTCCAGAAACCAGATCCAACAAAGGGGAAGGGGGCAGGGGGAAAGTGACCTGGGATTTGAAGTTATGACTCCTGAAGGGCTTAGAACAGTTGGTGTACTGACCCCTCTCTCACTCCCTCCTCTTTCAAGGCTGGGGAGGCCCCACAGCCTTCAAAGTTTGGCTCCCCATCCTTTCTGATGTCAGTTTGCAGCCTTTTGCTGTATTTTACCTCTGGGACGGGTTGTGCTTAGCAGTACTGAGCTGCTGCCACAGCCAGGTACCAAAGGGGTTCCCTTGGAGTAAACTTGCCCATTGGACCTGGGTCTGCTGGGTGGCAAGCTGGCACACTCCAATCTCTGCCAGCAGAGCTGGATGACAGCAGCCTTTTGCAGTGGCTTCAGCAATTCAACCAACCCCGAGGAAAGCGCAGGCCTTGCGCAAGAGCGAGGAGCTGCTCCTGCAAGGAGACAGTGCGAGACTGTGTCGGGAACAAGCACAGCATTGTTGTCAGCCTCAGTCAAGAGGGGCTTTTTAATACCCACTGAAGTGCTGGCTACAGCTGTCTCCCATGTGCTTCTGTGGGAAATGGATCTACAATGCAGGAGAGGAGGGAAAGACCACTTTGCAATTGAAAAAAAAAAAAAGAAAAGCTATGAGTAAACAGCAGGGCGATGTTCCCTTCAGTGCAGTGCCGTGGCACAGGAAATCACGTCACTGCCTCCGACTGGGATGGGGGTGAGCTCAATTCAGGCCCTTCAGCCTGGAAATCCTTAGTGGGGGAAGGTGCTCCTGAGCTTTGAGCACAGTGTTGGAAAGGGAGGAGGCACGAGGCTGGGCTCTAAGCTGCTCTTGTGTTAGACAACCCGTTCCCCCTCTGTGTTGATAAATAAATACCTACAGCTGTTGACTTTCCTGCATCGTCCCGTGTGGTGCTGGCTTGGCAGCTTGTGGAGAACTTTCACTTGTCACCTCCCCAACCGAGCTGGCCGCTGCACTGCAAAAAGCGTGTGCTAATGGTTGTGTAGTTTGAGTGGGACCTGGATAGCAAGTGTTGGCTGTGTGGTGGGGGAGGACACCTGGTTCTGTCCCTGATCACAGAGGTGGAAAAGGAGATAGGAACCAGATTTGGGCTCTGTATGCTCACATGGTGCCCTCATCTGTTTATGGGGATACTGCAAGCTTCTACACCAGCCCTTGGAAGTGCTGCTTTTCTCTTTCCATCCCTCAAAAAGCTGGAATTAAGTGGCCTGACAGTGTCTTACCTGCTAACTCAGAACTAAAGGAGACAGTGACCTTGTTCTCCCAGGTCTGTGCAAGCCACCTGAAGGGGTGTGGGAAGATGAAAGCTGCTGTCATACTGGAGCTGCTGTCATATGGAAGCTGCTGCCACAGGTCTGGGTGCAGGAGACTGGACTGGTTCAGTAACAGTGTGGGAGCAGGTTCTCTGCTCTGTCCCCTTTGTCCCCATGGGCTTTTGGGTCGCCCCAACCCTATCTGGGTCTGCATGCCCCTGCTACAGGAGCTTGTGGGGCCCCTTCCAGCCCCACAGCAGGCTTTCCAACAGGCTGTACACAACTGTCTGGAGCTTTGGCCTGCTCCTGGAGTAGCCCTGAAGAGCCCAGTCTTGGAACCCAGGCTGCTGGCAACCAGGCTGCTTGGAGGCTTCAGATCTCTACTTGAAGGCTGGTCCCCTGCAGACCCCAGGGTAACTGCAGAGACTTGTTTGCTGGACAAAAGTAGTCATGTGCAAGAAGCTGGCTTAGCCCTGGGCAACCACGGCCTCCTGAAAGGAAACCTGCACATATTGCTGCAGTTGAAGAAACAGCAGGGAGATTTCCATAAAATATTTGGGCATGAGAGGTGTGGTAGATCTCTTCTAACTGACTCTTACTCTGTGATGGTGGCTGTGCCTCCTACAGAAATAGCTCAGCACCTCTGATAGCGTGAGGCTTCTTGCAGCCAACTGCGTGCCATGCATGTGCTGGAGGGACATTGCTCTCCCCTCCCTTTCTCGAGGAGGGACAGGGCGGGGGGACAGTCCATAGGGAGACTCCCAGCACCCGTGGGAAGATGTTGCAGAGGTGTAACCACATTTGTGGGCTGGGTGATGCGTTTGGGGAACAGATGAAGGGCAAAGCTACTTTGCAAACAGTGCAGGCAGTGAAATCTGTGGTCGGAGGCTCTGCTAGGGAAGTATGGCAGGTTCCTCATCCTTCTGCTGTGAGTATGATGGGGAAAGAAAGGCTCTCCTGCATCCACAAAGATCACAAATTCCTTCGGTTGTTGTGGACAACAATGACTAGGTGGTACCTGTGCTGGGTTGTTTAATACCCTTTGCATTGGCAGGGATGCTGTCCTTCACCCAGTTTGGGATTATCAACTGATGTTACCTGGCAGGGGGTTGGAGGTTCTTACCACTGCTGCCGCAGGGAGAAGGCGATTAGCTGGTAGAGGCCCTGGGGGAGTCTCTGCGAGCAAGGACTGTTTGAAGGATCACAGAATCACAGAATGTTAGGGATTGGAAGGGACCTCAAAAGATCATCTAGTCCAATCCCCCTGCTGGAGCAGTAACACCTAGGTCAGGTCACAACAGGATGAGCACTGAACAGTGAGGCAGCTGCTCAGCTCTGGTCCACTGTCAGTGTTGTATTTCCTTTTAGGAGGACATCTCTTTCTGCTTAAGGGAAGCAAACTGCATCCCTGCAGGGACTGTCATCCATCCTTGCTGCTCACAGGAGATCAAACATCGAGCAGCTGGTGTTGGCTTTGGAACTGCTTGAACCCTTGTTTGCTGGTTATGTCTGAAAACATGCCATGAGGCCATCATGTGCAATGGGTTTTAGGGCCAACTGTTGGCAGTCCTCCCAGGAGAGGAGTGTCTGGAGGTGTTCTAGAGCTGGACCAGCCCATGTGGGCTCTGTGGCTGGCCCTGTGGAGCAGGGCTCAGGAAGGCTCTGGGGGCCTTTCCCTTGAGTCAAGGCAGCAGAGATGTTTGGTAGCAGTCTCTACAGTTTCACCAGGTGAATGCCCTGTCTTTCTCCACTGTGTCTCCTTGCAGGGGCCATTTTTCCTCCTGTTGTGGGTCCTCAGGTCCTGCCTGAGTCACCTTTCCTCTTGGGATGGGTTGGTTTGTATGACATCTCCCAGAAGGGGGGACAGCAGCCAGGTACCAGCACTGACCTCCTTGATGGAGTGGCAATCCCCACCAAGACTGTTGAGACCTGCTCGGCCAAGGCTGAGGAGGCAGCTCCCAGCCCCAAGCCCTGCTGCCAGCCCCTGCACCTCATGTCCAGCGCTCCCGGGCTTTGCCAATGTGTCACTTCCCGCCTCACTTCCCGTCACACAAAGCCTTTGTGTGTCAGCAGATCCTGGGATGCCCTGCGGCACCTGCCTCTCCCCTCCCTCTCCGCCTCTCTGGCTCTGCCCTTTCCCGTTGACACTTCTGTAGGCTGCTGCCTGCCTGTTTGGTGACCTTCCCCACTGCTCCCACTGCTTGGGCAGTATTTTGGCCCCTGGCCATCTTAAACAATTAATGGAGGGGTGGAGAAGCTCGCCATGTTAAATTACTTCCTCCTTTGGGAGGGGGTGAGGTCTCCACATCTCTCCCCTGATACCAATGCAGTTTGTTGCTGTTGCCTGAAGTGGCCACTGCCTCTCTGTTTTCCTTCTGAAAGTTAGCAAAACAATATTTCAGAGCACTTTTTCTGTATTTCTCAGCATTTTGCTTAACCTGCCGCACTGCCTCAGGATCTCGCGGAGCAGAGAAACTTTCCTGGACTTGGAGAAAAGCAAGCCAAGAGGAGGAGAGGGGAGGATTTTGCTGGAAACCTCTTTGTGAAGCTGGAGACCTTCTCGGGATGCCTGCTGTGGGCTTGTTCTCCTCTAGCAGCTATTCAGATCTTCCCGGGCAAAGGCAGCTCCCTGCCACGGAGTGTCTGCATTAAGCAGGTCTGTGTGGAGGGCCAGGTGTGCCCAGGGACGCAGAGAGCAGCGATGCCCTAACGAGCAGCCTGTGAGCGGTGCTGGCTCTGCCTGTGTCCGTAAGGTCCCCGCAGGGCTGGGGAGCGCGGCACTCTGCGCTCGCTATGCCCTTCCGCCGTCTAGCGTTGGAGTTGGCTGTCAGAGAAACCTTCGAGGTCCCCTGCTCGGCCCCGGTAGTGTCATGAGTTAGATTAGTTGGAGCTGTGCTGGGGGCGGTGAGGGCTTGGATTACAGTCCAGAACTCAAAGTGCTTCAGTGGTTCACGTCGGAGGGGAGAGGAGACGCCCCGTCGCACACATGGAGGAAAAAGAGAAAAAACGCTGCCTTTGGAAGTGAGGGGGAATAAAGGAGGCCGGGAACATGGTAAGGAAATCTCTGCGCAGTGCTCTCGCCCTGGGCACGAGCAGGGCTGCAGGGGATGGAGCTATCGGGGCAGCCTGTCTGGAGCCAGTGCACGGCACTAATCCTGGGAGTGGGAAACGGCTCTGCTGGCACTTCCCGTTACCCGGCTGGCATGCTGTGCCCTGGTCTGCCAGCCCCAGATGGTGGCTGCAGGGACACAGGGCTCTCGTTGGCACTGCTCCCCTGCAGGGTACCTACTGGGGACAGAGCCCTGGAGTGAGGGGCTGGGACGGGGCAGGTCAGACAGGGCCCTGCCTTTCAGGCTGCCTGGATGCTGGGCTCTGCTCCTGCCCCTGCCCTTTGCCAGTCCAGCTCCGGGGCTGTGGGCACTGCCTCTTGCAGAGCCCAGGGAAGGGAAGAGCCTCAGCTTCTTTTCTCCTGCCCAGGGTGGGCATCCAGGGGTTCAGAGAAACGCTTGGAGCTGGGCAGGGATCCCTCCCTTTCAGTGTTAAGTTCTGCATGTGGGGATCCTTGTTTTGGGAGGGGAGAGACTAGAGCAGAGCACCCCATCTCCCTGGGAGTGGCTGAAGGGCAGTCCCCTGCCCAGCCACACTGTAAACAGAGGTGCCCAGCCCTGGGGTGGCACTGACTGGGGAGATCACTAAGCCCTGTGGTGAGATCCTACTGAGCACCAGTCTGGCTGCTAATGGGCCCAGGATGGGATCTGGATGCCCAGCAGCCCTAAATCTCCTGCTGTGCTGGGAATAAATCAGGGGCTGCTTCTCTGCAGCAGAGGGGACAAAGTCCATGAAGGAGACAAGCAGCTTGCATTGCTGCTGTGCCTGGCAGTGACTGACTCTTCAGAAAAAGTTCAGCTTCTGGCCTTGGAGAAACTCAGCTTTCATTGGAGGAAGAGTTGCCCAACTTTTGGCTTCTGCAACCTGAACTAAGCTCACAGACCCATGTCTTTTCCCTTTGCCACCCTTCAGCTCCTCTGCCAAGGACCCTATGGCTCTCTGTACCCTCACATGCCTACGGCAGAGCTGTGGTGTGCTCTTCTCTCCCATTCTGCTGTGGAGGCCTGCAGGCATCTCACTTCTTCCACTTTTCCACCCTAGTGAGAAGACCTCTTTCCCTCACCCCATGTCTAGTGCATTCCCAGTAATTTTGGGGTTTATGCTGGCTATTGTATGAAGCAGAAATCAAAGGAGAGCTCTGTTTGAGGCTGTGCAGGGTGGGTGCAATCTCTCATAGTCCCATGGGCTGCATTTTCCCATGGGAGCTGGAGCAGGGCTTGTGAAGCTGTGCTCTGGGAGGCTTGAGGCAGACACTGTTATTTTGATCCTGCAACCTGGAGGTGACTTTCTGATTCCCAAGTGCTTTATGCCCTTCAGGTCCTTCACCTTGTTCTAATGTGTGATGCAGAAGCTGTCTGAAGCAGGAGCCTTTGCACAGAGCCGTGCGATGGTGGGGCTGTGGGTGTGCAGGGACCATGCATCACTGCTGAGGAGGGATCGTGTGCGTCTTGGCTGCTGCATTCAGGCTTGGCAGCTGTGAGGAGCAGTAACCAGAGGTCAAGCTGCCACAGACCTGGAAATGAGTGCTGGCCACACACACCTTGGTCACATGTGCTTTGTGGC
The DNA here is from genome assembly GCA_028020825.1 of Podargus strigoides. NCBI lineage: Eukaryota > Metazoa > Chordata > Aves > Caprimulgiformes > Podargidae > Podargus > Podargus strigoides. The sequence goes on from CM051630.1 coordinate 1,889,607, forward strand.
AGGTGTCTGTCCTCAGTGCCATGGTAGACCCGCCTGCAGTTTGGGAGGTGTGATCTGTGAGCAGCCGAGTTGTGACTGTAGCTCCAAGCTGTTCTGTTTGACTTGAGATTTTGGTGAATGAACCAAACCCTGCAGGCAAAAGATTTGCATCTAAGTGAATGTGGGTCAGTCTGTTGGCCTGTGTGAGACTCCCCCATGGCCTTTGGCGGTCCATGGGACTCTGGCAGGCTTGGCTCCTGATGGGAGTCTGGCAGAGTGCAACTGCTGCCTGCCCTGTTCTGTGCGAAGCAGGTGATTCCTCTTCACGAGGTGTCTGTCGTGCTTCACTGTTAGGGATGATGTGGGATGTAGGGTTGGTGCAGCTGGAGGATGCCTGAAGCACCAAATGTGTAAGATATCTTCGGCCCATTTGCACCAGAACTTATTTTTGCAGCTGTGAAATACCTTTGTTGTGAGCAAGGCAGCAGCCTGGCTGGGCTTTCCCTACCTTGCTTGTTCCATCATGGTTTTTGTGGCTGGGGATCTGCCCTCATTCCCTGATAGGGATTTCTCCTCCATGGGAGAGGGGGTGGGCTTCACCTTGCCTGGTGCCTGTTGCTGGATGGGACATAGGAGATGGCCAGGGTGTATGACCAGAGCACAGCGTACCCCACTTGAGGAACAGCTTCCACCCAAGCAGATGTAAAACCCTGTGCTCTTGGGTGGGTTGGCTGGAGGCAAAGCAAGCAATATCTCTGCTCCTCCACCCACAGTGAGGGGTCCTAGTTCCCAGCCTCTGTCCCCAGGTTGTGATGGACTGCTTCCTCTCCGGGAAGTTGCTCAGCTGCAGTGGATAGCCAGGGAGCCCAAGGCTGCTTTTCCACCCTTGCTAGGGTGACTGCTGCTGCTGCTCTTCAGTGGTAGCTGGGGCACTGTGCACCCAGCACATGAGATCAGTGAGGTTCCCTGGGCTTGCCTGGGCTACTCTTCTTGTATGGTGGCATGCTCCAAGTCTCCAGTCAGCACACAGACATGTAGAGCAGGGCCTGTGTGTATTACAAGATATGCAAACACTGGTGTCTCAGTGCAGAGAAGTTCAGGTGGCACCTCTGTGCTGGCAGGAGAGAGGATGGGTTTCACCAGAAAGCGTAGTCTTTCTTTTATCCTCCGGTTATGTCCTCTCCTGGGGCGGGAAGGAAATGAGTCTGGGAATCGCAAAGTGCTTCGAGCATTGGGGATCTTCTTTCTTTATTTCTGTGCCAAAGCCATGAGCAAGATATTGGAACACAGACAAAGCCCAGAGACGTAATCCTGAGCACATGCAAGTGGTTTGAAAGCATCTTCTCTGGGGTAACAAGGATGACAATTTGTGCTTAATGCTCTGTTTCTTTCCAAAAGTGCTGGGCAGGTAAACGGCACGTTCAGTGTAGCAGTGAGAACAGTGGCTAACTGCAGGTGACAGGCCAGCTGCATCCATGTCTGCCCAACAGTCACCGAATGTGTTCTAGTACCATGTGCAATGTAGGCAGCAAGTGTTTATGGTGAAATGCAGGAGGTGTCCAAAGAGGAATGTGCGCTGAGTGTTGGTGCTTATGTTCTGAAAATTGTCATCCTGCTGCATGACCACCTCTGGCCATGCCGCTGGCCACCAGCCCCCAGTGCAACCAGCCCTGAGGGCACACCTTGCTCAGTGCACCCCACTCCTCGGTGGGAAGCCAGCAGAAGAAATCACAATGTCAGAGCCAGGTGAGTGTCTTGCTGCTGGTCACTTCAGAAAAGGTGGCCAGCCAGCATGTTTGCTTCTAAATACTAGAGCACAGTCATGGCCTCTCGGCTCCCAGTATTTTACAGTGTCACCTCAAACAACCCTGTCTGCGACCGAGCTGTGCAAAACTGAGCCTTCCCACAGACTGTAGGTGCAGCCTAATACTGAGCATTGGTGCTGAGTGAGGGTGGAAGTCGCAGGTATAGGGGCTACAGACCTCTTTAGTAAGAAAGACATGAAAACAGTCAAGGTGTCTTCTGCAGTAGCTATAGACTCAAGTGGGCACTCAGTATATCGGAGCATTTTTTGTTCCCATTCCTGTTTCTCTACCCATGAAGGAACATCCTGTTCCTGTCCTGCAGGGCTCAGTGTGGCCAAGGTCTGAAAAAATGAGTAGTAGCACCAGCATCAGTCGTGTTACTGACTGAAGAGCGCTAAAAAGCAAGGACAGCCTGCTAGGGTAAGCTGCCCACTTCTGGTGGTGGGATGATCTGTGCTTTTGACACCACTCGTGATACTTGGCTTGCAACTCAGAGAAGTGAGTGGATGTGCCCTGGTTGACTCTGAAGGTTTGACCATGCTAATACCCCTCTGCCACATGGAGTGCCCCATCCCTGTTGGCTGGCCTAGTCTTTCATTAAAAAACAAACAGAAAAATAGGGTCTTTCTTGTGGTAAGTGCTCCTGGCTGGTTTCATACGTATCCCATTTTTTGCATCACTGGACACCAAGCTGAAACTTCCAACATCAAAGCAACACAGAATGAATCTGAAAGTCTCTCTGTCTGCTCAAATTTCCCATCCTGCCATCAGGCTGGGATGCCCAGGATGAACAAGGGCTCCACCTGGTGCAACCAGCCATGGATTTGAATGGAATCAAGTGGCTCAGCAGAAAGCAATGGGGACCTGATGAAGACTTTCATGTGTTCCTCCTGCACATTGGTGCAGGTAGAGGGGAGGCTCCATGAGGCCTTACTGTCACTCCCCAGTGGGATGCAATGCTATGGCTGGCTGGTGGTTTGCATGGTGCAGGGAAGAAAAGCTGCAGGAGTTCTGGTGATCTGAGCTAGGTGTCCACCTTGAGCTTCACAGCCTGTGTTAGGTGTGGCAGTGTTCCCAGGAGACCCAGCTGCAAGGCTTCCTGAGCAGGTTCCTTCATAAGGATACCTTCCCTGAGGCTGCCTGTCAAATCTCAGTGACTCTCAACTAAAAACTTGTGCTGTTGAGCCTCCACCATAGTTAAAGGATGTGGATTATTTGCTGTCTGTTGTCATCTTTCTGAATATATTTACCTTTTGAACAAGATCCTTCTCATACGCTCAGGAGGCTGGTATGCAGACCCGTTAATGGATCAAGGGGAAAAATTCCTGTGGATGTATTCTCCTTTGTGTTTGGGCTTATAACCACCCACGTTTTGGCATACATCCCTTCTGTGCACAAAGATGTCTTTTAGAAATCACTAGTTAAATCTCCACCCTCCTTTGATATGTATGGAAATAATGGGACACGTGAGACTGTTTTCTGTTTGAAAAAAATCCCAAACTATAAAGGGAGTAGCTTTAAAAGCCTGTGTTTACACCTAACTCAGGAGTTTAGTAAGAGTAATGCCCTGAATTTTTGACTGATTTGCTTATCTTTCTGTGAGGCATGTATCTGAATATAGGGGAAATGTTTTCATCTGACTGTAAGTTTCAGGATTGGCTGCTCAGGGGCAGGAGAGCTTGAGCACGTGTGTGCCTGTTCCCTAGCAAGCTTGGGGAATCTCGGAGGAAATCTGGGTCCCTCAGACCAGGAGCACTTCTCCCTGTGGGGCACAGACTGGTGCTTCTTGTGGTGGCCCAGGGCTGAGCTGGCATAGCCATGGCCATCTCTGGGCTGTCTGCTCTGTCCTTCTGGCTGATCCTTCCTCACAGCCTCTTCCTCGAAGGTGGCATCTGATCACTACTGCCAGCAGCTTTCTCGTATCAAAGGTGTGTGGGGATGTGCTCCTTCAAGGAAGATCCTTGCATGCTTATTTGCATGTGATCAGCCAGCCCCTCCTAGAACTGCAGCTCAGCTTCAGAGTGGTTTCTCTTTCCCGTTGATGTAGCAGGACTTGTATTTCACAAGCACATGGTTATACAGTGTGTTTAAGGCCAAAATGACCTATAGCTCCATCTGTCATGGAATACTGGGACCATAGAGCGTTACCTAGCTCCTACGTTGAGTCTGGGAGCTCTCTTTTAACTAAAACATGATCTTTTCTTAGTGTCATCCATGCCTAATTATAGAAGTTGCAAGACATGGAGGATCCACCACTCACCACGTGAGTCTGTCCAGCAGCTCATGCACCTTGCAGAAGGAAGGGGTGGGATCTGACCATGATCCAGCCACAGCCTTGAGCTCAGAACTTGTGCAAAGCTGGCCCATAAGTAATAATCTAAATGCTGACCCTGTCAGCACTCATCAGCTGTCCTGCTGAAGGATTATCATTTTCGCTTTGAGCACAGGAGGCTGCCCATCTGTTGTAAGATGCCCCCAGATGGATGTCTGAACACGAGGTGTTGGCTATGGCTTAGTGCCACTGACTAAAAGGTGTTAAAATGAGCTGACCTGTTTGGCAGAGAACTTACCCAGAGTATTTTATAGCTGGCTGGTATAAACCATCATCTGTCCAGTGAGCCCTGTTACTTGGCAGGTGTTAGGCACAAATGGTAAGGGGTGCAAGAAGCTACCGCTCAGGTTGGTTTGTGAGATGGATGCCAATGCCTGTAGTTGAGAGTAGAGAAAACACTGTAACTAATAGTAAGATGAATGAGCTCAAGCAATTTCTTCTCTTGGATAGCAGGAAGAAAGTTTTTTAGTGCATTTTCTAGAAGAGCCCTGTAAAGAAAGGGAGTCTGCTGTAACATCCCAGGACTTGTCTTGTGCAGAAGTGGCCTGAAAAATTCTTGGCTCTGTCTGTAACATCTGACAGGATTTAACAAGCCTTATCCAGCCCCAGTGTCTGAACCTGTTGTAGGAACATGACACTTTGAACATGGAGATCCCTGGCTGGACCATGGCATATGGGCACCAACAGTCTGGCCACGGCACCAAGCCAGGGCAGCCCGTGCAGTCTGGTGGTGGGGGCAAAGAGGGGTGCAGCTCTGCCCTGGGGGGTCTCAAGGAAGCAAGGAGGTGTATGTGGGTAATGCTGGGCAATGAAAACACGTCTGCCACACACTTATGCTCTTCCAGCATGAGTCTGTTGCTGCAAAGGGTGTTTTAAAAGTACCCAAATCCTTACATCACACCAAGTACAGCTTTGTTAATTAATTGCAGGGTTAGATCTATGCCAATGATATTCTAAAAAATCTGTGCTTAGACAGTTATTTCAGATTAAAGACTTAATCCCTTGATTAAACTAAACCAGAATAAGCTGGTGTCCAGCTGTAGGATGGTGTTTCATACACAGCTCATGCATTTGCAGGCCCTCCTTTCAGCTGGAAGATGTCTGTTTAAGGGCAGAGCTTTGGTTTGTTACAGCACGTGCCCTTTGAACATCTATATAATCTCCCTGATCTATTGCTAATAGAAAGTTAACAGGCCCTTGGGAGCAGGGGCTCATTCCTTGCCCTGGATAAGACCTACCTGCTGCTCAGTTCAGTGAGAGCTCAGTTACAAGTGGGACACGTCCCTGCGAGGAAAGGCTTATCTCCCTTTCCCAGTTCTGCTCCTCTCTGGCTATAAGAGGACTTTCTTGGAGTGTGGGTCAGCGTTTCATCTCAGGTTTGGTCTCTCTAATCTGCTCAGCAATTGTCAGCGGCTTTTCTGATGGGTGTTGCACAGGCAAAGGAGAGAGCCACAAGCCCTGCTCCAGGGAACCTGGAGTGTGAAAACCTAAGGGAAAGGGTAGAGAGGAGCAATGTGCATACAGAGCTCTGGTGGGAAGAGGTGCCCAACTGCTGCGTCTGAATGATGCCATTTCCTTTGAGGAGCAGTCTTTGGTCAGGCTGGCACCCCAGCCAGGTCTGGAGGTGGTTGAACAGCATGGAGCTTGCTGTGCAAGCTGCTGTGTGTGTCTGGTTTCCCTTGGGGGCGTGGGTAAGCGAAGGGCTGGGGAAGGCCCTGCTTCCCCAGGTGCACAGACTTGCCTCCCAGGTGGATTGTGCCAGGATGTTTCTTTGACAAGGATGAATATTGGGGTTTGGATATGTTAAGGGCAGGTTTGCTTCTTGTGTTGCTGTGTCAGACCCACGTAAGCATCCTGCTGCGCTGCAAGGCTCTGGGGCAGGCCCAGGGGACTGCTGCTGGTCGTGTTGCCATATGCCAACGTGTGCGTTTGGTCACCTGAAGCATGGCACAGAGCCAGGGGTGTACCCGTACCAGGCTGCCTCTGCCGTCTGCTGTTCCCTGCCTTTTGCTCCAGCATAAGGACAGCATTGGTATAGCTGTGCAGTAGCTCCAAAGGCTATGAGGAAAGGCTGAGAGACCTGGGCCTGTTCAGCCTGGAGAAGACTGAGAGGGGATGTCATCAATGCTTAAAAGCTAAAGGATGGGTGTCAGGAGGATGGGGCCAGACTCTTTTCAGTGACAGGACAAGGGGCAGTGGGCACAAACTTGAACCTACCTGGACATGAGAAAAAACTTCTTTACTTTGAGGGTGGCAGAGCACTGGCACAGGCTGCCCAGAGAGGTGGTAGAGTCTTCTTCTCTGGAGCCATTCAAAACCCACCTGGATGCCATCCTGTGCAGCCTGCTCTGGGTGAACCTGCTCTAGCAGGGGGGTTGGACTAGATGATCTCCAGAGGTCCCTTCCATCTGTGTCCAGTCTGTGATTCAAGGCTCACAGGATGTCACACTTCGCTTTCAGAGCAAGCTGGGATGTCCCCTTCGAGTGAAAACAAACCAGCCCTGGACTGGCAGGGTGATCGCCCAGCTTTGGGCCTGCCTTTCAGCGACCGAGCACGCCCAGACCTACAGCGTGCGCAGAAGCGGGACCTCAGAGCTGAAAAGCAAATACATCATTTTTCCCTTTGTTTAATTAAATGAGAGATCATGAGTTAATCGCTTCCAAGCGCTTGTTTTCCTGCAGTGCCTGGAATGATAATCCCGCGCGCTGCCCGGTAGGAGCTGCTTTGGCTGCTGCAGCCGCGTCAGCCCGGAGAAGGGCCAGGGGAACAGAGGGAGGCATCTGGAAATGATTCTCCGAGCTCTGTCTGCAGAGCACCACTCCCTGCAAGGCTGTAGGAGCTGGTTTATCCATGGGCTGCAGAGCCCTCCTGCCTGGCCCAGCGGCAGGGGAGCCAAGCCTGGGTACAACCATGCCCTGCGCAAGGGGACCCCACGGTGGCATGCAGAAGGCAGCTTGCCCATGAGCGAAGCTGGGCTGGGTGAGACTGCAAACACTTAGCACCCAGTTCAACTTGGGAGGAGTGTTTTTTTCCCTGAAAAGCCTTGAAACAATAGCCCAAAGAGCAGGTAGAGCCATTCCTGGTTATCTCACAGGAAGGTGGTATAATTACAGCAGTGTGAATGCCTGCCTCTGTAGTTGCACCACTTAATAGTACATTATTTTAGCAAAAACATCCAGAGGCAGGCAGGGTGCTGAAGGCAGGCGCCCTTCTCCCAGCCTCCCCCTGAGCCTCGGAGCGAGCAACAGCGGGGGAAGCTGGCACTTGCTCTGGGAAGATTTTTCTCTCTTGGACTCATTGCTGCTGTGATTAGAGCAGCTCAGGAAATGGGGCTGGGAGGGTTCTCCTCCCTGCAGAAATGGAGTGGGATATCTCAAATTTTGTCAGAAAAACAAGCCTTGTTTTTAGCCAAGGACCTTTTTGAACGGAGAAATGTCTCGTTTTTAAAGGCAAAGCAGCTTGGCTTTCAGCTTTGTGTCAGAAAGTAAAAAGGCTTCGTGGAAAACCCAGAGGTCTGTTTTTACTGGAAATGAGGTTTCTCACATCAGCTGAGAGCTCGGCAGCCCCAGCCAAGCGGTGCAGCACGGCAGCCTTTGCTGGCGGAGGGACCAGCCAGCCCGGCCCTGCTCGGCACCTGCTGTGTGCTCCTTTTCCCCCAGTCCCGAAGCTGGCCGGGGGCCATGGGCAGGCACTGCACCGCGAGGCTTGGAGCTCTGCCTCTTCTCAGTGTTGCTGTTATTTCTGCTTTCCAGTTCTGGGGGCGTGGGAGGGTTGGGTCATCTCTTACCCCCCCCCAGCTTTACAGACTCTGGTCTCCCCTGTCCTGCCTTCACACTGCCTGGTGGTACCTGAGGAGAAAAGGGGTGCAAGCAGGACGTGGCCAGGCTCCAGGCAGTGGGCAGAAGGAGGGCAAAGTTGCAGGAGCTCCTGGCAAGGCCTCCCTGCTGAGCAGGAGCTGAGACGCTTGGTGACTCAGAGCTGGGCATACCATGGGCACTGCTCGCTGTGCTTGCAGCCTCTGTGCTCAGCTCCACTGCCCAGCTATGCTCCTCGCTCTGCCGAGCCGCGGCAAGCACCGGATTCAGCCGGGGCACGTTGGGATATGTAGTTTAATTCTTTGGATGCTTGGATGGGGGTGTCTAGGCTTCTCAAAGCAGAGCTGCAGATCCTTTAGCTAAATTCCTGCTGCAAGGTGAATTCTTAGCGTCCAGCCCACTAGGAAGGAGCACGTCTGCCACATGTCATGGGTTAAGTCAAACAGTCTGGCTTCACCATGCTGATGATTTTTAGGAGCCTTCAGACAGCATCTGGACTGTCAGCAGGGAGGATCGGTGCTTCTTCATGTTCTCCTTGACCAAGACTCAACAAGGCACTGACTCCTCAGCAAGGTGCTTAGTAAGTTGTAGGGAAAATGCTGCCAAGGCTTTGTGGGTCCAGCAGCGTTGCAGTCCTTGGGCCCCTCACTACAAGAAGGACACTGAATTGCTGGACCATGTCCAAAGAAAAGCAATGAATCTGGTGAAGGGTCTGGAGCCCAAGTCTGATGAGGAGTGGCTGAGGGAACTGGGGGTGTTTAGTCTGGAGAAGAGGAGGCTGAGGGGAGACCTCATTGCTCTCTACAGCTCCCTGAAAGGAGGGGGTAGTAAGGTGGAGGTCAGTCTCTTCTCCCAGGTAACAGTGACAGGATGAGGGGCAATGGCCTCAAGTTGTGCCAGGGGAGGGTTAGATTACATATTAGGAAAAAAAATTTCACTGAAAGGGTTCACCAGCACTGGCTCTGGCTGCCCACGGCAGTGGGGGAGTCCCCATCCCTGGAGGTGTTTAAGAAACATGTAGATGATGTGCTAAGGGACATGGTTTAGTGGTGCATTGGCAGTGCTGGGTTAATGGTTGGACCTGATGATCTTAGAGGTCTCTTCCAACCAAGGCTGTTCTGTGTGACTTGTGTTGTCCTCAGCCACTTGGGTTGCTCTCCCAGGTGGTCGCTGGGAGAGCACAGGTATTCTGACACTGCACAAGGTGTGTAGCCCTGGGGATCTTCTCTCTGTTCCCTGGGCAGGCTGACTGCTTGTTCTCCGAACCCATAGGAAGCTCTCCAGGGTTCAGCCCTAACTGGTGAGCAGCAGGTCCCAAAGAGGAAGAAGTTAAGTCCTGAGTCAGAAAGAAATGTAGCATGGCAGGCATTCCCAGTGGCTCCAGCTGCTGTGAAGATCACTGTGCCCACAAAGGTAGGCAGAAAATTCAATCAATGCACCTAGAAAAGCCCAAGAAGCTGCTCCTGGTTATTCCAGATGCCTCTTGGCAGGTTCCTCTCCCATCCTGCAGCAGCTGCTTGCACCAGGAGAGGCAGACGTGTCCCCTGAGCAGGGCTGTAACTGATTCCAGGCTCTTCTTCCTGCTGCCTGCTTGTTAGTCCTGCCCTGGGGCTTTTGCCCAGGCACTCCTGACCTCATCTGTCCCCGAGTCCTGGTTCTTGCTGCAGTCTGTCATGGGGAGAAGGGCTGAGCAGCAGAGCTTTGCCAATGCAGTCTTTATCCCTCTGTTCATTTCACAGCTCCATATTGGTGGGGGGTGGGGGGTCAGCACCCCACTACCCCACTACTTTCTGCCCCCACTCAGACTCAAGCCCTTTGCCAGCTGTGAAGCCCTCCTGGGTGGGACCAGACTGGGTTTTTTCCATCACTCAGTTCTGCCCGCAGAGCCTATCCTGTCCTCACGTGCTGCTTTCCTCTTCCCTTGCTGTGGTCCAGCCCCTGCACTGGCAGTCGGCTCCCAGCTGAGGAGCAGTGAGAGCCAGTATGGCCGGACGTGACCTTAACCTGGGCTTTATTTAGTGCCTTGATTTATAGAGGAGTTATTTTAAAAGCATGTTTCTCTTTTGGGAGGTGTGGCAAGTGTATGTCAGAGTGGTTGCAGTGAGCTGGAGTTCAGAGGTCCGCCTATGCTGTTGACAAAGAAGCATTTGAGTCCCAAGACACATTTTGCTTGGGGAGATGCTCTCTGGCTTGGTTGGAAAGCACTCCTGTTTGCCTTTGTGCTGGGTGGCTGAAAAGGAGCAAGTGTCCAGGATCTTTCCCATGAGAGGGATGTGGCAATACTGTTAGATGGAGGGAAGCCTGAAATCTGCAGTCCCTGGAGGAGGCTGCTTTCTCCAGGAGGCTCCTGTGCTGGGCAATACCATTGCTCAGGGGCTGCTGTGGGCTGGCTGAAGTGGAAGTATGCCCAGGCAGGAGTGCCTTCACCTCGCTGGTTTACCTTGTTCTCCTCCTCTCCAGGCACTGTCCCCTCATTCTGGGTTGCAGAGGTTTCTCCTTATGCCTGCTGCGGGTTGCACCACCTGCTTGAGATAAAGGATGTGGCTTGTAGGTAGGACAGGCTATAGACTTCAGGTTTATTGGCCTCTGGAGTGCAGGATGCTATCCCATTCTTCTGCTGTCTTGAGCTGTTTCATGAGTTCCCCAAACCATGGCTCTTCCACACGTGTGGCAGGAGGCACTGTGTGATGTGGGCCATCTGTGCTCTGGCATTAAATGGCAGGACCACGTGGCCTCTTGCAGCCCTTGCTGAGGCCCTTTCCTCAGGCCACTCTGCAATCTGAGAAGTTAATTAGTAAAAATAAGCAGCTTCATCCCTAGGATTGTGAGTTGGTTCAATGAGTCCATGATCGGAGGCTGCTGCTGCAGGCTCCAAGCTCTGCCATGTTTCATCGTCCATGTTTCAAGGTGGCTTCTGAGGCTCTGCTGTGCTTCACCCTCCCCCCGGGCAGGACCCATCCCTGGGAGATGTGTGGGTGGGAGCAGGAAAAACGTCGTAGCCTCCACGTTAACCTGGGCACAGGGCACTGGAAAGGCTGTGTCCATCCTTGATCTGTGACTGCCCAAGGATGCTGGTGCTACAATCATGCGCAGCATGATGGGATGTGGGAATCCACTCCTGTGTTGGTGGTTTTCCATATGGAATTAGCAGAGATTGGTGAAAACATCTCCTCTTTCTACTAAATGGTAGGGGTTGCAAGTTTTTCTGGCCCTTCAAAGCCTGCACAGCTATGATGGCTCTGTGGTATAGCCTAGCCAGAGAGAGATAAAGCTTCCCTGTGAAGGACAGCAGTGTTAGCACTGAACTCTGCAATGGCTCCAGGCTATGGTTATTCTGTATTTTACTAAAGGAAGGCTAACATGCAACTTGGTTTATTTTAACCTTATAAAGGATTTTTGATTCAATGCCAATATTAATAATTGTCTTGTAAAGGCTTTGCTAAGGCAGCAGGAATGGTGTGAGAACCTTAGAGCAATGCACTGACTCATGTGCAAACATTTTAACTTATTTGTTTTGTTTGCAGTATTGATATGTGAAAGAATTTTGCTCAAGCAGGGGGAGAGGTGTGGGGGTAGAAGACAGCACAGAACCCCTCCAGCTGGCTTTGACTGAGACTTTGAACCTAGGAAGGGTCAGAGGGAAATTGTTGTCAAATGCTACCAGCAGTAACGCTACTGTGATAGTGTCCAGGCACTTGGCTGGCTCTGTGGTGGCTGGTGTCAGGTGGGAGGGCACCCGTGTAAAGGCCACTTTTATCTGACAAGGACACAGGCACTTGCTCGGACAGGTTGGTGTCAACAGAGGTTACTGGAGCTGCGCTTGCTTTCAGCTGGCTGTGCTTGACCTCTCTCTGTCATTTCACAAGAGCAGGAGAGAGGAATGATGTGTAATGTTCAGTGTTATATTAATATTTAGCAATATTATTAATATGTTCAATTGTGAGAGGCTTCATGCTGGGTTTGTACCCCTTTCCCTACCCTGTAGCCCCCTCCATGCCTTTTTCAGCAGGTCCAGGATACCGTGTAAAGGGAAGGATTCTCATTTTGGCTGTTCTTTTGGGTCTGTACAACTCATCCCACAGTTCCTATAGGTCTGCTTTCTCTTATTTCCTGAACTTGGCTGAGTCCTCCTCTCACACCCTGCGTGGAGGTGGTCTTGACCAGAACTGTGCAGAGAGCTGCAGGCTGTCAGCTCTCAGCAGTTTTCTCTTGATCTCCATGATCTCTAGTAGAAGATTTTCTCTGAAGACCTGTTCCTGCAGGGAAGGAAGTATCTGGGAACTTCCAGGCTTTCCTTTTCAATTAATGGAATAAAAGTTGGAGTTTGATATTGTTCTTTCCTAAGTGGAAAGAAACTTGTTTAAAACAGCCTGCTCTTCCCATTTAGGATTGGGGTTAAAGGCTCGGTCCTAGCATTCAATGCTTGGAAGCATGCACATACACCTCCTGCTTTTTGAGTCCTTGGGTTAAGAATATGAAAAATAGCTCCTTAACCTCTGTTTATCTGGTTGCATTGACCTTGCAGGGGGCAGCTGGTCTCTCAGAAGAGTTGCAAACACTTCAGGAGCCTGCTGCCACGCACCCTTGTTTGTTGCTCACATCGGGAGAAAACAGCAGAAACAGTAATGGAGCAGTGCCGTGCCACGGGCCGTGTGTGGTCTGCCCGTCACTCGTGTTGTGCCGGCTCAGTGCAGGCAGGGATTGTGGAGGCATTGCCTGGGTGTCCTCATGTCTCCTGTGCAGTCCCACAGGCTGTCCTACAAGAAGCCTTTATAAGAGAGCAGGAAGTTATGTAGTGCTTAAAACACCCAACCCTCTGAAGGAGGAATTTAAAGATTGTTGAGCTGGGTAGCCACAAGAGATGGGATGGCTTGTATGAGGAGCATCATCTCTGTTCTGCCTGCAGGTTGATTTAGGCATCCTCTGAGACTGTTGCATTTTCTCAAGCTATTGGAGGTGTCTGGAGCGATGAACGTGTGTTCCCTTGGAGTGGAAGAAGCAAAACAATTTGCTTCCTCGTGATCCCTTCATCCTACTGTTCCCCAGTGATGGTGTAAGCTGCTGATGGCACTGCTTTGTTTAACTTTCTCTCCCAGTCTTGCTGTGGTACTGAAGTATGTTTTCAGGCATGTCCATGCAGATGTTCCAGTTCTGCAGGAGGCTGTAGGGCTTCTGGGCCAGCGGCTGAAATGCTTTTCTTGTCTCTAGTGAAGGGAGGTGGATTTAGATCGGATGAGAATCTGGCCAGACACCTGAGTAAACTTTCATTTGGTTTTGTAGCAAAACTGACTCCTGGTGGCTGTAAGTTAGCCAGAGGGGTCCTCTCCTAAACAGAAACAAAAGGAGGGATCTGGATCCTCTCTCCAGATGCGAACAGATATTTTTTTTTTTTTTAATTCTTATTTTTTGGCAAGCTCTCTTGATTTACACCCATGTGATAGATCAGAATTTGACCTCTAGCAGTGGTATTGGTCCTGACGCCGTGGGCAGGCTCTGGCTGGCAGGCTCTCCCAAACAAAGGTGGAAGTAGTGGAATGGTGGAAGCCATCGTCTCTGATCCCTGGGCAGGAAACGGGCATCCTGTGTATTGATGCATGTGCTCAGGCACCAAAGACCAGCCTGTTCACACTCGGTCTGTGGATCCTGTTATGATGCATCTCTCACTCCAGAAAATTCCTGGCTCCCAGAGTGAGCCTTTCAGGAGAGGCAAACAACTTTGAATAATGAAAATTTGCACTGGTGGGTGGCTTTCCCCAATACCAAACAGCTCTGGCAGCTTATCCTGCATGGAGACTTCAGAGAGCAGCATGCTGAGGAGCTTCAGCGCAACTGCTGCCCCTCCAACTCCCCTTAGCCTGCTGAGGAGTGTAATGCTGGGCTTTAATGTACCTGAGTGCTGGCCAGCATCTCCAGACCCAGGTACCTGAAACACGAGGCCTGCCGATCCGTCACCCCATGAAACTCTCGCTCGCCCGCCCGCCCTCACGTGCCGCGGGAATGGTTTAACAGCAGCCCCACCCAGCGCAGTCAGGAGAAGGACTTGCTGCGTAAGCAAAAGCTGGGAAATCTCGCCGCTGTGCACAGCACTCTGCGAGCGCTCCACTCGCTTTTTGGGAGAGCTTTTTTCTGTTTACCTGGAATCACCAGTGCCAAAAGAAACTAGGAAGGACAGCAGTTTGCTCCTTTGATCTTCTCCTCCTGCGTTTGGCGATGGCTGCGCTCCTGGATGTAGGGCTCGGCAGGGCACCAGGGCATGTCGTGCCGTGGTACCACTAACGCTGTCTTTCTTGGCAGGACTCGGAATCACTGGACGGTTGCATTCAGAGTACGTTATCAGCACTCTACCCTCCGTTTGAGGCTACCGCAGCCACTGTTCTGTGCCAAGTTTTTGATGTGGTGGAGAAGACGTACCGTGGGGATGGACTGCGCTACCTCATAGACTTCCTGATTCCAGCCAAGCACATCCTGCAGTGTATTCAGCAGGATGCCTGTGTGAGTACATCGTGGTCTCCGAGGCCTGCAAAGGCTTTCTTGGAGAGTGAGCTTTCTACTCTCATATGTAAAATGGCTGGCAAAAGGTGCTTGCATGTGTATGGCAGCCTAGGTAGGAGGGCAGGCAGACAATTAGGAAACAGTTGAGAAACTGTTATTGAAGCTTAATCCTGCAGAGATCAGATGTGGAGTGGTGCCCTCATCCTTCATAACCAGGAACACCAAACTGAAGGCTTAAGAGGTTCAGAGGGGGGAGGTTTAGCAAAGTGTTTTCTGCATATGGCTGACTCGGGTGGCTTCTAACCCCAGCCATTCCCTCTCCCTGTGGATGAAGCTGTTGGGCTCCTGCCGCTGGCAGGAGGATGTGTGGGGCAAAATGCTGCCAGTCGGTGTTTTTCCCAGAACTGCGGCTCCCCTTTGATGGTTGCTGGAACAGTCGCAAGGCTCAGTAGCCTGGAGGAGTCACGTTACATTCGCTACCAGAACGAGTCCAAGATTAACGTACTTTACTGTTGGGAGTCTAAAATGTTAGAAACGATGAGTCAAACGCCCCATCACAAACTTGGCTCAAATTCTGAAAGACGGAAAAAAAAACCCAACCAACCCCAACAACCTAACAGTAGGTTTTCTTCTAGCCTTGTTGTTCCTAAACCGAGAGGTGTGTGCGGCCAGGCTTTTGATAGAAGCCCTTGTGGTGGAGGGCAAAGGGCTTCTGGGAGGAGGAAAAATATTAAATAGAAGCTGAAATAGTCAGTTACTTATTTGTCTCAAGGAGGTGAAATGCTGGGGGGGAACGCCCATCACACACGGGGGATCCAGGTAACAGCCCCCAGGAGCTGCTCCCCTTGCCAGTGTTTGGGTGCAGTGGTTGTCAGCCCCTGCAGAGCGATCCAAAATTGTGCGGAAGGATTTTGGGGAGCTGCTGTCTCCCACCTGAACACTCCAATGGGGATTATCCCATTGGTTTATCTAGCTGCAGTTTCCAGTGTGATGGTGCACAGCGTGGTTTTCCCCTTTAAAGAAACAAAAGGCATTTAGTTTGTACGAACCAGTAATTATTGCAAGATGTTTCATGGCTTTCCCCAAGCCGCCTCCCTCACCGAAGGAGGTGAGGTAGTGATTTCCCCACTCCCTGAGCTCTCGGCAGCTGCCAAGTGCCCGGCGGTGGCCTGGGCAGGTGAGGTGGTGGCGGGGAGGGACGGAGAGCGGAGCCTGCTGCGCCGTGCGGCCCTCGGCCCCATGGCTGGCAGGGAGCTGGGCCCGCAGTGCTGCTCCCCCAAAGGGGAGGTGTTGGCGGCAGGGATGGGGCTGACCCGCAGGAGGAGGTGCCAGCAAGGGGCTCTGCTGGGCAGTGACGGGGGGCTGTGCCTTCCTGGGCGGCTGGGCAGGAGCTGGTGAGGCCATGTGCCCACCACAGCCCATGGCTGCCCTCGGGCCGGGGCCCTGGGGACAGGGGTGTGGTGGGGGGAGGGCCTTGTGCCGCCCGGCAGCCAATGGGAGGACAGCTGAGGCTGCAGTAGCCAATAGGAGCGTGGGGCTGCCTTGATGGGCATGGTGGCCTTGGCTGAGCCAGGGGCTGGTGGAGCAGGAGGTGCTGAGGCGGTGGGCCCTGAGGTGGGAGAGGTGCGAGGGGTCCTGAGGTGGGAGAGGTGTGAGGGTGGGGGGCCCTGAGGTGGGAGAGGTGTGAGGGTGGGGGGTCCTGGGGAGGCCCTGAGGTGGGAGAGGTACAAGGCTGGTGGGTCCTGGGGTGGGAGAGGTGCAAGGGTGGTGGGTCCTGGGGTGGGAGAGGTGTGAGGGTGGGGGGCCCTGGGGAGGGAGAGGTGTGAGGGTGGGGGGTCCTGGGGAGGCCCTGAGGTGGGAGAGGTGCAAGGCTGGTGGGTCCCGGCAGGGTGCTGGGGTGGGAGAGGTGTGAGGGTGGGGGACCCTGAAGTGGGAGAGGGGTGAGGGTGGTGGGTCCTGGGGTGGGAGAGGTGTGAGGGTGGTGAGCCCCAGAGGGGCTCAGGGTGCTGGCAGGCCGCTCAGGCTGGCCTGGAGCGTGGGCCCAGAGGACATGCTGGCAGGGGGGCTGGCAGAGGCTGAGGTGTCCTGCTGGAGGCAGAAATGAGCATGGTGGGGCTGTCCTGCACAGGCAGCAGTGTTTGGGGAGTGTAGGCAGCGAGAGGCAGAGTGCAGGCACAGGTCTCTCCAAGCACAGCTGGGTGCCTTGAACCTTTCCTCCTTGTTTGTGACTCCTCCTGGCCCTGACTCATGATTTTGTACTTTTAGAGTGGAAATACAGGGAGATCAAGGGGAGCTCCAGGTACCTTGTACTGCCTTTAGAGGTGGGCCCAGGCTATTCTGTATTTCACTTAGAAGTCTTCTTGTTTGGATTTTTATTGCTGAAAGATTTTTCTTTCATTTGTTGCAGACTCCTCTAATCCTCCACTGTCTGCACCTTCTTTTGTCTTCACTGTCTGAAATCACAGGAATATTTCTTGTTACTTGTTCTTTAAAAGTTTTGTCTGCTTTTTTAGAGAGTCTAAAGAAAAGCAATGTTTCCTCTCTAGTTTGTAGTTCAGCTGGTCTGTGTGAGCTTTTCCTAAGGAGGGGAAAAAATAACGTAACTCCTGTCTGAATGGCTGCTATAGGAAATCTTGAGAGCACTAGATCTCTTTCTCAGCCTCTTCAGTGACAAAAGTGTAAGTAGCTTCATGAAGTATTAGACAAGGTCATAGGCTTTAACTTGGTGTGTTAAAATCAATAGCTTTCACATGATCCCCAGGGGATGGAGAAGGATGTGTGGAGGGCTGTGCCAAGGGGTCTGTCTCTGCTCAGCACAGAGTAAGAAACCAGATTTTGCCCCTGGCTCTCTAGGACCTACCACCTTTGTGCCATCTTTGTTGGTGGTGCCTCAGAGGCAGCTTTATTCCTGGCTGCAACTACTGGGCGTAGAGTCTGTTCTTGGCACTCCTCTGATGAGCCTGGTTTGGCTCAATAGTGATTGGACATGAGAAGAGCAAATACTTGAGCCTCAAAGTGAAACATTAAAACAACTGAAATAAGCCTCTTCACGTAATCTTCCCTTTGAAGGTGCTTTATGGAGCAGGAGCAGTATGGGGATGCTATTTCTCAAGTTCTAAAACTCTGAAATGTTTGGGCTATTGAAGGATTTGCATTCCTGCGTGGACATTACTCTTGCTGCAGTTTAGACTGTGGCTTTGTAGGTCTTTTCAGGAACTTCAATGTGTTCTGCATTTTCATGTTGGTGATTTTATTGCTGAGTTTTCTTCCACTTGCCAGTCAGTAGGCAGACCTGCCATCTAAGTGTGAGGTTGGGTTTTGGATTTCTTAATGTAAGAATGGCCCCCAAATAGGTTACTCCGCATCCAGGTTTTAACAGAAACTCTGTGTCAGATGGTGCAGATGAAATTCAGCTTTATGTTCATGCTACTGCTGATGGCGTGTCTCACTCTTCAGTCATATAAACTATTTGTAGTAGTTTGGGAACTGATCCTTTTTTTTTTTTTTTTTGTCTGCCTCTTCTTCCCCCCAAAGGCCCTTGGTGTAGATGGCCTTTAAGTACCGACTAGAAAATATTCTAATGGCAGAAGAAGGGTTGATGTGGTCTGGTGTAGGGTGCAATTGTATAGTTTCTTGTGGAAAATAGCACGTGTTTTTTGTTTAAAACCTTATGTACAAAATATTTGGCTTGGGCACTTACTGTAAGAGATATAAGCTGTATTGACTGAGGTGCTGTGTGAGTCTTGTTGGAAAAGTCGGTGACATACGTCTAGCCTGAGACTTGCTGAAGCCAGCAGCAACTTCTGCAGACTGTGTGCTGTAAGAGGAGGTCTTGGTTTGCTGAATTCAGCCATGCTGTGTGAGAAAGGGAGTAACTGGTGCAGAAGCATCTGTGTTGTAGAAATCAGAAAGGATGAGAATGTCTGCAAAGCTTAGCCAAGTTTAGTAGTGATACAGCATGTAGATACAACAGCAAGGCAGTTACACAGAGTGAACAGAAATAAAACTGCTGTGGCTGAAATGGATATGGAGTTGACTGTTGAAGTAAAGGGACTGGTGGGTCTCCATCCTGGAATATGGAAGAAGTTACCATGTAATGCTCAATGCCTGGTAACGGGGATTTTTATTGAATCAATTATTAAGTCAGGCAGGGCTAGTAACAAAATACAGAGGACAAGCTGAGTGTACAACAATATGCATTGAGCAAGAACTGAATTAACTGACCTATTAAAATCTGGGTAATGTTTTTTTTGTGTGGTTTGCTCCATGGCAGGTAGTGTAAGACTAGCTTTTTTCACAAACCAGCTCTCTGGAGAGAAAAGTTTCATTGGCTAATCTCCTCTGTAAAGGATTTATTATGGAGTCATATGGAAAATTAATGACTGTATCACAAGGATGGAGGTTTATGCAAGATGGGTAAGATATAACATGAAGGAGGAGGAGGAGGGTGATAAATGTATTGCAAACAATGAGCTCTAAAACTCTGTACTGAAGTGTTTATAATGGTAGACTCTGAGGGCAGGCCTGTGCCTCCCCAGAGCAACAGCCAGAATTTCTGTTGTCAATGGGGTTCATCAATTTGGGAAGAAAAACTAGGAGGTGACTGGGTTAGCGTAGGGACATGGCTGGAAGACAAGTGTGATCTTAGCTTTAAAAGATGCATCTAGCACAGCTGGGAAGTGTTGGTGCCTTTATGCACAGTGTTTTGCAATGCTCTGCACAATGAAAAAGTGGAACAAAGTAATGTAGGGTTTGTTTTTTTGGTGGTTTTTTTTTTAAAAAAAACCAAACAAAACACATCACCAAGGAGGCACTTCAGGCAGGCCTAAGAGATGACTGGGGAGATGTGCTAAGGTGATGTGACATGGTTCAATAATTTTAAGGAATGGAAACACATCTAAAGAATAAGCTCCAGGTTTGAGGAGGAGGAACTATAGAATCTGAAGGACCATTTGGGCTTTCAAGCCTCTAAGCAACTTTGCATCAGGTGTAGTGAGGATAAGAAACCTGGCTGAGCTGAAGGTAAAACTTGATGAACATAGGAAAGAAATTACTTAATGCCCTTATGTGTTGTTTCAAGGTGTGTGAGGATCCAGGAGGTTCTTTCCAGTTCTGTGGTTTCTCTGCTATATGGCAAAATATTTGAATTAAGCTACTTTTTCTTTCATCTGTCTGGCCTGCAAAATATGTTTTAATACATTGCTTTCTCTGTCAAGACTTCCATGTGATCATGTATGAGAAACAAGATAAAATGTCTGAAGTCTAATGCTGCTAATACACAAGTCTGTGGGTTTCCAGGTGACAACTTTCTAATATAAATGTTGCATCTGACAGAGGTGAACCCTATCTAAGCCCTTGTCATGACAGAGAAAAATGAAATTAATAATGAAACTGATGGCTTATGTTATGGCTTAATTTTAATCTTACTTTACCCAAACAGAGTGAAACTCAGAGCAGTGATTCCATTTTTTGAAGTTGTGATAAAGCTGTAAATAATTGAGTCAAGTCCATTCAGCCATGAAAGTTCAGTTCTTTTACTTGATTGGGATTTGTCTGAGACTTGTCCTGAGTGCTGCTACGTTTTGGGAATGAGGAGATCCCTGTTACAGTAAGTGTAGTTCCTCGCAGCTTGCTGATGGGACTTGCTGCCTTCTTTCTCAGTGGTCCTGCTATGCATTCCTCATTTGCTGCCTCCTTTCTCCTGTTTTGTCTTTGCAGTATCCCCTTTCATTTATTGGTGGGTTGCAGCAATCCCTTGCTGCTGTGTCCCATGTAACTTGTCTCTCTTGATAGCACCAGATGAGTGATGCTCTTTACCTGGCTCCATGCTCTTCAATTTGGCTTAACCAAAATTAGATGGAACGTGCTGCATACTCCAGCAGACCACATTAGGGAATAAAAACAAGTCCTCAGACAGACCTTGGCATTTTCATTTTGCCTTCCCTCATCAGCAAAGCGCTTCATTACCTCCCTTCCGGTAGACCTCATCTAAAGACTCAACACTGTAAGATATTTTGTGGTGTTGGGCTGACTAGGGGCACCCCATGTGATGAGGTTTCTGCATCTACAACCTCTTTCTGGCAGGTTGGTATCTAGTGTACCTGGTACATCCTAGAGCTCACTCTGGATGCTCTGGAAATGAGGTGTAGTATTTGGCCACCTTCTCTGTTCAGGCTGTGAATGGTCTTTAGTTGAGGACAGTGCATTGTAAGCAGGCTGCTGTCTGCCTGCATTTCTCTAATGGCACTTGGTTAGGGAGGCTGTATGGTCTGAATTTTCACTTTCTTAGTCCAGCTGGTCCTAATGAGTGAGAAATGAGGTAGAGACAGGGGCTCCCAGCTTGAGCCCTAGGAGGTGAGAACTCCTGATTTCTCTGCCCTGGGGTTCTGGGGCTCAGACCTCTGTCTGTGCTGACCCAGCTTTAGAACAGGGCTGAGACTTCTGGCAGTCGGTTGGTTCATATTCCGATCCTGAGATGCTGGTTATTTGTGTTGGTAGCTTTCCTTGTTTCTGCTTTTTAAAGAGAAGACCTCAGTATGGAAAACTCCCCTACACTAATAACCAAAGACCATAAATTAAACTGTTCTATTGCCACAGCTGTGAAAGAGAAGCATTGATAACTTGTCCAGAAACTTGAGCTGGGATCTGTTCCTGACACTGAAAACACTTTCTCTTTTCTCTGTAGGTTCAGTACTGTGGCTTGCTCTTTCGCCATGAGGGCTGGCCCCTGTGTGTCCACGAGAAGATTGTAGTCCAGCTGGCTTCCATTGACTGGCGAATCTTGAAGCCCGGTGACTTCTACCTGCAGGTGGTCCCCTATCTCAAGAAGTCTCCACGAATTGTATTGAAATGTTTGGCAAAAGACAAGCATAATGTCGAGGAAGTTGTGATACCAGAAGTTTCCTATACCTCTATTTTTACGTTGGAATGGTTGAATACTATCAATGGAGAGCGGATGGGTATAGCACTGCAAAATTGTTTACTAACCACTGATGATAAAATATTCCGTATCTCCTGGGATAAAGTGGTTAATCCTGAATTTATAAACAAACCAAAAATAACTGAAAACAATATAATCTCTCCAGAAATAACAGAGGAACCTTCGATTTTGTGCCTCCCCATAGATCATGTTGAGTGCAGTTCACCAGACCTAGGACCTCAGTATCTACAGGAACAAAGTTCAAATCAAGATAACCTGGTCATTAGCAGTACAGCTCCACAACTGAGTGAAGCTCTTGTCAATGGTTTGTGTACAAGTCCTGTGGCTGAAGAGAACTTGAAAAGTGACCTTGAAGGGGAGTACGTTGAGCTGACAGAAGTTTCACTGTCCAGGTTTAGGCCACAAACAGGCTCTTTAACCCAATCACTAGCTTTAAGTTATCTAACTCAGCCCAGAACACGAGTGAATGCGTCTAAAGGCAAGCACAAGTTTATTGTTGTTCAAGACAGTACCTACTCCAAGAACTTAATTCAGTCAGCACTTATGCAGAAGGAGCACTGCCAAGTGGACACTCTGAGGACTTCTACAGAAGTTCTCAAAAATGTAATTCCATTGGAAAGCGAGAAAATGATGGCACATGGAGAACTGTCTCCAGAAAGTCAACTGATATCAGGTGGTCCTGGAAACATGGGGAATAGCTTTCCTGTGGCCGAGCCTCCTGACTGCAGTGCAGAAGATTCATCTGCAGAGCAGGAGACCCGCAGTGAACACTCAATCGATTGGCGATACGCGCTGTGCAGCTACAGTGATGTGTGTGCTGGTGATGGTGGTGCTCCTGGGAACGTGGAAGGAGAAAGTGATGGTCCTAGCAGAAGTCCCGGTGCTGAAATATCAGAGCAGAGCCCAGAAACAATTCTAAATGCTGCTGCTGCTCCTGCTAGAGAGGAGGTGATACTGAGAGGACATGGAGAACCACTGACTGAGGGTCAAAATGAGGTGACACAGATGGATCCCTCTCCTGTGTCTGTCCTGGGACCTTTGGGACCTCATTGCATACTGAAGGAATATTCTGACATTTCTTGCCAGAGTGTCAGTGAAAGTGTTGCACCAGTCCAGGCCACTACATTGCTTATGACATCTGAGAGTTCAGATGTAGGTGTGGAGAGAGGCTGTCCTTCACAGAACATGGCAGATGCAGGAGTGGTCACTGCTTGCTGCAGTGATCAGGAAGCAAATCTCAGTTCTCCAGTAAATCCTCTAGAACAGAATCAAGTAGATGAATTTGAGCTGGGAAGAAAGGACAGCCCTGAGGAGGTCAAAGAGACTGAACAAACATTGGCTGTAAATGAGAACCAGGCTAGTCATAGTCACTGTTCTGTCAAAGCTCCTACAGATGCACCCTTGTCAGGTGGTGAAGAGCAAGAGGTCCCTGCATGTCAGCGTAAGAAAGCTGAAGAAGCCATACTACTTCAAACTGCTCTGTCAGCAGAGGGTGATCAGACAGAGGAACAATTAAATCAAAGTGACTCTTTGATGGGCCCTGATGCACAAGCAGAAGGCTCAAGTCAATTCAGAACCCAGAGGTCTGGAGAGAGGTGCGAGGAACCACAAAGGCAGGCAGAAAATCAGGGCTGTAAAAGTGAAGAGAACTCTGTGCTGAACCCAGAGCGTGTTGTAATACAGGACTTCCAGGGAGGGGAGGAGAACCAGGGAAGTTTTTCTCACGGGGAAAAGTCAAAGATTATAGCCTTAAAAACACTGGAATCCATTGAAGAGGAACTGGAGGTTGGACCACTGTCCTCGGGACCCGCTGAGGGACATCCAGAGCCCACCACTCTACATTCCCACCAAGAGGCAGCTTCTGGGACATCATCTCCTAAAGGTACAGCAATTGGATGTTTGTGTGTTTATCTGTTTGATAACATGAATCTAAAGCAAACTCTTCAAGAGGTACCATGCTGACAATAGCACAAACTACAGGAAAGTGATTAAGTTGTCATTTCTGTGGGTTTAAATTAGCTTTCTCTTCACAGGTGGATTTACTGTAGGTATTTTGTTTAATAGTTCTTTGCAAATTTACATCAGTACAGAACAAAGCTCCAGTGTAAGAGACTTTTAATTTCAGTTAATCTGATTGCTGGTGACTTCTACCCATTACATTCATCGTGTGCACATTATGGGTGCATGCAGTGGGAATGTGTGAGAAGGGATTGTCTAACTGTATGAGTCTTTCATAGTTGAAAATTGACTTTAGGAAGATGTGGCAAGAGGAAGCAGCAGTGGATGCCCCAGTAACACACTAGCTGTGTAACATGACCTGAAGATCAACAAATGTGTGTGCTGGTAACTGATTTAGGAAACTAAAACTGTGAAGTTAAGGGACTCCCACCCCCTTCCCTCCCTTCCCCTTCGGCCTGCTTTCTTTGGCTTGGTTATGTTTCAGGTAGGAGCTGTTTAACTTGAGTGGGAGAGCACAGAGAAATTAAGCATCTAACTTAATATGTTCAAGGAGGTATTGCCCAGACTTCTTGATGCCTGGATTCCTGTGCTGGAGCTGTGCTCCTTCAGAAGGAAATGAACAGGCAGTCCAGGTCCCTGCCTTTTGCAGCACACTGTAGGCAGGCAGTGTGTAACTGCATGGACATGATGTTGGCTTAGCCTAGCTCTGCTGAGTCTGGAAAGCTGTAGCTAGATATGCAGATCACACAGAGGAGCTTGTGTGTGGTGGGGGCGGGTGAAACATGCCATTCCAGTTCAACAGCTCTCATTCCCTGAGACCTCTGGCTAGGAAAATTACCCGGCTTGAAATGTTAGAGTGAGGACCCTTCAAAGGATAGGAGATACAGACCCACACTGCTAGAGCACGTCTGACCCTGTGGAGGATCAGATCGAGAGCTGGTTGTCTTGGGATCAGCAGCCAGTGTAACGTTCCCACTGGTCCTGCATTGTGTGGGTAAGAGCCTTCATCACCGCTGCAGCGCTGCTCCGTTTGGCTGCAAACACACTTACTTTCTCAAGTGTCCAAAAGTCACATTTTGCCTGATGCCTTAGTGTGACCTCCTAATGGAACTAAAGTGTCCTTTCATTAACATGAAACTTCGTGAACACCTGCACCAAAATATTTTAATCACATAATTAGGCAGGCCCATGGTTGCCAGGCATTTCTGATACTTTTGGACTGACAAGCATTTCTCTTATGTGAAAAGGAGGGGTCAGCTCAAAAGTTTCTATTTCTGAAGTGTGCATCTCTGAGCAGCTACCATCATGAGAAGAAAAAAAAAAAGAGGTCACCATCTGGCTTTCTGTAGCTCTTGGGGGATGTATGCCAGTAAATAACCATGTGGTGGGTATCTGTTCCCCTGAGCAAGCTGAACCTGGCTAGACTGATCTACAGGACACCAGACATGCTGACAAAAGGTGGGGGAAGCCTAACCCGAAGGGGGAGAAGGATCCTGGGACAAGAGTTAGCAGGGCTCATTGAAAAGGCTTTAAACTAGGTCTGAATGGGGACAGGGATGAAACCAGGATTACTAAAGTGATGCCTGGGAGCAACATACCAGTGCTTGTGGGTAACAGTGCTAGCAAGTTCTTGCTATCTGTTGTCTCAGTGGGGGTGGGGGATGATGATTCATGTAGTAGTGAAGACATGAGGGGTAGTGATAAGTTGGAAACTACAGAAGGGTCTGAGCGCAGTCAGGTGGGAATTAGGGCTTGTCCCCCAAAAATGTGGCAGTACAATTAGCCCAGCTGAAGTGCTTCTACACAAATGCACACAGCATGGGCAACAAACAGGAGGAGCTGGAGGCCATGGTGCAGCAGGAAAACTGTGATATAGTTGCCATCACAGAAACGTGGTGGGAAGACTTGCACAACTGGAGTGCTGCAATTGATGCCTACCAACTTTTTAGAAGGGATAGGCAAGGAAGGAGAGGTGGTGGGGTGGCCCTCTATGTTAGGGACAGAATTGAATGCCTAGAACTTAAAAATGTGAATGACAGTGTTGAGTGTTTATGGGTAAGAATCAAGGGGAAGGCCAATAAGCAGACATCTTGGTGGGAGTCTGTTCTAGACCCCCCAATCAGGATGGAGAGGCTGATAAAATATTCTATAAGCAGCTGGCAGAGATCTTGCAATTGCTCGCCCTTGTTCTCGTGGGGGACTTCAACCTCCCAGATGTCTGCTGGAAATATAACACAGCAGAGAGGGAACAGTCCCAGAGGTTCCTAGAGTGTGTGGAAGACAACTTCCTAACACAGCTGGTAAGGGAGCCAACTAGGGACAGTGCCCTACTGGACCTGCTGCTTGTTAACAGAGAGGGCCTTGTGGGGGATGTAAAGGTTGGAGGTCGTCTGGGGCAGAGTGACCATGAAATGATAAGAGTTTACAATTCTTGGAGAAATAAGGCAGGGAGCCAACAGAACTGCCACCCTGGACTTCCAAAGGGCCGTCTTTGGCCTGCTTAGGAGCATGGTTGAGAGTGTCCCTTGGGAGGCAGTCCTGAAGGTCAAAGGTGCCCAGGATGGCTGGGCATGTTTCAAGGAGGAAATCTTAAAAGCACAGAAGGCCATCCCCAGGTCTCGAAAAACGAGCTGACGGGGAAGATGACCAGCCTGGCTAAATAGAGAGCTTTGGCTGAACCTCGGGAACAAAAGGAAAG
This sequence comes from Podargus strigoides, assembly GCA_028020825.1. Classification (NCBI taxonomy): domain Eukaryota; kingdom Metazoa; phylum Chordata; class Aves; order Caprimulgiformes; family Podargidae; genus Podargus; species Podargus strigoides. The sequence goes on from CM051630.1 coordinate 1,915,628, forward strand.
TCTACAGCCTTTGGAAAAGGGGGTTGGCAACTTATGAGGAGTACCAAGATGTAGTGAAGCTATACAGAGGGACAATTAGAAGAGCCAAAGCTCAAGCAAAACTCGACTTGGCTGCTACGGTTGAAGATAACAAGAAGAGGTTCTTTCAGTACCTCAATAGAAGAAGGAAGACCAGGGAAAATGTTGGCCCACTGATGACCGAGGCGGGCGCCCTGGTGGTGGAAGACACAGAAAAGGCAGAGGTACTGAATACCTTCTTTGCCTCGGTCTTCACTACTAAAGCGGTCCCTCTTGAATCCCAAATCCTGGAGGCAAGAGGGAACATCTGGAGAGAAGAAGATTTTCCCTCGATAGAGGAGGACCATATTAGAGAGCACTTGGCCAAACTGGACATCCATAAGTCCATGGGCCCTGATGGGATGCACCCGCGAGTGAGAGAGCTGGCAGATGTTATTGCTGGGCCACTCCCCATCATCTTTGAAAGGTCATGGAGAACAGGAGAGGTGCCTAAAGACTAGAGGAAGGCCAGCGTCACTTCAGCCTACAAAAAGGGCAAGAAGGAGGACCCGGGGAACTACAGGCCGGTCAGCCTCACCTCCATCCCTGGGAAGGTGATGGAGTGACTCATTCTGGAGGTCATCTCCAAACATGTTGAAGAACAGGAAGTTATTTGGAATGGTCAGCATGGATTTACCACGGGTAAATCATGTTTGACCAATCTGCTAGCCTTCTATGATGTTATAACTGGTTGGCTGGATGAGGGGAGAGCAGCAGATGTCATCTACCTTGACTGCTGTCTCCCATAACATCCTCATTGGGAAACTTAGGCAGTGTGGGTTAGATGAGGGGACAGTGAGGTGGATCGAGAGCTGGCTGTGACAGATCACAGAGGGCTGTGATCAATGGAGCAGAGTTGAGTTGGAGGCTGTAACCAGTGGTGTCCCCTAGCGGTCAATAATTGGTTCCGTCTTGTTCAACATACTCATCCATGACCTGGATGAGGGGACAGAGTGGATCCTCAGCAAGTTTGCTGATGATCCCAAGCTGGGAGGGGTGGTGACACTCCAGAGGGCTGTGCTGCCATCAGCGGGACCTGGACAGGCTGGAGAGCTGGGCAGAGAAGAACCTCATGAGGTTCAATAAGGGCAAGTGTAGGGTGCTGCCCCTGGGGGAAGAAGAATGCCAGGCACCAGGGTAGGTTGGGGGGGACCTCCTGGAAAGCAGTTCCAAGGAGAAGGATCTGGGAGTCCTGGCAGACAGGAAATTATCCATGAGCCGGCGATGTGCCCGTGCCACCAAGAAGGCCAGTGCCACCCTGGGCTGCACAGGGCAGTGTGTGGCCAGTAGATCGAGGGAGGTCATTCTGCCCCTCTGCTCTGCCCTGGTGAGGCCACAACTGGAATCCTGCGTCCAGTTCTGGGCTCCCCAGTTGAAGAGAGACAGGGACCTACTGGAGAGAGTCCAGCAGAGGGCAACGAGGATGAGTGGGGGACTGGAGCATCTCCCCTGTGAGGAAAGGCTGAGAGAGCTGGCACTCTTCAGCCTGGAGAAGAGAAGGCTGAGGGGGGATTTAATTAATGTTTATAAATACCCAAAGGGTAGGTTGAGGGAGGATGGAGCCAGACTCTTTCCAGTGGTTCCCAGTGACAGGATGAGGGGTAACAGGCACAAGCTGGAACATAGGAGGTTCCATTTAAATATGAGGAAGAACTTTTGGGTGAGGGTGCCAGAGCACTGGCACAGGCTGCCCAGAGAGGGGTGGAGTCTCCTTCTCTGGAGATTTTCCAGCCTCACCTGGATGCAGCCCTGAGGGATGTGCTCTAGGGGATCCTGCTTTACAGCAGGGGAGTTGGGCTGGGTGATCTCTGGATGTCCCTTCCAACTCTGACAATTCCGTGAATCCGTGACTGCATGTTTGCACTGGACTGGACCTCAGAAAACCAAGGCTGTGGTGAGTGCTGGGTGTACACTTCCCTCATGACTCTGGGGCTGCTTGCTCGGTGTTCCCATGTCTTCTGCTAAAATCAGCCAGGTCCAGCTCATGTATGAGATAATAAATGTGAAGTTCTTGCTGCTCCACAAGAGGAGTCCTGGCTGCTGCTGTGGATTTCAGCAGTGACAGACCCCTCTGGGGTATGTGTGCAGTTGGTTTTAATGAAAGACAGTTTAGATGTTTCTGGGGATTCAGCTGAAATAAGTGACATATTCATGGCCCAATTCTCATGATGTTAAGCTTTAGCATTGCAGTTAAAAAAAACCCAAAACAAAACACCAAAACAAATCTGTTATCTCAGAGTTTGTAAAGCAAAAAAAGCCAACCTAAATCATCAGAAACTCCCCCAAACCGACCAGCTCTTTAAGGCATAGGGCAGCTCAAATATCTTTTAATGCCCAGAATATTTCTTAAATACTACAGCTGGAATTGTAATAAGCTTAATCCATTCAATTACATTTGATTGCTTTGAGATCCAGGCAAGCCATCCCCTTATCTAGCCCCATTAAACCCTCAGAGATACGATAATAAGATAATTCAGGGATAAAATTACAAGCAAATGTCCTAGTCTGTCCTACAAATGGACTTTTCTCTTCCAGCCAGTCAGTCTGAAGGCTACTTAAATTGTCTGTGACTCTCTTGTTGGGTCACTTTGCCACTATGTTTGGTAACTGTGGGTATCTTGCCTAAGCTATAAATAACAACAAAGCTTTCCCGGGCCCATTCAGACCTGCAGTTCACACCCCAGCAGTAATGGGCAGAGGCAGGACGTGCTTTGTGTGAGATGGAGGAGCTTGCTTGTCACGGCAGACATTGTAAGTTAAGTCAAAATACACATTCAGAACTGGGGCATCTGAATTTGCTGTGTCTGCAGAGTTTTCCTTGTGCCTTTACTCTCTCCCCTTCCTCCCGCTCCCAGGCACAAACTGAGCTTATTTTCTGCACAAATATGACCTAACTTAGAAAGATTCTGAGTCAAACATGAGCTGTTTTGAGTTTGTGACTTAAAATTTACACTGGTTCCATTGAGAGAAAATCTGCCTGCTCTTTTTCCTTAATGACTAACTTTAAGTGAAAGTGAATTTTGAAACTTTGCAGCTCTGGAAAGAATTCCTATATTTTGGGGGTGGAAAACATCTTGATATTCAAGAAATTGACTGAAAAACCACACTGGGGCGTATTCAGCAGCACCTGTTAGGGTGTTCTGTTCCAGTTCTCTGTTACTAAGTGATGTTAGCATATGTGATACTAGTGCCGGGGCAGTTTGCAGGAAAAATGCTAATGCCTCTTTGAAGTGCACACAAGCAAATCCTCCTCTACCACTTCCTTAACCTCAGGGAAAGGTGGAACCTGCAAACATGGCAAATTCAGATGTCCCAGTTCTCAATTTGCTTTTTGATGTAATCCTCCGCGTTGTACAATTTCCGCTTTAGTGAGTACCTCCACCCCACACTGCGAATAACAAACTGTGCTTGGGCCTGTTGGGAGAGAGGTGGGGTCTGCAGATGTGAACTGAGCCCGTGAAAGCTTAGGAAGAGGTTTGTTTGGGCAAGATGTACATAGTCTGGAGGCTGTACAACTCAGTGAGGTTTCCCTCAGGCTGGGAAGCCCAGTACCAGGACTGTGTCTGGTGGGCTGAGCAAAATGCTTCTCTCTTCTAGCTTTTGGAACCTCATTCTGAAGAGATATCCAAGGCAGGGCTGCCATGTGCATTTATGTCTTTCTCTTGCCCTGGTATGGTACCTTCAATAATAGCTATGTTCCCTTTCTTGTCTTTTTTAACTGCCACCTTTCGGTCCTCTTTGCAGGCTTTCTTCATTCGATGCAGATTCCTTTACTACAAACTGTGTGGTCCTGCTTATTTCCAGGCCTTACAGCTCCTTGAGAAGATGTTCTCCCAGAAAGTCAATATTGTGCTTTAATGTGAAATTCCTGGGGTGTGACTTAGATGACTTGGTGATGTTCAAGATGCTCCATCCATGGGAGATCTGGGCCCCTCTAAAATGCCACTTCAGGAAGATCTAGCAGCATTGTCCAAAGCGAATGCCCTCTTGCACCACTGGGAAGCAGAGGCTTGAGGTAGTGTTAGGAGCAGAAGTGAGCTCTGAGGCATCTCAGAACAGTGCAGAGCCATGAAGCCATCGCACCAGCTTACATGGTCAAAGGTAGCAGGTGCCAAGCTGAGTCCCAGGGATGTGCTCTCAAGAGGGGTGTTACCAAAGAGTAATAAGCAGCTATTCCATCATGGCCTTGGTGCAAAGCCCTGAAGTCCCTCCTAGTTTCCCCCCGCTGTTGGATAATTTTGTGCAGTGAGCCATGCTGCTCAGGGCACTTCTCTCACCCACTTTGGCAATTCTGAAAGCAGTTTGGGCTGAGCCTCAACCTGTAAATCTCCTTCACTGCTAAAACTTGTATTGAAAGCCACTTCAAGGACTGCTTTGTTCCTGGTCCTGCTCTTTAATGAAGTATTGGAATCTGTTAGTAAATAAACTGAGTCAATTGTCAGCATTGTTGATGCAGCAGGAAGGCAGGATGGCTGAAGCCAATTTTAAATAGCAATTAAAACGTCTGACTTCATAGCGAGCAAATAAATACTCCACTCTTTTATTTTCCTAAAGAGATGTTGATAGATACTGGAGTATGAGGGTTTGCAGCGAAGTATAGACTCTTCTCTAGTGTATCTTTCTGCCAAACGATGGGATAGCCTCGCTGTGTACTTAGGATGCTAAAGACATGTTGTTGGCTCACAATTCTTATAATGTTGGGAAATGGGGAATAATTTTTCTTACACAGTGGGTAGATTATTTTTTTTTTCTTCTCTCAGCTACTTTTACATGAAAAATGAAACTTGATAAAACTAGCATTGTTTTCCATATAGTAGTTAAGATACCTAATTCTAGAATTAAATGATTCTGATGCTTTGTGCTTTAGTGCTGGGGTGTCAGGCAAAGGAAGCATTTTTTCCAGTTTCTAAACAGAGCTGATTAGTGTAATCATCCTGTTCTTCAGGATTTTAAAATAGGTTTCTGAATTTCACATTCATTGTTAATTAAAAAAAATCTGGACGAGCAGAACAAGGTCTCTTTGGCTAATTTCCCACTGATTTGTCAGCCTCAAGTTGACTTCATATTTTCAGGAACTAATCTGAAAGTGTTGTTGGGGGAGTAATTCTGTTCTGATGGAGCAGCTCTCCCTGTCAGAAGCTGGTTTATCACTTCAGCATGCTCAGGCTGCTGGGGCTTAGCCAGGGACATGCACTGTGCCAGACTTTCAGGCTGGGAGCAGACATGTACGGCTTAATATGTTACCTTTAAAAATGACTTTGACTACAGTAATCCCGATTGGAATTGAATTTTTGTAACTTGCAAACTTCACAAGAAATCAGTTGGTTTTTTTTTTTTTTTTTTTTTTTTTTTTTTTTTAGAATTCCAGTAGTATTCATATTATAACCAGTTTTGGAACATGTGTGCTACTGGCTGCAGAGTGTTGGGACTGGGGGCATGTCCCTCCCCAGCCTGGGACCTTCTGGGTGGAGCTCTAGTTTTTGACTGCTGCTTGTCTTACAGGGGTTATGTCAGAAGGGGCAGAGACGAGAAAAGAAGCAACTGGCACAGATGTGTTGAAACCAGTAAGTAAAGTCAGTGCCCTGGAGGAAACCTCCCCAGCTCTTACTCCCCCAACCTCGCCAGTGTCTGGAACAGCCTGGGGTGGCCGGTCTGCACCTACCATAGTCAAGGATGTGAACCCAGAAGTGCTCAGGAGTGGAGTTGCCTGCTTGCCTGGTGAGTACTTGAGCCAGAATGTGTCTGGTAAGTGTGGTTTGGAGGAGGGCAAGGGGCATGAGCCTCTGTTGCAGCGCTATGGACTGGTGCCAGTGCCATTTCTTTTACCCCACATCTCTCCAGAAGCAACACTTTTTGAATTCTCTGAAGTTCTGGATGGGAAGGACAGGAAGTCAAACTTCCCTCTCATGAAAGTCATGTTAAATTGCTCCCAGGAGTCTCAAAATGTTAACCAAGCGCATATGAGTCAGAAATGCCAAATCTGTGGGCTCGTATGAGAAGTTCAAAAAGAGAAGAGTGAGGATGCAGCTAATGATGGGCTGGTGGGCCTGGCATCAGACCTGGTCGAAACAATAGGAACTTGATTCACTTGGTAGATAATTAAAGGGTAAGAGTGCAGAAGATGCTATTTGACAGTGCTCCTGTAAAACCAGTTTTATTCTTGGTAATTAGAAGTTTGGTTGATTAAATGTAGCTGCCTAGATATAATAGATTTTTAGAAAACACTTGATTTCATGACACATAGCGTTGAAAGGAATATCCCAATGAAGTGTGGATGAGCAATGTGTGGGATGAACGATAGCCTAGCTAAATAGCAGATGACAGAACTAGCTATCAAGGGAGGACTTCCCAGAATTGTTCTGCCGAGATCAGTTGTAGGTCAAATGTTACTCAGTGTTTGCATCTGGTACAGCAGCAAGTATCAAATCACTGCAGATAAAACTTCTGCATGGGACAAATATTGGCAGAGCAGTAAACAAAGCTGAGGCTGTTGGACAGAGCAGCCAAGATTGCTTGGTGTGCAGGGCCCACAGAAGAGGTCTTTGTTTAACCAAACATGAAGTAAAGCAGAGGAAGTGAGATCTACCTCTCCAGTGTGAAGCAGTGATTTGGCAGTGTTTGTGTAAGCTGCTCCATGGGCTCGCTTCGTTCCACAGCCAGCAGGAGCCTCGTCCAGTGCGGGGCTGCACTCCATCAGCTCAGGGGCCACATATGAGTTGAAAATTGGCCAGAGAGCAGAGAAGAAGTCAGGCAGGTTTGGTGTGGAGAAGCTGGGAAGGAGAGCAGGAAGGCAGCACAGTGATTTCCCACTCAGTGCTGGGGCTGCAAGACCAATTTTGACCTCAGATGTGTAAAGGAGAAAGGATGACTAGCCAGACTGAGAAAGTGATTTTGCCTCTGTGTACTGGTGATGCCTCTCAAATAGTTTGGGCTGCTCTGATGCCTTTGTTATAAAAGGAAATGATGAATATTGGTGCAGAGGAGGTAACATCTTGTAACTGAATTGGATGTCTTATGGCAGGAGACTGGAAGATTGTTTATCTCCTAAGATGATTGAGAACGAGGTGAGAACACCTTTGTGCAGGAAAGGGAAATACGACTTCTCCAGTCTTCTAGAAAAAGGTGAAATGAGAAACCAAGTGTAGGGCAGTGTTACGGTACCTTCAAACATGTGATTTTGCATTGGGAGGTAAATTTTTAGAACAGATTCCAAGGATTTCTAATCGTCTGGTCTGCTGCTCAGAGTGGGCATTTTTATACTATGTACAGCAGCCAAAAAATGACAGGGCTTGAGAGAGAGGGGTCTTGAAGAGAAGCTATTGAAAAGAGAAGTCCATGCTATTGTAGAACCCTGACTATGTGACCTAATACTTTAGTTGTTTTCTTTGTCACAGATTCCTATTGTAACACACAAATATTAAACGAGGCAAATGCATTTGACTATGAGATGAAGGGATGTGCCCTTAAAATGCATTGAAGAAACAAGGGTTGGGTTTGATACCACTTCCAAGGGGGCTTTCCTCTAAGGGAGGAATGACGTTTTCTGTAGCAGCAGTATGGGATTTGACTGACATCTCTTCTCTTGTGTGTCTCCTTTTGGATTTCAGTGGACAATCCTCAAAGCTGAGGGAATGCACTTGCCATTCAGTTAAATGCTTTATGTTAGACATTGGTAATCATGTAATTATTACATTAGAAAGGATAAATTTTATAGTGGATAAGAGCGAATTCATAAACTAGTAACTGATTAGGAAGAAATTTTCCTTTCAGTTCTGCATTCTGCTCTTGAATCGTCAGTGTTGGAGACCTAGCCCTCGTGGCTGCAGTTGCTTTTTTGACCTGGTCAGGTAATTCCCAGGCTCCTGTATGGAAGTTCAAGGTTTAATCAAGTTCTGGTCATGCCCAGCTTCCCTGATGGACAAAAGATGTTGCTTCAGAGTAAGAAAGTTTTTACTGAGTCTGATTATTAAGCAATTTTTCCAGTAATTGAGTGCTTTGCGCTTTTTTTTTTTTTTTCAATTTTCTGATGCTCCCCTTAGCTTGTGAAACAAGGTATATTAATAAGCTTTTTCTAATGTCTCTCCAGCTTTTTGATTATGCAGTATCCATAATACTGTATTTCAGGAGTAATAAAACTCCTCCTAAATCACACAGATGAGGAAAGGTTCTGTCCCTGCTGTTAGCAGGAGAAAGCCTGTGTCACAGTTCTGGCCTTGAGAGGGAGAAAGCCCTGCTTCTGAGTGATGCCCATCTGTGTCTGTGGCCCTTACTCAAGTCACATCCTAGTGGCAGATTGACATCACACCAGGGCAGTTTTCTGTGCTTGGGGCTGTCCATCTGTGACTGTTTTACCTGTCAGCTTGCATGCTTGTCCCTGGGATGGAGAGAGGTGGTCCAGGACAGTATCTCCTGGGGCAGCAATTTCAGAAGATATAGAAGGGTATAGCTTTCTCTGAGCCTTTGGTTCTGTCTTGTGCTTGGGATTTTTCCCCCCTCTCTCTCACGCAATTTGTATGACAGGAAATGGCTCCTGGTCTTGTGAATTACTTTTCCCACAATAGAGGTGCAGTCCCGACTGTTCTCCAGATCACTTATCTTCCCGGTGACGTGCATGAGCACAGAGTGCTGGTCACTTGAGCAGGCTCACTTCATGGCTCTGGGTCTCTGAAGCAGTGTGTCAGCATACTCTTTACCTCTCTTTTGCATCTGGAGAGGAGGCTGGATGTAATTCTGGAAATACCACTTTTCATGTCCTTCTTTTCGGAGTTCTCAATGCATGTTGTGGCTAAAGCCCAGAGCCAGACTATCATTTAGTTTTGGGAGCTCATAGAGCAGGCTTGGTTCCTGTGATAAACTGTGTCTTTGGCCTTTTGGAAAGTGGGAGGCAGAGAACTGTTGTCATGGCTAAGCTAAGCAAAGGGGTTTCTCCTTCCTCAACATACCACAATGCAGCTGTGTTGCCCATACTGTGCCTTATCTATTCCCTAGACACTGAGCAAGCTAATGAAAGCCTGGCACGCATTCTGTCCTTGTCAGAGCTGCAGGCAGGCAAGAGTGTGCTCCTGGGTTGTCTGCTCTGCAGCCTCTGAGGACAGCTCCAGGGTCCTGCTCTGGGGCTTTGCTCCCAGGAGGAGATATCTGTTCCGTGCTTGGCTCAGCCTGCAGTGTGTGTGCCCAGGCTCATTAGGTAGTGATGTTGTTCTGCAAACTTGTCTGTGTTCTCTCGTCTGACAGCAATGTGAATATTGTAACATAAGTGGAGGTGAGATTATTTATCTTGAGTTTGAGATTCTTGCTTTTCTCAAAAGGTTGGGTTATCATTAGACAACTTCAGCCAGATTTCATGACGAATGTGTTTTGGTAGAAGACAGCAGTCCAAATTGAACACCACCATGAGAGAAAGACAAGCAGAGCTCAGCTACTTCGCTCTGGAGTGGCATTTGGGTGCTTTGGAAGTGTGTTTATAGCCTGCTGTGACCTGCAACATACTCTATGTCTAGTTCTGTGGAGCACTTCCAGGAAGGTGATGTGGTGGTAGAAGGGGAATATGAGGCATACACACCTGGAACCAGGCTCTGTTGACTTCCTTGTGTGACATTTTTTTCCCCTTTCTTTTTCCAGGTACCAGAGATAAATCAGGACGTGCGGTGGCCATAATAACAACACGGAACACAGCCTGGTTAAATCCCCACTGCAACACCAGTGAGCTTGTACGCCTCCTTCTGTACTTGCACAGCATCCCAAGGTTTGTGACACTCGGGCTGACAGGGTGGATGCTGCTGCCATGTCCACTTTGCCTTTCAGGGCTGTGGAAGCTGAGGTGGTAAATGGAATGGGTTGTCTGTATTGGCCTAGGAACCTGGTCCAGACAGTCCCAAAATTGTACAGGTGGGGATCTCCTGCTAGGGTGAACTGGGTGGTGCTCAGTCAGCACTTTGGCTGTTCTGTATGTGCCTTGTGCACACAAGGTAGCAGAATTAGGTATGCAGTGAATATTTTCATGTGTTGCCGTGAGTCTAAGCTGTTCTTGCTATCCTTCATTAGCTCAGAAAATGAGATTTGGGAGCTGTGATGAGGCAGTCATGCAGCAGCTCTGAGCTAGTGTTGTGACATGATATTTTAAAGATGGGCCTCCAAGCGGAGAGGGAGGGAGGATCTGCAAGGGTTGAGCAAATCTGCCTTGATGTCTGGCTGACAATTGTTTCTGGAGTTTGCTGCAGCTAGTTTTCCTTTCACTGTGACAGACTCTTCCCCCACCTCATCTCGGACTCTACTGAGACTTTGTTTGACTTTTAGATGATTAAACTAATAACAGGTAAAGCTAACTCGGTCAGTGAGGGTTTTTTTTTTTTATTTTGTTTTGAAGCCTTTAATCCATTAATAAAGGGAGCAGGCTTAACCCATGAGAAAACTGCTTCTACCCATGCTTTGTTTCTTATGCTTCTCACTTCAAATCTGATTCTGGGCAAGACAGATGTTGGGTCTGATCCAGAATGGCTGTTCCTGTGAAGCAGTGTGGCTAAGGCCAAGCTTGTCCCTGAATGCAGTTAGGAAGGACTGGTATTCCTGTGTGGATTACACAGAGCAGGTATTGGCACCTTTGTGATCTGTGAGATGTGTCCTAGGAATTGGAGAAATGAGGAGTTAGGTGGAAATAGCAAAGGTAAAAACTGAACAGTCAAGGTGGTGGTTTTCATGTGTGTATTTTGGTTAGGAGAAGTTAGTTCCCTGTCCTTACAGAGCCATAAGGTACTGGTTTTTTTCAGTCATGACCGCAGGTTCTGTTTCCATAGACTTGTTGATTTTTCATTAGTGACAAACATGACCCCTTTTTCTCTGTCCTTGCAGACCAGAATGTCAGGCTTTGGGTCTGACTGTCCTTGTGGATGCTCGTCGCTGTTCACCAGTTCCTGCTCTCTTCAAGGCATTCAGCATATTGCAGGTGAGCCTTGAGCTTGGGCAAAGGAACACTCGTTGGCTTGCCCTCTTGGTTCCATGTTACATCTCCATCTGCTGCTTACGTCTCCATCTGCTGCCTGGCTTTCAGTTCGCTTTGGGAGGTGGAATTAATGCACCCAGCCCTGTTTTAGGAGGATGACCTGGACTTGCCAAACTGCAAACAAAGCAAAAAAACCTAAGAAAGTCTGAGTTAGGAGAGAACAGCCCTCCCCGTCCCTCCAGATTTGCTTCAGTATCTGTGCTGAGAACAGCCCATACCCAAGTCGAAACGCTGGCATGAATTATCGTGCTTGGAGATGATGTCCCTTGCACTGAGGGCTTTGTGAAATATGCAGGGATTTTTGCCCACCACAGAGAAGGGAGAAAGAGAGACCTCCACCTGCTGCAGAGGGAAGGGAACGACACTGCTTGTCATGCCAGGTGGAAGAGCACATGCAGTTGTTGATGTGGCTGTCGGTGAATGATTGGAATCGGATGTGCTGTAACTCTATATTGCTTTAGGTCAAAGGCTTTCATGTCAGTCACTGGGAAAGCAAGTGGGTTGTGTTGCCCTCGCTCTTAGATAGTTTCTCTCTGTTGCTGCTAGAAAGCTGAGGGCACGCTGGGTTGTAGCTATGACTAATCTTGTTTAAGCAGGTGTTCCTTTTAAATCAGAGCTTAGGTCTCTTAGGACTCCATCTCTGCAAACTGGAACAGTGCAGTGTTTTAATGAGGCTAGTGTCTCTGTGGTTTGTGTGCTTCAGTGCCACATCTGAGAGTTGGGGCTGAGTCAGAGGTCTGTCCTCCTGCTTCCTGGGCTGGGTGGAGCTGTGAGCTCTATCAGTGTGCTCATTTTCTGTGGTGAAGGGGTAATCTGGTGCCCTGCTCAGTTCTACAGAGGTAACAACTAAGTTATCTTCTCTTCTATGCTGTGCCCACATGGCAGCAGACTTGCTAAAGCTTTTGAGCATTTTGTTGCCCGTGGTTCCATGGTCTTGTCTTAGTGGGATAATTTGGAAATCGGCAACACATTGAGACACAAGGTGCTTTTTGGGTTTCCAGTCTCATACAAGCATGGCAGGAACAAAGCCATTCTAACTGTAAATTTCCTATGCTCTGAGAAGAGGAGGGGGGGAAGCTTTTTGCAGTGCGTCTGTAATATCCTGCTGTGATGGCTGTTTGGCTCTGAGCACCTTGTTATCAGGGTGGTGCAGCAGTTAGTTAACAGGGATTAATGTGCTGCAAGACAGATTGCTGGAGCTGAGTGTGTGCTCCAGGTCACAGTGACTGACACAGGCTGATGACTCTGCTTGTGGTTTTCTGGTCCTTACCCTGACTCTTCTGCAGACTCTAAACAAGACTTGTTCAGCTAGCTCATCATCTGGTTATGGCACGGGAACAATCCCTGGCTCCTCTGAGCCACTGGGAGATGATCAGCGTTTACCTCTGTACTCCCACAGCGGTGCTCGTCTGCTCTGAAACAAGGATAGAGACATACAGAAACCTGACTGTAACTACAGGGAGGCAAGCTAGGCTCTCTAGAGCACAGCAAGGTTTGCTGGCCGGTGGATGCAGGAGCACAGTCTGTGTGTTGTGCCTGTAAGGTCACAAACCAGGTCATTTCCTTGGGGTCCTTTCTGAAATCCCTGACGCATCCCAGTGTCTCTTTGGCAGACTGCCTCTGGAGCTCACTTCTCTGCTGTTCTGCTCTCCACTTCAGCTGGCTTTTATTTACATGACTTTTGTGAAGTCTAGTATGATAGTGTGGGTGGAATCTGTTAAATGTTGAGATCCAGTGTTGCTTGTTCAATTTTGAAGGGACATTTTCCTCATGAGCAGTGAGAAGTGCTGCTTCATAGTGGGTAAGCACAGATCAAATGACCTAATGCAGAGTCCCTTCCTGCTGCAGTGCTTGGATCTGTTAACCCTAGAGAACTTCCCTGGGGAGGGAAGACTTTGATCCCACAGGTTTGTTTGATCCCCAGGCAGTTTGAACTACTTACTCCACTTTTCCATCTTTCCAGAATAAATGCACGAACGGATTTATAAAGTGCTAATAGACAACATTGAGTGCTTGCAGGTAGCTTTCCCTACAGCTCTGGGAGACTGTCAGTTGCTCTGTCTAGAGCCACCTCGTAAAGGGGTGAAAGCTCTTCATCCTGTGTGCCTTCAGGGTGGGGGGAGTTGTGTTCTGCAAGACTTTCTTGCCCCTTCCTTTTTAAAATATGGGTGGCTGGGAAATCCTTCTGTCCCAGAGAGCACTGAGAGCAGAGGGAGCAAGAAGGAGCTCTGGCAGCTCCATATGGAGGTGAAGGGAAACGTGCAGTGCATATGTGCTGTGAGAACAGATCATGCTTGTACCTGTGGGAAGCTGCATAATGGTGCTTTGGAGCAAGGATTTTTGCAGAGGTAAATTGGGTTGGGTCACAGGTTGCCACCAGTAAGCTCTGCACTGCAGGGACTGTTCAGAACTTCGCTGCTTCGTAGTGCTGGGCCGATCCCTTGGTCAGTGAGCAGGCAGGGCACGGACAGTGGAATGTGTGTGCTGGCCTCCAGTGAACAGATATCTGTGGGGTTTTCCTCTGCCTGAGTCTTCTTAGAGTGAGAGTCTTGAATTTTGCATGTCAGTGCAAACACTTCATCCTGTGATCTGCTGCATCTGTGTTTTGGATTGGGAAGGGAAGAGGCTGTTTATGAAGACACAAATACAGTAGCAGTTCAAAGCAGAAGGCTTCTGTGCAAACTTTTCTGTTCAAGGGGTATATTTACATGCCCTGTTACTGCAGAAACACAGAGGACCTTGGCCAGATGTTAAAGACCAGGGACCTCCTGGTACTCCATTAGAAGTGGTCACTTTGAGACTGAGCATGGTTTTTGGGGACTGTCCCATCTGCACAGGCGTTTCTGGCAGCCTGTGCTTCACACTGTGCCAATGATGTTAAGTCTGGCCATGGGCTTCCATTTGGGTCAGGAAGCCAGAAGACTGTTTGAAGCTTCAGTCTGAGAAAGATGGAAGAAAGTATCTAATTCTCTTTTTAAAGAATAATAATAAAGGGGTTAGATATTTACCCTGGTGCTTTCTGAGCTCCTGTTGATGTCCCTCTCTTCTATGCTGCCCACACTGTGCCTGTTTTGGGAGATGAGGAGTTTACTTACCTGTGGGGGGACTCTTTGCTTCCACATAGATGGTTTTGTTAGCAAAGGCTGTAAGAGATTGTGCAGAAAGCTGCAGGGAAGCTTCCTCAAGTAGCATCCTGCTGCTTCCAGCTCTGCCTGTCTCCCAAGGTGCTCCTGTGAATAGTTTTAGTCAATTTGGATTGTTTCATCAGTGCTGGATGAGGCTGATTCCTCTTCAGCTGTTGAAAGAAAAAAAATATGGTGAAAAATACTTAATTTCTTTGGAAATATGACTGCTTCTTGGATTGGAAAGCCTTGAACTTCTCTCCTGACAGCTTTATTTGTGTGTGGTTTTTCAGTCTCTATTTTCAGCAGTAACAAACAAGCCAGTGAGTGTTCTGGCTGCTGTTGTAACCTTGTTACGCCATCACTGCCTTTATCCCTCACTCAGATTGCACATCTCATGACAGAGTAGAAGAGGGATTGTGAAAGAATAAATTTTAGTACCACGATCTGTCTTGAATATGTGGCTAGTCTTCATCGTTCGGTATGTTCTGCAGACAAATTCAAAGCTGCTGATAAAGCTGTAGTACGTCCCCAACCTCTCTTCAGATGAGCTTAAATATTTACCTAATACAGCCTAATTATGCAATAAATTTGTTTTGGCCTTTTGATCAGTGTTCAAATAACAGTGAAAGTGTGTATAATTTGCTTTGGAGAAGATTTGAGAAGACTGAGAAACCTCTCAGTGTTTTGGGAGGTGTTTCAGTTGGGATTTTTTCCTGACAGTTCAAAAGGATCCTGGGTTGGGACCAGATGAGAGAAAGGTCTTTTCCTCTGCTCTGCAATATCTGCTGCTGTTTTCACTTGCAGAATTGGGTCTCCTTGTGTTGGCATTGTTTCTTAATTGCTGTACTCGGCCCAGTGTCAGGAGAGGTGGCTCAGTCTCTGCTGGTGCACTTGCCTGTGTACTCTAGTGCTGCTGCTCATGTCAGATATTTAACATTAACTGGAGCTCTTTATTTAAAGAGCTTTCCCTTGTTGCCATGGCCTGCTGTATGGCAGGTTCCTTGCAGCTGAAGCAACACTGGAAAGGATTTGCTGCTTGACTGTTTCCAAGATCTTTGCAAAGGTTTGAAGACCATCTAGGAGAC
The DNA here is from genome assembly GCA_028020825.1 of Podargus strigoides. Taxonomy (NCBI): domain Eukaryota; kingdom Metazoa; phylum Chordata; class Aves; order Caprimulgiformes; family Podargidae; genus Podargus; species Podargus strigoides. The sequence continues at coordinate 1,930,894 of CM051630.1, forward strand.
ACCTAGATGGTATGGCTCTTATTTGGAATGGCTCAAATGGCTGTTCTCCTTGCTATCCTGGTCCAGGCATCAGAAATTTCCAGGCCCTGCCTCCATGGTCTGGATCTTTCTTCTCCATTTCCCTCTTCCTGCTGTTGCTCTCTGTGTTTCTCACTTTCCTGTAGAGTGCTTCTATAATTAGAGAGTTGCTCCTGGATCACAGAGTTTGAACTACAACTGCCAGATGTCCCTTGTATTTGGAATTTCTGGTGGTTTAACAGTAGCAACAGGATGCAAGTCCTTGATTGGGAGTTGGCAGTAACTAAAAGACAACGTTTTTGGCACTGTGGGGAGAAAAAAAAAACCAACCCACTTCAGTTAGGACAATTGACCAGTGAAGTTTTCAAGAAAAAAGTTGGACATTGAATATCGTTCTTTTCCCTCCTCCCCTCCTTCCCTCCTGACACATTTCCCTGTGCAGAGGTTTTTTAAGTAGAGCCAAGACCTGACCTCTTTCATTGCATCCTGAAATACTGCAGGACTAGTTGATCTGAAGCTAACTACCTTAAGGACATAGCCGTGGTGGTCTGTAGAGTGGCCTTCCCTATCCCTGGTGACTGCCTTCCAGGCTTTGTAAATACCCTTGAAGGATAAATTCCAATCCCTTGTACAAACCTGCTGTGGTACATTCACCTCAGCATCCCAGGCGGATCAGTAATGGATTTGCGCTCTGTTCTGTTGCAGGACATGGATCCTCACTGCATTCATGGAGTACTGCTGCTGGTTGAAAGAGATCTGACTTTTCGGATGGAGAAACCACCAGCAGGACAGGTAATGGAACCATTCATCCTGGGGTTGCTGGGGAGCTCTTGATATCCTCCATTTAACTCTCTGAACAGCCAGTTCTCTGTCTGCTGATGTATGTTTATTCTCACATGAAATACCTGTAGTTGTTCTCTGCATTTTATGGTTGTGGCCTCTATATGTGGTATTTATAGGGTTGTAAAGTTTGTGAGCTGAATGTAACTCTGTCATGCTGTGTTTATTGCCGAGTCCATCAGTGACATTTGTGTCATAATTATGCAGTCTGCTGGGGCCCTCAAGACACAGGGTTTGTTGGAAACATGGATAAACTGCATGGAGAAGCCCTGCACAATTAACAGTAATAGAGATGCTTTTCATGTTCTCCTGTTAACAAGTGGGGAAATCCTTGGTCAGGAAGAGGTCACATTAGGCTAAATCCTGAACTCCATCCTTTGAAGGTACTTGTTGCTTTCCTGGATTTTGCATATCTCATATTTCCTCTCCTCATAGCTGCTGCTGTCAGTGGCTGAGCGACTTCTGGAAGAGGAGATGTGTGTGTCTGTGAGGTTCCCTTTGCAGCTGAAATGTCTGAGGTTGCTAATGAAGGAGCATCACAACATCCCTAGAAGTAAATTTGCCTTGGTATTCCATAGCTGTACAGGAAATGTAGGTTCTCAGCCCCTCTCATTGCCTGTGGTGAGTGAATAGAGCATCAGGCTGCATCTTGGTCATCTGCCTCTGCTCTAAGACTGTTACAAGCTACAAGAGTGCACTGAAATTCTGTGCCTGACAAAAGCCTGTAGATGTTAGAGTAGGCCAGTACCTCCCTTTTGGCTCTTGTGGATAAAGGCATTGTGAATAGCATCAGTTTTGCTGTGTGTGAGTGGTGTGCTGCCCTGAAAAGCTAACAAATTATGTATGCTATTAGTCCATTTCCTCATTGCCCCCAGGTGGAAGGATTTGAAGTAAGAAAGGGGGCTGCAGGTGTGTGCATGGAGGAAGAGCTAGAGAAGACATTAAACACATCAAACAAATACAAAGTGTGTAGGAGGGAATAGAGCAAAGGCTAATAAAGACATGAGCATGCAGGAGGACTTGGAAGCATCATCACTATTTTGTAAAGAGTTGGAAAGTTCACAGAGGGTTTGTTCGGGTTAAATGTCTGCACCTGAGTTCCTGGTGTCTGGGCTGGCTTCAGTGTACCTGCAGGAGCACTTGTCTGTTTCTCTGCTGTGTATAAGAATGCTCTGAGGTCCTACAGGCTCACAGAAGGCAAGTTATCTGTGTCAAGATGCGGGAAACACTTGGAGTGCATAGCTGCTGCGATGAGTGGAGAGTTGAGGGCAGGGCAGAGGCTGCTCTGTTAAGACTGTTTTTCCAGAAAGTGAGGTAGGGAAGCTGGGGGCTGGATTTAACCTCTCTGACTCTCCAGACAAACGTGGGAATGTATGAGGGAGTTGCTCTGCTTATACTAGGAGGTGCTGGCTCTGCAGAAGGCTGGCTGCTGCCAGACTTCTATCGCAGATGTTCTGCTTGGTGAAACAGTGTGTTATGGCCTGCACTCCCCCAAGGTTCACCCGCTAAGCTGTACAGCATGCTGCTCTAAGATTAAATTTTTTTTTTTCCCTTCGTATTGTAGTTATATTGCAGATATACAATATACACTGTGTGCTTTGTTTCTGTGCAAGATAGATAAAGAAATAAAGGATTCTGTCTTCTGTTAACCTTCCCCTCCTTCTCCAGTACTCACACCCTAGTGCAAATGTGCTTTTATTTCTTCTATTCCTGTGCAGTTTGAACTTCTCACCTCCATGAAATCCCTTCATAAGCACATAGACAGCTCACAGCTGCCTGTAGAACTGGATGGGACCTTCCCCTATTGCCACCGGGACTGGTTAAGCTTCCGCATGGTGAGTAGGATGTCTTGTGTTCTTTGGTATCTGAGAGGAGAAATGGCATGGTAACGGAGCTGAAGCAAGAGGGGCTTGTCAACAGCTGAACCCACAAGCATTAAAAGACAGTGGTTCCTGTGATAGCTACGTATGCAAATGAAACAGTTATCAAAAGAATACTAATACTGTCTTCATAAAATGGATGCATGCTGTGATGTATTGGCACGACTGCAGTAACTAAAATTTTAGTTTTTAACTCATCTGCTTGACCTGCATTAATTCAGATTTGACTATATTTTGAAGGGAAAGAAGAAACAGAATCCTGTTTTGTTGTGAAAGTCAGTGGCACTTCTCTTTGGTTATACTCTGAGGCTGAAGGGCAGACGCTTCTTGTGGTACTCTCAGGAGAAGGTGTTAGCATCATGTTGCCTTTGAACTAACAATCAAGAACTTGAGCATAATAAAAACAGATCCTGTTAGTTGTGAAGCAGGTTCCCCAGACCAGGCTAAGAGCTCCTTAGTAAAAACTGCAATCCTGACAGGAATGAAACTTGGAAGTTCCTGATAATCATTTCTGATCCTTCTAGGAATGTATTTTTCCTCCTTTAGATATAATTCACTTACTAAAGTTGTCATCAAATTTGAACTCTTTAGAAGGCATCTAAATGAAAAATACAGAGAAGATTCAGCCCAGGGACATGTTGTATTCATCTTTGAGAGCTAGCCTTGTGAGGCAAGGAAACAAAAAACCCATGCAGATTCTGTGTTTGGTGAGTCTCAGGACCCAGGTAACAGGAGGAGGCAGTACCAGCAATGGGTTCCTGCTCCCTGATGTCCAGCTGCTTTCAGTATGCCTCAGTACCATGATCCTGTTTGGCCTTTGTGCTTTTCTCCAGAAGAGCTGTGGATCAAGAGATGTACAGTGAACCATACCCAGGTGTGGATTAGAGCACGCCCAAGCTGCAGGGAGGCTGACCACCCAGTGGAAACGTTTGAGCTGATCCAGGTTAAGCCTCGGGCAGAAAGACTGAAACTGCAGCACTGAAACACCATTTATACATAGGTAGCCTTGGCACAGGGTGCTGCAGGTGCTGATAAGGAGTGCTGCAGTCACCAGTGCATCCGTCACACACTGATGATCTGTGGCAGCACTGCAGTGTTGGCTATGCAGCAGGGTATGTGCAGGCTGCCAGGAGTCTGCAAAAGTAGTGTCTGTGGCACCAATACCCAGCTCTGTGCACACTCGTGCTGTGGAGGGAGCACAGGTCCTGTGATCACATGCTTGTTGAATCTCTAAGAGCTGTTTTGAGACGTGATTTGGCATGCTGAGACTAGACAGGATTAAAACTCTGTAAATTTGCACAGATATTTGCTGTCTTCACGTTGTTTGACTTGCTCACCCTGCTGGATGACAGAACTATCACTTCTGCTTCCAAAATACTCAGTGGTCTTTTGGCTGTGATCTCAGTACCCAGAGTGCTGCATGGCACATGGTGCAGCACTTGAAGCAGGTTAAGGTATTAGTGATAATACCACTGCGTTGCTGGTGGCAGGCTTCAGCAGTCGCACTCTGCATGTACCAAATGTTAACTTATCTTTTTTTAACTTATTTTAGAACCCGTATTTTAAACTTGCATCTGGAAGTACTAGTAAACTTGTATCTAAAAGTACTAGCAGTAGAGGTACAGAAGCCTAGTCTCTGTGCCTGGGACTGGATTTGAGGATTTGAGGTTTATTTGGCAGTGAGGAAACAGAGAAGCTTTGCAAGAGGTTATGGATTAGTTTTCTGGACAGAGTTGAGAAAAGCTTGAGAGCTGAGGTGCTCTGTGCATGCAGAAGGATAGTTCTTGAAGGAAGGAGCATGGTATCAGACTGCTTGTTTCTCTTGTATCTTAACATGCAAAGCATTACTGAAGGGAGTTAGTGTAGGAAACCATCTGCAGGAGTTGCCTATTTATACCATGTACTGTGTGTGGTAATGACCCATATGCTCAGCCCCTTTAAATGTGCAGCTATGTGGCAAACAGTGTTTATTTCCTGTCTCAGTGATCTCACCTGCATCCTGCTTGCTAATGTGTCACTGCTGGGGCTGTTCCAGCACTCTGGGAGGAGGGAGTTCAATTCAGGGAAGATTCAAACAGCTGCTTTTGCTTTTTTGTTTTGAGCATGTTTGTTTTGGAATAGCTGCTTCTCCCTTCTCTGATTTCAGTGGCTACAGGGTGGCATCTGACTCTGTTTAGGCTTTATATCAGTGACTTTTTTAGAAAGTACTGTCTCATGAACCCCTGTGAAACGTTTGGGAGGTTTTTTTGTTTTGTTTTTCCTTCCTCCACCCCCCACGAAGGGAGGAGGGATTTCAGATTTGTCAGTAGTTTAAGGTGCTTAATTATGGAATTTTCCTAATCTTTAATTTGAACTACTTTCAATATAAAGAGAAATGATTTAGAGAAATTCCAAGTACTCATTCTGTGTTTTATTCCTCCAAAATGAATGCATAATGATTCATCTTAGTGGGAATTTACAAGAAATGCTAATAGTAGAAGAATGTGGGATGTAAGTGTACTGATTATTTTTTTTTCTCTGAAGTGTGGCAGTGAGTATGCAAGTTTATAAGGTCTGCACAGAGGCCTTGGTACAGTGATGCATCTGAAGCCTTTGATGGGTCTCTCTGCTGATACAGCCTCACCAAATGGTGTAATTGAACCCTTGGGTGAATGCATTTGATCCTTTCTTGATTTCTGTACTTTTAACCTGCTGCAAGCTGAAAAGACAAATTTGTTGTAAGCCATGAGACAATAATCTCTGTCTTGGTCCTTTCTTTTTGTAGAAGCTGGAACATTTGCTACAAGGATGCCATGGTGCTTGTGCCTTCCTCCAGGCAGCCATTCATAAAGTGGAATCTGGAAAATTACCAGAAAGAGCTGAGGTAAGCATGTCCCTCACCTTATGTCAGAGGTGGGCCTGGGACAGACCAGAGCAGGAGGCTGGACAGCTGCAGAAAAGCTGTAGCTTTGGATTTGCAAGCTGTAGTAGCAGGGTGTTTTGAGTACTGTGTGTCACAGTGGAACTGTCAGGACAGCGGGACTAGTAGAAGCTAATCCAAATGACATGATGGAGGCTGCACTGAATGTAAAAACTGGTCCTTTATCCCTCAGTGTCACCCAGAAAATCCCTTCAGCTGTGCTCGTTGCTGCTGAGTGCTTGCTCCAGCATCAGAATGCATTCTTTGCAGCTCCTCAGCTCTGTAACTGGTACTAGCATTGGTGTCTCTAGTACTGAGCAGCTGCCTCAGGCTGTGCCACACCAGGTTGGCTTAAGTGCCCTGGAAGCAGAAAGTTAGGTGACAACATAGGTGGTGTGCACAAGGCCAAGGCTGTACGGTTCCAGCTTTGCTGACTCCAGAACAGAATTTTGGAAGTGGGCAAGAGGAGAAAAGTACAAAGGCTGAGCCAATGTTGTTGCAAACATGTTATATCCCCTGCTCTTGAGAAGCTGCTGTATCCCTGACAGAGTAGGAAATTGCTGCCAGCTCTGCATTGAGTGTCCCAGCAGTAAAACAATGGAAGATACAATGGTGGCTTCTCTGGACTTTCCTGCACACAGGTGTATAGCCACAAACCCTTCACATGCGTTTTGTCCCACAGCTCAGAGCCATGCAGGTCCGGGCTCTAGGAGCTAGCTGTGAGTGGAAAATGAGGCTGGAAAGCTTTCTAAGCTTCCTATGCCCAGCAAATGGATTATGGACCATGACAGGAATGTGGTTTCAATTTTAGCCTGGTGGGGAAAGTATCAAGAGCGTAAGGAGCACTGTTTGTCATTTTGGACTTGGCAGGCTTGAGAGAAACTGCCATGGGACCCAACCTCCCTCTTTCCTAGGGTGGGCCAAGGTGAGATGTGGTTTGTGTGTGTTTTGGGCTGGGCGCTGGCTTTTGCCTGTTCCCTCGTTGCCTGTAGGTTGCAGTAACTGCTCCTTTCCCTCATTCGGTCCCTCCAGGAGGCAGCTGTGCTGCTGAGGAATTACAGGCAGTTGATGAAGAATGTTCTTGAAGATGCACGGCTGATCAGGCTGCAGCTGGAGGGGGGAGCGCTCCTGGCCAGACTGAGGAAGGAGGAGTCTTGTGTCACTGTCACTCATGACTACAGGTGAGCCCCAAGGGTGGGAGAAGGGGAGGTGGAGATGAGCGAAAAGCAGGCACTGTGAGATGACCCAGCATTGGTGCAGGCTAGAGAGCAGCTTTGTGTAGTGAGGACTTTTGCTGAAAACAGCAAAGGTGAAAAGCGTAATGAATCTTGCTCTTATCCTGAGTGCTTCCTCCCCAATCCAAAAACTTGTCTAGGTGGATTCACTTAGATGGTTAAAGTTCCTTTTCGAAGCCAAATCACTTATCTTCTCTAGTGGAGAGAGGGCTGGATATTTTGTGCACCTCTAAAACACGAGTCTTGATGATGCTGGTGATGAATTTTTAGGTCCAGGGCATGATCGCTGTGCAATTCACCAAGGCACTCCTTATGCAGGGGGATTTCCAAGGACCTCAACTGCCAGGAATGCTTTCTGGCTGAAGCAAGCTCTGATCTCCTCACATGCACGTTGGTACGGTTTGCACAGACAAATATTCACTGCCCGTTTGCAGAACTGGTATGAGAAGAGGGGAGTGAGAGAGGCCAGCTGTTTGAAATACCTAGGGCATTGCACAACTCCTGTTTGTACTGTTAAAGCACCTGAAGCCTATCAGCGTGTGAAGGCCTCTGTGCTATGTGCTGTGCAAACAGCAAGGTAGAAAGACAGCCCTCACACCCAGAAGCTTCCAGCCTGAGGGTGAGATCAGTGCTGACCTGTGGGTGCAGCTGAGTGCGTAGGATGGCAGGGCAGCGTGGAATGGCTCCGTGCATCTGCAGCCTTGCTCTGGTTAAACTCTCTGTTGCCATCACAAGCTGGGAGGTTTTAAGGGAGGGAATGGAGAGAAGATAACAAAATAGCTTGCAGGGTATCTTGCCTAAACACTGGGAAAAGAACAACATTTCTCTTTGAAAATTCAGCAAGTTGATGACAGTGCAAGTTGCTACCTGTCCCTGGGAGACAGGGGTCAGCATTTCAGTGCTGAGTGAGAGGGGAGCATGGGGACAGGCTGTGTAACGCTTGCTTTGCCCTGCTTGCCCTGACTCCTCTCAGCAGCTCTGGCACGCTGTGCAAACACACTTCTGCTGAACTGGTGAAGGACTCTTGATGTAATTTGGGATAGAATTAGTACAGTACACCCTTTTCATTCTGACATAATGTGGAGGAGCACAGATAATGTGGATTGTTGTGTTTTAGGGTATTTATTTGTTTCTTTTAAGGAACACGTAGCAACTTGAGAGTCCTAGGAGAATGGGGAGAACATGCATGGTTTTCATGGTTTGGTTTGGTTTTAAGCTAAACCAGTGTTCTTGTGCGGGGAAATTATCAACTTTGAAACCTGATCTGAGAGAGCCCCTAAGGATAGTTTACTGCTTTGATTACCTTAGGGCAGGGGCAGAGGACACACACATCATTCTTCCATTGCACAGTGTTTGAGTGCATGCTGAGGCTGAGCAGAATGTTCTCTGTTTAATTCAGGTTATATTAGTTACCTGCCAGTATGAATAGAGAGTGTATGCTGTGGATCAGATATATGTGGCTCTATCCAGCCTAAGGAGCATAAGTGAATATAGTGGGAGAAAGTTAGTCCTCTAGCCTGTGGAGCAGTTGTGGAAACAGAAATCCAATTAAAACAGTGTTTTAATTGAGGAAATGCGTGCTTGTCGTGTAACTCTGGGCAGAGGACTGAAGAAGCCCATTCTTCCCTGTTCCAGGATCCTTTCAAAAGAGGGAGAAAGCTCTTATCACTTGGCCAGAGAGTTCTGTGTATAAGGCACTATTGGGTTTAGATCCTCTATAGCTCTGCACTTGCTGCTCCTCTCCAAACTAGTGTTCAGATATTAAAGGTTCTGAGCTCTGCTAACGATGTAAAGGTGTAAAGGCTCCTGTGGTTATGATTTTCAAAGGCTTCTTTAACAGATAGGATCAAAGCAGGGTAGGGACAAGTACTGTATTTGGCCTACTAAGCTAGCATGAAGTGTGGCTATTGAGTATGTGGGTCTGATATTCCATTTTTAATTGGTGACGTGTGACAATGGAACAGGACTGGTTGTGCCTGTGTACTCAGCAGGGCCTGTTGTATTGCTTTTCTGAACTTTGAATTGTAAAATCTCAATCAATGCTTAACAGTCTTTAATTCCACACCCATTCCCCCAATACTTGAAATAAAATTATTTACAAAAGCAAGTCAAGTGGCTTTATTCTTCTGAGCCACCTTTTGTCTCCTGTGTTAATCACGTGTCCCATTGTTTTAGTTTTTTCTTCTCTCTGGTGGTGCAAAAATCTGATCAAGCAGAGAGTCATGACTGCCAAGATTTCTTAGTCGGAAGTTGTGAGGCCAGCTGTAAACAGGTAACTGTCAAAATGTGCAAGAATTGCACAAAAATAGAGGCAAAACCTGCAAGAGCAGGAGTTTTACTGACTCTTGGTTAGTTAAAATATGCCAACCAGGTGTGCAGAGCTAATGGTAAAAAAATGTCATTTTTCTTAAGAGGCACAAAGAGGACAAGCCCAGCTGCACCATCACCTTGGTATTAAAGAAGCAAAAGAGACTGACTTGCTCTTTCTGCAGGGATGTGTTTTGCCAGCTCTCCCAGCTGACTTTATTGCTAGTTTGTGGCTTCATGTGGCAAAAAGAGGTGTAAGAATAGAGATGGACAAACCCATCTGAAAGCGCCTGACTGCAGGTTAGAGATAGTATGCTAAAACAGGCAAGGAAGCAGGCTTGTGCTCTGTGCAGGCTGATGTTACCTGCCAAATACTTTTTTGGAGCACATAACAAACCAGACTTGCTTTAGTCTTTCTTTAGTAATGAAACTTTTCCCTTGGGGTTGTTTTTGGCATGTTTCCCTGCTCTACCCTCCTGGAGAGCTGAGATGGGGTCTGGAGTGTTTCATGACACAGAGCAGTGGGATCTCGTCGCTGCTCCGGTCTGACCCTGGCCTTGTGAGGATTCACTAAGCCAGGGGCACAGCTCCTTTCCTGCAGAAATTGAACTCATCCCATCAGAGAAGTAGTCATGCAGGAGAGGTATGTTGTGGTACAGCCATTTGTTTCCCTGACAGAGGCTTTAAGAGCCTCTGAGAGTCCCTCCTGAATGGTCCCATCCTGAGATGCTGTAGCACCACAGCAGTGGCATTGACTGGTAACTCTACTCAATCTCTGTTCCCAATGGGAGCTGACCAAGAGATCCATGTTGCTTTCTGCACCAAGTACCACTGTAAGAGATAGCCTTGCCCATCCAGCTGCTTATCCACAAAGGGAAAGACAAACTTCTCCAAGCAGACTTTGGATCTCAGCCTTTTCCCAGCATAGAAAGGAGGAGCTGTGTTACCAGAATATGCATCCTGCAGGCAGCCCATCACAGGGAGCTGGCTGTGGGGATGAGGTGTGATCGACTGGTCCCACACTGCTCTCCCACCTCCAGAAGACCAGGCAGAATTTGGCCTGGAGCTGATGTAGGTATGGAACTGATGAGCCAGTATCTTTGTGGTGCTTCTTGAAGAGTTGTCACAATAGCTTCAGCACAGGCTGGCCACCCAGAGGTGCAGGTGGACTGCTGAAGGTGGCATTGCCACATTTTCATTGTTGCTGGAGCTGGCTGGGTTTAAAGCCAGCACGTTTGCTGTCACGCCATCTACTGCGCTGAAGGCTCGGTGCTTCTCCAAATCTCTTAGCTGAAAGCTTCCAGGTTTTGCTGTCCCAGTCTTTCTGTGGGTTGAAATGCAGAGCTATTAGCCTAGCTGGAGTTCCTGTTGGTAAGAGTGGACAAGTGCCATGGTGACACCCATCACTTCAATGTTACTAATATTTAATTTTTCACTTTTGGACAGGAAATCTTTAATAAACTTGGTCTTTTTCGTAAGTTGTGTAGGGATGGCTAGTAGGTGTATCTTTGGTTCTGGGTATCTCATGTATTGATCAACCAACCTGTGGCTTGCAGGCAATTCACTAAGCCCATTGTGGAAGGTGGACTAATGCCTTGCTTATTTTGTGGTGGATTTTGAAGACTTCTCTGACACTTCCATCATAAGCCTGGAGAAGCTGCCAGGAGCCAGGCAGCAGCAGTGGGAGCTCTTACTGAAGTGAGGCAGTTGCGTGAGGCTGGGCAGCAAGACAGGGAGACTTTTAACCTGGTCTTTAGACAGACATTTTCTACTGTTGTTCTCATTATTGCTGCTCTTCCAGCATAGCCAAGAGCTGGGAAACGTTTGCCGAGACAATGTGTCCAGTGATGTCTGTCTTCCTCTAGATAAGCTATGAGTTAGTAGTGGAGTAAATAAAATATAAACATTTTACATTAATACAAAGATGCCTTGCACTAGTTGAACCAGAATACACCTGGTGCATGCCTGGCTTTACCAGCAGACCTGCATTCTCAGCATGGCACAGGAGTAAAATTGCATCATGCTCTGTGTGTTGGTGAGCAAGATAGCCACAAGACTAGGTGTGAGAGCTGAAAGAGAAAAACCTCAGGTGGTGAACAGGCGGCCAGGTTGGGTGCTGGGCTGTGTGCAACATGGAACCAGCAAAAGCATAATCGCTTCCCCCAAGCTCCTGGTCTGAAAAGAATTTGTGCTTGCAAGCTGTGAATAAGCAGCTTATAAATAGATGGAGGAGTGAATTCTCCTTTTGTTTGCAGAGGCAGCATAGTCTCTGTGCTTTGAGGGTGGAGTGACTAGAGCCAAGAGCTGGTTTTGTGAGCTGGCTATTTTTAGTGTGGCTTGGTGATCTGGTTGGAAACCCTGGGTGGGGACTTGAGCTGAGCAGGGGTAATGGGCAGTGCAGAGCAGACTTCCTAATGCTGGACATGACTCAATTATAGCAACAAAGAGAATGATCTAATAGCTAATAGCCTCCACAGTGCTTGTGTCTGGTTTCCACATGCAGAATTGAGGCACTGGGTCTGCTTGAAGCTGTGGCTAATTAATATTGGGATCTCTGCTGTTGATGAAGCACTAGGTTATAGCTGTGTGGTGTTGTAGGAGCTTGTATTTGTGGGTCTTCAGCAAAGCTCCCGTTAGTAGCAATTTGTGGGATGTTTGAAGGCAGACACATGCCAGTCTGCCAAGTGGTGTGCAAACTCTTTTCAGCAGAAGTAATCTTGGATAATGTACAAGCTCTCAGGGGTTCCTGGAGGGCCTGCCAAGGGACTGCACAAGCACCATCTGAAGCTCTATCTGTCTGGGGTCTAGGCAGAGAGGCTGAGCTAATCATCCAAAGCATGGGACAAGTTGGGGGCAAGGGTAGAGAGAAGACAGGTGTCTGCTGTGTAAGTCCCAGTCTGGGGAGACTGGGATGGCTGGCATTCTTGGTTTGGAAGGTAAAAGGGGTGTGCCTGAGAGCTGAGAGCTGCTGCCATACGCTGGTGATCGTGGCCAGAAATCCTTCCTGGAGGTATTACTGTCCTCTACCATCCCCTCTCTGCTTTAGAGATGTGATTGTTTCTGTCTGCTACAGCCAGTGTGATGGGCGCTATTCTGTGCACTCGCATGTGCTTCAAAAGACAGCAGTGCTTGTGTCCCTTTCATTGGTGCCACTTTCCTGGTTTGCTCAACTAGCACTTGCTCATCCTCCTGCCTCTCTGGTAGCTTTGGAAACCTCTCCTGCTACCACTTCTGTGGTGCCGGCTCCTGATGTGGTCTGCGAGATGCATCTTCCATTGATAGGTGTCCTTTGCGTGCCTCTGGACCGAATCCCAAAACCTTCATCTCGTGGTTATGACAAGCTCTCAGTATGCCTTGAAATGAGATGAAAAGCTGTGCTTAAATCCTGGCCTCAAAGACTGGCAGCTTTCTACCAAGACCTCTGTGCTGTTGCTGGTGACACAGAAGATGCTGACAAACACTAAACCTTTGGCCTTTAGCAGTGCACGGGTGGCAGTGCTCTTCCATGGTCTCATTTGTTTGTCAGGTAGGGGGAGGAGCACATGGCGACACTTCTATCCAAACACATACCGTGCTGCTTGGTATTCATTTTCCTCACTGTCTAACCTGTTCCCTCTGTTTGCGTGGTGGTTTTAGCCTGGTAAAAAGCACTTAACACTCACATTAAACCAACCTCGTTGCTCTGGACATGAAGGAGCATGGAGCTGTTGTCGTTCTGAGTGTACCAAGTGCTGTGTGGAGCCAGTTCTGGCATTTGCAGAGAGGTAAAAGATTGCAGAGCTCTGTCTAGGTAAGTTTTCTTTGTTCTTGTAGGCTTTTCACGAGATGGTCCCCCTCAGCTCCCTTTCTGCTGTTTATTTTCTACTGTCTTATGTCCTAAATCTTCCTGGGTTCAGTGGGAATTTACCCAGAAGACTCTGGTTTTACTTGCTTGTTCTTGTTTGCGATGTTTGTCATGCCAACGGGGCATTAGGTAATTAATGACATGCTGTGTGCTTTATCTGTTTAAAAATATTACGGAAAAAATTGCAAAAAGTTTCCAGTATAGGATGTTAACTGAACTGCCTGAAGTTCCTGGCTCAGCCCTGACCATCCCACAAGCACCGTTTTTTATATGGCAAAGTTGGGGTAGATGTTTCTGTTGCTGGGGTAGTTAATAGCACAGTCACTGCTATTATGTGCATCATAACCACTGGGAGTGTGCAAAAGGAGGAATTATTGGGGAAACAGGTATGTGGCTTTAAATGACAGGGGTACAGATTTGAGCAGGGGATCTTGAAACCCCGGTGGTCCTAACTGCAGGAACACAGCCATCAGACCGGTGCAGTCGACCTAGATAACAACACGTGTAAACATAAATAGGTTAATGTACACGGGACAAGGTCTGGAGGTAGAAGCTGTTTACAGCTGGTAGGAAACCACAGCTTGATCCTTGGTGTTCCCAGAACAATGTTTCCACATCCTATCTCGGGCTTCACTGCAGGCTGAGCTTTCCCCATAAGTAAGCTACTTGTTGGTTTGGGATTTCTTACAACATTTTTTTTCCAGGCAGTTTTATGGATCTTACTGGGATTTAAGATCAACCAGAGTCTGCACACAGTTTTATTGTAACTGAAGGCAAGCCAGGCTGGGGAAGGAATCAAAGGTCGCAGCTTGGGACCACACTTGGACACTTATTTCACTGTATGGATCAATCCCTTTGCTTTTAAAGGGACTTCAGAGTCTGTTTCTGCTAAAAACACATTTAAATGAACTGTGCTCCAGAAGAGAATTCTCTCAGCAGTGACAGTGTATGGTGTTAATGGGATGGGTTGCTCCAGTGCGTGTGCTTGTCAGGTAACCCAGTGAGGAGGGATTCAGTCAGGTCTGTGGTCTCAGCTAGATCTGCTGTTCCCATCATGAATGGCAGGAATCCCCCAGGCAAACCCCAGACTTGGTGTTTGACCTCTCTGCCTTTCTAAGGACACTTTGGGGTTCTGAAAACTGTACCAAGCTCCTCAAATACTTTTCTTAGGTAATTAAAATCACCGTGGTTGTTTATGTGCTGCCAAGAATAATTACAGTTTATTTAGCAATATCTGCATTAGCTTCACTGTGGCCAGTTTAAGTTTTAACCTCAGCTGCATGCAAAGTCCTCAGCTTGAGGAGCAGGAGCATGCGTTTGAGGTTGACCTCTTTTTATGGGATCATTACAAATATGGCAATCATGTAGGTTGCTACCAAAATGCATTAATGACCATGAAAGGCTCTAATGCATTTCTCTTCTTGCCAAACAGCCCTTAGGCACACAAGACTTTCCCTGCAAAGCTGGAAGGATTTCTTTCTGTAGCGTTGCTCAGGATGTGTAAATGATTTGTAGCCCAGGCATCAGCACAAATGATCTGGGTAGCGTCCTTGGACAAAGCTGTCCTTTAAATCTCTCAGCTGCCAGATTCTATTTCTTTTCTGCCAAAACCTGTAGTGGCATCCACAAGGGAAGTTCAGCACTAGGAGTGGAAGACTAGATGAGGCTAATGTAACATCTGACTCTGTTTCTTCTAAATCACAGAATGATCAGGGATATCTGTTTTTCCAGGGCAAATAGTCTGGAATATATTTGCCTAAACCCCATCTAATACACTAGCAAAAGGGTCATGTGTCTTGTATTCCTTCCATCCACAAATTTTTGCCATTTGAAAATTCACCCAGGTTAGTCAGAGCTCTGGTTTTAGCCTTCACTTTAACTGTTCCTCCTGCTGTTGGCTAGAGCAGTTTGCCAAGGGGCAGACAGGGAGTTGCAGAATAGTAATGGTTCTGCCTCCTCCCTCCCCGTGCTCTTCTGTTTGCATCTCACATCGGCAGGCTTGCCTCGTGCAGCACCTGCTTTTGCAAGCCTCTTTTGTGGCCATCTATTTTCGAAAACAAATCGGGTATTTTGCTTTGAAAACTAAAGTGTAACACTCCAAGGCTTGCTTTTTTTTAAAGGATGGATTCAGTCAGAAATGGTCTTTCTAAATTACAGGTTTAAAATTACCCTACCATTATACAACTGCTTGGCACTTCTCCAGAAAACTGAAGAAGTTTGGAACCTTTTCCACTGAAACGATAATTGCCCAGTGAAAACAGGATTTGGGGAAACATAAACTGACATTAAGCTACTCCTTTTTGCTATAAATTATATTGACTCTGCACTATTGCAAAATTACTTTGGATGATTTGACCACGGAAGAATGTAGTGAAAGACTCTTATTACCACACTCACATGCAGGGAAATTGCAATGCATCCAAACAAATCTAAGCTTAGACAAGACTTTCCACTGGCTTCAAACAGCTCTCTGCCTTTCTTCCTCAGAGGTTCTCAGGCCTCTATTAAAAATATCTTTAAGGTGCTTAACAACCAGGTGTTTCCCTTTGTGTGGCAGGATGGAAGTCACTTTTTCTTCTTCAACCAAATTTTCAAGATTTGGTTTGTTTCGTTTACTCCAAGCTGTTTTGAAAGCAGTGAAGGACAGGAATGAAAAAACTCCCAAGTCTGACTGAAAAAAGCAGTTGTTTATGCAAATTATCACTTTCCCATGAAACTCCCTGTTGCAGGATACCATTGAGTTTTACTAGTATGCTGGAAATGATTTAGGAAGAAGTTTTTAAGATGTGTATCAGCAAATGGATGGACATGTGTAGGTAGATGAACAGATAGACAGAGATTTGGGAGAAGGCACTGAGTGCCTAACGGATACTTCTGTGAGCACTGGAAGTGCTGAAGTGAATTGGAAACCTAAACTTGCACATGGACTGTGAGCAATTTCTTTTTTTGGCTCAGTTTGCCTACGTTCTTTATACTAGAGGGTGGAAAGGGTTATGTTTTCCTCTGTGTAAGTAGAAGATGGATGTTAGAGAGCTTGTCGGGCTGGTAAAAGTGAACGGTCAAGAGCTGACAACATCTGAATGGAGTTGCCTTGGAGATGCAACGGAAGACCAACAACTAGACGTTGAGGTTTTAATGAATGCCTGCCAAGCAAGGCAGAACGTGTGAAAACAGCGTGGCTGGGCCTTGAAACAAAGGACTGAGGTGCTGGGATGCTGGAGGAACTCAGCTGAGGAGGGGTGGTGTAAGGCCACACCTGAAGTCCCTCTGGGACCCTGAGCCCAGAGGACCTGTTTGGAAACATTTTTTTTAATTTTTTTTTTTTTCCTGGGTGGCTTGTGTGCAGTCACTCAGCAAACCACTGGCAGGGCCAAGGGAAGGGGCAGCCTTAGGGTGTTGGATTGTGCCCGGTTAAGTGTATCAATAGGCTGCTGCAAGCATTCACAGCAAACACAATGACAAGAGTAAGGGATCTTAGATGATGTATGCTCTAAACAGCCCAATTTAAAATGAAAATAAGAGCTGATTTCCAGCCCTCTTACCTCAAATGAACTCTCTGTCAAGTCCCTGCTTATAGCATAAACTCCCAAATGCATCCCAGACTGACTCGAGGTAAGTCTGAGATGCCTGTGGATCACAAACACAGAGGTTTTCCACGTATGCATTCAGTAACAGGATGTTGCTTTTGGTATCTTTGAATCATCTGAGGTAGTGGGAAGGTGACCGAGTGTCTCTAGATGTGTGTAGCTGCCGCATTATCTGCTGGGACATGGATCACATCCGATGGCACAGAGGGCTGAGTGCTCACTTCTGAACTGGAGGCTCTAGCTTGGTTCTTCCCTGCCACTTTCTGCAAATGCAATGAAGGTGTGGTCTTATTGAGATCTTCAGAGTCTGGCTTTATGTTTCTGGTAGTCCCAATAATCTGGGATAATTCCTTCTGTGGAAGGAACATGTGTGAGGCCAGAAAAGCACTGTTTGGCGTGGATTTTTTTCAGTCCTTCAGCTCAGCAGCAAGCAGTGCAGCTGAGCCCTGTCTCCTCTCCTGAAGTGGGCTCCTCAGGGCTCGGTGGGTGGGCCAGCAGGAGTGTTTTATTACTGCATTTTTGAACCTTGCTTTCCCTGGAGTGGTTTGCTGGTCATAAGGCCAACAGGGATCTCAGGTGCACTCCAAGAGACTGATCTTGTCCACAATGGCACGGTGAATTCACCTCTTTACACAGTGAGCTGGTGATTTCTGTTTATTAAAAAATACTTAAAACGTGTCTGGTTTGTGATCACTCCCTATCTCTGTACCTTAAGGGTGATTTTTTTCCATTGGTGCAGTGTTGTCTTTAGGAGAGCCTGTGTTTATGACTTTGGGAAATGTGCTGTCTGCTATGTGGGAATCTTTAGTATTTAGAGCCTTGCAGCCCAGGTTGTGACTTACTCCTGTCAAGGAAAACTTCTCAAATTTGAGACAACCAAAGTGCTGTTTCTTACATCAGGTATGGGAAGGAGTGGAGTGGGACTCCCTTCCTCCCTTACCCTGTATCAGATCACACTGTGTGCTAGGTAAGGCAGTGCAAGGGCTGGAACTCTTGTTTCAAGTTGCTCTACTGTAAGGTCACCATCTTGCAATAATACCCTATTAAGCCTTGAAACCATGCATGCTTTCCTTATCACTGGCTTGGGTGGACATAAGGACTCCCATTACAGAAAGGTCTAGCTGGTCAGTCTGGCTTGTTGATGAGTGCCATCAAAGCAGCAGCATCAACACCAAAGTGATTTCCATGGAAGCTCAGAGAAAGATTGGAAAAATATTTTGCCTCACAAGAGGATGATTGCAAATGTTTGCATATAACAGCCTGTAATGTCTGAAGTTATAGGGGCTTGTTTGTCTGTGCCAGTGGGAGGAACAGCACTTGCTGTGTCGGTGTGCTTTCCTGAGTGGATGATTGCTTTCATGCCAGCAGGGACTTCAGAGCCATGGGAGGAAGGCTGCAGGGTGTCTGCCTGCCTGGCCATCAGTATGCTGGAGCCTTACTCAGGCACTAGGACCTGACCTGCACAAAACCCAACAGCATTGCTGTTGTTGCCAAATATAACTTCCAGCCATCTTCCGAACTGTTTCTCATTAGCTGTCCTAGCTGTGTCACTGCTGCTGACGGGAACTGGCCTTCTCAACCTGCTCTGGCAACACTTTCCAGAGCTCTGCTTGGACAGTGGTTATGGCTCTAGTGCTGCAAGTCTCCTGGGTTGGATCTGCGTCCATCCCTGGGAAAGGATTACAAAACAGAAGTCTCATATCATCACTGTTTGTTTATGGTGGTTTCGGGAAACGTAGGAGCAGTGTTACAGCTTGGATCTTTCCATTGAAGCTTGCAGACTCTCTGTAGAGAACCTGTCTCCTCTGCACTGCACTAGCTCTCATCTTAATCCAGAAACAATTCGGGTTTTTTTGGTTGCACTGTGGAGAAATTCATTCAGTCTAATGGCATTTTGAAGAGGAAAAACAAAAGTATCTAAGAGCCTGAGGTTTGAAAAGTTGGCTGTTGTACACTGAGCGGAATTCTGAATGGAAAAATCCTGTGGATTTCTGCTATGCAGAACTAGTTGTCCAGACCTATTGTACTACTTCACGTCAATTAAGTACTATCTAAAAACTACAGGATGGTTGCCACCAAGTGCTTGTATTCAGTTGCATTTCATAGGTTCAAGATGCCTATAACCTAAGACCAAAATAAATGTGACTGCTGAAGTGCTTCTATGAATTTCCATTAGCAAAGCTTTCAGAGTTTATTAGCTACCTATTTCACAAGTGCTTTGGATAATTTTAATAATATGATAAAGCCATGCTCTCGTAAGCCAGACGGTTGTAAGACAGTTGCAAAATGAAAGCTGTTTCAGGCTGAGTACAGGAGATGCTCAGGCACCTGAACATGCTGCTGTAGAGCACAGCTAAGAAGGCTGTAGTATTTTCGTTGGAGGTGTCTGTTGAGTCCATACTTGTAAAAGGAGGGGAAATCTAGAAGCAGAAGAAATATGAAAAGTTCAGGGGCAGAAAGAAAGAATAAGATTGAATGCTATTCTGGGTTCTTGCTCTAATTTGGTCAAGCCTGTGCTGGAGAGGTGCTGCACGTGTCTGAAAGTAATCTGCTAATATTTATCATTGTGCCAGGGTTACATGGTGTGCTCAGTCCCTGGTTCCAGCATCCAAGGACACCGGGCTCCAGCCTGAACCCCTCCATCCCTGCCTGTGTACGGAGGAGGTTAACTTCTGCCGTGGCCAGGCTGGCAGGGAGAGTGCTGCCTGTTGGGCTTTGGTCAGCACAGTTGCTTGTGGAAAACAGGGAGCTCTGTCTTTGAATCTTTCCAGAACAATATTGTAAAATTCAGTTTCTTTTAGCACTGGGGTGCTGTACACTTCATATATTTGTTTGGCTGGTGGAAAGTCCTAAGAGTGAGAGGGGCATAAAGTGCTTTATATTGTTGTTTAGGAGATATTTGCTTCCTAGTGTTGCTTATTTACTTATTTAAATGAAATTCAAATGGTGGTTTTAGACACTGAGCCTGTGTTTTGTGAACGCCCACGGATGCAATAATCTGTGCTTATGAGAAGCTGAGTGTCTGATCTGAAAATGTGGCAAGTACACTGCGTTTTGCAAGGAGCCTGGCTGGGAGAAGATGACCTTGTCAACCCTGCCAGGTTGTCTACGTGGGGATCAGAGAGTGGTGAATCACAGGAGCGTGCAGGGAGCAGCATTATTCTCCTTCTGTTCTCCTTCTGGAGATGGCCATTGCAGGTCCCATGGGGAGGATGACTGAAGCGCTGCTGTTAGCCAGGTCATGTTTGCATGTAGTGCTGGGGGAAGGACCTAATGCAAAACCCCTTACTGGACTTGTGTCCCTTTCCAGAGATGCACTTGATGCTGCCAGCACGCTTTACAATCGAGTTGATGAGGGCGTCCACCGACTGGTGATGTTGTCGAACAAACGCATCCAGGAACTGGAGCTGGTGATGGAGTTTGAGAAAGTAGAAGAATGTCTTAAGGAGGTAAGGCCTGTTTGTCAGTTCCAGTGACTGCCTGCTGCCACCCTCTGACTGTACATCCTACAGCAGATACTGGGTCTGGTGATCTCTCCTGTGAAGGTGCAGGATGATGCCTGTAGACCTTAAAAAGAACATCAACAACAGAACATTAGAATTTGGGATCCATTTTCAGATGTGCTGAGAACCAAGCTACTGTTTGCCTGGTATCTCTTGATGCCAAGTAAAAGCCTCCTGGCTGCTCTCTAGACGTGGATCAGTCAAACCCTATAAACATCTGTCATGTTTTTCCATACTTGTAGACCACAGTGTAATGGTACTGTGTAATGTAAGCAGTACACTCAGAGGTGAGGTGCCTTTTCACGTTGGTCAGCAAAAGTACCCTCCCAGCAAGCCTGAGGAGCCATTCGTCATGTTCCATCTTGAGAAGCTGCACAGCGAGGACAGCAAGCTGATGATGAGTCTGCGTGTCCCCTCTGGGCTGTAAATCCTACAGGATTTGCCTCCACCCTGCTGCTGAATGAGCCACACATTGCACACCCCAGGCTAGCTGCCTGTCCCTGCTGCCCCTCTGTTGTTTAGATTCCTGTGCAGTGCTCAGGTCCCTGACATCTGATAAGGCCCAGGCACACTCCTTCCCCTCTGGGTGCAGCCCCAGGCACACTCCTTTTGCCTCTGGGTGCAGACCTATATACAGTCTGCAGGCAGGGGAACAGCCTCTTGTCCTTCGTCCAAGAGCCATGCTCAACTCCCCCAGTCCCCTGCACTTCTGTGGGAGCTTAAACTTCCCATCATGTGGTACTCATTGAAACTCTTTACAGCCATGGGGTAACTGAAGCAAACAGGCATTGGTTTTCAGGAAGACCTTTGAAACCCCTAGCCATGTAGGTAGAGAACCTTAAAAAGTCAAAGTAGGTCAGGCTGGCTGAGCATCCGACGAGATCCGAGCAGTTCTTTGAGAGTTGCAGATCCCAGATGTGCTCCCTAAGCCTGAGCTCAGCTCTGAGATTAGGGAGTCTGTAGTCCCCTTTGCTGTAACCTGTCAGCAATGAGAAGTTTTACATATTGCTGAGTACCGTGTGTGTGTGAAGGGTTGTGTGCTGTTTGGAGCTCACCTAAGGAACCTTCATCCTTAAAGCTGAGTGCTAGGACTGGCTGCACCATTGCTCTTCTAGAGTTCTGGGCTCTTCTCTGGAGAGAACTGGATTTGCAGAGGAGGCTGTAGCCTACCTGTTGTTTTCGCAGACCAAGGTGGATCCAAGAGTTTTAATGACTTCCCATTTGGAGGCAGACTCTAGGGCGCCATGCACCATGTGTTCAAGTGTGATGCCAGAACCTAGTAAAGACTCCCTTAAACACACAGGGTTCCTGATACCAAACAGAAATGAAAAGGGGCACGAAGGTGGCTTCTGCAACCTGTCCCTGCTTTAAGCTGAACTTCTTTTGACTGACTGACTGACTGCTCCCAGCTTACTTTGTAGATCACCAGTGATGGCAGCATTGCTGGCTGCTTTTACGCCTGCCTCGGAGCTCTAGGCAGCAGCACCTGGGAACCCACTCCCATTTCCCCCTCCTGCCACTGAGCTTGGGCACAGACCCTCTCAGTCCAGAAGACTAGGAGTTTGTCCTTGACTGTGGGGTTGAGCTGGGATCTGGATTTAGATGATACAGGAAAACAGGATGCATGGGCGTTAGGAAACATTTAGTCTGTCCCTTCCCGCAGGTGCAGCTATGCCTGAAGCAGTGCAGACAAGTTCACCAGCCTGTTTTTAAAACCCACTGTTGATGGAATTGCTGTGTTGTCCTGCTTGGCCTCCTGTCTCTTCTTTGCTTTTAGAACACTCTTGTTAGTTTTCTCCCCATGTGTGAGGATACAGGCTTATAGCCATGGCAGCAGCTGGGCTCTGTCGAGGAACCTGCAGTTACTGCATGGCTTTGTGGCAATCTGCCTTCAGAAAACCAGTAATTGAGAGCCCCAGTTGAGGAGAATCTCTCAGGAGTTTCATACTAACATAGTTCATGTCCTGCCAGTCAGAAGAGGGAAGTGGTGTAGGAAATCTGGCAGCAGGGAGATTTTATCCCACTTGGGGGTAACAATAATAAGAATATCAGGCTAGCCTGCAGGTTGCAGGGGTTGCATTAGACTATGGCTCACCTGAAACAGAGCCCAAGCAGCTCCTTGCCCTGTTTATGCCTAAGGCTAGTGAGCAATAGCAGAGCTTTGCAATTACTCAGTAACCTGAAGTGGAAAAACTCCTAGCAGGAGGCTCCAGCTAAAATGCCAGGATGGGGAGAGAAGTGTACACACACATTCTTTCCAGTAATGAAATGACCAGCATTATGAGAACAATTTCTTGCTATTTCCACATAAAGGCCTACTTTGGTGAGTGGCACAGGGTGACTAATACTGGAGCCTTTCCCTTTTTTCCTAGGTCAGCAGTTGGATTGAGAATGTTGGCAGAAAATGGCTAAAGGAGATGATCAACCTGGACGATTCTTTGGAGATGCTGCTTCAAACACAAAAGCAATTCAGGGAGTTTGATCTTGTTGCCAGTGTAAGTGTTGTGTGACTGGAAAAACATTCTCCAGAGTCTGAGCTAGCAGCATGTGTGCCTCATACATGCTCAGCCAAACCCATCATGCTAAGATGGCACTCGTAGAGGGTTCATCACCAAGGCGCGTGTTGTTCCTTTATGCTGCTTGGCTTCCCTGCCCTCCTTTTGTAGACAAAGCCATGAGCTCAGCCCCTCAGCAGGTGATATTTGCCAGTCTTGAGGAAAATAATTACTGTGATGGAAGATAGGGGTTTTTTAGTTGAACCCTTGACGTGCTCATAACACTGTCTTTTTTTTGATCCTAATTGACCTGTGGCCTCACTGTGTAGGTGTTTGCTGTGTGGCTCATGTAAATCATAAGAGGTCAAAATTCTGCTGTAAATAAGTACACCTCTGCTCATGTGATTTGAGCCTTAAAAAACAGTCTAATTAGCCCTAGCTGTTAATGACCTTGAAGACTATCTACTATCCATGTCAGGTCTCTGTCCTCATAGAATCATAGAATGGTTTGGGTTGGAAGGGACCTCAAAGATCATCTCGTTCCAACCCCCCTGCCATGGCAGGGACACCTCCCACTAGATCAGGTTGCTCAAGGCTCCATCCAACCTGGCCTTGAACACTTCCACGGATGGAGCATCCACAACTTCCTTGGGCAACCTGTTCCAGTGCCTCACCACCCTCAGCATAAAGAACTTCTTCCTTACATCTAGTCTAAACCCACCCTCTCTCAGCTTCCACCCATTGTCCCTCGTCCTGTCACTGCAGTCCCTTGTAAAAAGTCCCTCCCCAGCTTTTTTGAAGGCCCCCTTCAGGTACTGAAAGGCTGCTATGAGGTCTCCCTAGAGCCTTCTCTTTTCCAGGCTGAACAAGCTTAACTCCCTCAGCCTGTCCTCATAGCAGAGGTATTCCAGCCCTCTGACCATCTTGATACCCTCTTCTGGACTTGCTCCAACAGCTCCAGATCTTTCTTGTGTTGGGGGCTCCAGAGCTGGACACAGGATTCCAGGTGGGGTCTCACAAGGGCAGAGTAGAGGGGCAGAATCCCCTCCCTCACCCTGCTGGTCACACATCTGTTGATGCAGCCCAGGTCATGGTTGGCTTTCTGGGCTGAAAGCACACACTGTTGGCTCATGTTGATCTTATCATCCACCAACACGCCCAAGTCCTTCTCCCCAGGACTGTTCTCAGTCCACTCATTGCCCAGCCAGGATCTGTGCTTGGGATTGCCTTGACCCAGGTGTAGGACGTTACACTTGGCCTTGTTAAACTTCATGAGGTTGGTCTGGGCCCACCTCTCCAGCCTGTCAGGGTCCCTCTGGATGCCATCCCTTCCCTCCAGCGTGTCACCACACCACACAGCTTGGTGTTGTTGGCAAACTTGCTGAGGGTGCACTTGATGCCACTGTCCATGTCCCCAACATATGTTCAATAGCACTGGTCCCAGTACCGATCCCTGAGGGACACCACTTGTCACCAGTCTCCACTTGGACATTGAGCCATTGATCACAACCCTTTGAGTGCAACCTTCCAGCCAATTCCTTATCCACCGGGTGGTCCATCCATCAAATCCATATCTTTCCAACTTGGAGACCAGGATGTCATGTGGGACAATGTCAAAGGCCTTGCATAAGTCCAGGCAGATGTCATCAGTTGCTCTTCCCTTGTCTATTGATGCTGTTACACCATCATAAAAGGCCACCAGATTTGTCAGGCAGGATTTTCCCTTGGTGAAGCCATGCTGGTTGCCACCAATCGCCTCCATGTTTTCCACGTGCAATCATACGCAATCCCATTTTGTTTTCAGGAATATTGCAGAAGGGGGCAGGAAGCACTAAAGAAGATGGATCGATGGGAAGACTTTTCCTCTGTGGATGTACATTCTTACAGGCTGAAGCTGCAGGCCTACAGAGATCAACTGGAAGAATTCTGTACTCAACTAGATGAAAACAGGCATCGAATCTGTGAGACTGTCAGGCTGTATGAGTTCTTTGACAAGGTAAGACAAGGCATCTGCTACACCGAGGAGGGTGTAAAAAGCCTGCTTGGACTCAGTCCAGAGCTTGGTTGTTTATGAAAGGTGTGAAATGTAGTGTGTGCACCAAGAGGGAGCTGGATCTGTGTCCTGCAAAAGCCCCCTCATGCTTATGTGACTGCAGTGATTTTTTTCAAGTCAGTATGTGGAAGAACGGGTGGGTGCATATTCAAGAAAATGTCCACATCTGTTAAGAATAGAGATCTGCTGCTGTCTGAACTGTAGCTTGTAGGCCTCTCTCATGGCTGCAGTGGACAGAAGGAGCATGGCAGTACAAGCTCAGACATAAAGGGCCAAGAGATTGGCTGCTTGTGGCCAGTCTCATCCACCAGGCCAGGGTAGGCTGCCTGCGTCTTGTTCATACTTACACGCTGGTAGATTCAGCCTGTTGACACATCAGGAGAACCACCCTGCCATTCAGCTCTAAATACAGCCCAACTCCTCTTTTCTGGAGGCCTGTGTGAGGAAATGGAGCACCAGAACGGGGTGCTGGGAGGTGTGGCTGAGGGATCTAAGGGGACTGGGTTGGCCCAGGCATCTGGGAGGAGTCGCGTATGGTGACTGTGAGGAGTGCCTGGCCCTCTCACCTGCTTGGTTTAATGCTAATGCACCCATTCAGCAGACCTGCAGTTGGATTTGGTGTCCTTTAATTTCTAAAGTTGCAGATGAATAAACAGTAGGATTTTCTAAGTGCATTTTAAAATAAAGCTTTGGCAAGCACAGAAGGCGAGGGAGCCTGTGCTCCATTTATTCCACACTTGTACAAACATTGGGTATTGAAGTTCTCAAATTCCAGAAAGAATAGACACTAGAAGTTAAGCTGTCCCAGATGTAAGTGCCACTTAGTTGTTGTCTCTGAGCTGCCTTGGCAGCCAGAAGTGCTCAGGGAGGGGGGAGGAAATTCAGCTAAACATGAAAGCATCAAGAAGCGTCCTGTGCGAGGGAGGAAAGTAGAGAAGGCAGCCCAGCCCACTGCTGCTGGGACGTGTGAGGTCTGGGTGAGTTTGGTGATGTTCTGCAAGTCTGCTCTAGTTCATTCATGCAGTTTGCTGTGCAGGTGGGGGACCCTCTTGCTGTGGGAATGTGTAATTACTTCCCCCCCCACGCCCCCCAGTGAAGGGAGAAGTGCATTCTGTGCCATAGGAGGATGGCACAGAACCTGTGCTCTGCTCACTGATTGAGCACAGGCGTTCAGGGACTGCTCTGGTCCCTGAACACCTATTGCCATCACGGGGGGATCCTGGGAAGGATGGTGGTTTTCATATTTCTTCTGATAAACTGAGGTGCCAAGTCTTGCCTGGCAACTTGGCAAGTCTGTGGCCACACCAAACGTTGGTCCTGTATGAACCTGCCCAGCCAAAGCTGGAGATCTCTGGAGCACAGATGTGGACTGTGGCACAGGATAGCTGCTCTGTTCTCCAGTCAGGCATGGAAACATCATGGTGGTAGCTCTTAGGCTGCCAGGGTGGTCAGACATGACTCAACAGCAATGGGTGTTCTTCCACAGCTTCAAACCCTTTCAAAGCCTGGGCCATTCCTAAGGACACAGACCCCAACAATGCCCATTTCTTAGGGCATCAAGCACCCCTCATACAGCTGCTTTGGTGGCACCTGGGGGTGCAGTCCTTGGTGGCAGCAGCATCATCCCTCTTGGCTGTGTTTGCACGCTGCTTTGGTGTGGAGGAG
Organism: Podargus strigoides; assembly: GCA_028020825.1. Classification (NCBI taxonomy): domain Eukaryota; kingdom Metazoa; phylum Chordata; class Aves; order Caprimulgiformes; family Podargidae; genus Podargus; species Podargus strigoides. The sequence goes on from CM051630.1 coordinate 1,957,220, forward strand.
AGGTATCTCACTTGGTGAGGGAGGAGGATTTTGATCTCCCTGGTTTCAGTAGAACTATAAACAGTGCTGGTGGTGTAAATATAACGTGTACTGTGAACTGATGGCCAACTGAAACCAGGGGTGTGGAGGGGACAGATCCTGCAGCTGTCTGTCACTGTGCAGCATGGAAGTTCTTTCAGTGCTGGTTATTTTGATGTTTATCTCCAGAATGCTTTCTGCCTTCCCATTGCAAAGTCAGTGGTGTGGTCTGGTAAGCTGGGGGCAAAGCAGATTTTATCTAAACTGATTTTACTCTCTTCCGATGCTGAGCTGCTTTGACCTTCTTGCATTGATCTTGTCAGTGCCTGGCTCGCCCCCTTCTCTCTTCCCTAGTATCTGAGGGGGTATCAACAGCAGGAGTCTAAACTAAGCAATGTCCTTGATTTTTCTTCTGGTGAAGAGCCTGCAGCATGGCAGACCCCAGGATTTGGGGAAGGAGCCCAAGGATGCGAAAGCCAATGTTACACTATGGTAATGAGCTGGCAAGCTCTGATCTCTCCAAACATCTCTCCATGTGCCAAGGCAGCGGAGCGCCTGCCGTGGGGATCATGGTGTTCATCCCTCACGCACCTCGCTGCCTCCTAGGAGTGGGAGGCCATTCTGCTGGCCCTTCTGCTGCATGTGGTGGGCAAGTGTTTGGTAGGATGCAGCCTGTGGCTGCTGGACAGGCCATGAGACAGGACAGCACAACCCCGTGTGGTCTGTCAAGGCGCTGGACTGTGTTTGTCATTGCTTGGCAGTTCCTGATGGTCTGTCGGAGCTGCCTGCCATGAGGCAGGCTGAGCTGGGCCAGACCGCATGGAGCTCGCACATGGGCTGGCAGGGTTCCCTCCGCGGCGCCATGGCTGGTGCCAGCTGGATGTTTCCCTTTGTCCCCGCTTCCTTTGTGGCAGGAGCTCTTGGTGCCTCACAGGGGCTGGATGATGGCTGGGCTGAGGCGGGAGGGGTGAAGGAAGCTGCCTTCCCCATCTCTGACTGCAGGCAGAGGATTGTTTTTCAGTACCACCGACCCAGTGTGGGCATATTCAGGGACCTGCCATCTTCCTGTGGCTTCAGGCCTGGTCTGGCCACTGTCCCTTCTTTACTCAGTTCCAAGACTCTGCTGGGATCTGGCACCACACAGTGCTTTGTGGGGGAGCACAGGGAAGCTGAGCAAGCAAGGGTGCTTATGTTGTACCAAAAGCACTGAAGTCTGCTTTGTTCTGGGGTGCCTGCAAGGGCAGTATCCTGTACCCTTCTCTCCTGCTCCCTGTCCTGGCTTCTCAGTACCACTGCCATAGGCACACCATCATAACCAGGAGGAGCTAGAGCAAGTCCCTCTCTCCTTGCTTACCTTGTTAGCCTTCACATTTTTGCCTTTCCCAAGCTTTTTATGGGTGAAATTATTTCCCAGGTCACCCTTCTGTCCCAGGTCTCTGCATGCACTTGACTTTACCAGAAGCAAAGTGCCCAGCTGCCTGGACTGTAGGCTTGAACGGGCCAGTGTGAGAGCTGTGTGCCATGTCAGGACTGCAGCCACCTGACTAGCAGTGACATGTCTAACAAGACAGAGCACACAGCATAGTCCCTGCCAGCCCTGGGATGACAACCAGTCCTGCAGGAGGTCAGCAGTGAAGGTGCCTGTTCCTTGCTGGCAAAAGGCACTCTGGAAGAAAGCACTGACCCAACCAGAAAAGGCAGAGTCCCATCACACCGGCGTAGCACCTGGGTACCCTGCAGCCCTGTGCTGCTGCTGCCTGTATCATTACAGCAGGGCCTCAGGCAGCCCCAGGAGGGTTTCCCTGCTTGTCATGGTGTTGTGCAAGATGCTGCCTCTTTTGGTGCTCGGGGAAAGTATGGGCATTGCTCTGCTGTGGTTTGGGAGCCTCCTGCAGCTTGGGCCCTTGCCTTGCATTTGCTTTCTGAGGGAAGCCATTCAGAGCCTGGTACTCAGGTCTGTTGGGATGAAGCTGGTCGAGAAATGGCAGCATTTCCCTTGTTCAGATTCCCTTGGGCTCTGCTCCATGAGCCATTCCTTCAGTGGCATTTTTTGGCTGCCACCATTGAATCCCTTCCCTCGAAGGACCCTTGGCTGTCAACCTGTCCCCATATTGGTTCTTCCATAGTGATCTTCAGCCATCCCTGGCTTCTTTTTGCTGCACACAGGGAGCTGCTGCCTTTGAGCTCTGCTTGGAGCGGGCAGAGTGTCATCCAACCCCTCTCCATCTGTGTTGACATCTCCCATGGAGGGAATGGGTTACCTGTGCTCACATGTGGATCTTCCCCCACGGCGGGTTCTTCTCTCTGTCCTCTTCTCTCTGTCTTCCTCGGCCACTTTGTTCTTTGTGGCTTAGAAAACAAAGCCTTTGGCAAGTGAAGGAGGTGCCTGCCCTTCCTGGGGGAGGGCCAGCTGGCCTGCATTTGATTATGGCAGCGCCTCCTCATCCCTCCCCATTGTCCTTGCTGCTGTAGGAATGCCAGCCTTTTTGCACTCCCTCCCCTGAACAAGTGTTGCTGCCTCTGGGGCCCAGAGAGGGGCCAGGGCCCTTCTTCCTATCCATCCATCCAGGCCCTGGCTGGCAGGAGAGCCTCTGCACATCTCCATGCACCTTCCCTCTGAGTCGAACTCACCCCATCCTGACGCCGGCAGCAGACAGATGCAGCAAACCCTCTTGTAAGTACCAAGTGTCCAGTGCCTCTGCTGATGTGTGAGTTGTATTGAGATCGTTGGGAAACAATGTAGAGAAGGCTTTTCATTCTGTTGCTCATGCTCTGTGTGCATCCAGCATGAATCAGAGTGCTTTGTGTGTGTCTTTTGTGCGCTCGTACAGAGCCCTGTGTGCATCTTCACACAGTCCCTCCGAACCCCAGGGCCGCACTGTCTGTAATCCAGCAGTGCCTGTCCCTCTCTCTTTATTAGAGGATATTGCATGATCATTTCATTGGGCATAATTTAACTGTGCCTGGAAGTTGTTGCTGGTTCTGCATGCCTTCAGACTACCTGGGTGTGGGCATGGGGCAGGTGGCACCTTTGGGTCTGCCCAGACTTCTGTTAAAGGTCATGGACAACACAAGAGGGGGCTGCTCTCCTCGACTGCTCCCAGATTTGCTGGGTCTCTGTCTCCTGAGTGACTGAGACCTGCTGGCACACTGTTCCCAGCTTCTTGATGTGACAGCAAAAATCCGGAGCATGATAAATTACCTGACTTCCACACATGTCATTGCCTCCCACTTCTCCAAAAGATTCAGCACAGTGACCTGTTGATACCTTGTTTTCTGCCGTGCTTGGTTTCTGATGATGTACCAGATAGAATGTCACATATGATGGTTTTGAGGAAAAAAAATCAAGGCAATAAATTATTGATGTTTCTTTTTGCTTAGCCTTTGATGAGAAGTTTGTGAATGCTGGTCTGTGGGAAGCTGGAAAGGATCCTGCTGGCTGGGATCTAAACGTGTGAATTTTCTGTCACAGGCTGTTTGGCCCAGGTTGAGAGTGATTTTACTGAAAGGGCGTTGTGATTCCCTGCTCTGGGAGTGTGCTTGGAGGGGAAGTGGAGAGTAGAATTTAACCCCAAAGTGGAAAAAGAGGCATTTGATGTGTCATTCCTGTACCATACTTACTACGACCAGGCACACAGGTCACTGTGCCACGGTGCTCATCTCTTACTAGCAGCCCTGTGCAGGTCAGAATACGGCTTTGCCCCCCAGCACCTCTGAGCAAATGAGGTTTTTGCTCTGGTTTATAATAAAGTCTCTGGGAGAGGCTTAACATGCACTGTTGTCTCTCTACCTCTGCCCAGAGACTGGCTTTACTTTCCTGGGGCCTGCTGGAATTCCCAAAGAGCAGCATTCGACTGGGTACTGGTGCAAGTACGGAAGATGATGAAGGAAGATCCGAGTAGCACAACAGAAAGGAATATATACCATGCCTTCCTGATGCTGTAGAACAGTTTTAGGGGAAGCCACTGTTATCTGGCAGCAGTATTGTCTGCCAGCAGCTGTCTCAGATGTCTCTTTCCTTCCTCAGTTACACTTGTGAAGTCGTGCCCCTGGGCTCATCTGATTTGGTCTCCAGTTTCAGGGGTGTCCTTTTTCACTGGCAACCTGAAGCAGTTGGGGGAAAATCGATCCTCTGGCAGAGTTCGTGCAAGGTTAATGAATGAAATCTCTCCCTTTTCCTTTCTGCCAGGTTTTTGCTTGAGAAGTCTTCTTGCAAGGTTAATAAGCCTCTAGTGTTTATTTTCCCATCAAAGCATATTCATATATCAGAAAGTTTCTGCTTTGCCTTGGAGTTTGAGATAGCCCTCCTGCACAAACAAGAAATCCTGACCATTTAAATCTGATCTGCTGCAGCTTACAGCTCTCCCCATATTTTTCTGTCTTGCAAAATTAGTGATTTCCAAACTGTCATGTTTTATGAATTCTCCAGTAATTCACTGTTAGATCTGCTGGTGCCCAGGCTATTTTCTCCTGAGTTTCATCAATGACTTTATTGCCAAAGTGGCATCACAGCAGTGCCCCTAGCCCCCAGCAAGTCCTGCAACCATAGCTGAATGCTCAATGGTAGCTCCTTTCTGGTTTCTCAACACTGGTGTGAGACTGGTGCATGAGTCTGTTCCTCAGTGTTACAAGGCAGCAGGGAATTAATTAGGGGTTTTCATGTGCTAAATCCAAGCACAATTTGCAGTTGAAGGTGAAAGGTTCTTGGGGTGAGATGCTTTTGAGCACCTCCCCCAGCACCTCAGGCTCTGCTTTAGTGCAGTAGGAGGTCTGTGTGATGTGTTTGTGCTGTGTGCAGGGGGGCAAAGCCTTGATCTGTCTGTCTGGGGTCTTTCTGCCTCCTGCTGAATCCTCCTCCTGGCTGGAAGACATGGCAGGAAGAGGCTGGGGGAGCCAGCCAGTGTGTAGCATCTTTTGGGATGTAGGCTGCTCGCTCCTCGACTGCCTTTTCTGATCCCAGGAGTGCCAGTGTGTTCTGCCACTGCTGTTTTTGCAGGGGGGCAATGCTTGACATGTTAAAAGCATCTGCTGCCTTCATCCTTGATCACCAGAGCACCTCTGAGTAAATATTGCTCAGTGTCCTTGGCTGTCCATGAGCATAAACTGACAAGTTGTCTGAAAGTCTGGGGCTCCCCTTCTGTGAGTTGGGTAGAATCAGATCTCCTGCAGGATCTGGTAGCCAGTCATTAAGGGCAGGGTAGCACCACTTCCTCCCAGCAGGTTTAGGGATTTCCCAGCTCGTGTTGCAGCTGAGCTGCACGGGGAATGCATTGCACTGGGGGTATAAGGTCTGATGCTACCGGAGGTCTTTCCTCAGCTGACCCCAGATTTATGTGTGTGTGTGCAAAATGTTGGCTTTGGGTGCTTTTTTCCCCACTCTGAACGTGTGATAGGAGCTGTGCAAGGTGACAGATTTTCTGCATGTTTATGTACTGGCATCCATCTGGATGCTCAGATCTTCCTGGAGGCTGGAATTCCCTTTAGTCATGGGAGTTAAATAGATCTGTTCAAGCAATCTGGACATGAAGCTCCCCTCGGTGCTACAGATGGGACTGAAGCTCACAATGGCTCCATCTGCATATCAAAGCCCTGGACATATGGACAGGGCTCTCCCAGCACCTGCTGCCTCTGACCAGGCTCCTTTGGCTGCTCCACAGGGGCTCCATCGTCTGAGTACATTTTCATGTGCTCTTAAACCAGGGACCTACTTCTAGCCTTGCCAGCCACTCTGAAGAACAGAGGCCCAAAAAACCCACACTGGATGTCTGGGTTCAGTTCAGCTCCACATCTCTTGAGGCACAAGTGCCCACAGTGCAGTACAGAGAGATCCCAGCACATCACTGAATGATTAAGTGGAGTTTTGCTCAACTTCTCACAGGGGAAATGATGTGAATTGAAGACTGCAGAGAAAAGCATCTGTGCTTTTCCATCCAAGGGTGTACTGGAGGTTTTGCAATCTGCAGCTAGGCATGGAGGACCTCATTAGAAAGGAGCCAGTGCAGAGCAGGCAGGAGACACCTACCAGAGTCCAGTCTGGCCTCTCTGGCCTGCGGTGTGCTATTACAGCGGGGTATTTGTACAGCCTAATGATGTGGCTGTCAGGACAGATGTAAAAGCAAGGCATACAAAAAACCTCTGAAGGTGACATTAGTCTCCAACCAGAGGGATTGGTTGCTGTTGTGCAAATTGCCAGCTTTGGTGACTCATGTGTCGTGCTGTGACTTGATCTTGAATCTGACTGGTAACGTGAGACTCTTGGTGCTCTCCAAAGAGGTGAGTTTTCCTGTTCACTAAAAGAAGCTTGAAAATGTGCTGCCACTTCTGTCTACCTCCTCTGGGCAGGGATCATACATCCACAAATGCACACACTTCATGCCTTCTGCTTTCTTAGCCACCAGTGAATTCCACTCAACATGTGTAACGTCTTTCAAGTCAGTCTTTAGGTGGTTTCATGGCTCTGTAGTGACTGGTGCAGGCTGTAGCCACGTGAAGGACCAGCCACCAGGTCCCAGTTGTTAGGGGCAGCCAGAGAGGACAGTGGCCAAAGCAGACTTCAGCACACAGTTTGGGTTTGTATCTGATGAAGCATCAGAAAGGTGGGAGAGTAATACTCACTGAGGCAGCAAACCAGCATCTGTTCTTGTTCAGGTAAGAAGGGGTTGTGAGCAGAATTTCATTGACAAAAAAAGCTTGCAGTGCGTGCACAAAGCTGGTGTTACTTGGCAGTAGCAGCAGTTAGAGAAAAGAAGGGCAAGCACGTGTCCTGCACGTCAGCTCCAGCACAACGAGCTGCGTTTGCCCTTTGGGTCCTCATGCTGTCGTCAAGAGAGCAGAAATCATGTGCAATCCTAATCTTATCCAATTATATCCTCCTGTAATTAGACTCTCCTGGACTTGTCAAGCCTGGGTGCCCAGAGGGGAAATGAAGTGATTTTTGAGCTCTGTTCACCCAGAGTGCTGCTGTGGAAGAATTTCCAAGCACGTTGCTCTAATGAGCACCCTTTGATGGTGCTTGGGCTGTGGCATGCCGAGACCAACCATGACCCGTGTTGCTTTCCTGACTCCTTCTTTCCTACCCAGCTGTGGGTATCTACCTGTTCTCCTTGTCTGGTGCTTTAATCGAAGGAGTTCATAGCCTGCACTTACCTCTCATCCTTTGCCCTCCCTCAGTGTTTGTACAGCATCTAGCACTTGGTAACAGGCAGAAATGCAAATACAGGTTTTAAAGAGGAGGGGAAGCACTGTGAGCTACACAGCAACTCGGAAATGGTTTAACTTTTTATTTCAAGAGGGTGAGTCCTTTCGTCGGTGTTTAAAGCTGAGCTTTTACCAGCTCCATCCCATGCAGGACACGGTTTTGATTAGTTTGGTTTCTGCTGCTAATGAATCCCAGGCTGGGCTTCAAGTGCAGTTTGGAAAAGTCAAATGCAACAGGGTGGGGAAGAGGGGAACAGCGATCCTCTGCGTATAGAGGAGATTCCTTCTAACTTGGTGGCTTTGCTGAAGTACTTATGCTCTGAAATTATGTGGTTTCTTGTACGTGCAAGTGCTGCTGCCTGCTTGCAGAGCCACAAATCTTGCTGGAAGTGAGCGGGGGCTTTGGCTTTGAGAGATGTGGAAAAAGCATTGCAACGTCTAGGAGGGATCACTGTTTCCTCCAAAGCTCTTGTGTGTCGGGTGGCAGCTTGCTTTGGGTTTTGCTTGAGTTTGGGTTTGGTTGGGATGTTTTCTCTCCCTGTTTTTGCACTGTGAAAGATCTGGCCCATGCCCAGCCGGGGTGTTCTCTGCACACATCAGTAGTTCTCGTGTGAAGCGCGGCCCCTTCCCCCTCTGCCTTGTCTCTGGTTACCAGGGCTCCTCAATCTGGTATTTAGGCTAGCAGCATTTGCTTGTGAATAGCCAGAGCTGAGATGATGCACTGAAGCAGTGGCCCTGCCTCAGTCTGGCCACAGGGGATGGTAATGTACGGCACAGACAGGATATGGACCCCCTCTGTACCGATGGGAAGGTAGGATGAGGTCTGTTTTTAACTGGTTAATTGACTTGCTAGGGGGGGACATCTGCAGGTCCTGAAGTCTTGCTCTCTTCTCTCTCCCTGCCACTTCCTTCGTGGGTGCTGTTAGTACTGGGGGGGCTGTTAGTATTGGGAAGCTGAGGAAAGTGCGGAGCAGATCCAAGTGAGGGGTGAGCTGACCCCTTTCTGTGACAGCTGCTTGGTTCCTGTGAGTTAGCAAAGAAACAGCCTTGTCTCTGTTTACCACCTGACAGCTCTTGTGTCGATAAGGCTTTAGCCTGGATAAGTTTGCTTTTGATATATTTTGATGTAAAATAGCTTTTTAATTGTGGTCCTTCTGAACTGTCAACATACAAGGCAGTCTTCAGCCACAGGTCCCTGCTGATACTGTGTCTGAAGCAGCCTGTGACAAGGGACACATCAGTGTTGGGAGCAGGAGTCAATTCTCAAAGCAGCTTAAAGTCATGTTGGATTTTAGAGGGAATAAGCCCAAATGAGCATCTGTAATGAGGAGCATGCCTGGGAGCAGGCATTTCCTTGCAAGACAGCAGCATTTACTTTGGACTTGTGTTCTGGTAAGTGCTCTGTCACTCTCTGCTCCTCTGCTGTGAGTGCTGCAACTGGTGTCTTGGTGTTGCAGGGTTCAGTGCTGACACCTTGGACTGCCAACAGAGCCAGGCAGCTGCAGGACTCAGTGCCTACATGGCACCATGTGTAGATGTTGGGAAGTGCCTGGCTCAGTTCACAGCGGTACCTGAGATGTTTTGACCTTTTCTGGCTGCACCAGTTCTGTCTCCTTTGCTACAAGCCAACCTCATCTTGCTCTCCAAACTCACAGCTGAAGTTAAGGGCACTTAGGGTGAACTTAGTGCTGGCAAGAGGAGGCCTTGGTAAATGGGGAGTTGTGCAGTTGTTTCCTGCCACAGAGGTGAGTTGTGTCTTGCTAGCGAGTGGCAGAATGGAGCACAGGTTGCATACAGGAGCTGCTTGCAGTCTGGATCAGGGCTTGTTTGGTTACATTGGTTTCTTTTTTGCTGTCCTTGGCATGGTCCCACTTGTTGTGCTGCTTCCCTCTCTCTCTCTCTCTGTTGTAGATAGCAAGGGAGTGGGAGGCTTGCAGTCCTGGGACGTCACCACAGAAGGGTGGGGGACTTGGTCTGCCTTGTCACTGTACTTCAACCATTGCTTTTTATGCCCCCCATCTCGCCTCCCCTGTGCAGTCACTTTGGATTCAGAAGGAAACCTTCTCACAGCAGAGTTAGTCACACACCTAGGTGCATTTTCCTTCTGCAGAAAGTGGGAGGGTTTGTGATCTTCTTATTCCACCTACTTCTGCCTATTCAGACACCCAATTTCTGATGTGACAAAAAAATACAGTTGTAGTCATCGGCTCCCTGCAGGAAAAGATGAAGGAGAAGGTTTGGCCAAAGGCAGCCTCCCTTGAAATCGCCTCTTCTGGCATATGCCTGCAGATGCATGATGATTGTCTCCTGTCTTGGCTACCCAGAAGGTATCTCACAAATCACTGGATCTTGAGTTTGAGAGGAATCTAGTGGGTTTGTGCTAGGTTTGGGTTGGGGAGGTGTGATATGTTGGCTCAGGTGAGGATCTAGGACCCTGGAAGGCTTTCTCTGCAGTACTGGCAACATATCTGAGCCAAAGTGGAGCGGCTTCTCTTGGCCTGTATTTGCAGGTGCCAAAGATGACAGACAGACTTCAAGAGCTTCCGTTCTCGGTGCACTGCAAGCCTTGCCCATGGTGAAATGAGCAGGGACCAACACAGGGTGATGGGCTTGAGGGTTACACTGTCCACCAGTGAAATCCCAGGTTCTTCCTTGTGGCCCAGGAGGTCCCCAAGAGCTTCTGCCTCCCCTGGCAGCCTGGCAGGACCAACCTGTTGCTTCCTCCTTATGCAGCTGCTGGATAGGTCAGCCTGTGTATGCAGGAAGCATGTCTGTCTTTAATCATGTAATTGAGAGTTTCAGTAACAACTTGTCTGTAGACATCAAAAGCTGAATTACAGGCTCCTTACTGCCTGGTTCCAGACGTGGTTGGGAGGATTCAGCTTCCCTGTGCTCAGGTGCCTCCTCTTGTATATGAGGGGCTCTTGAAGCTTTGCAGAGAAGCTGTAGGGGTGCATGTTCCCTGAATCCCCCATGACTGGAGGGCAGTATCCTGGCTTGGCTGAGCCTGGTTTGCAACTATGGCAATACCCCTGCCTGCATGAAGGTGCTTGGTACTGGGTGCCAGGGCCCACTGGGTTCCTGGAGAGGGCTGCCATTTCATGTGCTAAAAGAGGCAGTTGCAGCAGATGATGTGACTGGAGAAAGCCTTGGTGGCCGCTTAGCATGTTACCATGCAAGCTGCAGGGTGTGGAGAGCTGCTCTCATTGTGCAGGGAACAAAGCTGAGCTATTCACTGGCCTGCAACAGGCACTGGGGATGGAAGAAATGCCATTGAGATTCAGAGCAGTTTCTGCGAAGCCCTTGGAGTCCTTGCCAAGAGCAGACACATACCATATGAAGATGAGAGGTGGCAGGGCTGCCTCCTTGTGTGGTTTGCAGCCCTAGTTCCTCCTCACTGTGGCCCCATGCAGATCTGCGAAGTTTCCTAGAAAAAAACAGCTTCTTTCTCTCCCATCTGTGCATGGAAGTGAGGTCCCCAGCCTTGGAGAAGGCCTTTAGAGGCTGACTGCCCTCCCAGCTGGCTGCTGTAAAGGCCAGGCTGGCCTGCTGGCTGTGCCTCTCCTGTATGCTGCTCTCAGCACCCTCTTTTAGAGCCCCTTGTGCCTTTTGAGCTCAGCTTTTCCCATCATGCAGAAGGCATGCAGCCTTCAGTCAGGATCAGCCATTGACCTCCAGAGAGGTGAGACATGCCCTTAGCCCATGCTGATGGCCAGCCCTTGCTCACAGTGGAGCTGGAAGGGGCTGGTGTTGGTTTGCCTACAGCTGGAGGGAATGGCTCAAAAAAACTGCAGGAAAATAGGTCATCTGTTGCTGCCATGCAGATCTGCTGGGCTCAGTCAGCATTTCACCTTGCCTTGATGTGCTTTTGCTTCTAGGAAGTAAAAGATCCTCTGCATCACAGATGAATGCAGATTCTCACCAGGATCTGGCATGTCCTCTGTCTGCACGCCCCTCCCAGCTACCAGCAGTGGACAAGTCTAGAGCATACAGCTCTCAAGAGAGAGGCAGGTCAGGGGTCTTTTGCTGTGCTAAGCAGCATGATGGGAGGAGAGGGAGCTGCTGCTCTTTTGATTGTCCTGTGCTGTGGTTGCATGGGGCTGCTTGAGAAGTGTTTTTCCTGAGCAGCTGCTGGTGTTTCTGAAGCAGCTCCTTGCTCCTCATGTGTAATGGGGCTGGCTGCACGTGCGCTGTGCAGCTGCAGCTCCTAAGAGCAGTCTGGGCAGCTGTGGGAGCTCCTGTGGTGTCTGTCCCCAGAGTGACTCTGCTCAGTCTGCAAGCTACCCCTCATGTGCTGGCATTCTGCTCTCATGTAAACAGCAATGTGTGCCTCTCCTCGCCTTCCCTACCCAGGGGCTGGGCACCTCCTGCCCTGCCTGCCTCTCACCCACAGAGGGCACACCTGGTACCTGATCTGTGTGACCATCGTGTCTCTGATGGCCATGCAGTGTCTGCTCCATGTCTGCTTAAAGCTTGGGTGGATTTTCTTGGTGTCTAAGGCTTTATTCTGCATAAAAATAAGTGCTTTAAGCTCTCTGAGTGAGGACTGTCACAGTAAGGCTGTTCAGCAGGTGGAAGATGGTCTGAGGCTGGTCACTTCATTCCTGGCACTAAGAATGAGTGGTGCTTCTCTACAGGAATGTAGCAGGCACACAGGGCCTGGCAGGCCATGTGTGAGAGATGGTCTGGCTCACTTTAAGGGCAGCCTGTGGGGTTTCTGCAGATCTACTGCTCTTGGGCAGTTGGTGGAAGGTGCCAGGCAGGCCTGTCCTGGACATTTTCCCTGCCTCGTGCATCTAATTTTAACAAATAACTCTGTGTTTTCACTGATGAGCAGTAAAGTTCCCTGGCCAGGCCTGTGGCAGCTCATCACATCTTACTCACTCTATAGTTAAACCTTGTCATCATCCCTGCTTTATAGAGAAAGTAGTGGCTTATGAGCCTGAGTAATTCAGATGTTTGCCTTTCCTCTCAGTTTGATTGACAGATGGGTCTTAGTGCATGGTGCTTCACCAGCCCCTTCCCTGCCATGGTGGTAAAGCACTCTTACCTTGCTCCTGTCACATCCAACCACATTTTGTCCCACTCCTCTTGTTCAACATGGCAGAGCTGTTTCAGCAAGGCCAGCATATGCACCACTGCTAGAGTTAAGCCCTGTGAAGCTGCTTCCAGCATTCCTGGAGTATTAGAAATAAACTGCTGAGCTCAGCATTCGATTAACCAACACAAGCATGTAGTGCAGGAGCAAACAGGGCCAGGCAGGTAGGCAGGGTATAGTACACCATGCAGGTGCCAGCAGGCATGGAAAATGCACAAGCTGTAGCTGGGTTTGCAGAGTCTCAGGTTCCTGATTGCTGCAAGAATGGGTCTGAGCACTCGGGAAGATCCACAGAGCTCAGCTGTGATCGAGCTCCAGCCCTCTGCATGCCATCAGCTCTGGGGAAGTGGCACAGGGAGCAGCAACCCCATTCCCTGCAGCTTACTGATGCCCCCTCAGCCTCATCCTGTGTGGCAGTGGTGGGAAGGGCTGGGTGTAAGAGGAAGGTGAGTTCCAGGTTTTATACCAAGCAGGGCCACACTAAGCTGTGAATTCCTACAGTCTTGGCAGTAGCTTCCCTCAGGCCCCCCTGCACAGAGAGGACAAATGTGCCCACACTGCTGGGCACCCAGTGTCACAGGGACCTGGTGGGGAGGTGGAGCTGTGGCAGAGCAGCCAGCACAGCTGAAGCCCTCTGCATAAGGAGCTGTTTGTTTTGCTCAATTGTTAAACTCCATTGACAATAGCAGCACCCCCTCCTCTCACTCGAGGAACTGTGGTGACCATACACTGATCCTTTCTCTTGTCTTCAGGCACCAAATTAGGGTTATTCTTCCACGACTCCCTCTGACTGGCTCTTGCCTTTTGTTCTCACTCTGCAGGCATACGAGTGGGCCTTGGAAGGGATGCGACACCTTGCCTGCATCAGCATGGAGGACTGCAGCTCCGCCGAGCACTGTGCGAGTGTGATCAAGTGCCTGGAGAGTTACAAGGAGCAGCACCCCGACATAAGTGATGCCCGGTTCCACGAGATGAAGGAGCTGGCCTGTGAGCTGAAGAGTGAGAAGGGACTCAAGCAGTGGAAATTTGCATGGTCCAAATGCCAGGAGACCAAGCTGGTTTTTGGAAAGAAACTCGAAGCAGCCTTGAGAACAAGGAGGTCTCTGCTGTCAGACTGCAAACCAGCTGCGGGGGAGCAGCTCCGGGCTGGCAGCGAGGCTGGCGGTCTGTCCCACCGGAGGCATTCTGAGGGGGCCACCTCCCACTGGGACAGGACTTACAGCGCGTCCCACTGCTACAGCAGGCCCAGCTGCTCTCCAGGGTGGAGTAAGGAGAAAGCTCCCTTGCCCTCCCTGAGCTGCCCTGGTGATGTCAGTGCTGGGGAAGAATTTGCCTGCCAAGCTGCTCTCAGCCCTGGTCCTCACTCAAGCAGAGTTTCTTTTTCCAGCGGGGCCTCCAAGTCTCCAAAGCTGCCTGAAGAAAAGCCAACAAACCTGGAGAGCATATTAGAAACCCCAGAGGTGAAGCTGCCTTGCACCTCCACTCCAGCCTCTGGGAAGCCACCCCCCAGGAGGATGCTCCGGAAGGCCCAAAGCTTTGACCTCCCGTGCGGTGAGAGCCTGTGGTCAGGCTGCCAGAGGACGCTGAGCGAGCCGGCCAGATACGGCAACACCGGCGTCTTTATTAAGGGGCTGGAGGTGAGCAGCACTGAGCTGGTGGACAGGACTTTTGTGCTGCGGCAGCAAGCTGCTCACAGCTGGGCTGCGGACTGCCTGCTCGAGGGACAAAGGGGCTGCCTCTCCGTGGCGGAAGCCAAGAGCTGGGGCAGGTAAGTGACACTGGGTGCTGCAGTCTCAGGGCAGCCAGCAGAGATGTGAAGAGCTGTGCAATGAGTTACTTTGTGATGGGAACAGGGCAGATGGATGGAGAGGCAGAGCTCCAGCTTCCATGCACATGCGTGTGTGTGTCCCCACACAGGTGTGTCCCCACACAGCCTGGCACCTGCCTTTGGGGGCAGGCAGAGAAGTGGGATCTCTTGCTCTTCCCCCACAGCGTGATTCACTGCATAAGAGGGGAAAGAGCAGTTCCCAGGCAGGAGGGGGAGTCTCTGAACATTGCTGGCATTGGGGGATGAGGGGTCACAGAAACAGCACTTAGCAAGACAGTGGGAAAGGTGCAGTGGGAGAGCAAAGGCACAGTTCACCATCCCCCACCCCCGCTTTTGGGGGGGCTGTACCCAGACTGGTTGGGGACATTTCCAGTACCTTTTGACAGCTGCTTCACAGGTAAGAGGGTGTTTGTATTTGGCCTTTGGGGCTGAGATCTCTGTTTGGGTCTCCTGCAGCTGGCTTCTGTTCTTTTCCTTCTCTGTCCTTGAGGATTCAGATTAACTTTGTTGTTATACTGCAGCGTGCCTGGGATAGGGAGAGCCCAGAGATATGAGCTGTTCTTGAAAGGGAGTCACCAGGCAGGTCTTCTAGCTGCTCTCATTGGAAAAGATTTGGGGAAAAAAAAATAAAATAGTAGTAGAGGTGAGAAACTAGTGCTGGATGTGGGGGGACCAGAGAGCTCCTTCACTGCTGCTGCTCTGTATGGGATGGCTGGAGACAGTGAAATCCTCTGGAAGGGGTCTCTGATAGCCCAGCATGTGTCAGGAAAGCTCATGGCAGGTGATGAACACCAGCAGGGTTTTCTGAACACCCAGGAGTTGGCTTGGGGGAGAGCTGAGAGGCAGGGAAGGCAGGCACACATTGCAGTAGTTATGTTTGGTGTTGCACTGCCTCACAGTGGAGACCTTGAGTACCTAAAAGTGATCCTTTGAGACATGCAGAGCAACCCATGCTAGGAACTGTGGTTTGATGAGGTGATACGAGATTTGTTTCCCACTCTGATTTTTACTGGGACAAGCCCAACAGCACCTGGGTCCAGAACTCATGTTCTCCCAGGGCGAGCACTGATTGCCTCCCACAGCATCAGGCTGACTCCTCAGAAGTGACTGCACCTTCTGCTTTCCTTTTGCTCCGGGTCAGAGCTATCAGACAGTTGTGAATCTGAGGCTGGGTGGTGCTAAGGGATCATCTCATCTGTGCTGGGTCTCAGGGAGAGCTTCCCTGGGGATACCCAGTGCTTTGCAGCCTGGGGCCCTTCAAGGCTGAGTGTTTCCTATTGCAGCAAGCTGCGGCACATCATCGACGAGATGGTGACCACGGAGCGGGAATATGTGAGGTCGCTTTGCTACATCATCGACAGCTACTTCCCTGAGATGGAGCGCCTCGACCTCCCCCAGGACCTGCGCGGGAAGCGCAGCGTCATTTTTGGGAACCTGGAGAAACTCTACGACTTCCACAGCCAGTATTTCCTGCGAGAGCTCGAGAGCTGCTGCAACCACCCGCTGCGGGTCAGCCACTGCTTCCTCCGACACGTAAGGATCAGCCCCTTCCCCTGGGGACGGGCTCCTCCGGACACGCGTGTGACTCCTGTGTCCAGCAGTGCCTATGCATTTGGCTGCTCCTCTGCGTGGTACTGGGCTGTGGCTCTTCTCAGTGACATCCAGTGACAGGACAAGGGGCAATGGGTGCAAGCTGGAACATAGGAGGTTCCACATCAATATGAGGAAGAACTTCTTCCCAGTGAGGGTGACAGAGCAACTGGCACAGGCTGCCCAGAGAGGGGTGGAGTCTCCTTCTCTGGAGACATTCAAAGCCCTCCTGGATGTGTTCCTGTGTGACCTGATCTGGGTATTCCTGCTCTGGCAGGGGGATTGGACTGGATGATCTTTTGAGGTCCCTTCCAATCCCTGACATTCTGTGAGTCTGGGGGACCACCCTGTGCTGGGTTGGTTTGTCCCCTGCCAGCTCAAATGATAGGTAGGACTGGGATGGCTCTGCAAGGTTGAGCCCAGGCAGCAGCAGATGCTTTTTGCCTTTCCTGTTGTTCTTTGCTAACAAGTGACACTGCCAGGGAAGTGAAATGTCTGCTCCTTAAGGCCCATCTGCTTCTGCAGGGGTATCCCTTACCCTGTCTTCTATCTGTGGTGTCAGTGTGGAAGGACTTTAATGAGTGGAGGGATACAGACCTGATACCCTTGTTGAAAAGGGTGCTGGGGAGAGACATGGGGCACTGGCCCTACGCTTAGCTGCCCCATGCATGTTTGCTGCTACCAGGTGAATGGTATCTGTTGAGGTATGTAAGGGGAAAAGGGTAAGAGGACAATGGGTTAAAAAGTCTTAGCTACTGTAGGAGTGGGAAGCGAAGAACATTCCCTGGCTCCTAATGAACTTGAAGCAAAGTCATTCCTGATGCCATAGGAGACACTGGTGCAGCCTGGGAGAGGCAGAAGTATGAGAATAACCAAGCCAGGGCATGGCTGTCACGGTGTCCTGGGTGTGCACTGTCCTCACACAGGGATCTCTTGCAGAAAGACCAGTTTGGGATGTACGCGTTGTACAGCAAGAACAAGCCGAAGTCGGACTCGCTGCTGGCCAGCCATGGGAATACCTTCTTCAAGGTAAATCCCACTGCCTGTGTCATGATTGCTCTTGGTGTTTGGGCCACTGATCTGTTTTAAACAAGCCCAGCTTTCCTCCTCGAGACATACTTAGCACTACCTCTGCTTTCCTGGCACAGCTCTCTGCACAAGTGTGTGTTGGGGGGACAGGGACAGAGATGCAGTGAGCGCTTTGGAAAGGAGCCCAGCACACAGCAGTGTTGCTCCTATGGCCTTGCATTTCCCTGCAGAGTGAACAGAGCAGCCCAGTCAGGACAGCTGTGGGTGTCCATGCCTGCGTGGGGACATGGGGCTCTCCATGGGAAGCCACTGCCTTTACTCTCTGCTGTGTTTCACAGTTCAAGCAGGTGCAGCTTGGGGATAAGATGGACCTGGCCTCCTACCTGCTGAAACCCATCCAGCGGATGAGCAAATACGCCCTGCTCCTGAAGGACCTGATCAAGGAGTGCAGTGAGGCACAAGAGCAGGAGCTGGGCTACCTCCGTGCAGCTGAAGAGATGGTGAAGTTTCAGCTCCGACACGGAAATGACCTGCTGGCCATGGATGCCATCCGTGACTGTGATGTAAGTTCCAGTGCCCTTCCCTGTCTCTAGACTTGGGGTCTTCAGATTGTATGGTGAGTGTCCCCTCAAATTCCAACAGTGATCAGGGCACTGTCTGCCAGTACAGCATAGTAGGACTACTGAGGCTCAGGGCAAGGGAACAGCAGGGCTTGGAGGTCTCCTTGATCCCCCAGGAGAGCCAGCCTGGATGCTGTTACCTGAGCTGGGTGAGCTGCTTGTCACAGACACACTCCCAGGTGCTTATTGGTGATGTGAGGCAGCCTGGCAGTCCTTGCAGATGATGTCCTGCAGGCTGCCGTGGGCCCTTCTATCTCTTTAGAGCTGCTGATAAGAGGGTCAGGTAATTTGCAAGAAAGAACTGAGACAGATGCTGATGCCAGGGGTAGGTCAAAATCAGCTAGGTGGGACTTGAAGCAGAGACCTGTGAAGTGCAGCACTGGAGGAGAAAAACCACAGGGCTCAAGGTGGAGGAAGATGGATCTGGGGCAGGGAGAACTGAGGGCCTGGCCTTCTGACCCAGATGTGAGATGTGCTCCTGGCAGTTTGATGGGGTTCCTTTGCTCTTCAGCTCTCTTCTTCCCCCTAAGATAATGCTTTGGCTGCCTCCTCCAGTTGTCATCCCAGAGGTTCATCCCAGATCTGCACAGGGTGGACAGGAGAGGGTCATCTGTGGGTTATGCCCAGGAGAAGGGTGCAGCTCTCCCCTGAGCCAGTTGTTTCAGCCTGATGTGGCCTCTAGCAATGCCACAGAGCCCCACCTCTTCAAGGGCCCTCTTAAGATGACAGGTAGCTGCCACTTCTTCACCACTTGGGCCACAGCCATACAGGACCCTGCTCTCCAGGTCCAGGCC
Source organism: Podargus strigoides (assembly GCA_028020825.1). Classification (NCBI taxonomy): domain Eukaryota; kingdom Metazoa; phylum Chordata; class Aves; order Caprimulgiformes; family Podargidae; genus Podargus; species Podargus strigoides. Next base: position 1,975,394 of record CM051630.1, read on the forward strand.
TGGGGCTGCCTGGACCTGATGGAGGGTGTTCCCTGTGTCCAGGTGAACCTGAAGGAGCAGGGGCAGCTGGTGCGGCAGGACGAGTTCACCATCTGGCTGGGCCGTAGGAAGTGCCAGCGACACGTCTTCCTCTTTGAGGACCTGATCCTGTTCAGCAAGCCCAAGAGGATTGAGGGTGGCTTTGATGTGTACATCTACAAGCGCTCTTTCAAGGTAAGGACAACCCTGCAGCTCCCTCTTGTGCGGGAGTTGTCCATGGCTGGTTTCCCCATGGACACATGACTCTGAAATGGGGAGTGGGAGCAGAAGCACCTTCAGCAGAAGAGCTGCTCCCACCACTGCTAAGCCTTCTCCAAGCCATGCAGTGAAGCCAGAAGGGAGTGCTTCACACACGAATGCCTGGGCCCCCTCCATGCTGTGAGATGTGGGACCAGGGTCTTCTGAGGGATGCAGAGTGTGAGGGCAAGGCAGCGTGTGTGTGACAGGGAGGTGGTGCTGACTCCTGATGAAGTGCTGGGAATTGCCTGGCTGTTTCTGTGCAGCTCTGTCTGCTCCTGTCCAGACCCTCAGGCTCCTTCCTGTAGGGTCTGTGCAGCTGGGGGTGCACAGGGTGCAGGCAATTTATCCTTTCTGCTCCTCATGGGGCACCAGTTGATGTTTAGCTCTTCCATTTTCTGGCAGACTGCAGACATCGGTCTGACGGAGAACTCTGGAGACAGTGGCCTGCGCTTTGAGATCTGGTTCCGAAGGCGAAAGTCCAGTGACACCTACATCCTCCAGGCCAGCTCAGCCGAGACTAAGCAGGCCTGGACCAGTGACATTGCCAAGATCCTGTGGCAGCAGGCAGCCCGCAATAAAGGTGTGATTCCTTCCTGGGGCGTCTGTGCCGCAAAAGGTGCGGGAGCCCTGTTCAGCTCGTGCTGTCCTGAGTAGGTTTGGAGCCTGTTAGCAGGCAGCTTTGTGCTGCCAGCAGCTGTGTGCCAGCATGCAGCCCCAGGAGCATGTGCTGAGCTTGGCTGGGCATGTCCCTTCCCTGCCCCTCATCTCCGGGGAACCTGACCAGTCCAAGCTCTCTGTGACTGTAGACACCCATCTGGACTCCATGAGAGAAAGAGGAGATACTGGCACAGGGTGGGTGCAGGCTGTCCTCCCCACAGGCTAGGCCAGGTCTCCTCTCTGCCCCAGGCTTCCCGCTTGGCAGGACTCTCATAGGTGGCATGGCACTTAGCATGATTGCATGTCTGTGGAGACTCCTCAGGACTGAGGAGCAGGGGGAGAACAGATCTAATCTGAGTAGTTCAGGAGCAGCCTGGGACTGCGTAGCATCTGTGGGGCAGGTTGGAGCAACCTCATGATGTGGCTGTGGGTCTCTTCTCCTCCAGAAATCCGTATGCAGGAGATGGTCTCCATGGGTGTGGGCAACAAGCCGTTCCTGGATATCAAACCCAGTGAGGCAGCTATCAATGACCGTGCTATCGATTACATCATGAAAGGCAGAGGTAGGTGCCAGCCGTGCCTGCCCCCTCGCTCTGTGTGAGCGAGGCAGGACTGGTGCTCAGGGGTGCTTTGGTGTGTTTTCTGGCAGGTGCCAGGACCAGGGCATCAATCGCAGTGTCTCTGTTTGACCATTCCAACCCGTACAAGAGGACACAGGGGCAGCTCTCTGCTGGCAGCACCCCTGCTGCATACAGCCCCTCCTCCTCCTCCCTGCTGGGGCCCCTCAACCTCCACATGTACCTGGACCAAGCTCTGCTGCCGGGTGTCCTGGCACCCAGCCGCCCCTTTGACATCGGCACATGCATCGAGGAAGATGAGCTGGAGCACGAGACGAGCAGCCAGCCATCCCTGAGTACGTACAGCCCACTGCCCCGCGGGCTCGTCCCCACACCTTGCTTTGCACTGTGTGGTCACACCAGGCTCACTGGGTTCATGGCAGTCCCTGCCCCATGGCCAAACTGGGGCAGGGAGAGCCCTGCCCTTCCACACCAGCTTTGTCCCAGCTTTCCCAGTCAGCTCAGACACAGGGATTAGTGAGATGCTCTCCGATCTGCAGCCTTCCCCAGGGCAGGCTTGGTGTCACATACTGGGGCTGCTGTGGCCTTGGAGACCAGTGCCTGTGTGTGCTTGCCTGCCCTTCAGGCACTGAGGCACTCTGTCCCTTGCTCTCACCAGCCTGGTCCAGTTGCCCCTTGGGTGCCCCTGTGTGAACTTCCCCAGCCAGTCCATACCAATTTCCAGCATCGTTTGCTACACTTACTTGGGTTATTTTGTTGCCCATGGCTTTAAGAAGGCCCAGAGAGGAGCGTGGCTTATCTGTGGGCTTGTGTGGCCAGTGCCTCTGCAAGCAGATACGTTATCAAGTGTGTGTGGCACAGATTGTGTAGGCCAAACTTGTAGTCATCTGAGTGACTTTCCCCTCTTCCCCCAGCGACAGAGAGCTCGGAGTCATCGCACTGCATGTCAGGCAGCGGCTCCAGCGGCTCCGACAGTGGCTGTGTCTCCAGCATCCCGCAAGAAAGCTTTTGTGAAGACATGGGCTCTCCCCCCTACATGCCCCTGGGCTCACAGCACAGCTCTGCGATGGAGGGGAAACCCAGGTTCACAAACAGCCAGTACATTTCTGCAGTAAGTGCAAGCGGCCAAAATACTCTCCTCACTTTGCCCATTCCTGCAGCTGCCTCCCTGGTTCCAGCCACAGCTTCTTGTGGTGGGGCTGAAGATGCTGTTTTTGGGCTAGGAGTCACTGTGGGGAAGTGAGCTTTCCCCTCGCAGACACTCGCTTCCTTGAGGGCAGGCACAAGCCCCTCTCTTGTGAGAGCCTCCCCTGCAGTGGCCAGGATCCCTGAGGAGATGTGCTGGAACAGACCTGCAGTGCTGGAGGCTGCACACAGGAGCTGTAATGCTGTCGTGGGCTGGGGTGCATACGTAACCTCCTGGGATGGATGGAGCTCTGCTGCAGATGCTGTGAAGCTCCTTTCTTGGGAGGTTCGGGCCTTTTTCGGGGAGCGATGAGATGAAGGAGTGGGAGCCTGTTGCTCTGAGGTGTCAGTGTGTCTCCTCTTGTGTTCCTGAGAGTTCTCAGATGCTTCATTTCCTGCTAGATCATGTCCTGATGCTGTTGTCCTCTAACCCCGTACTAACGCTGGCTTCTCTCCTCTGCAGAAAGCAGGCCAGGTCACCATAAGTCCCTCGGCAATAGTGTGAGCCCCCCGGCACACGTTTACTGCCTAAGGAAGCGGAGTTGTTGTAAGTAGCCCCTCAAGGGGATTTTCCAGCAGCTCCAAGTGCTGCTCAGTAGCTCTCAGTCAGGAGAACCTCACTCTGCTTCTCAATGAGAAGTTTTCCACACACATTCCTGCCTGGTCTCCAGTTCATCTGGTTGAGAAGACCAGCTCCCACAGGGATGGCTCCCATAGAGCTGTTGCCTTACACAGCCCTTCTGATGCCTCCCGGGTTTGATGGGGCAGGAGCAAACCAAGCAAAATCACTCTGGGGTAGTAGAGGCTTGAGCACCACCTGGTTATCAGTGTTCAGATGAGCTGCTTTCCTCTGAACGCTGTCCAGCTCTCTAACCACTAATCTGTGTCTTGTGACTGTTTGCCAAAATCCTGCTCTTCGTTAGTCCCTCAGAACTGCCTCGGGGTTCTCCCCAAGCTGGATTTACCCACATTGCCAGGCAGAGGAACCTGCTAGGTTGTGGTCAGGATGTCCTGAGGGAGCTGCCAGACATTGCTCCTGTATTTACTGATGTCTGGAGGATGCCTTATCTGGGAGGAAATGGCTGTTGGTGTGAGGAGGGACGAGCCTTGGCACGACACACAGCCAAGCAGGGCTCCCTCCGCGTGTGCAGCAGCCCTCGGGAGGTCGTGTCGTGCCCCGCTCACACTGTCCTGCTTCTGGCTCAGCTTGTTCCTCTCTGCCCTTACGACAGAGCCTCCCTGTTCACAGGGAGCAGAGGGGAATGGACGTGAGATAGGCAGGAGTAGGTGTGAATGGTCCAGGCAGAGGGTGGCACATGGCTTGTAGGTTTGGCACCCATGGGGCCTTACAAGCACTCAGGCCCACGGCTTGTGATCTGCAGGTCCAGGAGCTCAGAACTAGCCAGGGCTAAAATCTGAGATCCAGAGCTCCTTCTGGAGGAGGTCACAGAAGCAGTGGGGTTTGTTGGCCACCTGCTGCCATGAGGGCGAGTCCTGGGGTGCAGAGGCAGCTTTCCACATTGGGGAAGAGCCTTGCTGCTGTGAGGCTCTTGCAGTAAAACCTTCTTTCCCCACCAAAAGGCAGCTCTGGCAGATGGTGGGTTTGAAGAGCTTTGTGAACTGGCTGCTGGCCGGGACAGAGGGCCTGGGGGATCCTGCCAGGTCAGAGTGCAGCCAGTCTAACCATTGCACGCTGCTGTGTTCCAGGTTTGATTGCCATTTCAAACTCACTGAAGACCCTCAGGCCTCTGACCAGCAGGAGGAGACAGTCTTCACCCATGAAGATGATTATTTTTTTGGTTTTTAACCCATAATCAGGCTCTTCCCACCAGCCCCAAACCTGACCTGTGGCTGGGGGAAATCCCAAGGAGGTTTCTGTCAACTACACGTAACAGCTTTGATGTTGGATGGGACCTTGGGCATTCCACACGTGTTAGCCCTGTATTTATGAGTTATAAGTAACATAGCAGTTTTGAAAAGAACAAAAAAAAACAAAAAAAAAACCAAAAAAAAATTAAAGCTCTGAGCTGTACAGATTTTTGTTACGAGTGACTCTGTTACTATTTGTTCTGTAAGCTGCACATTTTATAAAGTTTGTGGAAGGGCATGAAGAGAAACCGAGGTATTTAAGAAAAGTAGTGTAACTTTCTGTTCCAGGGTTGTATTGACCTGGAGCTCAAGATTTAACGTCCTTCCTCATGTTCTATATATGTCTATCATAGCAATAATTTATTTTCTTGGCTTAACACTTCTGTTTTAAAAAAAGCAAGTTCATTGTTACAGTGAATTGTTTCTTCAGATGATTCTTCCAGAGCTTCAGTGCTGAGCTTACCTCTGTCTTAACTGTCTGCCAGCCCTTCCAGTCTCCCTGTGCCATTCCTGCACTAACCAGCTGAACCCTCTGACACCTGAGCACCTTCCCTGGGAGAGGGGGAGGATCCCAGGTGGGATGTGGAGCTCCCAGCAAGCGGAGGGAAGGGCTGAGGCAGAGCAGGGAGTTCAGGAGCCAGCAGACCTGTCACAAGGAGCTGTCTGGTGGAGGTCAGAAGACACAAGCCACCTCATTTCCTGGCTCTAATTTAATGCCCTTACCCCCTGGCCCACGGTGAGTCTCTCCCTCCCCCTTGGGTCAGGTTCTGGGTGCACAGTGCCAGTGGCACAGTGCCTTATCCCAGCTCTGCCCTGGGTTTTGGGATGACAGGGCCTGGCTGCATGCTTCACCGCTCACTCAGCCCCAGTGCAGGTACTTCAGTTCTGTTTGAGGTGCTGTGGGTGGTGGTGGCAGCCCAGACCCAGCGGGTTTGGGGTACAGTGGGGTGATTACAATGCTGACCCTTAAACACACTTTGTCTGAAGTAGCACAGTGTAACTGGAGGGCAAACTGTTCCAGGCTTACCCATTCATGAGTGTGGCTGTGTGGCAGTGACGCCCTCCCTGTGCTCTTGGCAGTTTGGGAACAGGGGGTTGCTTGCTGCCAAGCTCCCATTTGCTCCTTGGTTTGCAGAGTGGTGTAAGTCAGAGTGCCCCAGGGCTGGGAGCAGCGGTGTCACATGTAGCCTGAGGGAGCAGCAGGAGTTTATTACGTGCAGTTTTCCCCCCATAGCTGCTGAGGCTGGGGGAGCTGCGGGGCCCCCACGGGGCAGCGCTGAGTCTGGGCTGTTAAACCTCCCAGCTCTGTGTGCAGGCTGCTCCGTCGGGGCCCGGAATTCCTGGACTGCACAGAGAGCAGGTTTGGGTTTAATAAGCTGGATGTTGTGTAAACCTTGTTCTTTGTTCCCTTTACTGTCTGGAAAAAAAAAAAAATTGACATCTTTGTACAAAATTGTGGGGGAAACAGTTGCACAGGGAAGAGTTAAGAAGTTACTATTCTGAAATAATTGCTGAGTTAAAGCAAGATTTTTGGGCTGTTAAGACAGCACTAGCTCATGTCACGAGGGAGAGAATTTACTAATGCAACAAGAGGAACGTGAAACTTCCTGAATTTCTCCGTTTCAAAGGTTTCTGCATTGCTGGAAAAACCTTTAGTAATGTTTACCTGACACTGTTTTTTCAGGGTTTGATTGATTTGTCTAATAAAAGTTATTTTCTTTATATGAATCTTGTTTGCCTTGTGCCTTGATTTCAGCGTGGGAACCTGGGTTGCAAAGAGGAAACGTGTGCATGGAGAAGAGCAGTTGTCCCTGGGGCAGCTGAAGGCCCTCTCAGAACACGGGTGGGAGGCTGAAGGGATGGGTTTTTAACAGGGTTGTTAAAGAGGGTGAAAGAGCCACAGAGATGATGGAGTGGAACATCTCCCTTATGAGGAAAGGCTGAGGGAGCTGGGTCTCTTTACCTTGGAGGAGACTGAGGGGTGACCTAATTAATGTCTATAAATATGTAAAGAGTGAGTGTCATGAGGATGGAGCCAGGCTCTTCTCAGTGATATCCAGTGATAGGACAAGGGGCAAAGGGTGCAAGCTGGAACATAGGAGGTTCCACATAAATGTGAGGAAGAACTTCTTCCCAGTGAGGGTGCCAGAGCACTGGCACAGGCTGCCCAGAGAGGCTGTGGAGTCTCCTTCTCTGGAGACATTCAAACCCTCCTGGATGTGTTCCTGTGTGACCTGATCTGGGTATTCCTGCTCTGGCAGGGGGATTGGACTGGGTGATCTTGTGAGGTCCCTTCCAATCCCTGACATTCTGTGAGTCTGTGAAACTGCCGGTGCCTTGCTGGAGGTGACATGCTGAGGAGTGTCAGCTCTCTTCCCCAGAGCTGCAGAGGTTTTAGAACAGGAGCAGAAGGCTGCTACAAAGATCCCCAACTAAACAAAGTCACCGTTCATAGTTAAAAGAAGGCTGAGCAAAAAGGCTGTCTCTTAGCCTGGCAGATGAGGTGTGTACCCCTCTAACCCTAAAAACATCTCAAAAAGTAGTTGGCTCAAATTTTTATTAATGTTCTGTGAACTCACTTTTCCAAGGCAAAGTATGAGACCGACCGAGCAAACCCTCTGTGGGTCAGGAGGTGGAGGCAGCAGTTGCACTTCTGCTGAAGGTGAACTGAGAGAGCACGAAGCCCAGGGCGTGGTTAAATCACCTCCAGCTCTGGCCATGTCTTAACAGCCCTGGAAGTCTTCAGCCCCCTGTATGTGGGCAATTGTCTAAATGAGCAGCGCAACCTCAAACTTTTATTAACGCTATAGCTGCCGTTAGGCAATTCGTGCTGTAAAACGCCCCCTCCTGTCACTGAACTCTGCGAACGGAACAGCCAGCAGCCGTGCGGCATCCCCTGGTGGCAAACGGTACCTACTGCCACCCGCTGCAGCAGCGCTGCCCGAGCCGCCGTGTCCCTTTTCAGATGCTGCGTGTTCAGTAAATCGGCAACACCCTCCTGGCTGTGTTCCTGCGAGTCCGAAACACAGAACACGACTCGGCCGGCTCGGCCAGCGAGGGATGCTCCCTGCTGGAGCGCTGGGTGCAGCCCAGCCCAGCCCAGCCCTGGCCAGCGCTGGTAATCAGTCGGGTTAAAAAGGGTTGGTGTGAGGTAGCGGGGCTGGCATCGGTTGCACTGGCAGAGGAACACTCGAGGGAAGCTCTCCCGCATCCCTCTCCCTACACCTCTCTCCCCACGAGGAAGGAAAATGCTTCTGTCTGGAGCTGCTTAGAGCAGAACGGCAGGGGAGGGGCTGTGCGTGGGAGCGGTGCCTTCCAGTGCAAATTAAATACCCGGGAGCAGCCGGGTGGTTGGTGCTGAACATGAAGAGCCACATTCTTGACCGCTGGCACCCCCCTGAGAGCCTGGGCAAGCCGAGCACCCACGGCCCAGCCGGGCTGTCCCGAACCTCTGCCTGCCCACAGCCCCTTCAGCAGGGTCCTGGGCTTGGCTGCGATTTCCTCGGGATCCTTCTGCCGTACCAAGCCCAGGACGACATCAGGCAGGAGAAAGTGCCACTTCTTGGCAGAGAGTATCTCCTCATGCGAGAGAGAGAAAAGGTAAGAAAAACTATACAAGAAATAATTGAAAGAACACAAAAGCATTAAGGAAAAAAAAAAAAAGGCTTGGGAATCCCCCGTGTGGTCATCCAGCCTTCGGGCTCGGCACTGCCTGAGGTTTTACTGCACCCGAGTTCTGATGCTGGCGCTCAAACCTGAGCTCACGTCGGGGTCTGCCTGAATAAAAACCGAACACAGGTTTCAGCCCATTGCACCTTTCCTGATGCATCACAGAGCGTCACTGGGAAGTGTCGGAGGCACCCGCTGGGGCAGGCAGCTGCTGTCCAGCTGTTTCGGGAAATGAACCACAAGCAGCGGTTCAGCTGTGATAACTTCAGCTCTGCAGTGAGTCAGAACTGACAACAAACCACAGCGGGATGATTTTCGTACTGAAAACTCTGCAGCGAGTTCCTAGAGCTCTGCACAGTTCCTCACCTGCGGGCACCCCCCGCTGCCTGCACACATCCCCCCCCGGGGGATGAAAGCCATCGGTGCCCAGACCCGACGCTTTGGGTTTGGGATGGAGGATGTTCCACTTTCAGCATCAGTCCCACGTTTCCATGCTCTGCCAGAGGGAGGTGGGTTGGTTTGCTGTGAAGGGAGTTTGAATTCCACAGCAGACCTGGAGCAGCAGCGATGGGTTAAACGCATTTTAAGTATGAACACAATATTGGCATCTTCGCTTCAGAGTTTTGCCTCGCTCTGTCTTTATTCTCACCAGGAAAGGTGAAACACCATGAGACAGTAAACACCCACCTTTACACCAGATCATTTGCAACCTCAGGTACAACATTACCTGTCTTTACTTCCCTCTTTCACCCGGATAACTCGGAGCCCCCGTCACGTGCTGCTCAGTGGAACCCAGCAGTCGTTCAGTCTGTGAAAGAGGGGTTTCTTTCTAGGGAAATAACAGCCCAGCCTGCCCTGCTGTAACAGCAAACCAGCCCACAAGCATTATTAATACATTTTGCTCTGCTGATGACTCCGTGAGGACCTGCTGTGTTGCCCCTGGTGGAAGTGGTGCAAAGCTCACCCTCCTCAGGGGCTCAGAGCCAGCCCGCACTGAGATGCTCTGCTGACGTTTCTGGAGTTTGCATTTGGTGTCTTGGCTAATCAAGAAAATCTTTTTAATTCCTACATGTGCCTGTCGAAGTTTAGCATAAAAATCTTTCAGTCTTTACGCTAAATTGCAGATTTCTGTAACTAACTGGGTAACTCAAGCAGCTCCACTGGTCCTTGCACAGCTCTAAGGGCTGAGGAACAAGGAGCCAATTAAAGAACAATTCATTCATGCCCGTGGATCTAAAACCTGCTCCACCTTGCTAACAAACACACTTTTAGTATTAAACTGAGCACAGAGGAGCAGTAGAACCCAGCCCCTGCTGAGCAGCGGGCGACCCACTCCCTGTTTCCTAGAGGGACGAATTTCACTTGCAAGGTCTCGTCTCTTCCTTCACTGGAAACACTTGGCACGAGCAGGAGAACAAGAAAAGGTTGAGACTGTCTCTGAAATTCATCAGCATGATCAAAGTATCGTATTTACAGGAGTCATTTAGTTAATTACTCCCGTCATTTTTGAAAACAACAATCATAAAGCAGTCATTTACTTTCTGGTTGCTCACTGTTTATATTTGCTGCATCCTTTCCTGCTGTGGGAGTGGTTTTTATGGTGCCGAATTGATGCGTTCCGGCACTTGCAGTAACTGGCAAACTCTGTGTGAACACGTATCGCTCCGGCTGCTTTCCTTCAGCCCCAACTTCAGACTGAGAACCATGATTGTTTCCTTGAACCACAAAGCTTGTTTGCCCAGGAGAAGAGGCAACAGGAGCTGTGACACCCCCATCCTTCCCAGGAGCATTGTACTGTGTCCTGGTTCCCCAGCACAGCCCCATGGCCAGCCATGCAGGCAGCCATGAGCAGCCCCCAGTCAGCTGAGAGTTCCACTCAAGGCACTGACTCACAGGGGTATCCCACACCTCCTCATCTGCTCATGATAAAAGGGGGGAGTTCCTGAGTCTTTACCTTCTACTTTCTCCTTTAATCAGCTTCTCATTTCTCTTCCTCGGAGGACTTGCCAGATGTTCCTAACAGCTGGAGTTTGCCAGCCTGTCTGAGGGCGCCTCGTGTCCTCTGAGTCTATTTCTCTGCCTGTGAAGTCATTCTGGAACACTTTGCCTTCCCCCCACTTGTATCTTGCTTTCCCTTCAGATATTTTGTATTATTCCATGTAGTAATAGAGCATTTACTGGAATCCACAGCTGTGCCTGAGCACACCTAGAAATAGAGTGAAATGTTGTTATTTTAGTTTATATGGAAGGAGGTGTAAGTTTTGCCTTTTTAAATAACTGATGTATTTTACTCATTCTAATGCAAGCATTTCAGGACTGAGTTCTTAATCCTGGAAAACGCATCCTCACTTCTGTGGGGGATGCAGTGTCTTGGGGCTCTCCAGACCCTGCCCCGATAACTCGGCGCTGATGTTGTGCTGGCCTGGGTCACCTCAGTTCCTGTCACTGAGTTTTGCTGAACCTGAAGAGAGACACTGGAGTGGCCAAGGAACATGAACAGCACCTCAGCATCCCTGCTACTGCTACAACTAAGATAACTTTGGTTATGTGAACTGGCAGCAGCACATTCTGTATGAGAGGGATGGTCTGGCAAGTTAAAGCAAGCTGTGTGACCACTCTGCCACGTGCACACCAGGGTTAAGCTACAGGGTGGAGCAGTTTGGTATCAGTGTGTAAATGCTACAGTGCAGCACCTGCATTTCGCTGTTCTCTGGTAGACTGAAGGCAGCTTTCAGCTGCTGATGTCCAACCAAGGACTGAAAGTATTCAAAGGCTTAAGAATTTCTCTCCCTTCCACTGACTTCAAATACTCTAAAGTTGAAGATGTTGAAGATCTACTGGAAGAGGTCCCTGCTCACGGCAGGGGTTTGGACTAGACGACCTTCTAAGGTCCCTTCCACCCCAAACCATTCTGTGATTCTAATGTTTCTGCAGGATGCTGTCTTGCCTCAGTGCACTGCTTACACTTGCAGCTCCCATCTTTAGAACCTAGGAACCAGGAGATTTGGCTGCTAGGTCCCACTTGCCCAGATCCAAGCCACACTAAAGTCTGCATGAGAACACTTCCCACCCTTGGGGACAGGGACTCTCTGAGTAACCAGGAACATGACTCACCACACCAAAAGGAGAACCTAAAGGAGTGTGGACTTGTGGTGTTTCAGCCAAGCTAACGCAGACCAGAGGATCTTGACCTTGACCTGTATGACTACAGTGTACAGTCATTGTATAAAACCAGAAATAAAAGCCCAGTGCTCAGGCAGTGATAAAGCACTCTGCCGTGAAATCTACTGGGGAATTAATTTCGGTGGAGACCCACTCTTATCTCTTTACAGAAATGGCTCTCATGCTTTTGTGACAGGCAAACAGAATGGCTATTGTTGTTCTCCATGCTCTCTTCTCACCCAAAGCCTGGCTTTTTAAAAAGGTGTTCTTTGTTCATAGAGTGACTCATTTTGTAGCTGAGTTTGGAGAGGGGGGGGGAAAAGGCAAAATAGTGCTGGAGAATTTAAATTTGGCACTTTTCTAGTTCAAATTGGGTTTGTAAGTGCTTTATGGCAACAGATTCTGAAAACCAAATCTTATTTCTTTTGGGTCTTTGCTGAACTTGCGCTCTCCATTCCGAGACACAATATTTAATCTTCTATGTGGAAAATAAAGTTCACTGCGTGACTCACTGCTCTGGAGTCATAATCTAGAAAATGAATATTTATGATTGTTACAGAACTTTTTCCAGGGGCAACACCAGACAATCTGTAACAGGAACTGCCAGGACTGCCAGGCACCAGCAGGTCTGTGTATATCACATTCACTGTCATGGGTTACTTTTAAACTCCTGGGGAATGGAAGGAGTTCACGACTGTCACTAGTACACAGCACGAGGGTAGCAAAGGAGCAGGAGTTTTCCTTGCCCAGCTGTGATGAGAAGTTCTGAAGTGTGATGCTGAAGATACACAAGAGATAAAAGTGATTTCTCGTCTCTGTTCCAGCACCCACAGAACCAATGGATTTGTGTAAGCCATGTCTACTTGACATCACATTTTGATTTTTTTTTCTTTTTGGTGAAGAAGTTCTAAACACTTTGGGGAGCAAGCTCTTCAGACTCAGGCCAACCATCTACATTCATGGTTTCAAAAGATGGAATTTTCAGTCCACTCAAACTCAGCTCATGACAGTGACTGCCTGAGCTGCACAGCAGTTTCTGAACAGTGAAACAACTACAAGCACAGAGTAGCTGCTGCTCCCTGACTCCCACAGACAGAGATTTGCTAAGATTACTACCAGTAACTTTCACTGAGGCAGAACTTTATGTTGGGAATGTCAATTTAGGTGGCACGTTTTTGAAAAGGTGCAACCAAAATAAATGAGCTCTGAATCATTGTGAAACTTGATATTTTTGATACTTTTTCCAGCTGTTGCCCTTCTATATTAGTTAAGTGAAAACCTCTGTCCTCCTTTTTTTTCTTTAATTAACCAAGGGTATTGATGGTAAGATCTGATTTTGAGAAACCCCACTCTGTGACTCTCATGACACTTTTCCCTGTGGAAAATTCACCATGGGAATCCCATTAAGTGGGTTCATGGGTGCAGTGAGCTACTAGGACATCCACCATTCCCAGAAATACTCCTTTAGTCCTAGAACATGATTATCCCTGCTAGTAAGCTATTAGCATTGTGCTTGGTCCTACCCAATTTACACCCTCTCCAACAATTCCTGGGCATGCTTTGGCCATTCAGATATTCCTAGGACTGTTTGCAGTGGACAGGAGGAGTGATGGCACCATCTCTGGGAGGTTAAAGCACATCACTAGCGGAAAGACAGCTAGCCTCAGCAACCAAAAACATTCCCAGACATACTTAGTTTGCTTGTACAGATGTAACTGTGGTGTCTGATGTCTGGCTGCCTGTGCCTTTGGTGACAAACATGAAAGCAACCAGTCATTATTATATCAAAAAAGCCACTGCTGTAACATTTTTATTGACTTTGGGGAAAATACATAGTCTTCTTGGAAACAGCTGAATGTTCTAAAAATGGCATCAGCTGGGGAGCTGTAGTGAAGATATCCTGCCTACTAGAAACAACTCACCAAACAAGGGCTTCAAGAACTGAAGGCACCAAAAGATGTTCTGATGCCAGGCAGACCTTCATTGCTGAATGCAAAAAGTTGTAACATGGTGGTTGTAATGTCATGGAGTCTCCTTCCCTGGAGCCATTCCAAACCCACCTGGGCAAAGTCCTGTGCAACCTGCTCTGGGTGAGCATGCTCTAGCATGGGGGGGTTGGACTAGATGATCTCCAGAGGTCCCTTCCAACCCACACCCATCTGTGATTCTGTGGTGGCAGAAGCAGGGAAACTGCTACAAGAAGCTGTAGCACCAAACTGTCAGTTCTGAACAACCTCAGGGGCAAGTGAAACACGTTGGAGGAATATCCTTAGGAGACTGGTGTTTTAAGCTGTCTCCATTTCTGGTGACTGATAAAATTTAGAGACCTAATAGTTTGACAGGGAGGAGGGAGGAGTTTGACAGGAGGGAGAGAGCCCTCTCCTCTTTAGGCACCCTGTGTTCCCCCATTCTTGTACCATGGTGGGTTTGGAAGATGTAATTCTTAATATAAATCTTAATTCTTTTGGATAATATTTCTATGAAAATCAGAAAACAAATCCCCGTGCTTGCTTCCCCTAGAACCCTCTAATAATATAAAAGAAACACATCTACTCTTCTTACTTAAATTCAGCTGGCAAAAATGATTTCCCAAGCCTCAAAAACTTGACAACATGTTGAAACAATAGCCCATCTCTGTGGATTAGAAGACTTTGACCATACGTGATCCAACAGACTTTCTTGTCATTTGACAGCAGCTCTGAGTACTACAGAAATAAAAATACAGTAAGAGCACATTTCTGGTGTTAGATATAGAAAGAAATCCAAACAGTTTTGCCTTTCTCAGTAAAAGAATTAAACCAGTTCTATCAAGTCTCATTATTAGTCAAAATACTTCTATTATTAGCCCAAAAAGTGCTTTCTTGGGAAGTCCAAGATTTATTTCCCTCAGGTACTTGAACATACTTCCCTTAGTATAAAATGCCCAGTCTACATGTGAAGCTCTGATAGTTCTAATTTTTCAGGTCAAAATCATTCAAATAATTCTTATGACAAGAAATACAGATTCTAGTCTGTAGAGTTACAAATTCTGCCTAGGGAGGTTCACATGAAGGCAATGCAAAGACAATTAATTACATTCAGTAAAGTGTGTAAGTATGTTTCGTACCAGTTACTCCCTACATAAAGTTTCACAATCTGATGGAGTGAACATGTGGATACTGCTGGTGTCCAGTCTGCATCTACACATGGAGTAACAAACAGAAAGGTGACAAAGTAACTGCAAGTAGTAATTATTTCGTTACGGATACTAAGTTAATATGATAAGGGATTCTACATTAAAATATTGTAAATAATAATTCTTTGAAATGGTGAAGTAATAGAGCATACTCTATGCACACAGAGCTGGAACTCTCATGCTTGGTCTAGTGCTCATACACAACTGCAAGCAAAAAGGAAGTCAGGATGTAATGTCAGAGCAGTGGGCAACTTGGTCCAGCCATGCTGCAGCCAAACCACCTCTCCTCAGTAGATTTAAAAATACAAACAACAAGAAGGTAATACACATTAGCAGAGTGATGTTTGCAGGCACATTTTTATCACCTCAGGTAAGTGAATCCAAGTATACTGTTACATTGCCATGGAAAGAAATAATTTACTTCTGAAGTACAAGAAATAAAGGGGAAATCTGAAATATTTTTGAAAGTGAAGACTCAGCTTGTCAGCAAGCATAAAGCTAGTGGAATTCCAGGGCAACCTGGAACAGAGCTACTGCACTGTTTTCCATCCTCATGAGGAGCCCCACTTGGTTATCTCCTTTGAAGATGACAGTATCAGGGCAGGCACAAGCCTCAAAGAGGAATTATTCACAAAGAGCAGATGTCACTTAACAGCACTGGATATATTTCAGTCTCCATTCAGCCTGCATCTTACCTTAGTGTGGTAACAAAAATCTGGGAGAGTTTCTGTTGAAATAATGAACAGTATAGTTCACATGACTATTTATAGTGAGTCCATCCTGGGACACTGTTTTAGGAAAATCAAAATACATTTGCATTCAAAAGAAATGGTTAAAAACCCCCAACATCCTGACTTTGAGAAGGACTCCAACATGAAGAATTTTGCTTCTTACAGTAGCCCAGGCCTTTAGAGAAGATACAGGCAATTCATGGTCTTAGAGAAATTATTTACAGGGCTCTGGATAATTATATAAATAGATTCTACTATCTCTCAACAATGAACCAACTAGCACATGCTTGTCTAATGTAGCCACTATAATGGGACTAACCATCTTCTGTAACCTGTGCACAGTTTACATCATTTACTGCTAAGACATTTGAGTCACAGACTTATTTTTTCTAGCATGCTATGCAATAATGGCAGAGTTCATCAACTGCTGTTTCAATTTAAGATCAAACCCTCTTTCTCAAGGGTTATAATTCCATCTAACAACTGATAAGATTCAGTCCTTTCTGCATCCACAGTTTTTGTGGGGCAGGGAAGAATGTTTTAAACATCAGCCCCTTCACCACCTTCTGGGGAAAGATGCTGATGGCTCAGATCTGGAAGGATAAGCATCTTCCATGGAAAGACTCAGAGGACCTTCACTGTGGAGTAAACTGGAAGTCACTATGACAAAATAAGAAGTCAGATTTGCAAATAAACAACAGGAAGTACAGCTAGGATTCTAAAAGCTGAAGTCTGATGCAGGAGGCTTGTGCCTCTATGGGACAAAGGGATGTCTGCACTCACTGATCATGGATTGACAGCAATGGAAGAGGGAAATGCAAATCACACTGTAGGGTGTACTGAGGGAGCCAGTTCCAGCAGAATTAGTAGTAGCATCGTCCAAAATAGTGGGGAGGCTTCAAGTGGTTTATCTTGTACAGAGTGCGATTAAATTTATCTTTCCTGGAGCACATGGCATAACAGAAGAGGCAGAAAGAACTGGTTGTGTTGTTCAGCCTTATGAAGAACAGGTTCAAGGAGGATCTTTCTGTCTACAGCTAATGGAGGGTGTAAAGACAGAGCCAGATTCTTACTGGAGATACAAAGTGCTAGACCAAGAGACAATGGAAAAAAGGTGGAACATAGGAAATGTATGACTTTATTTAGCACAAGTGTAGTCACATATTGGAACAGCAGTCCAGAAAGGCTGCAGAATCTCCACCCTTGGAGATACTCAAAGGTTTTCTTGGCAAGGTCCTGAGCAACCCAACGTACTTGATCCTGGGTCAGAACAGAGGGTTGGACTTAATGACCTGCAGAGAGATCTCTTCTGACCTAAATTTTATGGATATGGGGAAACTGGGACAGGGAAAAAGAAAAATCACTAGGTTAATCAGGGGATCATATTAACTCTTGTTAAGAAGCCACAATAAAGGCTGATAGAAAATGTTTTTCTAAGAGTGTCTATGGTTAGCCAGTACTCAGAGCTAAACTGTAGCAGTCGGTCTGTCACCCAAGACTCCCTCCCCAGCTGGGAAGGAGAACTGGGGAAACAAAAGGAAAAGGCCCATGAGTTGGAGGATAAACAGATTTAATAGAATAACAAAACAGAAACAACAATCAACACAAAGCACAAAGGGTTCTGCTCAGCCTGGTTCAATGCTGCTGGCAGGAACAGAGCACCACCAACAAGGAGCCTCAGGGAGAGGAGGAGGAACCCCACCCTCACTGAGCTCCCTCCTTTGATAAAGAGCAGATGAGGAGGTGTGGGATACACCTGTGAGTCAGTGCCTTGAGTGGAACTCTCAGCTGACTGGGGGCTGCTCATGGCTGGGCCATGGGGCTGTGCTGGGGAACCAGGACAATGAGGAAATTCATATTCCTCCTTCAATGATGGAGTGGAACATCTCCCTTATGAGGAAAGGCTGAGGGAGCTGGGTCTCTTTAGCTTGGAGAAGAGGAGACTGAGGGGTGACCTCATTAATGTCTATAAATATGTAAAGGGTGAGTGTCATGAGGATGGAGCCAGGCTCTTCTCAGTGACATCCAATGACAGGACAAGGGGCAATGGGTGCAAGCTGGAACATAGGAGGTTCCACATAAATGTGAGGAAGAACTTCTTCCCAGTGAGGGTGACAGCACTGGCACAGGCTGCCCAGAGAGGTGTGGAGTCTCCTTCTCTGGAGACATTCAAACCCGCCTGGACATGTTCCTGTGTGACCTGATCTGGGTATTCCTGCTCTGGCAGGGGGATTGGACTGGATGATCTTGTGAGGTCCCTTCCAATCCCTGACATCCTGTGATTCTGTGATTCATTAGAGGAAAAGAGGGGATAAACCAAGGCAGAAAAAGCACTTAACGATCAGTTTTAGCAAAAGCTAAATGTGGATGTGAATGCACTCAGGCTGGAAGTTAGAAATAGATTCCTTAATTTAACAGCAAGAGCTGTAAGAATAGTCCCACATTAGAAAAGTGGGACCAAAAGAAACCCCATCCTTTTAAGTTAGATCATGTTCTGATAACTTGAGTGGTTGAAGCTTGAAGGAACTGGATTCACCCGATTTAGTTCAGTGATGAATAAGACTGGCAAGTCTGACAAGTAAAATTATCTGAAAGTGTGAATAGTACTACCTAAATCCAGAGTAGACTTGCTCTATGCTTCACCTAGAACCTAATGTTATCACTTTAGTGCACACTGATCAGCAACAGCCAGCTAATAAAACAACGAGGTAACAGTAGATCTTTGGAAAACCAACCCTGTCAGTCAGTAAGACCTGCAGGTTGTTTTTGTACTGTAATAATCCTTCAAAAGTAGATGTAAATCATTGGCTGATTAATTGTATTCAGGCAACACTGCTCTTCCTAATTTAAAATTAAAGAGTTTTGAGAAATCTTGACTTACTATAATCTCTGCTCTCTGCCAGCACCTCTTGTTTCAGGTAGCATTTTAAAGCATCTTTCACTGGCTTGTATGTGGTGTCCCTTTCGTCCAAATAAGCAGAGAGCTCTTGGATTTCAAAAATACTTTCAGTGAGAGGAAGTCAGCAAGTTCCCAGCCAATTCCTATCCAAAAGGAGAGAAAAAAATCACTACACTTCATATCCTTGCCTTATATTTTTACCACTTATTTTTAATGAGTACAAGTCAGGAAATACGAATTCTCCTAAAAATGTGGGGGTTTGCACCTACTGAGCTTTGCTCATAACTTTCCACATCATTTTTGTATGGAGAACAATTGAACATTGACAAATAAAGCTGTTGCAACGGAGACATCAAATAATGTTCTGCAACTGTTTTGAGTAAAGCCTTAAATATAGTGTTTCTCCTACAGCGGATCATTCAGTAGTGCCAACAGCAAGTGCAGACAAGATGCAGGGGGCAGAGATGAGCTGACTGTATGTTTGACCTTCCTCTTGTCTGTCTGTCATCTTTTACAGACTGGGCATTACCTGTTTGTGCTAAATTTAAAGCTGGTTAAAGGTGCAGGAAGTTTTTCACACTCATGGTTGATGGAAATATGCACAGCTGAGCATCTTGTGGCAGGCTTGAATCACAACCAGCTGACTCATTCTGATTTCTTTTGTGTGGGTGTTTTTTTTTTTTCCCCTTAATTCAAATTGCAAAGTGAAAGCAGGTGAAAGAAAATGTTTTTTAGTAGAAAGTAATAAAATGTGTGTTTTAATGGCTAGCTTTATGACTCACCTAGTGAGTGTCTGCATTTAAAAAATAATCCCTCTGTTGCAGCAAAGAGGTCTGACATCTACATTTATATTTTCACTGATTTCAGGAAAGAGATGCTAATGATTCACCTAGGAGCCATTTTCCTGTACAATAGGGATTTTATTAAACCAGTACAGTGGTATGGTAAGTCTGAGCAATAATGCTAACAGTATGGAGAAGTATGTCTCAAAGGACCAAGTTCAAACACGGTATTCAGAAGTCTACTTTCTTTCTTGGGCTAGGCAGAGCAGTACAACTTCTCTGTGGCTGCAGGAAAGCCTGTACCTATGGGCATGTAGATGCTTTTGAATATCCCATACAAAGTTTTCTGAATGAATGGTTAATCTTAAGTTTTAAGAACATGTGAGCATTAAAAAGTTTACATACACAAGTTTGGAATTTTAGGCTTAGCAGTCTACAATAAATTAGAAGAATGCCAACTCCTGTGATAGCAGTTATGTGCAAGTTTAGCTGAAAATGAATGCTACAAATGCTCAAGCACAGGCTGCTGAGAACAGGACCCCTTTTCAACTACAGACCCCATCAGACTGGGTCTTCCTCTTGAAAGAACCTTATGTTCTGTCGATATTGCCTATATGATGGCAGGGAGGTACCTGGTGTGCTGGCAGAGGAGGCCATTGCCAGAGAGGTGCAGGTGGCTCCTGTCCAGGTTGCTACCCATGCAGAGCTGTCCCAGAGACAAATCTGGGTAGCTGACCAGCAGTCCCAGCACCATGGCATAGAGTGGGGACCATGGTGGTGAGCCCCCACCACCTCCTGCTGTCCCCCACTGCAACAGGAGACACCACAGAGCAGCTGCCTGCAAAGAAAGGAGGTGGAGACTGAGCCCCAGAAGGTCAGTAGTTAATAATCACCACCGTATTTTCTACTGTTTTCAACATTTTATGGAAATGAGTTGCTAGCTTACCTCAGTGTTGTTCATATTAACATAAATTCCATTTCAACACCTAATTTCACAAGACAACACTGAAACCAATGCATATAAGGAAGAAAATACATAGCTATGTAATTTATATTACCTCTATAGGTCTTCACAGCTCCTGTAAGCACAGGAATTCCCAGAATTAAAGCTTCTAGCTCAAAGACATCTATGTTGGAGAAGTCATCAGGCAAAAATGTCTTCTCTGACCAAAGAAAATTAACTTGTAAATAAAAATAAAGCGTAGGATTTGTGTGTTGATGTCTTCTGTTCACTGCTCAGATCTAGCAAAAACAGGTTCTTATAATTTTTCCTTCAGTATTGCTATTCACATACACACGTATACACAGCAGATAAATGGACAGCAGGGAACACTTTATCTTTGAAAACACAATCCTAAAACCAAGGTTAACGGTAGAGGAGACCTGGTGCAGGGGGAATGATAGGGGAAGCACAGAATGCAGTTAGTTTTGTTTATCACAGCAGCCTGAGAGATTTGTGTAAGAGGTTTCCTGTAGGTTTGGATGCTTTTTTCCCCTCTAGGCACAGTCTCAGCCCACTGTGCCATTTAAACATCAGAGGACTGGCAGAGCAAACTGCAGCAGTTTCTTATCAATCTCATCTTAACTGAGTTCACAGAGGATGAAACACTATGTTGATGTAGGAGGTATAAGATCCTGCTATACTTTTGAGAAGTCCTTGTCTTTTTTTGAAGCTGGAAGATTATTTAATGAATGAAACATGATTTTTTTACTAAGGAAAAGATACAAGACTGAGTAGAGATTTAGAGTTAACATCTAAGTTTTGACTACCTTAATTATCAATTGTTAACAGCAGTTCTGGTACCTGATGTCATTAATGTGTTTTAGTTCAGAAAACTACTGGATTAATAAACCCCAAATAAGTAGAGCCATAAGTGGGGAAATTTAGGTAAAGGTACTCTGGAAGCCACCCAGGTAGAAGCTTTGTTTCTTGATTGATAAAGAGAGCAGTAAAACTGGCAGACAGCAAAGCCAAAGCAAACCCAAAAGGTGAGAAAATTCTGATATCTGAAGAAGTATTATTGAAGACAGACAGAAACAATTTAATACAGAAAATTATTTAGACATGTCAGAAGAATACTAAAAAAGAGTAGTTAGCTATGAATATAGGATAGAAGTAGCCACACATTGTTCCCCCACAAAGCCCGCATTTGTAAATGCCAAACCTGACTGGGGCCCAGGTGCAGGGAGAGTCAGGAGATCCTTCCCCAACAGAGAAACTCTGCAAAGTGCATCCACCTCACAGACAGACACTGCACCCTCCCTGCAAGTGGTCCCAGCTTTTATCCCCACAGCAGACACCTGGCACTCATTGACCCAATGGGGGCACCTGGGGTTGTTCACCCAAGGGCTTTCCCTGCAAGGTGGGCCACACCTTGGAGGAAAGCCAAAGGCAAACTCATCCCCTCCTCTTAAAGGACCATGGGGACCACCCATATGTCAACCTTAATTCAGGGCTTGGGGTTCAGACCCCAGCACTTCAAGGGTGAAGGTGAGTCAAGTGAGTTTGCAGCAGTAAAGGCCATCCAGCTGGCTTTAGATATTGCTGAGGGGGAGAAATGGCCAATCCTTTATCTGTACACTGATCGTGGATGGGGGCAAATGCCCTCTGGGGGTGGCTGAAACAATGGCAAGAAAATAACTGGCAGTGCAGAGGCAAGATCATCTGGGCTGCCTCACTGTGGCGAGGTGTTGCTGCCCGATGAGACAAGCTGGGTGTGAAGGTACGGCACGTAGATGCCCACGTACCTGAGTGGGGCCAATGGAGAACATCCAAACAACCAGCAGGGGGATCGGGCTGCACAGGTAAAAATATCTCCAGGGGACCTGGACTGGCAACGCAGGGGTGAATTGTTCTGAGCTCGATGGGCCCATGACACATCAGGCCATCAAGGCAGGGATGTGACGTGTAAATGGGCTCGTGACCGAGGGGTGGACTTAACCATGGACACCATTGCACAAGTCACCCACGCGTGTGAGAGGTGCCACAATTAAACAAGGCAAAGGGATCAGACCCCAGAGGTGTGGAGGGCGCTGGCTGCAATACAAACACGGTGAGGCCTGGCAGATCGACTGCATCTCACTGCCACCAACACGCCAAGCCACGCGCTGTGTGCTCACCATGGTGGAAGCCACCACTGGATGGCTGGAAACATCTGCTGTGCCCCATGCCACTGCTCGTAACACTGCTCTGGGTCTTGAAAAGCAAATATTGTGGTGCCATGGAACCCCAGAAAGGATCGAGTTGGACAATGGAACCCATTTCTGAAACAGCCTGAGAGACACCTGGGCTAAGGAGCACGGGATGGAATGGATGTACCACATCCCTGACCATCCACCCACTGCTGGCAACGTCGAGCGATGCAATGGGCTGCTGAAGACCACACTCAAAGCAATGGGTGATGGGACACTGAAAAACTGGGACCAACATCTAGCCAGAGCTGCTCAGTTCATACCAGGGGGTCTGTCAGTCGAGCTGGCCCTGCTCAGTCAGAGCTCCTCCACACCGTGGAAGGAGACAAAGTCCCAGTGGTGCACGTGAGAAATATGTTGGGGAAAACAGTCTGGGTTACTCCTGCCTCGAGCCAAGGCAAACTCACTGGTGGGGTTTGCTCAAGGACCCGGGTGCACGTGGTGGATAGTGCAGGAGGATGGAGAAGTGAAGGGCATTCCACAAGGAGATCTGATTCTGGGTGAGAACAGGCAGTAATTGGAACTGTGGGATGTTAACTGTCGTATGATGCTGCCTGTTAATACTTCTCCAGCTTAATAATCAGAATTGCCCAGACCAATGAAGAACGAACCTCAGCACCCAGTGACTTCCCCAAATCCAGCATCCTCACCACAAATTGTTATGGACTGAACAACACATCCCAGATTAGAGCTCCAGATGAACACTGATGATCCTGGAGGTCCTTTCCAACCATAGTGATTCTGTGATTCTCTGACTGCACCATTTCGACCCACCCTACAGGACTATCGTGATGTGAACCCACAGCCATGGAAGAAAAGGAGTGATACTTCTGTAAATATTGAGAAATGGGAATAGCAGCAACTTGGGCATGATGTAGATGGTATGGGATAAGGGGTGGACTAACTGCTACAGTTTATCCCCTGGTACTGGCTAAACCATCTTCAGGGCCAAGTGGCACAGTTGCTCAACTCGCTGTGTTTCCCAGATGATGCACGTGCATTTTGGCTGAGGTTTTTTGTTTCACTTGAGATGATTGCACTGCAGACTGTCACAGGTCCTGCTCTCCTACACTGCCTTCAGCTGTGCTCCTGCTCCCTTCCTCAGGTTGGATCTAACAAACACATGGCTGTGGGGTGTATCAAATCAAATCAGACCCTTGATCCAGTGAAAAAATGGTCTTTTCTTGGTGGATCTTACTCGAACACATTGAGTCCAAAAAAGAGATGCCTGAGTTCAATGAAATACCCTCCCTGAGATGGTCCACCTAGAGAAAAGCCCAAGCTCATCCAGATGTGCTGTTAACTCACACTGAGCTCCTCACTCTGCTCAAAGCTGTCTCGGTGGAGCAAGAAACGCTGGATTTATGAGGGCAGAAAGGCAGAGCTCAGTGGATAGGAGTCTCTATAGATTTTGTGATTTACCTCAAAGTCTACTGAGTAAGGCTGCATGACTTTCCCAAGGCCACTGGCTAAACCCACAGCAATAATGTGGGCAGGAGGATGCTGAGTTTTCCTCTCCTTGTGCTCCTTGATAGTCTCAAATGCACAGTGTAGGGATAGCACTGCGGATGCTGCAGGGAAATGTTTAAATCTAAAGCTAAAATCTGGTTCCAATTAGGTCTCAAAAAAAAAAATTCCATAGAAACATTTCTGTTTAGATTTGTTTTCTGACATCACCTAAGCTCCTTGCCAAGATGCCTGAATAGCTTTTTGTGTTTCAGATTTTACTGTTCAGAGGGCTTTTTTACACACCTATGCAGGATTGCTTTGAAAATGTCATCTTTTCTGTAGAATTGTGTTTCAAACAAATACTTCAAAGCAGCAGCATAAGGGTTCACTTGAACTCACACCGCGTTACATCCATTGTCACTGATCGCTCTTCAGAGGGCTCACCAGCATAGTTGGAAAGGCTCCATGGGACTTACTGGGCAGTGGCAAAACAAAAGTGGTTCACTTCCCTTAACATTTCTGACTCTTCATGATTTGGGGGATTTTTTGTTTGTTTTTCTTTTGTCTTACCACGAGTGGATTATCTGATGTGGCTGCTGGGCCAGGGGCTGGAGGGGAGCTGGGTATCAGCTTCCATGTTACAGGAGACTTATCAGGCTGCTGCCTCTAGTCATTGCATCCATCACTCCCATACAGCAGGGCAGAATGGGATGATTCCTTTATGGCCATTGAGTAAATAGTGGTTGATGTGGCTTTATAAGGCTCAGAACATCTGACACAATGCAACTATACACATGTTGTGGCAGTGCCAGCTATGCCATATATGCCTTTTCTAGGAGCTTTGATTCACTGTCCAGCAAGAATGAGATTACTGTAAGGTAACAAGGACCTAGTGACATCATAAGATGGCTAGGTGGATTGCTGAGGGACCAAACCAAGCTTTCCTACAAACTGAATGGGATGATCAGGTGTTTTCAGTCTGTCCTTGCCCACGGACAGCAATCCAAACCTTCATCCCCATTTGTCCAGCACACTTCAATGGTCAGTACAAAAGGTAACAGGAGTGATGTGCAAGTGCAGCAGCTCTGATGTCCCCATGTCCAGCAGCAGAGCATGGCATTTGGGAGCAGCAGTCACTCCTCCCCTGGGGCAGCAGGGCCAGCCCAGCCTCCCAGCGCCCCGGTGGGCCAGTGGGCAAAGGGGCTCTGGCTCCTCCGACCCCCTGAACACAACCAGACCGGGGCAGTGCGGGTGGGGCTTTATTGCAGAGCTGGGTTACAGGGCATCCTTTGGTTCGGGCTCCACGAAGGCAGCGGGAGGGGATGGGAGCTCAGGTCGGAGATCTTTGCCAACAGCCAGGCAGCACCAAGCTGTCCCGGGTCTGAGGTTCTCTCACGGGTCTGAGCCTCCTGCGGTGCCCAGCAAGTGGCAAACCCGGGCAGCCCCGTGGTGAGGGCAGAGAGAGGCACTGGTGAGAGCAGAGGCAGGCACTGGTGGGGAAGGGAGGAGGCAGCTGTGGTGGAACTGGTGAAGGGTTAAGGCAAGTCCCAGGTGGTCTGCAGGGAAGAAGGCTGCGGTCCCTGGTGGGAATGGCAGGGAGGGTACCCCAAAAGATGGGGCTGAGGTAGGGAAGGTCCGGGTGCCAGCAGGGCAGGGAGGCCCTGAGGAACAGTGCTGTTAGTACAGTGGGTGCTGCCGGTGGGGGGGGCTGGGAGTGACAGCACGAGGGGACAGAAGGAGCTGAGGGGTCACAAAACAGGGGGTAAGAGACAGAGCACTGGGGCAGAGCATGTGGCCTGGTGACTTCCCTGATGACATGAGGGCTGGGCGATGGACTGGCCCCAGTGCAGCCCCCCCGGGTCCCAGGTCACACAGGTATGTCCTAAGGTTGATGAGAGTGCTGGTCCCACAGATGACACGCAGGGACCGGGGTGGTGGGTGCCACGGGCACCCAGCTCTACTTCTTCACTTTGCTGTCGTAGGTGCCCGCGTCCTTGTAGGCACTGACGTAGCCGCTGGTGTCCGCGATGTCCTCCCGCCCACTCTTGCCCTTGCCCTTGCCGCTCTCGTCGAAGCGCTCCTTGTGGGAGCCCGTGTACTTGGAGGTGTCCGTCAGCCTCTCCACAGCCCCCACGGTGTTGGTTTTCTGCAGCAGGGAGATGGGACACAGGAGTCAAGAGCATGCCCCGTCCCTTCACCCCTTGCCCTGTGCAAGCTCCTGACGCCCACTGAGGACCCTGCTGTGACCCCCGTGCCCATGGGACCTGGGCAATCCTCAGCCCACCCAGGGCCATGGGGTGCCCTGGGAAGCATTTGTGCTGGAGGCAGAGCTCTGTCCTCCCCTTCTCACCATCCCAATGGCTCCCAGAAGCTGAAGGGCTCTTCACTCACCGTGACGCCCACGTTCACAGGCTCCTTCCCTTCCACCAGCTGGCAGATGGCTTGGTACGCCTCCTCTTTGCTCTTGCCCTTAAATCTCTTGGGGGCCAGCTCCTCCAGCGCCGCCTTGAACTCCTCGTAGTTGATGACACGCGCTGTCTTCCCTCTGCAAGCACAAAACCCAGGCTGCCATCAGCATGTCCTCAGGCTGAGCCTCCAAACAGGGCTGCAGCGGGATAAGCTGCATCGCGGAGACCTCGGCTTCAGCCAGCACCAGCCTCGGGCCCCTCGCCCACCTCCAAAGCACAGCTCTGGTCAGGGCAATCCCAGCTGAATGGGCTGGGCTGGGCAGAGCCGGTGCTGAGCTCCAGGAGCTTTTCAGCCACATTCTCTTAAAGTCCCCGGTGCCAAAACCCCTCACCCCTGCATGGAAGCACCCTGGGACTTGGGTGCTTGTGACAAGATACACATCCATCCCCACTGCTCCCAGCCTGGGATGCCCAGCACTCTCTCTCCCCTGGCAGGCAGCAGTCCTTCTCTGGTCAAACCCAGAAGGATGTGCACAGAGCATCCCTCCCACGAGCGCCTGTTCCTCGTCTCTGGGGCAGCACAGTGATCCACCCTCTTACACACCGAAAACCTCCCGGTTCTCAGACCCTCGTGGCCCCACCAGGGAACAAGGGGATGCCCAGACAGAGCGTGTGGAGGGAGCAGGTTCTCCACCCATCCTTGCTCCTGTGCCCTGGTGTGGAGCACGGGAAGTCACCATGTCCCCTGAAAGCAGCCACAGGTGCCTTTAGCTCTCCAGCTGCCCCCGTGACGTCTGAGGAGCAAAGACCAGAGTTCTCCCCCAGTTCAGGTATGGGCTGCCCAGGCCCAGGGATGGGCTGTGCCACATCACGTGGGATACCCCTGAGCACCCTCCTCTGCTCCCTGCGGGACCTGCTTGCTAGATGGAAGCCTGGCAGAACTGGCCAGGCCCACCCTGATGGCTGGGACTGGGGGCAGGGACACAGCCCCTGCACCAAAATCTGAGCCTCCAACTCCCCATTTATTGGGGATTAATTTATTATCAGGGCTTGCAAAAGCAGCCACACCAACACCCTGAAGGCAGGGTGCTGCTGGGCAGCACCTGCTGCTCCGTGATGGACCATGGATGGCCTGGGCACACAGCTGGGGTACCACACGTCCCCAGGGACCACCGCACCCAGTACTGCCACCCTGCCCACACCGCAAGGGCATCCCCACCCTCCGAGAGGCTGGAGGTCCCCAAAAGCCATGATACTTACTTGACCTTGGAGAAGACAATGTCCACATCGGTGCTGGTGACGTTTTTGCCGTCGATGATTTTGCAGTCTTTGCACAGCTTGGCCCAGTTCTTCCCGTTCATTTCTTGTCCCGTAGCCTTGGTGTCACCGTGGATGGCAAATTTGCGGAAGCTCTCTTCCAGGGACTCCATCCCAGCGCTGGCCATGGGGCTGCAGGATGGGGGCAGAGGGCTCTGCTGCTGTCCAGGCTCTGGCTGCACCGACGGAGCTCAGCTGTCCTGCTCGAGGGTCTGCAAGGGCAGGAGGAGGGGAGCTGGTGAGGGCAGAGGGGAGTGGCACCAGCCTGCACAGGGGGGTGAGGGCTGGCAGCTGCCTCGGACAAGCCCGAGGCCAACAACCGGGAGGTGCCTTGCTGGTTGGAGGTTCGGAGAGCCGTCAGCAGCGAGGCTGTTGGCTCCGGGGGCTGCAGAGGGCTGAGCGCATCAGCTCATCCCGTCGGGAGCACGCTCTGGGTAAGACGCAGTGTGGCCACCTTCCTCCTGCTCGCCCAATCGTGACAGACGGCACGGCTGCCTGCCTCCGCCCCGCCCCTCCCTGCCTCCGCCTGCAGCCGCATCCCCGCATCCCCGCATCCCCGCATCCCCGCATCCCCGCATCCCCGCCCGGAGCTGGCAGCACCCCAGCTCCGCGACCTGCCCCCAGGGCTGGAAACACCACGGCGCCCCACAGCCGGCGAGCGGCACTGGGGTCACCAGTCGCATAGGGGCCTCTGGGCCCCCGCACAGCGCTGTGGGTGCTGCCCCACCGCGGCTCCTCGCCCCTCCCTACCGGCTCGCGGTACCCAGTGTTGCTCCAGCCGAGCGGGCGCTCCCCGGGGCCCTGGCGGCGGGGCCGGGATGGTTTCCCCGCGGCCCTGGCGGGAGCGGCACGAAGCAGCGGCTGGCGGGGGCTGCGTCGCTCCGTGAGCTGCGGGGGGGAGGCGCTGCCTGGCGACCGTCGCTAGGGAGGAGGGGCGATGACGCGGGGATGATGCGGGGATGATGCCCGCCTGTCCCCGCCTGCCCCCGGGCTCCCACGGGGTCCCCGCCGCCCCGGCCCCGCTCCGCCCCGCACGGCCCCGCAGCTCGGAGACGGGGTCGCCGACCACCGACCACCCCCGCCCCGCGGAGCCCTCGGGGCGGGGAGACGGAGCCCCGGCAGCCGTCACGGACCACTTCTGCGACAGCTCGCGCCACCCCACGGAGCCCCCCACCGTCACCCCACAAGTCCCCTCCATCCCTCCACCAGGTCCCACCACCGCTCGGCCCCCCTCGCAGCCCCCCACTGCTCTGCCCCAGCCCTGTCCCCTGCACCACACGCCCAGGGTGCCCCGCCCCAGAGGAATCTCCTCTCAGTGGGTGACACCATGGCCCAAAGGACACTGCCCAGGCTGTGGGGACAAACGCCAACTGTCCTGGCGTGCCAGCCACCATGGCAAGCACCCATCCCCTCTGCCCAGCCCAGTGGGACACCCCTGGAGCCAGCCTGGGGGCAGCCAGCCACATGCCAGCGCTGCCATCGTGGCTGCTGGCTCCCCTTGCCCAGAGCCTGACCACGTGTGGGGCTCACGGCGGAAGCTGCGGGCTGAAGCAGCACCCAAATATTGTGATTGCCATGGAATCCCAGCACAACCCACATCACTTACTCATGGCCCCACCTCA
The DNA here is from genome assembly GCA_028020825.1 of Podargus strigoides. Lineage (NCBI taxonomy): Eukaryota > Metazoa > Chordata > Aves > Caprimulgiformes > Podargidae > Podargus > Podargus strigoides. The sequence goes on from CM051630.1 coordinate 2,004,368, forward strand.
GCTGGTTGCTCAGGGCCAGCTCCAAGCCCGGTGCCTCCCCTGGCACTCCCTGGCCTCGCTCTGGTGGGCACAGGGCATCACACACAGCTGGCAGCAGCATCACCGGGAGTTGTTCACACGGTGTCTGTCGTTTGCTGCTGCCATGCAGGGTCCTGCAGGTAAATAAGCAGCCTGGGGGGCTGGACAGCAGCTTGAACAACACAGGTGGCCTTTGGCACCCTGTGGTCCCTGTCTGCCCTGGTCCCAGCACAGAGGAGCTGCGGGACAAGGACGAACACGGGTGTCCCCATGGCTGAGCTGCCCCAGGGGTATCAGTTCTGCTCTTGCACCCAGAGCCCTCTGCTTTGGGGTCCAGCCCCAGTGACAGTCTCCCCTTCTGGGCTGAGGGGCACGTGTTCTCTGCCAGGACCTTGCTGCCAACTCTTGACCAGACAAAGCCCTGAGCAGCCCACTCGTACTGATCCTGGCTTGGAGCAGAGGCTGGAGACCTCCAGAGGTGACCACCAGCCAGCTCTGTGAGTCTGTGATTTGGGATCTCTAACTTTACCTCCCGCCTCGGAGGTGAGTGCCAGAGCTGGTGTCAGAGGACACAGGCATGCCACAGCACCTGGCCACTTTGGGTATCCCCAGATGGTCACAGCCACACAAAGGACCCCCACTTTGTCACGTTCCTCAACCAGCCTTGTGACCGCTCCATCAGCAGGAGCTGCTGTTCCACAGCCCAGCCAGAGGCAGGGTGGTAACCCATGGCTGCCAGGTGGCAAGGACATGCTGGAGGGGACAGTCAAGGCTGGGCAGGACAGGTGAGGAAACTCACCTAGTAGGGCTGGACCAGCCTGATGCCAGACGCCAGGCAGACCTCACCAATGAGCATTTCTCCTCCATTCAGCTTGTCCTGGTACATCTCAGACACGGCCAGAGAGCCTGGGCGCTGCAGGGAGGAGGTGGCACCAGGAGGACTCTGTTCTGAACACACATGCTTCCCACTCTTAATAAAATACAAAAGCAGATCCCAAAGTGCAGAGGCTCAGAGGTTACAGTGGCTGTGAAGTGGGAATTAAAACCAGCCTCCACACAGGCCAGCAAGGACCTAGGGCTGGCACCCCATCCAGCAGAAACTGGGGAAGAGCTGCTCGCCTGCCCTCTGCTTTAAGGAGAAGGCAATAATTGGGGCTGCCATATCGAGGAGGGTGGTTAAGTCTTGCTGAAGCTGCAGCCTTGTCCTTAGCTTACCCTGCAGCTCGCCACCAAAGCAGGTGTCTTTGGCTCTGCTTCCAGCTGACAGCTCCAGAAAGGAGCACAAGTGATGCTGGCTGGAGCATCCAGCCTGCAGCAGCTCTGGCAGGGCTTGGCAGCAGCAGGCAGCACAAAAGCCGGGATTCACGGAGCTGGCAGCAGGCAGGAGCTGAGCCAGGGCTGGGCACAGCAGCAGCTCTTCTGCCAGAGCTCCAGCCGGCCCTGGTGGCTGCAGAGCCTGAAGAGCCAAGGGGGAGCACATGGGGAGAGCTGGGCAAGTGGTGGGCACCAAGCCAGGGCTGGCAAGTTTTAAAGATGCTGGGTATCAAAGAATGTTCCACAGCCCCTGATAGGTGACTCTGGAGATGTTTTACTGAGCGTAACCTCCAGCTACTGGGTCCCACAGTCCCCTTTTGTCTCTCAGAAGAGCCCTGCCTGTTCAGAAGATGCTCAGTACAGCAGTACTTATAAGCTCAGCCTTCTCCCTGTCCTTCCTTCAGATGAGCTGTTTTGGGAAAATGACCATCTGAGTTCCCAGGTGGAATTTCTAAGACTGGAAATGAAACAAATTACCAGACTGCAGGAGCCCAGGGCATTTCTCCAGGACAGTGAGAGGCTGGTCACAGGAAGGGTGCAGAGCATGCCTGTCACAGCAGGAGGTGATTCTGTGTCCCAGCAGAACTCTTCCAGTCCTAAGTCACCTGTGCTTCTTGTAATACCCCTGCACTGGTGACAAATGGATGAATTCAGAGCTTTGACATGAGTGAGATATTTTGGTGACCATTAGTGCACATCACACACTTCAGGAGGCTGGAACTGGTTCCAGACTTCCAAGCCAAGATAGGAAAATGCCAGTTTGGTGAGTGGAAAGTCAGGAATATTCTGGGTGTGATGAAGCTGCTTTTTTTAGAAAAACTATCTCAGGTTAAAATGAGAGAGAGGAGGCTTGCCTTTTGCAATCATAGCATTCTGCTGAGGTGCTTCCAGCTCTCTTAGCATGTGCTATCAATCTCTCTGAATTGTTTGCATCAGTTATTAACCATTGCATGCCAGCTATGCATGAAATCATAAAATGAACCAGAGCTGTAGTTGTAGTCATCTTGGAATGCAAAGCTCTCAGCTACACATTTAGAGCTTCAGGTACAAGCTTGTTTTTAATGAGATTTTGAATAAATGGAAATCAGTGTACTGGGTTTGGGGGAAAAAAAATCACAATTATAGCAGGTTCATGCTACTTCTCACCATTTAAATTTTTTTTCTGCAGCTTCCTTGCCCGGGTCTTTAGAATCCACAAACCTTCCTGCTGCAGCCATTGAGTAAAGAGAGCAGCCACAATGTTCACAAAAAACCTCTTCCAGCTGAGAAATGCACCACTCATAAGAATCATCCCCACGAGGAAGAACTGCATTGGAGCCACCAGCACAGGGCTCTGGTTTGTACTGCAGTTCAGAGCAATTATGCAATTGTCCTCTGTACAGGGGACAAAGTAGACATTAAATAGGGATTGTGTTCAGTTTTAGCTTGTATGAAATGTCATGCTGTATTTAAAGCTGGTCAATCTAATCCTTGCTTTTTTTAAAAAAAAATCTCTGCATCTTCCTGCTTTGATCTTCCCCTGTCTTCTTACACTTCTGCTGCAGTTATTATATTAACAAAAAGCAGGGCTGACTGTTGTATAATAAAACTTAGTTAACTGAGTTTGCTCTAAAATGATCCTGAGTCAATATTCCAGCACAGTGCTGGCAAGCCATAGCTGGCAATGAAGTATTGCATGTGCCACTGGTGGTCAAACCAGTATCGCAGGGCACTGCCCGCGAGGATTTGAAATTCTAGTCCCAGGCTTTACCTCTGAGAGAGCATCTGACCCACTGGGATACAAGCTGCTCTCTGAAACTCGTCCGAATGCGATTCACAGTCTAGTCTGTGTATTTTGGAACACGTTGTCCATCAGACTAGGAGTGGAATGGAAAAGTACTGAGGAAGGCAGTGTGGATACAACTCGCTAGGGAAGCTGTTTTGTCTGGCCTGAGACCAAGGATCTGCACTGTACCAGCAACAGCGACATCTAGGAGCTGTTCCTGGTGCTCGTGCACAGGGACAGAAAGGATAAGACCTTGCTGGGCTTACTGGCATCCACTGTCTCGCTTTTCCAGGAATTAATCCATGTACTTGAGGAACAGAGTGGTCAGTGGTCATCAATATCTGTGGTCAAGCCACTCACCCCAGGGAAAAATGACCTCTCAAGAGGAGCCAGACCCCTAGTCCCAGGCACACAACTTGCTGTCAGAGTATGAAGCACTTCTTTAAGTACAGGTGTGACCCCAAGATTATTTTAGAAACTCTCTAGGGATGTGACCTTGGGGGCAGGGAACACATTTTACAGCTGAATTCATCATAACCCCTGAGCTGAGCCTTCTGAGCTGCATGTCTCAGTGGCAGGCTGGGCCATCAGCCCATCAGAGGTCTGGGTTTGTCCAAAACGGCGGAGCAGGCAGTGTCAGTGATGGCAGGGCTGGGGGGGAGGTCTGGCGGGCCCCTCTGCTGCGGGAGCAGGGCTGGAGGGCAGCCAAGGGGAAGAAACAAATGGGAAGGAGGAAAAAAGCTTCACGTCCTGGGCTTGGATCAATGCAAACAGCGTCAGTGCTGGCTGAGACACCTTCCGCCCGCCAGCCCCTCCGCTGCGAGGGATTTACACGCTGGCTGCACGTTGTCTGTCCTGAGCTGGTGTGGAGCCAGCCTCAGAGCAAGGGCTTGGCCAGAGAAAACTCATTAGCACAAATGGCTGCAAGTGCTTTTGTTTGGGCCGTGTCACTCTTCATCACAGAAAGTGGCTTTGCAACAAATATTTTAAGGTCTCTGCTGTCTCAGCAGCCTGTGGTGCCACTTCAAGCTCCACTGGGAAAACAGCTGGAGCTGCTGGTCCTATGGAAGTTCCTTCAGGTTATGGGCTTCTTCAGGGCTGAGCACCCCAGCTCAGCCTCTCCTCACCCATCCTGGGCTCCAGTGCCAACCGTCCTGGGGACCTCCATTTTCCTGTCCGCATTAATCATGAAGACTGATGTTTAAAGGCCACACTCACCTCCCTGTGAGGCCACATCTCCACCTGGTTTCAGCCATGCACAGGGGCTGTGTGATGTGTCTATAATGCAGATCACAACCACGGTACTTTAGATGCTTTTTCTAAAGGGCCTTGACACCCTCCTGCAAGGATGAACAGGGCAAGCTTTGTGCACACATACACAGCCCACAGCTCCCCAGGAGATGACTACACTGGTACTTAGAAAGTTTTCCATTTTGGTGAAGACCCAAACCAACCTCTTGTTCCCAGGAAGCTGTTCCCATCGCTTCAGGAGAAGTGACTTCTTTTCAGGTCGATCTTAAGCACTTTGCAGCTGTTTGTTAGACCCTGCTGGGTCTTTACCAGCACTAATTCTCCTGGGGCTGGTTTGGCAGGACCAAGATACCAGACTAGTTGGTGCCAACCACCTAGTTGGCAGTCTGACCATTGCTACCCTCACTACTCAGCCCTGTCCCCCATGCAGGGAAGAGTGTGCACTGGAGCTGCCTCCTTGGGAACAAGGAGAAGGTTGGAGGGGGAAAGTCCCATGTAAGCTATGGAGTGGTGGAGAACTTGAAGAGGAGCAGGAGCAGGTAAGGAGCACCTTTAGGCTGGGTGGTTTGGCAGTGTGTGGGAACTGCTAGCCACAGCATGACCTCTGCTGTGGCTTCACAGGCTGCACAGAATCTGCTTCTGTTCAGGATTCAGAGCAGGATGCAACCCACTGATGGGAAGGCTCGGCCAGGCTGGCTGTCCAGGAGGAGGTGCCACAGACCCTGCCCTGGCTGCTCCATCGCCTGGGCAGCACCAGCAGCTCAGCTCCCCTTGCTCTGAGATGAACTCACGGAGGTAACTCCAAGTGAGGACCAACCCACCCTCCCTGGCTCACAAACCGGGGGCGTTCAGCAGCTGCCAGGTGGACAGCTGAGCTGCTGAGGTCCCCAGCCTCAGAGGCAGAGGTGGAGTGAGCAGCGGGGGGAGGAGTGACTGCTGCTCCCAAATGCCATGCTCTGCTGCTGGACATGGGGACATCAGAGCTGCTGCGCTTGCACATGCAAGCTTAAAACCGGGTAGAAATCCCCTTCCCAGGCTTGATTTCCCAGTATCAAAAGCATGTCCGCATCCACAACACCCCTTCAGAGCTGCCCTGCCATGGGAACCCTCCATTCCTCCACCACCAGGTCCTGACCAGCGCCACGTACAGGCTGAGTCCCGTGGGGCCTGGTCTGCTCACCTCTTCACCAGATGTTTTTCCTTCACAAAGCCTCCAAGTCTGTGCAGGACGGGGCTGTGGACGGCACCTCCAGGGCCCACGAGGCAATGCAGGACAGCCTTGTCCTGGGAAGTTTGCATCTCATTTGTTTGCAGCTGGGCAATGAAGTCAGGAAAGGGGTAAAGCTCCCCACCACCAACGACTTTTTGAAGGAGGAACACTGGTTCTCCAAAAGAGCATTTAGGGGCACAGACAGCCATGAACTCCCTGCCATGGGTAGATGCTTACTGGTAGACTCTCACTGAGGGTGAGGCTGAAACCAGCCCAGAAGAAGCCAACCTCTTCCTTCTGCATTTTAAAAAGCAAGTGACGAGGATGCAGAGAGTTCAGGGCTGTGCCATGGCAGGGAGCAAGCCCACCCAAGGCTCATGCATGCCCTCAGCACATCCCTCATGGTGTGGGCAGTGCCAGTGCCACCGCTGAGGCACCTGACAAATAACCCTCGTGGGTTCTTTGGGACCCTGGCCCCAAGCAGATGACCATGGAGGTGGGTAGCTAGCTGGACAGCCCGGCACTGCCACTCAATGCTGCAGCAGACTCTGCCCATGCCCAGGCTCAGGGTGGCAGCCCCTGCACCCAGCCCCCCAGCCTTGTGCACCCAAGCACCTGCAGCAGCACCACTCCATCCCAGAGCTGCCGTCCCATCCCAGCGCCCGGCCCGTTCCCAGGGATCGTTACCAGGAGCTCCTGTGTTTGGTTGCAAACAGAGCAGGACGGGGAGCCAGGCGTTCGTGTTTGTGTGCCTGTGGTTGCTCAGGCAACTCAGGGCCAGCCAGGAGCTGCCAAACCCGCCGGCAGCCCACGGTGTGGCTGTCCTGGGGCAGCACGGCCAGCCCAGCCTCCCAGCGCCCCGGTGGGCCAGCGGGCAAAGGGGCTCTGGCTCCTCCGACCCCCTGAACACAACCAGACCGGGGCAGTGCGGGTGGGGCTTTATTGCAGAGCTGGGTTACAGGGCATCCTTTGGTTTGGGCTCCACGAAGGCAGCGGGAGGGGATGGGAGCTCAGGTCGGAGATCTTTGCCAACAGCCAGGCAGCACCAAGCTGTCCCGGGTCTGAGGTTCTCTCACGGGTCTGAGCCTCCTGCGGTGCCCAGCAAGTGGCAAATCCGGGCAGCCCCGTGGTGAGGGCAGAGAGAGGCACTGGTGAGAGCAGAGGCAGGCACTGGTGGGGAAGGGAAGAGGCAGCTGTGGTGGAACTGGTGCAGGGTTAAGGCAAGTCCCAGGTGGTCTGCAGGGAAGAAGGCTGCGGTCCCTGGTGGGAATGGCAGGGAGGGTACCCCAAAAGATGGGGCTGAGGTAGGGAAGGTCCGGGTGCCAGCAGGGCAGGGAGGCCCTGAGGAACAGTGCTGTTAGTACAGTGGGTGCTGCCGGTGGGGGGGGCTGGGAGTGACAGCACAAGGGGACAGAAGGAGCTTAGGGGTCACAAAACAGGGGTAAGAGACAGAGCACTGGGGCAGAGCATGTGGCCTGGTGACTTCCCTGATGACATGAGGGCTGGGCGATGGACTGGCCCCAGTGCAGCCCCCCCGGGTCCCAGGTCACACAGGTATGTCCTAAGGTTGATGAGAGTGCTGGTCCCACAGATGACACGCAGGGACCGGGGTGGTGGGTGCCACAGGCACCCATCTCTACTTCTTCACTTTGCTGTCGTAGGTGCCCGCGTTCTTGTAGGCACTGACATAGCCGCTGGTGTCCGCGATGTCCTCCCGCCCACTCTTGCCCTTGCCCTTGCCGCTCTCGTCGAAGCGCTCCTTGTGGGAGCCCGTGTACTTGGAGGTGTCCGTCAGCCTCTCCACAGCCCCCACGGTGTTGGTTTTCTGCAACGGGGAGATGGGACACAGGAGTCAAGAGCATGCCCCGTCCCTTCATCCCTTGCCCTGTGCAAGCTCCTGATGCCCACTGAGGACCCTGCTGTGGCCCCCGTGCCCATGGGACCTGGGCAATCCTCAGCCCACCCAGGGCCATGGGGTGCCCTGGGAAGCATTTGTGCTGAAGGCAGAGCTCTGTCCTCCCCTTCTCACCATCCCAATGGCTCCCAGAAGCCGAAGGGCTCTTCACTCACCGTGACGCCCACGTTCACAGGCTCCTTCCCTTCCACCAGCTGGCAGATGGCTTGGTACGCCTCCTCTTTGCTCTTGCCCTTAAATCTCTTGGGGGCCAGCTCCTCCAGCGCCGCCTTGAACTCCTCATAGGTGATGACACGCGCTGTCTTCCCTCTGCAAGCACAAAACCCAGGCTGCCATCAGCATGTCCTCAGGCTGAGCCTCCAAACAGGGCTGCAGCGGGATAAGCTGCATCGCGGAGACCTCGGCTTCAGCCAGCACCAGCCTCGGGCCCCTCGCCCACCTCCAAAGCACAGCTCTGGCCAGGGCAATCCCAGCTGAATGGGCTGGGCTGGGCAGAGCCGGTGCTGAGCTCCAGGAGCTTTTCAGCCACATTCTCTTAAAGTCCCCGGTGCCAAAACCCCTCACCCCTGCATGGAAGCACCCTGGGACTTGGGTGCTTGTGACAAGATACACATCCATCCCCACTGCTCCCAGCCTGGGATGCCCAGCACTCTCTCTCCCCTGGCAGGCAGCAGTCCTTCTCTGGTCAAACCCAGAAGGATGTGCACAGAGCATCCCTCCCACGAGCGCCTGTTCCTCGTCCCTGGGGCAGCACAGTGATCCACCCTCTTACACACCGAAAACCTCCCGGTTCTCAGACCCTCGTGGCCCCACCAGGGAACAAGGGGATGCCCAGACAGAGGGTGTGGAGGGAGCAGGTTCTCCACCCATCCTTGCTCCTGTGCCCTGGTGTGGAGCACGGGAAGTCACCATGTCCCCTGAAAGCAGCCGCAGGTGCCTTTAGCTCTCTAGCTGCCCCCGTGACGTCTGAGGAGCAAAGACCAGAGTTCTCCCCCAGTTCAGGTATGGGCTGCCCAGGCCCAGGGATGGGCTGTGCCACATCATGTGGGATACCCCTGAGCATCCTCCTCTGCTCCCTGCGGCACCTTCTTGCTAGATGGAAGCCTGGCAGAACTGGCCAGGCCCACCCTGATGGCTGGGACTGGGGGCAGGGACACAGCCCCTGCACCAAAATCTGAGCCTCCAACTCCCCATTTATTGGGGATTAATTTATTATCAGGGCTTGCAAAAGCAGCCACACCAACACCCTGAAGGCAGGGTGCTGCTGGGCAGCACCTGCTGATCCGTGATGGACTGTGGATGGCCTGGGCACACAGCTGGGGTACCACACGTCCCCAGGGACCACCACACCCAGTACTGCCACCCTGCCACACCGCAAGGGCATCCCCACCCTCCGAGAGGCTGGAGGTCCCCAAAAGCCATGATACTTACTTGACCTTGGAGAAGACAATGTCCACGTCGGTGCTGGTGACGTTTTTGCCGTCGATGATTTTGCAGTCTTTGCACAGCTTGGCCCAGTTCTTCCCGTTCATTTCTTGTCCCGTAGCCTTGGTGTCACCGTGGATGGCAAATTTGCGGAAGCTCTCTTCCAGGGACTCCATCCCAGCGCTCGCCATGGGGCTGCAGGACGGGGGCAGAGGGCTCTGCTGCTGTCCAGGCTCTGGCTGCACCGACGGAGCTCAGCTGTCCTGCTCGAGGGTCTGCAAAGGCAGGAGGAGGGGAGCTGGTGAGGGCAGAGGGGAGTGGCACCAGCCTGCACAGGGGGGTGAGGGCTGGCAGCTGCCTCGGACAAGCCCGAGGCCAACAACCGGGAGGTGCCTTGCTGGTTGGAGGTTCTGAGAGCCGTCAGCAGCGAGGCTGTTGGCTCCGGGTCTGGAGAGGGCTGAGCGCATCAGCTCATCCCGTCGGGAGCACGCTCTGGGTAAGACGCAATGTGGCCACCTTCCTCCTGCTCGCCCAATCGTGACAGACGGCACGGCTGCCTGCCTCCGCCCCGCCCCTCCCTGCCTCCGCCTGCAGCCGCATCCCCGCATCCCCGCATCCCCGCATCCCCGCATCCCCGCATCCCCGCATCCCCGCATCCCCGCCCGGAGCTGGCAGCACCCCAGCTCCGCGACCTGCCCCCAGGGCTGGAAACACCACGGCGCCCCACAGCCGGCGAGCGGCACTGGGGTCACCAGTCGCATAGGGGCCTCTGGGCCCCCGCACAGCGCTGTGGGTGCTGCCCCACCGCGGCTCCTCGCCCCTCCCTACCGGCTCGCGGTACCCAGAGTTGCTCCAGCCGAGCGGGCGCTCCCCGGGGCCCTGGCGGCGGGGCCGGGATGGTTTCCCCGCGGCCCTGGCGGGAGCGGCACGAAGCAGCGGCTGGCGGGGGCTGCGTCGCTCCGTGAGCTGCGGGGGGGAGGCGCTGCCTGGCGACCGTCGCTAGGGAGGAGGGGCGATGACGCGGGGATGATGCGGGGATGATGCCCGCCTGTCCCCGCCTGCCCCCGGGCTCCCACGGGGTCCCCGCCGCCCCGGCCCCGCTCCGCCCCGCACGGCCCCGCAGCTCGGAGCCGGGGTCGCCGACCACCGACCACCCCCGCCCCGCGGAGCCGCTCGGTATCCGCCCCTCTCTCCCCCAGCGCAGCGGTCCCGGGACAGCAGTGGCCGGAGGCGGGTGCGGGGTCCCTCTGCCACCGCCCCCCGGGGTGCGGGGTCCCGGCCCCGCCGCAGCCGCACTCCCCGGCTCACCGCGCACCTCCCGGCGCCGCGCTCCCAGGCGGGGCGGGGGGCGGCCCCCGCCGCCTGTTTAAGCCGCCACCATGGCGACGGGAGGGGCACGGCCGGGGAGCGCCCTCGGGGCGGGGAGACGGAGCCCCGGCAGCCGTCACGGACCACTTCTGCGACAGCTCGCGCCACCCCACGGAGCCCCCCACCGTCACCCCACAAGTCCCCTCCATCCCTCCACCAGGTCCCACCGCCACTCGGCCCCCCTGGCAGCCCCCCACTGCTCTGCCCCAGCCCTGTCCCCTGCACCACACGCCCAGGGTGCCCCGCCCCAGAGGAATCTCCTCTCAGTGGGTGACACCATGGCCCAAAGGACACTGCCCAGGCTGTGGGGACAAACGCCAACTGTCCTGGTGTGCCAGCCACCATGGCAAGCACCCATCCCCTCTGCCCAGCCCAGTGGGACACCCCTGGAGCCAGCCTGGGGGCAGCCAGCCACATGCCAGCGCTGCCATCGTGGCTGCTGGCTCCCCTTGCCCAGAGCCTGACCACGTGTGGGGCTCACGGCGGAAGCTGCGGGCTGAAGCAGCACCCAAATATTGTGATTGCCATGGAATCCCAGCACAACCCACATCACTTACTCATGGCCCCACCTCAGCTGGTTGCTCAGGGCCAGCTCCAAGCCCAGTGCCTCCCCTGGCACTCCCTGGCCTCGCTCTGGTGGGCGCAGGGCATCACACACAGCTGGCAGCAGCATCACCGGGAGTTGTTCACACGGTGTCTGTCGTTTGCTGCTGCCATGCAGGGTTCTGCAGGTAAATAAGCAGCCTGAGGGGTTGGACAGCAGCTTGAACAACATAGGTGGCCTTTGGCACCCTGTGGTCCCTCTCTGCCCTGGTCCCTGCACAGAGGAGCTGCGGAACAAGGACGAACATGGGTGTCCCCATGGCTGAGCTGCCCCAGGGGTATCAGTTCTGCTCTTGCACCCAGAGCCCTCTGCTTTGGGGTCCAGCCCCAGTGACAGTCTCCCCTTCTGGGCTGAGGGGCACGTGTTCTCTGCCAGGACCTTGCTGCCAACTCTTGACCAGACAAAGCCCTGAGCAACCCACTCGTACTGATCCTGGCTTGGAGCAGAGGCTGGAGACCTCCAGAGGTGACCACCAGCCAGCTCTGCGAGTCTGTGATTTGGAATCACTAACTTTACCTCCCGCCTCGGAGGTGAGTGCCAGAGCTGGTGTCAGAGGACACAGGCATGCCACAGCACCTGGCCACTTTGGGTATCCCCAGATGGTCACAGCCACACAAAGGACCCCCACTTTGTCACGTTCCTCAACCAGCCCTGTGACCGCTCCATCAGCAGGAGCTGCTGTTCCACAGCCCAGCCAGAGGCAGGGTGGTAACCCATGGCTGCCAGGTGGCAAGGACATGCTGGAGGGGACAGTCAAGGCTGGGCAGGACAGGTGAGGAAACTCACCTAGTAGGGCTGGACCAGCCTGATGCCAGACTCCAGGCAGACCTCACCAATGAGCATTTCTCCTCCATTCAGCTTGTCCTGGTACATCTCAGACACAGCCAGAGAGCCTGGGTGCTGCAGGGAGGAGGTGGCACCAGGAGGACTCTGTCCTGAACACACATGCTTCCCACTCTTAATAAAATACAAAAGCAGATCCCAAAGTGAAGAGGCTCAGAGGTTACAGTGGCTGTGAAGTGGGAATTAAAACCAGCCTCCACACAGGCCAGCAAGGACCTAGGGCTGGCACCCCATCCAGCAGAAACTGGGGAAGAGCTGCTCGCCTGCCCTCTGCTTTAGGGAGAATGCAATAACTGGGGCTGCCATATCGAGGAGGGTGGTTAAGTCTTGCTGAAGCTGCAGCCTTGTCCTTAGCTTACCCTGCAGCTCGCCACCAAAGCAGGTGTCTTTGGCTCTGCTTCCAGCTGACAGCTCCAGAAAGGAGCACAAGTGATGCTGGCTGGAGCACCCAGCCTGCAGCAGCTCTGGCAGGGCTTGGCAGCAGCAGGCAGCACAAAAGCCGGGATTCACAGAGCTGGCAGCAGGCAGGAGCTGAGCCAGGGCTGGGCACAGCAGCAGCTCTTCTGCCAGAGCTCCAGCCGGCCCTGGTGGCTGCAGAGCCTGAAGAGCCAAGGGGGAGCAGATGGGGAGAGCTGGGCAAGCGGTGGGCACCAAGCCAGGGCTGGCAAGTTGCCCCATTGGGGTTGGGTTGAGCAGGTCAGGTTTCAGTTCCTAAGGGCTGGGGTTTGTTGTGCATTTGTTGTTATCCATGACAGCCCTGTTGGAATGGAGCACGGTCCTTGGCCGGCTCCTGATGTTCCTCACGCAGCCTGGAAAAGGAAGCCGGAGGAGGCTGTGAGTTGGTCTGGAGCCGGCGGTGCAGGCAGGAGCTGAGGAGGAGGTTGCACAGGTCCTGTGATGTGGTGGAGGAGTGTGGACACGGCTCAGTGCTCAGCTCCCCAGGGACCTTTCCCTTCTTTCCAATAAAGGTCAGGATGTTCCCAGGCTGTCTCCTGCCCTGGGGTGTTTGATGAGCGATGTAACTCCAGCACTTACCTGGGACACACACAGACTCACAGCTTAGTGGCACTGAGACACTGCCAGGCTGGTCCCTGTTGGGACCATGCCTGTCTCCCCACCTTCACGCAGAGTCCTGGACTGCTGTGACTGCTCTGGAGTGCGGCTCTGAGCTTGCACAAGAGCAGAAGCACAACTCCGGAGCATCCTCTGCGCTCATCCTCCATCCTCCATCTCTCACCTCCCCTGGGGCTGGGCACCACAGGCTCACCAGAGCCGTTGTGTTTCAGGAATGAGCTGCTGGCTCGGCCGCATCTGGGGTGGGATGAGGTTATGTGGGAATGGCTGCTCCTCTAGCCCAAGTTGCTACAAAACAGAGGGAAGTGTTTCGCAGGTTGTGCAATATGTACGCGGTAACCCCAGCAACCGCGTGTCCACAGGGCAGGAGCGGGGCTCAGCTGCGTGTGAGCCGGCTGTGCCAGCAGCCCGCAGAGCCGGGGGGGGGGCTGCTGCTCAGGCTGGGGTCCCGGCTGCCATGCCCAGCACAGGGCAGAGAGGAGGAGGAAAATGCACCTCCTCTGGCAGGAGCTTCTCTGTTCTCCCCCTGCAATTCAAGGCAGCCCTTTGAGATGCTCTCAGGATGTGTCAAAAGCAGAGCCCAGGCACAGACTCCCCAAAAATCATTTCCCAAAGGAAGGTTCCCCTTGACTTCAAAGAGAAACCCAGGAAACTTGAGTCACACCCGAGGATGAAAGCGAGCATGGTGTACATCCCACACCGAGGCTGAGAGGGGAACGCACTGCGAGGCCTGGCACGTGGCCAGGGACTGGGATTTATGATTTTAGAGGGCTCCAGAAAGCTGTCACCATCCTGAAAATGCATTGTTTGTTCCTAATAAAAACCCACAGCATCTCGTGGTAGAAATGGCCAGTCCAGGGTGCCTCCTCCTGCTGATGGAACAGTTTGTGCCCTGGTGAAAAAAACTGATTTAGTGCTGGAGCAGGTGCTCAGGGATGCCAGACCTCATCTTTCTGCAGCGACGGGGAGCTGAGGGCATCAGGAGTTCTGCTGTCACCTCACCCAGCAATCTGATGGCCTTGGGCTGTACCAAGGGCTTAGCTCGTGGTCACTGCCATCCTCTGGTGTGGCGGCCAGGAGATGGCCTTTGTACCTGTACCCTAACATGGCTCCTTCATTTGGTTGCTGCCACAGGTTTGCTATGGAGCTTCCTCATCCAGTGCAGCAGCCGTGCGCCTCACCTGGGCAGCAGGAACGCACTCGGCACCTGACCCTGCAGGTATCAGCATTAGGGTCCCAAAAGGACAGCAATGAGGTGGGAAAGGAGCAAGCCCAGGCTGTGCCTGTCCCTGCTGTGACCATCCTGGGAGGGTACCAGCTGCCTGCCATGGAAAAATCCCGTGACTTTGTGGGATACCACACACAGCACACAAAGCCGGGGTCCTGAGGGCATGTGTGTATTGCAAAGTGACATCTGCAAAAGGCCCTCCTGGCATAACACAGCTCAGCTGAGATACTGAACTGCAATTGCAAAGGTTCATCTTTGCTGGGAATTGATTGGGGGCAGAGAGCAGTTCTCCCAGGGGCTAAAACCATCTCAGTCTCACCATTTTCACTCTTGGGTGCTCAATATGCACCTTCGACAGTCCTGCTTTAAGATGGTTGTGGTGAAAACACAAAACCCAGCCAAAATCAAACACCACACTGCTCACACCATCCTGCCTGTCACCCGTGAGGTTCAGGAGATCAGCGTCCAGCACTGGGAGCCTGTCTGGCTGGGGCCTGGCTCTTCACTCAGCATCCACCTGCCCCAACGCACGGACAAGGCTTTGCACATTGCAGCCTCGATTTATTCTGCCTCCTCCAGCATTTGATGTAGTGGAGAAAATTTTCCATGTCTCAGCTGAAGGGAGCAGAAGGATGTCTTCCCTACCCAATAAAACTCCTAAATCAGGGTCCTCAGGGCATCTTGTTACCGTTGAACAAAAACCATGGGATCCCACCCCCTGTGGAGAAGCGTGCAGGGCAGGACAGGACCTGTACAGCGCAGCAGCGTATGGGGCTCTGCACTGGTTGTCGGGGACTCTGGGGGCAGAGGCCCTCCTCAGGTGGGTGTCTGTGTGTGTGGCAGGGGAATTTGGGGCTTAGGGCCGTTCTCAGTAGGACAACTGGCAGGTGAGCACAGCCTGGGAAGGGGAGGACAACTAAACAGTGAACCTGAGGGTGAGCCCTGTGCTCCTGGAGAGGGTCATGTCCCAGAAAACTGCTAGGAGAGTAGGACATCCCCTTCCTCCCCAGCTTGTGCTCAGAACCTGCCACCTTAGGACATGCCAGACCTTCCTTTCTCTGGACATCTGACAGACCAGGGAACCTGGTTCCACTCACCTGAAGGACGCAGCAGCCATCCTGCAGCGTGGTGCACAGCTGGGCTGGCCTCTTCCTGCTGGCCCTGCTGTGGCACAGAAACCAGGCTGGAGCTGTGTGCCTCCTGGAGAACATGGTCAGCCCCTACCCCTCAGGAAAGGCAGTGCCATCTAACACCCATGGAGACGTACGGAGAGGGGACTGCTGTCACCTACACACAGGTTAAGGTGCTAACCCCAGCGAGTACATTAGAGGTGCAGGGAAGAGTTGGGGGGGTGGGAGGGGGCATCAACTGAGCAGATGGATGAATGACTGCAAGAAAGGAGGAAACCATTTAGCTAAGGGCATAGAAAAATTTATTGTGGACAGAGCTACTAAAGAGCCCCATAGATGACTTTGTGATAGGTTCTGCATGAACAACGGGTAAGAAAGCTCATGAGTTCTGCTCAGGGGCACCTGTTGGAGAGAAATTACCAATACTTTCTGGGTGGAGGGACAGCTGGCCTTTGGAAAGCCTGAGCCCAGGAATACTGCAGGGTATTGCTCCCTTGGACGACCGCAGACACGAGGAGAAATAACTGTCAGGACTTTGTCTAACTGGGATCCATCAGTGAGCAGATGGCCTGGTCTCTGCAGACAAGCAGTGCCATGTCTGCTGGTCTACAAGGGTTGGTCCCACACACGCCTGCTTTTCCAAAGGATCACACTGCCAGTGGTCACCACCAGCCACAGCAGCAAGGGAAGCTTTGCGGAGTGGAATCTCTGGTGTCTAATACTAGGCTAACGTCATTAATGGTTGGACTCGATCTTAAAGGTCTTTTCCAACCTAGGCGATTTTGTGACTCTGTGAGTGTGACCACACACCAACCTTTCCTGCAAATTTAGACATAATTATTTCAACAGTTACATGAGACTTTGCTGATCAAAGGCTCAATTAATTCACTGAAGAGTCAAAGCTCATCATTCCAGCTCTTTCAGGAGTCAAAAATCAAACAGAGAAGGGTGGTAAGACAGCCCTTTAAAGAAGCCTGGGGTCAGTGATGGTATCTGTGCTGCCTTGCCAGAGTTTCCCAAGGACTGTCCCAAGGAATGCTCGGCCTGGATGGTCCTCTCTGTGAGCCACACTTACCCCATAAAACCTTCAGTAAAGGGAGGAGGACTCCCCTACTCCAGCTTCAGCTCTGCAACGATCCTGTGTTTCCAGGAGCAGCCACAGCACTTTCCCTTCTCTTTGAAGTCAAGCACTACTTGAAATGTCCACTGCAGGAGCGCTGCACAGTATGGTGCTGGCCAGGTGACAGCGCTGGGGTGCTTCCCAAGGGAGCTGGGCCAGGTGCTGGCATTCAGGGGTGCTCCTGCAATGGACTGAGGCTTTCAACATACAGCAGGCACCTTCCTGTCTCTCTCTGCTGAAGTGAGCTCTCCAGAAGGAAATCTACCTGGGCCTAAAGCTCCAGGGGAAGTGGACTTTGTGCGGACTTCAGAGCAGCGCAGGAGCCAGCGTGAGCACTGGGATGATGGGCAACAGCCAGGCTGGGAAGTGTGTGCATCAAACCTGGGAGTCCAGCCTGCCTGTCCTGTTGGCTGTACTCAAAGAGCATTTGTCCCCAGGTATCCTGTCCTGCTCTGAACCCTTTCTGATGAATGCTCGCAGACTGAGCCAGGCAAGGGGAGGAACAGCTTAGCTTGGCTCACACAGGGCCATGCTGTGCCTTGTCCTTCCCTAACCTGCACCCACCGTAGCCTGGAGAAAGGTCAGTTGTGGTTTCCATGCATCAAAACATTTGGTAGGGTGATCAAGACTTCGTGTACTTCCTCTTCTCTGCTGGTGAACCCATGTGTTCCCACATGCTGGCAGCATGCAGCGCCGGGCGCCTGTCCAGAAACAGTGGAACCAGCCAGGGCAGCTGCTCAGGGCACCAGCGGTGCTGGGGAGCCAGGGGCTGTGCAGGTGCCATGGCTGTCAAACGACAAATCATGTAAGGCACATCCATAGGCAAGTACATAGGTGCTGTCCCAGGCTGTGAGGGTAGCTGGCTGCTAGGCAGATCTGGGCTTGCTGGCAGCCCCAGCCTCAGCACTTAGCCAGGAATTTGGAATGGGACATGCTGCCTGGGGAGGCCGAGAGGGCAGGGAAAGCCAAGGCGTGGTAGCACAGCAGCCCAGACAGCTCTCTGCTTCTCTCTGCCAGCACAGGGTGCTGTGACTCGAGGCACTGGCTACGTGCCCCAGTGTCTGCTGTGGGATTTTTCTGCACTACAGAGGCTCCAGGCTTGGCTGTGGACTAATGTGGATCTGCCAGCCCAGAAAATGGAAAGGTTTCAGGACCTGCTGTATCCCGGAGCTTCTGCACTGTGGGGCACCCCAGGCTGCTGGGAAGGTGGCGTAGGTCAAACTGTGTTGCCTTACAGAGTATGTGCTGGTGGTGGACTTGGTGTGAGGGTGCACAGCGGAAAGCAGTACAGGGACAGAGCAATCCTGAGGTGACTCCCTGACCACTTGCCGAAGCCCCTGCACATGACCCAAAGACTCACAGAGTGTAGGCAGATGGGAAATTCAGCTTTCAAGGTGCAGGGAACAGGAGAGATGCAGCCTTGTTCTTCCCCACACACTCTCCCAGAAAGTTACTGCCATACTAGTGTGCAGGGGGCCAGGAGGGTACAGCCCTTTCCTACAGAAAGCACTCAGGTTCTTCACTAGCAACATGCCTAGCTCAGGTTTGTCACCTTATTGCCTTTGGTTGAGTATGAGAAATGTCTCACTGTGGTCTGATGGCAAGCACACAGTGCAGGGATGAGTCCTTCAGCATTCTATGGAGTACTGACTGCAGTCCTTAACCAGTGGCAGCCCTGGGCACATCCCTGCTGGGGAGACTGTTCCCCCTCGAAAAGGAGAGTGGAACTGGGCTCAGGGGCACTCCTGGCTTAGGAAGAGGCAGCAGCCAGAAGCAACGATGCAGCGGGGTTCTTACTGCCTCTCAGCTAGACTTCTGCTGGAAGATGGACAGCATCAGGTAAAGGATGCTGCTACCTCCAGGGAAAGACAAGTCACTGGAGCTGAGATCTTTGAACAGCAA
Source organism: Podargus strigoides (assembly GCA_028020825.1). NCBI lineage: Eukaryota > Metazoa > Chordata > Aves > Caprimulgiformes > Podargidae > Podargus > Podargus strigoides. Next base: position 2,022,535 of record CM051630.1, read on the forward strand.
CTTACAAATAGAAAGAGAACCTCTTGCCTTGTCCCCAAAGGCTATGGCTTTGGAAAGCTGATCCCTAGGCCACTGTGGTGTTTGACCTTATGTCCTTAAAGCATGGACTGTGTCTGCCCACGTGCTGCTTGCTGGTGCATTTTCTGTGGTGTGGCTTGGATGTGCTCTCACTGGGCTGGGGCCGAGAGGCATGAGGTTCTCCACTGCTCTTACTTACAAACACAGCAGGAACCTTAGAAAAAAGTTCTAGGTCTTGTTCCACACATCTGTCTTGCTGGCAGCTTTTCCTTTTTACCTTGTGCCCAGAATACAGATTCCTCTTCCTGTCACCTCTGGGATTGTTTGTGGACAAGGGACAGTGTCGAGAGTTATTCTTAGAAGTCCTGTGAAGGGCTGTGCTCCCAAGGCGAGTCTGAGCCACAGGAATCTCATCCATGGACTCAGCAGACTCCGAGTGATAGTCAGCTGGGGGTCCCGCTGCCTGGATGAGGCTGATGCTGCTGGGGGGCACAGCAGCTCTCAGAGGAAAGGCTGGCACTAAGAGGTGCAGGCTGTGGGAAGATGAGGTGGCAGCAGCCGCAGCTGGGAACTCTACAGATGGAAAGAAAGGGAGAAGAAAGCTTAACGAGAGAGAAATATATCCCTCAGTCCCACAAAGACACCAAGAAGCCCAGAAACTCCAGCATGGCTGATCCACTAGTGTTAAAGAAAATCATACATATATCTATGCAAAATTAGATCTGAAAATGTACAGAATTCTACACTCAGTGGTTTGACAAAGTCTAATCATTTTAGTGTATCTCCAAGCACCCAGAAGCACCCATTTTCCCTTCTTAGGCAAGCTGACTTTCTGCCAGCACTGAGTTTTCACAACACGCTCAGTTTCTGTGTGCCAGCAACCAGAAACTCAGTCCAGAAGCAGAGAAGCTGACTGGTGCACTCTCACCTGACCGGGGATCTGGGAAAGATGGCCAAGGTCGAGTGTGTGGTTTAGATCTGCTGTCCACTGCTGAGGAAGATGCTTTGTTCATCTTCTTTCTTCTTTTTTTCTGTTGCTGTGAAAATAAGTGGCCCAAGAGAAGGGAATTCACTTTATCAGTCCAAAGTAAGGAGACGCTCGGGTTTTTTAATTGCTACCTCTCTTTAATTCCTCCTGTTTTTAGTAATAAGCATTAGGTATGGCCAAAGACCAATAATATTTTATAGTTTAAGACTGAGTTACTATAAAGCAATGATAGAGAATAGGTATTTAATGAACACACACACCACCTGCATACAGTGATTCTCTGTGTGTGGGTACCTTCAAGCTGTTGTCGCATATGGCTGGAGGATGTATGAAACATCAGTGGACAAATGCATTTGTAAAGTCAAACGAGAAGAGGGGACCAAAAAATCACATAGCACAGGACACTGCAAGAGAGAGACAGCTCTTATTCAAAATATGAGTAGAGCTGAAAAGGAATTTTTCTTATCATCTGGATGGCAAGACTTTGCTGAATAGGATTGGAGGGAAGGGGCAGAGCACCACCACCTGCCATTTGAGCAAGCAGGGAGAGCATCTGGATGTAGATACATGAATATCAACAGTGCAGAAAGTTTGACTTTGGACAGCTGTTTTATACACTCATGCTTCATATCCACACACACCATCTTTCCTGGGCAGATGCTTTAACTTCCATATTTGAATGTATATTTGCTCTACAGAAACATGCACAGCTTGTCACATCAACAAAGTAGTAAAGATACAGTCACTGAACTGCACTGGAGCAGCAAGACATATTGTGTTAGAGCTGAGCTACGAGCTTACGAGGGGATTGCAGAATATATCTGATCACACGTGTGAGCTGAGACAGGAGAGTGTCACCTGGATGTAGGGACAGCAGGGCACAGCCACACCTGCGCATCCATGCTGAGGTCATAGGAGAGTGTGTGTAGGGGGGAGGTAACCATGGTCTGCACTAGAGTGTGCACCCATGCACCAACCAAGCTGCAGAGGTTATGGGATGTAGTGAGTCTCCTGCTTACCTGAGAAGGGACAGCAAAGTGAAGAGACGGGAGGTCAGGGGAGGAGCTCTGCTCGGGCTCAGCTTCATTATTGCAGGCAGAGTGCTTTGAAAAGCTAAAACACACAGCAGATATACAAGATGCTTCCCTCAGACATGACTTCACTCCGACGCCCGCTTTGCTTGCACATACACATCAGCCTGACCAAAGCATCCCCTGCCCTGCATACCATTCCCAGCAAAACTGCGGGGTAACTTTTCCTGCACAACTGTGCAAAATATGAAGGGTTTCCTCTCCCTCATTAACACGAGTTAATAGGCAAGGATTAATTAAGAGACAAAGATGGTGTTGTCCCATGAGTGCTTGCCTGTGTTATAAACTTTGCTGTTGTGATTCATCTCTCAACAACCTGAAATCATATAACTATAAGAGAGAGAGAGTTGGGCGGGGAGAAATTTAATGAAATATAACAAGGGCAAGTGTAGAGTTTTGCATCTGGGGAAGAACAACCCCATGTGCCAGTATAAGCTGGGGACTGAGCTGTTGGAGAGCAGCGTAGGGGAAAGGGACCTGGGGGTCCTGGTGAGCAGGGTGACCATGAGCCAGCAATGTGCCCTTGTGGCCAAGAAGGCCAATGGCATCCTGGGGTGTATTAGAAGGGGGTGGTTAGTAGGTCGAGAGAGGTTCTCCTCCCCCTCTGCCCTGGTGAGGCCACATCTGGAATATTGTGTCCAGTTCTGGGCCCCCCAGTTTTTGAAGGACAGGGAACTGCTTGAGAGAGTCCAGCACAGAGCCAAAGAGATGATGAAGAGAGTGGAACATCTCCCTTCTGAGGAAAGGTTGAGGGAGCTGGGTCTCTTTAGCTTGGAGGAGGCTGAGGGGTGACCTCATTAATGTCTATAAATGTGTAAAGGGTGAGTGTCATGAGGGTGGAGCCAGGCTCTCCTCAGTGACATCCAATGATAGGACAAGGGGCAACGGGTGCAAGCTGGAACATAGGAGGTTCCACATCAATATGAGGAAGAACTTCTTCCCAGTGAGGGTGCCAGAGCACTGGCACAGGCTGCCCAGAGAGGTTGTGGAGTCTCCTTCTCTGGAGACATTCAAACCCAGCTGGATGTGTTCCTGTGTGACCTGATCTAGGTGTTCCTGCTCCGAAAGAGGGATTGGACTAGATGATCTTGCGAGGTCCCTTCCAATCCCTGACATTCTGTGAGTCTGTAATAATGAGCCCAATACAGGAATTATAGGACAAATTAGGCAGCTTTAAAGTAATTTTAAAACTCCCTCAACAGAGTATTCTAGGAAAGATATTTTCCCAGGGAGAGGAGGTAAGTACTCTTGCAGGTATTAACTCTCCTGAAATAAAGATTTCACCATGCCTTGGTCAAAACATTGGTGCTCCCTATCCTCCTAAGAACTTTCGTCTTAGGGTCCATCAGTGCTTTGATGGCAATTTCCTATTCACCCCACATGCTGCTGGAAGACTCCTTTCTACAACTTTATTCACCCTTTTCCTGAAGTTTCTGTTGAGAATTCCTCTGCTTGAATACCAGGGTCTGTATAGCCAGGGTTACTCAAAATGTAATCTGCTTCCTGAAAAACAGTAATAAAAAAACCCAAAAGAATTAACATTTTCAGACCAATAAGGACATAGAGTGGAGAAGAGGGGTTTTTATTACAGAGATTTCTTCTTCCTCCTTTCTCAGCCACACGTCAGACATTTTCTGACCTTACAGCTTGCACAGCCAAAACTCAGCAGGAGCCTGCTGTTTAAGAAGATAAAAAAACAAGATAGAGACAATTAAAAGTCCTTGATTCATTCATTTAGTCCAGCCAGTATTTCATATGACTCAAAATCAAATCAGAGCACACTTATGGAGACCAGCTTAATAATTTCTTGTGACCACATTCAAAATAGCACTTAAAGCCTTCACTAGTTATACAGTAGTTATACATACAATCAAAGGAGTTAAGCAGTGAGTGCAATAAAACTTCTTTTAAATTCAAAATGGAGGTGATGAAAATGAAAGCATGCAACATACAGGAAAAACATGAGGTATTTTCTGTTTCTTGTGTGAATCCTGTACAGCTAATATAACAACAGTGCTGTTTTTTGAAAAATAATGTGATATATTGCTTGTTTGCTCAGGTACAGGTGAATTCAAAGTAATGCCATCCTGAATTTTAAAAATACATACTTTCAGAAACATACAGGAAGCCTCAACAAATAAGCCTCCTAAATCCAAGCGTCTGCATCACAGAAAAGGGCTCCCAGTTCTCCCTCCAAAGGACACAGTTGAGATGGTCAGAGTACCAAGTGATGCAGGGCATGAAGCTCCATTGTCAAAAAGGATAAATCATGCTCAGGAGAACCTTGACACTACTTTTCAGCTGCTCTTAAGACTGAATAATTAGCAAGACAACTTCCTCTTAAACATTTTAGCGTGCAGTGACTATAAAGATGCCTATATATTTTAAGGTAACTTTTAGGTGGCAAAGATGAAGGTATTTTAAATGTGATAGTCATTGGCTTCCAAAAAAGCTTAAACAAGCTCATGAATACCTATTTGTCTGAACAGGCTGAGCAGCAAACTTGAGAAAATAAAGTCAAAGTTGGATGTCCCACAAATGAGTTCCTGAGAGACCCAGGGCCTCTGCACTTCAACAAATTCATAGGTAATCAGCAAAAGAGCAGAACAGTGAGATGAAGTCTGGTGATGATACTCCCTTGTGTAAGGCAATAAAAATTAAAGCCAACTGCAAAGAGTTGCAGAAGATTCTTTCAATATTGAACTACGGAGTGGTACAATGGCACACAAAAATCCATATTGCTAGCTGTAAAGATGTAAAGTGATGCATGTGGGAAAAGTAGTGTAAACTTTACATACAAAGTCTCTGAACTAGAAAATACTTAATGGAGCTGCACATTCAGTGGCAGCCAAGAAATAATTTCAGCTGACAGGAATGAAAAGGAAAGGTGTTAAAAAAGAAAAGAGAGAATAGTTTCATGTTACTGAATAAATTAATTGGCAGCCTGGATACTGGATTGTCTATAATGTTCCAGCATCTTGCCCCCCAGAAGACCTGAGAGAAGATACAGAGAAGAATGACAACGAAAGATATGGAGCAGTTTCTGTACAAGAAACATCTAACGGGCCAGTGCTCTTCAGTGAGCAGAGGAAATACTCAGGGCAGATACAAGCAGAGAGCAAATGGGGAATAATTGTTTACCATCTCTCTAACACAACACTGAAGGAGCATCAAATGAAAAAAAAAAAAAATCAGGTAGTTTCAAAAGAAACAGAAGACTGCATTTTTGACACAGCATGGAAAGAAGCTGTAGCACTTGCTGCCATAGGATGCTGCAGGTGCTAAATGTTACATGGATTCAAGAAGAAATGAGAAAAATTGGTGTGAGAAACCAGCAAATACAAAGCCCTTCAAAGCTCTGTGCTCCAGAAGCCTCAAACAAGATTTCCAAGTGCTGGGAGAGGGCAGTGGGGACTACAACTCCTTTCTCAGCATCCACAAACAGCCCGTGTCCGAGCCAGCATACTGGTCTGATCAACGCTGACCAGCCTCCCTCGCACACGACAAGAGGTATTTCCAAAAGTACTAGTTGCTTTCGAACATCTTGGCATCAAGGCCTGGAGGCTCAGTACTTGTGTAATTGTTAGATAAGAGAGTTGCCAAACTGGAAAGATTTCAGCCTTTTATAACATGCTCTCAATTTAATTGGTCTTGTAAAGAAAAAAAAACAGAGGTAGAAAATAATTTATAGCTGTTTTATAGGTGGGAACAACACATTTGAAGGGAATTGGTTTAGCAATCCCAAATGTTAGAACTTTTGGATTTGAGAATTAGGCTATTTGGGACTATCACAGGCAGGGTTTATCCGAGTGCAGGATTAATAATCTGCAGAAATTGACCACATGTATTTCAAACAGAACTTGTAACTCAAGTCAGATCATTGCTCGTCATTGTCTGAACACCAAATCTACCTCAACATCTCCTCAAAGCTCCTTGGGGACCACATTCTTAACATTAACATTCAAGCCTCATGCACCTGAGTCACAAGTGAAAGAGAGCAGACAGAATCTCGTGTCACTGTAAACCTATGGGCAGGGAGATGTAGGTCTTTTCAGAGGAAATCATGCTGTGGCTGAAATGAGCTGCAGCAGGAGATATCCTTGTAGGACTGTGCAGAGTAACTGAAATTGATCAGGATTCAATGTCCACAGCACACAAACAGGACCGCAGGACTGGTGTTTCAAAGGAGATTAATAAATTATACATCTTGAGAATATCAGCAGGGAATGAAAAAGCTTTTTAAAATCCATTTGGTCCATTTCAGCCCTTTATAAATCATGTTTACCCAAAGCAGCCACATAAAAGAAAGCAAACCATTCAAGCTGACTAGCAGAAGCAAGTGTAGGAAGAATGGATCAGTAGAAAATACAACGTTGTCTCGGTGTGACAAAAACTACAGCCACAGAGTCCCAGCCTCCCTCCACTCCTACGGTCGTTAGCAAGATAGCCAGCGCCCTTCGACTGTGACAGCAAGGCAAAGCCACCCTTTGCCATCGAGTTGCTGGGATTCAGCTTTTACTCTTGCTGAAAACAAACTGCTAAGTCAACAGACTGCCCAAGTGCATTGCCACCTTACAGATCCTGGTCGTGCTCAGACCTCCTCCAAAGGCTGAATACCAGCTGTGTCCCAAGTTTTACGGTCACAACTTCAGGATGAATTCAGCTCCCTTGCCCACTGCAGCCATTTCAGCAACAGCCAGTGCCCTGAAATGTTGTCTGCCTGGAGAGGAGGCAGAATTGAACAGGAAAAAGTGGGTCTGTTGCAAGTGTTGAGGCTGAGAGCGAACACTAGGTTCACCTTAACCAGACATTGAAAGAGAAAAGCAAGGTTGAAAATGTGAGGGAAGCTGAGTAAAATCTGTGGTTATTATTTAAAATCAAACCTCACCAACCTGAATCAGTGTCCAAAGCAAGTTCAAAGCTTTAGGAACATGAAAAAAATCACTGGCCTCATTGTGAAAGCCAGCTCCTTGGTATGAATGCAATTATGCATTAAAGCATCACTTTTTGTTTAGTTTATATTTCTTTGGACTGCTATGCAACCGCCTACACAGAGAGCTGTTCCTTGCACACACTGTGTTGGGTACAGCAACAGAGGCAAAGGCTGTATATGTCCAACTGTGACATCTGTATATGTGACATCTGAACCACTCAAGTGTGCAAAATTAGGGCTTTTACTTTGTGTGTGCTCTGAGAAGGATTTTACAAGCACATAAGAATCCTTTAACCTGAACAAGAATCCTTTAACCTGGCCATAACCGAAGACTTAACCACAGACAAACACAGAAAATGGAAGCCAAAACCAACACCCAAGCTTGAATAAGGCTCAAACCCAAGAATTAAGGGGGAAATGCACATTTCTTCTCACTCCCTAAAATGAATGAACAGTTAAGACAGAAGTGGGAAGAGGATGATTTCCAATTTATGCTTGCAACATCTTGGATCAATTACAAAGGATTTCTGTGTTCAAGCTAAAGAAGGCTGTAGTCAACACAGCTAACAAAGGACAAGTCACTTGGTGCACTCCTACTTCAATCTATTTGTTTGTGTTTATCTCTGGTTGCTATGTAAGAAACAAGGAAAATCTGGTGGGTTAACATGTTTCTTAACAATGTTACTGGGCATCATCCAGTCTTTCTTGTTCCCCAAGGTACTAACTGCAGTCCTGAAACACAGCACTCCTTTTCACCCTGCTTCTTCCAGGCTTGCTGCTTCAGATTAACCATATTCACACGTAGCACATAAGCACCAGTGCAGACAGGAGGACATCACTGAACAGCTACATCCCAAATGTGCAAACACACAGAGTCCACCCCTGTTCAGATATATTTTCAGTATCAATTAAAATTCAGTAACTAGGAAATTACTGGAGCTAACGCTTTATTATTGCTTTAATTTTCATAGTAAGCAAAGCTCTATGAGACAAAGCTCCAAATATTTTTGTTGTTATGGAAACCTCTGTTTAAACTGAAAGTTCAACTTTTCCAAGGCAGTTAGAAAATGTCTATGAAAAGCTGGGGTCTCTATGTTATACAGAAAGGGAATTAGCTCACTTATCCCTTTGCTTTGATAGGGATGAACTATGAATGAGTCCAGAGAGATCTCAGTATCTCCACATAATACTTGGATAAAGCTTGGATTTAATTAATTTCTGATGAAATGTAAAACTAGTTGTACAGCAGGTAACTTACCTGCATAAAACTGGATTGCAGAATTGCAGAATAATTTACACTAGGAAGAATTTCTGGAAGTTTGTAGTCCAGTCCCCTGTTAAAGCCAGTACAGAATTTGTCCAGTTAATTTTTGAGTAACTCTAGGGTTAAAGCTGCCTTGCAGCAAAATAAATTACACTGAACCTCTCAATTCATAGTTCAATATATATGCCACTGCAGAGTGTAACAGCATTAAAGAGCTTGTAGAACTCTTTTTGCAGAGATACAGCTTAACATCACAGTAATCACATGGACCCTTATCACTGTGTAGACTCAGTTCAAAGAAAAACAGATATCTAGGTCATTTATAAACATGATTAGTGTTCTTTTCCTTTCCAAGATGATTAAACTATTTGGTATTATTCGCTGCTCGATGATTAACCCCAGTTTCTCCAGCCTTAGAGCCTGTCTTGCTTTCAGTCATGACCTGTGATACCACATGCATAAGCCAGCAAGACCTCCACTGCCACCAAAACAGATGGTCCTGTCCTTTCCCACTCTTCAGTCATCCTCATTCATGCTGACATGGGCACTTAAGTGAACCAAATGGGAGGGAGCTGGGCCAGCTAAACATGAGCTCAACTATTTTTTTAATAAAGTTTATTCTTACCCAGATGAGTTCCCCCACCCTGTTCACTGCCTGACTGTAACGAACAGCTGTGCTGGCAGAAGAGAATAGATAGTGGAGAGCCCAAGACAAGAGGTGGAGGAAAAGAGCGGGTGGCATTGATTCCTTTGAAAGCAGTACTTGCTTATGCCTAAGGTGTTCATCGAATTCCAGGTCTCACACTCGCATCCTACTCAACACCACCAGAGTACCTCTAAAGTCTTATCTTTAGCCACTGCCTCTAAAATCTGGAGCTTGCAAAAGTGAAGCAAACGTTACACTGCAGACAGCAAGGCTGGTTTTGAGAAATGGACTGAACATACGAGTACCTGACCGGGTCTCACTTGGGAGGGACAAGACTCTTGTTGCTTGTCTACCTCTTTTGCCTCTTGCTGGGAACGCTGCTGCAGGATGTACTCGTATGTAGTCAGCTTGTTCCACACTGGAAGGAGAGAAAGAGAGCTGTCAGGGCAGGAAAGGCCACTCTGTGATTACACTTAGTCTGAATAACTATACAATCAAAGAGTAACTATAAACATGAAGAGACTGATACTCTAAGCCAAAAGTACCTTTGCACTGTTTATCTTACTATATCCTTTATTCACACTTTCTCACAATCCCACTATTCTTCTAAAGCCTTATTTACATGGTCCAGCCCTCTGTACTGTAGTAATTTGTTCAGCTCACTTAAGAGCAAACCCTTACTGGGTATGAATAATGGGTAAGATCTGTATCATACAGAAAGCTCAGCAAGTAGTCAGAGGAGATGTCATGCTAAATGGAGAAAAGAAATTCAGCACATTAGTGTGTCCCATAGAGGAGACTGAGACAATGTCCAAATTAGTGAGCATTAAATGCCCAGCCTGTCTGGTGCCAAAGAGATGTGTTCAGAGTTTCTACGTGCCCAAGTTTGTGTGTTCTTAAGGGCTCCCCCACACAAACATATCTGCTTCCATGAATGACAAAAAGCATGTGACATTTCTGAGCAGTTTGATTCCTTCATGAGGCCCCAGACATTACAAGGATCTAAAACTCAAGACATTCCTGCCATAATGACCCTGTTATGGTAAGGAGTTTTAGAGCACAAACCCCAGAAATGGATGCTGAAGGTTTCTGATGCACAGCCTGGTAGTCATTCTTCCTTTTTACAGAAGCACAGCAGTTAAAGCAGATGCCTAGGATGTGGGACCTCTATACTAAAATCCATCCTCTGCCTGAAGACATTCATATCAGTAATATTTTACCTCTCAAAACCATGCCCTAAACACAGGACTACTTCACAGGGAAGTGGAGTAAAGCAGAGAGACCAGAGAATGTGCCCCTCCCATTAAACTAATGACCTTGGGAAGCAATAAGAATTCAAGATCCATTTGGCCACGAAGACGGAGCATAAAAATGAATGTGAGTCTGCAGCCAAGTGATCAGTGAATGTACTTAACAGCAACAGAGCAGGGTGCTGGCAAATGCTCCTGCAATGGTACCCATGCTTTGTTTGAGAAAGAGAATATTGCTCCATAAGTAAAGGGCTATAAAACATTTTTAATTTAGAGTTCGTTGATTTCTGCACACTTAACAGTGTAACCTTTAAAATACTTTAATGGAGCTATTTAGTTAAAAGGTACTGCATTCGTCTGTCCAGACAACACTGCAGCACTTACTGTGCAATATATAATGCTAGCCTGTAAAGAGCCCCTTATCCTTTCCTGTATTCCTGTCCTATATTCCCTACTATTTTTTTCTTTTTATTCTGCTTACTATTGGCCTCTCAGTATTGAAGGAAAAAAAATATCCTGCCTCCAAACTTCTGAAGTGCCATCCTTCACTGAATGCCTCTAGAACTGAGTCTCAATCAAGACTGGTAATTTTGAACACACAGACCTACTATTCTGAGAATAACCTACTTTCTTCCTTTTGAGTGACAGCAGTAAGTAATTAAAATCAGGACAGTAATTCTGAAAATTTCACTGTGCTTGTAACAAAACTAGATTCTAAAATTTTCATAGTCACACTGGACTTAAGCCAGGGTTTTTTTCTGTGAAGCTTAAAGGCAATACCACTCGCAGGGGTGCTACTTTCTTTCTGTAATTTAATTGTTTAAAATAAAAAGGTTTATGAAGAAATACTCATGAACAGTAATTACACTTTAATTGGCAAACTGTATTTCTAGTCTCCAAAGAGGTTAGACAGTTCATTCCAAAACTATCTACCTTAAAGCATTCAGATGAGACTATTGAGAATTACAGGTGTGAAATAAGAGGAATTTAAACCAGACATACTTTGTCTATCTCCCTGAATCCCAGTTGTAAGTGTAATGCAGACTCATATGTAACACACAATGCAGGCTTCAGCATGGTAACATCACTCCTTTTAAGCAATGACTTACACACCACACTTCTGCACAGCTGGAACCAGTTTCAACAGAGTGGCAGATTTCAAAGTAATGAAATTTTAACAAAAAATAATGATAATTAAATTCTGTTTCCATGTAAGTCATACAGATTTAAAATTGGGCCATAAATAAAAGTTAATTTAGCCGAAAATTGATTTTGAAAGAGAAAAAAAATCATCCCAAGACAACAGCAACAAAAACCAAACCCAAACCTGGAGCAGAACTAGTGTAACACGCACACTTCTGACACGGGAAAGCATGTCTTTATGCCAAGGAGGGAGCGCCCTCTTGTGGAAGTTGCCCACCAAGACAGGATAAATACTGCTCAGTACTAAGCTGAGGAATCGTTTCTTTTTCATCCAAAAGAATTCTTCTTGGAGTGGCCCCAGCTTTGTTACGCTTTTAGTCTTTCTCCAGTGCTAGATCAGCCTTAACATCGATCAACATTAACCCAGCAAACTCAACTTTCAATTCCACCAAGAAAGCAAAATCACCGCGGGACCAAACTTACGTTAAGCTCAAAGAGGCTGCAAGAGGAAAACACTGCTCAATGACCTCACTGCCTGCTAATGCCAGCTGAGGAACACTCACCCATCAAACCCTACACTTCAGAAATGCAACTGTTTTGCTTCTGGAGCTGCACTGGTTTGTGCTGACCTACTTTGTGTTGGCATCTGCTTCACTGTTCACTGACAACCTAAAAGTTCTCTGTAATCACTGTCCTCATTTCTCTTCCACCACATCCCTTCTTCCCTAGTTTTGGCACCACTGACTACTGAAAGTGTAAGATCTTTTCTCATCATGACTTATGTCAGGCAGCCAAATAACATTGGCTTCACTTTAGACGACGGCCGAAAAAAGGTTTTTGATGCCTGTCTGTACATAAACAAACATAAATAACCCTTCTTGACAGAGCAACAAGTAGGAGATCTAACGAGGAGCCTTTCTGAAAACCTCTTCCACTGAATTCCACAAGTCATCTAGTTTTGAGATGGTATAATTTCCATAAAGGGACCTTGACCTGGACATCAGGCGTCCTGTTAGAAATTTACATCAATACCATCCACATTTCTCTGGGGTAGTGGAGAAACAGGCTCTCTCACACAACAGAAGTACTGGGGAGCACAGTGGAGAGACTCTCAAAAGCCTGTGTGTAGAGCTGATCTGAATCTGCCATCGCTGGCTGGAGTTAACCAGTTCATCCCACCCAGCCTTTCTACTGCTCTCCCAAGTACTTTCAGTTCCAGGATAACCATACCTTAGACACATGAATGCACAGGCCAAATGCAAGCCCTCATATTGCACATGCACTTATACACCTACCTGGTACTGAGGGAAAATAATGTTGAACCCAAATTTTCTACTGTTTCAATGACAATCTTGCACCCTGTGTGTATATTTGTGAATGCAGAATGAGTAGAAGCAGCTAAGCAAAAATGAAATGGGGATGCAGGTGACAGGAACATAACACTTACTGAGATAGATGTGAAAGGTCAAGAGGTGGCCTAGCAGGATCACGGTCGTTAGGCTCAGAAGAATAAAAATCCCAGTTGTGACCAAAATGGCAGATGCAGTAGTCTCAACAGGAGCTGCAGGCAGAAACACAAACCAGCGGTCTGTGTGGTTCTTTAGAGCTGTAAAACAAAAGGAGTTGGAGGTAAGTAGATTGTCCAGGTATTATATATCTCCAATTAAACTTTACAGCTGGAAATACTGTTAACTCAAAAGCAGCTGTAGACCCATCATGCACTGCAGGCCTAAGAAATCTTGTGTCTGCAAGGCCCTTAGGAAGAGCAGTTAGCTTTGAAAGGAAAGATATTCCATCCAGCTGAGCAGAAATATAAAATTGAAGAAGTAAGGAATGGGAACTCCTCCTCAGTGGGAGAGCCCACAGAATCCAATCCCCCATCGAGACATGCTGGCTGGTTCACAGGATGCTCAACTGAAGCACTGTACCATCGAAGTGCTGGTCAGAGCGAAGCATCATGGGGTCAATGAAGAACTCCGCGAAGACGTAGCAAGCGACGAGCAGCAGAAGCCCAAGGCCCAGAATGGCAGACAACATGCTATTCAAAAAGACCCTGCCAAGAAGGGGAGAAGTCTGAGTGGCTTCAATAACATCACACATACAATTCAAAATCCCAGCCTCTAATAAAGATGGAGATACAGACAGCCATCCCAAATTACTGTGATGCTTTCGTACACTTCTAACACATACTGGTTAACAGTCTTCTGATTTGTTCCCCTGAGGGACTAAACTGTGACCCTTTAGAGCAACCATTGTTACAAAACAGTCAAATATACCTAGGACAGACAAACAGCTTCCTGCACAAAACCTGAAGGCAGTGTAACGTGGCACCCAGCAGTAACAAATCCGTCCTTTCCATGTGGTTTTAGTGCAGGAAAGTAAACTGAGAAGCAATAATCAGAGATAGCCTCCTTATTCTTTATTTTAAACCTAGCACAAATGAGAAGTGCCCATATGCTGCTGTAACTCCTGCCAACCAGCAAGTCTCGTAGGGAAAGGTTGTTTCAGAGATGGGAACAGGACAATCAAGGTTCTATTCCCACTCCAGCTCCCAGAAGCATTAAGGACACACAGTTAACATCCTGTAAGCTTCTCCTAATACCAAATAATAAGATTATGTTCTCTGTTTTAACTTGTAGATGTTCAACTACAAATTGTAAGTGTAGGGGTTTTATCCCTGGTTATTTGTACGTCTTTATCATGGTTGCATTTTCCACCTAGTTTTCTGATTTTATTTGGCCGGGGTCCAAAAGAAAAGTAGTTCTGTGTGGCTGAGTACAGACTGAATGGAGATGCAGGAGAATCTTGGGAAGAGGTGACATTATTGATGCAGTGTTGTGCCCCTGCCACCCTCTTACCGGTAATTCCTCTGTCCCACACAGTTGTTGAGCCATTTGCAGTGGTGATCAAAGCCACACACACACTTGTTGCAAGTTCCACAGTGCTTTGACTTGGCACTCCTGGCAAAGAAAGGGTGGTGTTAGCATGGCAGCACCAGCTCATTACTGTGACTTTCCAGTGACACAGATACAGGGCTATACAGCAGTAGAGATCCTGGTAACAGAAAATCTTCTACATCAGGAATACTTCAACACCCAAACATATCGGCCATCGTTGGACCACAGTCCCAAACACTGCAAAATTTGCCTTTCAATGCACTGCATGATTTCTAACTTGGAGATCCCTGATTTCTTATTTGAAACCCTTTAGCAGTTCTACAGAGCCTGATCTTAATGTCTGCCCTCCAAGTGTTTCCTGCTACCATATTAGCCTCCAGACAGATACAAGCACGCACGCACAAGTTACATGTGGGTAGGTCAAACACCAACCTCCAGGTAACAGGGAACAGCACAGTCCTCTCCACACAATATGTGAGCAATTCAACACAACACAGAACACACATTGGACAGTGGGCACCTGCCCAACTAGCTGAACCCTGCCACAGGATGAAGTCCAACTCACGCTATAGAGCTCCAGGGGCTCAATTTCAGTTGTACAGTCTAACATTAAAGACTAACGGTGAAGTGTAACAGTGAAGAAGACAGATTAGTAGAAGGAAAAGAGAAGATACTTACACATCTACATCACAGACATGGCAATGATGGTTTTCAATGACATGTGCATGTTGATTAGGATTGAAGGTGGCCAGAGGCCCTAGATAGTTTTTTTCTCGCACATTTGCATCCGCAGGATCAATGGAGACTGCAGTAAGATGAACAACTAAGTGGTAGATAAAACACACTCCTGGACACTGAAGTACACAGTTAAGGATTGTATGAATGATTTAATGCATTTATTTTTATCCTTAATACACAAAGCCCACACAGATGAGAAATACAAGGCTTAATTAGAAATCACTAATTGACTGATTGCAGCACATTAATCTAAGTTTTATTAATGGAGGCATGCACTGTAATAAATATCCTCTGGAAAAAGATAACTAAATCTACAGGAACAACCCTCCTCATTATATACTGTCTCTGCCTCACAGAAATGTCCTTCCTAGCACAGGAGGTTTTAAAAATTACCTTTACTTACCAGAATCTGACCCCATGTGCACACTGCTGGCATAGGTCCATGTTTCTTAGTCCATACAGACTGCTTGGAAAGGAACAGTCAGATAAGGCCATGTACATCCCCCTTCATAAGACCAGACTTCCAAAAGAGAAAAGAAAAGTCATATCAAGGAACTAGTACTGATCACCTTGCTTCCCTTTTCCTTACTCAGAATCCCAAGCAAGAGGATCACCCCCGTAAAGCAAGCTCTGACATAATTCACAGACAGTATGCAGCATTTGTCATTGTTTCTTGAAATATTATCTGCTTGGATTCTCACTGACGATATTTGGAAAGTAACTGCTGATATCTGAAAAGAAAACAAAGCAGCAGCCCTGCACACCTGGAGTACCACTGTGCTTGAGAGTCTGTTTCTCAATATACTGTGATTAAACGAGCATGTACAAAAAAAAACATCTTCCAATTTATTTGTTATACACCCAGATGGCCAAAACATTGATCCAACTAATGTCTGTGGTTTAAGAGATCTAGAAGACTGGAGCTCTGATGACTGGTGTAGCAGAACGGGAAGGGATTTACTTTTGGCACAAAAGAATCATTACTGATTTATTAACTGGTAGTAAAACTTTGGGATACATTAATCTGTTGAATTAGAGTGACTTTAGATTGAGTTATGAAGATGTTTGGTAGACAAATTCATGAGGTTTGAACTGTGATAATACCAGGGATTTGGGTAAGATAAGTAGATGTAAGATCACTGCTAATGACATTAACGCCTAAATCACACAGGTGTAACTAAAACAATGATAAGCAAAAGCACCCCAAGCATATCAAAGGCTCCATGTACATATATAAATCAGACATTAAAATGATGCAAGTGCATATCCCATCTCTTCAGAACTTTTCCCAAGATTCTCTATATAATATTTCTTGGTTATCTGGTTCTGCTAAGAAAGAATTTTATTTTCACCAGGAAGATGTTACTGGAGAGCTGACAAAAGCAAACACTTGCTCACAAATTATAAACACTCACCATCTTATTATGTACTAAATCCAAATCTCAGGATACCCTCTTCCAGTCTGCCACTCCCCAGACAATCTAGTCCACCAGGAGCCAGGGCCTGGCCTTGAGGAAGTCCCTTCCCCAGGCGGAGATGACAGTACAAGGTGGCACTGGGAGCACTGGGATTGCTCCCCAGCACACTTCATCTCCAGTCCCTCTCCTTCCCAGGTGTAGGAGCAGCAAGCATGCACAGCTGTAGGGGGGTGGGTTGAAGACAGGAGGTGGAAAACACACTGGGCTGGGCTGAGGAAGACTTTGCTGGGCAGCACACAAGGCAAGATGCCTTCACCATATAAACACCTCAGCTTCTGATACTGCCCACATTTAGAGGACAGTTAGACGTGTATTAAACTGCTGCTCAAGACTGTCCCATGACAGATCTCTCCTCTGAGGTTCACACTACACCACCTTGTCTTGCACTCAGAGATTTTCCACAGAGGACAGGAGAGGGGCCTGGAAAAAGATCAATCAGGAGCTATCACAAGCAACCATGCCATATAATCATAAAGTTATAAAGCTGCCTTTCAAGACTCATTCAGTCAGCATAGGGAGGCGTGGCTGCCCATAGCCACAAGGATGTTTCAGGAGGGGCTTTTTTAGTACGACTTCCCTCAAACCCTGCAGCACACTTGTAGGAGAATAATATAAGGCAAAGGAAAAACATAGGCAGTAGGCAGTAGAAGAGCCTCCGAGGCAAAGATGAAGGAGATAAGCAGAATGTTAGTGGCCTAGCTAAAGTGGAAGGGCAGGGAGGATTTCAAAATAGCTGTTTTATATAGATAGGAGAAGACCAAGATTATGGTTATAGTTCAGAAAAAGATTCTGGCTCAGCTGCTTTCTCCTATGCTTTCTCTGCTACCAAACAACTATTGTAAAAGAATTCCAATGCTAATTTATTACAGTCCATGTTCTCCTCTTGACCAAAGGATACAATATAGCCAGCGGGCAGCCAGTGGTGGGGCAGGAGAGGAACCAGGATTCCAAAGCCAACCAGCGCAAAGAAGAGGTACAGCAGCCAGGCAACAATCTGGAAAAGGTGGAGAGGCCAGCTCCAGCCATTCCTTCGAGCGCGTTGGACCTGCACCTCAGGAAGAGCTTCGTCAAAATTCTCTGGAGCTATCTTATTAGGAGGTTTGTTGCACATAATCATCTACAGAAATCATAAATGGAAAACAAAAAATATGCGACACAAAAATATTGTGACTGAGCCCCAGTCCTGGAGGGTGGACAGAAAGCTGGAGAGACTAAAATGATGACACATCTGAGGAGAGACATAAACTGAGTAAAAAGTGCAAAGGGTATATTTTGGTGGCAGTCCAGAGATGGAGTACGATATGCTGTGGCCTGGGGATGTGTTCACATCAGAATGCTGTTATGGATGACAGAAGAACAAATGCTGGTCTCAGACACACCATGTTTTCCTTCCAGGTAGCGCAGAGAGGCATAGTGAGAGCAAGTAGCCCCACTAGAGCACATGGTCTGGAACCACAATTTAGCACTACACAGCATCCAGGACAACAGAGACTCCTTTGTCAGCAACAAAGGAAGTGGAAAGACTAGAAACTGAAAAAGTGAACTGATCATTTAATGACAAAATGGGGGAAAAAAGCAGGAGTTACTCTCCAAGACAAGTATAAAGCAGACTGTTGCTAGAAGAACAGACCAGAAAGTTCCGTATGCAGGACATCCATACAGGAAGCAGCCTGAGTATTCAGCTGTCCTACAACGTCCGGGCTTCTGGCAGGAGAAAGCAAGATTTAACTGCAAAGATGAGTTACGAATTACAAGCTGGAAAGTTCTTGATGTT
The DNA here is from genome assembly GCA_028020825.1 of Podargus strigoides. Lineage (NCBI taxonomy): Eukaryota > Metazoa > Chordata > Aves > Caprimulgiformes > Podargidae > Podargus > Podargus strigoides. The sequence continues at coordinate 2,040,755 of CM051630.1, forward strand.
TGTAATTCCTGTTTGCACAACAACTACAAGCTCAGAAGAAATTTCTCTTTTTTTTTTTTTTTCAATTGGTGTTGGATTATTAATGGTTGCTTTTCGCTTGCCAGGGAGCCAGGATGAGCTTTTAACAACAGAGGTGAGCTGCCCTGCTTCACAGAAAACTCAGGTGCAACAAATACCAGGGAGTACAATACAGGGTAGCATTGCAAAACTGGCACTAAGAAGCTCTGCTGGACCTGAGCTGTTTTGAGGTACCTCTCCATCATGCTCACTGTTCCTTACTAATGAAAGAGCATGTTAAACTAACATCTAACAGGGATAAGCAATTTCAATCAGTCTGGTTAAGAAAGAAAAGGAGGAGGTCTCTAGCTCACTTGAGGTATTTGTCACAGTGGTTCCAGTACCACAAAAATGCCAAAGGGCTGGAAGACAGCAAGCACGCCAAGGTGCTGAAGGAGTGAGCAGAACGATTCAGATCTTGGTACAGCAACGGTCCTGCATCAGGCCCAGGCAAAGTGCTGGAAATGTCTTTTGGGGTCAATTGGTAGAGAAGTAGTGGATAAGAATACAAAAGAACATAATTTATGCTCGTCAGCACAGTCTTATGAACAAGCAGGCTGGGAAAAATTTCCTAGCTTCAGTCTTTGAAGAAATTAGCAGTACCTGCCTGCATTCACAGTTCAGATTGCTACAACTGGCTCATCAATGATGAGGAATAGTTACAATGTGTTATTAGTTGCAATGTAATAGTTACACTGTGATATTCTTCTTACTAGGTTGTTGAAAAAATTTGCTTGTGCATTGTCTACCTTTAGCTAGTACTCAGGGCTAAACCACAGCAGTCAGTCTGTCACCTGATGCTCCCTCCCCAGCTGAGAGGGAGAATTGGGAAAAAAGGCAGAAGGCCCGTGAGTTAAGTAGAAACAGATTTAATAGAATAACAAAACTGATACAACAATAAACATTAAGTATAGAAGGTTCTACTCAGCCCTTGATGTTGACAGCAGGAACAGAAGACCACAAGAGAGGAGCCCCAGGGAGAGGAATAACTCCGCCCTCCCTGAGCTCCCTCCTTTTATCATGAGCAGATGAGGAGGTGTGGGATACCCCTGTGAGTCAGTGCCTTGAGTGGAACTCTCACTGACTGGGGGCTGCTCATGGCTGCCTGCATGGCTGGGCCATGGGGCTGTGCTGGGGAACCAGGGCATGCATCACTTTGAGCTACCCTTTACAAAAACTGCTCAGATGATTCAAAGAGACTCCCAGGTTTCTCCTTTCTCCTAATAAAAGCCTGGCCAAGGGAATCAAGCTCACCCAGACCTTGCAATCCCTGTTTTGTTGCAAGACTTTGCTGGTTTAGAACACCAGATGTTTCTAACTGTGTGTCATTTAATGTCAAAAGTTTTGGTACAATTTGATAGGGTTTTTTACGTGGTGAATTGCGACTGAAGTTGGCATAAGCTGTCTCCTGGCTGAACCATCCCTAAGGCTGCAGTCATCCTGGTGTTTGTCTGGTAACAGCCTTTGGGGGGTTCAGTCTGGAGCAGAGGCTGAGAGGAGACCTCATTGCTCTCTACAGCTCCCTGAAAGGAGGGGGTAGTGATGGGGGGGGGGTGTGTCAGTCTCTCTTCTCCCAGGTGACAGTGACAGGACGAGGGGTGATGGCCTCAAGTTGTGCCAGGGAAGGTTTAGATTGGATAGTGGGAAACATTTCTTCCCCCAGAGGGTTGTCAGGCGCTGGCACAGGCTGCCCAGGGCAGTGGAGGGATTTCAGGGTCGTGCAGATGAGGTGCTGAGGGACATGGTTTAGTGGTGCATTGGCAGTGCTGGGTTAATGGTTGGACCTGATGATCTTAGAGGTCTTTTTCAACCAAGGTGATTCTGTGACACGAATAAGAAGGAAGCAAGCCATGTGTTTTCAGCTCAAGGGCTTCTCTTGTAGCTGATGCACTGATCAGTGATACTGGTGAAAATGAAAGCTCTACATGAAGAGAGTCGAGGCTACAGCATCGTCCCTGCCCGGTGGGGTGCCCTACGCTGGGGTACGCCCCGCACTCCTTCCTACCCAGCTACACCACAAACACACTGAATACCAAAACCAGGGCATGGAGCCACCGTCAGGGCTTGCTTGGTCACCACAGACTAGGAGAGGTAACTGGGTTGTTATGGTTAACTACAGCAGTTCACTAGTTAACTGTAAGCCAGCTCGCAGTTACCAGTTCGGATGTCCCCCCAGCGGGAGGCACCGGGCCGGGCGAGCGGGGTCCCCGGGCAGCCGCGCTGTGAAGCACCGCGTAGCCCCCTCCCGCTGCTCCGCCACCGCCCTTTCCTCACCTTCTCCCCGCTGAGGCGGCTGAGAGCGTTCCCGTACCTGCTTCATAGCCGGGCGGGTGGCAAGGCCCTCAGTTAAGGCCGCTACGGCAGGTGCCGGCGCCTCGAGCAGGGCTCAGGCCGCTGGGCCCATCGCCATGGCAACGGACGGGGCTACGGCGGGGCGCAGGGGACAAAAACCCCGGCGCGATCCACGGGGCGGGCGGCGGCCGGGCTTCGTCCTCCGTGAGCCCGGGTGCGCGGCCCAGCGCGGGCCCCACGCCCGGGGAAGGGCTGCTGGCGGGCAGGGCCGTCCGCCCATGGCCGGCGGATAAGGAGGCCTTTATGCGGCTGCACACAGCGGCCGCTTTGTGCGAGGGGCGCTGGCACGGGACGCTCACCTAAGAAGGCTTCTGTGTGCCGGAGGGTGGGGACGGCGTGTCCTTCGCCTGCTGTCCCCAAAGGCCCTCCTCACCTTTTCAACCTCCAGCTGCTGGTGGCTTGCCCCGCGCAGGGGTCTGGCTGTGCTGGTGGTGCTGGGAGGGACACGGACACTGCATGAACCCAGGTGGGCTTCACAGCTCTGCTGGCACCCCGAGCTCTTCAAAGGGACACTGCCATGTCTGCAGCCCCCAGCTCTTCCCCAGGAGCAGAGGGCTGCTCCCACGCAGCAGGTGTAGAACCAGGAGGACACCCTTCCTACAGCCACTTTTCTTTTATTAGAGGTTACAAGATACAAGGAGCCAGACCTGCACGCCCCGCGCCATCAGACTGCTCTGCCGTGCCCCTCCGTGTGCCATGCTGGCTGAGAGGAGGGGGGCTGGCAGAGGCAGGCACCCCCAGTCTGGTCCCCCCATTGCCTGCAGGGCTTTCCTTGCAGCTTTTGCGACGGGCACCGTTTCTGCTGCGGAGGCTTTGTCCTCCCAGCCATGAGCAAGCTTTATAGGAAAGGGATGTCTCCTATGGGACAAGAACTGGGGCCACTGAGCTGCACCTAATCCATCACTCCCCAGAAGAGTCCCTGGCTTGGCCCCACACCTGCCTCCAAAGGGGATCAAAACTCATATGGGGACACAAAGACTGTGACCTTGAAGATGTGCTTGCCCAGGAGGACCTTGCGGGAGAATTCGCTCATCTCCAGCTCCACCTCCAGCGTGGCTGGCCCTGCCACGGGGCTGGTGAGCACCAGCTCTCCCGTCTGCCGGTCAGAACGCCGCACGGCAAAGATGCTCTGGCCCCGGCCGCCCATGATGGCGAAGCGCAGGCTGTCACCCACTAAGCGGCTGGTGGACATCTTGAAGAGGACATGGGGCACGGTGCGGTTGGCCTGGAGCGGCAGGTAGTGGAAGGAGATGGAGGTGGCTGCCGCGCGACAGGCTCGGCTCTCCATGGGGCAGGGGTTCCTCTCGCACTGGCTGCCAAGAGAGAATCATAGAATGGTTTGGAAGGGACCTTAAAGACCATCCAGTTCCAAGCCCCTGACATGGGCAGGGACACCTCCCACCAGACCAGGTTGCTCAAAGCTCTGTCTAACCTGGCCTGGAACATTTCCAAGGAGGGGGCAGCCACAGCTTCCCTGGGTAACCTGTTCCAGTGTCTCACCACCCTCACCATCAAGCATTTCTTCCTAATATCTAGTCTAAATCTCCCCTCTTCTAGTTTAACGCCATTACCCCTCATCCTATCACTACATGCTCTGTATAAAGTCCCTCTCCAAGGGACTTCTCTCCAAGAAGGGGTGCCACTGCTCAGTGCCGTGGTTTGGCTCTCGGGGAGCTGCCCACATCCCTGCAAACAAGCCTAGCCCATGCCACAGGCAGCATCTCCAGCCCCACTGCCAGTCCTGCTGCAGAGCAACCCAAGACAGCCACATACAAGTGTGCCTGGCATCAGATCTCTGTCCCATCCCTGCCTCTGCCTTGCAGGGACATGGCTCTGGGTCATGCTCTGAGGCTGGGACCAGGGGTACTGCAGTCCTGGCTGGAGGCCAGGGATGGAGCCAGGCTCTGATGTGCCTCCCATAGAGGAACTTCTCCAGAGCAGGGATCCTCCTCTGCTTGGGTGGCTTGTGCTCAGCTACAAAGTGGTTTAGTCTCAAGAGTGTGTTGAGTGGGGTTTTGCCTGCTGGATGGCAGCCAACAGCACCGCACGGATGTGCAGCGGAGGGGAAATGGCATTGTTCCCCCCCAGCCTGGGGCTCTGGGGAGCCAGGGTCCTGGATACAGCCATAATGTATTGGGATGCTCCCACCCACACCCGCAGCCACCAGCATCCCAGGACCATCAGGGAGCATGCCGAGCACACCCGGGCACCCCATGTGGCAATTTGGTACCAGCACTGGCTGACACTCTCCCTGCTGCCCCTGGGTGACACCACATGGTCCCTAGGGAACCGTAGGACCCATCGCCTGTGGGAGAGAGCATGACACATCCCGAGCCACGCATGGTACTCACAAGGCAGAGGTCTTGACGTAGCTGGTGTTGTGGCGCGGCAGGGGGCACTTGGGGCGCACGCAGCGGTGGCCCCCAAAGGTGTTGATGCAGAGGTCTCCCTGGGTGCAGTTGTGCTGCTTCCCGGCGCACTCATTCACATCTGCGGTGGTGACACGGGGTGAGTGGGGCTGTCCCTCCTGCTCCCCACTGCACCCCTGGTCCTGCAGGATGCTCCCTGCCCTGCACCTGCCACTCTTACCCTCGCAGGTGTTGCGGTCGGCGTGGAGCAGGTAGCCGGGGGGGCAGAGGCAGCGGTAGGAGCCGGGGAGGTTGAGGCAGGCGTGGAGGCAAAGCCTGGTCTGGGGGCTGGACTGGAAGAGCTGGCACTCATCCACATCTGGGGGGAAACGCAGAAGGTGGCTGGGGCTCTTGTCAATGCTGAGCCTCAGTTTCAACCCCTCCACCATCCTGCCCCCCTTTTACCATGGCACACGCTGCCAGCTCGCATCTGGAAGCCAGCGTCACAGCTGCAGCGCCGGGCGCCCGGGCGGCCCTCGGCACAGCGGGGCTGGCGGCTGAAGGAGGCGTTGCTCAGTGTCACCCAGTCTGCAGGGGGGAGTGGGTGTCACTACAGGGTGGGGGGCACAAGGAGATGGGTGGGATAGCCCCGGGGAAATGTGGGGAGATGGGCACAGCGTGGCCAGGTGCTGTCCCCATGAGCATCCCCATCGTCCCCAGCCCAAACACGGGCACCTACAGGCATAGACAGGGCTCTGGCAGCTGGGGCCTGACCAGCCCCGGGGGCAAAGGCACGTGTAGCTCCGGTTGCCATCCATGCAGGTCCCACCGTTGGCACATGGGTTGCTGGAGCAGTCATCAGTACCTAGGAAGAAGGAGCTCATGAACACCAGCTGGAGAAGCGTGTCCTCACCCCATCCTGCTGCCCAGCCTCAGTGCCCATTGCTGCAGCCTCTGGGCTGCTCTCCCTGCAGCAAGGGGAGCAGAGCGATGGGACTGCATGGCTCAGGGTGACAGAGGAGTCCCCAGGCAGGGCTGAGCCTGTGTCGCCCCGGTCCCACTCCACTTCACTTCTGCAGAAGGGCTGGGTGCCGCTCCACGTGCGGTCGTGCCGGCAGGCGCGCGTCTCCGAGCCCACCAGCCGGAAGCCAGCATCGCAGACAAAGTGAACGTCGTGGCCCACCCGCACGCTCCGGCCCAGCATCCGTCCGTTCAGCGGCACTGGTGGCTGCGGACAGCTCTCTGCGGACAGACAGACACAAGTGAGGGCGGACATCGCCAGGCTGGAGCCGCTGCCAGCCCCAGTGAGGAGCGGAGGGTGCTTTGCCCAGGCTGCTCGCCCGAGGTCTGAGCTGGCCCCACGGGGTCACCCCATGGAGGTGACCTGGCCGGGGTTACCATTGCGTTTGGTGGCCTGTCTCTGGAGCTGGCTCTGGAGGAGGGAGAGCTGCTGCCGGAGACCGCGTGTGCCTCGCAGGTGGGCAGCCTCCTGTGCCGCCAGCAGCTTCTGCATCTGCCGCACCACCCCGAGCGCCTGCTGCTGGCTCAGGCACTCCTGGAGGGACACAAGGACATTCCTGTCACTCACCGAGCTCCCCCGCCACCCTGCTGCAGCCCGGGTGCACCCTCCCAAGCAGGCAGCATCTTTGGGGTTGGTTTGGATGCCCTGGCCTGGGCAGAGCCCCTTCCTCTCCATCCCAGTGTGGGGTCTGCTTTTGTATCTGCTCCAGCCTCAGCCCCTCTGCCCGGTCCTGCCCGGGTACTTGGGCGCTGAGGAGGAGCTCAGACACCCCGGGTGGGTTGAGCGTCATCTTACTGCTGCAGGGGAAAAGCCCTATGACCATCCCCCCTGGCCCTGGGCAGCCCCACGGGCACCGTGGCTGTGCCATAACCCGCCCAGGGCAGTCACAGGGTGCTGGGGTGTGAGAGGTGGGTGCTGAGAAGCCCCCAGTGGGACATGCAAGGGGGCTGGAGGTGGGGCACAAGGGTCCTTACCTGGGCGCTGCTGAGGGGCAGCTGGAGGATGCCCAGGGCCAGCCAGGCTGGCAGTGGGACGAGGAGCATCATGCCAGGGCTGGGTCTGGTCGCACAGGCTGCAGGGACAAGATGCTGGTGGTCTGTTTCTGCCCCGCTCGCTCACAGCCACGCTCCTGCGCTCGCCGGGATTTATCTGCGGTGTGTGCCCATGTGTTTGTTGGTTTTTCTCCTGGCCGAAGCTGAGCTGTAGGAAAGTTTCCCCTTGGCACTGGCGCCAGCCTCTCCCTTCCCTTCTCTCTCTGCACATCAGAGGCTTTGGGGCCTTTCATGTCACAGGGCCAGCAGATGCCGGGGCCAGGCAGTGGCTGTCACAGCACTTGCTGCAGTTCCAGCAGCGCCGGGCGCCCTGCAAAGCCAGCCACAGCTCCAGGGCTCCCCAGCACGCGGGGGTGCAGGATGAGACTAATCCTGAGCGTTTGCTAAGCGTGGGAAAGTCCCCCAGGAGAAGGGATGACTTCGGGGTTGGTGCTGGGGTCCGGCTCTCTGGCAGGGCTGGAGGATGCCGAGGAGAGCAGCCCGGAGTGCTGCAGGCTTTGCTAGGGTGAGCTCAGCCACGGCTGGAGCTTAGAGGGGGACCCCAGGGCTCTGCTGCAGCCTAGAGCTGGGGTGCAGGTTGGCATTACTGTCGGCATTAACATTAGGGTCAGGGTTAATGGTAGGCTCAGTGTTGGGGTTCAGGCAGGGTCAGGGTTGGGGTTCAGGCCAGGGTTGGGGTTCAGGCCAGGGTTAGGGTTAAGCTTAGGGTGAGGGAACTGATGGCATTTGGAGCTGGATTTCTGCTGACATCCAGCTCAGCCCTGATAGCTGCGGTGGGGGGGATGCTCCCAGTCCCTCCTGACCATGACATCCCCGAGGAAGGGGCATGGCAGCATGTACCTGTCCCCAGCCACCCCTGCGCAGTGGTGTCTGAAGCCCTGACATCTGCCCTGTGTCAGGGGAGCACCCCCAGCACCCCGGCATGGGCACTGGAACCTCTGTGCTGGGGCAGAGCCATTGGAGTGCCCCCGGAGCAGCACGGGCTCTGGGACTCCTGCCTGACCCCAAGTGCCTGCCCAGCCGTGCCCCCCCTGAGCCCGGCATCTCCCCCTCCACCAGCCCCCAGCACTCACATCCTCCCACCCTGTAACCACGCTGCCCAGCTCGCCGGAGCGGGTATTTGGCGTCGTGCCTGCGGCGGTGTGTGTTACCTCCCTGGCATGTTTAATTCATGGGGCAGGAGGAAAGCTGGTAGCAGGGGCCCCCCTTAGCCCCCAGCCCCTTGGCATCCAACCTCCCAGAACCCCAAAGTGGGCACGGCTTGGGTCCCACGCTCCTGCCTGCCTTCCCATCCCGACCCCAACTCGGTGGCAGGGCTGAGGCAGAGTACGGGGGGCTGACCCCTCCGCGGAGCATCCCGGCAGGGGCTGCAGCCCGGGCCCCAGGAGTTGTCTGCTGCATTCGCACCAGCGAGCAACTGTTTTGACAGAGCCATTACTCACCCGTCAAGCTTTTGTTGGGGCTGAACAGCAGTGCCTGTCTGGAGTCCTGAATAGGAGCAAATCCTGCAACCAGACACACACACAAGCACGCCCAAGCGCACAGGAGCGCGCGGCCGAGCTCACCCCGACGCCAGGGCTGCTGCAGGGTGACTCGTCTGTCCCAAATCCTTCCTCCAGAGCTGTGGGGGTCTGGTCCCCCCACAACCCCAGCCACCTGCATGAAGCTCTTGGTGCTGCTGGTTTGCAACCTCCTGGTGTGGAGGGGGGCTGAGACGGGGTCGGATGCTCCAGAGAAGTTGTCCATGCCGGCTCCAGGAGGTAACCGGGAGAGGGGCTACGGGGATCTGCTGCTGGCAGCAAGGCTGGGGGGCGGCTTGTTTAGGGGTGGTGGGTGCACCCTGAGTACCATCCCATGGGGCAGGGGACTGGGTGGGTGACGGGCACCTGGGGATGGCAATGGGGGTCTCAGTGGGTGCTGGGGGCTGGAATGAGATGGGGCTGGGAAGGGGGGCATGGGGCTGGTGATGGGATGGGGCTCGGGGGGGGTGGTCTGGGGCTGGTGATGGGATGGAGCTGTTGACCGGATGGGCCTGGGGGGCAGTCCTGGGACTGGTGATAGGATGGCCATAGGAGGGGGGCACGGGGCTGGTGATGGGATGGAGCTGTTGACCGGATGGGGCTGGGGGGCAGTCCTGGGACTGGTGATAGGATGGCCATAGGAGGGGGGTACGGGGCTGGTGATGGGATGGAGCTGTTGACCGGATGGGGCTGGGGGGCAGTCCTGGGACTGGTGATAGGGTGGCCGTAGGAGGGGGGCACGGGGCTGGTGATGGGATGGAGCTGTTGACCGGATGGGGCTGGGGGGCAGTCCTGGGACTGGGGCTGGGGGGCAGTCCTGGGACTGGTGATAGGATGGCCATAGGAGGGGGGTACGGGGCTGGTGATGGGATGGAGCTGGTGATGGGATGGGGCTGGGGGGCACTACTGGGGCTAGTGATAGGATGGCCGTAGGAGGGGGGCACGGGGTTGGTGATGGGATGGAGCTGGTGACCAGATGGGGCTGGGGGGCAGTCCTGGGACTGGTGATAGGGTGGCCATAGGAGGGGGGCACGGGGCTGGTGATGGGGGCTAGCGCTGGACCCAGCCTGGTGGCGCCTGGGTGCTGGCAGGACAGAGGCGGGGGGGTGGGTACATTCCTGGCAGTCTCAGCCCACCAGTGCGAGACGGGGGCTCAGCGGGCTGGATCCCCTCCCCCCCCGGGTCCCTGCCCCTTTTGTGCTCCCAGCCCAAAAGCGCTTTCTTCTCTCCCCTCGAGTCTCCATGGAGACACGGGTTCCTTCCCCGTATCCCCGGCTGCGGCCAGACCCTTCGGGGGGCCGTGGAAGCTGCAGCCAGGGATACAGGGAAGGCACCTGCACCCCACGGCCCCCTTGGCCCCATCCCCAGTCCCCACTGTGTTCCCCCCCAGCTCTCAGCACGAAGGAGACCTTCCTGGTGCTCTCCTTGCACAACAAGCTGAGGAGCAAAGTGGAGCCCCCCGCCGCCAACATGCAGAAGCTGGTGAGCACCCCCCCCGGGTGGGTGTCCCCCCCCTTGGATGTCCCATCTATCTCCCACTCCAGGGGGGGGAAGGCAGCCCATAGGTTCTACACAGTAGTTCGTTAACAAGCTAACGAAGCAGAAGAGCTGGCTGACATGGGGCCCCCAGGGAAGGATGTGCCACCGGCACGGCCAGACCCAGTGCGCACCAAAGGCAGGGTTGGTCTCTTGGGGACCCCATGGAGTCCTCCATGCCCCGTGATGGCCCTTGTCCTCTGATCACCTCACACCTGTGCACACCAGGGACAAGGCTGGTTGCTTGGGGTCCCCTGCGGGGCCCTCCATGTCCCCGAGTTGTCCCACACCTGCGCACACCAAGGTCAGGGCTGGTCCCCTGGGACCCCTTGCAGCATCCCCCGTGCCAACCCTCTGATGTCCCCCAACCATCCCCTGGACTGATCCCCTCGGGGGTCCCCAAACTCCCCCTGGGCTGTTCCTCGCTGTCCCCAGCACCCCCCCCACCAGGGCTGTCCTGGGGGCCCCTCGGTGGCTCAGGCACACCCCCGCAGGAGTGGAGCGAGGAGCTGGCGAGGCTGGCGGGGGCGCGGGCGGGCAGCTGCCTGGAGGGCCCCGCTCCGCCGCCGGCCCTGCAGCTGGGCTGGAGCGAGGCGCTGCTGCCGGTGGGCGCCGGGGGCTTCAGGGCCGTGCTGGAGCGCTGGTTCGCCGAGGGACGGCACTACGACCACCGGACAGGGCGCTGCGCCCGCAATGCCACCTGCTGCCACTACACCCAGGTGGGCGCGGGGGGCACGGGGGTCCGAGGGCCTGGGGACAGGGGTGACATGGCGCTCTCCCACAGCTGGTGTGGGCCACGGCGGGACGGCTGGGCTGCGGCCGGCACCTCTGCCCCGGCGGCCACGGGCCCAGGGAGGCCTTCGCCTGCGCCTACTCCCCGGGGTGAGCGGCGGCGGGGGCGGGGCCTGCGCGGGAAGGGGCGGGGCTGTGGCGTGGGCGGGGTCTCAATGGGGACCGGGACGTGAGGGCCCGAGGTGGGCGGGGCTGGGGAAGCCCTCCCCCTGGGGTGGGCGGGGTCTCCGCAGGGGTGTGTCCTGATGGGCATGTGGGCTGGCCTATGGGAATGCGCGGTGAGGGGTGGAGGCGGGGCCTTGCCCTCGGGGGGTGGAGCTTAACCCTGTGGGCGGGGCTGTGCGCTGGGAGTGGGCGTGGCTTGGCCACGTGGGCGGTGCTACGCGCCGGGAGTGGGCCGGGCCGGGCCGTGTGGGCGTGGCCTCGCCCAGCAGGGGGTGTGGCTTGGCTCCGTGGGCGGGGCAGAGCTGGGCCAGCCACCTCCAGCTGCCTGTGGCCACAGGGGCAACTGGGAGGTGGGGGGGATGCCCGTGCTGCCCTACAAGCAGGGGCCCTGGTGCTCCCTCTGCACCTCCGGCCTCTCCGGCTGCTTCAAGTCCTGGGACCACGGCGGCGGGCTCTGCGGTGAGTGCCCGTGGTGCCCCCGGTCCCTGCGCGGCCTCTGGCCATGCCGCAGCCCTTGACACCCACAGCACCTCCCTGCTGTGCCCAGAGGTGCCCAGTAACCCCTGTCGCATGAGCTGCCGGAACAGCGGCCGGCTCGACATGAGCAGCTGCCAGTGCGTGTGTCCCCCCAGCTACACGGGCAGATACTGCCAAGGTGAGAGGCACCCGTGCAACCCCCGCCTCCCCTCCCGACGTGTGTGCGTGCACAGGGTGGCTGCAGTGCATGGCTGGTGCAGTGCACGTGTGTGCAGTGTCGGTGCACTGCATGCGTGTGCACGTGGGCGGCTCAGTGCAGCACCCGGTGCGTGGCACAAGCTGGGCTGGGGGACAGGGGCTGCCGAGCCCCCATCAGCTCACGCAGCGCCGTGCGCAGTGAGGTGCAGCGGGCAGTGCCTCCACGGGAAGTTCAGGAAGGAGGAGTGCTCCTGCCTCTGCGACGTGGGCTATGGTGGCGCCGAGTGTGGCAGTGAGTCTGTGCCCGCCTGCGTGGCCGGGCTGGCTGCTCTGGGGTTGTGGCAGGGCTCTGCAGGCAGGGACCCTTGTAGCAGGGCTAAGGGTCCTCTGCTGGGCCCGGCTCTGCTGGCACAGGGACCCACCTGCATCTGCCTGTGCCCCCAGCGAAAATTAGGTTCCCCTTCCACACCTGCGACGTGAGGATAGACAGCGACTGCTTCATGGTGTCCCCTGAGGCTGACACCTACTACGGGGCCAAAATAAAGTGCCAGGTGAGCCCCCGGGATGCTCCAGGCATCCCTTTGCAGCTGAAAAATGCCACCCAGGCTCGCAGCCCCCTGTGTGTTTCTCCACCGCCTGGTGCGGGTGTGGGCCACGTGTCTGATGCTGATGACCATGAGCCAGCAATGTGCCCTTGTGGCCAAGAAGGCCAATGGCATCCTGGGGTGTATTAGAAAGGGAGTGGTTAGTAGGTCAAGAGAGGTTCTCCTTCCCCTCTATTCTGCCTTGGTGAGGCCACATCTGGAGTATTGTGTCCAGTTCTGGGCCCCCCAGTTCAAGAAGGACAGGGAACTGCTCGAGAGAGTCCAGCGTAGAGCCACAAAGATGATGAAGGGAGTGGAACATCTCCCTTCTGAGGAAAGGCTGAGGGAGCTGGGTCTCTTTAGCTTGGAGAAGAGGAGACTGAGGGGTGACCTCATTAATGTTTATAAATATGTAAAGGGTGAGTGTCATGAGGATGGAGCCAGGCTCTTCTCAGTGACATCCAATGACAGGACAAGGGGCAATGGGTACAAGCTGGAACATAGGAGGTTCCACATAAATGTGAGGAAGAACTTCTTCCCAGTGAGGGTGACAGAGCACTGGCACAGGCTGCCCAGAGAGGGTGTGGAGTCTCCTTCTCTGGAGACATTCAAACCTACCTGGATGTGTTCCTGTGTGACCTGACCTAGGTGTTCCTGCTCTGGCAGGGGGATTGGACTAGGTGATCTTTTGAGGTCCCTTCCAATCCCTGACATTCTGTGATTCTGTGATTCTGTGATTCCCCGCAGGAGAAAGGGGCGATGCTGGCCCAGATCAGAACCCAGAAGGTCCAAGACATCCTGGCTTTCTACCTCAGCCACTTGGAGAGCGGTAACAGGGTGACAGACACTGATTTCGAGACCGGGAACTTCTGGATTGGTGAGTAATGGCTGTGGGCAGGGTATGGGGTGCCCAGAGTGCAGGTGGCCATGCCACCCTGCCTTCCACCCCCCCAGGCCTCACCTACAAGACGTCCAAGGCTTCCTTCCGCTGGGACGTGGGCGAGCCATCCTCCTTCACCAGCTTCGCGTTTGGGCAGCCCGACAACCAGGGGTAAGTGCCCACTGGATCTGGAGGACACCTGAGCTCTGCGCGGTGTCACTGCCGTGCCACCACGCTGGCCGGGTGCACTGCCCTCCTGCTGGGGCACAGGTTTGGGAACTGCGTGGAGATGCAAGCGTCAGCCGCCTTCAACTGGAACGACCAGCGCTGCAAGACCCGAAACCGGTACATCTGCCAGTTCGGTGAGTGAGCAGCTCCCCGCACCTTCATGGGGCCCCAAGCCCTGGGGTGCTGGCTCCCACCCCTGCCGAGTCGGTGCTCCGTTGCCAGCCCTGCCCAGACTCCTGTGGCACAGGGGACTTCCTGGCACAGGGGGCACTGACTCTCCACATGCCATCGCAGCCCAGGAACACATCTCCCTGTGGCAGCAGGACCCCTGAGCCAGCAGCCCCAGGCACCGGCCGGCGCTGGCTGCTGTGCCGAGCCCATGGCTCAGGAAGACCCCCCCCAGCTCCCCTGTGCAGGCGATGGGGGGCTGTGGGGACCCATGCTGCTCGGACCTGGTGAGAAGGGGACATGCTCTGTGTCAGCATCCCCAAAACAGTGTCTTCTCTTGCCCCTCACCTTCTGTCACCATCACACTGCGACAGCCCCGGGGCAGGGAGATGCCCCTGCCACGGGCAGGTCCAACAGCACCCTCCTCCTAAATTGGCAGCTGGGCTGTGCCTGGACTGTGGCCCTGATGTGACGAGGGGCCAAAGTGGGGTTCTGGGGGGCGCAGACCTTGGCATGGCTCAGGGTGAGGGCTGGGCTCAGCTCTGAGCCATCATCCTGACCTGGGTAAGAACCCCCAGCCTGGCACTGCAGCTTCCTCACCATCACTTGGTCCCTCACCATCTCCCAGGTGGTTAATAAAGACCCTCTCTCCCTTGGGAAGAGCCATTTGTCTTCTTTTCCTCCCCCAGACTCACCAGCCTCTCCCTCTGCCACAGCTCACATCCTGCCGGTGCTGGGTGGCACCTCCAGCTCCATCCCTGGAGCAGGGGTGGGGTCGGAGGAGCGGGGACCAGCCTGGCTCCTGGCTAACCTCGTGTCTGCAGCACCCTGGGGGAATTTGGAGGGGTGGCATTAGCCCCAGGATGGCCCTGAGTCACGGCACCCCATGTGCTGGGTGCAAGCCGGTGCCCCTAGCGCTGGTGGGTGTTGGTGGGTACCTCTGGAGGGGACATGCCAGTGCTGTCCCCAAGCTGGCATCCTGCAGGGACCCTCCCGCCACAGAGCTGGGGAATCGCTTCCCTCCGCTGCCCTCCTCCCTTTGGAACAGCCCGCTCCAGCGCAGGGCTGGCGTGGAAATTAGTGTCCCCAGCCAGGGCGTTGCATGCCAGCTGTTTGTGCCCCATCTCTGCAGAGGGAAGCACGAGCAACTGGCAAGGCTGGGCTCACGGCTCGGGGCGGCGAGTTGGGTAAACCTGGGGGGCAACCAAGCCATCGCCCAGGGGGGCAGGGTCCAACTGGTCGGAGGGGACTGGAGGCGGGGGATGGGGGAAGGAGCCTGGGGAGGATGGGGATGAGGATGAGGATGGGGATGAGGATGGGGATGGGGATGGGGACAGGGATGAGGATGGGGATGGGGATGGGGATGAGGATGAGGATGGGGATGGGGACGGGGATGGGGATGGGGACGGGGATGGGGACGGGGATGGGGACGGGGATGAGGATGGGGACAGGGATGAGGATGAGGATGGGGATGGGGATAGGGATGGGGATGAGGATGAGGATAGGGATGGGGATGAGGAGGAGGATGGGGATGGGGATGAGGATGAGGACGGGGATGGGGATGGGGATGGGGACAGGGATGAGGATGGGGACCGGGATGAGGATGAGGATGGGGACGAGGATGTGGATGGGGATGGGGATAGGGATGGGGATGAGGATGAGGATAGGGATGGGGATGAGGATGAGGATAGGGATGGGGATGAGGATGAGGATGGGGATGGGGACGGGGATGGGGATGGGTACAGGGATAAAGACGGGGATGCTCTGGCACAACCGCCACGTCCGTTGAGCTGCAGCCTGGGGGAGGGCAATCGGGGAGCGGGCAGAGGAGCCCCAGGCCCAGCGCTGCCGGCAGCGGCGAGGACAGGCGGGGACAGGCAGCGCCGCTGCGCCTGGGGCGGGGCGATGCGGGGCGGGGCCGCCCCCCCTGCCGCGCCGCGGTGGTGCGGCCCGCAGCCCCCCCGTCCCTGCCCGCGGTGGTACGGCCCGGTGGCGGCGCGCTCGGGCCGGGGCTGCGGGAGCTGCGGGGCCGCCGGGGCTGCGGAGGGATGACGCTCTTCGGCAGCGGGGACGCGGGCTGGAGATGTGAGTACCGACCCGGATCCGGCCCTCCGTGCCCCCCCCGGTTCTCCCCCCCTGGATCAGCCGTCTTCCCGCATACCCCCTCCCGGTAGATGCTCCGGCACCGGGATGCTGCCGGGCACCGGGAGCCCTGCCCGGGGCAGGGGTGCCCCGCTGCAGCCAGCCTTCCGGTGCACGTACGTTCCTCCCCCCGTAGCCTCCCTGCCCGGGTAGGGCCGCCTCCCGCTGCCGGAATGCCTCCCGCCCCCTTGGACCAGTCCCTCCCCACGGACAGGAATGTCTTCCCGGTACCGAGCCGCCCCCCACCCCGGTACCAGTCCTTCCCCAGGGCCGGGATGTCCCCCCGGTTCTGGGATACCTGGGCTTCCCCATACCATTACTGCCCTCAGGACAGGGATGTCTTTCCCGCACCATACCATTACACCCCCAGGACAGGGATGTCCCCCCCGGTACTGGAATGCCCCCCATGCCATTACACCCCCAGGACAGGGATGTCCCCCGGTACTGGAATGCCCCCCATGCCATTACACCCCCAGGACAGGGATGTCCCCCGGTACTGGAATGCCCCCCCATACCATTACACCCCCAGGACAGGGATGTCCCCCCGGTACTGGAATGCCCCCCATGCCATTACACCCCCAGGACAGGGATGTCCCCCGGTACTGGAATGCCCCCCATGCCATTACACCCCCAGGACAGGGATGTCCTTCCAGCACCATACCATTACACCCCCAGGACAAGGATGTCCCCCGGTACTGGAATGCCCCCCATGCCATTACATCCCCAGGACAGGGATGTCCCCCCGTACTGGAATGCCCCCCATACCATTACACCCCCAGGACAGGGATGTCCTTCCAGCACCATACCATTACAACCTCGGGACAGGGATGTCCTCCTGGTACTGGGGTGACCCCATACCATTACGCTCTCAGTATTGGAATGACCCCCCTGCCATCACAGGGGAGGGAGCCCCAGCACAGGGCTGATGGCCCCGAGGTGATGGAGCCCTGCTGGGCTGGGTCCCCTGCCCCAGCAGGACAGGCCCCTTGGTGCAGGTGGCCTATGGCAGGGTGCCTGGGGTCCCTGTCTGGGGTTACTGAGGTCTCCATCCCAAGGGCAGGGAGGGGAGTGGGCAGCTCTGACAAGGTGTGTAATGGGCTGAAGAGAGGGATGTTAATGGTGGGCTCTGGTCCTGAGCGGTGAGCTCGGCCATCCCTGGGGATGTTGGCTGCACCCACAGAAAATGGGTGCAGGGTGAGCAGAGCACCTTCCCCAGCTCACCCCGAGATCAGAGCCAGCCCGCAGACCTTGTCACACAAGGTGACAGCCTGGAAAGCAAACAAGTGCTGGTTTCCTCCCACTTGGATCTTGCTCAGAAGACCTCTGCTCCGCAGGGATGGAGGGACCTTGCTCCAGCAGATGCAGGGCTTGAGGGGACCTGTGGCCAGTGTCCACACTCCTGCAGGGGTCTTGACCTCTCCAATGAGCTGGTGTGTTCCCAAGGGACTCACGAAGCTTCAGCTTGGGGTTCCCTGGTGCAGGGACATCCACAATGTCACCCATAGAACAGCTGGTCATCCCATGACCAGGGGGGAGCGTGCAAGAGGGAGACCTCAACATCTCACCCATCAGTGGCCAGAGAGGTTCTGGAGCCCCCCAGAATTACAAAATTTAATATATGGAGACATTAGTAAAGCTTTGCATTGATGGGTCTTAAATGTATAACCAGAAAATAGATTCAAGGTGGTATGGATGTTTTTGTATGGATGTTGGCTGTGAAACCCTAAAGAAGGGGTGAAGAGCATCACCAGGGAGTGACGTGGCATCACCGAGCCGTGTGTCTGGCGACATCTCTGCCCCACACCTTGGCATCACACGACGTCTCTGCCCCACACCTTGGCATCACACGACGTCTCTGCCCCACACCTTGGCATCACATGACATCTCCGCCCCACACCTTGGCATCACACGACGTCTCTGCCCCACACCTTGGCATCACACGACATCTCTGCCCCACACCTTGGCATCACACAACATCTCTGCCCCACACCTTGGCATCACATGACATCTCTGCCCCACACCTTGGCATCACACGCACCTCAGCAGCCTTTGGGAGCACGAAGCGGCTGTGTGCGGGGCTTCCCCCGTCCCCAGCACCCATCTGTGGTGGGCAGCACTGGTCTGGGGCTCTCCAAAGAGTGGCCCAACTGCCTGGCAGGAGCGATAGCAAAGGCAGATTCACCATGGTGGTGGGAAATGTCTCTGGGGGTTAATTACCCTCGTTGTCAGAGGTGCTTTCTGCCACCCTAACTGGAGCCTGCCCAGGCTCGCCCGGGCGCGGGCTCCTGGGGTCGGGGCACCCACAGGAAGGGACTGCTGCAGGGACAGCTGAAGCTGCCCCATGTCCCACCACAGCCCTGGGCTGCTCCTGTCCTTCTCCAAAAGCTTAAATCTAGAGAGAGCTGCCAGCCTCGGGCTTGGCCTGTGGGTGCTCTGGAGTAAGATGGCTCCAGCCAGGAGGGGAGTGTGGCCAAGAGCCCCGGGAAGCTGGTGCTGGAGCTGTGTCCCTGTGGGGCAGCATGTTGGCATCCCCTTTTCTCCCCAGCGCTCATTCCCCTCCTCTCTCTCCCCTCAGATCTGGACATGGCCAGGGAACCCAAGCCGAGCCGGGCCAGGCTGGGCCAGAAGCGGCAGCACGGCAGCAGCCTGTACCAGTGAGTGCCAGTGCGCGGGGCGAGGGCTGCGCTGGGGGCACTTCGGGCTGGGGACTGTCCCACGCCTAGCTCCTCTGCCTCCCCCCACTGCTTCACTCCTCGCACTGGAGTGGACGTTGGTCTGTGGGATGTCCCTGCCCCATCCCAGTGGGGCTCTCAGAGCACTGCCTGGCCACACCAGTGGTGGCTGGAGTCCTCGCTGGGTCCTGCCCGGTGCGTGTCGGCAGTGGGGTGTGGAGAGCCCCCCTCCCTGTCCAAAGGCACCGGGAGAAGAGCAGAGCCCTGTGGTCTCCACACTTGTTACAGATGCCAATGTTGGTTGCAGTTCTGGCCTTTAAATGCCATTCCTTGGGGACAGACACCCCTTTGGAGCCACGCAGGGGTGGTGATGGTCCTGGTGATGGCAGTAGATGATGGTGATACCCATGGTAACAGAAGAGCAGGTCCCCATCCGTGTGCTCTCAGCTTCCCAGCTCAGTAGGTGGGTGGTGAGGAGGGGACCAGAGCTGGGCTCTGTCTGTCTGTCTGGTTAAAGAGCTTTTTGCGAACGCCCTGATTGAACTAATTGCTCTGCCCGTTGCCATGGTGCCGGAGGGATGCAGCGCTGGCAGGGCAGGGACCGTCAGTCCCCTCGGGCCACCAGAGCGTGGCAGCCGCTGCTTTTGCTCTTCCCGGGGGATGCACTGAGCAAAGAGCTGAGCTGGGAAAACCCTTGCCGTGTCCTTAGCTGGGTGCCAGACCCCAAGACCAGGTCTCCTGTAGAGCCACCAGTGCTCCCATGGCAGGAGGTGGCCTGTGGCATCACCGTCCCTCTCAGCAGTGGCTCTGGGCAGCAGCAGCCATTGGAGCTCACACCTTCCCTGTGCCCTGTGTGTGGGTTGGGACTCCTCGCCAGCTGCCCATTCCCCTCTTCCCCAAGGCAGGTCGTGACCTTCCTCCTCAGGTGACAGGTGGGGATGTGAGGGACTCGCCATCCCTGTCACAGCGACGGAAACTTGGAAGGCAGCGAGACTGGACTGAAAGCTCCCCAAATATCCCCAGCTGCAAAGAACAGGAGCAAGTGGATCCTGGCACCCCGTGCAGATTATTCTTGAATAAGGCAGGGTGGCAGCAGGGCTGGGGTCCCTTTGCCCCATCATAGGCTCCAAGCTGCCTTCTGAGCTGGGCAAGCTTGGCTCAGGCTTGGTAGCCCCAGGCAGAGCAGTTCAGGTTGCCCATTAGCCCCCCTCAGCAGACCTTCAGCTCTCCCCGAGCTCCAACATTGGTTCCGTGGTGACAGGCTCATCTGCAGCAAAATCTGGAGCCCTGGGGGACCTTGTCCTGGCCCCCCTATTCCTGGCAGCGTGGCTGGGGAAGGCTGCCCTCTCCTCAGCGATGCTCTGAGCATGGCTTTGTCTCCCCTCGGGTTAGGCTTAATCCTACGCTCCCTGACTCCGCAAGAGCTGAAGCAGCAAAATGAGCTTCAGCATCTTTCCTCCTCCTCCTCCTCCTCCCCTCAGCTCCCGGTCCATGGCGCATGATTTATTACCAGCACGTCGGCTGCCCGCATTAGAGGTGATCCGTTGACAGATCACTTCTTAATTTGGAGGCGAGCGAGCTGGCAGCATTCACGCAGAGCTGGGGACCACGAAATTTAACATTGGGGCACTCTAAACGCAGCTTCCCCAGAGCAGAGCCTGCTGATGCTGCCCTGGGGGCTCTCTTCACCCCCAATGTCCTCATTTGCCTCCAGGGCAAACTGCTGCCAGGGCACAGCCTGCACAGCCACCTCCCCAGGCCGTGCTGCAGCGCAGGCAGTTTGTGTGGTGCCCTCCAGGATGCCTCCCACTCCCCAGGGATGGGGCTGGAGGCTGGGTGGGTGTCCCTGCCCTGCTGTACCCAGAGGTGGCTGCTCCCTGGGGTCCATGGTCCAGCAGGTGACTTGTTCTCCTCTCCCCCTCCTGCAGCAGTAACTGCGAGCTGGACTACGACCTCTACAGGGATGACTTTCCGTACCGGTGAGCGCGATGTCCTGGGAGCAGGGTGGGCTGAGCACGCCTCTGCTGAAGGCAAAAAGCAAAATGTCCTTGGGCATCTGTCCCCCTGCCTCTGGGAGAGGTTCAGTGGCATTGTCCCCCCATGAGTGTTGCAGCTTCTGCGGGCTGTGGGCCTTGGGGATGGGGTACATGGGGCAGGGGCAGCATGTGGGCTGGGCAATGCCCAGGTTGGGGGTCCAGAGGGACCCTGAGAGATGCTCTCCTGGCTGGCAGGGGCTGCTGCTGTACCTCCAGGTTTGTGCTCACATCGCCGTGCTCTTGTGCCCTTGCAGGGTATATGAATACCAGAAGATTCCTCCCCTCATTAATCGCATCCCGGTCAAGGCCAGACGAACTCACGTGGGAGCAGGAGGCAAAAGCAGCCCGACTCCCCAGCCCGGGGTGAGGAGCAGCACCAGCTCCACGGCGGGACGGACAAAGTGTGAGTGCGAGGGGGCTGGGAGGAAGAGGAGGCTCAGCCCTCACATCTCGGTGCGTTACAGCAGTGCTGGTGCCCAAAGGCCTCACTCAGTGCTGACCCTGGTGCTGTGAGTCCCCAGCTCCAGCAGATAAAGCTTGGCCTGCACTGGGCTGGTGGCTTGTCCCCTGGGCCCATCCCTGTTCTCTGAGGATGCTCCAGAGGGAAAGATGCTCTGGTGGGGATGATGCTCCAGAAAGGAGGATGCTCCAGAGGTTGCTGCCCAGCAAGGCGTGTTCCTCCAGCCCCGGGCAGGCTGTAGGGCAGGTGAGATCCTAACAGCTCCTCTCCCTGCAGTGCGAGCCGAAGAGCTGCACTCCATCAAAGGGGAGCTGAGCCAGATCAAGGCGCAGGTGGACAGTCTGTTGGAGAGCCTGGACCGCATGGACCAGCGGAGAGAGCGTCTCACGGGTGAGGGGATGGGACATCGGCCCTCTGACACCCGCGTGCCCGTGCCGGGCAGCCTGGGGGTGCTCACAAGCCTGGACCCCATTCCAAGTGTAAGGGATCCCTCTCTACGTGCCCAGGAGGGAGCTGGGCACATTTCCTATGTCCTCCCCCTTCCCCAGGCTGGCAGAGTCCGGCCCGTTGCCACGAGGGGACCCCACAGGGACAGGGCTGATGTTTGCATGGGAACCCCAACTTTCTGCTGTCTCTGTCCTTGCAGGCTCCAAGGAGAGCGAGAAGAAGAGGGTAGAGACGGGGGCAGAGTCGCCATCCCCAGCGGGAGAGGGGTCACGGGAGCCCCGGGGGAAGGAGGGGACAGGAGCTGACGGGCACAGCGATCTGCGCAACATTGACAGCGCTGAGGAGAGCACAGACACGGAGGAGACGGTAAGGAGGGTCAGATCCTGCACTGGGCTCTCTCCTTTCCTAAAATTCATCCCCTCTTGCTGCCTGCATGGGTCCTGCTGGGGGCTGCCCAGAGCAGGGTGCTCCATCAGAGTCCCCAAGCTGCGTGCCAGGGCTGCAGCCACCCGTGCCTCTGGGACAGCCCCCAGCACCCGTGCAGCAAACCCCTGGGTGAGCGTTACTGCAGCAGCACAGGCTGCAAGAAAACCCCTCAGTAGAAATCCCCTTTATCAAAGCTGCTGCTCCTGCACCTGCATCCCCCAGCTGGGTGCAGCACCCCGGGCCCCCGTGCTGGGCACTGGGTGTGATCCTGCTGCCCGGGCGCGGCAGGGGGACGGCCACACTCTGCATTTCTCTCTGCAGGTGAAAAACCACATGTCGGACCCCGAGGGGAGCCAGTAGACAGACTGGGATGCCCTGGCCTGGCCTGGCCAGCCCTTCCTGTCTTGTGTTCATATTTCTTTTGAGGCTTCCAGCTAGTGCCACGCACGCCGCGAGGTGCCCGCTCTCGGCACGGCCACCCCCTGCCGCCGGCAGCCCCGTGTCCCACCCCGGTGAGACGCCGGTTAGCTGTGGCGAGAGATGTCTTTGTGTTTTCTTTTTCCTCTTGTTTTCAGACCTGGGGACAAGCAGATGTGGCTGGGGGGGAGGGGAGGAGAGGAGCAAAAAAAAAAGAAAAAAAAATGCCCATATCCCAAAGGAGCATCCCAAATCCCAGCTGCCTTCCATGCAAGCATGCCCCCACCCATAGGGTGTTGTGGGGCGCAGAGAAAGCACCCCTGGGCTGCCAGCCCCTGTGGCACAGGTCACATCCCAACCTGCCCTGCCCTGCAATTCCCTCCCTGGGAACTGGTTCAACAGCCCAGGAATGGTTTGGGAACTGCTTAGCATCCCTGTGTGATACCATGGGAAGGAGGGACCACCCTGAGACAGCTCCCAGGGGCTTTTGTGGGATCTGGGGGCGGAGGGGTGGTGCTGAGCCCAGGGCCAGCAGCAGGGCGATGCAAACCCAGTGGCTCCCAGTTGTCCCCACTCACAAACGGGTTTTCCTCACTGGTTCACCGTGGGCTGTTCTCGGCCACAGATCACGTTTGTGCTCAGCCAAACCCCCACCAGCAGCTTTGCCAGGGCTCCTCGCCTGCACCCGAGGATGTCACGGTCACCCCCCGTGCTCCCCAGTGTCGCGTCTCTGTTCAGTGTCCCTCATTTCTAGGTTGTTCTTCTCTCGCTGGTAGGAAATTGTTCTGTATTTCTAATTTGCTCTGGTAAAAGAGTGTATTGTGTTGGAAAGAAAAATAATTTGTATTTCTTTTCTCTGGTTATTTGACTCTGATACAGTTTTTAACTGTCTGAACTGCACGTGTAATTTTTTGTCCCCAATTCTGTGTGCTGCCTGACACAGCCCTAGGCTCTGGGGGCTTCCTAGGATCCTGCCTTCCCCCGCAACTCAGCCCAGAGGCAGGAGTGCAGCTCTGCCCCATTTCTCAATGGAAACATTAATCACTGCCTTCACCCAGAATATTCCCCCCCTCGGTGCGGCGCAGCCGGGCAGACAGGACCAGCTCCAGGAATAACTGCACCCCGAGGCAGTGCCCGGCTTCCTCCACACCCCTGGAGGGACAGTGGGAGCAGAGCAGGGTGACCCCGATACCTGAGAGCCAGTCACCTGAGTGCATCCTTCCAGCCCAGCCCCAGCAGAGCCACGCAGGCAGAACTCACCAGGAAAACCTGATTTATTGTAAAAAACACCCGACAAAACACATCTCTGCCACTGCCGGGCCGGAGGTCCACGGGAAGCGCAGTCTGTGCCGTGCCGCGGCTCCTGCCTGGACGGTCGCGTCGGGCTGCGCAGTCCGAGGGTCTCAGCGCTGGGGCCACCCCGGGCGGGGTGCGGGGTCCCGCAGTGCAGGTCACTGCTTGGAGGGGTCTCAGGCGGGGTCTGGCGGCGAGGGGCTGGCGGCGTGGAAGCTCTTCTGTGGGGGCCGCTCGGGGGTCCCCTGTGACGGGGGGTCCTGGGCAGGCTGCACAGCGCGGGGGCCGCGGGGGGAGGCGGGCTGCGGGGTGCTCGGACGGGTCTCGGGGCCTCCGGCCGCGCGGGCAGCTCTGGGGGGTCTCGGGCAGCACGCGGCGGATGGGGCAGGCCCCGGCAGCACCGGGAGGCGACTCCAGCTCAGGCGGTGGGGGCGGCGGCCCCGCGGCGGGCGGCCCGGAGCAGGCTCTGCCGCAGCACGGGGTAGAGGCGGTGGCAGCCGTCGAGGCCGAGGCGCAGCGCCTGTGCCCAGGCCTCCGGGGGGCTGCCCTGCCCGCCGCCCAGCACCGCCGACACCTGGTTGAGCGCGGGCAGCAGCGCCACCGTGAGGCGGGCGACGGCGCGGCGCTCCTCGGGCTCGGCGGGCTGCAGCAGCCAGGGCGCGGCGGGCCCGGGGGCCCGGCAGAGCGCGCAGCCCACCGCCAGGTCGTACATCTCCACGCCCGCCTGCGCCAGCGCCAGCCCCGCGGCGCTGATGGCGGCGGCCAGCGCGGAGCCCCCGTCCTGCAGCAGCAGGGCGCTGACGGCCAGCCGGGCCCGCGGGTACCGCGCCAGCCGCACCGCCGGCTCCAGCGCCTCCCGCAGCGCCGCCGCCGCCTCCCGCTCCGCCTCCCGCTCCGCCGCCGAGCCCGGCCGGCCCCGCGCCCCCCGCCCCGCGAAGGGCGCCCGGCGGAACTCGCAGAGCAGCTGCCCGCCCCCCGCCGCCCCGCCGGGCTCGGCCGCCTCCCGCGGGCCCCAGGCGGCGCACAGCACCTTGGTGCCGCCGCTCAGCTCCACGTAGGCCGAGCCCTCGGCCTGGCTCAGCAGCCCGGCCCGTACGAAGAGCGGCCGCAGGGCGCAGGGGTCCCGCGGCGCCCCATCCTCATCCCCCTCCTCCGCCCCCCCCGGCAGCCCCCCGCCCGCCGCCCACACCTCCGGCGGCTGCGACTCCTCCGGGCCCCGCAGCCGGCGGTGATCCAGCGGCATGCTCGGCCAGGCGGGCGGCGACAGGCGGGGCCGGGCCCGCCCCCGGCGCGGAGCGAGGCGGCAGTGCGCGGTGCGGGCGGCCTTTATTCACGGGAGGGGCGGCGCTGGGGACCCCCCACCCCCGTCAGTTCTTCAGCTCCCCCAGCCGCAGCCGGGCGAAGGCGGCCGCCAGCTGCAGCGCCTCCCGCAGGCAGCCCACGTTCCTGCCCGTGGCCTGCGCCGACACGTCCTTCCCGCCGCCCTTGCCGTCCATGAGGGCCGACACGTGCTGCACCCACTGGCTGGCCTTCAGCCCCTTGTTGGCGGTCTCCTGGGTAGGAAAAAGCAACAACAAAAAAACCCCAGCTCGACCTTCACCCAGCCAGTGAGGGAAGAGGCTCCAGGAGCGTGGGACAACAGGACAAAGCTCTCCCAGGGCCATCTCCTGCCCCCATGCTTACACCCAAATAAATCCTGGCCCTTCCCCGTTTGCGTCTCCTCTACCCCTCTGCAGCCTGATGCTAACCCCAAGCACCAGAGTCACAGCTCTTGCCCCCCCCCCAGACTTGTGCCAGTTACCCATTAGAGAGCTGCTCCCTGGGGCGCTGGGAAAGGTGGGGACACAGTCCTGGCCTTACCTGGGGTACCTGGCACAGGCACGTGATTCTGCCGGCTTCGTTATCCACAGTGAAGAGCATGGCAGCAGTCTGGGGGGAGTGAGTCTTGAAGAGCTTCAGAGATTCGTTCAGGGCCTGGAGGAGGAGAACATCACTGCAGAACACCTTTCCTGTGCTCAGCCCCAGCCTGGATCCGGCACCCACAGACCCTGTGAAGACCTCAGGGAGCTGGGCTTGCGTTAACCCAGCAGCAGCACCCTGCAGCACTCCTCCTCCCAGACATGAACAATCTTATGTGCTTGGCAGGGGACACAAGCCCAGGCTGTGTCTCCCCAAGGCTGTGAGGAAGCAAGAGCGAGGAGCTGCTTTTATTTCCCCAGTTTTAGTTGTCTGAGAACTGGCAGGATTAGCCTCAAAGCGAGTGAAGCTTTGCCTGAGTGTAGTGGCTCGAGGGGAAAACGCTCTGCCTGGGGATGTGAGCTCCCAGGGGGAGGGAGCAGCCGTTCTGCAGCAAGTCAGGACTCCACTGCAGCGTGAAGAAGGCGCGTGGGTTACCAGACACCGAGGGCATGCTGGAGAAACTGGGGACACTCTTATTCCCAAGGAGACCGTCATGCTTTGCTCGCATGGGCAGCAGGATGCAGCACAGAGCTCTGGGAGTGGGGCCCCCTCCGGCAAAGCAGTGCTGCTCTAGCTGGATAGGGACCATGCAGCTCCCTGGCTGCTCAGTGCTGCAGCACAGCACACACAACTCAGCTTTTATTCACCACAGAAATCCCTCAGAAAGAAACTTAAATTGCGTGTGGAGGAGGGAAGGAGCAGTTTCAGCCCTGGCTGGAGAAGGATTTGAACCCTACTGCAGCACAGTGCCCAGGAGGTGGGGAGCAGCTCTCTGGCCCAGCCTTGTCCACACACGCAGCCCAGGACTCTGTTCCCAGCAATGGCCACAAGCATCACAACTTCTGTAGCTCAGCAGAGCTGCTGTTCAGAGTTCCTTAAAGCTGCATTTGTGTTGTGACTACTCCTGGATGCATCTTACCTAGCACACGATGTGATTTTTATTGGGGTCCCTACCCACCCCCAGCTCTGGAAGCTCAAATGGCCCAGACACCTCCCATCCCTGCAAACCCATGTGTTAGTCCAGGAGGTGGGATGCAGAGTGTCCCAGTGATCCTCCCCCTCTTCACCAGCTGCTGCTCAGGGCTAGCAGGTGGCAAGAGAGACAGCTCTGTAACATAGCACGGCCTCCCCAAGTGAGCAGAGACCACCCAGCTGCTCCTCAGGCACAAGGAAAGCTGCTGAGGAGACCAGACTTTCCCATACCTTTGCTGAGGCTCCATTTTCCATTTCCATTATGACCACTGGCTGGTTAGGGTGACTCTCAATCACTTGCTTGGTCTTCTCCAGCACCTGAGGACAGCAGTGGTCAGAAGCTAGAGCACACCCATTGCATATGGACACAAGGACCACCCGGTGAGAGCATCCCTGCAGATAGAGGCCCCCAAGGTGCCCCATAGCCCAGCCCAGAACAGCCTCACGATCCGCAGCCAGAAGCAAAACATGTTGGCAGGTGGGTGTGTGGCCTGCAAGGCAACAGCAGTGCGGTACATGATTCCTCCTTCAAGAAAATCCAATGGGATCCAGGAGGAAGAACCCTGCACCCAGGGGCACCGTTAGGGCAGGAGCACCCCAACTTCCAAGACACGCTGACAGTGCTGCACCCCAGGGAACAGGTGTGGAGGCAGCCATGCCCTGGGAGGAAGCAGGAGAGGCTGGATGGCTGAAGAGTGTGAGGGGCATCCCCACAGCTCAGCTCCCTTCCACGCTGGACACAAGTGGAGCTCCCAAGGTAGCCTCTCGTTGCCCTCCCACACTGTCCCTTTTCCCCACCCAGGGCTCACTCGTTTCTGGATGTCAGCTTTGCTTGCTCGGTCCAGGTCATCCATAACTTTCTTCAGTGCTTTAACAGCCTCTCTCAATTCATCTTTCTGCCACTGTGGGATAACAGCAGTGGCCAGTGTCTGCAAAACAGGAGTGGGTGGAGAGGGTTAGAGGTACTGGTGACCACGGCAGGAGATGCTGCACCTCACTCGTGAACCTGCCTTGCTCTCACAGTGCCTGACAGCCTGCTGTGGCTGCAGCACCCACAGGGTGCAGGGCTGGGACCTCTGTTCAGACAGGAGCAGGAAGCTCAACTTGGGCCTCATTAATATCAACCAGTGCTGGCAACCAAGCTCCCACTCACTTTGGGAAGGCAGAGCACTGCTACCATCCTCACCTCACCGAGATCCGTGATCTCCTTCTGCACATCCTTGTTGGGAGCTGTCTGGACCTTCACCTTGGCCTCCAGGGCTGACAGCAGTTTCCTGAGGCTGTCCACTTTCCTGAGGGCCTAGCAGAACACAATCCCAGTTAAGTCAGGCAGGGAGATTTAGCAGGCTGAGCTCTGGGCCACCACCATGAGAAGAGGTGAAGAATACTGCATCCCCAGGATGGAGTTCAGTAACTCCCTGGGAAGCAGGAGAGCCAAAGCAGGCAGCACTTGACCAGAACCAGGGGGTGATGCTGGCAGACAGACCCCCAGACTCTTCTTTGCCAGAAGGAATGCCAAGATCCTCCAAAAAGAGAAAATGGTCTCTTCACCAAGCCCCTTCTCACACTCAAGGAAGCACCAGCCCAGGACCAAAGCCTCCTGCCTCCTGCAGCAGAGGACTGGATTCTCAGACTGCACAACTCTCCTGCCAAGAGCTCTAGATCAGCAGGCCACTCTGCAAAGCAACCTGAGCTAAACCCATAGCCACCTTGGGGACCCACCCCAGGCCCTTCTAACACAACAGCTACAGCCAAGACTTCCCTCCCCTCCCTCCCAGCTCTCTCCTCCAGCTGTAGAACAGCCAGGGCCCTCCAGCACAGCCTTTCCTAACAGCAGCATCCTTCTCCACACTGCGTTGGTGGAGTCCAAGCCACACGTCCCTCAGGCACTCACACCAATTCTCCCTGGTGCCGAGGGACACTGGGCAAACATAAATGAAAAGGATCTCAGCCCTGGGTTAACACCTGTGCGTGCATGTGCCAGTGGTTTCCCACATGGCATGGATCTCACAGAGGATCTCTCCTACCTCCCCTTACCTTCCGAGCTTCGGCCCCAGTGACTGCAACTATCCTCCGGATGCCTTTAGCAATTGCTTCTTCTGAAACAATCACAAAGGGGCCAGCGTGGCTGGAGTTCTGCAAGTGCCTTTGGAAAGAACCCAGAAAGACCCACAAGAGAGAGTTAGAAGTTCACCTCTCATCTCAGCAGGAACCAGCATGGAAACAAGAAAACCACCCTGCCAGGGAGACACAGCAAGCATGGGGACAGGCAGAAAACCCAACTTAGCTGCTAAAAGCAAGTAAGTGGGGAAAGGGTGGCAAGGGCTTTGTTCCTAGCACTGTCAGAGCCGATGGGAGTGGGCAGGGACAGCACACAGACAGTTTCCCTGCCTGCAAAGGCTGATCTGAAATGTGGCTTGACTCAGGACTGGGAATGCAAAGCCACATCACCATCACCACCTCCAGCTCCACCCTGGCTGTGCCCCAGCATACGCCCAGGCACTCAAGAGCCCTTGGGAGCTCAGGCTCCCCAGGGACAACCTCTCAGCCACCCCTCTGCCTTCCCTGGCTTCTCCAGATACTCACGTCCCTCCGCAGAACTCAACAGAAGTGATGGAGCCCGCGGGACCAGCGGGGTCAGCCAGCAGCTCCTCCACAGGGATGCCGACAGAGACCACACGGACGGGATCGGGGTAGGTCTCATCAAAAACCGCCCGCAGCCCTTGGATGGCTTTGGCTGCTGCGAGAGGGCAGTCCTTGGCGTACACAGTCTGCAGACGACGGGAAAGGGACACAGGTAAGGGCTTGAATGCCCACATTCCCAGGGAATTGTAATTCCTCCAAAAGGTCCTAAAAGGAAAGTTACGCACCTCACCTGAGCCGGGGTTTGTTGAGCTGCAAGGATCTCCAAGTCATTGGCAGATGCCCCATCCTCAAAATTCCCAATACCACTGCCTGCTCAGACCCCTCCTTGCTACAGTACCTCCATTTCTAACCACTGACTCCTGAGCAGAGCACAGGGTGCTCCAGGGCCTGTTCTGACACAGGGCTGGCACCAGACAGAGCAACTCTCTCACCGCAGAGGAACACATCACTGCGGGGTGCCTGGGTGTACACTGTAAATCCAGCCAGGCCTGCAAAACTCTTCTGACAAACTTCTTGGCTCTTTTAGCTAATCATAGAATCACTATGATTGGAAATGACCTCCAGGATCATCAAGTCCAACCTTTATCCCATCATTTCCCTAACCACTAGACCATTAGACCATGGCCTCAAGTGCTTCATCCACTCGTTTTTTGAACACCTCCAGGGACGGCGACTCCACCACCTCCCTGTGCAGCCTGTGCCAGTGCCCAACCACCCTCTCAGTAAAGAACTTCTTCCTAACATCCAACCTAAACTTCCCCTGATGTAACTTGAGGTGTCCTCTCGTCTTCTCATTAGTCATTTGGGAGAAGAGACCAACACCAGCTTCACTATAACCTCCTTTTAGGTAGCTGTAGAGGGCAATGAGGTCTCCTCTCAGTCTCCTCCAGACTAAAGAACCCCAGTTCCCTCAGCCAGTCTCCATAAGGCCTGTTTCCCAGACCTCTCACCAGCCTCACTGCCCTTCTCTGGACTCGCTCCAGCACCTCAATGTCCTCCTTATCCTGTGGTGCCCAGAACTGGACACAGTACTCAAGGTGTGGTCTCACGAGTGCTGAGTATGGGGTATGATCACCTCCCTACTCCTGCTGGTCACACATACAGGCCAGGATGCTGTTGGCCTTCTGGGCCACCTGGGCACACTGCTGGCTCGTGTTCAGTCGGCTGTCAACCAACACCCCCAGGGCCTTTTCCTGACACTACAGCAGGCATAGATACACTCCAGCCCTAGAGAGGGCTTGGTACCAACGAACAGAGCAATCTACATGGAGTTTTCCCACTCGGAATACTCTGCGTGCCTATCTGTGCACAGTACTGCATCAGCAGCTCAGAAGACTCCTGCTGGGCCAAACTCCCAGCATCCCAGATCATCCAAAAGCTTGACTCAAGGTATTTTTAGCCTGAGTATACCCAACCCGGCAGCATACCCACCTTTGCCTCCTCAATCATCTGGTTGGCAATTCCTTCAACTTTCTTGATTTCCTGGGTAGACAAGGCTCCCTTGGCCGTGAAGTCGAACCGCAGCCTGTCCGGTGCGACCAGCGATCCCCTCTGGTCAGCTTCCCCCAGCACCGAGCGCAGGGCGAAGTTGAGGATGTGGGTGGCCGTGTGGTTGCTCATGACTGGCCTCCGCCTCGTCTGAGGGAGGAAGTCACTGTTAGATGGGTCCCGCACTGCGGAGCCAAGGTCACCTCTAGCAGAACTGGAGGTAAATGTGCTGCTCCACAGAAACCTAAACTAGCTCAGGAGACCTTGAACAACTTATCATGCTTCCTGCCTTGGAACCTGTGGGACATTCTCCAACAAATTGGTGCATGGCTTTTCCCTGGCAGTCCTCTTGTTGGGCCTGCCTGGAGAGAAGCCAAGGACAGACCAGGTCACAGGCACTCACCAGGGAAAAGCCTTCCCTCTTGCTCCACAGGTTTTGCCTTTATAGGGAAGGGAAACACATTTTGCAGACTAGGCTCAAACCCAGCACTCACTGAGCAGGCTGAGCCCACGGGAGCAATGTCTGGAGTGGGACAGACAGCCCAGGCTCTCTGATGTCATCCGCAAGGCAGCGGAGCACCATACCTGCTCCACCTCCCAGCCATGACCCAAAACGTGTTTCTGCTGCTGGTCAGCAAAACCCAGTGAGCATGGCTCTGAGCCAGCAGGCTGTTCTCTGCCCTGTGGTAGGAGACAGCCAGGTACCAGGCAGGAGAGGCCTTGAGTCACCCACACTGGAAGGGCCACACTGCTTCTCAGCATTGTGTGCTGCAGGGAGAGCAGGCCCAAAACTTCAAGCCACCTGAGTGGCATCGATGGACAGAAAGGAGACAAAATCCAGGGAAAAGAGATGAGGCCATTTGTTATACCACATCTTAACTCACCTCATCGATAGATAGGTGAACCTGATCTCCTACTTTCAAGCTTCCATATAGAGTTCCTATGTGAAGCACGTAGCCTCCTCGAACCTGCACGTTCTTCACTGTGAATTCTGTTTTCTGTACCAAGAGGGAAACGCACCCAGTGAGTAGGGCGAGAGGCCAAGGGCAGATAGTCCAGCCAGAGGTCTGAGCTGCAACTGGAAAGGTCTCAGCCGAGAGGCAGACTGATGCGTGCAATAGGAGAAAGCAGAGTGTCCCCAAGCACAGCATGCAGGGCCACAAAGCAGAGAAGAGAATGAAGCTGAAGTGTGGTTACAGGGCACAGCAGAGCTGTAATTGTTCCCCACCTCAGCTCCCCATCACGGCTGGAAAGCACTGTCCTTCTGCACAGCAATCCCACCACCACCACCACAGGCACCCACGTCCTGGCAACAGCCTGACACTGCAGCAGAGTTCAGTTCCCCAAGACACATGGGAACAAACTCTAGCACATCTGTGCCGTGCTGCACACCCGAAAAGGAAACCTGTGCAACGCCTGACACCTGCCACAGACAGGAAATTGCTGGAGCTTGCTTGGCCCCTTCTCTTTCTCTGCACATACCTGCCCAGGCCCCGGGACAGTCTAGCAAAAGGCTCTCAGGCCCACTCACATCCTCCCTGCTGTCGTCATCCTTGACCATGTAGCCCTCATCATAGATCTGCCCACCCTGCTCGGCGTAGAAGCAGGTCCGGTCCAGCACTATCCCACACTCCTGGCCAGTGGATACCTCCTCCACAAACTTCTTCTCCCTGCGGATGGCTTTCACTGTGGCCACGAGGCTCCCAAAATCTGTGACCAGGACAACAGGCAGCGTCAGTAAAACAGGAAAACCTTGTAGACACCACATGGGAGCAGAACTTCACAGTAACACCTCCCACCTATTGCAGGAGGTCATGGCAGCTGCATTTGCAGGGGGTAAGGAGAAAGAACCAGGGCAACAGTTAGTTGGATAAGAGGGAATTTCACTCCGTGCTCTCCAAGGCAGGGGCTGTCACTTCCTTCCACACACACCTATGTGGTAAATGTCAGCCATGTGTGCTGCTATGAGCCTGGGGCCTCCTGAATCTCCACCAAATCAAAGAATTAGCAACAAGAGCCAGAGCAAGTGGGCTGAGGACAGACCAAGCAGAAACTGCAGCCTCCTGCGACACTGGCAAAAGGGGAGCTGGGAAACACACAGAGGAGTGTGGAGACACAAAGCTGCAGGGAACAGGAATCCCCTTAAGACTCTGTGATCAGGTTGGCAACAACAGAGCTGAACAGTAGGGCAGCCCTTGTACACTCTGCCCTCCTCTTTCCCTGCTCCCTTTGTTACAAGCAGGCTATTCACCTGCATACATTTCCATTCCCACCTCCATATCCCAGGAAAGGTGAGCCCAGAGGGGATTTTGTTGAGATACATGCTGGGAAAGGTTTGGCAGCCGAGGATGATTCTGAGAAGGTTTTTTTCATACCATAGACACCGCTCTGATCTGAAGCATAGCTGTATTTTGGTGAGTCATCGGTCACCTCCAGCCCCTGGGCCCTTAGCTCTTCGATGGCATAGATGTCCAGCATGAGGAGGTCCTCCCCACCAGCATCCTTCCCTTGGGATTTGAGCTGTGAAAGACAAGCACCAGAGTTTGAGAAAACCCACCTCAGCACTGGCCTGTGCATGCCAGCCTAGTTGCACACCTCACTTAATTCCTGAGAGCTCCTGGGTTTAGAGCTTTACTCTGGGAAACTGTGTGCCAGCAGCTGGAGTGCTCCTATCTTTTCTGACTTCAGAGAGAGCTGCAGGCCTGCCTGGACACTGCTCCTTGGACAGGGAACTCCAGAACTTCCCAATCCTGAACAGGACAGTGGGGAGGTGGCTCCCAGCAACTGTCTGAAGGCTGAGCTCAAGGCCCCAGGGCTTGCAGTGCTTGTAAGCAAACCCAACCCCAGCTGCACAGGAAAGACATGTCCCACAACCACTGCAGGGCTGTGCCCTGGTCCTTCCCGCGGGCACCAAGGCATGTGGGGTGTGAGCAAACCCAGTAAGAAAGGAGCAGAGTCTCATAACTGCAAACTCAAAGGAAGAGAATCCTCCCTGCCCACTCACAGACCAGCTCCCCTGGAGCTGTTATCTACCTGCGCATTTTTCCGCTCTTCTTCAAAGCCCTCCATGTCCACAACAAGGCCCTTCTCCTCTGCAATCAGCCCAGTGAGATCAGCAGGAAAACCGTAGGTGTCATACAGCAGCCAGGCAGTATCACCTTCAGAGAAAAAGCAGAGCAGTCAGCACTCCTCTTCCATGAGACACTGCTCCTTTCCCCCCCTCTCCGACTGGCTCTGTCCCACCCAGCTGGCTCTGCACTATGGCAGGGCAGGGAACAGGTCTGGTGAACATGAACATCTAAAAGGCTCCTCTCTACCCGCACAGAGATGACACTAGCTTAAAAACCTGAGCAAGTGAACACAGGCCAGAGGAGAGATGGGTGGCCCAGCTCTGAGCAATGGTCTTTTGACTCCAACTCTGCCCCTCCAAACCTTCCACCACCTCTCAGTTCCCAGCCCAGCTGAGCCCTAACTCAGTCTCAGATGAACACCTTTTGGTGCATCACAGCCTTACCAGGGATGATTTTACTGTCCCCCAGGCTCTGGATCTTCCTGTCCAGGATGCGTCGTCCTCTGCTGAGTGTTTTCAGGAACTGATCCTCTTCTTCATTGATAATGTCCTTCACCATATCTGGGTCCTTCTTCAGCTCAGGAAAGGCATCTCCCTGCAGACCCAAGAGGATTAGTCCTTCAGCACAGAGATCTGCATACCTCAGCAGAGGAAGTCTTCAGTGGAGTGGGGTAAGAACTTACCAGTGACTGCACCACTACATCTACCAGAGTAGCAAAGAAACCCTTGGGGGCATTGAGCTTCTCATGGGAGTAGCGCACAGCCCGTCGGAGAATCCTCCTCAGCACATACCTAGGGAACAGCAGAGGCCCTCATGCAGATGTTACACCTGAGCTCTTCTCAGGGGATCCACCAGCATCCACCTGCCAGCACCCACTCCCAGGACCAAGAACACAGGGTTCTCTCCCCACATTATCTCTCAGGTAGCTGCTCAACACCAGCAGCAAGCCAGAGGGGAGGTGCCAGGCCCCAGGTCTGTGACCCAGACTCACTGTGTGCTTCAGAGTTAGTCCCGTGGCACCCACAGCACAGCCCTCTGGCCCAAATGTCATTGTTTTTTTTTTGACAGCACCACTGCACCAAGCAGGGTTTTGTGCTTGTCTGCCCACAGTGATCCTTTCTGGGGGCTGACACAGCAGGACTGGTACTCACAAGAACCCTCAGGCATGTGTGTCTTGGCCTTTCGGGCAGACCTTGCTACAGGGATTCAAGTGCCAAATACACTGAGAAAACACTCCACTATCTGCTGCTTCAACAATGAATTCAAAGACATCCCAGAGACACATGAGACCCCAGACCCCCAGAGAAGCCATGCTGAACAGAATGGGAGCAGCAGCATCGTGGCAGCTCCCTTCTTACCCTCTGCCAGTGCTGTCAGGTCTGCCCCCATCAGAAAGGGCCAGCGTGATGGTCCGTGCATGGTCAGCCAGCACGCGGTAGGCCATGTCTATGCCGTCGGCGTCATCAGCACCAACCTGCCCCATGTATGGCCTGGCACCCGTGCCCTGCATGGAGAGGAAAAGGTGGTGAGCAAGGGGGGATTGCCTCAGAAGCCAGCCCCATCCCACCACCCGCAGCCACAGAGGTGGCACACTCCTCTTGGAAAGAGGTGACTCAGTGAAGCCAGGGAAGATGGAGAGCTGCGAGGCTCTGTGTGCTGTCATGGCCTGCATTTCCAGGGTTAAAGGATCTCCAAGACCCAAGGGAAGAAAAGGCAATTTATCCCAACCTTAAGAGCCTGGGACAGAAGAGAGAGGGAGAGGGACAGAGCACAGGGAAATAATCTGTTCTGCACACTCCAGCCTGGCATAATCCGCCCAGCCAAGGAACTGCTCAAATTCTGTCTCATGGGAGACAGTCCCAGCTTCCCTCTTTTAGGGTGTTTTCACCTGTACCCAAGAGAAAGATACTGCTGTAACAAGGCAGTGCTCACACCACAGGCACAGTCCCTACAGTCTCCCAGCACACTGCAGGGAAGCAGACAAGGACACATGGGCTGTGTCCAGCCAGTGGCTTTAACGCTGAAGAAAGGCAGCCCTCTCATTCCAACTCTGGAGCTCCACACCTCATCCCCTCTAGAGGCCTGAGCGTGGGCTCTTCTCCCTGTGTTTCTTCCAGCATGATCTGCACCAGAAGCTCAGCTGCTTCCACAGAGGAAAAAAAAAAAGCTTGGACTTGCACACAGAGTTCCCAGCATTGGTAACATGGCCCCTACCCAGGAAAATGCAGTGGCAGCACACTGATTCTGAAAGTGACTGTCATGGTTCATGGCAAAGACCTTCTCTCTCAGGGAATTTTCTACAGATCAGCATGTTCCAGGTGGGAGACTGAAGGACAAACTCTGATTCTGGGCCAGCAGCACCACGTGCTCTCTATCACATCGCAAAAAGATGGCTGCTTGGCCACAGAGCAGAGCAGAGCATCTCCCTCTCAGGGAACCAAGGAGCATTCCGTCAGGGCAGTTCACAGGAAACACCTCAGAAAGCTGCACCGCTCAGTGTGCCATGTTTCCCCCTGGAGACATGCCCCATGGCAGCAATTACTGTGCCAATCCGCGTGCCTACCCATCGAAGTAAAGCCACAGGGCTCAGAGCAGCTGGGAAAGCAGAGACCTGCAGAGATAATCGCCCTGTCCAACCAGCCCCATGCATCTCCCCAGGGATTTGGGGAATGGATACAGCTGGGTCAGACCCAGACTCCTCAGTTCGTACCTTCTGGATGGCTTCGAAGTACGGAAGGAAAAGGTCGGTGTCATAGTTGGACATCTTGTTCTGCAGCACAGAGACCAGCCTCTCCAGGCCCATCCCAGTATCAATACTTTTGTTAGGAAGAGGTTTCAGTGTCCCATCAGCTTCCCTGCCCAGCCAAAGAAAGATGAGCTGCTATGGACGGAGGCTCTGCAGAGGCAGACTCATTTCCCTCTTCATCTCCACAAGATTTTCCTCCACCACATTTATGACACAGGTCCATACATAAGCCACGCAAGGGACAACTTTGATAAAATATAGTTAGACCCTCAATGACAACTTAGACTCAGAGAGGGGTGCCACTTATTCCCTAGTGAACTCCTGGCAGATGAACTGAGAAAAAACTTCCAGTCTGTCCCCAAAGCCAGTGTGACCAACCTCTTCTGCACAGGTGGGTCAGGGCACAGAGCATCACAAAGTGCCAGCTGCTGGACAGCAGGGAATGGTGAGCAAGATGGGGGCAGTTAAAACAGCACACAGTGTGAGGAACCCCCCGCGCCGAGCTGGAGTAGCCTGGGGAGGGAAGCAGGTCTGGCTCACCTGTTGAACTGTATGAACACCAGGTTCCAGATCTCCAGGACGTTGGGGTCATCCTGATTGACCAAGTGGGAAGCATCTCTGTCCCCAATCCGGTCGTAGTGGATCTCGCTGCAAGGGCCACAGGGGCCTGTGTCTCCCATTTCCCAGAAGTTATCCTTCATATTGCCAGGCAGAATTCTGCCCTCAGCCAGCCTGTAACAAGAAACTCTTAATGAACAACAGAGACTAACAGCAAGGCAAGAATTCCCCAAACTAAGGGCTACGCCAGAGAAATCTCAGCTCACTTGCACCCTGGATGAGCAGACAAATTGTCAGGGTCCTGAGCCTGACCAGTGAGATCCTACCACCCAGGTTCCCTGCTGAGAAGGTCTGGGCAAGCATCAGCACTTGGCACTGGCCCCAGATGGAGGCACAGGCCTACACAACTCCTCAGCGAAGCCACCAGCAGGGAGACAGGCAGATCTCTGACTTTAATACACACGAGGCAGGTTTGGACCCTCAGCACAGAGGTGTGTCACGGGGTCAGTGGCAGGTTTCAGAGGGGACTACAGCCACAAGACCAAGGACATCATTGCACCACTACATCAAGCTTTGGCCCACCCAGTGCTGAGTGCAGTTCTTGCTTCCTCATGTGAAGGAGGGTGAGGTGGAAGTAGCAAAGGTATAGAGGAGGGAAACTAAAACTCCTTAGGGGTGGAACCTTAGGAAGAGAGTACAGAAAAGTGAAAGATTCCTCAGTTTGGAGAGGACAAGGCTGGGTGGGAGACTACGACTGAGATTTGGAAAAACACAATAGGTTCAAAACTGACCCAGACAAACTCTGGAGGAGCAGGGCCCCAAACAGATGTTAAGGGGAACAGATGGATGGCCCTCTAACAAACGAATCCAGTGACTGTGGATGCTGGGAGGGGAGGAGGGAGACAGTGCAGGCCACAGTCAGGAGTGCCTGCTTTCTCGGAAGGACATCTCAACTGCTGTCAGGGGCAGCACTCTGGGCAGGACAGACCATTGATCTGACCCAGAGGGGAACTTCTGACGTTCTTAAGCTTACACCAGAGATTTTGAAACAAAAGCTCTCAGTCTCTTCTATCTAATGCCAGTTCTTCCCTTTGCCTTTGCAGCTCCACCACTCTGCAAACATTATTTCTGACACTTTAGTTTTGTTAAAACCTCCCATTATATGTGCTCTGCCACATAACACATGCCATCTTTCTCTGAGTAAAGCCTACTGCTCATCAAAACACGCTTCCCTCAGCTAAAGGCTCACCCCAAATTCAACCATATCTGCTTGCACTCCAGGTCCGGTTGCAGTCCTGCAGCCTCATTTCCACCAAAGTAAGTGACATAGAGCCTTTCAGCAGGGATGCCAAACTCCTTGGTGAGAAGGTCCAAAGCCAGTTTACAAGCAAGTTCCTGCAAAAGGAAAAGATGAGGCCAGCAAGGGAATGCAAGAGTCTCTCTTCAATGTGCAGCACCTGCACATGCATAGTACTGGCTACTGTAGGTATCATGAGCTCTCTACAAAGAAACAGCCAAATACTTAGACTTTTGGCATAAGAAATAGTATATGCAATCCAGTATATGCAGTGAACAGGGCACAAGGATCATCTCACATGGCTTTCCAGATGCAGCCAAGTTAAATCCCAGCATGTTCATGGCCCCAAAAAAGCATCTGAATTCTGCTGTTATGCTGTATTCTTAATGTGACCTTTACAAATATGAACCCTCACTAGCAAAATGCTTGGGAAAGGACATTTTTATTTTAGAACCACTCCTGTTTGAGGTCTATCATAGTTGCATAGCACATGCAACTCCCCACAGCTCCAGGACAGCCACTAAAACCTCTGCCCAAAGACTCCAAACTGGCAGAGTTAATATAATCAGCTTTGTAAACCTTAAGTAATTAATCTCAAAACATTCTGCAGGGTCGGGGCAATTTCCAAGCTCATTTATACCAAAGGAGCCGCACACATTTTAGGAACCACTCTGTGCCAAGATATTCTCCTTCCTCTTGGCAATTGCTCTGCTGAGTTCACAGAGATGAGTAACCTTGTGCAAGAAACTCAGAGCTGCACCTAGCCTATTTTACCTTGAAATAATCCCCAAAGGACCAGGACCCCAACATCTCAAAGAAGGTGTGGTGGTAGACATCTTTCCCGACGTCATCCAGGTCATTGTGCTTGCCCCCTGCTCGGATGCACTTCTGAGTGTTGGTGGCTCTGCTCAGTTTAGCAAGTGGGTGTGAGGGGTCAATAGTATTGAGGAAGATGGGTTTGAACTGAGAGGAAAGATAAAAAGGCAATCAAGGAAAGCACTAAGAGCCTGTTTTCAAACACTGCAAGCAACAGCAAGGCAGTGTCATCTACGTCATGACAGCACTAGCCTGGACGTACATGAGGCAGCTTCCAGAAACACCAAGCCTGCTGTCTCCTGCCTGTGAGGAGGCTGCAGCAATGCCTGTAATTTAGCACTCCCACACAGGCACGTGTTTCTGGAGCCCACCAAACCTCAGGGAACTGGAAGCAGCCAGATTCCCAGCTGGCCAGAAAAAAAGTTAAGTGAAAATTGTGTGCTGATCTCCAGCAGAGCCCTTTCAGCAGCTCAGCCTCAACCACTCTTTAAAGATGCAGTTAGTCATTTGTGCCAGGACTAGCTGTGGTGCAAAGGGTCAAGGGAGACTGGCAGTGCTCCCATCACTGCACAGGCAGCCCAACAGACATAGGAACCTCTCCCAGTACTCTTGCCAATTTTGCAAGAGCACAGAGGCCTCCAGCAGACACACCAACCACCTCTTTGTGACCAGAAGATGGAGAAAACAATAATTTTTCACACAAATAGCTCTGCAAACACCTTTGCATGTTTCAACTGCTGCATGATATGTTCATAGAGACCACAGTACAAGAGTGGGAAACCTACCTGATTCATACCAGCATTGGCAAAGAGCAGCGTGGGGTCGTCCAGGGGGATTGTAGAAGACGAGTGCACATAGGTATGCTTGTTTGCCTTGAAGAAGTCAATAAATCGTTGCCGGATCTGGCTAGCTGTTAGCGTGGCTTCCATCCTGAACCTGCAAGTCACAGCTGCCCAGAGGAAGCGGAAGGGAAAGTGGCAGAGCCTCGGTGCAGTCTGAGAAGACAACAAACAAGGCTCTTACATGGTGTCAGCTCAAGCCATAACACCAGGATTGTTGTCTTCATGTTCTGGAAGGGTCTCTGCACATTGGTAACTACTCTCACCAGCTCCTCAGTTTAACCACCGGTTGGTTACCAGATGGTGCTGATCCAAACCCGAATTTCCTCAAGCTACCTGTTCTTTGGGCTCAAGCTACCTGTTCTTTGAAAACATTCGTTTTTAAACCATCAAGTTCCCTTGGATACTGGACTTAGTAAGAAGTTACGGCTGCTTTGCCAGGGACACAGGGGACGGGGGAGGACTGCTGACGCCTGAAGTCATTCAGGGTGACTAAACCAGAGGATGACGGAAGAGCTGAGTTTGGACGTGACCTGCGCACATCACCTTGCTCAGGTCAGCTCCAGGGACGCCCGGACCATGCGCACCCGGCGGCAGGTGACAGCGTGGAGCTGAGCACCTCCGCTCGCTCCTAACGGGCACGTGAGGCTGTGAGCGCAGTGCGGCTCCCGAGCCCACACACGGGCGGGAAGGGCCTGGGCCCGGACACCACCCGCTCACGAGTGTCCAAGGACAGCCGGGGGCACGGCGGGGGCCCGGCGGAGAGCTGCTGTCGGGCCGGCAGACACACCGCCCCTCGCGGCCTGGGCTGAGAGAGGGACCGGGGCACCGCCACCCTCCCGGCCCTGCCCGCTGGCCCTGCCAGGCCGCCGCCGGCAGGCCTAGCCAGCCCACAGGAGGCGGCCAGGCCGTGGAGGCAGCCCCCGAGGCCCGGCGACCCCTCAGGCCCCACCGCCCGCCCCGAGCCCTACCTCCCCGGCCGCCGCCGCCCCTCGCTCCGCACCACCCGGCCCCGCCGCAGCGCCCGCCGCTCTCCGCCCCGCCCCTCGCCGCCGCAGCGCCGCAGGCCAGCTTGTGATTGGGTGCCGGGGCCGTCGCTCCGGGTCAGCCCCGCCCCCTCCCTCGCCCGGCCTGGGGGGCGGGCCGTCCGCCGGCTGATGCAATGGCGGGACGCGGTAGTCATGTGACCAGGCCGGGCCGAAGCCAGGCAGGGAGCCGCCATCTTAGGAGTGCCAGCCCTGCTGCGGGGGGAGGGTTGAAGTGGGTGAGGCGGTACGGGCCCTCCAGCCTCTCCTCACTGCAGGCGCAGTGATGCTGTAGGACTGCGAGGCCTTGGCCCACCTGGCACAGCCTTGCCGCCTGCAGGCAGGCCTGAGGCCTTGGCCACTGGTGTGGTGAGGGCAGGGGCTGCAAAAAGCTCAGGCCAAGAAGGGGATGTGGGAGCTGGCAGGGGCCTGTGGGTGAGGTGGCTGCTGCAGTGGTGACCAAAGCCCTGTGGGCTTCCCTGCTGGGGGACATAATGGCGGCAAGGCCTTTGCCTGGGTCTGGCGGGACAAGGTCATGGCCGAGAGATGCAAGGGGCGTTTCGCTGCGTGTGGAACGTGCTCCGGCCCTGCAGTTGGTGCGGTGGGCGCATGCAGGCCAAGGCCCAGAGGCACAGCACGTACACAGAGGGGGTGCCACATTGACAAAAAAATCACTCTGAGGACAGTCAAGCATTGAAATGGGGGTCTAGGGAGACCCTGGGATCCTTGGAGGTTTTTAAGGTCTGTTCAAGTCCCAGGCAACCTGATCATTGCTGACCCTGTTCCTCCTGACATGGCTCGGACTAGAGCCCTCCCAGGTCCTCTCCAACCTGAATGGTCCCCAAGTGCCTCTACACTTGTAGATTGGTCTCATCTCTTCCCCAAAGCCCTTCTGGCCACAGTTGGAGTCCTCCTGGCCCCAAGGTGAGCCACAGACATTCCTGGTCCTGCAGCCCTCTTCGCTTGTGTCTGCTCTCCTTCCCAAGGAGCCTGGAAGGAAAAGAGGAAACTCCAGTCTTGTTGGTTCCTAATGGGAGCTGCTCTGCGCGGTGCTTGCAGAGAGCAGCAGGAGAGAGCAAGTCTGTACAGTGCAATCACTTACGTGGGTGATTACAGCCTCAATAATTGCGGGTCTGCGTCCAGTGCCACCCAAATCCGCACCCAGCGTCCTTACCCCAGTGGGGGCCATAGTCCAGCCACCAAGATGAAAGGAAACATCACTGCTTCCTCCTCCTCTCTGTGCTGTGTCACCTGAAAGCACTTCTTCCAAACTTGGAATCCCTTCACCATCTCCCAGCTGCTGGCTCAAGTATTTCTTTGGTGATTGCCAGACCTGGAACCACTCAGATGCTTGGGGAATGGTCAGCTCTGTCTCCTCTGCCAGGCTGAGTGAGGCTGCACAGCAGATGTGTCCTCTTAAGCACATCTGGATGTGACAGACACATCTCCACTGCTTTCATCTTACTTCCTCCCCCACCTTAAATTGAAGTTGCCCCAATTCCTCTGTTTCAGCTGAGGCTTTTTACATGGCAGTTCTTTGTTTCTTTTAGCACCTTGCTTCTGCCTCCAAAAAATTCATGCCCCCAGGCTGGTCTGGGCTGCAGGAGCTTTGGCTTTGCAGGCACCTCTTGGGCTGAGAAGCATCCAGCACTGTCCTCAAGCAAGGAGAAGGGTGACGGCCATGGGCTTGCAGCCCAAGTAGCAGGCAGACGGGGCTGCAGGGAGCCGGGGTTCTTCTCTGCTGGCTTCTGGGTGCTCTGGGTGAAAGTGGCACAAGATGAGCTTGCAGTGTTAGACATGCCCTCCCTGCACTTCCCAGGCTGGGCTTTGGATTAGCATCCCTGGGTTTGACCATCCCAAACTCACCCCCCAAACTGGGAGATCACCAGCCGCAGCCAGATTTGGACCTGTTTTCCCCTTCCTGGTGGTATTTCCAAGTGCTCTGCCAAGCTCACAGTGAAGGTGACCCTTCTTCATCAGTTACAGGGACACTGGGAGCTGGGGCTTTAGAGGAGTTGAGTGGTGGGGAACTGGGTAAGGGAAGAGACACATGGTCCCATCTGCCAGGGGAGCCCTTGGTCCACCCTGGGACCCTGGCTCTGCATGGGGCAGGCGAGGGGCCAGGGCTGGTGCTGGCACCATCCCCATCCTTGTGGGTGCCCGGAGCCACACCCTGGGTTGTGCCTGGCTCCTCTTCACACTGAGCAGGTGGCAATCCTGCTGTGTGTCACCACCCGGTGCGGAGGCTGCAGAGATGGCTGCACTGGCTCGGAGCGTCCTAGTGACGGGGTCCAACCGGGGCATCGGGCTGGAGCTGGTCAGGCAGCTTGCCGCCAGCCCCTGGCCCCCCCAGCACATCTTTGCTACCT
This sequence comes from Podargus strigoides, assembly GCA_028020825.1. Lineage (NCBI taxonomy): Eukaryota > Metazoa > Chordata > Aves > Caprimulgiformes > Podargidae > Podargus > Podargus strigoides. The sequence continues at coordinate 2,083,812 of CM051630.1, forward strand.
GCCGTGACCCCCAGGGTCTGAGAGGGAAGGTCAGTACGGGTGCAGGGCACAGGGATGGTCCCAAGCCAGGTGGGTGAAAGGAATTCATGGTCCCTGCAGCCCTGCCGGCTCACTGCCAGAGCTGGCCCTGGCTGGGGGGGTCTGGCAGCGTGGGCAGGAGTGCTCCAGTGGGGTCTCATCACCCCCAGCCCCGTGGTTAGGGCAGTACCTGACCCAGCTGGGTGGGATGAGGCTGGAGGAGGGGCAGACGTGGTGCCCACGTCCTTGGTGCTTGCTCCTGGCTGTGCTGATGGCCAACCAACCCCTTCGCCATGCTGGAATCACCCAGGACGGGGGGCAGTGCCTGAGCCCAGCAGCACCCCTTCTCCTGCCAGCCATGGGGGTGCCACCATGCCCTGTCTGCTGGGAACAGCCCTGCACACCTTCCCCAGCAAAAGCAAAGCCACCTGGGTCTAGCTGGGGGGACGTGGGAGCAGGGGTGGGAGACCTGGCCATGCTGCTGGTGTCTTCTAACCTGCTCCCTTGCTTCATCACTTTGTTTCCAGGCCCTGCGAGAATTAGCTGCTCAGCACCCCAGCATCAAAGTGGTCCAGCTAGGTATGGAGCAGTCTCCCTCCTTGTACCCAATATTGCTTCTAGCTCTCTGCTAACTTAGGGGATGAGACAGGGACAGCTTTGTCAGGTAGCCTGCCTTAATGCTGGCAGCCAGGCAGCTCCAGCCCTGCCATACTGGGAGGGATGGGTGCACATCTGGGCAGGCTTTCCCCTCCAAGCAGAGCTGGATGCAGTCAAACCAGCTTTGGAGCCAGGAAGAGGTGGGTCCGGACACCTCAGCTGAGTGAGTTTCCTGGGAAAGGCATGACCTCTGTTCCCAAAGATGCTAAATACAGTGCCCTTGTTTTGGGCTGGGACATGCAGGTTTGCAAAGTAAAGCAAGGCAGGGCACAGCAGACGATCTTACAGCATGGTTCCTAAGAAGGAGGGTTGGTTTGGGGTCTGTTTGGAGGTAGCCACGCTTGGCATTTCCTTTGCTGCTGGTACAAATGGGAGAAAAGAAAGAGGCTAAAAGGATGCATGTGGGAAATCTGGCCTTGTGGTGGTGGTATGCCAGGTGGATGCTTAGACCCAGAGGCATGCTCCAGTTCAGGATGTCCACAGCCTGGAGTGGGAGATGTCCTTTCCCTGCTCCCATGGAGGCAGGCCAGATTTGGTGGCCTTTGTCAGCAGCACTGGGGAGTAGCAGGAGAAGGTGGCAAACAGACCTGGACAACACAGGGACTTGGAGGAGAAAAGGGAGAGCAGCCAGGGCAGTGCTTGGTGTTGCCAAAGTTGGGGTATTTGCAGGCAGGAAGCTTCCAGGGTGCTGAGCAGGGATGGGGGCTTGCTGGGGAGGACAGCGTTGGAGGGAGCACGGGGAGATAAAGAGCACCAGGCTGAGGAACGTGGTTTCCTGCAGACGTGTCTTGAAAGAGGCAGACAGCAGTGTCTGAGAGAGCAGTGACTGCACACAGCTGCTTTTTTTTTTAAAGGCTTGGTAGAAAAACCCATGCAAACCCAAAAGAAGCACTTTAGGGAAGTGTTTACACCAGAATTGTCATCGCTGTCATAAGTGAGATGGGGAAGCAGCCAGAGCTTCTAAATACTTCTGAGTACTTCCTTAGGGCCAATGGTAAGAAAACTGAATCAAGGCAAGAGTTCGTCCATCAGATTTGGCTGGTTTAGCCCCAGAAACGTGCTGGTCCCACACGCCAGGTCCCTTGGAGCAGTGACTCCACTAATACAAACAGAGCAGTTAACCATTCGCCAAAGCGACTGAACAATCCCTCACACGTGGTGGAGTGATGGAGCCTTGAACTCCGTTTGGTGATTATCCAAACGACTGAACAGCAGCACCCTGTGCCATGTCCTGCAGCTGGATGTGCAAGGCCCATCCCCAAGGCTCCACCACCTCATGTACAAATTATCAGATTCCCCCAAAATGTTTTCATGGCCCCTCTATGAAGGTCCATGCTGCACGAGGCAAGGTGGTACAAGTCCTGGACCACTCAAATACTTGCTTACCACCATAAAGCCATCGAGCTAGTTAAAAATGTCAGGAAAAAGGGTTGTTCTGCTGCTCATCAGTGTACAAAATAGTCCAAGAAAGGAATCTTCCACCTTGTAAACCTTTGCTAAGTCAATCTCGTCTAAGTGTGAGAACAGAAATGCAGCTTGGAGGTCAAAATATTGCAAAAAAGAAACCTGTCTGTGTGGTCCCCCCACCCAGGAAGCTCATCAAATCAGCTCCTGCAAAAAATGTGTGCAGAAATGTGTGCTGGCAGCAAAGGCACACGCTGACATGCCCATAAGTCTGAACATTCCTCGTTCTTAGGGGCTCAAAGAGCGTAGTCAGGTTGTTTCCCCACAGATGGTATCTCCTTCAAATGCACCCATCTGACTGCAGTGGCTCCTGGTGGAAATAAAACTGGGAGCCTCAGCGTGCAAGGATCAAGTATCCCTTGTGCCATCATAAATTACTGGAATACAGAAAGCAAATATGGCTTAGTTCTTAGCAGGAGCCTCCATATGACCAAGGAGGAGCCGAATCGCTGTTTAATTCAGCCACGGCTGCAAGACCAAGAGGTGAGGACAAACTGCTGCTCACCTCCATGAGTTTAACACCCTGACCTGCTAAGCCTGGCCCTGTCTTTTTGGATAGTGCTGGTTTAAAGAGAGCCATTCCAGCCACAGCCTGCTTCCCAGCGGAGGCTGCATGACCCCCTGGAGCTCCCCTCCGCTTTGCTTTTTGCCCTGGCAGACACGGTGAACTTGCCCAGCATCCGAGGGGCCGTACGGGCTGTGGAGTCTCATCTGAAGGACCAGGGCTTGAACCTGCTCATCAACAACGCGGGCGTCAGCTCACAGGCCACGCTGCGCTCCCTGGATGCGCAGGAGATGCTCTCTGTGTTTGCCACCAATGTGGTCGGGCCACTCCAGGTTACCAAGGTACGTGTGGAGCTGTTGGGTTTCTCCCACTTGGGGAGATGCTCCCCACAGCAAAGGTGCCCTCGGCTGGGTGGGTTCGTTCTCTCTCCAATGCGACAGACAGATGGGGACAAGACCAGGACCGCGGGAGGCTGGGAGGCAGCTCAGCCCCAGCATCTCCCATGCTTTGCTCCTCCCCAGCTGGAGCTCCCGCCTGCTCCGCGCTGGCCGTGCTGGCTCACTCCTTCCCTGGGGAGGGGAAAGGCTGGAGCCTGGCCCGTCCTTGGGGCGTCCTCCCCATCCCCTGCCCTTCTGCCGGGGGTGTCTGTCCAGCTGCTCGTTCACACTCTGTGACAGAGACCTCCAGGGCTGTCCTCGAGCCGGGGGCTCGTCACACATTAACAGAGTGCTGGTGTCTCTGTGTCAGGAATTTCTGCCGCTCCTGGGGAAGGCGGCGAAGGGCGTGGGGAAGGAGGGGCTGAGCTGCAGCAGGGCTGCCGTCATCAACATCTCCACCAAACTGGGCTCCACTGGGCTGTGCCTCGGGGTGCCAGAGGCCCCCATGTACCCGTACCGTGCCAGCAAGGTGAGGAGCCAGGGGAGGGGCTGGGGATGCTCTGCCGAGCCCCGTCCCTGGGGAGGGAGCCCATGGGGACACCCACCTGCCCCAGGCCACCCACCCCCTGCCCAGCGGCACCCAGGACTTAGCCTTTCAGGTGGGTTGTGCCAATGCTTTACCCAGGACAAAGTCCCATTTCCCTCCCCCACAGCCATTTTCTGGCTGGGAAATGTGCCCCCTCTTGCCCACCCGTGCCCTCAGTCATGCTGGCGGTGCCTCCTCCAGGCTGCCCAGAACATGGTGACGAGGTGTATGGCTGCCGAGCTCCGAGACAAGGGCATCTTGTGCACGGCCATCCATCCCGGCTGGGTGAAGACCGACATGGGGACGGAGAAGGTACTGGGCTGTGCAGGAGGGGCAGCAGGATCCCTGCTGTTCCCCCTCCTCTCGGGGAGGGCAGGGGCATTTGAGGCAGTGGATGTTGTGTGATGCTGCGGCTGCCAGGACCATGTCCTGAGGCAGAGCAGGCAGGGAGCAGGTAGCAAGCGGCCACGTGCCAAGTGCAGAGGATCGCCAGCCCTGTCCTCCCAACGCAGCACACAGAGCAGGGGGGATGGCAGTAAGGAAAGATGCCCCCACGAGCACCCTGGGTGCTGCTCCCCAGGCCATGCACCCCCTGGTCTGCCCCAGCCTGGCCCTTTTTGTGCTGGTCGCAGCCCACGGCAGTGATGCTGTGCCTTGTCCTCTTCCACAGGCACCCCTGCGGGTGGAGCACAGCGTGCGGGGCATCCTGACTGTACTGGCCAGTCTCTCTCAGGACACCTCTGGAACCTTCCTCGACTGGGAAGGGAACAGCCTGCCCTGGTGATGGACAAACTGACGGACAGACAACAGCGCCTCTTGCCCACGTGCAGCCTCCCATTTGCTGGCTTCCTTCTCCACACGGTCACTCTGCTCACCTGCAGCCTGCTCTGGGCTGCCAGGGAGAGGGGAAGGGCATGGGAAGCAGCTTCTCTCCCCTTCCCCACCCCACACACAGCCCTGGAGCCTCCCCGTGCTCCCCCCACCTCCATAAAGGCCAGGACCTGATGCCTCTCTGCTCCGTCTCTGCACCCCCGGCATCAAACCCCACAGCTGAGCGTGGCACCTGCTCCCCACATGCTGTCCTAGTGCCGTGTGTCCATCTGTCCCTCCTGCGACCCAGTGTCCCCTGACTGAGGGGAGAGGGCAACTGGTCCCTTCGACCCCCAGCTCCTTGGGCACCCCAGGCTGAGCACAGCCTCGGGGGTGCCCCGCAGCTGGGCAGGGGGACCGCCAGTCCTGCGGGTGGTCGGGATGTTCGCCAGCCCTGTGCATGCTCAGGACATCTCTCCCCTCCCGTGAGAGGGGCTCTGCCCCGGCTGCGGTGCCTCCTGGAGCCACAGCTCCAGCGGGCGGTTACAGTGCCACAGCACCCACGGGCTGTCACTTGTGGGGACCCCAGCAATAGCCGTGGGGCGGGGGGGTGGCTGCACCACCACCACAGGCGGGATAAGGAGCGGGGCCACACAGCAGAGCCGGTGGCTCTCGGGCAGGGGTTTATTGAGGACGTGGGGCCGGTGGGAGCAGCGGCACAGGGCCCCGCTGCCAGGAGGCTGGGCTGGCGTCTCACCAGGGCACCACCTTCCCTTCCCAGTCCCGGAAGGTGCCGGTGTCCTTCTCGGAGAGGGAGGAGAGCACCTTCAGCATCCCTTCCACGCTGGCATCCACCATCATGGGGGGCTGTGGGGCAGAGGGGGAGAGGCAGCCCATGGCCGAGGTCTGGCTCAGGGCTGCCCTGGAGCAGCCGGGCCAGGGGAAGGAGCCGCTCGAGGGCGAGGGGAAAGCCACCAGCCCCGGGCAGAGGGGCCAAGCAGGGAGCTGAGGGGAAGGGAGCACCATGCCCCTGGGGCCAGGGCACAGGGAGCTGCCCAGGCAAGGATGGGGCAGTAGTGAGGACATGGTCAGGGGCTCCAGGCACCAACCCCCTCCCGTAGGAAACCATCACAGGGCTCTGATGGATCCACCATGGTGAAACTCCTACCGTGTGTCCGCCTGAGCTCCCCATGTCGGTTTGCACCCAGCCAGGGTGGAGAGCAGCACAGAGGATGCCGTGCTCCCGGTACCCCAGGGACTGGCACTTGGTCAGCATGTTCAGAGCAGCCTGCGGGCAGACAGGGCAGGGATGGTGGTGGGACAGAAGGGTGGCTGCAAGGGGACATGTGCAGCCCCCATGGGAGGGACAAGGCAGGGGGAGAAAATCTGTCCCTGGCATGGCCCGGCAGTACCTTGCTGCAGCGGTATGCAACAACTTGCATCAGATCCCAACCAGCAGGAGATGTGATGGAGCCCCCATTGCTGGACATGTTGATGATGGCTGCCTTGGTGCAGCTCAGTGCCGAGCCCGGACTCCCTTGGGCAGCCGTCTTCAGCAAGGGCAGGAATGCCTGTGAGGAGGAGGGAGGAGACAGGGGCACACACAGAGGTGACACAGGAGAGAGGATCAGCTCCTTCTACAGTGGGCAACGTAGGCCCCATCACTGGAGCATCCTCCCTCCTCTTCGCACTGCCCCAGCCCCCCAGGCTGCAGACCCTGAGCTCCAGCCCACAGCTTCATGAGCTTCTTGTTGAGCAAGAGCCCATCAGCACCAGACTGGAGGCAGAACCCTCTCCCACCAGCCCTTCATGCTCCCCAGGACAGCCAAGCTTGGGTTAGTGTCTCACCTGGCTCACCAGTAGGGGCCCAATCGTGTTGGTGGTGTAAATCTGGGTCATGTCCTCCAGTGTCACAGTATCGAGGAAGTCCATCTTGGCAATTCCAGCATTGTTGATGAGGAGGTTCAGCCCTGAGCCCCTCAGCTGCTCCCCAACACTGGCTGCAGCTGCCTTGATGCTGGTGGGGTCAGTGACATCTGCAGAGCCGACACAGGGGAGGTCAGCACCCATGTCCTCCTGGTGGCTTGGAGCCTCCTATGTTCTCCCAGGGATGTGCTCTGGGGGCTGTCCATGGGCAGGAGGGACAGCAGTGCCCAGTGTCCCTACAGGCACTTGCCCATTGGCACAGCTCCGTCCCAGCACTGGGGTCCCAGGGTGTATGCACTGCCTGAGCACATGTCAGGGGAACCAGGGTGAAGGATCCCCACCTCAGGACACCTACCGAGCGGGATGATGACCAGGTTGGGGTGCTTGGAGGCCAAGTTCTGTAACTCCTGCAAGAGAGGGGACCACGTGGGCATGGTGAGACTGGACCAGCTGTACAGAGGCTCAGCCTTTCCCAGGAAAAGCCTATGTCACTCTAGCTCCGTTTCTGCACCCTGCTCCCCTCGGATGGGGCTCCATGCTCCCTGCACATGCCACATGCCACTGTCCCCTCAGCACTTCCCACACACAGCTGGTCCCACAGCCATCCCAGTCTGGCTGTCTGGTGCTGCGGGGGCCCAGCTGCAGCTCCAGCCCTTTGCAAACCCCCTCCCTGCTCCAACCTGCTGCCCTGGCACTGAGTGCTCCCGTCCCCCAGCACAACCCACTGGGTCTCAGCCCAGCCTCACCTGTGCTCGCTGGCCCTTGGGGTCCCGACAGGCCGCAAAGACCCACTTGGGTGGGCTTGGCAAACCCAGGAAGTGCCGAACAAGCCCCAGTCCGAGTCCCCGGTTGGCCCCAGTCACCAGAACGGAGCAGACGCAAAGCCCTGCCATGCTGCTCTGTTCACTGCGGCACTGCGTTCACCCTGACTCTCCAGGTGCCTTTTGCTACTTGGTTATCTCGTGTTTTCCCGCGAGAGCTTGCATCAGCCTGTGGCTCTAGGAAATTCTCTGCCTGTGCCCCAGTCTCTTGGCCGTGGTCCATACCCACGATCCACCTTTCCCAGCGTGGTGAGGAATGACGCAAGGGGAACTGAGTGTCCTGCCCAGGCAGGAAATGCTGTGGGCTGGATATCTGGAAATCTGTTCTTTGTACCTTCCCTGCTCCACCAAACCTGAGCCGCTCGGTTTTCTAGGCCAGCATTACCCTTTTTTCTGCACCAGGATGTCCCTTCCTACTGCCATCCTCCCTTGTGGGACACCAGGCTCTGTCCCTTTCCTTGCCCAAGGTCAGGCAAGCAAGGGTGGACTCACTGACCCTGTGTGGTGCAGTTTGTTGGCCTTAATTTGTGCAACGCCAAAGCCAGGGTCACAGATGGAGCAGGCAGGACAGACAAGGGTCCCTTGGCCACCACAACAGGCTGGAAAACCTCCAGAGCTGCCCAGAGCAACCCCTTCCTGAGGGTCTGCTCTAATGACAGCTGTAGTATTAAAGTTTCAAGTGTGTTAGAAGGATAAAATTTCAGTTTTGCCCCCCAGGTATAATGGTGGCGTGGCCGGGAATTGGGGCTGTGCCCAGGTGCGTGCACAGCACACAATGGGCATCCAGTTCCAGGGTGGACCAGGTACCTCCCAGCTTGTTCTTGCTACAGCAAAGCATTGGCCCGACCAATGGACTGAACTCCTGGCTGTCTTCCACAGAAAACCTCAGACTGGTGGACACAGGAGCTTCAGGACAGGTCTGAAGATCCCTCAGGAGCTCCTGCTGTGCCTAAAGTCAATGGAGAAGCACCACCTGAGTGTCTCCATGTGCTGCTGAACACCCTGTGGGGAGGATCTGGACATCCCAGGTGATTCCTGCTGCAGCGTTGAACAAACCGTGCACAATTTGTAATAGCAGAACATATATCTAAGATAGTTAAGAGATGTTTTGTAGGCAATTTAAGGTAATTAATAACTAGAGATCAGGCAGGTGACTGTGCAGGACCAGGTGGATGTAAGCTTGGGAAGTCACCTGCTCCAGCTAGAGATGCTGCTACAAGGAACTCTGCAACTTGACAGTAACCAACCATCCTGTTCAAGAGATTTGATCCATGTGGATGCTACCTTATGCAAAGATCCCAATAAATTAGCTTTTTTCTTTAAAAACAAACCCTGCTGTCTACTCTGCTGTGTAGCACTCATCAGTCTTGTGGTGTTTCTCCTCGCTCAAGCCCACTGATGCAGCCACATCCTCCAGCCTGGGGATGAAAAGACACCAGCTGAACTGAGCCATGATTTCCATGGCTCAACTTCAGCCCAGACCTGTGTGAGAGGAGGCGTTTACCATCCCTTCAGCATGCACCTGAACATTTTCTGGTTTGCTTGTGGGATTTGAGCAGGTTTAACACCTCGAAAGGAGGCAAAGTGTGCACAAGCCTGTTGTGGAGGGGTGCTTCTTCCCATGGGTGACCACCTGGGGACAATCTGGGGCTGCTTAGAGCTATTTGAGCCAAAATCAAAGGAAACAATGTGAAAATGAGGTGGCGTTTCAGTGATGGTTCATCATCACGCATGAACCACTGAATGGGAAGTGGTGACAAAGTTGGCCAAACACCAGGGAAAAGTGTGTGTGTGGCCAGGAAAAGCCTGGAGGTGGGCAAGGAGTGAGCTGGGGATGCAGATGGAAATGGGTCCATTGATTCAGCCTGTCCAGATCCCTCTGCAGAGCCTCCCTACCCTCGAGCAGATCAACACTTCCACCCAACTTGGTGTCACCTACAAACTTACTGAGAGTGTACTCAACCCCCTTATCTAGATCACTGATGAAGATGTTAAGCAGGAGTGGCCCCAGCACTGAGCCCTGGGGAACACCACTGGTGACTGGCAGCCAACTGGATTTAACTCCATTCACCACAACTCTTTGGGCCCAGCCACCCAACCAGTTTTTTACCCAGCAAAACGTGTGCCCATCCAAGCCACGAGCAGCCAGCTTCTCTAGGAGAATGGGGTGGGAGATGGAGTTGAAGGCTTTACTGAAGTCCAGGTAAACAACATCCACAGCATCCCCTCAGCCACCAAGCGAGTCACCCTGTCATAGAAGGAGATCAGGTCAGTCAAACAGGACCATGCTGGCTGGGCAGATCCCCCGGCTGTCCTGCACATCCCGTGTGGTCACACTCAGGATGCCCTGCTCCATCACCTTCCCCGTACCGAGGGCAGGCTGGCAGGCCTGGAGTTCCCCGGATCCTCCTCCCGGCCCTTCCTGCAGGTGGGTGCCACACTGGCAAGCCTCCAGTCCTCTGGGACCTCCCCACTGACCAGGACTGCTGGTACGTGACGGAGTGGCTTGGCAAGCCCTTCTGCCAGCTCCCTCAGCACTCTCGGGTGGGTCCCATCTGGCCCCACAGACTTGTGAGGGTCGAGGTGGTGTGGCAGGTCTGTGATCGCTTCCTCCTGGATTGTGGGGGTCGCTCTGCTCCCCATCCTTGTCTTCCAGCTCTGGGGGCTGAGTGCCCTGAGGAGAACTGGAAGTCTGAGGCAAAGAAGGCATTTCGTACCTCAGCCTCATCCCCACCCTCGGTGGCAGTGTTCCCCTCCACACCCGCTGAGGGACGGAGACTCCTTGCCCCGCCTTTTGCTGTGAACGCATCTGTAAAAACACTTTATGTTATCTTCCATGGCAGCGGCCCGGCTGAGCTCTAGCTCGGCCTCTGAAGGGGCCGGGGGCGGTTCCCCGGCCGCTCCGCCCCGGATCCTGGGCAGCCGGGCCTCGTTTCCTCTTCCCGAGTCGCGGCCCCTCCTGGCCTCGGCGCGCGGGAATGGCGGCGGCGGCCGCTTGTCCCGGCGGGGCCGGCGCGGAGGAGCAGCCGGGGCGGCTGCAGGGGCTGGCGGCCAGGTGAGGCGGGGCGGCGGGGCGGCTCGGTCCGGCGGCACTGCTGTCCCCAGCCCCTGCCTGGGCTGGGTTTGAGCCCTCCTCGGGGCTGCGGCTGTGTTTGGGTGGCAGCCCCTTCCACCCTGTCCCGCTCCTCTCACGTGGCGCCTCGTCTCTTCTCCCGTAGGTTTGTGTACGAGAACAAAACCATGGCTGCTCCTAAAGTCTACATCTTGCAGCCTTGGATTGCCAACCTCTTGGTGAACTACGAGCCGCTGGATGCCAGCGAGACTCTCCTGGCCGGGCAGGTCGTGCGGGTAGGTACCGAGGGGACTGTCCTGCAGCGCACCAGCAGCCTTGGAAATCCCAGTTCCTGAAGTGGTCAGCGCTTCCCAGTTCACTGCCTGTGGGTGGGCGACCCTTCCTTCTCAAAGTCCCTGATTATTTGGTTTTTGAGATGGAGGAGCTTTGCTTTGTCCATTTCTGGCGGCTTTTGCTGACTTCTCCACCTTGCTCTCATCCAAAGAGCTTGTGGCCTCCAGGGTCACCTCCTCTCCTCGCCTCACACTCGCAGGCTGCCTTGCCTTCCTCCTCCTTCTCTTTGCATCCTGCCCTTCCTTGTACCACACCAGCTGATGGGTGATCCCCACAGTGAGCCAGAAGCAGGACCTGCTGAGGTGTCTGGAGCCTCATCCTTTCTGTGGTTGAACCTTGGTGGGACCATGAGCTTGTCCTCCCATGGGTGCTGGCTCTTCTGGGAGAGCCTCTTGCGTGGCGATATCGGGCACGGAGGCACAGAACCTGCTCCTGTGTAGTTCCTGGAGAGCTTTTGGTGCCGCAGTGGTGAGGTCTCTGATGTTGGATCTATCCTATGTGTCAGGAGAGAGCTTTAGTCTGTTGCCTGTTTGAGGCCTGATGGGCAGAGGGAAGGAAGCAGGAGAAAACAGCCAAGCAGAGCCAGTGCTGCTGATCATTACCTGTGGGCTTGGAGGGACTGGAGGGAAGTGCTGCAAGACAAGCGGGTGTACAAGCAGATGTGAGACCTGCATGGGCAGGGCGTGCAGTTCCTACCTTGAGATGGGTTGTGGTCATCACCTGCATGCTGGAGAGACCCAGCTCCAGTGCTCTGGTTTGCAGTTCTCTTGCAGCCTTTGGGTGCTTGTAGCACCATGGACAACATTACTGTTAGCGATCTCCTAACGTCTTTTGTGGAGGAGATGCTTAAGGCAAGTCAGGGGTCTTCTTGCTACTGAGACAGGGAAGGAGAAAGATGGGTGTTGTGATTTAAATGTAAGGAGAGATGAGACATGGAGAAAAAAAATGACAGTGAGTGAGAGAGAGAAACTCTGTGGTCCTGTTCCCCATCCCATCTGAAGGCCTGGAGATGATAAAATCACTGGTTCCCTACTTCTTGGCCCAGTCCCTGCTCCCATGCAGATGTCTTGCGCCTGGGATGATGAAGACCCAACAGTGAGTGAGTGGATCCCCTCTAGGGCTCAAGAGATTAATGGGGAGGGTTCCTTCAGTGTGACCACTTGCCAACCCAAGTCCACAGGGAATGAAGGTTGGGAGCATATCTTGAGCAGCAGAGCCTTTTTTCCTGCCTGCTCTGGCCTCCAGCTATTCCTACCTTCTTCTCTATCTGTTTCAGGTGTATAACTTCCCAACCTACCTTCTTTTTTATCTCGTTTTTCACCCAGCCCTGCCTGCTGCTGGTACCAGTGCTCTGCTTCTCCTGAGGATCATGAGTTGCCCATAGAGAGTGAGCATGGGGTGGGACTGGCCACCTGCATGCTGGGCTTCTTCCTCAAGGGTGAGGGGACACTGTTGAGCTGGGATAGCGATGGGAGCAGGATCCCAGCAGCGTGGGCGTCCTTAAACCCAGCAGCAAGCCTTGTTGGCTTGTGCAGGGAGTTTATGCAGTAGATTTGACAGGATCTTATTTGTCAGAAGGTCCCAGCTGATGATGACTGGTCTTTTTAGCATGGTGGGCACCTGTTAAAGGACTTGGATGCACCCCTTGTCAGATGCAGGTGGCTTTTGTACATGGTGGGATCTGCGATTTCACATTCCCTCTTTGTGCATCATGTCCCAATGTCACCAGCCAGGTGAATGACGTGCATGACGTATGTGACTAAACCCTAGGTGTGTACCAGGAGAAGCCCAGGACTGTATGGATTAGGACAAGCAAAGACTGATCCACTGCTCCCAGCCCGTGGAGCAGGTGGGTATGAGACTTGCAGGAACAGTTAGTTTATTGCTTCCCTGGGGGGTTGTTTGGACCCAGCGTGGACATGGCTTAGTACAGGCTCAGGGTGGCTACACCAAGAACTTCATCCAGAAGATGGGAATGGCTGTAATGATCCTGCTGGTTCCTGCTGCTCCCTGTCTCCCTCTGCATTGCAGAGGAGCATGTGTCCCAAGCCTGTCCAGACCCCTTTTGCCTGGGTTCCTGCTGCTGGTTTGGGTACAAAAATGGTTGGTTGTGGCTCCTCTCCCACTTGCCTTCAATTGCTCTCTTGCACATTGTGGCGTGTCCCTTATTCTGTCTTGGCAAGGAGCGTGCTTGGTCCAGCTGGGAGGCATGGTCACATACTAGACCCCTTGGCCTTGGGGTAAAAGTCACTGCCTGGCTTGATGGTGAATGGTGACCTTCTCCTAAGAGTCCAGGCTCTTGGCCAGGCACAGTGTCCTGTCCTTGTTCGTGGGGAAGTCTGTAGGTGAGATTTCTTTTTTCCCCCCATCCCCAATCTCTTGATAGGTTTTGAGCGACTCAACTGCTCCAGGCCACCCTGGGGTCCTCCAAGATGCCGTCCTCCAGGTCTCAGATGGCTCTTACTACATCCGCGTGGTCATTACGTCCGAAGCTCTGCAGGCGGAGGAAAAGTGGGTTCGAGCATGACTCGGCTGTGGCTGGGACAGCAGTTCTCCACAGCTGCTAGTGGGGCTCCTGTCTGGTCTTGTTTCAGGTTGTGTTAACATAAAGCAATCACAGGGTGGGAAGTCTGCATGAAAAAGCTGCTAAGTGAAGAAAGCCAGAACACCAGTGGTCCGGTTTTGGCTGGCTAGGATGGGCAGGGGTCGATGGCAGAAGCTGTGATGCCATGTAGATGTGATTAGAAAGGACTAAAGAGCCCGTGGTCTTTGTGAAAGGAGCCAGAGCATTAACTGTGGTAGCCTGGACAGCTCCTTGACTGCTTTCCTCAGTTTCCCCGTTTGGACCAGGAGCCCTCGGTCCTTGGTGCTCGTGCTGAGATAGGTGCCAGCATGCCCCAATGTGGTTGGCGTCATTGTTTGGGGAGCCCCACTACGTGTCTGGGTGGTCCAGCTCCATTCTTCATCTCTCTGAGACATTCCTGTTCTGCTCTTTTTCTAGCACCCACATGCAGCTCAGGCTTTCCAGCCTTATTTGCAGAATTATCGTTTTGCAGAAGTACATGGTGTGTTTCCGGGAGGAGGCCAGGCTGGTGAGTGCTCTGATGAGTGGAAGCAACTCGTTCCTTGACCTTGCCTTGCTTCCTGGGTGCTTACCTGCTCTGAGCTGGTGGCAGGTGAGGGGTGGCCTTTCTCCTCTCTCCTTCCATGTGCAACTCCTGGGAGGGTCTGTAGCAGTGATGATGGCTTGGCTTGGGTGCTGAGGCAGGTGATGACACCAGCCCTCTATGGAGATGTGGTGGATCTCCCCCAGGCCCACCCGACTGTCCCCTCCTGCTGTCGTGCAACTGCAGGAGGCTGGTGTGGACCACTGGTGGCTGTCCCCTCGCAGGGGTTCAGGAGTGTCCCTGTGGCCCCAGACTGACCCAGCCTGGCAGGTGGCTCTTGAAGAGCCATCGGCTGATGCAGGAGGGCACAAACCGCCCATTGAAGCGAGTTGTCCTCACTTTGGTTGGAGGGTTGGTGGCAGAGCTGGGGTGGGTGCGTAGGTGCTCGCAGGCCCCGGGGAAGGTGGGACTGCAGAGGTACCTTATGGGCTCCATTTTTCCCGCAGGAGGACTGTGAGTTTTACCTGACAGCCCAGCAGTTCATCGTCCTGCCCATGGAGAGGCAGATGATCGAGTCGTCTGACGGGTACGGTCCATGGGGCGGGCAGGGGACTCTGCTCTGGGAGGGCTGCCTCATCTCCCTGGAGTGGTGCTGACCCTGGGAGCCCTGGTGTGAGCTGGTTGTGGTGGGGGCTTTCAGCTCTTTGAAAGGGGAATTGGATTTGTCATGAGCTGTGAAGGAAGGTGGGACGTGGAGGGAATCACTAACTGGCTTCTCTCCCGGTGCAGGAACCAGGAGCCCTCTGTGCTGCAGAAGAAAAAGGAGCTCTGGCTGTGAGTACAGGGCTGGTCATTGCTGGGGGACATGTCCAGGTACCACGAGGAGAGTGTGCAGACTCTGAGGGGGGCGAGAGTAGGCTGGAAAGGGTAGGCACAGGTTATGGGAGCTCCTAGTTAACCTGGGGGACTCCCTGCCCCAGGATGGAACAGAGCTGAATAGACCATGATGACACAGAAGGCTTTCCTACCCAGCCTCTTCCTCTGAGCTGGGAGGAAACACCAATGGGGAATGTGCTTCTCCCAGCCATGGGCAGCATGGCCAGGTGGGTGAAGCCAAGTTCATTCTTCACTCCACACTTGGAGCCCCAACTCTGGAGATCCTCAGGGGTCTTGCATTGGTCCATCTCCAGGAACGAGGCTCATGTGTGGGTATTCCTGGGATACTGAGCAGTGGCTGGATTGAGCACCCAGTTGGGAATCCACAAATTACACAAGTTGCTTTTTCCCAAGCCAGGGTGCTCTGTCTGTGACCAGGAGCTGCAAAGGGCTGCTGGCTTGTGTTTCTGCCAGCCCTAACCTGACTTTGTCTTGTCCTTGCTCACTGCAGGAGGAGTCTCGCTCTGAAGAACGCTCCCAGCTCAGGTAAAGGGTTGGGAGGAGTGGCATGTGATGCTCTGGCAGCTTGGTGGGGCTCCCGGCTCTCCTCAGCACGATCTGTGTTAGGCAGAGGTAGCATAAACATGACCAGATCTCACAAGGCAATGTTGCTAAGCCCAAAGCAGGACAAGAAAGGATGCCGTCCAGAGGGACCTTGACAGGCTGGAGAGGTGGGCCCATGCCAGCCTCATGAAGTTCAACAAGGCCAAGTGCAAGGTCCTGCACCTGGGTCGAGGCAAGCTCAAGCACAAGGACAGGCTGGGCAGAGAATGGATAGAGAGCAGCTCTGGGGAGAAGGACTTGGGGGTGTTGGTTGATGAAAAACTCAACATGAGCTGTCAGTGTGCGCTTGCAGCCCAGAAGGCCCAACTGTGTCCTGGGCTGCATCAAAAGAAGCATGGCCAGCAGGTCAAAGGAGGTGATTCTCCCCCTCTACTCCTCACCTGGAGTACTGCATCCAGTTCTGGGGCCCCCAGCATAAGAAGGACATCGAGCTGTTGGAGTGGGTCCAGAGGAGACCACAAAGATGATCAGAGGGCTGGAGCACCTCTGCTATGAAGACAGGCTGAAGGAGTTTGGGCTCTTCAGACTGGAGAAGAGAAGGCTCCCGGGAGACCTTGTAGTGGCCTTCCAGTGCCTGAAGGGGCCTACAAGAAAGCTGGAGAGGGACTTTTTACAAGAGCATGGGACGAGGGTTAATGGCTTTAAACTGGAGGAGGGTAGATGTAGATGAGATATTAGGAAGAAATTCTTTACTATGCGGGTGGTGAGACACTGGCCCAGGTTGCCCAGGGAAGCTGTGGCTGCCCCCTCCCTGGCAGTGTTCCAGGCCAGGTTGGATGGGGCTTGGAGCAACCTGGGCTGGTGGGAGGTGTCCCTGCCATGTCAGGGGGGTTGGAATGAGATGGTCTTTGAGGTCCCTTCCAACCCAAACCATTCTGTGATTCTATGACAGCTAAAGCGGTGTGGGCCATTGCAAGCCCATGCTCACTCTCCTGCTCCAGGACCTGTGTAGAGAAAGGGAAAATAGTTTCTAGATGCAGAGGAAATGCAGAATTTTCTGAGTTTCCACAGATTTCAGTGCACATGACAGTCATGCAGCAGAGTAAAAGCATTTGCAAGGGAGGCTTACCTGAATGAAGTTGTCTTCTCCACTGACACTCGTGCTCTCACTCCAGAGCCATCTGTCTCCCAGCTGATCGATGCCATAGGACAGAACCAGCTGGAGGTTTTGAAGGAAAATGCTGAGGAATGCTTGGACTTACGGATGCGCAAGGAGACCCCAGTGAAGGACGAGGTTCCTGTCACCCAGTGGGAGGCAGAGCGTAAGAAAGAGGTTGGTCTGACTGCAGTGACAGCTCATGGTGGGCACCCTGCTCTGGGGGAGTGGGAGAAGGAAGGGGAAGAGCAGTGGGCAGAGCTGGAGAGAGAGGTGGTGTTCAGCTACCAGCTATGAGTGGGATCTTGCAACTCAAGTGGGACTGCCCTGGGAAAACCATATAACGTGTCTCATTTCAGCAGGGTGAGGAGATCTTCACGGTCCCGGCCAACACCCTGGTGATCCCTCCTGAGGAGGAGGCAGTTGCTTGCAGTGCTTCCAAGGCAGGTCAGTGCGGTGGCTTGGTCTGTGGGGTAGGCAGGTTTGGCATCCAAGCGTGTGACATAAGGGTCTCCCTGGGATGGGGAGAAAAATTTGTTTGCTCTGGCTGCACACTGTGCTGGAATGCAACCAGCAGTGCCCCTTTCGTTGCAGACACTAGTGAAGCAACTCCTGGGAAGAGCAGTGATGACGTGACTGCAGCAGGCAACCCGAGTGTCGTATCCCAAGCCAGCTGTGAGTAGTGGGACCTCCAGATCCCATTCAGCCTCATGGTGTTTTCCTCTGAGGTTGGCTCAGCCCATCTTCTTGGATTGAGCAGAGGAGGTACCGGCATGGCCAGGTCTTTGGAAGACCAGGTCTCCCAGCCCTGCCTTGACCAGGGAGGGAACAGTCACCTTCCTGCAGCGTCCTGCAGCTCAGCAGCTTTGGTTCATTGTGCTGGGAGCACAACAAATGATTTTGTCCCTTGATGCCATCATGGAGCCTGGGTCTCCTGCCTGAGTGTGGGCTCTTGGCTGGCTGTGGTTCAGCACTGGGTGGGCTTTTGTCACCTCACTGGGCTCAGACCACCAAGCTTTGCTGCAGAAGTACCTGTAGGAGCTCCGTGTAGAGGAGGTGAAGGGAGCTGCTGTCCTGGAGAGTGCAGGGTGGAGTTGAAGGTCTTCCTCCTGCCTGTCCGCTCTATGGGCAGCATCTGCCTCTTGGCTGCCTGCTACAGGGGGTGGCTGAGGTTGTGGAAGGGATCTGGCTGGAGTACACCTCGGTTTTGGCTGGAAAGGGCTCTCAGAACTCCCCTCGAGCACTGTCTCTGTCCGGGACCTCGTGCATAGTTCTTCGTAGCCACCACAGGCTTGGGAGTGGGCAGCTGCTTTCTTTGCCAAAATCAAACCTGACTTCATTGTTGCAGGTGCAGAGTCAACAGTGTTGTCAGAGAGCTCGGAGGAATCCCTGGACAACCCCTGGAACAGGCTCCCCCCTATATCTTTGATCCTGAACTCTTCGGAAGGTGAGTCCCCATGCCCTGGGGCAGGAAACAACCCCTCTCCTCTTGCTGGGTGACCATGTAGCTCATCCTGGATGCTGCCTTGCTTTCCTCTGGCCAAAATGTAGTGTTGTGGTGTCCCTATTGCCCTGTGCCTGCACCCTTCCATCTCCGACGCTCTGTGGCCTGACCCGACGCGTGGGGCAGGTCCCACCACCAGCCCCCTGCCCAAGCTAACCACGCATTTTCTCTCAGCAGACAAAACCATTCAATATGACTCTTCAGCAAAGACCCAGGAAGATGTGGCTGCTGACAGCAACACCCCTGACTTGCTGGAACTGTGCAGCCAGGACTGTCCTGAGGGTTTGTCGCCAGGAGAGCCATTGCAGACCTCCTCTCCCTCCCTGCTCTGCTCCTATGATGATACCAGTCCAGTGGAGATCACCCAGGCAACCTCAGCTGCGGAGGCAGCCTGTGATGCCCCTGGCCCTGCTGAAGGCCCACAGGTATTGGGGGGCCCTGAGGCCCCCCTGCCGTGTCTTTCTCCGGCTTTTCCCATCTTGCCCAGCAGCCGTTTGCAATCCCTGCCTGAAGAGACGCCGCACAGGGAGCAGGCGGACTCCAGTGGCACAGCTTTCCCTCCAGATACGCTGAAGCATGGTCCAGCTCATGACAGGACCCAGGGAGGAGATGCTGTGGGTACCAAGAGGAAGCTTCTGGCAGGAGATAGCCAGGAGCCGCTGGCCCTCGGTGGGCAGCAGCGTCCCCGAGGTTCCCCATGGGGCAGGGGGAAAGACGCAAGAAGGAGGTTGGAGTGTGTGAGCACACGGAGCACAAAGAAGAGCAGAAAGGAGAAGACGGGGCTGCAGCAGGGAAAGGAACAATCTGAGGAGGAGGAGGAGGAGGAGGAGGAGGAAGGAGAGCAAGCAGCCTCAGTGAGCGGCCCCAGCTCCAGACCAGAGCAGCGCAGAGCTCTGCAGCCGGTAAAGATAAAGCAGCTGGTGGGGTCCCCTGGGGGGTGGTCCCCAGGGAGGTTCCTTGTGTTCCCCTCACCACTGGTGTCCCTCCCCAAGGCCCTTCCTCACCTGGCTGGTGGGGACGGGCAGTCGAAGGCCGGTGTCGATACAGATAGTGGCCCCAACCCTCCTGAAGTAGGATCTGGGGCACTGGGTGAAGATGTGGTTGAGCCTGTGACCATGTTGGGTGAGAACCAACACTTGCTGGAGCATCTTGCAGCTTTCCAGAAGGAAACGATGGAGGGAGAAACCTCAGAGTTTCCCTGGGTGGAGTGGGGTCTCACCCTCCCCTTCTCTTGCAGTATGTGAAGGAGAGGCCGGTCCAGTACAGATACGAGGCACCGAGTCCTGAGCTCCGCGAGCAGATAAGATCCATCAGGTCAGTGCAGCAACGGCCTCGCATGGCTGTCCCTTGTGCCCCCCACGGCTGGCCCCATGGGATGTGGGCATTGCTGCTTGCATCCCTGCTGCAAGTCCCCAAGTTCTACCTTACCCCTTGTCACCAGGCTGCCCCAGTGCATGGCAGCGTGTCCCCAGCTGGGCCCCTTCTTACCTTGGGTCCCCGGGTCTGGTTTTGCAGGATCTCGAAGGCGATGCTGAAGTGGGCGTGCTGGATTCTCACGGACAGGGAGGGGGACTCCTGAGCCCAGTCCATCCTTCACTTCTTCACCAGTTCAGCCAGAACAATTTAGGGCTGCCTGGGAAGAGCAGTTGGGGGAGGGACAGGAGGAGAGACCAGCACCCATGTCCCCGAGAGGACCGCTGAGTGGATTGGCCTGGCTGCAGAGACTCCAGAGATGCTGGGGACATGACCTGTTGAAGGCCAGCACCCTTAGCACTGAGAGGGGATAAAAGCACCCGTTCAGGGAGGCAGCACCCCACCTCCACCTCTCCCTCTCCATCTTTTGTAAGTGGGGACAAGAGGTGACCCGGTGCCACTGTAGCAGGGACCCCACAACGTGATTCCCCACTCCAAAGGCAGGGTAGGAGTTTGGACATTTTATTGATTGGTTTAGGTAGGATCCTGCACTGTTTGTTACAAAAAATATCCTGCAGGGTTATGCTGTAGAAATTCAAAATAAAAATTGTATATTTTTTAAATACACAGCTCTCGTATTAAAAAAAAAAAAAAGAAAAGAAAAAAAAGAAAAAAAAAATAAAGGAGAAAGAAGCATCTTGCTGCTTTGCTGTAAACATCCGTGAAAGGAATGGGTTTGGTCCGGAGCGGAGGGCAGCACAGGAGGAAGCCGTGGGGTGTCGGGGGCGCTGGGGGCGAGGCAGGCGCTGGAGCTGGGTGGCGGAGCTGCGTGCTGGGGGGTGCGGGCCCGCTGGTGGAAACCCGTGTCCTGAGGGGGCTGGGGGGAGCGGCACCCCGCGGGGTGAGGAGCTGGAGAGGTGAAAGGGCCCTGGTAACGCTAAGGATGCGTGGCTGCTAGCACTGCCACTGCCTGCCCTGCCTGAAATCGCCGGCTCCCTCCCTGCAGCGGCCATCCGGGGCAGGCGATGCCACTTGGCACATCCCCAGGGCTCCGGCACAGTCCCTGGGCATCCCGGGTGATGCTGGTGGCCTGGCCGTCCCCACAGCGAAAGGTGAGCAGTGCCATCGTTGGCCGGCCCGGCGGCTGCATCCACGCCAGCCCAGTGTGGAGCAGACCTGTGCCCCATCTCAGCTCTCCGCACCCCAGCTGCCAATCACCCCGGCACCACGTGCTTGCTTGCAGGGTTTTATTGGGAACAGTGCAGCAGCATGCAGGGGCTTCACTGTCCCAGGGCTGGCTCCCTCCAGCCTGGCACCGGGCCTCTTTGGTCTGCAGCTGCTGAGTCTTGTGCATTCACAACAGTTTGTGCCAGGGCTTGCGGCCGCTCGCCTTCAGTGCCAGCTCCGGCCTGCGGCTCCTCCAGCCCGGCATGGGGCCAGTCCTGAGGCGTGGCACCTAGGAGAGGTCATGGGTGCTGGCGTGAGAGCAGCAGGACCCTGCACACCCCAACACCTGCTCTAGCAGGGGTGCAAGGGAGGGGAGCCTCGTGTCTCACCTGCAGCATCTGAGGAGGGTCCAGGCTCGTCCTTGGGCTCCGGGAGGGAGTCGTGCTTGGTTCTCCGTTTGAAGACAGGTGACCGCCGCAACCGCAGGGGGACGGTGCCCGCTGGAGGAAACACAGCCCCAGCCCCGTGTTATGGTGGGGCGCAGCCGCCTGGCTCCTGCTCCCCATCTGCCTGCAAGCCCGGGCAGCCCGGCTGCTGCTGGAGCCCGTCCCAGTGCCAAGTCTTCCCCCTGGCTCTTCCTGCTGTGGCAATACCATCATCCATCGCCCACCAGCCAGGACAGGCAGCACCCCCAGCCACGTGGGGTGCCACCGTTTCACCACCTGTCTCCTTCGGGGTCCCGCTCCAGCCCCCACTTACTTCCCAGCTCTGCCGGGCACTCGGGCTCCCTGAGCTGCTCCTCGTGGACGGACACAGCTCGGCGGCCGATCCCCCACGGCGCTGCCAGCTGCGGCATCAGCCAGTTGTCTGGAAAAGCAGTGGGGAGGTGCTGACTGGGGGGAGCCAGCAGCACCCCGACCTCCTGGCAGCCCCCCATCAGCACCCAGCGTGGGGAGGGGTTGGGTCCCGTCTGCCCTCCATTCCCAAGGGAACACGCCAGCAGTGGGGTGGGGACCCCATCGGCAGCTCACACATCCCTACCTTCGGTGTCAGGCGGTGTGGGCAGGGCGGGCAGGGGGCTGCCAGCACCCACCTCCCCACCATGGCTGACCCTCCGTGGCAGCATCGCTGGCGTGTTCCTCCCCGGCCGCGGCAGGCTGCTGCTCCAGCCCTCCCGGCCTCCAGGCTCCAGCAGCCTGCCAGGCTCAGCCAGGACGAAGGAGCAGCGGGGCTGGTCGGAGCTGGTGGCTGGTGGCTCGGCTGGCAGTTGCCTCCCCATGGCTCTCCAGGCTGGCCGGGGTTCAGCCAGGCTGGCACTGGGCTCCGTGGTGGCAGCCGGGCTGCGGAAGGGTGCGTCTGTGGGGAAGGCAGGACAGAGCTGTGAGTGCCCAGCAGTGACGTCCCCAGGGAATGGCTCTTGGTGCTGGGACCCAGCCCACAGCCACCCCAGGGACGAGGCAAGGGGCTGGGTTTCCATCCACTATTGCCAGGGTTGGGCACCCGTGGGTGCAGGGCACCCTGCCTGGATGCCCATGCCCACCAGTCCCCGTTGGCTCTGGTCCCCGTGTAGTGCTGTGTGGTGCTAGCAGAGGGGACAGGGCCCTCTGCCCTGGGGACCCATGTGGCCCCCCTCCAGCACCCACCAGTGACCCACCTGTGGACACAGAGTGCGTGCGGGCCTTCAGGGAGGGGGGGGAGTCTGCAGAGCTGTCCACGATGTCCCCTGCAAGCACAAGCCACCGGCCAGTATCAGTGAGGTGGGGTCTGCCCCATGCTGCCAGCACCCAGCACGTGTGGGACGCAGTGGGACCCGAGGCTGGGAGCCAGAGGGGGCCTGCCCATGCCCACCCCATGGGTGCCCAGCTGGGTGGGGGTCGGGTGGGGAGGATGCAGCCCCTCACCGTCTGAGCCGGCTTTCTTGATCTCGCTGTCTTTGCTCTGCAAGGGGTAAAATAACTGGTAAGGGAGGGGTCAGGGTGGCAGTGCCCTCAGGGACAATGGGTGGCAGAGGGCAGGGTGCTGCTGGGCTCTGGGGGGGTGCAGGAGATGGGTGCATGCCAGGGAAGGAGGGACAGACAGACAGACAGACACTGTGACATGCATAGGAGCCCACGTATCAGTCCTCTTGCAGGGGGTTAGGTGGAAGGACAGAGGCCACGGGCAGTGGTGGCACAGAGCTGGGTGCTGCTGGTCCCAGATGAGGAACCCCCATCCCATGGGCCATCACCTCCACCTGCCCTTTGGGTGCAGGATGCATCCCGAAAGCGGAGTCGCTCCCCACCTGCTGTTTCTTGCCCTCAGTGGCTGGGCCCTTGGTGACACCGATGCGGTGGAGCATGACCTGCACTCGCTGCTCGAAGGAGCCGGGCAGCTCCCCCTCACTCTTCTCCAGGTGCCTCTTCTGCAGAGGGACAGACACAGCCTTGCCAGGGGCACAGCACCCGGCACAGCACCCGCCTGCCTGTGGGACACCCAGGTCCCCAACTCCAGCTGTGCCCCCAAGAGAGCAAAGCATGGCCACAACCCATCAGGGATGTCCCCAGCCATCGCTCCAGTGTTCCCATGTCCTCCTGCAGTGCCTGGCTGACCCCATCACCACCACCCTTGGGTGGGAGCAGCACCCGCCAGGCAAGCAGGGCCAGAGGCAGTGACGGTGACAGTGCTTACCTTGTCATGCCTGACCCCCAGTGCGTCCTCGTTCTCCCCGGACAGCAATATGAGTGACTGGGACTTGCCCTCCCGTGAGTACTTGGGCCGGATCCGGCGGGCAGAGTCAGGGGTCTGGCAGTGCTCGGGCTCGGGGCCGAGCCCCCCCTCCTCCGATTTACTCAGCGGCTTGCCTGCCTCCCCCGCCTTGCTGGGGGCCCGTAAAATGTCACTGAGCATGGAGCGCCTGCTCCTGGGGACAGCGGGGCCACCCTCGGGCTCCTTCTCACACCTCGAGCCCCGGCTGGATTTGGGTTTCTTGAAGGCAAAAAAATTCCCGATTTTCTTCTTGAGGGTGCGGGAACCGGAGGGGGCCAGAGGGGCCGATCCCAGGCAGGTCTCCGGAGCCGTGGGGCTGGGGAGAGATGAAGCACGGGGAAAGGTGAGCTCCGGGCTGCTGAGGGACTAGGGACAATGTTTCCCCCCTTGCCCACCCCGAAGGGATGGAGCCAGACCCCAGACACCCCGCCTGAGCCACTGCTGTCATGGCAAGGGCAGCTGTTCCCAGCATGGGATCCCGAAGGGATGGAGCCCCCCTGCTATGGGAGGGACCCCACAGCTCCTCCCCAGGCTGGGGGGACCGGGGTGCTGTCTGCACCAGCCTTGCCCTTGGGGCTGATGCACGAGCTAGGTGCCTGCTGCAAGGGATGATTTCCCCAGCACCCCTCTGGCACTGGGAGCAGCAGCGTTTGCAGCGCAGGTGAAGGCAGGGGGGGTCTGTCGAAACTCCACGACTGGGTGCGTGCTGGGGTGCTGGGTGGGTGTGGGGGCCCTGTGCACCCTCCCGGGCTTACAGCAGCTCCTCTGTGATGACCCTCTTGGCAAAGAAGTCCTCCAGCCCCTCGTCCACGCGGGTGATGCTCCTGTCCTCGCTGTTCTCACAGGCCACGGGCTGCAACTGTGAGCAAGCATGGCTGTCAGCCCAGCAGGGGCCAAGGTCCCCCCACGCATGAACACGTGCCACCCGCACTTTTGCACCCACAAGCAGGTGCATGTGCAGGATGGGTGCTGGCACCCTCCTTCTTGCTCTGCAACCAGCACAAAAGCCAGACTGTGGTGTCATCAGCTGCATCCCAGCTCTGACCTTGCTGCATCCCTGGGGCACTGGGAGCTCCAGCCGCCCTGGCTCCTGCCAGCCCCTCGCCCTGCCTGCGCGGGCAGCGAAGCTCAGCTGCCAGCTCCTTGCGTCCTGCTGGGTGCCACGTCCAGGGTGCTGGTGGTTTCCCAGCACTGTGGCTGAGGTATGGCATCCATACAACCTCAGGCATCCATGTGTGACACACAGGTAAGGTGCCTCTGACCCTCCTTGGTGACACACAATGACAAATCCTGCTAAAGCCCTCCCAGAGCAGGGCCAGGTCTCTGACCCCACTGTCCCCAGGGGAGAAAACTTTGGCAGGGATGCTTCCTCCATTTGACCTCCAAGGAAGGAACACCCACGCTGCTGGTGGGTGACAGAGTGGGTGACCTGCATGGACCCACATCTGCATCCTTCAGACTGCTGCTCATCCTCAAGTCCAACCTTGGAGTGTCACCACAGCCTGCACAAAGGCCACCCACTCCATCCCCATGGCAAAGTGGTCCATGCCATGGCCAAGCCTTCCTCCAGCGGCTCCTTCCTCACCCCAGCACATGGCACCGCATCGGTGGCTTCCTATTGACAAGAGGGAGGCGCTTCCCCATCGGTGGCATTTCAATCCATAACGACTTTTCATTATGGCTGGATTGATGCCACTCAGGAGCCGTTCCAGCCATCCGAGATCTGCTCTCCCTGTCACATCACATCCATCAAAGCCCAACCTCGCTCAAGGCTCGGCCAGCCCTGCGTGCCAAGCGTGCCCATCCTGCTGCAGAGAGATAGGCCAAGGTGATGGCTCTGCCTCCCCTCCGGCCCCGCGGCAGCCCTGGCCCCACCACGGTCCAAGGGCATCCATCACTGCAGCCGTGCTAGCCAGGACTTTCTGGCAGGTGGAAGGATCCAGCTGCATCATGGTGGCATGGGGACGAGGTGATGCCGGCAGGATCTGGCCCTGGGGGCAGCGATGGAGCGGGACTCTCCACTGACTGTACCCAAAAGTTACTTTTCCTTAGGGAAGGGGGCTGCTGAGGCAGGATCCTCAGGATCCTTTGGGTGGGGGGGATGTGGCACCCACCCCGCCGCGGCTGGAGGACCCCCACCAGCATCACCAGGAGCTGCAGCAGCTGTCAGCACCACGGGGCTGACGGGTTTTGGATGGGGGGGAGCGAACTGGGCGCAGGAGGAGGCAGCTGGAGCCATTGCCGGTCCTCTGCACCCCAACTCTGCAGGGTTTTTCATTCCCCCCTGCCTCTCTGCCGGCTCCCACTGCTCGGCATCTCCCCCTGGGCAGCAGGAGAAGGGATGAATGATTTCCCTGCCCCCCTCAGCCCCCCTGCCCATCCTTTCGGGCTGCCCCCCTCCCTCCGAGGGGCTGAAATGCAGAATAAGAACCAGCCGCGGCTCCGCGCATCTCATTTTCCTGCCTTGCAACAAATACCGACTGCAATAATTCACCCAATTAAAAAAAAAAAAAGGGGGGGGGGAACCCCCCCAAGCCCACTCCCCCTCGCTTACATTCGGCTTGCTGGGCGGCTGCCGGTGCCGCCGGTTGGGCCGAGGCCTGGCTTTGGTGCAGTGCTCCAGCTTCTCGCCGGCGGTCGGCAGGTCCATAAGGGATCCGGTGGCGGTGGCAGGCTGCGTGGCGGGGACCGAGCCGCTCGCAGGCTCAGCATCCTTTGTGGAGGCAGGGCGTGCCGGCGGCGCGGCGGGGCTGAGTGACGGCGGCGCCCGGTGAGCTCGGAGCCCGCTGGCGTCCCTGCCCGCCGCCGGCTCCAGCTCCGAGACACCTACGAGGGGCGAGAGGGCCCCGGTTGGCACCCGGCCTCAGCAGGCCTCCCCATCACCGCCACCGTCACCTTCGCCCACGCGCAGAGGGGTGGCGGGGCGCTGGCTGTGCCGTGCCGCGCCGTGGAGAGGGGAGCGTGGCCGTGGCCGCCGAGAGCTTGCGCGGCATAGCCGGGGATGGACCCCGCTGCGGGGCCGGGGGATGCTGCGGGGGATGCTCCGGCGGGCACTGAGGTGACCTCTGCAGCAACCAGCGGCTGCATGGCACAAGCGCTGCCAGCACTGGCCCGGTGAGCAGCACCCACAAACACACCCTGCTTTGCTCTGCGGGCAGTTCTCACCCCTGCCGTCACCCGCCAGAGGGGGGTCAGGATGCTGCTGGGCTTGGGGACATCAAGGGTCCCCTGGGGACACCTGGGTGCCAGGTGCTGGGGTCTGGCATGAGCTCTGCTTCAGCCAAAGCCAAACATGCATCCAGCCAAAGCCCCAAAAAGCAGAATTCGGCTGTCAGCTGCTTGTTGCCTGTGGCCCCCCTGGATCCTGCCCACCTGCCCTGGCTCTGTGGGGCAACACCAGCAGCAGGAGCACCCATGGGCAGTGTCTCTTCCCCTGTGCCCAGTCCCCAGCGGTGCTGGGTGGGTTGGTGATGATCGTGTCCGGGATGGTCTCTGGGATGGCAGGGGGAGATGCTGTGGCATCTGCAGTCACAGAACAACATCCTACCCCTGCCTGGCTACATGGGGCTCAGGGCATTTACCCCGCTGCCCATGGGTGCTGAGCCAGCTGACCCCCCAAAACCAGCACAAGAACAAGCTCAAGGCAAGCACTGCCTGCAGACCCACACCGCAGCACTGGGAGAGGTTTTTTCAAAGGAGCCAGATCCTTGCCAGGCACTGCCTGCAGCCTGTGGCATCACCACAGAGGGCTCTGCCCATCAGCCCCCCCGGATCACCGCTGTGAGTCCCCCGCCCTGCCATGCCCCGGTGGAGGTGACACAGCACACGCTGACTGTGGCAAAGGGAAAACCGCGTAGTGACCTTACTTCTCACAGTTGGCGTGGGCCGAATGCTCCTGAAGTGCTTGTTTTTCCTCCGCAGGGCCATCTTGTACTGCAGGGGGAGAGGCACGGTGGTGGCTTTGGTGGTGACAAGCTGGCCATGGCAGCCAGGCTTTGCCTGGTAATGGGTGTCATCCCTTCATCATCCCCAGGCCCCCAGGGCTGCACCCACTCATCTTGGTCTGGCACCAAAATCACCCTTGAGGCCATAGCGGATGCTTTCCCAGCTGGGACCCCACGCTGCACTGGATCCCAGGTCCTGAAGCAACAGCCAGCTGGAAGGGGGCTGTGTATGGCCAGGACCAGCCCAGACCACCGCAAGGACACGCTCCCAGTGCCAGCAGGGCAGGCAGCATGGCCAGGCAGGCCAACAGTCCCATTTCCCAGCACTAATTGCCTTAGTGCTGCCCTGGGGGAGGTGCTGGGGGTGCGTGCACACGGAGAGGCAGCGTCATTAAGCCCGGCATCATCCAGTAAGACGGATAAAAGGTGGTTACAGCACGGGCATCACGCAGCGGGTTGGACCCTACCTCCTCCACAGCGAGGTCCGGAGGGTTCCTGCCCCTGACCAGTGTGGCAGCATCGTCCTCAGCCGGCTCTGGCAGCAGCACCGCGAGGTCGATCCCCTGCTTGGGGAGGCTCTCTGCCTAAAACCATTAGGAAGTGCTTAAATTATCCCAGGGGCTGAAGCGCGCCTGCCTGCCCTGTGTGCTCCAGGCTGCTCCGCTCCCGACCCATGGCCGGGATTTGCGAGCGGATTTAGGCCTGATTAGCCGGCTGCCAGCCCCGGCACAGCTGCCCCACGCCTGCCCCAGTGCACGAGTGGCCAGTGCCCGGCTTCGCCCTGGCACCCCCAACTATGCAGCAGCTCCCAGGCTTCACTCAGGACATTAATGCTGTGGTGATGGCACCAGGAGAGGACTACCTGGGAGGAAAACCAGCCTAGGTGGGAATTGTCCTGGACAGCAAATCTGTGGTCACGGTGGTGGCCACCACCTGGTCAATGCCAGGGTACCCAGACCCCCATCCTGCAGCCTGGTCCCGCATCCCCATCCCACAGGGATGGGAAGTCCCCAGTGCTCACCAGCTTGCACTGGGCGACAGTCAGGTCTCCCAGCACGGCATCCACGATGCAGTCTGCCACGGCGGCTGTGACAGACAGCTTGATTTCACTAGGAGCAGAGAGAGGGGTGTCAGGTCCAGCACACCCAGCCTCTGCATGCTATGGGGCCAGCCCCTGCAGGGACAGCCTTGCTGGGAACATGGATGCTTGGCTGTGGCACCCAGAGGGGCACCCAGGACACGCTCTGCTCTCCGGCTCACTGGGTGCACACTGCCAGAGGAGGAATAGGAACAGGCACTGGCTGGGATGGAGGATGCCAAGCACATCCCCCCCCACTGATTCTCAGGGCTCCCCTCTGCCAGCCATGGGGATGTGCCTGCAGGAACATCACCCCATGGGACTTTCCAGATCCCTAGGCACACATCCAAACTAGATCTGAGTGGGAAGCAAAGCTGCAGCTGGGAGAATGCAGCAGCAGGACCCAGCAAACCACCACCACGTGAGGAGGGGAGCAGTTGGTAGGGAACCCCCAAATCCCCATCTGGTCCTGTGGGTGAGAACCCGCTGCCGAGCGAGAAGGACAAAGGGCATGTCACCCACTTCAGCTTGCTGAAGACATCGGTGATCATCTGGTCCAGGACAGTGCTGAGGTTGAGGTGGTCCTGGAGGTAGATCTGCTCCGACATGGCGTTGACCAGCTGGTCCCTGACCCTGCTCTTCTGCACCACGGCTGGGCAGAGGCTGTGCGCTGTGTCCAGAGCTGCCTGCATGATTGCCTGAAGTTTGAGGAGGAAAGAGGACTTTTTGGTGTCTTTTCTATCAGGATTCACATGGTTTCCAGGAGACACCATGTCCCTCATCCTCATGCCGAGGCTGGCGAGCATCCCATGCTGCTGGCAGCTTCCCACGGGTACTCACCTGGATCTCCCGGCTGCAGGTCTGCGATGCTTCCTCCGTGAGACACTCCAGCTTGTGCTGCAGCTTGCTGTTCTGGTACGGGGTGTTTCCCGCTTCGTACAAGAGGGGCAGGATCTGCCATGGGAAGAGAGACAGTGTGGATTGTCCTGTGGCACCTCATCCATGCCTTCCATCCATGCAGCCATGGCTGCATTGTGGAAGAGCATCACCTGCATCAACTGGGGGGACTCAGCAACTTTCTGGCTTTGCTGGGGCAGGGTTGAGCATCTTGGTCCCTCATGGTCCCTGTGTCCCCCAGCTAGACCAACTGCTTCCCACCACACACTGACCCTCCTTCCCCTCCCTGCATCCAGCCACACTGCTGCCCATGTCAGGGGAGGTCCTTTCCCACCCCTTTCACCACCTTTCCACCATAAGCACTGCCCTCTAAAATCCTTTCTCTGCTGGATTAAGTACCCGGGGGGAGCCAAGGGGGTTGGGAAAATGGAAAAGGAGGTGGTTTGAGGAGAAGCAGAGGAGGAGGAGGAGGAGGAAAAGGTGTGACAGGGAGAAGAGAAGGGGAACCAGGAGGATCAAACCAGGGCTGAGAGTGCCAAGAGCTGCCCAGCCAATGTGGTGGCCTTCATCACGGGCTGATGGAGCATCCTCATCGCAGGGCTGTGTCCAGCTGGGGTGGGATGAGGGTGTCCCAAGGTGGGACCCCCCAGGGATGCAGGGAGTGTTTCTCACCAGGGTGGACATCCTGCTGGTGTGCCCACAGCTGGAGCACCCACCTCCCACAAGGAGGGGTGCACGAGCAGGGGGTGCCCTTGCTGAAAAGGGGGTGCACTTGTAACCCCCAGTTCCTGGAGGGTGCACACACCCCCGTGTGCATGTGTAGGGGGGGATTAAGAACATTTTGGGACTTGTTCCAGAAGGGGATTCAGGAATTAGCAGCTGTTCTTTAACATTTTGTAAAAGCTCAGTGATGTGCATCTGCTGCATCGACGATTCTGTTGTTCCCCCACTGCCAGTTAATTATGTCATTGACTAATCAATAACCCGCTTCGATCCTGAGCTGAGGCTGAGCTGAGGGGTTTCCCTGCACGGCGGACTCACGCTGACAGAGAGGTTGGCATTCCTGATGGCCTCTTCCGCGCAGAGGATGTCCGCCTCCACCTCCCTGCCCGGGCAGGCGCTGAGGATGTCGACGTGCTTCTGCACGCTCAGGCAGATCTCATTCACCATCTGCAGCGCAGAGAGGCTGCGTCACATGCCAGAGCAGCACTGCCAGTCCCCC
The DNA here is from genome assembly GCA_028020825.1 of Podargus strigoides. NCBI lineage: Eukaryota > Metazoa > Chordata > Aves > Caprimulgiformes > Podargidae > Podargus > Podargus strigoides. The sequence continues at coordinate 2,114,055 of CM051630.1, forward strand.
TCCTTGCTGTGATTTTCCTGGAGAAGGATGTGCTGGTCCTGCCCGATGGGGCAGGCGAGGTCACAGGCAGGTTACAGCCCCCAGAGTGTCCCTGTCTCATAACTGGGGATGCTGCAAGGCAGGGATTTGCTTGTGAGCACACGCAGGGAGCCTGGAACACCCTGTGTGGGGTAGTGTAGCAGCGAGATATCCCAGTGTTGCATATGCATGAAACGCATGGATGCAACCAGGAGGGCTCCTGGAGGAACCCTTTCTGCCTGGCCCCACTCTCACCCCTCCAGGCTGCTCTGCCCTCTGCTCAGGGAAGGTGAAAAGGGGTTTGTGCTGCTTGCAAGAGCTCCAGTGAGTTAGCCAGGGTTGTGTGGGGCAGGGGAGGGCAGCCCCATGCAGCAGTTTGACCGGCAAACCTGCTCGGAAGAGGTGGTGAGGATGCCCTGCTGCAGCCGGAAGGTCTGTGCCGGCAGCGTGCGCCGCAGCTGGTTCCTCGACAGGCAGGACTGGAGCTGAAGGCAGGGAGAGGCCGTGAGCAGCCGGGATCGGTGGCACCCAGCCCCGTGCCCCCCCAGCCAGCATCCCCCCACCTTGTGCACTGCCTCCTCCGTTTTCTCGGGGTTGCTGCGGTACGCCTGCGCCACATCACTCATCGGCAAGGGCATCGACTTGAGGGTGTAATTCCTGTGAGGCGGCAGGGGGGTGAGCGGGTGCTGCCGGACCCTCACAGCACACACACCCACACCACATCAGTCCCGAGCCCACCCGACAGCAGCCTGGACATTGCCCCAAGGTCCAGCCCTGGAGATGGGGACAGCCAAGCTCCAGGCAGCAGTGACCACCTGCCCAGGCTCTCTGGACCTGATGGTACGCTCGGCAGATGGACAACTACCCATCTCTCATGGAGAGGGAGAAGAGCATCATGTCTCCACCAACAGCAGATCCCCCTCCCCATGCCTGCTGGATCTGCCTTGGGCAATGTGGGGCTGTGCTGGGCTGGGAGGCAGAGCCCAGGAGAGACCCTGAGGTCGGTAGTGAAGGTGCCATCACTGAATGGGTGGCAGGTTGCTTTGCTGGCTGCAAGACCTGAGCCATAGACCAACTCCCTAGGAACCTGTACACAACTGTGTGATGCACTTGCAGCCTTGAAGGGGACAAGATGCCCTGGGAATGGTGACAACCTGGTGCTAGAGGCTCTTTTGCCTGGTGATAGCAAACCAGAAGGACCAAGCTGCTCCTTCCTTACCTCTCTAAAGCTTGAGCCACCTCCAGGAGCCCATGGGCAGTTGTGTTGTTCCTGTCCCAAACCACAGTCCTGCAAAGAGAAGGACAGGAGTGAGACCTGCCTGCACCGACGCAGCCCGAGGGTGGGTGCCCACCCGCTGGGCACTGCAGTGTGCCAGGAAGAGTGAGCCCAAGGCTGATCCCTGGGCACCAGAAAGCCTGGAAGTGGGGTTAAAAATCAGAACCTCATGATTCAACACCTAAAAACTTAGACTTTGGAAGGAGGTGTAAAGTACGTGGGTGCCTGGAGGGAGGGAAGGGTGGGGAGGACATGGTCAGGCTGGCACCATCCTGCTGGCAGGGACTGACATTCCCCAGAGGAACAACCCTGGCTGGGACAGCCTTCCCCATTCCTTGTCCCCTACAGACATCCCTGCCTTGCCTTTGTGGGCACAATTTGGACAAAAAATGGCTTTTAAGGACTGATGCCAGAGCGCAGGGTGGAGGCAGAGACCACAAGGGTCTGGCTGCAGCATCCTGGGCTGTGCAGGAGCCTGGCAAAGAGTTGGCAAGTGCTGGGGCAGGGACTGAGCTGCTCTTTTGCCCTTCACATGTTCCCTGCCAGCACTGCCAGACCACTGCCATGAGACCAAGATACAGTCACAGCATCCAACCATGCACCAGGAATGGTCCAGTGGCCACCAGAAGCCTCCTCTGGTGGCATCAGCATCACAACCAGGACGACCGTATGAGGTGTGCACAGGACCAGGCGGGCAGTGCACCCACAGGGTGACATGGGCTGCTGCTACCTGAGCTTTGTGTTGATCTGCAGGGCCTTGGCTAACATCTTGGCCCCTGTGTCCCCCATGGCGTTGCCGCTGATGTCGAGAGCGATGAGGCTGGTGTTACTGCCCAGGGCACTCAACAGGACGTTGGTTCCCAGCTTGAGGCGCGATTCGGCCACAGATAGGGACTGGAGATGCTGGAAAGGGGACAAAGAGGGGGAGAGGTGGCCAGGACATGTCAGGATGTGCATCACTCCTGCAGACACAGCCTCCATCCCCATCTGGCATCCAGTGCTGGCTTTGGGGAGCTCAAGTCATGCTGAACCCCCCAAAAAAGGAGGGCAATAGGTGCTTAGGCAACACCCTGGATTTAGCTGAGATGCCTGGCAGGCAGAGAGGAGGAAAGAGGTTTTTTTGGAAAGCTGGGCTGCAGCCAGGTTACACCAAGCATCTCCTCGGTGCCTTTAGCCAGACACAGGCTCCTGCGTCCCCAGACAAACGGGAACAGCTCTTGCTTCTCTGTCTGAGCATCTGCCTCAGGCGGAGGAAAACAAGAGCAGCAAGATTTGAATGGCAGTGGGAAGGAGGGAGGTTTGGTCCCAGCCCATGCTGGGAGGGATCTGGATGGCACCCCGGCTCAGAAGCTGCACGGTGGTGGCAGAGGGGCTGAGGGGACAACTGGGATGGTTGAGGACAAGCCGGACTTACACAGTCATCCTCCTGCGTGAGCTGCACGATGCGGTGCAGAACATCCAAGAGCCCATCCCTGGGGGAGAGGTGGGGGGGTTAACATGCATCCCACACACATCCCACGTGCAATGCCTGGGGCAGCTGGCAGAGCTCATCCTCTCTCCTGCTCTTGCCCGAGGCTGTGCCCTGCCCCTGCAGCACCCGCGGTCCCATGGGGACTGTGCCAGGAGCAGGTGACAGTCCCCCGCAGCAGGAGGGGGGGAGCAGGCAGGATGAGCAGGCAAGCCCTGGCATTCCTGACCAGCCCGTGGGTTTGGATGGGGAGAGAGAGGTGAGCTAGGTGCCAGGACAGCTCCTGGCCCAGGCACTGTGACTTTGCACTTACTTGGATTTGATGTTGAAGTTTTTCCCCAGAGACACGTGCCTAATGGACTTGCTTCTGCCGATGGAGAGCACCAGCGTCACCATGTCAGGGTCGAAGCCTGCGAGAGATGGGAGACACCCACTGGGATGCTCCACGCAGTCCAGACCACAGAGGTGGCACCAAGGTGGCGGGGTGAGGCCCGCAGAGCCACCGAGCTGCCACCATGAGATGGCAGAGAGATGCTCAGGGCAACTCTTGAGCATCTTCCTCCTTTTCAGGGCTCCCTCCAGGAGACCAAAGACCTGTGCAGAGCCAAGGTCACCGGGGAGTGACCAGGGTTTCTGGGCACTTCTACTATTTGGGGTGACAAGGCTGTGCTGAGCTATGGGGAGTGCTTAGAGAGCTAGACATGGCACTTGCTTTCTGCCACCCCACAAGGATGTGCCCTCCATCACTCCCCCACCACCCCGGACGACATGGGAGGAATTTTCACAGCTTGCAGGCAGCTGCCAGCACTCCTGTCCTCACAGCTGCAGCATTCCCAGGGAAACTCAACAAGGTGACATCCTTCCCACAGGGCAGGGACACGGGCAGGGATCTGCTGCCCAGCTGCTCTGCCAGCCAAGTGCAAGAGGCACCAGGACCCACCTACAGGTCTGTCCCTCCTGCACAGAGCTGCTCTACTGGGAAAGCCAATGTATAAGCAGATTTTGGCAAAGGCTGGGCAGAGATTTTGGATAAAAGAGTGAGCTGTTGGAACACTGGTGGCCCGAACAGGTTTTTGAATGACTCCGAATCACGTCAGCTTTCCCAGAACCATCTGGCTGTGGAGGAGCTGTGTGGCCTGCTGTGAGACCTTAGCAAGGCTGCTTTATGGTTTGGGGCCTTTTAGGTGAAATTAAGAGCTGGCAGAGGTGATGTCTGTGATCATTTGAGCTGCTCACCCATGGCTTGGGAGGCCATGGCAGGAAAAGGTTAGCAGCAGAGGCTGCAAACGCCTGCAGAGAGGAGTTTCAGCCCAGGGAGAACTTTCCAGTGCTTTAAACCCTGAGCTAGCAACGCCAGATCACCTCGGATTCAGTGACCTGAAGATGCTTATAACCAAGAAGGATGTGAAATGAGAATTTTTGGCAGGTCCTGAGGCAGGTGGGGGGTGAAGAAATTGCCCTACGCCGGAGATGCTTTCTCTCTGAATGAGGGGAGAGGCAAAGGCCACCACTGCTGCCCACCACAGGATGCAATGCTAGAAGGTGATGGAAGAGGCCTGGCATGCTGGGAAGGACATGAGCAGAGTGAGAAGAGCACATGTAAGGACTGCCCACCTTGGGGAAGGTGGGGAGGTGGCTGGTTTTGGGGGTAAAAAGCCATAAAAGCCGGACAAGGTGGTAAATTCTCAGGCAGGAATCCACTGCTGGCCATTGGGTGCCTTCATCCCCATGAGACACAGCCCAGGCTGCTGCTGCTGAAGGACTTTTACAGGTGACAAGCACAGTTTAACGTCACGTTAGCCAGCGTGGTCGAGAGGCAGGCAAGAGCAGCAGACCCGACCCATCGCCCTGGGACTCCTACAAGTTCAGGAGATGCTGTGGCTGAGCTGGCCATGGTGGCTGGACCTGCAGATGGAGGAGATCTGTGTGGGGAAAAAGCAACCTACCGTTGTCAGACAAGTCCAGGTCACTGATGGAGCTGGCATCGGGGATGAGATCCTGGATGACTTGGGCCCCCGCTGATCTCAGCTTGGAAGAAACAGCAAGGTGTCAGTACAAGGGGAGGTGCTGAGCCCTGCAAACGAGATCCTGCTGTCGGGAAGGTCACCCCAGCCCCACAGTGGACAGGGCACGGACCTTCCCACACAGGGACTGAGCCTGCCACCACCCCTTGAGTGCCACAATGGGACCCCCTGGCTGGACTGACAGCACCCATGGGTGCTCACCTCACAGTTGCTAAGATCCAGGCGCAGGTCACTGATGTGACTGTTGTCTGCCAGCCCTTGCAGCAGTGCCCTGGAAAAGTCACCAAAGCCACCCATCAGTGTGAGCAACGGAGGCACCAGCACCCCCTGTGGGGCACCCCCAGTGGTCCACATAGTGGGAGCGAGGTGCCCTTCCCAGAGCTCTGCCTCTCCCAGCCCCATCCATCCTCTCTGCCAGCCCCCTCAACATACAAAACCCCGAATGAGGTCCCCCAGACCATGCTCCTTTCCCCTTGGTGGGCTCCCAGCCCCACCTCACCTTACAGCATCCGCTGGCACCTTGGTACCCGCCAGAGAGATGTGCTTGAGGGCACAGGCCTGGCTGAAAAACTCCTTGATGTCAGGGGAGATGGTTTTCACCCTCCTGAAAAAGGATGGGCACAACATGGCATCATCTACTGCCCAGCACCAGCCACCCCCCCTGGTACTGCACTGCCCCTCCTCGCTGCCCCGGGGCTTACCTGTGGGAGTAGAGGTTTTTGGAGAGATCCAGATGGACAAGGCTGGTGTGGCACCCATGGACCAGGGATCCGAAGAGCTGCCGGGGTGGGGATGCGAGCCATGTCGAGGAGGACCCAGGCGGCGCTGCAGCCCCTCGCACAGCCCCGGGATGGATGGGTGATGGTATGGGATATGCTGTGGGAGGTGCTGAGGGGGTCTGCCCTTTGCTGGGGCTCCCTTCCTCCTCCTGCTGAACCCTGACTCCCCCAACCTGCCCACAGCAGCAGGCACAGAGTGGGGCATCGCTGGGCTGGCTGCTGTGTGTCCTGTCCCCACAGCCCTGAGCCAGCTGGGATGGGGTGGCAGCACACTCCAGCAGCCTGGCACTGTTTGGGGAGGAGGACTGAGGGCAGGGGCTCGCTGCCAGGACCCCCTGTGCAGGTACTCACAGCATCCAACGGGCAGTCCGTGCCGGCCAGGCTAAGGTGGGAGAGCGAGCGGCACTGGCGGAGGAGGCTCTGCAGGGTCTGTGGACAGAGGGCTCAGCAGCTTCACCCAGGACCCTGACACCCCCCCACCCACCTGCAGCCCAGAAATCCCAGCTCCAGCCTGCCTCCTCCCTCCCGCTGAGCACAGGGATGAACCCTGCACAGAGGGACCCAGCCCTGTGTCCCTCACTTCTGGGATGCCTCCTTGATCCAGGTGACATCTCCCACCCTCCCACAAGGAGATGCATGGGGATGTCCCTAGTGCATCCCCCAACTGCCCCTGAGTAGGCAGGAAGGTGTCACAGCTGTGACTTCCCTGTCCCTAGGGTGCTGCAAAGCAGGGTGCAGACCCCAGGGGACCAAAGCCATCAAGCCCATGAGGAGGACAGAGCTGGGGTGGTGTCACCCTATTGCAGCCTGGGCACTCACACTGATGTCGTCCCCAGCCAGAGCACCGGGGTTTCCGGAGAGGTCCAAGTGCCGGAGGGAGGATCCAGTGGCTTTGTTGTCCGTCAGGGCCTTGCATAACGTGCCCATCCCTGCTCGAGGACAGGAGGAGAGATGGATGCCCATGGGTCCCCTCCACCAGTGAAGGCCATGGAGCAGAGGAAGTGGCACTTTGCTACAGTTGGGGCAGTGGGACAGCACATCCTTGAAGATGCCCTTTCTAGGGTGTCCCTGCAGCCCCTCCAGCCACCCCTTTGGTGCCAGCTTGTCTCCAAGCACCGCTGTGCCCAGCCTCCCAATGGCCCCTGGGCAGAGAGCGAGATGCTGGGCTGTACCTTTGGCAGTGAGCATCGTCCTGGCCAAGCTGAGACTCTGCAGACCCTTGGGACTCTTCTCCACGTGCCGGCTGAAGGCGATGATCCCTGATGAAAGAGCAGAGAGCCTTGAGTGGCCGTGCCAGCACAGGTGGGTCCACCCATCCCACCATGAGCTGCAGCCCCTTGGGCAGGGGGCAGCTGCCAGGGGGATCTGGAGTTGAGCATCAGTTGTCATGGGTGGAAATTCATCCTGTCCCAGCAGTTGGGTACCTCTGTCTTCCAGCTGGTTGCCAGCAAGGTTGATGGTGTGCAGGACAGAGTCGGGATGGTTGCTGAGCACCTGGGCCATCCTCTGCACAAAGTCACTGCGGGGAGAAGGGTCACCTGTCTGAGCAAGCTACGGCCACCTCCAGGAGACACGGTGGCCAACCTTGTAGCCTTATGGGGACGTGCCACCAGCACCTGTCCACATGGCAGAGCTAGCTCCATCCGAAAGCAGAGCCTCTGCAAGGGTGGGTGATGCCCACTAGCCTCGACATCGGTTCATGGACCCCGTGCTCCATGCACAAGGGGAGCACCACCAGGCTGCTGAGACTCTGCTCATCCCCCCGCCAGGGCCCTGCAATGCCTTCACTTACGCTTTCAACCCGCTGTTTTCCAGCACCAGTTCCTCCAGCGTCACCGATTTGCTGAGCATGTAGAGCAGCTGCTCTGAAATCTCCTGGTTCTGGCAGGGGAGAAGAAAGCCTTTGTGGAAACCCAGCCATCTCCAGCACACCCAGCGCTGTGGTGCTGGCACTCACCAGCCTGAAGTCCTTGCAGGAGAGCTTGGTGAACCACAGGTTGAAGGACAAGGCGGCAATGCTCAGTGCCACATCTCTGCAGGGTGACAAGGATGAGATCAGCCTGATCCCAAATGGGTGCCCCAAGACACCCAACCCCAAGACAATGTTCAGCGGAGCAGGACTGGGGTCCATGAGTTTAAAGCATCCCGTGAACACAGCTCAGCTTCCCCAGGTTATTCCCTCGGGGAGAATAAAATTAATCAAAATATTTGCATGCTTCTGACAAAACCTGATTTTTTTCTTTTTTTGCTTTTTAATTCTGAGCTCTTCATGTGAAGAACAACAGAAGGTTTTGCTTGCCTGGAAACAAGTCTCAGCTGAACCCCCGCTCCGTCTTTCTCGGGACGAAGACGTGTTTGAGCCCCAGGGGGACGAATCCAGGCACAGCCCGAGCTCACGGCCCCACTCGGAGGTTGTGACCCCGTAACAGTGCTCTGTTACACATATTTACACATGTGAGGGGGAGCAGGGCTGGCTGCTTTGCATAGGGAAACACCTGACAGCCACGAGGTGCCAGAAGCCGCCGTGATGTTCGTTTTTTCACCTCCCCAAGCAGCTCGCAGGCTTATTGAAGCGTTACAAATGAGCAGGGGAGGCTGCCCGGTGTCTGGGGGCTGTGCCCCATGAGACAGCTTGTGGTGTTTGGTGCAGCGTCAGCCTGCAGATGTGGCATCCTTGGGGTGTGTAAAGTGATAAAAGCTTCTAACATGAGTGGAGGAGGGCGTCAGGCCACCCCTGCCATGAACGGGGAGGATGGGGACAAGCGCTGGCGTGGCACGTGGCACGGCTGGGGACTCACCGGCTCTCCAGGTGGCTGAAGTCCAGCAGGTTGAACTCCCGGCAGTCCTGGCTGTGGTAGATGTTGTCCACGTCCTGTCCAGATGGACAGACACCTGGGTCAGTGGAGGGATCTGAGCCCTTGGGGACCCTCCCCTGGGGAGCCCCTTGCCCATATCCCGAGGCTGAGACCTTCCCTGCTGCTGCTACATGTCCCAGACTGGTGGGATGGCTTGCTGGGTCTTGGACTCCTTCTGCAGGGACTACCCAGAAGGTGACAACAGACCCCCAAGGCTGGTGGGAACAAAAGGTGTGGGGAGAGGCAGGGCTGGAGTCCCAGAGGAAGAGGGAGACAGCTGGTCATGCTGTGGCTGGGTCCCAGAGGAGTTCTCTGCTAGGGACACCCAGCATTCCAGAGGCTCTCCTTACGTGACAGTCTGGGAAACAGCCTGGTCCAAAGCATCTCACCCCTACCTGCACTTTGAATCCACCCCACCATGGAGCAGGAGCACTCAGACCAGGCAAAACTGCAGTTCCCAGCTCTGGGATGTCCCTAGGATGCTCGGCATCCCAGCAGCCCTGTGAGCATCCTGCTCCTCTGCCCGCCAAGCGACACACTGTCATTGTCTCTTCTCCATGGGACAGACCAGCTTACCCACTGGATCTCCTCGCGGAAGGCGAAGCTGTTGTAATCACATAAAGCAGCGTAGGTCTCCGAGAACCCCCCTGCAAAGAGAAGGCAGTCTTGGTAGGCAGACCTTCCCACAGGAACATGGAGACCACCTTTGGGGAGGGCAGAAAGCAGGAGAAGGATGATGGAGATTCTCCTTTCCCTCCTCAAAGGGGTCAGGGTGTCCTGTGGGGTCTGCTGCCAGCCCAAAAGGGATCACACAGCTCCAGGGGCTGCTGCCTGATCCACATGGATACCACAGGAGGTGCATTGCATGGTGACAGTGGAGGTGTCCTACTCCAAACCACCCCAAACCAGGTTATGGGAAAAGCCCCTGGCTCTGCAGCAATGCTGTACGAGGTGGGTGGAGGCATCTATGGCTGCACGTCCCCAGGGGTGGACACTGTGCATCCTCGCACCACAGCTCTCCTGCTCCTTTCTGGGGAGCCACATCCCCTCAAACCTGCTCCTGCCCCGTGGGATGGGGTGGGCTGGTGGAAAGCAGACCCCACTAGCAGGGCTCCTTCTGACCTAAGCCACCATAGGTGCCCGCAGCAGAGGTGGGAGCTGTCAGCAGAGCTAGTGTTGATGGATGCTGGGCTGCGATGGTCCCCAGGGTGCTCCATCCCTCCTGGCCCACCCTGGGGGAGATGCTGGGGGGGGCTTACCACAGGGCCCAGGGCTGCTCTGCAGCATTTCCTCCAGCGAGTCTGTGATCCGCTGGATCCTCTCGTACAGGTTGGGAGGGGAGTTCTTGAGCAGTGTCCTGGGGAAGGACCAGAAGGGTGGCGTGGTGGTGGGCTGGGAGAAGAGTGCCCCCACCCTTTATGCTTAGCTACAGCCCCTGTGCAGGAGGGTGACCAGAAATACTCTTCCCAACATTACTGGGCAGCAGGGTCTGTCCTCCATCAGTTTGCTTTTCTCCCGCTACAAGGCACTAATTGTGACCCCATCCCATATTTGGGGCTTTTCTGAGCAGAGTTTGCTCTGGTACCTACACAACTACCCCTGAGGAGCAGAAGACCTTTACCCAGGGGATGAGTCTGGAAAGACTTTCTTAAGTGATACGGTGACATGGATGACAACTTGCTCCAAATCATCAAAGGACATGAACCAGAAGGCATAAGATGCTGCATCCGTTTCTATGACAACCTGTGGGGTCCAAAGGATGGGAGATGCCTGAGCGAGCTGGCAGCACACAGCGTCCCCAAGCCCCCAGACACAACGGTGACAGCCACCACCTCCTCACTGCAAACACCCAGCCGAGGGTTATAAACCCAGCCAGAGTGCTGTGAGCCCAGGGAAGGCTGCGCATCAGGAATCGCAGATAAAACACATTTAAGAGATCGGAATGTGCCAGAATATGACATAAACGTCCCCAGAATTCAAGCTAAGGCAAAAGCAGCTCAGAGAGTGGAGGGCAGAGGAGCCTCGGTGCTGCCTGCAGCAGCCGCGGCTGGAGGACGGAGCTTTCCTCCTCCCTCAATTTATCTAATCAGGTTTTGAGGCTGTTTCAGCTTTTGGTTCCTACCAGGAAAAATAAATAATAAAAGAATCCCATGGCAACACGCTCCCTGATTTAATTACAGGCTGATTAAGGCGTGGGAGCGAGATGACAATTATCTGCCGGCAGGACTGCGCTTCCACCGGCGCCTGGGGCTCGGCCCTGCCTGCGGATCGCTAACCCCGGCCCTGCCGTGTCCCACCCCGGTGTCCCACCCCCCTCCACCCTGGGGTCCCCCAGCGCCCCTCGCTCCCTGCCCAGCTCCTCTCTGCTTCTCCCCTGGAGCCACGCAGCCCGCCGAGCAGCACAAACCCTGTCTAGAGGCTGGGGCCACCACCGCCAGTGATGCTTTAACGAGCAGGAGACAGACAAGGGGTTAACGAGGAGGGCAGCCCTGTTTTGGTGGACACATCGGAACCAGGGCATCCCATTCCTCTCCTCGGCGGCGCCCACCCTGGCCCCTGCCCTACGCGCACGCCTCTCTCTAAGAGGATTAATGGGGTTTAAAACACCCTCCTGCTAAATTTGGCTTCGCCTCCGTAAGCCAGCAGCTGTTTGTCACCTTGTCCCTGCCGAGTGCCACAGTCAGGCACTGCCGGTGGCTGCTGGCAGGGAAGAGGTGCAGGCACCCACGCTGGCCCCAGCACCCCTGGGTGCCTTCCCACACCTCCAGCCCCGGGCAGTACCCCAGCAAGGCTGTCAGAGGATTTCTCCAGAGGTGGTAAAGAGAGAAATACCCCACAGAGCTCTCACAGATCATTACTGGGGAACCTCGATGGGCAACGGGGAGCAAGGACACCCCCAGACCCCACAGTGGGCTCTGGGCCAGGGTTTGCCATGCCGGGAGGTGGGCACAAGGTGGGGTGGGTGCCCAGGTTGGGTTTGCTGCGGGTGCTGGTGCCACTCACCAAGCTGGGCTCTCGCACCGTCATCTCCCTCACCTCCAGGAAGCTGAAGCTGCTCTGAACCTGTGGGTTAGAGGAGCTCCATCAGTGCTGGGGTCCCACCCTTCCCCACACCCTGGGCAGTGCCCAGCCATGCCCCCCACAGCCTTCACCAGCGTCCCGACCCAAACCCCCTCCCCTTCACCCCATCCTCCTCCTCATCCTGCTTCTGAGAGCTCTCAGACTCGGTGGCCTGGGTGATGCCCCCTGGGAGCCACGGTGCTCTACCATGGCACGGGGTCCCCAGCACTTACCCTCACTGGCAGCATCACCGGCAGCACGTAGGCTCGCCAGGGCGTCAGCACCTAGGCAGGGGAACATCAGGGTGACAGGGGACTGGGGTGACACGCAAGCCACGAAGTGGCTGCTTGGGGAAACCGGGAAAGCAGGAACCGGGCTGGACTCTGCACGTACCAAGACACAGTCGTCATACTTGGATTTCACCTGCAGCTGGACGCTCATCACCATGAGGACCTTCTTTGTCCCCAGGAAGGCAGTGATGCCCTCTGAAAAAAACAATGTTCTCACGAAGTGAGGTGGCTGAAGCCACTCCTGGTCCTCTCCTGCATGTTGTGCTCCCTGGGGACACCCTCCCCAGCATCCCTGCCTGAATCAGCTCCTCTCTACCCACCCCCGATGGGCAGGCCCTGGTTGCTCTCTCAGCTGAGCCATGCACTTCTTCACCAGCTTTGGGTCTCTTTGGCTGCTTGGGGGATAAAGCCACCTCCTCACGGCCACCTGCAGCCTGAACCACGGACAGGGCTTTGGGGCCACCCCGTTGCCCTCTGCGCACACGCTGCTCGGCTTTCGGGGCTTTGTTCCAGGGCGTGCTTTGGGTTTTGTTAGGAGAGTTGTCATTTTAACCCAGTGCAGAACATTTTGCGTCTCTAGGCCAGGGTGACACTGCACAAGCTGTGGAATAGCCTTGTTCACCAGGACCTGGCATGGAGCAACAGCTGGGCCCTGGTTTCTCTTCCTTCCCTCCCAGATTTACCACCGGGCAGTGGCTTGGTGCCCACGCCCTGCCTCCCCACGGTGCAGCCAGGGATCTATTCTGCTTTTGCATTTTTTGGGGAGAACTCTCTCGGCCACGATGTGCATGGGTGGTCGTGCACACCAACCTCCCTGTACGTGCAAACCAGTTGCTCCCACAGCCACCACAGAGCAGCGTGAGCATTGCCTCCCCACCTCTCCCTCGGACAAGGACCACAGCCACCCATCGCCCTGTGAATCAAACCAGGATTTCACAAGGGTGCTGAGAGCCCTGTGGGTCCAGTGGCATGAGCTGAATGTCCTCAAGGACCCATCCTGGCAGAGCCAGGTCCTGGGGCTGCGGGGACACAGCAACCCAGCTCCTTCCCACCAGCCTCGGTGGGGCTGCAGCACCCCAAGACCTCCGTGGCCTTTTGCTTTCTCAGACGAGGGGAGGCTGGGGGCAGCGGTCCTTCACAGCCCCCGCACTGCTGGGGAGCTGCCAGGGACCCCCAGCCCAAGGGAGCGAACCCACAAACCAGGCACGGAGAACCACGTCGCTGAGGAGTCAGCCTGGCACCCGGGGATGCTTTTGGCCTGAGCAGCATCCTTAAGCTCTGGGGCCCCCAGACCCTGCTCAAACCCCCCTGAACCACAGCTGCTGCCAACGAGGAACCCCAAAGTGGCTCTGCCACCCCTGGCACAGCAAACCAGGCCGAGCAGGCCCCGTACTGGCACTCTCCATGTGGCATCGGTGCCCCGGCATGGGGTGACGCTTACCTTGCAGCTCAGCGGGGATCCCTCCGGGGGACGCAGCCATGGTTGGGAGCAGGGGGTCACCCACCCGCCCAGGGACGCAGGTGTCAGGGCAGCATCCCTGGGTGCCGCGGGAAAGGCGCCCTGCTGGGAGGAAGCACTGAGGTTACCAACTGGCAGCGCCGCCTCGGCACCTCCTCCCCCTCCCGGGCTCGGTGCCTCTTCCTGCCCCGGCAGGGGACATTCACCCCGAGCAAGAGAAGTGAAAGCGAGGGCACCCACGGCCCATCGGCCCCGGTGGGAGCAGAGGACATCCCTGCCCAGCCCTTCTCCTCCTGCTGGGCTTCACCTGGGCAAGCAGGACACCGCACCAGTGCCTCCCAGCCAGGAGCAGCAGCATCTCCCCGTGGCTCCAGCCTTCAAGGGTTGAGGGTCCGTGACCTCTTCCTGCCCTGCAGCCCCCCGAGGTGGTTCACAGGGACGTATTTCTGCCGAAAGTGAGCATGAAAAGGACAGCTCTACTCTTCCCCAGCGCTGGGAGGTCAGCCCAGCCCCATCACCTCACACCAGGCATCTGCGAGGGGAGTGAACAGGCTTGGGGCTGGTGCCCGCTGCAGGGAGGGCTTCTGCAGAGCAGAAATAGCCTGGGTGTCACGCCAAAATGACAAAACCACTGCCCCAAGGCAGAGGCTGCTGGCCTCCTTGGAGCAACAGCACATCATCCACTCTGCTCCCCAGGGAGGTGTCCTGTGCCCCACACAGTGCTGAAGGACTTCACTGGACCCAGCATCTCCTCTGTTGGCTCAGGTGGCCCTAGCAGAGACTCAGGAGAAGGTGCTGAGGGAGCCAGCAGCCAGGGTCCTCATGATCAGCATCAGATGGAGTGGAGGGTGCCAGCTGCCTTGTCCCCTTAAATTGTCCCTTTTTGACAAACCACCAAGCTCCAGGATGCCTGAGCTGCAATCTTCCAACCGAGGGCTCCCAGAGGTGGAATAACTCAGGGGAAGGAGATCCCTGGAAGGGCTGGGCCATGTTGCTCTCCTGCCACACGTACCTTGGGCCACAGAGCTTCTGAAACCACCTTCCACGTGACAGCGAAGGCAGGAAGCCATCTCCCTGCAGGGATGGCGTCTCCACAGAGCCCGACCACAACACACAGCAGCTCTTCTCAAGGAGGTAGCTGGGGAGAACATGGCCAAGGGCAAGGACCAAGCTCTGCCAAGGCACCTCCTTGAGCCGCCTGAGCTACGTCAACAGGCAGGTGAGCACCATGAAGAGGAAGGGCACGGGGTTCACCACCCTGTTCACCACCACAGAGAGAGTGCCCATCACCGGCAGTTTTGGCTTTTCCAGGATGACAGGAGAGCAGGCTACTGGTATCTGGATGTCTCAGAAGGGGCACCAGGTCCCAACTTTGTCATGGAAGGACATTCAGAACATGGAGAGAGCAGCTGTCCCCTTGCACCCATCAGAAGATGGCTTCTATTGAAGCCCCAAAGCACAAAGGAGCTCCAGGCAAGCCACATCCCAAGTTCATTCCCCAAAAGTACTGGGCCCCACATGCTGGAACGTGCTGAGCCTCAGTGGAGCAGAAGATCTACCCCAGGAGCAGGGCAGAGGAAGACATCTGTGCACACAAGCATTCCCTGCCTGTTGTGCAAGCCCAAGCATGTCAGGATGTCCAGAGCAACCCACCTCTGTCTTCCCCCACAGAGGACAAGGGCTGGGCATTTTCAGCTCTATCCTAGAGTGCCAGGACCTTCCCAGGAAGAGGTCCTGGTGCCTCTCTCCATCCCTAGATCACCCTTGGGGAGTTGAAGCACTTACCATGCGCTGGGGCAACAGCAGGAGCTCTTTACCCCTGGCTCCAGAACACCACCTCATCCTTCCCTCTGCCCACAGCTCCCCTCCCAGCTGCTCTGTTGTGCTGATACGGGCACTCAGGTGTCCTCCCAGTGACAGTGACCGTGTCCCAGGTGCTCTCACAGTGACAGCTTCTCCCATGGCTCTCAACCACCACAGTCTCCTTGAGCGGTGTTGGCTCATGGTTACCTCTGGATCCAACCTTCTGTTCTAGACTGGGCCAGCCAGGTTGCTCAGGGCCATGCCAGGCTGAGATGGAAACATCTCCAAGGATGGAAGCCTCAGAGCCTCTCTGGGCACCTTTTCCAGTGTTTCACCACACTTCAGGCGAGAAAGGTTTTCCTTCATTTGAGCTGGAGTTGCCTCTTACCCTCTCACTGTGACACCTCCTAAAGGGTTTGGCTCAATCTTCCCTGCACTCTCCCATCAGCTATTTGCCACCAGCAGTAAGGTCTCCCCGCACCTCCTCTCCTCCAGGCTGGTCACACCAGTCTCTCATGGCCTCTCCTCATCCATCTTGAGCTCCAGGGGCAACCATCCTGGAGGCCTCCATCAGGCTCACGCCAGTCTCTTGCTGGTTTCTTGCACTGGGGAGCCAAGATGAGACCAGTTGGCCCTACAAGTGACCCCTGAGGAACATGAACAGCATCAGTTAGACATTGCAGGGCTGACCGCGCTAAGCATGGCGGCCCAGCCAACTTTCCACCCACCCAGTAATCCTCCTCTCCTCCCGGTGTCTTCAGTTCTTCTGTAAGGAGGCTGCAGAAGACCATGTCAAAAGCCTTGCTAAGGTCCAGATGAACGTTCACTGCTCTCCCCATGTCCACATGGCCAGCCACCTCCTTGAAGAATGCAAGATCTTCCTTCATACCCTTCTTGAAGACATTTGCCTTTTTCCAGGTGTCATGAACTTCCCCAGATCACCAGGACTGTTCAAAGGTGACACTGGCTGGTTTCCTCATCACCTTCAGATGTTTCCCTCAGACTCTGCCATTAGGCTTGGGCCCTGGGAGGTCTGAAGAGAGATCTCACCAGGCAAAACTAAGGCAAGAGCAGCACTGAGTACTTTGGTCTTTTCCACGTCCTTTGCTGCATTAAGGAGCAGCCCTGCATTTTTCCAAAGCCTTCCTGCTACTGCTGAAACCCTTCTTAACACAGAAGCTGTTGGGTTTGTCCTTCACGTGCCTCTCCAAGTCCAGCTCCAGCTGAGCTTTAGTTCTTCCAGCTCCATCCCTGCAGGCTCCAGCAATGTCTGCTCCTTCAGGGCAGCCTGACCCTCTTTGACTTGCTGCATGCTTCCTTTTTCCCTTCCTGCTTGTCCACATCGACCTTCTACCACACTTGCCTGACTTCCTGCTGAAGACCTCCTTGGATTTTCCACAGCTCTGGCCCATATTTCAGTCTGCTCCTAAACACACGCCCAGACCAGCAAATTCACTGCAGCTCTTGCGCTGCTCCCACCAACACCGTTCAGGAGAACACAGGACAGCTCAGCCCACAAGCCTGGGCATGCCAGCACTACTTTGGATTGATTCTGCCCACCTTCCACGAGCCTTGCAGGAGTCAGGGAGCCTGGGAAACAAACTGCTCTGCAAGGGTGTCCCCAAATCCTTCACCTCTTAGAGGCTCTGCCAAAAGCTCCCCCCTGCCTCAGTGTCCCTGAACTACCTTTGTCTTCTCACATGGAGAATCATCTGCTACAGTGATATGAGGACAAAAGAGTAGAAGAGGTCATTGGAGTTTCTCCTCCAATGAGGCAGAAGAAAGCACGCCATGGTTTGTACCAACAAAACCTCAGCCTGACACCTTTGGCTGAAGAGGTGGGCTTGGACCCCTGCTTAGTAATGTATGAGGAGTTAGTCCCTCTAACCCGGGGAGCTCTCAGCCTCTGGAAGCCAAGGGAGCCCTTGGTCGGCTGCAGCAGTCACGCAGAGCCAGTCTCAGCCCCTCTCCATCCTGATGCCATTCTCCAGCACGCTCTCAGGACAGCAGCACAAGCACCAGAGATGGAAGCCAGGCCAAGCACCTGGCTAAGGGCATGATGCTCCTTGGATCCATACTAGCCCTGGACTTTTCACTCACAGTCCAGGTCATGGGGTACAGCTTTTCCAGCACTGGTATCAGGAATGGAGTTGAGCAGAAACATTCTGTCCATGTTCAGGCTTGAGATGCTGCCCTGAATGAGTGTCCCTGGGAGCAGGCTGGGATGTTGCTCTCTGTCTCTCCAGAGCAGCTCCACCAAGGGCACACCAGAAGCCTGCAAGAGAGGCACACAAGCAGAGATACCTGCCCAAAGCAGGAGCTCCAGCTCAAACCAAATAAAATCCAGGCTGCAGAGAGGACTATTGACTGAGCAAGCACAAAGAAACCAGGTCAACTGAGCAGACCGTGAAGTAACACACCAGGGTGAGGAAAAAGGAGGATGGCCACAGGGTGACTACTTCCATGCCTACTAAACCTTCTCTTGGGTCTCTGGAGAAAGCTTCAAAAAGCAGCCCACAATAATATGCCACTTAGAAATCGTTTTCGCAGACAAGCACAGCAGAAGTCACCAGCACTGGAGAGCAGGCTCATCCCCCCAGCAGTGGCTGTGCCTAGCAGGGCAGGAGCTGCCAAGGAGTAGAACACACCACCAGCAGATCAAAGACTACTCGAGAGCAACCACACCAGTAGCCTTTGCACAAACACACCCTTCAGGTTCTCCTCCTTTCAGCCCACCATCAAGCTGCTCACACGCAACCATTTTCTCCAGCTCCTCTGAACTCCGGAAGAGCTGGAAACACAAGCCTTGGGGTCACCCAGACCTGGGTACAACGGCACAAGCTGCTGCACATGGAGGTCTTGCAGCAGCATGCACGCAGACCAAGGGAAGCTGCTGCTACAGCACGCTCAACACCTTCTTGGGACACCACCACAGGTCACCAGTTAAAGCCACTGCAACGTCTTCTATGCACCACTTGTCAGCAGTGGGTTCAGCCACAGGGTCTGAACGATGATGGTGGCACTCCTACACAGATCCTGACGACACTTTCAGTTTTCCAGCTCACCACAAAGCCTCCCAAGCTCTAGGCTTATGCAAAATCACCTCCCCTTCAGAGCACCACCTCTGTCTGAAGCATTTTTGGGCTTATGAGTACACAAGGTCCTTGTCCAACTGAGAAAGTACCGGAGAATTCATCCAACTCTGCAGCCAGACCTGGCTCCTCCTCGCAGGAGCAGCCCTTACCTGTTGGACCCCTCCCATGCACTGAAACAACCCTCCATCCTGCCCAGGGTTACAGGCACAAATCTCCAGACAGCTGCTCTTGGCAAGTTTAAGGACCATCTTCCAGGACCAGAGAGAACTAGTCACCAAACAGCTACTGATAACTAAGTCTAGCAACTCTTGTGCTATTTAAGATTTCCATATTTATTGTGCCACTTGCAGCAGCTCCTGCCTGGTCTGAGGTACTGCCCTGAACTTACACAGCACACAGGCACCTGACTGCTCACTCAGCTGCTTTCACAGGTAACAAAGAGAAGACACCACAGAAACTACACCTCAGGAGCAGTCCCACTTCCCAGAGTGAAACAGAAGTAACATTCCTGCTGTCCAAACCATCACCTACAATCTTTTAAAACAGCCAAAGCAAACAAAAGCCAAGCTGCTCCAGCATTACTCCCAGCTCAAGCTGTAAATGCCAATGTTTTACATCACCTCCCTGCTGCACACTCCTCCATGCAGCCCAGCTGAGCACGCATCTCCAACCCCTGCTACGCAACAGGGCTGCTGCAAGGAAAGGGGGACCGTGCCCTGGCTTCACTGCAGTGACACCCCTTGCTTATGTGCACTCACCTGCAGCCAGCACGCAGCAGCACACTGCAGTTTAATGCCACAGCGACCTTGTACTCAGCACAGGGCAGAGGGAACACCCACAGCGAGGGAAGAGCTGGTCCCTGTCACAGGCCTGCAGCATCCTTCTAGGAGGAGCAGCTTTGCAGTCTGGAGATCACTGCCAGGGCACACCGTTCACATAACACAAAGAAAGCAGGCAGTGAGCACACATGTTAATCCATTATTATTTATTAGCTGTACAGCAGTATATTCTCCTTCCCAGCTTTCAAACCCCATTACATATTTTATAACAGTATTTTTTTTTCCCATGTTGGCTTCCTAAAATAATGAAAAATATCACACAGTACAGCTAAGTACAAAAATGCATCAACCTAGAGTCTGATAGCTAAACTGATAGCTCTCTTAAAAGCGATACATAGAAGAAAAATTTGTTTGAAATCAGCAAGACTGAGGCTCTATAAAAAGCTTACATATTTTAACATGTGACAGTTCATATACAGGCATCATTTGTATTTCACATTATTCCTTTTTTTTTTTTGTCTTTATCAGAGATCCAAAATTGTGTAATTACTGACCTATTAAAATTTCCTGGCCCAGGTTTTGAGGGCTGCAGTGACCCACTTATAAATCACCACTTCTGCCTTAACATAGGATTCATAAACACAAAATACAACTACAAGATAGAGCAAAGAAAATGTAGTCGTGAAATTATAACTCAAAAAGAAGGTTAACTATACATGTTTCAAATGCCAGTTTCGTGTGCTTCAAAACCAGGTTTCACATGTGGGTTTCTTTTGTTTTGCAAGCAACAGTCTGGGTACATCTCTTTATGTGATTGGTTATCCACAGCTTTTCCAACATTTACACTCTATCAATCCTCTTCTCACTTAGTTTGAAAGGAATTAAAAATACTGGGGTTTATTTAAACTGCATTTTTGCATACCTCTTAATTAATGGAAAAAGATTAAAATGTAAAAAAAAAAGTTATTTACAAGCTTGACCATTACAGAAATGCTTTGCAGAAAGCAAAGCATATTAAGGACAGAAACCAGTTGGAGCATGCCAAAACTACCGTGTGCAGCCGACTTGGAGAACTGGAGCTAGTCAGTGGGGAGAAAGCAAAAAACATTTTAAAAGTCTAGAATCCTCCCAAGTCTGCATTTACAGTTAAAAACACTACTGAGAGAAGGAGGCTCAAGGACTCTGGGAACTGGAAGGGTAAAGTCCGGAGTGGTTTACCACATACTCTAGTCAAGGCTTCCACTTTTGTATATTAAAACTTGGTGCATGTAAACACAGCCCTTGGACCAGCTTTACAATGCAGTTCAGAGCATAACTAAATCAAGCGTCTCAGAGGAAACCCTCAAGGACTCCAAAAATATTTCCTAATGTTCCATGATCCTGTAATGCTAACATAAAACAGCAAGTTCTAGTTAAATCACATTCTAACATCATTTTGAAGTTTTATTTCCCAGTATGTTTGGTAAAATGGTCTAAAATGATGCATTTCCCAAAGCCAAGAAAAAAGGTAAAAGGAAAAATAGATTTGAGCCGCTTAAACACAGCCCAGGCCAGTTCAGTCAGCCAGCGTGGTCGTCCTCCATCACCGGTCCATCATGCTGAGAATCATCTCAGGAGTGAGGTCTCCGTTGGGAGCTTCCACTACAGCAGGCTGAGCTTCCTCCTCTTCCTCTACTGCTTCTGCATCAGGTTCTTTCTTTACTTCAACTATAATATTTTCAATTTCACCAGTGTTCTGGTCTTCAACCTGAATGATTGCTGCAGCTAGAAGGGCAGAAAACAAAGAGGGAGGGGGGAAATGACATTTCTTTTACTGGTTCTAGAGCTGGGCTGCACACCTCACTAGGTAACTTTTTGGTGGGTACTTAAGGCACTTCCGTGGGTGAAGGTGGGGCTCACACCTCACATTCCCACCTTAGCGGGGAGCGATTCTACCTGCCTCGTCCACCCAAGAATTGAGCACCTATTTCCTCACCCCTGTATAAAGATGTGCTACCACTACAACAGATCCAGGAAGCCTTTGGATATTTAAGGTGTTATTCAAACAAAGGATTTTGTCAAGTAGTCAACAAACACAACTGTATCAATGTGTGGGCGTAAGGCAAAGCTTCAAATTCAGGAGAATCCAGTGATGTTCGTGATGAATTCGGTGTGAAACGTTCCCACAGGCTGCAGTTCTAGGAAGGCCACAGGACACACTTGTAGCACTGAGCAGCCAGGCAAGCCACTGGGGAAGCCACTGTCCCTTGAAGGAACAAATCTGCCCTTCCTGCTTTGTTCCTAGAATTTATTTACTTAAGGCTTCGCCCAGTTCTTGATGTCTATTCTTACGAAGAAAACTCCGTAGAGTTTTAACAGCTTCTGCACTGATGCTACACCCAGAGCTACAGGCCTGACACGAGTCCCTTTGTGGTAACACCTACAAGAGTTTACACAGGGCAGAACACCACAGCTGTTTTACCAGGAACTGCACTAGAGCAGAGACACCATAACTGGTGCAGAAAGGAGTGAGCTGTTTGGACATCAGCAAATTGGAATGATACTACAGAAAAAAAATAAATCACATCCTCTTATTTTAGCATGGTCTGAAGTGGTTACGTTCCCTCAGCACCAGGAAAGCCTTGCAACAAATTTCACTCCAAGGTGAGTTGGTAGCAAAGCAGAGACAAGTAGAGTTAGCTACTCTTAAAATAAGTTCACTTGAGGGAAGCACTTCTACAAGAAGTGCCACATCCAAGGAGAAAGCAGCCCAAGCAAGGTGTGTGACAGAAGCTTCAAACAGGGACTTACGCTGGGATTGTTTTGGTTGGGTGGCAGCTTTGCCTGGTGGCCTTCCTCTTCTTTTCTTACTGGGAGGTGGTGCAGGAGCCTCTTGCTCGACTTCTGGTTCGGCCTCAATTTCTACTGCTGTCTCCTCCTCGTCTTCATTATCATCCAAATCTGGTTCAGCATTTTCCTCTGTAAGAAGCAGAGGACAGTAAGAACAGTGTTTGTTTGCTTGCTGGCATCATTAATTTCATCTGACAGTAATACTTCATTAAGGGTTGAAAGTCATTGCAACATAAAGCACCAAGAGTTTCTGTATTCTGGGGGTTTATTTTAAACCCAAATATTTTCCTGTGTATGTGTACGCAAGTCATTAGTTACTGCTTCAAGTTTACTCAGCTGGTCAGATAGATGAGGAGACTGTCTGGGTAAGACTTCTTAGGAGTTTTATTGTTGAGTATCTGGGATTGGTCATGTTAGTGTAATGTGTTCTGTGAGAGAGCTGATTTACAAGGCAAACAACACAGAAAAGCAGGGATAAAGTTTCTGGCAGCTCTCTCCAGAGGAAACCATTTCCCGATACGGCCATCACAGTAAGAGCTCCATGGCTAAAAATACCCCAGCTTGCCTCGTCCATAGAGATGTTTGCCCCTTTGACTTCAGGGACAAAAATGCCTGTGTGCTTTGATGGGTTCATAATTATCTTTCTAGGAGCATTGACTGGACACTTGTTCACTGACAGAGTAGATCAGCCCACAGCCTTGTCCCACAGGGTCATATTTCATCAAGCACTATGACTTAATCCTGTGTAGTTTATTACTCAGTATGCTTCTTGCTGAGCTGGGTTACGGCCGGCTGGATGCCAGTGAGATGCCTTCACTGTGCTCCCCTGCTGTCATGGCCACAGGTCAGCACCAGGCAATGGCGGGTTGAGAAGTCTCAACCCCAGCTGAGACCGTTCCCAGTTTTCAGTCTTCTGAGTAAAAGGTGGTTGGAAAGCAGTAGCACAAACTAAAATGCAAGGGCATTTCAGCATAAAAATGGATTAGGATAAAAGAAGATACTGAAAGTCTTTCAAATATACTGTAGGTAGAGAAGCTCAATGTATGTATGAAAATATTTATTAAACTTTGATTTAAATAAATAGAGTGGCCAGCAGGACTAGTGATCATCCCCCTGTACTCAGCTCTGAGCATTCTGAGGCTGCACCTCGAATCCCGTGTTCAGTTCTGGGCCCCTCACTACAAGGAGGACACTGAGGGGCTGCAGCGTGTCCAGAGAAGGGCACTGGAGCTGGGGAAGGGTCTGGAGCAGAAGTGTGATGGGGAGCAGCTGAGGGAACTGGGGGGTTCAGTCTGGAGGAGGCTGAGGGGAGACCTCATTGCTCTCTGCAGCTCCCTGAAAGGAGGGGGTAGTGAGGGGGGGTCGGTCTCTTCTCCCAGGTAACAGTGACAGGACGAGGGGTGATGGCCTCAAGTTGTGCCAGGGGAAGTTTGTCAAGGCTTGCCAAGCACTGGCCCAGGCTGCCCAGGGCAGTGGGGGAGTCCCCATCCCTGGAGGGATTTCAGAGCCGTGGAGATGAGGTGCTGAGGGACATGGGGCAGTGGTGACTTGGCAGTGCTGGGTTAATGGTTGGACTGGATGATCTTAGAGGTCTTTTCCAGCCAAAACAATTCTATGATTCTATTTTTAATAAGCGTTTCATTAGGTAAATCTTCAGTTTAAACAAGAATGAAACACACCCACCTACAGAGAACCACCACCAAATCCTCATTCAAAAGTAAGCAACTCTGCTGAGAAAGGCAGCAAACAAGGCCTTTGTGGAGAAGTTGGTGGTACAGACTCTTAAGTCTGTTACCCTCACATTAGAGAGAACAAGTTGTCCTTCAGAAAGCAAAAGGAAATGTAATTATGTTAGATTACGCAATAAAAGCTCCTCTGCACATCCACAAAAGAGCTCAGAGTCAGTGGCAGGAGGGGGGACCAAATAATACAGCACTGGGCTACTCCAGGCCCATCAGAGGAGCCATCAGCCCATCAGGTCCCACCTGCACAATGGAAGGTGGGAACCCAAATCAAGGACTTGTCCATCTTGTCCTGGCTACTCCCAGCAAAGCCATCAGCCCCAGTATCCAGGCACGAAACCCACCAGCTCTCCAGAGCAGCTTTCAGACAGAGGTGGGGGGGAGCTGCTGGCTGGGGGTGGGACACAATGGGACACAGAAGGCAATTTTGGATCACACAGGACTACTTATGGGATGCTCAGATGAGTGGCTGAGGTGATCTGGGGAGGAATAAGTGGAGAAAAACTGAGGGTAAGAGGATAAAAGGGGCCAGTTGTACATCAATAGTAGTAGCAGCCACTGCAGTATCTCTATGAAACACCAGAGCTCAAGAGTGATCCAAGAGCAAGTCTTCTAGCCCTCAAGAACAGCAACGCCATACTTTCTCTGTTAAGCAGAGAGAAAACCAGGGAGCAGCTCCCAAACACTGGGACTCGTGTCCCAGACCTCAAAATCACAAGTTGAATGTGGCAGAACCACACAAAACTCGGGGTATTCTCATGCGTTACGGGTGAACACAGCCTTGCAGACCACTCACCTCACCTTCCAGGGCCATCAGCACCCAATTTACCAACCAGGGACCAAGAGGATCTTCCCTGACTTCTCTTCAAAGGCAGGACAGGTCTAACAATGCCCTTTCTAGTCAAAGGATTTCTGCTGGCACCTCCCATTCACACCAACTCTTTGCTGATTCCAGTCCAACAGTCCTCATGGCAACCTGTGCCTTTTCTGCAACTTTTATGTTGATAACTGAGTGTATTGTTCTACCTTTTCTTCTTCAGCACACTCCTTAGTTACCAGGTTAGCATGATGGACATGTTCAATGCCCCAAGCTAAACCAGAGCAGACAAAACACAGTAAGAGATGTCAAATAGGATATAATAATGTTTGTGCAGGAAAGTGATTGTCCTTAAACTTGGAAGTCACTTGACACAGTCACTCAAGGACTATCCCCCAAGCCAAATTTCTTTCATTTATTGGATGATATCCAGTGATAGGACAAGGGGCAACAAGCTGGAACACAGGAGGTTCCACATAAATATGAGGAAGAACTTCTTCTCAGTGAGGGCGACAGAACACTGGCACAGGCTGCCCAGAGAGGGTGTGGAGTCTCCTTCTCTGGAGACATTGAAAAACCCACCTGGATGTGTTTGGTCCTGTGTGACCTGATCTAGGTATTCCAGACTGTCTAATTTGGGGCACACAGGCCACATGGGAGACTATCATTTGCCATTTTTCTGTTTGCTCACAGCTTTGCTCACTGTTTTGAGGTATATTTAGCAGTCGCCAAAACTCATGAAACTGCAGATTTTGAGATAAGAACAACACTGAACAATGCAATTCTCCAAGCACATTGTTCAGACCTCTTTCTTCCTCACTGCCACTCAGCTCAATTAGTCAGTTCTTTGCATCTATCAAATAACTCCTGAGGACATCAACCCTGCCTGAGGCTGCAGGGACTGTCTCAGACGCGGAGCCTGAGCCACAATTATGCAATGCTCATCACTTCATCTAACAAGCATGGCTCTTGGCCAGCTTCTCCAAAACCTGTTTTGAATCCCAGACAGTATCTACTAAAGAAAATTAGGGGTTTTACAATAGGCTAAACTCCCTGGAAGCCTACAAATTAGTTGTGAGCAATTACATACCACAAGAACCCCAAGTTTTGAATGACCTTCCATCGAGGCACCCCCAAGATCTTGTCAACATTTTAAACAAACAACTAGCTACGTATGCTTTTTATTGAGCTGACTGTAATACACTTTTTCAAACACCTATACCAACATGAATTCAAACACTTATTTCTACGGAGCTTTTGCAGTCAAGGTTCGCACAATCAAGTTGACTGCACTCAGCTTATTTCCTATACAACCTGTTTGTCACATAAGAATTTCAGATACACATTGTCTACCTAGAAAGACCCCTGTTTTCCCAGCCTACACTCCTTGATTAATTACACAAAGCACTTCAGATAAAAGACTGCTCAGCCACACTGGTTTTGCTGAATCAGCTTTGAAGTGATTGGTCTTGAGACTCCACCTGGATTTTCCTGCTGAAGACTGAGTTTGTCCATAGAGGATTACCACTGAGTTTTTCCTTCACAGGTAATACCACAGTGATCATTATCTGCCACAACAGTTTCTCTCTTCTCCCTGTCCTGGAGAAGCTTACAGATAGAAGCGACCCTATTACGAATTGCACCTAGCCCATATGCTGGCACATTGGCCAGGAAGTCAGAGCCCCTCAAAAGCCATCTTCTCAACACCAGAACACAAGCAAATACACACATGAAGTGGAAGACACCACCAGCTCCTTGACCCTTTATTGTCTCAGCAGGCCCTTCACAACAGTCCATAGACTTGTTACCACTATCTCCACCATTCTCTTGGATGCTGCCAGCCTTCCCCCAGAGAAGCAGCCAAGCTCCTGAGCATGGGGGTTGGTTGGACGTGCCACATGTTGCCCAGCAGCAGTGAAGCGTGTGCCATTTCATAGCATCACACCACAGAAACAGAGTTTCCTCTGGGACACTGAAAACGTTACCAGAGAACTTCAGACAGAGAAGAGCATACAGCACAGCCCAGGAAAGGGACATCAGACTGTTTTTTCAACTACTCTGTCCTGGAAGAGGCCCAGGACAGCAGGATCCATACTATCCCTCGCAGGCAGTCACCTCTGTACCTGGACACCTACTACCATTTTTCACTTGCCAACTAGGTAAAAGCCTTCCAAGTGTCAGAACAAACCTGCAGAACAGGCAAACTAACAGCCCACAAACCCAGTGTATTACAGGCCTGTAATTCTCAGAATGTGCTGAGCTGTTTCTTACCACTGTCAGAAGAATCTTCTTTCTTAGACCGCATCTTTCTCTTTCGGCCACGTTTGCCCTTCTTCGTCTCTCCTCCATTCTCTCCTTCCCCACCATCCGGGCCAGAGCAGTTATCAGCATGTCTGGCCATTGTGTTCTACTCAGTAGAAGAGAAAACAGCACAAAAAATGCAACAGGCACTGAATTCAAGGTATCAGATATTCTGGCTCTGTACTTTTAAATACGTAACTTATGTCCTTTTTTTTTTTTAAAGGAAGACTATTTAGGGAAAACGGGTAAATTTCACTAACTTTACGAATAAAAGTTGCATTTTCACATTTGATGTCAACACTAATACGTGCTAGTACTAATTCTGAATTATACCAGGTCTCCCTCACAGAAAAAATCAGCATTGTGCCCTGTACGCCACTCATCTTTCCTTATGAGTAAACATGTTCCCCTCCCCTTGGCTAAAAGCCTCCTTCCACCCTACACCAATTCAAACCAGTCTATTCCCTTACCCTGCGAGTGAAGGTTTTGCCACACTTAGAACAGACAAAGGCAGCAGGGACAAAGTTGGGGTCGTGGTATCGTTTGAAGTGCATATCGAGGAGCTGTTTCTGACGGAAGGTTTTATCACAATGGCTACAGGCATAAGGCTTTTCTCCAGTATGGGTCCTTTTATGCATGACCATGTGCCGCTCCTGACAGGGACGAGTGAGACAGACAGGGATGAACTCCGACATACAGATATAGAAGAACAAATTTTCAGCTAAAAGACAGACAAAATTTTATCCCTAACATCAAGTAAAGGATGATTCCACAGGAATTGGAGAACATCTTCACTGATGGCATATTTAGTCCTAGCTACTTGCATCCTTATGGCCTCAAGTTACGTCAGGGGAAGTTTAGGTTGGATATTAGGATGAAGTTTTTTTACAGAGAGGGTGGTTGGGCACTGCAACAGGCTGCCCAGGGAGGTGGTGGAGTCGCCGTCCCTGGGGGTGTTCAAAAAAAGGGTTGATGAGGCCCTTGAGGCCATGGTCTAGTGGTCTAATGGTTAGGAATATGATGGGATAAAGGTTGGACTTGATGACCCTGGAGGTCCCTTCCAACCATAATTATTCTATGATTCTGTATGGACTCTTATCCCTTTGTCAACAGATACATCGAGGCTGTGACCGAGAAGGTCCTTCTCTACAGGGGAGCACTACACCAGCAAGAAGCAAAGGCCACTGAACTCTCCTTCACACCCTTCAAAAGATTTAGAAAGTTAATTTGATCTTGACAGCTGGTCAAACTTAACAGCTAAAATTTCCACCTCGTAGTTTCAGCTCGGGTTCTAACGCTCACCAGGGGTGCCAGTCCCACCAGCTCACCTGTCTGCAGGCGTAATCGCACTGGTCACACTTGAAGCGCTTCTCGTTCTTGTGAGACTTTTGATGCTGTATGAGGGCATACCGTTCATGAAACACAGCATCACAGTAGCGACACTTCTTGCCCTGTTCGATGTAGGAATGCTGCTTTCGCAAATGGACACCTAGGAGCAAAAGGATCAGGGGTTTGAATCACCATGGCATTCCAAGCATCAAAAACTATCCCTCCAGTCCCTCATCGTTCTTCCCTCCACACACTTGAGCTTAAGCAAAAAAAGTGAAATAGCATTTAGGATTCAACTAAAAACCTAAAAGAGTTGTAACTGAAAGCAACAAAACAATTCCTAGACAGAAAGGTTTTGCAGAAAAACACCATCAAGTTTTTCCACAGGATTCCAGACTTGGTTATTAATAGCAGATACATATGATTGTCAAACCGAAGTGTCTTGTGGTCTGTTATGTTTAAACTACTCTGAATTGCCTGGATGCCACCAGAAGCCAGGTAATACATTTGAGGAAACAGGATTTTCTGCAGGATTAGAAACCAGAGCAACAAGGCTAGAAGGCAACAGGGATACCAGCAGATAATCCCCAACAGAGGTTTTTAGTCACTTCTTTAAAATCCTCCAACTAAGAGCATATTACAGCTGCATGAGGTGGCTTAGGGTAGACGAAAGCATTATTAGAAGAAAAATTCTTCATAGCTAACATCAGTCTTCCTCTTGTAAATCAGCTCATTTGCTCTCGATACCAACTGGCTGCCATGCTCTCAAACTGCCTCTCGCTGTAGCACTTTACACCCATCTTTGTTGGAAGGGAGCCTGCCTTCCCATTACTTGGGTGATGTTCTGTTTATAGACAGAAAGTTCTGCCAAATCGTGGCTTCTTCCTTCTCCTCAGCTGCTCTGGGTGTGATATTATTTTTCACCTTCTTGTAGAACATAGGAGAGAGCTTGCCTGCTGGAATCACACTGGGTACTGCTCACAAGAGCAAGACTCTCCTACTGTAAGGACTCAGGGCTTTTGTGACAACTTGGTCTCTCCTACCCTGTCTGTGGCACATGGCTCCACAGACTGGAAAATTCAAGTGTTTGTTCTAGCTCAAGGCTTTCAGCTTGATGAAAATATCTCTGCATGAAACTTGATGGCCTCCGACGTGCAGGAGGCCAAGCCAAGGGACCTTTTGGTTTTTCAGACCCCAATCCATGTGCAGTTGTAATCTCAGTCAAAGTTCAATAAATGCCTCACATCTATGGGCCTGAAAACAGTAATTTGCCTTGTACACTTGGAAAACATGTTACGTTTTCAAATCATTTTTAAAAAATGAAAATGCTTATAGTTTGCAGCAGCTATTGTGAGAGCTGGGTTATGTGAACTCTAATTCTGGGGAAGGGTTTTATAGAATTTGCACCAAATGGTCACTTTTGTGAGATACATACCCAAGTCACTCTTTCTGGCTATAACAGTATCACAGTGAGGACAGTGAAATTTGGCCACATTCTCCGTGTGCTTCTGCAAAATGTGCATCTTCATGGTTCCGCTCTGAGTGAAGCGAGCATGGCAGATGTAACATTCATATGGCTTCTCTCCTTCAGTAGCAGAAGGAAAAAAAATAGCACAAGTCCTTTTATTAAAAAGAAATCTGACCAAAAAGCCCCAAACAAAACAACCTCCCAGAACCTTGCAACAGACAGCTAGTTCATAGCAACAGTAACTCCAGAAAGAGCTCAATAATGTCGCTCTCTCTAGAAGTTTTAGCTTCAGTATGCATCTTTCTACAAGGAGACTTGAGTTCAAATATAGGCAAATGAGTTAAATTCTTATTCCTACCCTGAGAAATGTATGGAAGACCTACAGGCAGGCTGCCAGAAGACAGCAAGTGCCATCAGATTTTTTGGGGCTGGGGTTTTTGAATGATTATATATATTTACACACACACACACACACACACACACAAGGGCATTTTTTTCCTTCAATTTTAGCAGTATGATTAACTTGGCACTCCAGCCACACTCTGTGCTAAAAAGATAGTAAATAAATGCTACTTCTAATGAAGGAAAAAAAAATAAAATTGGGATCTTTACAAACTAGCATGCATGAGATGCTTTTGCAATTACACTCAAGCATGAAACTGTAAATGGCTATAAATTTCAACTGCAAGTGGAATACTAATAAAGAAGTTTCTTATGTTCATACTAGAAGTACCACCTGTATTTTATCACCTTGCTGTCAAACTGGACATCAGAATCCTCCAAGCTCCTTTCTCAGTGCAGTAATTACTATCAGGTTACGAATTCACTAGCACTTAGGAATCATGGTGCATTCTCTTTGGCTACAGACTTTATTTCTTTTGCTATTTAAGAGTGCTAGCATGCATTGTACACAGTCTCAGCACTCTGACACTAAAACATAAACCAACACACTAAGAAAACATGGCATCAGTACCAGAGTGGGTCCTCATGTGTCTCTTCAGTTTGTAGGTATCCCTGCTGGCATAGCTGCACAAGCTGCACTGGAACGGACGCTCTCCGGTGTGCGAACGAATGTGGCGTTTCAATTTGCTAACCTGGAAGTCAAGAGTAAGGCTGAAGTCAGCATAGATGAGTAGGTTAAATTGCCAACAGTACAAGAAATTAGCCAAGAGTTTAAGGTAGTCTATTTTTATCTTGCCACTAAACCAAGCAAGCATGTTTCAGTGCCATTCTCACACTGCACATAACCACTCACTCCACCTCCCAACCTCATTCCCAGACTTTGCTTGATGCTTTTTCCCACACTCAGTGCAGTCTGGTTTAGAGTCTTGTGCTCACCTTACTGTTATTGGATGCTGAGATGGCCAAAGACACACTAAAATTTGAAAGTATCCTGGAGAGACACAAGGAAAGTGTACTGGGAAAGCATGCACCCAAGACACAGTGCAGGGGGTAGCATCCCCTGTACAGGATGTTGTTCTCCACAGGGTGCTTTCTTGGGTCCTCCCCAATTACTTTGAGAGGCATAAACCAATCTCTTGCTAAGAACAACAAACCCAATCTAATCCTGCAAATCATCAGGGTCACTTAATTCCTTTCCTCTCTGCTTTTATCCAGAAGGCACAAACCCAGCTTAAAGATCAGCATGAACACCAAAGTTAAGGCATTTCCTGCTCAAACATGACCACACTGTATAATCACCAACCTACGACTACAAAACACTGCACAAGTTCACATAAGGACCAAGGTGGTTATTCTTTCCTAATTCATACCATGAAAACCAATGCAACACAATTTATTCAGGACTCAAACCACAGGGCCTGGAATTACAGCACCACAGCCACAGTGTGGGGAGGGAAAAAAGCCCCAAACTCCTACTCAACCTCTCCTGCTGCTGACACCTTCCACTGCACACATCCCTTGGGTTTTTTTGCTGTCCTGTAGCATAAATAGCAATACTGCACAGGGGAGAGCGTTCAAGGAAGCTTAATTTGCTTGAGACAATTAGACAGCCAATATTAGCAAAGCTGCTTTTCACCAATATTGAGGCAAAGGCTCATTAATTTTGGCTGCAGTCACCTTAATGGCATATGCACATTTCTCAAATGGGAGGACACCTCTAGCCTGAAAGGACATCCTACTACAGCAGGAGATGGCTGCCTCCTTCCACACACAGCACACTGCAACTCCTGCAATCATCTTAAAGGCCAAATAATTTAAGAAACAATGACAACAACTATTGTCTGCAAAGAGGAGATGGATATCACCTAGAGTTTCTCTGCATAAATGCTCTCAAACTGTTTTCTCATTAACTCAGGAAACCCCACCATTAGCTTCCAAGAGCAGACTTGATTTATAATTTTTTTTTTTTGCTCAGAGGATTTTAAACAAATGGCCAAAGAGGAAATGCCTACGAACAGGATTTCTAACAGATGGCGAGCAAGCTCTGAAGCGTAGAAGGAAGCGTTCAGGGCTGTGACAATTAACTAACGTACCTCCACACTAGCATAATCACACATGGAACACTTGAAGGGTTTCTCATGGGTATGTTTGTAGCGGCGATGTCGAACCAACTCCCCACTGGTCACGAAGGCCATGTCACAGTCTGGGCACTTGTGAGGGCGCGTACCTGAGAGTTCCCAGCAAAACAGGAAGAGAATGACATTCAGATTTACTGACAAAAGAGAATATGGGACAGGTTTTGGTTTGCTTGGTTTTAAGGGCATTAGTAACATTGCTTTCATGTTCTGAAAGATTACATCAGAGCAGCAAACAGTACACAGGAATCACAGCTTTTGCATAGCTAACTAATGGACTGGAGATCTTGGAGAATTAATACTCTTTCCATAAGAAAATAAGCTCCCTTATTTTTATATCATTTAGTTATTTACAAATCCCAAACCATCCAGTTAGACATAATGTAGGTAGGCAGAGAAAATGAGGGATACCACACTTTTTTTTTTTTGGCAGAAAGGTCACAAAAAGCTTATTTACAGTTCATTACCTGTAGCTCTATCCCAGAAACTTACTTAGGGAGAAACAGAAGTGTGCTACAGCTCCTAGCCATAAGTTTTATTGATCTAGTTCATAAGCTCCAACCTCATTCTCATCTTACTTTTCCTCAAGCAGCAGCAGCACCATAAAGCTGAGAACACAACTACTAATGCCCAAGTGAAATAGAACATTTTCTGTAACTTCAAGTAATTTCAGATCAAGCCCAGGATCAGCTGTATACAATGTACAGGATGAGCTTTGCACCTGACCTGGCCAGGCAGAAATCTGTGTTCAAATGAGAAATGAACAGCAGCACTGCATAGTTTCTTCCTTTTAGCTTGTTCTGCAAGAGGAATTAGACAGATTGAAGACAGATCCACCCTGTTTTTCTATCTGTTCTAACCACAGAGCAGATCCAACAAAAACAAGGTATGCAGAAGCAGGAATACCTGTGTGAGTGTTGAGGTGGTTCCTCAGCAACGTGACTGTCCGGAAAGCCCTGCCACAGAGATGGCACTTATGTGGTCTTTCATCAGTGTGGCTTTTCATGTGGCGGTCCAAGTTGGAACGACGTGGACAAGTGTAACTGCACAGTTCACACTGGAATGTCTTCTTTACACCTAGCCATGAAGGAAATCATCTTTACTCCTGACAGTACTGTGGTCTACTGCATAACATAAGAGATCAGCAGGGAAAAGGAAAGATTCTTGGAGGTGTAACTCCTACAAGGAATCATCATGTACCATTAAATCCAACTGCATATCCTTAGGAACAGTCATTGCCTCTGGCTGGCTTGGCTTCACTTTTCATTAGTACACAATGTTCCTTCTCCACTCTAAAATGGGTTCCTCAATTCACAGTTTTTAAAAGAAGTCAAATATTGCTGTATTTTGCACTATCCACCCTACCCAACAACTGGTTAGGAAAATCCCACAGAACTAATTGTACTGTTGGTCCCTGATGTAAACCACACGTATACACACTCTTACATATGCATTCCAGCAAAAAGAAGACTCTTTTAAATTGCAGTTATATAGGAATATTAACGCCATAGCCTCATGCTCAAGGAAAATTAGCTCCTTTATAGCCTAGATGAAGGAGAGAGGAGGTTTGCCCAAGAAACAACAGAGCTGAGCACTCTTATATAAAGCTTAAGTGACACTGGGCATGTCAGCTTTACTCCCACTTGCATTGACTGAGTCACTTCATTCATGTCACAAGGTCCCACCGCAACAAATACATTTTCAAACCCCACTTGCAGACAGGAAGCTTACCTTTCTTTTTAATTTTCGTTGGTTTAGGTGGCTTCATATTGCCCACCACCTTTTCTGCATTGACCTCAGACAACAAACCTTCCTGCTGCTCCTCTTCAAAGTCATACACAGACACATCCACATCTTTGCCTTCCTCGGTGTAACGAAGCTTACTCTTTTTGTTTTTCTTTGTTTTTTTGGCTGGTGGCTGATAGTCTGGATCTTTTTGCCAATTG
Source organism: Podargus strigoides (assembly GCA_028020825.1). Lineage (NCBI taxonomy): Eukaryota > Metazoa > Chordata > Aves > Caprimulgiformes > Podargidae > Podargus > Podargus strigoides. The sequence goes on from CM051630.1 coordinate 2,147,930, forward strand.
GGATCTTCCTGTGGCTGAAGTTCACCTTGTTCCAATGTCTCCACCTCACCATTTGCACCCACTTTCACCACCTGGAAGCCTTCTGGTAAAGGAAGGGTGTGACAGATCATGGGCTCTCCCTCTTGCAGGCCTCCTTTGGAAACCTCATTTTCATAAGCTCCCTGAAGTTCTTCCACAGATGTGGTGGCAACAGGTACAGTCACTGGTACAGGTACTTGGACCAGCTGAAGCTCACCAAGGTTTATAGGCTGCTCTTCCATATTAACAACCTGAAGTGTTATGATCTGTGTGTCATCCACTGTAGCCTCTGTTTCTTGAGGCACTGCACCTTCCATTACTTCAGTCTTCATTTGAAGAAGAGTTGGATCCAGCTGTTCCATCATCACCATCTGCACACCACTGTTGACATCCTGCACTACTTCACCTCCATCTGCTTGGTTTGGTGGTATATGACAAGCATCGTCCTCCTGTCCACCTTCACGGCGTCTTTGATAGGTTTTTCTCTCTTTCCCCTTAATAAAAGTTTCCGATTCCTCCACAATAGCTTCAACTGCCTCACCTTCCATCTCACCTTCCTGCTGTAAAAACAAGAGAATGAATGCTGCACACTATCCAACACATTTTAACAACTGCACAACCCCCAGGGAGGGACGAGTGGCCTCACTGAAAACAACCACCTCAACAGCAGCAATGTACTCAGAAAACAAGACTGGAGAGCTGCAGTTCTCCACTAGCCCACTGCCACTGTAAATGAAAGCAATCAGGGAACGCTGCCTGAAGTGAGAACTGTTTGGGTTTCTTGGAAAGGAAGGAAAGCAAGGAGAGATTAAGTGATACGGATGTTCCCGTTTCTCAAATGCTGCAAATCCTGCAGGCAAGGTGTACAGCACTATTATTCCTTATTGAGCTTGTTTAGTCACTTCACCTGGCTTAGCAACACCAGAGGCAGTCTTTGGCTATAAATTTTAAAGGTATAAAAATAACATATTGTTAGAAGTAAAAAGCCAATCTTAAAGAAAGCATTACATTTGAGAACTGCAGAACGTTTCCAGGGAAAAAAAAAAAAAAGAATTGAGCACAAAAACTTAAGTCTCACTTGTTTCACATCAAACAACTACTATTTCTTCTATGTTTAAACTTCTCTGAACAGCAAAAAAAGACATGATCAAGTTAGCCAAGTATATTTATCTTGTAAGCAGCCGGGGTTCAATTCCTGCTCCCACTTCTGGCCCCTGCATAGAGCAGAGGATGATGCACAGTGCCCTCTTCTGGGCAGAACGAGCTGCAGCAGGCAGGCAAGGCTCAGGCAGAATTTTGTTTCATTTTAAATGATGTGGACTTAAAGCTGGTGGACTCTGATGATTGCTCATGATACATGTGTTAAATCCATCCGCAGAGTCATAAACAAACAACAATAGTGAAGCTCAGCATTTTGGTGGGCCTTAACTTTAACTCTGAAAGTAGCTGCACACAAGCATAATACTGAGTTTTTCTTCCTCAGACCACTCAGCATTCTTCTCTGCACTCAGGGTAAAATTCCTGTATTCTGATTCTGTAGGAAGAATGTTTCAAGAGCAATAATAGTTACAAGAAATTATTTTGCAGCTATGTCTTTTTCCCCAAATGAAAATAATAAAAAAATCATAATAAAGGAGTATTGCCTGTGTCTACTTCTGTTTCATGTGGCTTACTTGGGAAAAATGAAAGCATTATACCCCTCACTTGACAGTTAAGTGTACCAAGGTCAATTTTACTGCTGAAAAAAGTAACAAAACTGCCAGTTTCCTTACGAATCTTGTGATAAAGTTCAGATTCCCATGCCAGATTTGATAAGAGACTTCCACGTTTTCCTATCAGATCAACCAGCCTCTCAGACCAGCTAACAGAATCTATTTAACCTGTTTTGTAAACTCAACACTTATATCTCACATCACACTGCTTTCAAATATCTACACTTCATCTTGCTTCCATTTTTGAAATAGCCTTATAACACACTTAAGTACATAAACATGAAACACTGCTGTCAGTCCTCCAATTAGGATTACAAGACAAGTAATTGTTGTTATTTTTAGAGTCCTTGCTTTTACTCTACTGCCTTTTCTAGTACCCTCCACTTCTGCTGTGAGAACAATATAGCTCGCATTGTTCTTCAGCCTGCTCAAACTGGGGACATCTATTAATGTGCTGTCCTGATATTCATGATGTTGTGGGCAGCAGCAGTCTCCAGGGGGCACCAGATACCCAGAAATACTGACATATGGCTTCATCTGCGCTCCCTGCAGGGATCCAGCCTCTCCTCTCCTTTACCACCCATCAGCTTTTCAAGTCAGAGCAAATCCATATGGACAACCAGCTGAAGTACACAAGATGATGTAAGTACTTAACACTAGCCAGCAGGCGATCAGAACGGAGCACTGGTCTTTGGCCTGCAGCAACTGTGAAACAAGTGGAGGAAACGGTTTTTCAATTATCTCAAGTCCTGTCTTTGCAGAGAGAGAGAAGGAGAAACCTCTTCAGGTGACCAAGACTCTGAATAAGAAAAGGAAGGACAGAGCTAAACAAAATATAAGAATGTGGCACATGGCTGGGGAGGGGTAATAACAAAAGAATTAAGATGGAGGGAAAAAATGGCAAAAGCCCATCTGCAGAGCTAATGGAATTCTGCTTTGGTGTCTTGTAGAGGAACAGCACAGGGGTCAGCAACCTTGACACAAACACAGACAGCTCAGAGCAGTTCAGGTGGGGCTCTCGTAAGAACCTCCACATTAACTCCCAAGATCAAAGCTGGTAACAAGCCTGCTAAGATATCTGAAAGCAAGCCAAGATCTGCCAGTGTCCTCTGGGGTCCCACAGAAGCAGGTCCTCCAGCAGAGTGGTAGGAAGGCTTCATCTCCCAGACCTACACACCAGAAAAACCCTGTGTCCACCAAGGAACAGGTCACTCATGTGAAGACTTTGGCACGTGGCTCATGTTGTCAGGAAGGTTTGCCAGCCTAGGAATGCAGGCTTACACTGAGACCACATAAATGCCTGCAGGCAAGACTTAGTTCAAAGGATGCTCAGGTGTAAAATAAGAAGGACTCTTACAATCATTCAGGAAAGAAACTAAAACACCCCTATTTCTTCCAGATCCCTCTCTAAGAGACTCTTATCTCTTACCCTAGAGTTACCTGTCACTACTTGCAACATCCTCCTGCAAAGGCAGACCCCAAAGCAGCCAGCCTGGCGAGACATGGCTGTCCTCCAGCGGCGAGCGACGTGCAGCGCAGCAGCACGGCTGGGATGCTCTCCTGCCACCTCCTCCTTCACTGCCCTCTACTTCATTCTCACTCGGATCTCCTGCACTCCAAAATTCAGCACATGGATGAGCACTTACTCCTACCTATTCCATTCTCTGCACTACAGTCTGTTCCTTTCAGGAGAAGGAAAAAGACTGTTTTTAAACTGGGTTTTTTTTTGTCATTTGGGTTGTTTGTTTTTTTTAAACATTCCCTTTGCCAGCAGGGGAAATGCTAGTTAAAGAAAACTACAGATCACTCCAGGATATATTAATGATGTACCACAAAAATACAGAAATATATTGGAGTCTTGGTTGAGGTCTTGGCCAGCTCAAAAGTCTTGCCAAGCTGCCAAGATTTCGCCTGAGAAAATGTGGATTTTCAAATTAAAATACTTCTACAATTGGGGGAACACAGGATGGTCTCTAAACTTGAGAGAGAAAAGGATGCTAGGCAAAATGTTTGGGCTCTCTCCTATCAAATACACTCTCTGGAGAGCCTGTCTATCTCTGCTACAGTGAGCTCTGTGCTGCCTGTTCACATCTCAATCATTCTGTCTTGAAGTATTTCCTAGCTTTTTCCCTTTCTTTTTTGTTGGTTTTTTTTTAAACTTAATCCTGCTTTTTCACAAAGGGGCTTTTAGAGGAAAGTTTTAAATGTATTGGAAGAGACACCAGAAGGTACCATCAGCCCACTGGATGTGATCCTGCAGCTTGCTGAGGATTTTCCATTTTTTAATACAGATGGATCTTCCCCAACTTTTTAAAGATTTACACTCCTAAAATTTACCCAGTCAAATTCTCATTAAAAGGTTCTGATGTTTTCAAGAACGTGTGTCATTTGTTACAACTAAGACCATTATAGCTGGACACTAGGAATAAAAACTGCTGAATGTATTTTGTCTTACCATTCTCCCTTCCTTTTCTTTCTGTCTTTTCTCCTCAGCTCTCTTCCTACCTTTCTACTGTACCTTATAACAATAGCTTAGTTCCACAATGACAATCTAAAGAGGAAAACAAAGCAGCAGGTTAACAGAAGATGATTTAGTAAATCAAGACTGAAAAAAAAAAAAAAAAAAGAGAAGAGCTTCCAGAATAAGGAGTGACCAAGGAAAGACCAAAGAACATCTGAAACACACACACACAGGCTCAACGGGCTCTACCAACTCAAGTGAGAGACACCATGTTACTAAGCAGCTCCATGCACTGTCACAATCCAATCAGCCAGGTAAAAAGTTGTGATGTCCAAACAAACTTAAGCTTTTTCAAATAACTGATGGGCGGCTCACCTAAAAACCTGAAACCCAGCAGAAATAAGATGGGCTGTGCATTTAATACAATTGACATCTTGTTCCAACAAAGGAAATCAGAAGGTTGCTTGAGAGAAAGTAATTTAAAGCCAACCAGCCCTGCAGACTGCAGCACAGAGAAAGGCTCAGCCAAACTCAGCATTTTGCCATTCTAGGCAGGGCATTTGTCTGGAAGGTATAAACTCTGAATATTCAGGAACAGGATTTAAGAACCTTCCAGTACAGTAAGGCTGATAAAACTCACCACATCAACAGAAAAAGACTAAGAGATGTAGCATTCAATTAATGCAATCCTACAAAATCTTAGTTGTAGAAGCATTAAGGAAAATTTGCTGTAGATGACACTGCAGACAGTACAAACCCAGGGACAGATGTTCACCTATTAGGACAGCTAGTGCCACTGCATGTTTTTCTAGCTGGGTTATTTACAATAATGCTACTGTCACAAAAAGGTGTTTGCCTGCCTCTCAGTCAGCGTTAAAAAAAAACAAACAAACAAAACAACAAACCCTGAACTGCATCAAATTTCATAGACCAAGTAACAGCAAAATATTTTTTTTTTTTTGCCAAACAAGGCACAGTCCCATTAAAAACTGTGGGATACTCAAAGCAATTGAAAAGCAGAGTTAGTGCTGCAATATACAGTTCACTTGAGGAAAAAACTAATAAAAATCACTATGTCCTGCTTTGACACAATAGAAACAATGAAGCCAGATGCCAGCTGTCAATAAATTTCTGGCATTCATAAAATAATGAAAATAGCAGCAGCTACACTAGTGCAGGCAAACAAACCCAAACTGTGTAATACATTCAGACTCTGAACTCGAGTCAATCTGCATAAACATTCTACTCCAAAACTGTCATGGGTTTGACACTTATGGATTAGCCACTTATTAAAACTGATAAGGGAGCGGAAACAAAGTATTATGTTAGAATACATGAGACTTTTATGCTTCTCCTGCATATCCTAGAACTTCTTGCATATAATAGAAACTTTTGAAAGCTGAAATAGGAATACACAAAAATGTCACCTAAGTCTATAGTTACGCAGTACTTCTGCTACCTAATGCAAGAGAGATTTTTTTTTTTTTTTTAAAAATGCACCCAAGAGGGTTTATGGACAAATGGGTACTTTTTTTCTGCCTTTTTTTCCCTCCCTGCTTGCAGCCAGTATGTGTCCATGTAAGAATTTAAGGACATTAGCAGATGCAAAGTAATTGCAGGAGTGCTTGGCCATTCTCCTTCCCCATCCTGAAGCAGCCATGAAAGCCTCCCATTAGGCACAGCCAAAGCTAATGCAAATCAACAGGCAGGCAGCCTTAGCATTTCCTCCAGCAGGACCTCCCTGATAAGAGATGAACATTGCATGAACTCTTTCTAATGCAAATAGACATATATAAAAGACAAAGCATTAAGTACAGCCTTTACTAACACTGCTCTTAGTCACCACAACTGATCCCCATCTCCTGGGCACATCAGTAGTACCCCCAGAGGAGCAACAAATTCAGAATATGAGCTAGGTGCATGTGCAACCTCTTCTCCAAGCTCCTCTCTTTCGCTTTAAAAGCACGGCCAATTCTTGCTCCCCACACAGTGTGGCACTAGAATCAAAAAATCCTGACACAACTGGGAAAACGGTAGGAAGATGCTGAAGAGCTCTGGGTAGGACCATGCACCCCCAAGAAAAGTTTGCTATCTTGGGCTCAGCACTTTATATAAAGTTTTTGAACCCAAGGTGGTTGTAGGAGGACCTCAGCCATGGTACTATGCTCAAGAGGCTCAGCTGGATCCAAACCTGAGCTGTGCACAAAGCCAGGGATCCACAGCTTATCCAGAACTCCAATTATACACACAGAGGCAGAAATGTCATAGCAGACCCTTGTTGCTAATTGCCAACAGAAATATGGAAGATTAATAAAGTCACTTAAACATCCAATTATAAATAAAAGTTGTAGAAAAGCTTAAGAGCCTTGTGTTGAATTCTTTCGGAACAGGTGAAAGAAGGAACCGACTTCAGCCTCTTTTTTTCTTTTAAAGATAAGCCTAGGAATGTGAAACTACTTGACAAAGCTCACAAAAAAGAGGTAACATCCTGTGAACAACTTGGGAGAGGGTATTTTCATGGTGCTATCACATGCAAAACATGAAAGATTTAATACCAACAGCAGAAATGAGAAAGTTAGGATTAAGTTTCCTTTTTTAAGTAATTTTTTCATCCTGTAAACTTAAAAGCTTTTGTTTGCCTACTGCATTAAATTCCATTTCCACTGGTTAGGACTGCTACACCCATCTCCAGCTGTCTTCTCATTTCCTCCTTGCCACTTACAACACTGGCACTGAAAAGAAAATCAAATACACTACTTCAAGAACATCCATTACAGTTTTAAATTAAAAAAAAAGGACAGTTATTAATTTAGTATCAAGCAGCTACTTTGAGAAATATTTTAGCATTTCGCAGAGAGTAAGGAAAAGCAAGAAACCTGAAACAGAAGAGAGACAGAACTTCATCACGGGTTAATAAATGCTCGTGCTTTTTTCTGTGTATGAGAAGGGGCCTGACAACGTGAAGAGGCCCCAAGAAATATGTAGGAAAAAACCCCACGAGAGGAATGACAGCTGCAATTCCAAACATGCAGCTGTAGGATGGTTTCCATAAGTACTGACGCTGCAAAGGGGTCAGACACAGACAGCTTTCGTGGTGTCTGAAGTCCTGCTGCAGTTACCTACCTGGGGTGTCTGGGCTGGAGGGCTGGCCTCCCTAACTAGGGCAGGGAGAACAGTACATTCTTCCAGAGTGATTCAAAGCTTTTAAGTGCATCTCTGCTCTAAATTACCATCTGGAGGAACCCACCTTTCTCCCCATTAACTAGATAGGAGACCAGATTCTTAACTTGCACAATGGTTCCATACTCCCTGTAAGACAGGAAAACAGCACTGCTGCTTAAAGAGCTGCTCTCACTTTTTCCCTTCCTTTGCACCAACTGAGTAATTCACTCACCAGAATGAACCTGATAAAGAACTAATTCCAGCTGAAAACTAATGCAGGGAAAAACAGTTAATTACATTAGAACATGTTCAGTTCCTGATCTGATTCCCCACACTTGGGCAGAGAGAGGGAGCAGGTTAAGAGTGCCAGGGTCAGCTTAAAGCTCTGAGCAAACCAGGGCACCAAGAACCCTGTATCCCAGAAGCTGGGTGGCTACACTGAGCTGTGCACCCCCACTTTGTGCCATCCTGCCATCCACTGAGTACACATTCCACTGAAACAGCCTTCCCTCAAGCATCCTGCAACCCTCTGGGTAACAGCCAGTTTGTGAGCACCTTAAAGCCAATAGCATTTAACTGCTATCAAACCCACAAACTATTATTTTATTCAATTACTTGTAAAAGGTAACTTTGGTTCACAGTTAACTTATGTTTATGGGAAGATTGCACACTTTGGGCCAGATGCTATCAAAAGTAATCTTTACCTTTTACCCTTCTGAACTCCCAAGAGCACAGCCAAGCCATCTCCCCTGCCCCAGGACATTCATTACCCACAGCTAGCTTGGTGTAGAATAAGAATAAAAATGTATTATGTGACATTTCTACAATTACCTCCAGCTTCCCCACTACCACTCCCCCCCATTTTCTGTTTTAACTCTGCTTCCGTAACCTCCAAGAGTAATCTTACTAGTTGCTGCTCTTGCCCAGAGATCTCCACAGAGCTCTCTCAAACATTCATCATGTCTCATGAAATAATTCAAAGTGATCAGAACCTTCAGCCAACACTGATCCCTATTTTTCAGTCAGTGAGTAGCACACACCTCTGATTTTCTGCAGTTACTCAGGATAAAGTTAACCTGTTACTTTGGATCAAGAACCTGGTGAAAGATGTGTAAGACATGAAAACAGAGGAGATAACCAAGGTCCTCCAGCAAGCAGGAGGAAACTCGATTCCATATCTCCCCTCAGTTGTTTCCAGAACAAGCTCCCTCCTAATCCTTGCACTTGACAGTGGCAAAAGGCCCCAGAATCACGGCTCTTCCAGAACTGCCCATTCTGCCCTAGTAAGATGTGGCCTACAATGGGGAGGAAAACATAATAAAACATCAACTGTTTGAAACCTGAATTGTGAAGAAAAGGGATTTAAAAAAATAAAGCACTGTAGTTACTGACAACTAATCCTACACATATTTAAGTCACTTGGGCTACAACTAACTTTTAACTTGATGTGGTAAGGCTTAAGAAAAAAAAGCAGTCTGGTGGAAGCATTTCAGCTTTATTTTGGGAAGTATGATTTTTTTCCTTGTTTTTCCTTTAGGTTTGGAGAATTAAAATTCTACTAAGAAGGTAGTAGGGGCAATTTTACTAAATATTCTTGTTCTTAAACCTCGTTTTATTCTTCCATAATTTCTCCTTCCACTCCTATCCAACATTCATAACGTTACTTCTAAATTTTCCCTATTTCTTCCAATAACTGCTAGTCCAGCCTCACTGGATGACATTAGTTCTGCAGTCATACACAGAATTACCTGGTGAAAGCAGGGAAATGCAAGTAAAACATTTCCATATCAACCATTTTTTGGGAAACATTTCCCTTTTTAATACATTAGGAAAGGTATTCCGTTTTGCTAACATGACAGCTCATTTCAGAAGGACAAACATGCAAATTTATCAGGTGTAAAATACAGAAGGATTTACACTTTAGAAGTGGCAGTCAGAGGAATTCATTTTCAGCTGACACTGGATCATAAAACTAATCAGTTCTTTCCTTTTACAGTTCTTCATAATATAAAAGTGATGAAGGAGCTCACAAAAGACCATTGGAATACTTGAAAGTAATAAAATTGAGAACACTGGAAAAATAAATCAGATTAAAAACAGCTTGTAAAACCCATTTCCACAAAAAGTAAAGTCTAATATTATAGGCAGATATTAGAAATGGTTAACAATTTTATCAGCAAGTATTTATGGTCATTTTCCCCCTCTAACATTAGTTTATGCCTTCATTCAGGCTATTAGCAAACTGCTAACAAAAAAAAAAGGGAAAAAAAATAAGAACGAAAGAAAAAAAGGAACAAGGTGTTTCTTCCAACTCAGACTGACCAGAGCAGGACTCTTTGGCCATCTAATACCAAAATGGCAACACCAGACACTACCACACCTAAAAAGAGACCAGTGCAACAAGTTTCTTAGTATTCTGGAGCCTTCCTACTAAGGTACAAGCATTTGGATTTTGTTTTCCTCTAAGGCTTCACCTAGGATGAACAAGCATCCAAGAACAAACTTTTGGGCAACAGCTATTCCTTTTATCTTTGCACAAGCAGTCATTAATTAGTGATGCTCTGCCTGGACAAGGGAATTTAGGCTTCAAATCAGAGGAGCAGGAAATGCTTATCCCTGGGATGGTAACATGGCTCCTACCCCATGAACAACAGTTGCCCATGCAGCAACTATTAATCACCTCACAAATTACATCCTCTTGCACAGAAGGAGAACTAAAGCCAGTGGTAGTTAGCTTAATGTCAGGCTGTCAAATGTAGAGGTGTAGTTTATTGCAGTTGCAGCAGGGACAGGAAATTCCAGAAGTTTTGAAAACACTTAAGGCAGAAGGGTGGTGGACAAGACAAACCCCTGGAGCTTAAGTTCAGTCATCCTTGCTTTTGAATCACAGAAAAGTTCATCTGAATTAATAAATGTTGGAACAGATGTAAACAATTAAACCCAGGTGAACCCTAGACAGTGGTCTTCGTGCTGAAGTTTGAAGCAGTTTAATCCTTTTTGTACACACATCTAATTCATTTGGGCTCATGTTTCAAATATTCTTACACACCAATCCCTACAAGTGCCTTTACAATCAACTTTCAAAGCAGACAAAGCATTAAAGAAAATTCTCACAAAGGCACTTGACCTTGGAGGAAAAAACCAAACCACCAAACCTTTCCACCAGGAGTAAAGGCCTCATTTCCAAACACACTAACTGCCAGAGAAGCCACCCCTGCCTCTCAACTGCCCACTCGCTCCCACCCCCATCACCCCAACTATTCCTCGTGTCAGCACGAGCGTTCCTAAGACTGCAGATAACTAGTCAGGAAACTAATCTAGGCCAGAACTCACCCAGCCAAAAAGATACTTATTTCCATCCAGACCAGGTCTCTGGTGTGCCCAAACACTCAGGCCAGCCAAAAGAGAAGCATGGCAAGAGGGTTTCTTCCAGCACAGTGTAAGCTTTAAGTGTTCAGGAAACTACTGGCTCAGCATGGAATGCATACACACTTTAAAACCCCTTAATTTACATTTATGTTCTTGACGCTTCTGCACTTCTGCCTGGACTGATTTGTTCTCTTCATGCTGGCTATTCTTCATGCAGCTCTTGATGTCAGAACACACTCTGGAACAGATGAGTCGTACTAGTGAAACTACATAAAAAGAGAAGGGGAAGAGAGGGGGGGAGGGAAAGCACTGTTTGAATGTTTAATGCTTATTTAACAGAAAATGTGTAGTCCCACACCTCTAAGAACAGCAGCACTGGTAAGTGCTTGAGGACCCCTTCACTTATTAAAAAAGGCTTAAACAAAACCAAAAAAGTATTCCAATCAGCTTTAATACATTTTACTGAGAAGAATGAACTCATTTTACAAACTCCTCTCTCTACCTCTTCTCAAACCCCTTAGCACTTATGGTTCTTACAACCTGTACGCCTCACGTCAAATTAAGAATGCAATAGGACATTTTAGGACTGGTTATGCCTACTTCAGTTGTCCTTCTCCTCCTGTCCAATACCAAATCACAACTCAAAAGCAGTTCTTGTCAAGGGGTGTAAATTAGAGCAAGTATAACCCGTTGCATACTGTCAATGCAGCAAGTAACACTATCAATAAAGCAACCAAGGTAGCTCTAACAGACTTCTAACCTTGTTACCGTGAGGAAGAACAGGCTCTGCTCGTTGAAGAGTTGCAAAGCTTGCTTCGTTCCCCTAATCAATTAAGGGCTTAAAATAGTCACATTTACAGAACTGAAATATTTACAAGACAGCACACTATTTCTCATCTGTAATCCTTCTCAGTCCTCAGCGTGCATACATGCTAAAAAGCCTGGGAACACTAAGCAACTCCACAGGAGTAATTCCAAAGCAAGGCACATATTCTTGCTGCACTCAGCGATGCGGGCCAAGAAGTGTTGAATTTCACACCAGTTCTACGCCCTCTGAATTTAAGTACTTTCCCCCCCTGATTCTTCTGTCATTTATTTAGTACGAGGCACTCAAGTTTGGGTTCTGGCTGTACTTTTCCCTTAGCAAGTCTATTTTTAATTGTTTATCAGCTTCAAAGAGCACTCCTGGTAAGAAGTTTGTTGGAGCTGTGGATGCTCAGCCATAGTAAGCTTTTAAGAAAGCATTTGGAATTGATCTCTTTATTTAACGCTTACCCTGTGAAAATCATGTGTGCTATACACATTCACTGACCAGAAAAGGGGATGCTCAGAGGAGACGTGGGGTGTGCTCCACTGCTAAGGGCACACTAACACTGCTGACGCAAGCTGCATCCTTGCCAGGTTCTGTGCTGCTGAGAGCCTGCGCACAGCCATAGGCATATAAAACAGTTCCTGTTAGTAGCTGAGTTTTTATTCCTGTCTTGTGACCCTGGAGAAGACTGCTATTTCCTAAAACTTAAAAAACCTGTAAATTAACACAGAAAAGCTGCAAGAGTGAAGGACATCTCCACTGAGAAGACACCTGATGCAAAACAAAGATCTCCTGCATGGAAATGTATCATCTTCACAAGGTACTGACTCTGGTAAAGGAAACAGCTTACTGGAGTTTTGTTTTGAAGTAAGCAGCTCAGACACTGCTCAAGGAACATCAGCCTACTAACATACAACCCAAGGAGCAGTGTCCCAGCGCTGCAAACTTCAAAAACACAAGACATACTTGTTCTGATCCACTCCATGGCTACGTTCCAGAGGGAAGAAAATCTACTCCTACCCTCCTTTACTGGAAAGCCAGCCTACTTCTGGTACAGTAACCAGCACCTTTTGTGTATAAATTTGTATAAATTCATACCTTTTTGTATAAATTCATACCTTGCATGAATTTATATTCCAATCAGATCTTTGACATATGGACAAGGTTTAATAAACTTGAAGGAAATCGAGGTAAGTTGGAAATTTAAGTGCTCCACATGTCCATTTTTGAGCTTAGTACACTGACATACCCTGGAAAGAGCCCATTAGAGGGCTGCCAAGATGATGAGGTGGCTGGAGCACAAGACCTACTAGAGCAGATGAACACAGCTGTGAAAAGTGAAAAGGATAAGAAGAGATCTTTCTGCTACCTTCAGCTATCTAATGGGACAGCAGAGAGAAGATGAAACCACAGATTTGGAGGTACACAGTGAAAGGACAAGATGCAACAGGCAAGCTGCAACAACAAGAGTGGTCAAGCATTGGAGCAGGTTGCTCAGAGATCTTGTAGAAACTCTAATCTTTCAGCTACTGAAAATATTTGCTAAATACAACCCAAACAACCTCTTCTAACTTCAAAGCTGGCCCTGCATTGAGCCAGGGGTTGAACCAGGGTTCAACAAAAGTCCCAACTCAAATTATTTTACCATTCCCAGGCACTATATGAAATGAAGAATATAAACTTCAAACAAAACCAGTGAGGTTTTTCGTTATCTATGCAGTTACCACTAGGATGGTCTTAGGACAGAGAGATTTATTGGTCTCAGCATTCGCTTCCACACAAGTTCTAAAGGATCTGGAACACCTGCAAGACCTCAAACACTGACAAGATCTTCAGGTAATGTGCAGAAGTCCAGTCCTCAGCAATCTACTAGTGATGTGCACTTCAAGGGCGGTGAATATACAAAGCTGCCTAATATTTAAGGGAGCAGCATTAGAAGAGCACAGGCTTAGTGTATCATTGATTAGGAGACACAAACCCACGTGCGATAAGGAGTCAAAGAAGGGCTGTACAAAGACCAACATCAGACAAGGCTCCTATATGAACTTCAGATAGAAGAGGTAGAAACAGTACTGATAAAATGGCCTAATTTATTTTAACTTTTTTAATTTGCAGGAGAAAAACTAGGATCACAATAAGTAAAACCAAACTAATAAATAAGAAAAATATGTCTTTGAAGAAACAAGGATGACTGTGTGCTCTTTTCTCCGGAATCTTAACAAGAGTTTATATCTGTAGTGCCAGAAAGTTGGCTGAAAAGGCTTCCTGGCTGCCAGGAGAGGGCAGCCTGTTTGAAAAGGCAGCTCTGGGACCAGAATAAACGGTAAACCATCATACCAATCAACAACTGCACTGGATCAAGTACTTCTAATCAGGGAGAGCCAGACTGGTAACAGAGCAGGACAAACATCCAATGCTAAATCCCTTCTTTGAATCTGGTGGACCTGAAGAAAACATCCCCAAGGATTTGTTTGCACAAGCCACTGAAAGCAGATGTCTCCAAAAACATTACAGGCGTCATGTCAGGCAAGTCAGACATCTGAATATTTGATAGTCTGTTCCATCATACTGTCATGGAAGCTGCCAAGTTCTTCTTCATCTAGGTCAAAATGCTGGTAGAACAGGGAGAGGATGCAGCTGCTTCAACAGGACAAAACTCTTTCCACACACACTACAGAAGCTAAGTATAAACTAGTCTGGGCTCATACAGTGCTCTAGTAGCTCAGAGGAGGCAGGAGTCAACAGTGGTCATCCCTGAGCAGGAAGGAGTGCATTAATATGGAAAGTAGGCAAGGATCAAGTAATCAATGAGTACCTTTTGAGTATTCAGTATTGCCACAGGAAGCGATAAATCTCTCTTCAAAGATCAGAAATGGCAGTAAGTTATATACTCAGCAGGAATGCTGGATAACACTAACTTCTTCCATCCTCCAAAAAGAAAAGAAAAGAAAAAAGGTTTTAATAATATGATAAGCTTTGACTGAACATACTAGCCTTGAAAAATTTGATTTTGCCAACCTGTAATCTGAAAACTCCTCAAGCACCTCTAAAGGGTTCTCTCGCAGTACATACTGGGACAGCAAGACTGCAGTGTATATCGCACCTCCACCGCAAACAGTTTAGCATGCAGAAGAAAGCTATTGTTTTAAAATGTAGTATTGTTACCCTTATGTCAAGTGCATACAATCCAAAATGGGGACATTTTTAATCCAGTAGCATTTCCTGCTTTCATGTGAAATCTCTGGAAGTCAGAGGTGGTTTCAACGAAACAGCTTTGCAAATCGAATACAAGGAGACAGAGAAACTACACAAGGTGAAGTAATTGGCCAAAATGGTTCTGCAGCAGTGAAAAGCTCTTCCAGGAGCCAGTCCAGAGACACAGTGTCTCTTCCATCATTAAACAATGGGAGAATTCAGTTCCCTTGACAGTGATTTTTAAACATACAAAGTTTCCTGCTCTACTTCAAAAGAGTAGAAAAACATTTACAAACATCCAAACACTACCATTAGTACTCATGGTCTCAACTACCTTTTCAGAAAGCCTCTACTTACCCCAAAATATTTTGAGGCATGATTCCACAAAGGCTTGCATCAAACTTAGAGTTGCAGTTTTTCCACATCCACTTACATCCAGTTGTCCCCCCACTTTTTTTTTTTTTTTTTTGGGAGGGGGGTACAGAACCAACGGACACACACAGAGGAACCAAATCCTGCTTAGCAACTCATCACCCAGCAATGCAATTTTCAGCACACAAATGGAAGCAGACAGGGTCACAGCAGTCTCAATGCAAGCCAACCTTATTTTCCAGGGAAGCCATGACTTTTACCTCCCTATACGCTTTGGTGTTACTCTCAACATAGCAAGAGCTTTAAGATTCACTTGTATAGCTTTTATCAATAGGATGGGAAAAAAAAAAAAAAAAAAGAAGAAAAAAAATTCCTTTCTCCAATAGTAATATAAGTAAAAATGCTCTGCAAGGACAGGTCAGTGTCCATTTAGTGCAGCAGCCTGCCTCCAAAAGCTCAAGCAGGAAACACCATTTCCTGGGAGGGAGAACAATCATGTCTGTGGTTCGCCACCCTCATTCCAACACCCACCCACAGGATCTGGGATCTAAGCCTTTGGACCTGCTGATCCCTTTCTGAACCTACAGTGTCTCCACAGTTTCTTACAAAAATAGGTTTTCCACCAATTGTGGTATATTTTCCCCATTTCTTCCTCCTACGAGGTACAGGCTCACCACAAAACTCATCTACCTAAAAAACTGGCCTTGCATGAGTGCTAGGAACCACACTACAGACCAGGAACCAGATTGGACATGGACTGAATTTCTGCAAACACCACAAGTGGCAGCAGCAGAACTACTCTATTTGCCTTCCTACAAACAGCCAGGCGAAACCAGAATTGCCAAATCCGAGCATCAGGTGCTTCTGTTGAAATTACAGTCCAGAGGAACAGGTGGAATACACACAGGTTAGCTCTGCAGCTGAGACAGTTCTCAAGCTTACATTACCCCCCTCCCACCTTGAACAGATGTAATACATGTAAAGTCCTTTTAGCTTTCAACAATCTCCACCTCAAGATGCTAAGTCCACCGTCAGGCTACTCACTGTAACATCCTGAAGAGCTCAAACACTGGTGTCAAGTCTCCACACATGATGCATTATCATAGCTCAAAATTGTTGTTTATTCCTTCTTCCACAGCTTTACTCTCCCTAGTTTCATTCCTGATTAATTCAGTATTTTACTCAGCATCCACTTTAAAGAAGGATCACTGCATTATAAAATAATTTCACACAATACATATAAATGCAATATATAAAATATGATTCAAGAAACAATCTTATATAACATATAAAATGAATAATAATTTAGCTAAGCTATTTTTCCTGAAGTAGATTCAATGAAAATCACCTTGTTTCACCCTCACTGAGCATTTCCCATGCTATGAACTGGGATGGAAGAAGCCCTTTAGTGACCCAGGCTTGGGACTGGCTAGACACAGAGCTGCTGACAAGGTCCTAGGGCTCTTTGGTGGGCAGCAAGCTGAACACAGGCAAAGAGTGCCCTGCCACCACAGTGACAGCCATCCTTCCAACAGCTCACCAAAACTAGAGCCACAGATAGGGATTTTTTAATTTTTTTTTTTACAGTCACAAGTTTGGACTAAATATAAGGGACACTATTTTGAGACACCTCCAATATATATCAATACCTGCTTCTTTTCTCCTCTTCAGGTTTTATGGCTTGATCGTGTTCAGTACTAAATCTAGTTCTGTTCAAAAAGAAGGAAGCTGGTGAAAGAGTAGGGGAGCTGCTCTCCATCTTTTTCCTTTAGCCTGACCACCTTTCATTCAGAGTCTGACCTCTTATGAGTTACAGTTCTCTAAATGTATATGAAACCAAAGTAGTTCAGTATCTTGCAGATGTCTGAAACAGTGCTCAGACCTTTTTTTTCCACAATCTTGATGTTAAGAAATTAAGAAATACATGAGTGCTCTTCATATCATAATCCAATGGTTAATCACCTTCACTCTGAAAAACTTTAGTCTTTGAATTTATCTGGTGATAAATTCCTGTTGTGTTTGTCAGCAAGATTAAAAAAGCTCACTAATACCCAGTATTATCTTGCCAGTGAGATATCCAAGGCCTCTAATCAAGTCACCTCCCAGTTTTGCTGAGAAGCTGTACAGTAATCTCTTAACACTTCACTGCATGGCATTACTTAGCTCCTCATCAAATCGGAGACTAATCCCCCTCGCAGACAGTAATTTCTTGTTTGTTTTTTAAGTGCTGATGCCAGAACTGTCCACAGTATTTTGGTAATGACTTCAATGCACCCCATACAGGCAAGAAGGTCTCTCTACACATTCCATTAACGCATCTGAGATCTACGTTAGCTTCTTTGTCGCAGCATCACCTTGGAAACTCGTGTTTCAGCTGTTTACCCACCCTGACTCCAAAATACAGTTCAGCCACCAATTTCTAGCACACCAGGTGCCTTGATTTAAATTCTGCTGAATTTCCTTGTTCCCAGGTGTAGAGTTCTCCACACAGCAGCCTTAGCACAGGCACCTGAATGGACCCACCTCACCCAACAGTCATGATGGCTGCCCCACTGCTAGTTATCTGCCTTTCCACGAACCACAATGTTATCGTGCAAAAGCTGTAAATCAACAGACATTTTGCACCAACAAATCCAGTAATGAAAACAAATTGTGACAAGCAATTACCAGTTTTTCCTGAACATCCACAGAAACCATTCAGACTTGTACACCCCCAGACTACCCTTGAACTGTCTTGAGCTGAAAGGCATTTACTGATATTCAGTAGTGATTTTTATATTCTTTAAGGTCCTCAGCATCGAATGAGATACCTTTAACAAAGGCAAATTTAA
The DNA here is from genome assembly GCA_028020825.1 of Podargus strigoides. NCBI lineage: Eukaryota > Metazoa > Chordata > Aves > Caprimulgiformes > Podargidae > Podargus > Podargus strigoides. The sequence goes on from CM051630.1 coordinate 2,165,861, forward strand.
CAAGCTCTGGTTTCCTTAAAGCCCTATTTACTAGTATTAATTACTCCCTTTTCTCTCCTTAACTATATTCTGTACCAATAATAAATGGCAGAGCTGGTACTAAAGTAAACTGTATATCATGCAGTGCTGCTCAAATACCCAAGGCAGCTCAGGTGCCTCTGCACCTGCACAGGTGTCTCTACATTACTGGCTGCCACATTCATCCACTCAATCTCCTCTTAACACCAATACATCAGCACTTCTCTGACCTCCTGGAATTTCCCTAGTGTTCCAAAGTGCATCAGCTACACAATATTCCTTCCATTACTGGATATTCCAGTGTTAAACATGGAAAAAAATACACTGGCCAGGGCAAACACCTCTCTCACCTGCTAATATACTTTGGTAGTGTTTTTTCTGGATGTGTTTTTGTTTTGCTTTATGTTTTGTCTTGTGTTTGGGTTTTGTTTAAAAAAAACACCAACATACAGAGGAATTTCAGCAGCTTTCAGAACAGCAACCTTATTCTAAATACCTGAAAGAGGGAGTGAGGATTACTTTGACATCCCAATTAAGGCAAGTAATATTTCTTATATAATTGGACCAAGCTACTTTCTCCTGTACTTTAAAGCTACTTTACCTGCTGATGTTTGAGACACATACAAGCTTCTAATCATGATGCATATTAATACAGACAAAGGTGTATTTCATGCTCCAAACAATCTGTGATTTGGCTTCTGTTTTGTTAGAATTTGACAAGTTCAGTGATGTCAACAGAAATTTTTAGGTTCTGGGGAAAAAAGAAGAGAAGATAAGATTTTCAGTATATGCAGAACTTAGTCTCTTTACATTTGGGTGAAGCTTTTCAGTGAAACATAGAAAGCTTTAGAAACATCATGGGTTTGTTTCTGTGGCAGAGAAATAAGACAATGCTGATAGATGGCTGACAAAACAATATGTATTTGGGCATACTATGGGAACTGTGAGGTGTAAAGAAACTACCCTGTAACCACAGCTTGCTTCACTGCTACCAGTACAGTAGTGCTCCCATGTGTTACCTGGTCAGCACATCCTAACTGATCCCTGCACTTCCCATGTTTTTAAACGTACCTGGCCTCACCTCTTAATGTCAACTCTATACAGCAGACTGAAACCTTCAGGTAGCTGTGATTAGAAAGAGGGAGGGCTGGAACTGAAGGGTCTCTAAAAAACAAATCTTTACATAAGAAATGCAGCTGTGAACTTCTATTACTCACAACTTTGTAGGAATAGTTAAAGAGTAATTCTCCAGGAATCCATTCTATCACAGATCTCCCCTAAGTAACACACGTTAACTGCACTGTCCTCAAGCTGTCTCTAATACTTCTGCATTTTCACCTGTTGAAAAATATATTGGAAAGACATTAAGACTTGGCAGTTTCCACGTTTTTATAATACTAAATGAGGGAAACTTCACTTTAGCTTTAATTTAGACTAGACATCAAAACTGAGTTGTTCAGGGTACAGTTACCTGAATGTTAATACAACCTGAAACATAAAAAGAAAACCCTACTCACCTCATGTTTATTCTAGTCTTCTTTTCAAGGTTATTTTTGTTAATCAGAAAAAAAACAAGATCACTCAGGTGAGCAGCTATTTAGTTTTCCTATTAAATATCTGTCTAGAATAAGCATACCTCATTTAATTCCTGAAAAATGATGGATTATTAGAGAGAAGTGAGAGAAGCAGCAGAACTGAATGTTTTAAATGAAATTTAAATATCCTTCAGTACAAAAATAAGCAATATCTTCAGGATATATACAGTCAGGACAGGAGAAAGGTTCTTTCTAAGCTTCAGCAAAAAATCTGATAAAAACCAAAAGCCATGTTCTGAACCATTTTTATGAGCAGTAAATATAACCTTTGAGCAAAAAAAAAGGAAATGTCCTGGATCTGTGTTTGTCACTAATAACATGTAGCATGGCAGAGCAGTAGAGCTTGATACTGTGTTGACATTTCAAGGTTTAATACAACAAAGACCCAACTGGGCATGTGAACTAGAGCCAAATGGATGAACAGAGGTTTAAAGTTAAGCAAACAAATCAGTACAGTTCAGTAAGTTAACATAAACACAACAACCACCACTGAGTCAAAGCTTTGGTTTCTTTCAGCTCCACTGTGGAAGCTGAAGACAAGCAGCTCAGTGTGTGCCTTCACGTGTGCAGGTGGCAGCGGTGGCACTTCCTTATGACAGCTGTTTCTAGAGCACGTACAAGCACAGGAAGAAGTGATATTTGTCATCCTAATGCTCTGCTACTCCCCTAAGCATTCCTTCTCTGGAAAGAAGAGGTAAGAGAAGACTTGCCAGGATGGCAAGTCTTTTTTTTTTTTCTAAACAAGAAGGTTTTATGAAAATATAAGAAATATATTTAAGTATATCTGAAACAGCTGACATACAAAAAACTGTTCGGACAGAGCAGGAAGAGCTATCCAGAGGCCCACACTGCTTGATGCAACAAGTGATGAAGGATCTGCCAAAATATGAAGGATAAGGGCAAGGAATAGGTTTGATCTTCTCAGAGATCAGATAAGCCTAACAATGCTCAACATGTGACTTTCAAAAATCATTAGAAAAGCAGGAGTTCTTGTACATGAAGTCCTAAGGGGAAGAGAAAAATTAAGTTCTGGAGTAGATCCTACACTGAAATTCCTAAGCAAGGTAGTAATCACCTATAATTAGATTTTCCAGGCAAATGCTGAACAAATACAAGAATAACATGGGTCAGCTTCTGGCATTTTCAAGACAGCAGCAATGGTACTGGGTCAGACAGGTATCAACTTGCAGTCACGAGAGCTGGTAACGCTGCTCACAGACCAGCTACGGTTCACAGCCAAGATCCAGCCTGGCAATACGAAAAGCAGGTCTTGAAATAGCTCTTTTCCTCAGGCAGGAACACTGCAGGCACGAGTTGCCAGCAAACTTAACGCTGGAGTGACAGCTCCCCAGGCTCTGTCCAAATTGGATAAGACTTGCAGTATTAGTTCAGTTGCAGGGCTACTTGAGGCTACAGGAACTCCAATATTGCACCTTTTGCTCTGACATTATTCCTTAAAAATATCCCATGAAATTCCAAGAGTGTTAATGAAGCCATTCTGTGCATCCTAATAACCTTCCTCATATATACTCTAAGGACAGAGGACATTGAAATTGAGCTAGCCCTATACATACAGAAGAAAAGCAAAATGGAAGTAAAAAATCTATCAACCTAAAAAAAAAAAAAAGCACTGCTTTGCCCTCATGCTCAAATCGCTCCTTCCTCCAGTCCTAATGATGTCTTCTGTACTGAAGTGAAACGTTAGGCACGACTTAAGGACAACAGCTTGACTACAATCTGGAGCTATTTCTTACACCAAACGGAGTCCTGCAAATGCAACAGGCTCTGCACAAGCAGAATGAAGTGGAGAACTCGAGGGAAGAGTTACATATCTCCTCCACTGAAACAAAAACCAGTATTCTGGATGCTCCTAATGACACCTCTGGAGTTTATTCCCAGGATTTAATAACTGGCAGGAGGTGAGGAACGGCCATACATTTATTGAAGGGAGGGGAAAGACTGGGTACAAAAAAAAAAAAGGAAGTCACAAACAGGAAAGGGAGCTCGTTCTCAGCAGCAGGCGAGTCCCGAGGGTCACAGCGAGCAGAAAAGGGCACACAGCGCGACAAACCCCCCGCACCAAAGTCACTTCCCGAGGCTAAGGCACGGCCAGAGCCAGCGCCGTGTAAATACATTTACTGACGGGATGTTAAAGTTGGTGCAGAGCCGCACGGGGACTGCGGGGACACCGAACACCCTGCAGCAGCACGGGACGGGGCTGTGCGCTCCCCGCGGGACGGGGCTGAGGCCGCGGTTCGTGGGGGGCTTTCGGGCTCCAGCCCTAAGCGAGAGCCGGGGCGCGGAGGCCCGCAGCTGGGGCCGAGCCCAGCAAGTGACACAACTTGTCGCCGGGCCGGGTGGCAGCCCAGGCGAGCCCCCGCCGCCCCGCGGGGACCCTGGGCCGGCCGTTGTGGGGGGGCGGCGGGGCACCCGCTCTCCCGGAGCGGAGCCGGGGGGGGTGAGGGGGTGGCGGCCGGGCAGCACGGCGAGAGCGGGCGCCCCCCAGCCGTGCCCGCGTCCTGCATGGCGCTGCTCAGCCTGCCTTGCAGAGGGAGCTCGAGTCCCGCTCTGCGTCTCGCAGCGCCTCTCACTCCGCAGAACACGCCAGCGCAGCGAGGCGGCGGCCGGCAGGAGCGGGACACGCAGCCGCCACCGCCCCGCGGCCAGGAGCCGCCCGGACACCGAGGGAGGTCACGGGCAGCGGGCGGAGGGCGCCGGGCCGAGCCCCAGAGAGGTTCGCGCGGAGACGGCGGGAGGGGCGGGGTGGGGGGGAAGCGGCGGCGGCGGCGGCGGGGGAGCGGGCCCGGCCCGGCCCGGCGGGGCGGGGAGGGCGGGGGAGGGGAGGGGGAAGGGACGGGAGGGGAAGGAGGGGGGTGCCGGCGGCTCGCGTGGCGGGGAGGGGGCGGTGATCAGCCCCGGTGGCGCGGCGGCGGAGACAAAGGAAAGAAAATGGAGTCGGGGCGGGCGGCTCGGCGGCGGCCCGGGCGGCCGGGGCCGGCGGGAAGGGAGGCCCGGGCGGGCCCGCAGCCCAGCGCCGCGCTGTGGGGAATGGCGACGGTGGCAGGCAGGCGCCGGCCGCGCTGGGGACGATAGAGGGAGACAAAGCCCCCTGCTTCCCCGGCGGCGGCCGCTGCGGGGCCCCAGCCGAACCGGAGCCCCATCGTGACACCTAGAGGCCGGAGAAAGCGACTGCAAACCCCCCACCACCGCTTACCTGCGCCCGCACCCCGCCGAGCTCGCTCCGGCCGCCGGGCCCCGCCGCCGCCCCGCGCCGCCCACGGGCCCCGCGGAGCCGCCGCGCCCCGCACGCCCCGCCGCGGCCGCCGCTAGCGCCCAGCACCAGCTCGCGGTTTAATCGCTCCACAGTCGCTTCGGACACAAAATGGCGGCGGGCGGGCGGAATGCGCCTGCGCCAGCGCGGCTGCCGCGGCCGGCGGCCGGAGCGGGGAGGGGTGGGAGGGGGGGAGGAGGGAGGGACGGCGCGCGGGGAAGCGGCCGCGCGGGGCACGCTGGGAGCGGCGGGAGGGATGGGGACACGAATCGCGCGCCAACTTCAAACGCAGGGCCGCGGCGTCAGCCGGCGCGCGCTTATGTGTGCGTGCGTGCGTGCGTACGTGCGTGCGTGCGTCGGTGCGTCAGGCGTCGTGGAGGGCGGGTCGGTGGCGAGGGTGGTGGGAGGTTGTGCCGCGCCCTGCCCGGCCCGGCCCGACCCGGCTCGGCTCGGTCTGGCTCCTCCCCTCCCCGCGCTCCTGAGGGGAGCTCCCCGGGGCCCTGCCGGAGTGTTGTCGGCGTGGCAGGCAGCCCCGGCGGCGGCACCGCGTGAGGGACATCCGGGCTGGGCCGGCGGGTGCCTTGGGAGCCCTGTGGGGCTCCTGCCGCCTGCTGCCCGCGTCTCCCCAGCGCAGGGTGCCCCAGCCGCGCGGGCTCCGAGGGCCCGTTGCCCTGTCACTGGCACCCCGAGCCCTAAACACCCCCGCCCGTGGCTCTGCGCGCCTCTTCTCAGCTTCACATCAGCTAAAACTCCCACTTTCACCTAAGCGAAGCTGTCAGGCCCACCAGAGCAGGAGGGTGCAGGGCAGAGATCTCGTGAGGAGAACCAGGCAGCAGCAGAAGTCCGCCCTGAGGTTCATGCCTTCCCGTGGGCCGAGGAGCAGTTAGCTGACTGAAAGACCAAAGCTTTTCTTAAGCTGGAAGCAGAGTCAGCAATACTGTAGTGATTTAATCGCTAGGAAAGTTGTAGGGCAATTTTATAAATACCAACATGCTGCTGGAATTAGACAGTATTTGCTTGGTGGACCTGGGGCTTGCCAAACTCAATCGAGTGGTGCCAGGTATTCAGTAGGGAGCTTCTAGGGAAGTTAATGAGGCTGGGTCCTGCCTGTCAGGAGTTCTGCACCGCAGCTTTCCTCCTCCAGCCCTGAAAGGTGGAAACAGCCGTGGCATCCATAGCGAGATGCATGAATTAATATTAGAAAGCGTGGGGGCTCATGTGTCTTTCATTTCGTGCAGTTTCCTGTGTTGCTGAATCATCTGGGTTTAACACCCTTTCTCATCTCCAGTAACGTTGCAGAGCCATAGGCAATTGACAGGCGAGCTCCTGCTGCATCCTCTTCCTATTTTCTTACCATAAAAACGTGAGATGAAGCTAGAGTAATAGGTTAAAATTGTAATAGTTCAAAAGCAATATGCATTGGAAGGAAGCTGCATGCTTTGCTCTTTTTACTCACCTATCAATCCCTGGAGGACAATAAGGCCAGGAACTCAAAGAGAAGACTAAATGTAAAGAAACCTCAACACAAACCCGTGCTACTAGGACTGAAGAGTTACAAGGCTGCTGCAGTTGAAACTGATATTAAAAATCTTGCCCCAAATTTTTTTTCCTCTTGAGATGTCACTGCGGGGCAGAGCAAAAGCTGTTCAGCAGCCTAGGCTTTACCCCAACCTGTTTAGCAAGTGACAAATGAACAGAGCATACATGTGCAAACTCTGCCCTTAAATCCTGGTCTGAATAATGCTTATGTCTTGTTGAGCTGTGTTGGGGGGAAGAAGGGTCTGCCAGGCTGCTGCTCCGTGAGGACGGGGTTGGGCTGAGAGGTGGTGGCGAGTGAGAAGATCAGCTCCTGACCCTTCTTCATGGGTTTCTCCTGCCTGAGCTCTCCCTGTCCTTGCAGAGAAGCAGAGCACCAGTGGCAGTGCCATGGGCAGCGTTGTGAGCACCAATAGTCCGTTCAGGGCTATTGACAAACAAGACCAAGTTCCCTTCTGAGGATTATGACACCAGGCTGAGTCCATTATTTCGTTACAGTGGGGGAACTGTAGCTTAGTGAGCGGCCAGAGGGGACAAACTGGTGAGTCATGAGGATGTAGCTCTGTTTCTTCAGCCTTGGCTGAAGGAGAGAAAAAATAGTTACAAAGCAATGGCAAAAAGTTACCATTAATTATGAGAAGTGACAGGGTGTGTCCCATGACCTCTAGGGTCTTCGTTGTGTGAGAGATTTGAATCATAGAAATGGAATATCCTGAGTTGGAAGGAACCACAAGGATCTTTGAGTCCAGCTCCTGTTGGACTATCAAAAGCGTTGCTAAAATCCAAACAACCCCACATCCATTGCCTTCCCTTCATCCACTAGACAGGTTGTTGTCAAAGGCAATTAAATCAGTACAGCTTGAAGAATCTGCTAAGAACATTTCTGGGGAAATGAGATTCTGTCGTGTGAATTTTTTGAAAGTCATTTACATTTATTCTAAGCTGTCAGCCCATCAATTCTCATGCTGTAATTTTGGGGAGAACAGTGTATCTTTTGCGTCTAGTCAAAAATCCTGCCTTAAGCTCAAAACTGAGCTCAGGCATGAATCAAAATGGAGAGGAGCACTGGCTACGCATGAAAACGCTTCTCACGCTCCTTTATATACTCACCCAGGGCTGGGGGTAAATGGGTGCTAATGATCCCTCTGCCTTTTGTTTGTAACCATGCTAGGACAAATGGTCACTTGTCTTTATTAGTAGGAACCTCCCTGCTTAGGAAACAGAAGTAGTTCTGGGAAACGCCTATTCCTGACCTTCTCCTGCCAGAAGTGTCCCAGAGCATCTGCCATCGTGTGCCGGCGTCTGACGTGCTCATCTTGGATTTCTCACTTGGAGGCGCCTTTGAGCTCATTTGCAGAGGATTTGAGCCCCCAGCTTCAGCCTTACTTGTGGGAGCTCCTGAAAATCATCCTACAAGCCTGTCCAAATTAGTCACCCAGAGGCAGATGCTCCTTCTAGAGAAGTTGCCTGAGCGAGGCCTTTCCCAGAGACATCTTGCCCATGAGCAGAATGGCAAGAACTGAAGCTGAGGAGCTCCTGACCACCTTGCCGAGCCCCAGGGTGAGCTCATCCCCCCCATTCCCTGCTCTCCCTAGCTCCGTGCTTCATCACCCTCACTCTGTACAAGCCCTCAGGAGTCACCACCCCCCTCCTCACTCAGCTCTAAGAAAGACAGTAGTTGAGTTTGAGAGCCAGCACTAAATTAAGCTTTGGAGACTGCCTGGAGCACACTTTGGTCTCTGCATGAGATGAGGCCCCAGCTGTCACCCTAGGAGTGGTCCTTGGAGAACAAGCCCTTACGTATGTGCCTGACAGCCCCGTGAGGAACACGTCAGTGATCACGAGGAGGTTGTTGCTTTGCTGTGGTTCAGCGCAGGCTACTTAGCTGTTCGAGTCATTTCTAAGTGCCTTAGTGAATGCCTTGGAAACATGATTTCATACAAGCCTGGGATAAGGTGAGAAGTCCAACTTCAAAGCTGCTCAAAGCAGAGATTCCCAAACTACAACTCCCTAAAAATGACTTGGCATCAAGATTTCTGTCATTTCTTACAAGAGGGCTGATCACAGTTTGTGGCACTCCAAAGTGGCACCGTCTGCTTGGGGTCATTCTGGCTCTTGGGTGCTCTTACTGTCACAACCTGGGCAGCTGCACCAGCCTTGGTGCCATCCAAGAGGAGGGTACATTGGCTGATGAGTTATTTTGTGCTGATGATCTGCAGGGACTCCTCAGGACACTACCCTGGGACCAGCACCGACATGGCAAAGTGCTCCAGAATCCATATGCACCCCGTGAATTAAAAAAGCAGTAAATGAGGAAAAGGAACATCTTTCCAAAGCCAGAGCACATGGGTAATGTAACCGTGACACAGACACCCTCCCACGGGCTGCAGCTCCTACAAGAAAAGCAAGTAGCTGCTGAGCACAGGCACGTCCATAAGAGAGGGAGATGTTTTAAGTGCTGACACAAATTTGGCTGACAAATGTGGTGCTGGCACACTGTCTCCTTTGAAATAGCAAACATGCTGCTGCAAAACATACTCTGTGGTGCTGTGTCCGTCCCTGTGTGCTGTGAGAGTGGCTCTGAGGGACTTCACTCCATGAAGCAGTATGGTTTGTGCACAAGGGCTGGAGGGAAAATGTCCCGGAGGGAAAAGTGAAGTCCCCTGTCTCCTTTCAAACAGCAGGTTCCTGTGATGGTTGTCCTACTCCTGCCCAGCCCTAAATAAAAAAAAACCCAAGCAGAATGTGAATTGCAGTGAATGATTTCAGTGAGTGCTGTCCAAAAAACAAGACCTTTGTTTTTTTGGTAGTTTATTCCAGTTAAAAAGGCAGTCCTGCAGTTCCAGGTGACATGGGGCAGAGGTCTTTGGTGACACTGGCATAGATCCATTGAGAGCAAGGGGCTGGCCAATAGATTCCTGAATTAATTTGTTTGGGGGTTTTCACCCAGATGTTCTTAAAGCCACAGGAATACTGAGATTGTTCCTTGCAGTTCCAGGAGCAGTCATTTTGTCCTGACCTGCAGCTCCCTGCCTGGCCACAGAAGACTGCTTTCCTGCTCTGATCTCTCATCAGCCAAGGTGTAGCTTTCCTTGGAAGGCGGTATTGTGCTACAGAGATGGGGCCAGGTTTTGGCAGGGCAAGGAGGACACCCACACAGGTGAGTGAATTGAATTCATGGCTCTGGCCACTGAAGCACTCAGCTGGTTTTATTTCCAGGAGTTATTCAGGGGAAAAAGAAACCAAAATATGTAATATGGCTGGGCCACTTTCCACCTCTCGGGTGCTCTTGTGCATGGTTGTATGTGCCAGCTGGGACCCACATCCCACATCTTTTGCTGCCTACAGCTGACAGTGTGATGCAGTGCTTTGGGAGAAACACTGTGCTTCCCTCCTGGGGCTCACCCAGGCCCCAAAGCAGGTGAAGGAAGGCCCAGTGAGCAGTGATGCAGCAAAACATCCCCTGGTTACCCTTGTTCTGCAATTCCATCTGTAGATAAAATCACATCCAAAAGTGGTCATGCAAAGGCAGTGTCCCCTGTGGGACACCCTGTGCACTGTGGCATGCTAGGCACTGCTAGGATGGAGCTGCAGGCTGGTCATGCCCTGCGTGTCTGGCCCCAAGTGGCATTCTGCCTGAGTCAGCCTCTGTGTTCCAAGGAGGGAAAAGGATGTGGAGGCTGTAACCTGCTGGCACTTGCTTAGAATCCCCGGGAAGTGCTGATGGATGGCCCCTGCTCAGCCTGGGCACCATAAATCCCCAGCTCCACCAGTGCTGGCAGTGCCCATGCACCAGCACGGGTGGCTGGCAGTACCGCGGGGCAGTGCTGTGGGGGTCCCTGCCTCTGCTGCTCTAATCAACTCCCTTCCCAGGACCATCAGGGCCACTAAGATGATTAAGGGATTGGAGCAGCTGTCGTACAAGAAGAGGCCGAGAGAGCTGGGACTGTTTAGCTTGGAAAAATTAAGGCTGGGGGGTTGGTTATTGTCCATGTTGATTAATACCTGGGGAGGCATAAAGAAGACAGAGGCAGATGCTCCTGAGTGGTGCCCAATGCACCAAACGAACTGAAGTGCAAGGATTCGAGTTAAACTTTCCTGTGGACAGTCAAGCACCAGCATAGGTTGCCCAGAGATGTTCTGGCATCTCCATCCCTGGAGATATTAAAAACCCAACCAGGTGTGGTCCTGAGCTGACCCTGCTTGGAATAGATGAGCATTTCCAAAGGTCCCTTCCCACCTCAACTGTTCTGTGAGTCTTTGATCCGTTGTGGCTCAGTGATGAGACCCACACCAAGAGGTGCCAAACCTTTATGGGAACAGGTCTGGAAAACCATTTCAGCTGCACGAGCTCTGTCCTTGGCTCTCTGGACCCCTGCTTGGGGTCGGGCACCATGGTGCGTTCCCACCACAGGTACAGAAGATGGTAGAAACCAGGACTGCCCCAGGAACAGCTCTGGTTTCAGTGGCTCCTTGGGCACCCATCGTGTAGCCTCATGTGTGGCCACTTTGTGCCACCTTGGGTGATGCTTCCCATGCTCTGCAGCCAAAATTTGGCAACAACTTGGCAACACTTGCTCAGGGAAGGTGGAAACTCCTTCCACTGCTGAGGAGGAGAAACCTGCTCTCCTGGTGAAACCAAAGGCCACCATGGGAGCAGTGCTGATCCTTTCCAAGCACTTGAGAAACACCCAAGCTGATCCCCAGCTTTGGGCGATGCCAGAAATCACAATTATGTCCCATGAGACCCAACCTGCTACACCGACTGCCCCCCCCAGCTCACCCTGCCCCTGGGCAGTGGGGGCAAAGAGACACCTACACAGCGACAGCGTCACTCATTAAAGGTTTGGTTTTATTTCTGGTTTAAAATCAAAATTAGTCATTCTCTGTAATTACATTATATATAGATTTATAGAGACATTATAGAAAAGAATTTTTTGCTTTTTTTCTGCAAAAATCTGTAAATAAAAAATAAAACAAACAAACAAAAAAAAAAGGTGGCAGCTTCTGTCTGTCCGTCTGTCCGTCCCTGTCACTCCTCCTGCCCCTGCCCTCCATGGCGCTGCCCAACAGACCAGGAAAGGCTGCGGGCTGGGGCCACCTCTCACTCCACTCCCTGCAGCCACCGCCGGGGAGGGACAGGAGCACGTGGAGCTGGAAAGAAGAAACGCCAGCAGAATATATTAATATCTGATATTTCATTTTATTTAAGTCCTGGGGGGGCTCCAGGTGGCAAAGGGCAGCAGTCCCCACAGCCCAGCTAACTCCTGGAAAGAAACGGCATCATTTCCAAAGTGCAGGTCCTCCTGGGGCAGGGCAGGGCCCTCGAGCAGGAGGAAGGTGAGGGGAGGCAGAGCAATGCGGGACGTCCCCTGCCACCCTGGGCCCAGCCGCTGCAGCCAGGGAGGCAGGCAGGAGGGGTGGGCTCCCCGTGTATTTTAAATAGCAATCAGAGGGTGGGATGTGCAGCGAGCCCCCCATGCCCAGGGGTGTGACTGTGGCACCCCGTGAGACCGGTGCTGGGGGGCAGGGGAAGCGGTGCTCTGTAAGGCAGCGTGCGGCCGCAGCGGGGTCGTGCTGCGGTGTGCTGCCCCGAGCAGGAGCTGCCAGGCCCCGGATGGCCCGGTCTGTGCAAACCCGGGTGGCCCAGCGATGCCTTTGGCCTTCAAGGGATGGCAGGTGGGTTTGCGTGGCGTCTCAGAAAGCTGTACTGGCCATGCTGGCTGGGGCAAAGATCCTCGGGAGGCTGTCCAGGGTCTCCTCCAGCCGCCGGTGAGCTGATTTACCATCCTCCCCTGCAAGGACACACCGTGGTCTGTGAACCGGGCTGCAGAAGCTCTGTTCCTTGCCCATCCTCAGCCACCTTCCTTGGCCTTTCCAGGGAAACATGGCTAACACCCAACAGAGCTGAGCTGGCACGCTACGGCCACAGAGTGGAGACCTCTCTTGTCCTCAGCACACCCTTGGCCAGGTCCCAGCCGGGATCCGGCTCGAAAAGCCCCCAGAGCTCCCGATTCAGATGTTGCAAATCCTGTTCTTCAGCTGCCTGCCATACCAGTGCCCATGCAGGGCAGGGACCCCCCACGTTTGGGCTGGAGAAGCCCTGGCTTGCGGAGAGCCTAGCTTGGGGCAAAGGGGCCAGGGCTCAGGGCTGTGCCAGCTCCAGCATCAAACAGCAGTGCACATCTGTATGCACTGGCATGGCGATCCCAAGGGCACCCCCAGGACCCCCAAGCACACACAGGGATGCACACGTCCATGCTACAAGCTGGTTCTGAGAGCTTCACCTGGCACCCCCACACTCAAATCTGCCCGCAGCAGCCATCCCCAGCAAGAGGTGGTGACATGGACAGTCTGCTGGTACATGGGACACAAGGTGCCTACACGTGCCGGGATGCCACGGGGATGGGCTCTACGGACAACCAAGACACACAGACTCCAAAACGTGACATGGCTGACAGGCTCTAAGACAGAGACATTCGTGAGCAAAGCAGCAGGAACGGGGACGGGGGGACGAGGACGGCTCACGTGTCCCAACCTGTGCAGCAGCTGCCGCGATCTGGAGGCCTAGAAACCCACTCAGATGGTTCTGTCAGTGCCGTCTAGTAAATAATAAATAACAACCAGGCTTAGTGCTCTGTGGCCACAGGACGCCTGGCCCTCGCTGCCCACTTGCTCTTGCCCAGCAGAGCCTGGGGCACAATGAGCCAGAGTGTGCGGGGTAGGCAGGGACCAGCCTGAGACCCCCTTTCTCCTGCAGGCACCAGGAAATGCTGCTTGGGATGCCGTGGGTGGGGAGGGAGCAGAGGAGCAGCGAGACACTCACCGCACAGCATCAGGCTCTGCTTGGCTGCCTCCCGCACAGGCTCCTTGTCAGTTTGGCACAGGTAAATTAGCTGCTCGATGCTCTCCTTGGCCTGCAGAAGGGACAAGGGGCTGAGTGGGGCTGGCAGGGCTGGCAGCAGGGACACAGCCTGGAGGGCAGCACAGGGCGCTGCAGCCCCATGGTGCAGGCAAGTCCCTTGTCCTGTCCCTTCCCTCCCCATCTCCCTTCCTGCCCTGCCCCTGCCTGGTTCTCGGGCCACCCCCAGCCCCTCTCTCTGGGGAGCAGGAGGCTGTGCAGGTGTGTCCGGACTCGCTGGCCACACGCAATTCCTCTTCCTCTGGAATATGTAGCCCTGCCATCTCCTCTCACGTCCCTCTCACCTTCAGGCAGCCCAGCGCTGCGCACCCTGCCACGCGCGTCTGCACCTCCTCATCCTCCAGCTGCTCCAGGTAGCACACAAGGGCCTGGGGGACATGAGGGGCTCAGTGCCACCACCCATGGCAGAGCCAGGGAAAGCACCCCAAGGACAGCAGCGCCAGCCCACGTCGTCCCCGGCTCGCCCGGCACGTACCCGTTGGCGGAAGCGAGGGATTTCCGCCAGGCTGCGGAGCTGGGCTGACACGGCGCTCACCACCTTGCTGTTGCCCTCCACGAGAAGCAGGCTCAGTGCCTTCAGTCCCTCCTTCTTCAGGCGGCCCTCGGGCACACGCTTCAGGGCACGCAGCACCACGTCCTGGTCATCTGAGTTGAGGTTCTGTGCCAGTAGTGCTGCGGGGAACCGCTGGCTGAGCCGAGGTGTGGGGAGCCCAGTGGCACTGCCCTCCCCGGGCACCCTGCACCCACACCGGGCAGAGGTGGCCCCACACACAGTGCCAACGCATGGGGTTGCTGGGGCACCCAAGCCAGGATGTTGAGGACCTACAGCAAGGATCCAGGGTGCTCAGGAAGGCAGCGTGGAGTGGGCTGTGCACTGGATCAGACCTCCTTGCCCACCCCCAGGATGGCTGAGCCTCTGGGTGATGCCCCATGGCATGTCATGGTGCTGCTGCAGGGTGATCCCCTACAGTGATTCTCTGGCACCCCATGTCAGGGCCTAGGGAGGATAGGAGTGCACCCACCTTCCTCTGCCAGCTCCATCATGTAGGTGTCGAGTGCCAGGGCACCGAGAGACTCAAAGTGGCTCCAGTACTGGAAGATGGTGACCTGCTCGCCCTGGGCGCTGCCAGGCCGCCGGGGCAGCCGCCGATTCAGCACGTCCTCCACCAGCTTCACACACACTGCAGCAAAGGGCCAGGGTCAGGGCATGCAGCAACCATGGCCACCCCTCTGTGGGTGGCCCCCACTCATGGTCACCCCTGGGTGCTTGCTCACCAGCGTCAGCCAGGCCAGGGTGCCGCTCACTGATGGGTGCCACATACTGTGTCCTCAGCACCTGCAGGAACCGCTCCACAGGGCAGGTGTAGAGGTTGGGCGCCTCCACACAGCGGTCCCAAAGGGGCAGCACGCCCTCCTTCCGCGCTGAGAACTGCACCACTGCAGGGACACGCTCTGTCAAGCCTCCCCGGCCCACGGCAGCAGGCAAGTGCCTCCTGCCCTCCGACTGCCATGGTCTCTCGCTGCCTAGCAGTGCCAGTGAGGGGGGACTGGGGACAGCCCCTGGGGTGGCACGGATAGTCCCCTTGGCTGGCTGTCTTTACCTTCGGTGGCGGAGCTGGCTGCTCCTGCTCGCTCCTCCGTCAGCTGGCACACGATCTCCAGCACCTGCGCCTCCCGCAGCAGCCCGTCCAGGGCGTACATCTCCCGGCACCGCAGGGGACCGAAGGTGCCCAGCTTCTGCGAGGCACAGCCGAGAGAGAAACCTCAGGGACAGAGCCCAGCGCCTACCCTGCGGCCTCCACACTGCGGCAAGACACCCCTCAAGGGGGGACCCACAGCCCACCCCAGGGCTTCCCTCCCCAGGAGTCCTCCTGCCACCCTGCCCCGGCCCCTGTCCTCACCAGCAGCAGGCGGTTGCAGTCATTGAGGTGAAGCACCAGGGCCTTGTCCAGGAACTCGTTGCCAGTGCTCATGGGGTCGGTGCTGGCTTCGAAGCTGCTGCACATGCCGGTGTCATCTGCCCCCGTCTCACCGGCACTGGGGGCTCTGCTGCCACGCCGGAGTCTGCCAGCCCTCCTGCAAGCCAGGGACAGACCGAGGCAGTGGGTCAGTGTGGGCAACCCGGACCCGACCCTTCCCCACCCATGGGTCAACGCTGGGCAGTTTCTGTAGGGCCTACAGTATCACAGGGCTGGGTGAAGGAGCAGGTCCCAAGGACACAGGGCACAGGGGGTAGCACTGTGCCACCAGAAGGGCCAGATCCTGCTGCTTTTCGACCCAGACCTGCCCTGAGCTGTGATGCGCTGTGGTGCTTGGGCACCCTGGCAGAGCTGGGCATTCCCCATCCCAACCACCACAGGGCTGTGTCCTTCCCTGCACCCCGTCCCTTGAGCCCCGTTGTGCACCTCTCGTCTTGGAGGGGCTCCTCCTCAGAGCCCTCCGAGTCCTCCATGTCGGAGGTGTTGAGGAAGCTGAAGCTCTCCAGGGCGTGCTCCACTGTCAGGCTGATGCTGGAGGCCCGGCTGAGGAAGATGCCTTGCTTCTGCTGCAGAGGAAGGCATGGTGGGGTCAGATCCTAGCTCACCAGCCAAGACAGCCCTGCCACCTGTGTCCCTGGGCACTGCCATCAGGGACAGTCCCATCCCCATCATCTCTGGGCACTCTCATCAGGGATGGCCCCATCCCGCTTATCTCCAGGCACTACCATCAGGGATGGCCCTGTCACTGCCAGCCAGGATGGCCTTGTCCCCAGCATCCCTGGGCAATGCCAGCTAGGACAGCCCTGTCCCCGGGCACTGCCAGCCAGAACAGCCCCATCCCAGTCATCCCTGGACACTATCAACATGGACAGCTCTGTCCCCATTGACCCTGGACACTGCCATAAGGGATGGCCCTATCCCCATCACCCCCATCATCCCCATCATCCCTGGGCACTGCCAGCAGGGACAGCCCCGTCCCCTCGTCCCCGGGCACTGCTGGGAGCCCCTCACCAGTAGCATCTCCTCCAGGCGCTTGAGCTCCCGTTCGAGGGGCTGCAGCTCTGGGAACTGCCCCCGATAGTCATCCAGGGCCGAACCCAGGAGGCCAATGGCCTCCTCCAGACCCGAGTCCACCGCCTTTCCCCGCGGCACCTCGGGGACGCTGGCCAGCAGCGGTGGGGACGGGACAGGCCTCTCCTCTGTGGGGGCTTGTGCCAGCACCGAGGGGAACGTGGTGCTGCAGCCACCCCGTGCTGGCGCCTGGCTCTGCACCGGCTCAGCCCCGCTGGCCTCCGCATCACAGGTGGTGGCCCATGCCGCAGTGGCATGCGGCTTGGCCTTGGCACCCCTGTCCTGCCCTGCTGCGGCAGCTGCCACCGAGGCGGTGGGGACGGAGTCCGTGTCCTGCTCGCCCATCCCCGTGTCCTCTGGGCTGGGTGCGGGCTCCCAGGGGCTCTCTGCAGCCTTGGCCTCCATCATGGCGTCCACGCTGGCCTCGCTGATGTGGCTCAGAGTCCGGGAGTAGGGCACGTGCCCATTGGCCACTGCATCCTTCTTATGGCTGGCCGGCTCCTCCGGCTGGCTGCTGGCAGGGGGGACGATGGCACCACCAGCCCCGGGCCTGGCCCCAGCCTCCTCTGGCTGCTGGGAGAAGGAGATCTCGATGGCGGGGGCGGAGGCCTGCACCTCGGGCTGCACGATGGGCTTGTGTGCGGCATGGCGGGCGCTGCCGGACAGCTGGGGGCTGGAGGAGTCGTCCGAGGACTCGGAGGAGATGGACCAGGCCATGCCGTTCTCCAGCTCCTCCTGGCGCCGCAGCATGTTCTGGGGATGGGGGAAACGGTGTTAGAGACCCTTCTGCCACCCCTGCTCCTCCAGCTGCCTTCTCTTCAACCAGGGGCAGGACCTGGCCAAGCCAGAGGGCACCGAGGCTCCCACACCGCCCTGGCGCTGCTGGCACAGCAGGATGGGAGGTGAGGATGCAGCAGACCATGGCTGCCTCTTCCAGCCCTGAACCCCACGCCATGCCAGGGGGGAGTCTGGCTCCCCAGGCCCAGCCACGCACACCCCAGAGCCCCAGGGTGCCGGCAGCTCCCCGGCATGGCGGGCAGCTCCAGCATGGCCACAATAAGGTGGCCATGAAGCCAAGGACGTGACCCATCGTGGCTGCAAGGAAGGCGACAGCCCTGGCACCAGCTCATGGTGGGCAGCACTGGCCATCATGCCAGCACCAACCCAGTGGTTCACCATCACTGAACCAGTGCCACACCAGTGCCATGTCAGCATCACGCCAGCACTGTGACCACATCATGTCAGCCCTGTCACGCCAGCACTGGCGCCAGCCAGCATCACATCAGCACCACATCAATGCCAGGGCACAGCACAGCAACACCACCAGGGCAGGGACATGGACAAGCCTTCTACTCACTAGTGCTCAGCTGCCACATGAGGGCACGTGGACAGAGCAGCCCAGGCTGCCTCAGCTTGGGGACTGTCTCCCGGGGGCCAGCCAGACCCCAGCCTGGCAGGATCAGGCCTCCGGGCATCAGCAAGGGCTACTGAGCAGGAGAGCAGGAGTGACTATGGCTACTGTGGGATGGCCACACTGCTGCACTAAGCTACTGGCCAGCTCCATCCCTCACACTTACAGGGCCCTGCTGCGGCCATCTCCCGAGCTCGGTCGAGGAGACGTCGCTGCAGGAGCAGCTCTGAGACAGCTTCTCGAAGAGTGTCTCCCGAAAGATGTCCAGCAAGGACGAACCGTGCTTGTCGGCTGCCCGCCCTGGGCTCTTGGGCAGAGAGAAGAGGAGCTGTGAGCACGGGAGGAGCAGGTGCCAGTACCAGGGAGCCATGGCTGGAGAGGAGCTGCCCATCCCTGTGCAGGACCTGTGCCACCCTCTGGACATAGCCTGGGCACGTCCCTATGTGGACCCCTTCATGGGCCACCTCCCCCGAGCAGCCCTGCCTGATGTCACACTCACATAGAAAGCCTGTTCCCGCAGGGACGGTGTGTCAGGCGGGCTCTGGTTGTAGGTGGAGAACCTCTTGTTCACCGTGGAGGCCTTGTTGACGGTGCTGGCTGCTGAAGGCTGGTCGTCCTTGTCGAAGGGGCTGAGGAGGAGAGCAGGGAGGTGAGGGGTGCGTGCCAGCCGGGAGGGTCTCGACCCTGCTCTGCAGCAAGCAGGACACCAGGACCCCATGGAGCCCAGCTCTGGTTTTCCATAATTGCAGCCTGGTTTTGAGATGGGAGAGAGCCCGGGGCAGGCCAGCTCTTGCCATGCCATGCCATGCCATGCCAGGCATCCCCAGCCTTCCCATGTGCTACCAGCAACATTTGCTGAGATACTCACTTCCAGGTCACCTCCAGGCTGAGTTTGAGGGTGCCCAGGTCATTAATATCTACAGCCACTACCTGGGGCAGAGCCGCAAAGAGGTCCTTGGTCTCACAGGACACGTTGCCCACCACAACGTGGTTGGCCAGGCTCTTTAGCTCTGTCACCTGGAGGAGGAGAGGGAAGAGAGGATGAGAAGAAGCTGTGAACCTCATGGATGCTGTGTGCACCCGTGCTGTGTGCCATGAGGCCATGTACATCCCTGCTGTTGCCAGGATGCCACCACCGCCAGCCGGCCTCCTCCTACCCCAGCCAGGCTGAGGTTCAGGTGAGGTCCCAGAGGAAAGCCCTGCCAGCACACAGGGTGGTACCTGGCCCACACCGTCCCTGCCCCTTCTGCACTGTACCTTGATGGAGAGGAACTCGGTGACAAGGGGCAAGAAAACCATCTCCTCGCTGTCCCACACCTGCTTGCTGTTCACCTCGATGCGTCCCCGCAGCTTCCATCGCTGCCGGCCGTACTTCATGAAGATCTAGGGGGGCAGAGGCGTGGATATGGGGGGGATACAGCACTGGGGTGGTGAGCACTCTCTGTGCATCCCCAGGCATGGCCAGGGACCCATGCTACCCACCACTGCCCTGCAACATGCCCTCCACGCCACTGCCCACCTACGCCCACCAGGCACCCCAAGGAGCACAGGGCAGAAGAGCAGATGCCAACCCATAGAGTGCCACCAACCTCATACTGGTCACCAGCACAGAGCCGGGCAAAGCCTGCCAGTCCTACAAGAGAAGGCAGAGGGAGGTCAGCAGGCAGGCAGGCAGGCAGGGGGCCAGGGATGGAGTGGGATGCGTTACCTTTCATCCGAACGTGGAACTCGCCCAGCTGGCTCTCCAGCTCATTCTCCAACAGGCACATGTTCTGGGGACAGACGGACGGACAGCACCCGTGAGCAGCCACCCATGGGACCCAGCACCCTGCCAGCCCACCCCAGCCGGCTGCCTCACCTCCGTGTACTCCTTGTAGCCCTTGCTGGCCTCGGCCAGGCTCTCGCGTGCCTCCCGGCTGCCCGGCGAGCCTGTGCTGTAAGCCTTGACCATGTTGTGGGCTCCATCGCGGAGCCGCCGCTGGATGCAATAAGCCTCGTAGAGCTCATCTATCTGCAAGGGCAGGCCCGAGCTGTGGTGAGGGGCAGGGCTGGGGACAGCACGGCCGTCCCAGTGCTGCACTGAGATTGCCCCACAGTGACCCTGGTCCCCAGCTCTCACCTTGCTAGCATGAAACTCCAGGCGACGCAGGAAGCGCTCGATTGACTTCACTTGCTGGAAAAGCAGAGGAGATGGTGTGAGTGCCAGCCCAGCCCCTCCAGAGAGGAGCTGTGGGTCAGGATGTGCCCTGCTGCATGCCCTTGCCGTGGCTGGGATGGATCTCAGTCACCAGCCCTGCCTGGGAGGTGCAGGGTGGCGGCTGGCGGTGAGCAGAGCAGAGGCTGTGCTTGCACCCATGTGCTGCAGCATCCTCCAGCCTCCCCTGCTCCAGAGGGTCTCCCAGGAGACAGACCAGGCTCCAGGATGCTCTTCTCCCAGCCTTGGAGCTAAGCCAGGCTCAGCACTCCCCAACCACAGCTTTTGTTTGCAAGAAGCAGGCTACAAGCCCCTGCCTATCTCTGCTTCACCCCCTGCCCAGGCCCTCCCTGCCCGCTGTCTCTGATCCACCCCCGCAGGCACTCTGCCATGCAGGGGACGGAGGGCAGGCGGCGGGGCAGTGCAAGCAGAGATGTGGCTGGCAGTAGCACCTCCCAGGCACAAAGATGGGGGAGACAAAGCGGGGGAGAGGCACTGCTCCCGCTTACCTTATCCAGATCGTAGAGAAAGCCCTGGAGGAGAGAGGAGAGGGATAAGATGCAGCACAAAGCCAGCTCTGCCCACCCAAGGAGACCCAGCACATCGCACACCCACCACACACAGTACGTTGGCGGGGACATGCAGCACCCAGCCAGGGCTGGAGAGTGCATGACAGTAGGACAGGAGCCCCGTGCAGCCCAACACCAGAGCCCGAGCTGCCCCTTGATGTCCCCACAGAAGCAGGCTCTGCCCTGGGGCACAGACGGACCATGAGCTGCCCCAGCCATGCCCACGACCCTGTCTGTCTGCCCAAAGCACTGCTCCTTGTCAGGCTCTTCCCAGCAACACTCACCAGGCGTGAATTCCTCTTGGACTCACGAATCTGGGTGCTGAGCTTCTCCAGTTCCAGCTGATGCACCTCCAGGTAGGCTCTGGGGGCAACCACAGCACAGAGGTCAGGCTTGGACACGGTGCCCAGGTATCCTGCCACCCCCAGCTCACACCAACCCAGCACATTTGGCCCCATTCCCCATTCCAGCACCCTGGCGATGGAGCCCACGTGTGGGATGTGGTGGGATGTGAGACCCCACACAGCTCTGGGACCTCCAGGCACTGCACCCAGCAGACCTACCTGGCATGTCCAAGCCTGGTGAGAGCAGAGAGCTGCTGACCCTAACCCATGGCAAGCTGTCCCTGTGCCTCTCAGGGCTCCCTGCCTCCACCCACCCACCCACAGGGAGCCCCGGCACTTACGTCAGGCCCTTCTTGAGAGCTTCGTACACCTCGTCCAGGCGGTTGGGCTGAGGCACCTTGGGTGGTGGGGATTTGTGGGACATTGAGAACATCCTACTGACCCTGGAGCCAGTCTTGCGGGAGACAGTGGGGGTGAAGGGTGAGAGATTCCTGTGGAGAGAGGCAGGCAAACCCGGGGTGGCCAGGGTCAGCACCCAACACCGGAGTCCACCTGGGTGCCCCAGCCTGCCAAGCACCCTGTCTTGAGATAAGGAGCTCCGGGATGGAGGCCAGGTCCACGGGGACCTGCCTGCCTCTCCCAGGACCCCCTGGCAGCCCGACAAACCCAGCGGGGCTGGGTGAGATGGGGCCGTGAGGCTGGGCAGCGCTGCCTGCACCACATGCCTGCAGACCCCGCAATGCATCTGGCTGCCCCAAAGCCATGGGAAGGACAAGGAGAAACCCACAAAGCTGGCAGTGGAGAAGAGCAAGGAGGTAACCCCATCCTAGCAGGCAGAGAGGCTAGCCATGAGGGTCCCAGGTACCAGTTGGAGGGAGCAAAGGCAAATGGGGCTGGCACCAGCTGGAGCCAAGCTGTGTTCCTGGAGTGCCTGTAGGAACATCTCCAGCCCTGGCCACCCTCCGAAGGGGCCACACATCAGCAGCACCTTGGGTGGCCAGGGGCATGGAGATACTCCCTGTGGTCTGGGCACTGTGGCAGGGTGACACATGCCACCATCCACTTGCTGCCCTACAACCATGTGCTCGCAGGGACAGGCAGGGATTCCAGTGGGTGGCAGCATGGGAGCAGCCCAGGGACAAGCAGCCCTGTCACCCCATCCCACAGTGCAGCGACATGGGGCAGGGACATCCTCACTGATGCTACACCTTCCCAGACGTCACCAAACCCACCATATGGAGCTGCTGGCTGACTGCTGCCTCCACCTACCCCACTGCTGCCTTGGGGGCCTCCCCAGTCAACCCAAAGGGACTGGGACCCGAACACCAGCCTTCCTGCCTTGTGCAACGGAGTCGCTCCCCAGCCCAGCGAGCAACGCCCTGCTCAGACCGGCTCTTCCCTTCCTCCTTCCAACGCATCCTCACACCACAGGCACCCAGGAGACACCATGGGCTCCTTGGTTCCCGGCCCTGGGCAGGACTTCCCATTCTGTGCTGCTCTTTGCAGGAGTGGCCAAAAGACTTCCTTGAATCATTAGTGGGGGGAAATGAAGGTCTTGGCCTCCTCCCAAGCCAGAGCAATGGGTAAGCACTTGATTTCCACCATCCCTCCTCATTCCCGTCCTCCAGGCCCCTGGAGGCATCTCCCACAAGCATCTCCCCACCAGCCACTTAGCTGTGGGCATCCAAAAGTCCTCCCTCTTCCCTATCCCCAAGTGAGCCCCTCTGGCACCCCCAGATCTAGCGACGTGCCAGTGGCTTGGAAAGCATCACTTGGCTGAGAGGCTGACCAGGACCTGGGGACAAGAGCTGAGCAGGGCTGGAAGTCTTCTCCCAGACATGGGGAGGCTCTGCCTGGTCTTGTGCCCGCCCAGTGAAGGTGTCCATAGCCTGGCAAGGCAGCTTGGCACTGCTTTCTGCAGCCATTTGGCTGAGAGATGGCTCTCCCCTGGCGCTGGTGGGTGTGCTGGGAGGTAAGGAGTCTGACAGGGTGCTAGGAAAAGGGATGAAAAGCATTAAAATGCCATAGTCCCACAGCCCAAACCATGCCCATGTCCCGAGAACCACACGTGAGAGGGTAGCCAGGAGGTAGGGAGGAGGGTGGCGGGGATGAGCGGCACGTGGGGTGGTTCTCACCGACAGGAGGTTCAGCAGAGAGGAGGAGGAAGGGTATGGTGGGACCAGAACATTGCCAGTGGATGGAGAGGATGAGTAGGGAAGGGCTGCTCCTTGCCACGCAGCTGACAGGCAGCCAACAAAATCTTTCAGCAATAGGTTTGAAATGACCCGTAGGAAACCCCCACTCAAACCCCGACACCGGCCACCACAGGATGTCACAGCTATTGGGGCACAATGCTTCAAAGCTACCCCAGTGCCTTCAGTGCACCCATTAAAGGTGATGAGATGATCAGAGGGAAGCTCTTAAGAGCTGGCTGTAGAATGAGTGTGAGCTACACATGTCCCCTGGGCACCACAAAGTTCCCTGAAGGAGATGCCGGGACAGCGGGTTGGGAAGGAGCCTCGGGATGCACAGCAGATACCACCACCATGCCCAAGCCTGTCCTGATGCCCGTCCCCATCCCTCGTGGTCGGCAGCACGAGCACCCATCTCCTACCTGAAGGGCCGGTCGCCCGTCGAGTTCACTCCAGCAAAGGACTGGCTCCTATTGATCTTGGTGACGAGGACTCGGCGCTGCGGGCGCACAGACAGGGACATCGTTGAGTGTGACCTGGAGGGCCTCCCTGGGGAGCATGAGAAAGCAGGGTCACCAGCAGCAGGGTGGGGAAACACACGTGGGCAGGGCTGCCACCGGGACTGAGAACGGCACCCACGGGCCAGGGTGGCTGTGGCACCCATGGGCTGGGAGCCTTCCCTCCCTCTCAGCCCAGGGACACTCCTGGTGGCACCAGGCATGCAGGTCCCATGCTGCCCTCAGCAATGCTGCCGGTGCCCTGCCCTGGGTGAAGAAGGGCTCTGGACACCATGAGCACTCAGCAGGGACAGACGGATGGATGTGTCCCAGCTTGGTGCTCTGGGAGCCACAGGAAGGGGCTGATGCCCAGTGCCTACCATGGCCCTTCCCAGACACAACCATGGCAAACCCTCTGCTGTGCCCCAGCCTGGCCACCTCCTCCTGAATCCCGCTGTGTCCCGTGTCCCACTGTCCCCTATGCCACCCCACTGCAAGGATAGGAAGGGCGCGGGACCGGACTTGGCTGCCCAGCCCGTCACTGCCTCTGCACTCGCTTCCACTTGCTCCAGCAACCAGGAGGGAAACCCATGGACAACAAAGCACTTTGGAAAGTCCCCAGCTTTGCCAGGAGCTCTGCGTCGGGGAAGGAAAGGCCGAGCCACTCCCTGCCGGACCCTGGAAAGTCCACACGAGCAGCACGTGTCCAGCCCCACAGCCACTGCACCCCTGCTCTCTGCAACTGGCAGTGCCAGAGACGGTGCCAGCAGCCCCAGAACTGCTGCTGTACCTGCCTGTCCCATGGTGGCCAATGCAGTTGATGCCAGCCAGGACTGAGCAGATTTCAGAGTCTTGGGAATGGGACCTGGCTGCCACCCCACATCGCAGGGAGCATCGCTGCAGCCCTGGCTGGGGGATCAGCACAAGGCAAGAGCAAGGGAGTCTGGGGCTCCTCCTGGCCCTTCCAGCCCCAGCAGTGCCAGCTGGGCACACGGAGGAGCCTAGGTCACAGGGCAGAGGCTGCTGGATGCTCTACTTCATCCCAGCTACTGCTGATGCCAGCTCAGTCCCTCTGTCCCCACCAGCCCCTAGAGCTGAGCTGCAGGAGGCAGGAGCCACCAGGAACAAGGCCACGAGGTGCCCAGCAGTTGCAGATGCTGCCAGGGAAGGCCAGGCAGGGCCCCAGGGATGCAGATTCCCTGGCTGGCAGATGGGGCTGAGCTAACCCCAGCCAGAGCCACCCCCCCGCTCTCTGAGGGGCTCACTCTGCCTTTTCTCGTGCCCCAGCACGGCCAGCAGCAAGCCCCCAGCACCAGGGATGGCACGGGGATGCAGGCACTGCCAGGGCTGCCATCGCCCCACTGCCATCCCCGGCACAGCAGAGCCCAGGAGCCCATCTTAACCCGGCCCCATGCAGCACGCACCGGCAGACATCCCCCCCAGTGCATCCCCCCCGGATGAGCCGGGGCCTTTCGGTGTCAAAGCCAGCCACCTCCAATAACCTCCATCCCAGTGGAGCCAGGACACAGCAGGTCCATCTGGTCCCTCCTCAGCACTCAGGTCCCAGCCCAGGACCACGGAGCCATTCTGTGGCTCCCACTGCCTCGGCATTATCTCAGTGCCAGTCCCTCCAGTTTCCAGGACAACACTGTCCCAATTAAGCTCATTAGGAGGAGCTGTAATCCCTGGGCAGGGCCTGGGCAGATTACCTTCTGCAGGGCTCTTTAATCTGCTCCTCACTGAGTGAGCAAGGCCCATGGCACTGGTGCTCGCTGCCACAGCTGGGCACTACAGCAGCTCCTCTATAGGGAAACCACCTGACACCCCTGTGATGGGGCTCTCCGCGCGTGGGACAGGTCACAGCTCCTACAGGGTGAGCACAGCCCTGCCAGCCCACCCTTCTCCAACCCATGTCACCGTTTGGGGGACAGGGAGGCTGAGGAGGGTCATGCCAGCAGGAGCCTGTGCCGGGGAGAAAGATGCCGAGGGCATTGCAGGGGAGAAGGATGCTGAGGGTTTCAGAGGGGAGAAGGATGTTGGGGGTGCTGCAGGTCAGAAGGATGCTAGGGATGCTGTTGGGGACCACTGCCCCAGCACAACTCCCCAGAAGAGTCAGAGCTGCTCCCCAGCCGCTCGTCCAGAGCCCTCCCAAGTTCCAGCAGCCACCTGTGCCAGGCTGGCTTGTGCTCCGAGGCATCTGAGGCTCCTGCACTGGCACAGGGAGCAGTGCCACGAGTGGTCGCCACTGACAGGACCACAACCCTGCGCTCCAGCCCAGGGTCCTGGCTCTCCCCACACACCCCCTCCAATGCACTGCACCACAAGGCCACACTGCTGGCAGGGTGGGTGCAGATCTGAGTCATCAGCAAGGGACGGTGCAGCCCCAGCACTTGCTGCCAGCCAGCTCAGTGCCCAGCCCTGGGCACTTCCAGGTCCTGCCAGTGCCAGCCTTCTCACCATGGCACCCTGTGTCCCCAGGGCTGACATCCTGCAGCCCAGCTCCTGTCCCAGGACCCCAAACTCCCTTCGAGGAGGGGGACACCATGCCCCTGCTCTGCAGGAGCGATGCCCCAGGACCCTAAGGATGCTCGAGCCTGGCACAAGCAGGCAGTGAGCTGGGTGCCAGAGGGCAGCACTGCCTGTGTGGGGCAGGGCAGGCAGGGTGCGGGGTCTCTGCTCCTGGCATGCTTGGCTCACAGCAGAGGAAAAAACCCCGGCGTGGTGCATTCCTGACATTACCGAGATAAGAGGTACCTGGTACCGCAGCAGCGCCAGCCGGCGGAGAGCAGAGCCCGGGGCACACTTGGAAGGGGCTGCGGGTCACCACATCTCACCCAGGCTGGTGAGCCCTGTGCCAGGCTCACCGGGACGCCGGCACCGGGCAGAGCACCGGCACACTGATGTCCCTGCCACAGGCTGAGCCCCAAGCACATCCCTCCCTCTCCCGAGGAGCTGCGGAGGTCCTGCCCCAAAGGTCCAGTCCCTGCCAGCCCCACCACCCCCCCCGCCCATAATTAGGGCTTCGGTGCTAACGAAGCTGCCTCCCAAACAAGCTTTTCACCTTGCTATGCCTGCGCCACAGACCGCCTGCAGCTGTCCTGCTGTAGGAAACGCAGTCCTGGGAGTCAGTCCGTCTGTCCGTCCCTGCCCGGCGCTGCCCACGGGCAGCGGTGAAGCGGGCAGAGCAGCCCCGCTGGGCGGGCAGCGCGGGGGGTGCTGGAGCTGGAGCCCACCCCGGGGCTCTCCAGCCCTGCGCCGGGGTGCTCCGGGGATGATGGAGATCCCAGGAATGCTGGTGCGAGCGGCGGAGGGGGCAGTCCGACCGGCTGGGTTGGTCCCGGCTGGTTTCTGTTTCCGACACTCAGACACCAGCCCCAGGTCGCTCCGGCGGGTTTATCAACACTGCCCTGGTCGGAGACGCCCCAGACTGGCTCCCCCCGAATCCCCAGCCCCGCAGCCCTGGGGGTGCTCTGACCAGCATCCCCAGTAATGTCACTCACTGGAAGCCAGCAACCCTCACGGTGACCGACCCCGCAGCCTCCAGCACCCCTGACCCCGGGGGGCAGCACCCACCACCAGCCAGCAGCACCCAAGGGGCTTCCCCAGGAGGGGCTGGCAGGGCTGGGCTGCCGTCCCCGTGCTGACGGCACTGCGGCCACCTCCACGGGCACAGCAAGGTACCAGTGTCCCCTAAGGAGGGCACAGCATGGTGGCCACGGGCTGATCTGTCCATCCTCCCGCGGTGTCAGTGGCAAGCAGGGGGTCCTGCCACCCTCTCCCCCCCACCCCAGCGGCCTCGGGTGCGCATCCCTCGGGCACACGGCGGGGACGACCCTGGGAGCCTGCAAAGCACCCCTGGCACAGCTCCCTCCATCCCTGTTTACACAGCTGCGTCCTCACTGCCCTGACCCGGGCGGTACCGCGGCCCCCCCGGCCCCTTCCGGCCCTTGGCCCCCTCCCAGCGTGGGCTGGAGCAGCTCTTCCCTCCCACCAGCCCTCACAGAGCATCTGGGGACCGACACGATGCCGCCTTGCTCACAGGGAGACGCCTCTTCCCTGCCCTCCACGCTCTGCCTCTCCTCCGGGCAAGCAGGACCCCCCCCGGCCTGCACCCCGCGCCAGGAGAGGAGGGGGACTGGGGTTTTGGGGAGTCAGATGAGTTAGTGAAAGGCATCCCAGCTCCCTGTGACCACCCGGGAGAAAAACTCCCGACCATACCACAGCCCCTGCCGGGAGCAGGGGATGGCAGTTTGGGTGCTGGGGTGGGGGCTGGATGGGTGCTGGGTGCTCACGGCGGTGCGGCACGGCGGCAGTGGTACCCGCCCTCGCAGTGGTGGAGGCCGGCTGGCTCCTTGGGCTGAGCAGGAGGGCGGCAGGAAAGGGAAGGAGCTGGGAATGGGAAGAATTGGAGGAAGTGCTGATTTACCCCGCAGAGTGTCCCCGAGGAAGGGCAGGGCAGGGCATGGTGCAGGCAGGGGGGGTCCCGCAGCATCCCACCCCACCACCCATCCCACGGGCTCTCAGTTCCCAGCCAGAGAGGGATGCAAGCCCCAGAGTGTGACCCCAGGAGATGGTCACTGCTGGGGCCGGGGTCCCCCCCAGTGCCTGGCTGAGCTCAGGCCCAGCCTGTTTTCTAGGACGGCTCCCAAGAACCAGCCCAGGACCACCGTGGCCCTGGAGAAGGTGGGACCCCAGTGCCAAAGGCACAGACTGAGCACCCAGCCAGAATCTCCATGGCTTTGGAGGCCTGGGGGTTGTAGATCCCCTCCATGTCCATGTCAGGATACCAGGTCCTGGTCCTGGGTAGGCTGTGACCCCTCTCAGGGGTGCTGAGCAGACGGATCCTCTGGCAGGATCCTGCTGGGATCGGCATAACCTCGCGAAGGTCCCACGTGCCACCTTCACCCCCACCTGCCAGGATGCTCTGCTGGGTACCAGTAGCTGCCCCCCACAAATCCTCCTGGGGCAACTTGGTCCCTGTGACCAAGATCAGCCCCAGGACCTCCCACTGTGCCCAGGTCCCCTGGGGCAATGGTGCCAAGGATGCTCCACATGGATCTGGGCTCTCTCCTCATGGAGGCACAGTGTGGGGCAAGAAAACCAATTTGCCAAGGAAAGCCATGATGCCAAGGCGATGGCCTGGAGGTGCCAAGCCTGGGTCTCAGTGTGAGCAACAGCCAGGCTGGGCAGCCAGTGGGTCCTATCCTGCCACAGACACCCTGTCCCAACACCTTGTCACTGCACACCACGGTGACAACTGTGTCCCTCGCAGGTGGTGGGCACCCACGTCCCTGGTGCCCCTGGCAGGGAGAGCTCTTCTCCCGGGGAAGCCGCTCACCCAAAAAAGCCCCCTGCAAGCCCGGCCATGTCACCCCGTGAGCCTCAAACAGCTCGGGGCCCCCAGATTAATGGGTGTTTGCCAGGGTCCCAGGTGCCACCAGCACTCGGTACCTTTTGGTTTGCCGTTCATGGCAGGCAGCAGCGGCACGTCCCCCTCGGGCCGGGGTCAGCGTCCCAGGCGTCCCAGGCGGCTGTGGCTCTCTCATGCCGTCCATCCGCGGTCAGTCCCTGCGTGTGGAGGGGCCGGGCCGGGAGGGCTCCCCCAGGCCAGCAGTCTCCTCCCACGCTTCCCCCTGACATCACTGCCCAGTGCAGCCCCGGCCATGACTCAAGGGCTGGGCACGGAGGACGCCCATCCCCCTTGGAAGGAGGGGACTCCACCAGCACCGGCTGCGCTGGGAGCAGGGATGGCATGGCTTGGTCCCCATCCTTCCCTCCCAACACTCCCCTGGGGAAACTGAGGCATGGCCACAGGGGAGGGGACCACACTGCAGGTCACCACGGTGCAAACTCCCCTCAGAGACCCCCTTCCCTCCAGCACCCAGGCACAGCCCACCATGGCTTTGCTGTGGGCATCCCTGTGGCATGCCTGTGGGCACCCTGCAACACCCAGCACTCGCTGGGAAAAGGGTTTCCTTGCTCAGGTGCCCCCAGCTCGTGTTGTCCGGGTCTCCAAAGCCTCAGAAGGGCTGGCTTCAGCCAGGGTATCTCCAAAGACCCTGAGTGCCATTCCTACGTGGGAACCAAGGATACCCCTCTCCCCACAGGGGTCCACCTCCCACGGGGCAGTGAGACAAACCCACCTGCCCTCCATGCCAACCCCAGAGGCTGGCAGCACCTCTCAGCCGCACAACTCCCTGGTTAGGGCACAGTGATGCCCTAAACAACCAGGAGACTCTGGCACAGACATCACCCCCCCTTCATCACTGTAGGTCTCTGCAGGGGTCCTGGTCCTGGGGTACCCAGGCCTGGCACGCCCCCCCCAGCTCCGACAGAGGAGGCTGGAGCAGCCAGCCCCATCCAGGCTGGGGCCAGCTGCCATCAGCACGTCACGAGGGCAGGAAGAGACACCTCCCTCCCAGGCTCCTTTCCTGTTTGCTGCTGCTTTTAGAGCGAGGTCAGGCCAGGTTCGGGAAGAAAAGCACTGGGACAGAGTCCCGGGGGGGGTGCTCATAGAGATGGGGTGTTCCTGGACACAGGTACCCCCCCTCCTTAGAGGGTGAGCCAGTTGTGGGGCTGCTTCCCCAGCCCAGAGCTTGTCCCCTCCTTGCTGGTCCCCTCTTTGCTCCTTCCTGCACAGCATAGGGCCAGCACATCACAGGGGAGGAGAAGTGTACGGGGCTCCCTTGTAGGGTGGCACAGCTCCCCCGCCATGGGCACACACGCACGTGGCCCTGGAGCCAGCCACCGCCAGGTTTGGAGAGATGGGGCTTGCAGTGGTGCCACCAAAGGGCACTGCGTCCCAGAACACCCTCTCATCCTGGTGCCTAGGTGCCCAGGTGGGTGCCTGGTGCCAGCTCCACTGGGAGAGCAGCTGGGGGAAGAGCTGGTGAGACTGGGCTGGCCCCGAGCAGCATCTGGGGAAAAACCATCCCAGGACTGGCAAATGGAGGTGTCTTGTCACCCACCTGCCTGCAACCTCCACACCAGCATTGTGGGGATGGAGGGGAACCAGCAGCCCAGCACACCCAAAGTGGGGTGCAGGGGGACCCATCTTCACTCTGGCCTTCAAGAACTTGTCTCCCACCCTGCCTGGATGGGATGCACCCCCCTGGCTCTCCTCACCAATGGGCAAAGCCCTGACCCGGTGGCTGCCATGGGCCACTGCCTAGCTTTTCACCCCTTGCCACTTCTCCCCAGGGAAAAGCATCGCTCCTGGCACCGCCCCGGGACTGACCAGCCTTCCACAAAGCCTCTGCCACGCTGGCAGCCATGCGGAGCCAGTGCCCAGCGCACGGCCAGGCAAAGCGCCCGCAGCGAAGGCCCATGCCAGCTCGTTTGTTCTCATTAAAGGTTAATAAGAAAGTCACGCTAAAGCTGCTGGGAGCCATGGGAGAGGCGTTCCCCGGTGTCATGCAGGGTGAAGGAATGTCCAGGCTTCCAGAGAGCTGACGGCCAGGCAGTGCAGGCACAGCACCTTCCTGGGCATCACCCTCAGGGAGACGCCAAGAGCAGGCAGGAGGGGGATGTGGTGCAGGCAAAAGGTGGCAGAGGATGCTGGAGGACATGGGCACGTGGCATCGGACATCGAGCACCTCGTGGCACCCTTGCAGCACGGCGCTCAGCAGGCCCTGCCAGCTCAGGGACACCTTGCCAAGGGAGGGCAGAGGAAGGGCACGAGCTGAGCCAACACTGCCAGGGCCTGGGTGGTAATTGAGTTAAATGAATCTCTGTCCCTGGCCTGGCAGGGAGCAGGCACAAGGAAGGGGAGAGCCCCACAGTCACAGGGGGCTGGTTACTTCCCCCAGCTCAGGGGACTTCCCTGGATGTGCACCACCCTGGCTTGGCACGACCAGCCAGGGCAGCTGCCTCTCCCCCTCCTACGCAGCAGGGGTGTGGGTGTAACACCCCAACTGCACCCTTTTTGAGGATGTCCCTGTCATGCCCTCCTCTCACCAGGGAGCTGCCCCGAGTGTCCCCACTGCAACCACAACAGCTGAACATGCAAACAAGCCCCTCCACGGGCAGCTGTGCTCGGACACTTGTGTATGGCCATGGCCAGTCTGTGTACAGGCTGAAGAAAAATCCAGGCACCCTGGGAGGACATTCCGAGTCCTGGGGAGGTTCTCTGGCTGCTCCCTGCTGGCCCTGGGACCACCAGCTCTGAGGCCGTGCCCACCCAGCACCACTCAGCCCCTGGAGAAGCCAGCAGCCTCCAAAGCACACTCCTCTGGTGGCACCAGCACCAAACGCCAAGGTGATGAAGAAGGTACTTCAGGCTGTTCCCAACAAATGCTCCCTGGCCACGGACACCCCTGCATGGCTGGGAACATCACTGCAGCTGCCAATGTGGCATGAAAGGGCACAGGCCAGCCTCAGAGGGTGACAGTGAGCAGGAGGCACCACTGGCCAAAGGAGGGCCAGCATGCAGGCACCAGCCTGGTGAGGTGCCAAAGAGCTCCTGGCTATGGGGGAGACCTGGGAGGGGGCAGGAGGGGGCAAGTCGGGCACAGAGACCCACCATCATGGCTTGAAGGGGAACCACAGTGAATGACCAGGTGACCTGTGGCCAGGCAAGAGCCAGAGATGGTCACCCCCACCACGGTGCAACAACCAACCCCTCTGACTTCTAATTTTTGCAGAAACCAACAAAGCCAGCTACAAAAAATCCCAGCAGCCCAATACTGCAGATGAGACACGTAGTTTTTTCTGCAGGGTTGATGCCCCTAGGGCTGGAGAAGGACCAGCCCTTGTGCCAGGCCAGGCTCTACCCACAGGCAGGCTGGCACCAAGGCCACCAGCCAGAGGGGCTGGGCACCCCGCATCCGGGCACCGGGGCCATGGCAGGCTCCAGCCCTCCCTCCTCACTTCCTCTCATCGTCCCAACACGGCAACAGAAATAGAAGCGATATAAATGGTAGCCCTATAAATAACCCCAAAGCACGAGGCGGGGAGCTCGTCCCAGCCCAGCAATGGCCTCAACCCACGCAAAGCCCAGGCTTGGTCTGCCTTTGCCATCCCCTGGGGATCCCAAATGCCAGGTCCCAGCCCACAGCGGGTCTCCCAGGTCCTGTCCTTTAAGTCAGATCCATGGCAGGAGCTCTGAGTCGCCCGCTGAATCTCAGCCACTGGTGCAGGCTGGAGCCCAGCATGGTGGCATCCCTGGGTGACGTCCCCACGCCCCTGCCCAGCTCCTCTTGGGGTAGCAGCAGGCACCAGACAATGCTCATTCCTGGCACCCCACAGGAACCCAGGCTACAGATTCCCAGGCAAAGCAGGAGCACTGGCCAGGAGCATCAGGCAGGGTTTGGGAAGAGACGCCCCTGTCCCCCCCAGTGTCCCCACTGTCCATAGTTATCCCCTGGTTGCATCTCAACACATCAGCTGCCCGTTCCGGCATCCCCCATCCCTGCCCTGCCCAGCGCTGCCCGCATTCCCACACTCCCCATCATGTCACGTCCTCCAGTGGGGACTCGGCCACCACCGTGCCAGCTTCCACCGCGGCTCTTCGCGGCACCGGGGACCTCCAGCAGCTGAGAGCAGCCCACGGCGGCAGCGAGCCCCGATTCTGCCCGGTGCCACAGCTTCCCAGCCCAGCCCTGCCCGGGGGGTGCAGCGAGGCTGCCCCTCAGCCACCAGTCCCCAGCCCAAATGGCATTTACAGGAAGGCCAGGACTTGCTGGTGGCCTCAGGGATCTCCCCTGGGAAGGTGGCAAGGGGCAAGGCTTGCCGAGGCTGTTTGCCGGCCCTGGGACGGCCGGAGGGGCGGCAGGGAAGGAGTTAATGGTGCGAGGCCTTCCCAGCACTTCTTGGCAGGCTGGGGGGGGCCGGGAGACAGGAGGATCGGGCCAGCAACAAAGCCAGATCTGTCTCCTTAATTCCCCCGAGCATTCCTGCCGCGGAGGAGGAGGCAGCACCCAGCTGACACGGTGCACCCAGGCCCCTCGGGACCCCCCCACCCCGGGTCCCCCACGGGTGCGCGGGGTGTCATGGGGGGGGGTGCAGCCCCTCCTCCGGGGCCGGTGGCCGGCAGGGGCTCGGGGTGGCTCTGGTTGCCCTTTGCCTGCCGAGCCCTGCCCGGCCGCCCCGGGGGACACGGGGCAGGACACGGCTCAGCCCCTCCACCCCCGGCCCGGACCGGGGCCGGGGGTGGGGGGGACACACGGGAACAGCGGGTGGCTTTGAGGGGGTGCTCAGTCGGGCGGGTCCTTCTCGGGGCTGCCGCAGGGTGGGGACAGCCCCCCCCGCCGGGACCGAGCGCCCCCCGCGCCCCTTGGGGTGCCCGCGGCGGGGCTGGGCGGCGGTGGCGGGCAGTGGCAGGCGGCGACGTGGCCCCCTCCGGGGTGTAGCCCTGCTAAAGTCCCCAGCCCCGCTCCCCCTCTGCCCGCCCCTTCCCCCGCGGTGCCCGGCGGGTCCCCGGCACGCTGGTGGCACTCACATGTCGCAGGAGCGGCGGGGCCCGAGCGCGGGGCTGGCGCGGCGCATCCCCTTTGTTCCACTCCCATGGACGGGGAGCAAGCGGGGAGTTCGTGCGGGCTCTCGGCAGCGCCCACCCCGGCTCTCTCCATGGAAACGCGGGAGCCATGTGATCCCGGCAGGAAACCACGGCCCGGCCGCGCCAATGGCGGCCGTGCCCGCCAGCGCCTCCTCCCCGGGGACACCGCGCCGCCACCGCCACCACCGCCACCGCCGTGCGGGGCTCCCGACCCCTTCTTCCCACCGCGCCCCTGTACAGCCACCGCCCGGGGGTCCCCAGCCCCACCCGCGCCCCCTCCCCAGCCCTGCACCCCCCCCGGCCCCGCGCTGCCTGTCCTGCAGCCAGCAGAGCTGGGTCCCCCCGCCAAGGGCCACGGCAGCCCCCGCCCCCCCGTGGGCTTCAGCTCGCCCTGAAGCCCCCCAGCACGCTGCTCAGCCCGCTGGCAGCGAGGACGGCATCTCTGGGTGGTGACGGGACATGACCAAGGCTGTGCAGTTGATCAGTGGCAGAGGCATCCTTGCTCCCAGCTCTGCGGTACCCAGCACCCCACGCTGCCATCTCCCCCCGCTCCTGACCCCAGCTGCGGGAAGCAGGAGCCGTGCTCAGACCCCTGCCAAACAAGTCCACCCTGGGAGAGCAAAGCATGGGCACCGACCCCCGTTCCCCACCCCCACCGGCCTCCAGCCTCCCCAGGGAAGGGGCAGAAGAGCACTCCCACTGCCCCAGGACAGGCAGCCCTTGTGCGAATGCAGGCTCCCACCCTGACAGATGCTGTGTCACACGGTGCTGGCTTCCTCCTGGAGCATCACGGCTGCCCTAGATCGGACCCTGCCCTGCCAGTCCACATCCTAAACCCTGCAGCTCTGAGCATCCCCGGAGCTCTGGGTGGAGGCAAGGGAGGAAGCCACGCTTCCCCAGCACCATGCCTGCTGGGGTGATGCACCCTGCCCCTCTCCTTTCTCCCAAGCCCATCTTTCTCCTACCTGTCCTAGATCATATTGAATCGACCCAGTTTTAAATGGGACTGATGCCTTTGTGGCCCCAGTGAGACATCCTCCACGCAAGGACAAGACAACGCAGCACTTCAGCCAGGCCTGCGATGCAAAAGCACTAATTAGACCATTGCCAGGTCTCAGAGCTCAGCAGAGTAGGGTTGTATAAGCATCAAGGAAATCATTGCACCACTGTGACTCTCCTGGGGCCACACGGAGGAGCGGAACACTGCTGCCAAGGACACTCAGCGAGAACGGGGGCGTCCCAGCTCCTAGCCCGTCCCTCCAGGCTGGCCTGGTTACGTGGGAGGAGAAGCTCTGCAAAGACGGGAGAGAGGACAGCAGGTGCCATGGCCACCAGGGAAAATCCAAACCAAAGGCATAACACAGACAGGCAGAGGGGATATGTGGATCCATCAACAAAGCTGGTTGATCAGTCAACCCAGATCTCAGTGCCACGTGGTCCCTGTCCCACCCCGATGGCCCTGGCATGGTCAAGCACCACTGTGCCTCGCTGTCACCGCTTGTTTCAGCATCCCACGTGGGTCAAATGAGGGGCTGGTGTCACCACCTTGCCTACCCCCAAAAGCTCTCCAAGAGCAGGCAGACCTTGCTGTGCGGTCGGGGGGGTGAAGTTAGCTGGGGAAAGGCAGGAAACTTCTGCTGACACAGCTCAGCAGGTGCTGGGGACGCTCAAAGTGGAAGTAGAGGTACTCTGCTGAGCTCTTGGGACTTGCCCCTCTGCTGACACCACTGCCAGGGCTCCCCCTGAAAAAACAGGGGGGGAAGCTGACCCCATGCTTGAAGGAAGCTCTTGGTGCAGAGTTGCTTGGGTCACCCTCCCCAGGTCCTTCCAGTGACACCGACTCTGGGCCAGCACTTTGGCCCATCAACACGCCATCTCTGAGGGCTTTCTGCCAACCTGCCAGACCCGCTGCCACACCAGCAAGGAGGCTGTGGGGGTTCAGGCTGCAACTGCAACCAGCACAGCACGGCCAAGTGGGCACTTGGGAGCACCCACCCACCCCTGCTCTGCGTGGGTGCATCCCATCCTTCTTGTGCCCCCAGCCTGCAGGCAAGTGGCTGGAGGAGAGGAGAGGAGAGGAGAGGAGAGGAGAGGAGAGGAGAGGAGAGGAGAGGAGAGGAGAGGAGAGGAGAGGAGAGGAGAGGAGAGGAGAGGAGAGGAGAGGAGAGGAGAGGAGAGGAGAGGAGAGATTTTTAGTTGGAAGAGATCTATAGTGATCATCCAGTCCAACTGCCTGCCCACCTCAGGGCTGACCAAAAGTTAAAGCACGTTATTAAGGACATTGTCCAAATGCCCTTTAAACACTGACAGGCTGGGGGCATCGACCACCTCTCCAGAAAGCCTGTTCCAGGGTTTGACCACCCTCTTGGTAAAGATTTGGGGTGCCTGGAGGTGGACTGACCTACACCAACACATTTTGCATACCTCTGCACCCTCATTGCAAGATAAAGCACCATTCCCAGTGGCTGGCAGGATGGGGAGCAGCTGCATCACTCTGCAGACATCAGGAGAGGGGACTGCGGCGAGGCCAGGGCCAGCAGCGCTCCTGCAGCACTCCTTCCCATCTGCCACATGCCTGCCTGCCCTGCCAGGCTGGGGATGTCGAGCCCAGCACTCCCTCTGCCAAGGCTGGGGCTGGTGCACCACACCGGCTATTCTAGGTCACCGGCGGCTTGCTTGGCACAGACAGGCTTTGCAAACAACAGCAAGTGCAGGCTCGTCACCCGAGTCCCCACGGCACCCTGCTGCCTGCCTCCCTGCTCCCCAGAGCCCCCCTCCTGGTTTTAAGGAGGGGTGGTGCCCACCGGCAGGCAGGGGTTAACCTTCCCAGGAGGTGGCTTCCTGGCAGTCCCAAGGGCACCCTGCCTGAGCATCACCCAGTGTCTCCCAGCACAGGATTGCACCTTGCCAGAGCACATGACCACCCTAAACACGTTCCCCTCTCCCTGCCAGCTTCATTAATCACCTGTGCCAGCTGCCTGCAGCTGCCTGCCACGCGCAGAGCAAGGCCAGGGCCACCTGCAGACCCCCGTGCCGCAGGTCTTCTCTGCCCAAATTGCTCTTCTCGCTGCAGGCTGGGCCTGGAGCCATGTCTTCCTCTCCCCTCTCTGCGGAGGGCAGGAGGCCAGCCCTTGGCTGCAGGCCTGCCTCCCTCCACGGCTGCCCTGGAGCCGCTGCGTGCTCAGCATTCCTGCTCAGTGCTGGAGCGAGGCAGGAAGCACAAGGCCAGAGCTCCAAGCCTTGCACTGGGACAGCCACGCATGCTGAGCACACCTGGAGCCTGGCCATCATCCCCAAGAGCAGCCGTGGTGCTGCCATCCCTGCCACAAGCTTGGAGCTGAGCATCCCAGCATCCTGGCACTGGGCTCCTCATCCCTCCAGCTGCGCATTTTTGGGGAACACAAACTGGGAGAAAGCTGAGGGAGCCAGGGCAGCACTGGTGCAGCATGAGCGATCTGGACCACTGCTCGAGCTGACTCACTGGAGCCTTGGCTGCACTCGGGAACTAGCCAGCAGTGGGGAAAGGCTGTGCCAGCAGTGGGGAAAGGCTGTGCCAGCAGTGGGGAAAGGCTGTGCCAGCAGGTCCTCTGAGCCCTGCTGGAAACCCTTCCCCGGCGTGCTCGGGGCCAACTCACAGTGGCCGCAGTCTGGGGCACAGCCCTGACCCAGCCCAGCCCTCTCTGTGGGGCAGAGCTGCCTGTTCCCACACTTTGCTTGCCCGCAGGGCTGGGAGAAGGGAGGTGAGGACACCCTCGGATCAGCCACAAACCTGCTTGGTGTTGGGTCAGCTCACCCAGGCTCTGTCTGGCGAGCAGGAACCCAAGCCAGGGCTCTGCAGCAAGCCAGAACATCCAGACTGTGACTGCATCAGCTTCAGCCCCAGTGTGGGCCAAGGAGGGCAAGGAGCTGCTGAAGTGCACCATGGGCTAGTCCAGACTCTCTGGTGACTGTCCAGCTGTCCCCTCTCCTAACTCCCCTCTCCACCCTGGGAAGGTGGCAGGCAGCACCCCCAATCCCTTCCCTGGCTCAGCCTGGGGGGCTGAACGTCCCCCTGGTACCACATCACCTCCTGCAGCCAGGCAGCTGTCCTCATCTCGGCAGGGTAGGAACCATCTCATGCACACCCCAGAGGAATCACTCCAAAAGTATTCATGATTCACAGGATTCCTGCAGCCCCTCGGGGACCGTCCGACGTGGAGCAGGAAAGCTGAGGTCATGGGCAAGCCCGGCAACCAGCCCAGCTGAGCACACAGAGCCGGCGGCGGGGCGGCTGGCACAGCCGGACCACGGTGTGGCACCAGCAGCCTGAGCATGCGGCGCCGTGCCGGGTGAAGCTCAGCCCGCTGAGCTGGCCGCTGCAGGAATACCTTGCCCTGAAGCTGGCCCAGGCCAGGCACGCCGGCACCGCAGGGGATGCAGGAGGAAAAGGCAATTCGGAGCACGGGGTGCTTTGGCAGGACTGTTTGCAAATGCACGCAGACGTGGTCCTCCCCGAGCAGCGCAGGGGACCCCGTGAGTACCCTCGTCTGCTCCACAGCGGTCCCAGGCACCAGCGAGGTGGGGTCCCCGTCCCCTTGTGAGCAGCACCCGCTGCACCCAAGAGCACAGAGCGGCTCCGTGCGAGGACAGCCAGCGGGCACCCACGGTGGTGTCCCAGAGCACGAAAGCACTCCCTGCAGCAAGCGCCTGCCTTCAGCAAATGATCCCTCCCCGCCAAAGAAAACAACAAAGAAAATGCTGGGCTGGGGATTAAGGAAATGAAACCGGCTGTGCCGGGCAAGCAGGGATAGGAAGTGGCTGTAATCATCTCCTGTCCCCGCTGGCCTGCAGCTCTGCCAGCCCGGATCCCGCAGCAAGGTACACATAAACCCAAGGGGAAATCACGTACGGGAGAGCGCGGCGGGCAGTTGGGAGGTTCCAGAGTGGTCCCACATCCTGGGGGGACGCAGGTACCCAGCAACCCTCCATGGACCTGAGCCTGGCACTTCCATGCTCACGCCATCCCTGCAGGACAGAAGATGCAGGGAGACCTCCTGGCACCACAAGCTGTCCTCTGCTCCTGAGCTGCTCGTCCATACTGGTGTGTACTGGGAAGGGTGGCCCTGTAGGAAGGGGTCCTGCCCCATCCTCCCCACCCAAGTGATGCACCCCTGAGCCCTGGGATGGGGTGGAAGCAGACCAAGGCCAAGCCCCCTCTCACATGCCTCTAGCACATGTGTGGATGCCACCAAGCCCGGGGCCATGGCTCCAGCCGGTCTCTCCTGTATCTGTCACATGCCCTGGCGTGCCAGGGCCAGGTCTGTTTACATGTGCAAGTCTCACATTCTCCTGCCAGGGATGAGTCAGGTTCCCCTCCGACACCCTGCCGGGGCAGCACTGTCAGGGCTTCAGTGCTGCGTCATCGGCTGGCGTTTGCCTCCCGACCGGCACCGAGTGGGTGGACGCCAGGCTGGGGGATGGCTGGAAAGGGCCTGCACAGCTCTCTGCTTTCCATCCTGCTCAGAACCATCTGCAGCAGCTCGGAAGGCGCTGGAGGCTGGAGCTCGTTGCCAGGAAGCTCTCCCTGGCTTGGCTCCACCAGGCTGGCTTCCTTCCCCTCCACCCCACTGGCGCGTCATGTCTCAGTGGGGGGGTCAAGCCCTAAACAAGCCCCCCGCCCCTTCCAGGGAGTCTAGCACAGGTGGGATGGCCAGGGCTCTGCTGAGGAACCCCCATGTCTGCAAAGTCTTGGGATGCTGGGAGGGCTCCTGGGGTGCCAGCTCACAGGAGAAGGGGGGTCCTCTGGATTTAGGACCACCAGGGGCAGAGGCTGGAGCTCAAAGGAGAAGCCAGCCCTCTTTCTAGCAACACATCACCCAGAGATGCTGAGCTGGTGCTGGACTAGCAGGGTGGGTGCCAGCCACACGCCACCACCCTGGCCCTGTACAGCAGTATCCCCAGTGGGAACCAGCAGTCTGTCCCCTTGAGAGGGTCCCCAGCCAAGCTGCAGTGAGAGCAGCATCCCTGGCCCTTCTCTGGGGGGACAGCAGACACCCCCAGGGTACCCTGGTCACATCCAGCTCCCCTTGCCCTTCCCTTGCTCCCAGCCCTTGCTTTCTGCTCCTTCTTCCTACGTCCCAGAGCCAGAAGAGCTCTCTCTTTCCAGGGAGAGACCTTTTTCCCTTTGCTTCAAACTTTCCCAGGGTGGGAAAAGAGCCTCAAGGCTCCTTTTGGGATCCCCCCCATCTCTGTCCCCCTCAGTGTGCCCAGGGCTGGGAGTGGGCTGGGAAGGAGCCGATGTTCCCGGATGGTATGTGGCCCTGACAGCACTGGCTCTGCTTTAAAGGGTAACTTTATCCTGTAATAACAAACAAGAGGAGCCAAGTTCCTCCCCAGCGTCACTTCCCTGGCTCCAAGAGAGGGACATGGGGGAGAGAGCTCACTGGAATGAACTTGGATCCTTGTTCTTGCCATCCCTGGGGCTCAGTCCACTCCCCAGCGCCAACAAGGGGGGAAGGATGCTTCAGGGGAGCAGGGCTGGCACCTGGCCATGTCACTATGTGACTCCAGCAAAGGCTGGGACACAAACCATGTGGCTGGAGAGGATGGAGGGGTACCTGCTGGTCTCCAGGGACATCCCTGAAGTCCCCGTGCCACTTGCTGGATTTGCACAGATGCGTTTGGGCGGTGATGTGCTGCGGACTGAGGGATACAGTAGGAGATGCACAGTGGGGATAACCCCTCCAGTGAGCCCCATCCTGGCCCAGGGCTGAGCCTGTAAGCAGCAGGAAGGCTGCCCCAGCCCATGGCATGCCCTGGGCAGCTTAACCCCATCCACCATCCCCACAGCCCCCCTGTGCATGCTCATGGCACCTGACGGGACACTGACAGCTCGGCACAGTGCCAGCTCCCAGTGCAGCCTCCCAGGAACTTGTTCTGCAAGAGCTGGAAATTCAGGCCCAGCCAGTGCCAGGGGACAGGCAGGGAGAGGCTGACCTGCACCAAACCCCCAGCCGGACCCATGGGCACCGCTGGGGGCAAAGGCATGGGCAGAAGCCCAGCCATGGGAGGAAGGGCAAGCACCTTGCTGCAACCCATGTGTGCACACTCCTGTGCTGAGT
Organism: Podargus strigoides; assembly: GCA_028020825.1. Classification (NCBI taxonomy): domain Eukaryota; kingdom Metazoa; phylum Chordata; class Aves; order Caprimulgiformes; family Podargidae; genus Podargus; species Podargus strigoides. The sequence goes on from CM051630.1 coordinate 2,207,055, forward strand.
TCAGGTAACAGCACGGCTTGCACAGCTCCCAGATGGGTGACACTGGGGTTTTTTTTGAAGATGCCCACATGTGGCTGTGCAAGGGCTCTGGAGCACGGAGCAGGCTGGCCCAGGCAAACCACTGGTTTATGCTGAGGGTGCACATGGGGCGTGCAACGGGCACATCACCATATGCAGTATGTTTGCAGGAGAGCGTGGAGCATCTCTGCATCAGGCTCAGCGCTGGGTGACCTACCTCTGCTCCTGCATGGGCACCGGCGCTCGAGCAAGGCGTCCCGCGGTGGCCAGTGCTGGGGGGACACAGCCCCAGCCTGTGCTGACAGGACACTGAGGTACTCTCCCCGCCAGACGAGAAGGGGGGGACAATTTGGCAGAGTTCAGTTGCAGAAGGTGGTGAAGTGGAGCAGGTTGCTGAGATGTGTCTGATTTCCACTTGCCCAGGGAGCAGCGGTAGCACCTCCAGAGACCCCGGGGTTCAATTAAATGAAGCTGGTGAAGTGCTGCAATTTTCCTCCTCGAGATAGGCTTCCTCCAAAGCGTTTATTAGATATTTGGGTTAAATCTGTGCAAAGCTGGTAAAGCTGCCGCCTCCATGGTCCCCCCCAGCAGAGCAGGGGAGCTTCCAGAGGAAGCACCAGGCAGGGTCCAACCAGCTAAAAGAGAGAAGAGAGAGCAAGGAGGAAGTCATCAGCACCTAAAACCTTCATGACTTTCTCACCACACCGAGAGGTGACAATGCCCGTGTCCGTGCTTTGCCAGAGTGGCTGTGGGACACCCGTGGGAGACAGCGTTGCTCAGGGGAGACCTGCCAGGGGGTGTTGCTGGTCCCCAGGGAGGTGAAGCCTGCAGCAAACTCTCAGGACAGCCGTGGAGCCTTCCCGGCTCTGGCCGATGGAGCAGAGAGCAGCAGAGCAGGCAGTAGTGGGTTAAAAGCTCGAGGTGGGACTTGGTGAGCTGCTTCCTCCCGGCTAACAATAACAGAGCAGGGAGAGAAGGGACCCATCAGGCTCTGCAGGGCCGGATAGTGATGGAGCAACCCCAGCCCTGCAGCTGCGGCCATGGCAGAGGAAGCCTCAGCATGTTATCTGCTGGCCCCACTCAGCTTCCTTGGCAGCCCTCGAGCTGCGGGGACTGGGATGTGCTTCCTCCTGAGCCACGTTTCTCACGCGCCCTGGCTGGGTCCTGGTACTTTGATGGCAGCCCTGGGCCCCAGCAGACTCCTTGCACTGCACCCCCCAGAGAGCTGCAGGTCACCAGACAGTCCAACCTTCTCAGCATCAGCCTACCCCACTGCTGGTGGCTCTGGGAACGGTCACCCGGGGCTCTGAGCCACAGGACCGGCACGGAGATGTCCCCACAGTGACCATCCTGCTGCCCTGTCCCCCCATGCCACGGACAGTGCCCGCACCTTGGCAGAATGAAGAGCTGTTCTGGCTGGAGGAAGATTCCTGCCGAGGGGATCTCCAGGTCCTGGCTGAGGTCCCTGCGGTTCTGGTCCTTCCCCGGCCAGCGAAGGTCTGCTGCACCTCGAGCTGCTGCGGCCGGCCACCCTGGCCACCCTGGCTGGTGTCCCAGCGCTTCCTCCTGCGCTGGCTGTTTGTGACCTGCCTCCTGCCTGCCGCTCCACCTCCGCAGCTGCATCTGTGTCACAGGAGCAGCCCTTTTCCGGTCCCAGTCTCCTGTTTTGCCCTCCTCCTCCTGGAGCAGGCTTTGCCTGTCACAGGGGCTCTGTTTGCCCCACTTGGGCATGGGAGGTTCCCTCGCAAAAATGGGTCTTGTCCTGATGCTGGCAAGTCCTGCCAGGACCCCCATGTCCTCCCTCCTCCTGTCCTGACCCATGGACCTGCCTGACCCCAGCTCCTGGTGCGACAAGGCTTTGCCAGTGGTCTGAGAGAAGGCAGCTGGTGGGAGAGCCTGGAAAATACGGGCCTTTCCCACCACTGAAGTCCATCCCTGAAACCTGGAGAGCTTCAGATATATTTCCCCCCAGATGCTACAGGGTGTGGTGGAGGCAGTATGAGCTGCTCTGGGTGACAGCCTCCCTACCCATGGTCCCTGGAAGTCCCCAGATGTGTTCCTGTGTCCTTGTGCAGCCCCTGTGTGAAGGTTCCCTGAGGGATGGTCTGGATTTCCCTACTGCTGGACCCAGCAGCCCACTGCAACAATGCACCTGTCCCCCAGTTTCAGAATAGAGCTGGATGAGCTGCAGATGGATCCTAAACCATCCTTGCTCCATCCCAGTTTGCCCATGCTGCCAAGGAGCTGCCAGCTGGCCAGGTGGAGGTGGCATTTCAAGTGTCTCCTGGGGCACTGCGCTGCAGCCCGGCGAAAAGACGCAGGGCACAGTGCTCGGGGCTGGCTGTTCCCATCACAATGGGCAGTGGGGACACTGAGGTCTGATGCTGCCAAAAGCCAGGAGATAAGGCTGACACAAAGGGCAAAAGGGAGTGAGCGAGGCAGGAAACATCAGGCGGGAGAGGAAACAGGGAGATAATCAGCTGCATGAGGACAAACACCCGGAACTTGTGCGAAGGAAAAGCCACCACCACTTGGCAGGCTTTTGAGCAGGGAGACCTGTCCATCTGGCCCCTCACTGAGGCTTCTTGAGGAACAGATGTCCTGGAGCACCTTGAGGTGCTCGGGCGTCCCTGGCCTCCAAGTTACCATGGCTGGCACTGTCCCTGGCAGCTCAGCTCCAGCATGTGCTCCCTGGGATGAGCCTTGTCTTGGAGGGTGGAAGGGTGGGCTCCTGGGGAGCAGCTGGCCTCGCTTGAGATGGCAAAGCACTCACCAAGGGTGACTCCCAGTTGCAGAGGACCTGTTGAGTTGTCCTGCCCCAGCTGGCTTGAAAAATGGGATCGCCTGACCTGCTGCCACTTGGCTCTGGATGGCAATTAGCCTGTGGTCCTGGCACCCGAAGGAAAGGCCACAGCACTGGGCTTCCTGCAGACGGATGCTCCTGGTACTTCAACATCCAGCAGCCCCTCGAGGTTTGTCCTCAGCCACAGCAGCTGGGCTCCTACTAATGCCAGAGTGGACTTCACCTGCAGAGCTTCCCATTCCTCCTCCCACCACCGCTGGCACACAGGGTTACCCACATCCTAGGTCACCTGCCCACACTGATGTCCTCATTCCCAGGGTGCCGGAGAGAGATGCTCAGAGATTTATCAGCCTCCCGGGCTCAGCCAAAACCCCACTGCCACAGAAGGTGGGCAACCATCCCATGCCACCAGCACTGCAGACCATTAGCCAAGCTGATGGAGCTTGTCCCAGCTTTCAGCCGTCACGCTTCTCCCCATGTTCCTCGGGGGGCAGCTGTATCCACCTCATGGGGCTGGCAATGATCAGTGATCATGGGGGGGACTATAAGCTAAGGATCCTTGGCACAGCTCATCTCCCAGGACCCAGCATGTGGCATGGGGCAGAAGGGAGAAACATGGAGAGAGATGGGTGTGGAGCCAGCCTGCAGTGACTAGCTGGGTTCTGGCTGGCTTGGGTGGAGCATCTGGGGTAGAAAAACCTCTGCCAAGGGCAGGAAGGGTGCTCGGTGGAGGCCTGGCCATGTCTATGAGCCAGCGTTGGGCTGAGCACAGCCATAGAGCCGCAGGATCAGGCCCTTCACCCATGCTCCTGTCCCCCAGCCTTTCCTCACAAGGGATTTCTCTTCTGCCATCAGAGTGCTGCCAGGGAGCACCCACACAGCCAAGGGTGCCTCGCATGGGTACAGCTTCCCACAGTGGTGCTGGCCTTGGAAAGCTGAGCACAAGCTTGGAAAAGTGCATGTCAGCCTGGGCACGGGGAAGACAGCGAGCTCCGGAGAGCCTTGGGGCTTGGCTTCCTCTGGCACATCCAGGTGGGGGTTGGCATTAGCCCCATCCCAGGGATGGGGCAGCAGAGCCCCAGCTCCAGGAGAGAAGTGGGATCCAGGTGGGACCCAGGTGGCACCCAGGTGTCCCAACTCCTGAAATTGCTCCTGAAAGGACCTGCATAGCCATTATGGAAAGTGTCTGTGGAGTAAGGGACCTCTTCTCCCTCTGGGAATGCTCCCAGCACCCCTGGACTTCACAGGGCCATCTTGCCTCTCCTCCTATCTCTGGCTGGGCATCTGGGCTGCCTGGGACCACCAAGAAGGGGTTACAAGGAGTCAGAGGTCCAAGCTCACAAACTCTGGCAGCGCTGTCACCTCCAGCCATAGGCACCTTGTCCCCAAGCCCAGGCTGACACCCAGGTTGCAGACACTCCCTGCTGTCCCTTTTTCCACCCTCTCAAATGTCCTGGCTACCAAAATGCCACTGGCTGAGGAGGAACTGGAGCTGGTGAGGAAGGAAAACTCAGAGGTGTCTGTGACTCACCAGACTGTGGGTGCTGGGGCTCCCTGGAGCTTGTTGGGACACAGCTCACCTCAGCAGGGCAGAGACGTGGCCCCAGCCCAGCAGACTGCCCCTATGCTCTGTCCTCCTGGCGGGAGTGAAGCCTGGAGAGGGGGACTGCAGCGTTCGTACTCCTGGCTGGGAAATGAAGGGGCTCCTGTGCAGAGCGGTGCATGGCCTCAAGGTTCCCAGCAAAGCTGGTGCTGCCAGGCAAGCCCACGCTCTGGGGGAGAGCTATGACCTCAGAAAAGGCCAGATCCAGAGGGACAGAGGTGCTGCAGCTGATCCTGCAGCTGGGAAAGAGGAGGTGGTGGCCTCGGATGGAAGGAGCAGCGGGTTTGCCTCTCCTGCAAGCCAGGCTGCTCTGCCCATCTGAGACTAGGCATGGTTTTGAAGGAGCCTCGGCTCCTTTTCCCCATGTCCCCCCAAGCAGAAGCACCACCCCAAAGCCCTTTTCACCAGGGTGTTATCACTTCCTGGGCAAATTCACGCAGCCCAGAGCTGCCCGACCCACACAGATGCCCAGACGCCTCTCCATCCTGTGGAAGTCCCATGCTGTGCTCCCCAAAGGGACTGGGGTTCCCTCACCCAGGCGTACCGTGCCCAGCTGGGGCTTGACTGGGAAGGGCTGGCTTGGGATTGCAGAACTAGACCGTGGTGCTACTGGACCTCCCATTCCAGTCCCAAGGTCTGCTCCCAAGGTCACTATGTCCAGCACAAAGTCCCCCCAAGAAGTCTGCAGCAGAGACCCCATGCATGGCATGGACCAAGCAGACCTGGGCACACAGCCAGGGAGGACAGCAGGAGGACAGTGATGTGACGCCCTAGGATCCCCCTTTGGCTCGGAGCAGCGAGGGCAAGGCAAGGCAGGCAGGCTGCTATAATGCCAGGTTATTTTTTGCAGGGGCCCGCTCCAGGCCAGGGACAGTCTGAGCAGGAACATTGCAGCTGGGAGAAGGCACAGGTACTAATTAACTTTATTTATTAGCAACGTGAAGGTAGGGATCACAGGCTGCCCTGCAGGCCCTTGAAGGCCAGAAAGGTCTGAGCGTCCTGGCTGAGAATCCTAGTGCTTCAGAGCACCTGGACAGTCCCCTGGCACTGCGGGGTCCCTCGCAAGGACCAAGTGGTCACCAAGGAATAGCTTTACCTTGCCAGTTGAGCAGGGTCCCGCTGTGTTTCTCCGAGAGGATGGGCAGTACTGACAGCAGCCCCCGGACACTTGTGTCCACTGTCAGGTCAGCCTGCAATGGGCACAAGTGAGGGGCAGGACCAAGACCCCATCATCATTCCCAGCCATCCACCAGCACCCGCTCAGCTCATGCACACCACAGAAAGGTTCCTTCCACCCAGAAAGCCAGGGGAGCTGGGATGCGTCCATTCCATGGGAGGATGGTTGGGTATCTGCATGCTCACTCATGGCTTGGGTGGAGGTGACTTGGGCTGGGAAGCCAGCTCCAGGCTTAAACAAACAGGAAATGTAAGAGATCCCTGCTGTGAGCAGGATGCTATGGGCAGCCTTCTCAAAACTCCAGGGCTTCAGGGACTAGGCCCACCCCAAAAAAAAGGGATTCTGCAGGATGAGGGGAGACCTTCTGGGCCTGCAGGTCTCCAAGGAAGAGGGTGCAGGGTGGGATGGTGCTGCTCCTTTCCTCTCTGCTCTGTCAGATTCAGGTTCCTTGCACATCCCTGGGCTGCTCAAAGCCTCTTTCCCTTGTGAACAGCCTCCTGCTCACCCTGGATATGTGCTGATGCTATTTCTGGGTAGCACCCACATGTTCTGCAGTGATCTGGCACTGACATGGGCAACTTGGAGCCTGAGAGGTAACTCGTTCTTGCATGGATCCCTCCTCCTGAGAGCAATCCTGGTCACCCAAGGCACCCCCTCCATACCACTGCAGGTTCACAGGCTTAGGTCCCACCTGTGAGTGCCCCCCCTCAACTCCTTCAGCTGGCACCCACCTCCTGGCTGCCCATGTCGGTTTTCACCCAGCCGGGGTGAAGTGCCACGCAGAGGATGCCGGCTTCCCTGTAGGTCAGAGCCTGGCACTTGGTGAGCATGTTGAGGGCTGCCTGGGGGAGGAAGGAAGCATCAGCCACAGGCAGCAGAAAGCTCCACGCACTAGGCTCCCCTCCCATCACTGCCTCACGGCAAAAGAGAAAAAGCAAGACCAGGTCTTCAAGAGGTAGTGCCCTAGGTGGGCAGCAGCTGGGCATGGAGATGCTGAGGGAGCTCGGGCAGTGACCAGCACGGGTAAGTCCTTCCATCTCACAATCTCAGGTGCTACCCTGCAAGGAGCAGCTCTGACTCCCACCGAGCTCACGAGCGTGGGCAGGTTCCCCAGCTCCATACCTTGCTGCAGCGGTAGGAGATGACAGGCTTGAAGAAGGGTTCGGAAGTTTTCTCGATGGATCCCATGACAGTGGAGATGTTGATGATGGCTGCCTTGCTGCAACTCAGTCCCTTTTCAGTGCTCTCCCGGGCAGCCTTCTTCAACATGGGCAGGAATGCCTGGGGGAAGAAATCTGTGGGACACCTGTGCCTCGAGCCAGCCCCACTTACCCCAGCCTGCCTACAACAGGGAGGGTGAGGAAGAACAGCAGGAAGACAAGAGAGCCTGAGTGTTTTGCTGCAGTGGCCCCGCCTGCTCCCAGTTAGCCCAGCACAGTGTAGGGGGGCTACAGAGGGCTTGGGCTGGGAGCACAGCCCCAGCACTGCTCCTTCCCTCCTGCAGCCCTGGGAAACTTGTCAAAGCCCTCCAAGATCTCCATTGTGACCGTGGTCAGCCTGGGCTGCCCTCGAGCTGGACTAAATTCCCTCTCCATGGCGAGCTCCATCCCCAGAGCTTCATCCATACCTGGGCCACCAGCATTGGCCCCACCGCATTAGTCTTGTATGTCCTTATCATCTCTTCAGCATCTGCCGTCTCCAGCGATGATGCTGGGATGTAGATGCCGGCGTTGTTTATCAGCAGGTTCAAGCCTGTGCCGTTCAACTTCCCCTCCACAATCTTTGCTGCATCGGTGATAGCTGAGGCATTTGCAACATCTGCAGTGGAACAGAAGAGGGTTTGAGAGCCACGGGGTCCCCCCTGCGGAGAAGAGGGAGGTTAAGGTGCTGAGGGGCAGCTGTGCATATGTGTGGTCTTCCATCTGTGGTCACCAGATGGTGCTGTGCAACCAGCTCAGAGCATCCTGGCGCCTGCAAGCCCCAGTTCACCCCAAAACTGCCTCCTTCGCTATGCACAGGGTGCCTGCCCCACTACCAGCAGCTGAAGGACCCTGCCCTGGGGCAGTCCACCCGGCAAAGCCACTCTGGGAACAGCCTCGTGGTGGCAAAGTGCTGCTGTGACTCCCACTGTGACAGGCATGGCAGTCACGGCCTCCCAGCAGTGAACAAAGTCCATCCCTGAGGAAGCTCTGGAGAACCCAGGGCAGTCTTGGGGAGACGGTCCCCACAGGGGCTGTGCTGGGACCTGCTGCAGGATGGCTCTGCAGGATTCTACAGCTCTCTTGCTCGATTGCACAGCATTTCCACAGGAGCTCCTCCCTGCCCAGAGGAGCCCTCCCGCTCTCTCCTGGGATTTGAGACCGAGGCAGCTCAGCTGCACAGCACAACACGGACACGGCTGCCCGGCTTGGGGAGCTGAAGCCTGCCCAGGATGGGTCTCAAGAACCTCCCAGTCCTGTGGCCACAGGGCAAGGAGGCTCCAGGGAAAGGGATTCTGGGGCTGAGATGGGTTTGGAGAAGCTGAGCTTTTGGCAATAGGACTTGAAGCAGCTCTGAAGAACTGCATCCCCATGTGGAGCCTGAAGGCAGGGAGGGAGGAAAGAAGAAATGGGGCAAGTGTAGCTGGCAGCCACAAATTCACCAGCTTGGTGGCAAAGCACACTTACCCAGCTTCACAAGCACCAGGTTTGGGTGTTTGGATGCCAGATCTCTCAGCTCCTACAAAAAGAGACATGGAAACAATCAGCACAAGACAGAGGAAATGCCAAGTATGATCCTGGGGCACTGGCGATAGTACACCCTGAGGGAAACCTCTTCCAGATGTTACTCAGCCCTTGTGAATGGCTGGACTGGGACCTGCCTAGGAGCTCAGGATTCTTCTGGGCTCCACAAAGCCATGGGTGTGTGCTCAGAGCGCAACAGAGCCGCAACTGTAAGGTACAGTGGCCACTCTCCCAAAGGCTGCTGGGTCTGCATGGACAACCCAGCCAGAGCCACAGCGAAGGATGACAGCAAGCATTTAAGGACCATCTCACCCAGAAATGATGCAGACTGGCCAGGGAGATGGCCAGGAATGTCTACCAGAGGCTGCTGAAAGAGTGATGGAGAAGGAATGCCTGTGAGTGCCAACATCAGACTTGATGTTTGGGGAAATCACATCTGGATCCAAGGAGCCTTCTTTCAGGATTCACTCTGCTCTGGACACTAAATCTCACCCACTCAATCAAAATGAACCTCTTTGCACATTTTTACTGATTATTTTCACTAAACACAGAGGATTCAGAAGCCCTTTCCAAAAAGGCAGCGCTCAACTTTATGGTTCCTGGCAGCTCTTTGTTCTGAGCCTTCATCAACTATAGCAGGTTTTAGACAACAGAAACAAACCCACCACATTCAATGTGTCCAAACTGATTGCTTTTAGAACTAAAAACCTGTTACAAACAAGCTACAGGAGAAACACAAACTGATGGCTTCTTGTGAGGGGACCTGTCCTACCAGCATGAAGCAGGAAAGCTGCTGGCACTGGCTGTCCTCAACCTGCAGTTACCTCTGAGCTTCCCCACTGGACCCTGTGTCCCCATATTACCCCTGGACATGGGAAATGATGGAAAATCCACATAAATGTCCCTTTGTGCCCACATGTTTCTCCTCCCCTGTTTTGCCCAGCTGCTGTCCTCTACAGCCTTGCACCAGCCTCACCCACCCCAACACCTGATGTGGGCACAAAGGGACAGGAGGAGCAATGTGGCACCAGTCCTGATGAAGGGTCACTCTGCCCTTGGTCTCCTGTGGGCATGGACTTCAGCAACAACACCTTGAAGACACTGCCCTCACCCTACCATAGCTGGACAAGGCTTAGAGAAGCATCCCTCAGTTGAGAGTGATGTACATGGACCACCTTGGGGGGAAACTGACTGCAGTCCAGCCCTGCAAAAAGTCCTCTGATCTCATCATTGCCCAAGTCCAGCAAGTTGGGGTAGGGGGGGAAGAATGGGGCAAAAATAAGAGACCTGAGCTAAGTTTGACCCAGCCAACTTGGGCACCAACAGCAGCAGGAGCTGGGCACCTGTGGGCTGGCTGCAGGATGGGTTCTCACTGCACTGGGATCACTCCTGAGCCAGAATAATGCTGGCAGTGAGCATGTGAAGAACATCTCAAGGACTCCCTAAAGTACGATCCTCGCACACAGCCAAACTGTGAGAAGGTGCAGCAAACACATCTGCTGGAGCCAGGAGCTGTCAGAGACCGAATGTCTCCCTGCTGGTGTTTCAGGTGGTCACAGTACATGGGGGAGAGCCAAAGCTGGACCTAAGGAAAGCTGAAGTACAGCGATGCTTTGCACCTGTGATGTCCTGCTGAAGCAACACGCGAGTCTCTCCCATTTCAGTGAAGCGAAAAGCAGGGGAAGGAGGATCCTGTGTCTCCGTGGGCCACTGGTTAATGAACACCCAGATGTTGCAGAGATCAGTACCACCTCACAGGACTGGCCAGAGCAGCATAGCTGCAACTCACCCCACCTCAGCCAGCCACAACCACCGAGCCCCACCTCTGTGCGGGCCAGCGCCATGCCCGCTGCCCGCGGGGGACGGCTTGGCACGGGGGGATGGCTGGGCCAGCGCAGCCTCGGATAGCCCAGCAGCACAGTTTTAGGGGCAGCATGGCTCATTCTTCACCCGCTTCAGAGGGCTGTCACAGCAGACAGGGCACGGTGCCAACGCACGATCCCCTTCGCTCCCCCTCGTTGAAGCGAACCGAGCGCGGAACTCACCGCTCGCGCCCGCACTGACCTGGGCCCGCGGTCCCTCCGGGTCCCGGCACGTCGCAAAGATCCAGGCGGGGGGTCTTGGTGCCCCCAGCAGCTGCTTCACCAGCTCCAGCCCGATGCCGCGGTTGGACCCGGTCAGCAGCACCGTCTGCGCCCGCACGGCCGCCATGGCTGTCCTTGGCTGGGCCCCGCGGGGCGGGACGGGCCCAGCACCGCCTCCCCGGCCCCAGCATGGCCCCGGCCACCCAGGGCGTGAGAGTGTATTTTTCTTTCCTGTCTAATATCCATACAAACACACCAGCCACATCCCTGGGGTATCCCCGCAGGGAGGAGGAACGGCTGAGGGAGCGATGTGCTGAGGGAGGGGCTGGAGGGGACCCCCACCTCTTTCCCGAGGCTGAGATGCAGGGGAGAAGCTTACAGTATCTCTGGGGTGGTGTCTTTAGCTCCTCTGGCACAGGAATGCAATTTTTCCCCCCAGATCCTCCCCCCCTCAAACCCAGCATTGCTCAGGGAGGTGCCCAGCCCTTCACAGATGCTCTTCCTTGCCTGCCCAGAAATGCCCCTGCTCCAGCTCCCTCCACAACGATCAGAGGCACTAAACTGGGTATGTAGGCTGCAGTTTGGGGATGGAGGTGTTTGGGGGGATTTTTCTTGTTGTTTTTTTGTGGATGGGTGTCAGGTATCTGGTTCAACAGCTGGACCAAAGAGGTGGGAAGGAGGAAAGCGAGGAAAAGGTTTGGTGGCAGCTAGGGATGGGAAAATGGGGTGTGAGGGAAAGGAAAAACAGAAAAGGGACCACCAGCATCAGCTGGAGGACTGTGTCTGGAGGAGACCTGCATGTAACCACCTCTGCTGCCAGCCCAGAGGTGGGTGGTGATGTTTTATTCTCAATTATTCTGTGGAAAACAAGATGCACAAAACCCATTAAAATCCCATTATGGTGAGTGCACAACCAGGAGCTCAGCACTGAAGTAATGACTGAGCAACTCTCATTTATACAAACATCATTATTTTTGCTGCTTATTTTCATCCTCGTTTGACAAACACTAGACAAAACACCTCTGATACCAAGAAATAAATCACAAAATAACTAATGATATCAATCACCAATTATGAATCTGGTGACAGCATCAGGTGATTTGTGCTAACTTTGCCCTGCTCCACCACAGCTCAACCACATGGCTGTGCCTCTGCTCCTGTTTGCCTCATGACATAAAAATGCTCTGAGAACCTTTAGGTTTTGAACGGCAATACAGAAAATGGAATTTACAAGGAATAAATCTCTGCTTATGTCAATTAGTGCTAAGAAGCAGAAACCCTCCTTATACCATATATTTGAATTAAAAGTTCTGTTCTCCTTTTCCCGCCTCATCCTGTGCTCAGGCCATCAATTAGGTGACTTGTCACCAGAAGTGCTGCTCCATTTGTTGCAAAGATTGGCAGATATGTAGCAGATAAGGACAGAAGGGGACAAAAATCAGTCACAGTGAACCACGCTGAGGTTTGGTCATCTATCCCACTCAGATCCTGCACACTGCAGGGGTTATGTTAACCAACTCTTCCTAGGTGCTCACTCCAAAGAGCCCTGGAAATGGGGATCCCCTGTGCAGAAAGAGTTAATGTGCAGCCACAGCTAAAGTCAGCGGAGCCTGTTCTGAATACAAATGTGAACCGTGAAAAAAGACACGCTCTAAGCATCTGTAACTGAATACTTCCCAAGATGGACATTGCTTGACCCACTTTTATGCTTCAGTTCCCCCTGTACAAACTAGGGGATTATCAATTTTTGGAAAATATTGTTAGTTAAATGTTGTGAGGCTTCCAGAACGTAAGAAAGAGAAATGCAACCAAAAAAAATAAAAAGCTTCCCCAAGTGCTTTAGTTTCTCTACAACAGCCCTGCTGCCTGCTAAAGCCTGATTCTGATATTACTGAATTTCAGAGCCCTTGAGTGTATAAATATGAGCATGTTCCACCTGTTTGCTGCCACGCTGCCCTCAGCCCCCCCTCCTAACCTTAGTGGGCACTGGTGTCCTGCAGACACAGCGTTGGTGTCTCTAAAAGCTCCTCACTGCCCACGGCGAGAGGCACCTCTCCATGCAGCAGTCCTTGGTGTGGTCCACCTCATCAGGGTCCTGCCGCATCCCTCCGAAACAGGACATGAAGCTGAGATGTTCCCTACAGAGGAACAAGTCCCACTGCAGGCTCAAGAATTTTTCCTGTGGCTTATATTGCTGTGTTTCTTAGGGTATCAGTCAAATGTCCAGGTCCTACCAGTTGACAGGCTGGGGTCTCATCACAGAGCAACTGGTGGGGTAACGCAGTTCTAGGAGAAGGATCTTTGGATTTAGCAAAGAAGGTGGGCTGGAAAGAAGCTGTTTTTTTCCCAGTGCTATGTCCACCCATCAGGTGATAAAGTTTCAGCCCTGTCTCCTGTCACTTCAACACATGTATGTCAAACCAAGCCATTCACAAGCTGGTCATTTAGCCTGTGCCATAGTGTTTCTGAGACAGCGCATCTCCATGTCACATACGAGAGCCCATTCTCAGGCATCCCTGTTAGAAAATATAATAGTAGGAAAGCAAACTTGGTGGTTCTGATGTCCTTCTTCAGGGCACTGTGCTGAAGAAGGAAGGATAACCCAGCCAATTGTCCTCAGAGAGTGGCAGAAAAGAGACCAGTGGGGGGTCTGCTGTGTCCCCATGGGCCCTGGCAGTGTGGCTTTGTCTCCATAGTCAACTGTCAGTGCTGCCAGCACTGCTGCACCCTCTGAGGTACATCAGAGGGTAGCTGTCTCTTGACTGCTCTCTCATAAGAGGAATATTGCCAGAAAAGTGCTTCTGAACCCAGTTTGAGGCCCCTTGCTGACACTGAGTCCAAACACTGTGGCCCAAGTGAGTCTGGGCATGTTAAATCCTCTTCTGGGAAAAACTTTCTTGGAAAAAAAAAACCTTTGCTGAGGTCTCTGCAGGGTTTCAGGGCTCTGCAGCTGCAGTGGGCTCTCCAGTTACCCTGGATACCATTCAGCCCTGGGTGTTGGACTGGGTGGCAGTTGTGTCCAGGAGGTTTCTTAGGCTGCACGGGGGCAGTCCTGCAGGGAACATGGCTGTGAGGCCTCTGCAAGCCTAGGGTAGAGCTGGCAGCACCCAAACCATCTTTGCTTTTGTTTCTCCTTCCTTGCAATGAGAAGTTAGTTCCTGTGAAACCAGTGTGCAGTGACCCAGATGGAGCTTGTTGCATTAGAGAGATGCTAATAGAGACTTTGCAGGGAAGCCTCTATCTCCATGCTTTCTCTGTTTGCCTTTCCTGACAGTTCTAAAATGAGACCAGACAAGAATTTGATGGTCATTGAGCCAGTGTCTGTCTTTGGGCAACTGAATCAAGCTCACAGGCTCTGAAACTCCATCCAAATTGGTTGTGCTCTGTCTAAACTCGAACTATGAAAAGTATGTTGGTCAACATTTTTTAAACTGTGGGGTTGGAAGGGCAAGCAAGAGGCTTGGTTGGTTGTTCTCTCCCTCTCATCCCACTGCCTGATCAGCAGCGTGGTGGGGCTTGAGCAGGTTTCCACCACCAGCTCAGCTGTGATGGGATGGCTGTTGTGGGCAGTAGGTGGCCATACCCCTCCATCCTGTCTAAGTCCAGCAGCACTGACAGAAAACTGGCTCCTCTGTGCTCTTTCCCACAAGTAGAGAGTCCCCCTCATCCTGCTTTACCCACTTGTCCCTGGGTCTGGTGCATGAATATGGGGAATGAAGGTGTTTTCTGCACTCTGTGCCTCTCTTGGCATTGTGTTCAGCCCCTGTCAGAACTAATCACCCAGCCCAACTTCTGTCTAAGCCTCTGTGCCTGCTACTTCCAGCTAGCTGGTTTGAGGTCTTCAGAAACACTTTGCTAAGAGGAAACACCTGAGTCAGGGCAGTCTGGACCAGAGAACCCACCATAAGCTTGCAAAAGGAGAAATGTCATTATTCCTTGCCTGAGGTAGCCACAAGTGACATGTGGTTCCCCAGAGATTCATCTGAAGCTTAAGAAACCCAGCAGGTTTTGTAGCTGTCCTGTGTGCTGGGCAGAAGCTGCTTGGCAACCTGCCTCAGCCTTAGTTTGTTCTCATGTTAAGACATGATTTGCTATGCCAGGGTCCTGAGGGCTTTGCATGTGCTTTCCCTGCTGCCAGCAGTTAGGGTTCCTGGGCTCAAGGCCAGCTCTGATATAATGCAGACGTAACCTGGATAGGTCTGCTGAGAAAAGAGCAAAGCTATGAAAAAGGGCCATGAGAAGCTTTGCCTGGGACTTCCCCACTTTGCTTGGGAGCTGCATTGAAGATTAGGCTCTCACCTTCAATCCCTGCACCATCCCTTCACAATGGGGTGTCACCAGTCCTCTTTGGCCAAAAAGAAGGGAGTCAGGGAGGGTGGACATGACCTGCCCAGCTTCAAACAGTTGCAGGGCCGGGTAGGTCTCACCCTGCTCCTCAATCAGCAGTGAATGAATTACTATCTATTTATTCTTCAGCAAGCGACTAATATGTAATGACATGGCCCAAAGCAACCCTGAATACATCGTGGAGGAAATAGGCTTGGTAAATAGTAGTGTGTTTACGCTTACTTACATGGTACGTTAAATGCACTAAAGATAATTGTGCCACACGCCCATTCTCTGGGAGGAGAAAAGTGTATTGCTCAATACTTCTGCCAGCCACACTGTTATTGCCCTTTAGGCAAACATCTGGCCGAGCATGAGAACCCCTAAGCTTTCAGCAGCTGAGAGCAGAGGAGCTGTGAGTGTGTCTTGGAAAGCTGGCGCTGACTCTTCCTAGCTTGGTGAGATGGAAAGCATCCATATGTGGAATATGACTGGCTGAGATGTGATGGGAGAGGGGCATACAGAAGGACCTTAACGCTCAGCCTAAGGTTTAGACCATGGAAGAATGTTTCAGAGCAAACGAACCATCTGAATCCCTTCTTGTGACCTGGTCCAAGGTCCCATCCAGAGGCCTGGGGACAGCAGGAGTGCTTTGCGAAGAGGCTGGGTGGTAAGCCAGGCAAGGTCAGCTGTTATCTCCTCAGCCCTTCTGTGCCAGGTTGGACTCTGACTCGGGGAGAAGCCACATTTGTTTAAACTCTAATGATCAATAATGCAGTATGGGGCCTCAGAGCAAAGTCAACATCATAGAGTTAAGACTCCAAAACAGTGGAAGGCTAGAAAAACATGATGACACAGCAAAAATAGGAGATTTCTGGTGCTGTCTGATTCTGAGGCACTGTGGAGGTTTCTAACAGACTGTGGTGATGGCTTGATCCCCTGCCTAGTAGAAGAGCACCATGGAGGTCCATTTGGAGGAGCAGAGCTCTCGTGCAAATGGCATATATTGGCAGGTAGAGTTGTGCTCTGTGGTTATTAAAAAGTGAAAATATAGAAAAGGCTATTGAAATGATCCAACAGAGCCTGAAAGCCCATTCTATGATCTGGGAGGTGTGCTGAGGTGGGAGAGTTGTCAGGATCATCAATGAGAGATCAGTCTGAGACAGACAGCTGGAAGACTCAGAGCTTTGTACTGTTGAAATGTGGCAAGAATTTGCTAGAAAAAAGAAATCTCTCAATCCAATGTGGAGAATCAGAAGAGCAGAAGAAGGTCTGACTGGCCTCAGGAAAGGAAATGGGAAAAAGAATTAAACACATGGAGCTTAAGGAGAGATGGAGACTTGGCAGCGTCAAGAAATGGGTAAGAGCTCCCCAGTACAAGCTGCAGATGCCAGGAGGGCAGGACCCGATTGCTGCTGTCCTGTCCCCACAGAGGAATAGCTCACCTCAAAGCTGGAGAGCACAGTGCTGGATGGCCATCGAAGCAAGAATGGTCCATGAAATGCTGGTGCAGAACAAACCACAGGGCCACAAAGGGGCATTGCCATGAACGAAAACCCCAGGCAGTAGAAGAGAGAGAGGTAAAACTCCAGCCTTGGTTGCCATGAGATTGTCTTACTAAGTGAATGAAATGTGTGATTGCTTAGCATGCTGGCATTGTACCTGTACACAAAGCCCTGTGAATAACAGCAGAGGAGCTAAACAAGTACATTAGCAGGGAACATTTTCCACGAGGTCCAGAAGAGGAACCATTGGCTATCACCTACCAACAAAGATGCTTTTTCATTTGCTGTGCCAGACAGCACAGTGTGTTTGTCTGCATTTCTGTCACGTGCTCTGGGCTTTATCTCAGGATTTACATCAGGAAAAAAATACGGTAAATTTTACTCAGAGGATATGAAAGCAAATGAACGTCTGCTGGCAAAGGTTGCTACAGGAGGAGAGGAAAAGCTAAGGCTGCTGCCAACCTGCATGTTCCAGGGTACAGGGGAGTTACAAAGCCCCTCAGAGCTGGAGAGAGCTGTGCGTGCCAGGTCTGGCTGGCAGAGTGGGCGTATCAAACCAATTTAGTATCTCACACTGAGATGCTGTGACAGGATGCACAAAATTCAGTTCTTTCTCAAACAGGTCTATGGTGATGATGTTTCAACACTAGGACCCTAGCAAAAACAAATCAGAGAAATTTTCCCTTGTAATTCGTGGCATGCCTTGCAAAAAAAATATCCTTAAACCACTGCTATTTGGTAAATATGCCTTTTGGAAAAGGAACATGCTTTATATTGTGAGAGTTAACTTGTGTTTTCGCGAAGGGTTGTGAGAATGATGATTTGCACAACCAAGAAAAACACCATGGCCTTGTACATCCAGGTGCCAGATAGTGTAGAAGGATGTGAGAACCGACTGACGTTTTTACAAAGAGTTGTGTGCGGCACTACAGAGCCAAAAACCAGGGCCTTGTACAGAGGTACCAAGTTAGAAAGGATCCCAGTATAGAGACCGTCTTGCTCAGTACGTCCTGGTACCAGATAATGTAGAAGGACAAGAGCTATACATAACAGCCTGTTGTTGAGAATGTTGTGCCTTACGTGGATCAGGAGATAGGTTGCATTTTTAACCTATCTGGGAAAGAAGGGATGGCTACTGATGAGAATGTTTCTTGAAGGTGTGATGTCCAGATCTCGCTGTGGTCTGTGCTGCTGTGAAAAAACCCATTCCCCCATCCTGTGCTGGATGAAGGGACACTGTGACTGCCAGTGCCATGGCCTGGGGAGAGCCTGGTGAGGGCAGGTAGGGATGGAAGGCTCCATCCCTCATGCAGCTGGACCACAGACACAGAGGAGGTACAGTGGACACTGCCACTGTAATGGGGCCTCGTCCCTGCTTCTGCTGGGGCTGAGGGCAGCATCCTCCCTTCTCCACTGCAACTAGAGGCAGCCAGAGCATTGACCAGGTCACTTGACTGAGCCCTGGAGTCAGCTAGCTGCCCAAATATGAGATGGGGAGGTGAGTGAGGCAGGGCAGGACGGCCTGTTTTGATGACACTGTGGTGACCAAGCCACTGGCCTGACATGCAGAGGACTCCCTGGGACCAAACTTTGGGACATTCATACTTTAAAGTAGTTCAATTTGAGGGGAAAGTGAATGCAGCAGCAAGATGAGGATGAGGATGCTGCAGGCTCAGAGCAGGACCGAGTCAGGAGCAAGTGTAGGACTGAGGATGGCAGAGCTGGACCACCACATGGGCATCCATACTCCAAGCTGCATTCCCTCTGACTAGGTTTGGGGAGGGTGCCCTGGGCAGGATTGTCCCAGGGCTGTGGGGAGGATCTACCTGCCCCACAAATCTGCCAGCTAAGCTCCAGAAAAGAGAGAGGATGGGGAAGAGGAAAGCAGCTGCTGCTAGAGCACAAGGGCTCACACTTGGCACTGCAACTGGGAGGAAGCAGCTCTGGTTAATGCCACTTCCAAGATATCCCAGGAGAGAAGGGGACACATCAGGAGTGTCACTGTCTCTGTTTCTGCCCAGCAGCCCATGCAATGGCTCTGGGTCTCAGGGCTTGAAAGCAAGGGATTGCCAAGAGGTTTCTGTGGATATGTCTTAACTTGCAGTGGAGCAGGAATACACAATGTGCACATGCACCAGTCCCAGCCCTGAAAATCTGTAATGCCTCGATAGAGGTGCTGGGAAGCACCAGGCTTCACTGGTGTTAGGGTAGAGCTGTCCATGCACAGCGCCTGAGGGGGATGTGGACAATGGAGCTTTGACCAAGGCATTTCATTTTCCAGGAGAATGTCCTGGGGATCTCAGTCCTCCATGCCTTCTGGGCAGAGGGATCACTGAGCTTAGGACTGCACCCAAAGGGATGGAGTGCATGAACACCAGAGACGTGATGTGCAGGCCATGCAGGTGCACTGCCTTCAGCCAGCAGACCCTACTGCGCTTACTCTGCTCCACGGGTCCTCCGTGGGCCACCCAGGGAAAGGGACTCGGCTTGGAAGAGGCAAGAGCAAGGCAGAGGACGTCTGCTGGCGGACACGTGACGCATGACGTGGCACGATGTGGAAAGCCCCTCTAGCCCACACAATGCTTGTGAAGCTGTAGAGCCCACCCGAGCCGTGGGGCAGCCCACATCCCTCACACACGCTGCTCCCTCCCTCCTCACCCACAACAGCTTCTCCTGGCCAGGCTGGCCGGTAGCTCCTGGAAAATGGGGCCAGGTTTCCCAAGGTCAGTGCCAGGGTTTGCCTGACAAAGCCAAGTGATTTTTGCCCACTGGTAACGAGGGCTGGCTCCCAGCCAGGAACTCTGTCCTGGAGTGCGAAGAGCTGCAGAGGCTGGACCCGGAGCCCAGGGTTCGTACAAGCCCTGAGTGGGTGGGGTGGCCGTGGAACATGCTATATAGAAGCACTGTGGAGCTGAGCAAACACTGCAAGTTGGAGCAGAGGGAGGAGAAAGCGACATGGGAGAGCTTCACGTCCGCTCCGTTCTGGTGACTGGGGCCAACCGGGGAATCGGCCTGGGGCTTGTTCGGCACTTCCTGGGTTTGCCAAGCCCACCCAAGTGGGTCTTTGCAGCCTGTCGGGACCCCAAGGGCCAGCGAGCACAGGTGAGGCTGGGCTGGGACCCAGTGGGTTGTGCTGGGGGACGGGAGCACTCGGTGCCAGGGCAGCAGGTTGGAGCAGGGAGGGGGTTTGCAAAGGGCTGGAGCTGCAGCTGGGCACCCACAGCACCAGGCAGCCAGACTGGGATGGCTGTGGGACCAGCTGTGTGTGGGAAGTGCCCAGGGGACAGTGGCATGTGGAGTGTGTGAAGGGCACGGAGCCCCATCCGAAGGGGACAAGGGCCGCTAGAGCAGGGCACTGGGCACAAGGCAGTGCAGAGATGGAGCTGGAGTGGCGTGGGCTTTTCCTGGGAAAGGCTGAGCCTCTGCAAAGCTGGTCCAGCCTCAGCGTGCCCATGCAGTGCCCTCTCTTGCAGGAGTTACAGAACTTGGCCTCCAAGCACCACAACCTGGTCATCATCCCCCTCGGTAGGTGTCCTGAGGTGGGGGTCCTTCACCACAGCTCCCCTCTCTACCTGGCAGGATGCCCACCCCAGCCCGGGCGTGTTCCTGGCCACTGCGCATGCTCTGGGAGCCCAGTGCTGGGAGGGAGCCATGCCAAGGGTCTGGTGCCTTTGGTGACACCGGGTGCTGCCATCACTGGGGGGACACAGGGGGCTCCAAGCCACCAGGAAGACACGGGCTCTGACCTCCCCTGTGTCGGCTCTGCAGATGTCACTGACCTCACCAGCATCAAGGCAGCTGCAGCCAGTGTTGGGGAGAAGCTGGGGGGCTCAGGGCTGAACCTCCTCATCAACAACTCTGGAATTGTTAAGCAAACCTTCCTTGATACTGAGACACTGGAGAGCATGACCCAGGTTTACACCACCAACACGATTGGGCCCCTATTGGTGAGCCAGGTGAGACCGTCAACCCCAGCACCACAGCACAGCTCTGCGGAGCATCCCTTCCCATGGCCCTGGATCCCTGATCTGGGCCATTCTGGGGGCATGAAGGGCCAGTGGGTGAGGGTCTTTCCTCCACTCTGGTGCCCGATAGACTCCCTCACTCAACAAGAAGCTCATGGAGCCACAAGTTGGAGCTCAGGATCTGCAGCCTGGGGGCTGGGGCAGTGGGAAGGGGAGGGAGGATGCTCCAGTGATGGGGCCAACGTTGCCCACTGTAGAAGGAGCTGATCCTCTCCCCTGTGTCACCTCTGTGTGTGCCCCTGTCTCCTCCCTCCTCCTCACAGGCATTCCTGCCCTTGCTGAAGACGGCTGCCCAGGGGAGTCCGGGCTCGAAACTGAGCTGCAGCAAGGCAGCCATCATCAACATGTCCAGCTCTGGAGGCTCCATCGCATCTCCTGTTGTTTGGGATCTGATGCCAGTTGTCTCGTACCGCTGCAGCAAGGTACTGCCAGGCCATGCCAGGGACAGATTTGCTCCTCCTGCCCTGTCCCTGCCATGGGGGCTGCACATGTCCTTTGCAGCCACCCTTCTGTCCCACCACCATCCCTGCCCTGTCTGCCCGCAGGCTGCTCTGAACATGCTGACCAAGTGCCAGTCCCTGGGGTACCAGGAGCACGGCATCCTCTGCGTTGCTCTTCACCCTGGCTGGGTGCAAACCGACATGGGGAGCTCAGGCGGACACACGGTAGGAGTTTCACCATGGTGGATCCATCAGAGCCCTGTGATGGTTTCCTACGGGAGGGGGTTGGTGCCTGGAGCCCCTGACCATGACCTCACTACTGCCCCATCCCTGCCTGGGCAGCTCCCCGTGCCCTGGCCCCAGGGGCATGGTGTCCCCTTCCCCTCAGCTCCCTGCTTGGCCCCTCTGCCCGGGGCTGGTGGCTTTCCCCTCGCCCTCGAGCGGCTCCTTCCCCTGGCCCGGCTGCTCCAGGGCAGCCCTGAGCCAGACCTCGGCCACGGGCTGCCTCTCCCCCTCTGCCCCACAGCCCCCTGTGACAGTGGACGCCAGCGTGGAAGGGATGCTGAAGGTGCTCTCCTCCCTCTCCGAGAAGGACACCGGCACCTTCCGGGACTGGGAAGGGAAGGTGGTGGCCTGGTGAGACGCCAGCCCAGCCTCCTGGCAGCGGGGCCCTGTGCCGCTGCTCCCACCGGCCCCACGTCCTCAATAAACCCCTGCCCGAGAGCCACCGGCTCTGCTGTGCGGCCCCGCTCCTTATCCCGCCTGTGGTGGTGGTGCAGCCACCCCCCCGCCCCACGGCTGTCGCTGGGGTCCCCACAAGTGACAGCCCGTGGGTGCTGTGGCACTGTAACCGCCCGCTGGAGCTGTGGCTCCAGGAGGCACCGCAGCCGGGGCAGAGCCCCTCTCACGGGAGGGGAGAGATGTCCTGAGCATGCACAGGGCTGGCGAACATCCCGACCACCCGCAGGGCTGGCGGTCCCCCTGCCCAGCTGCGGGGCACCCCCGAGGCTGTGCTCAGCCTGGGGTGCCCAAGTTGCCGGGGGTCGAAGGGACCAGCTGCCCTCTCCCCTCAGTCAGGGGACACTGGGCCGCAGGAGGGACGGATGGACACACGGCGCTTGGGCAGCGGATGGGGAGCATGCTCCAGGCTCAGCCAGGGCGTGCCTGTCATGTCAGCCTGTCCTGTCCCTGCCTGCTCTCTCCTCAGCCCACCTCGCCATGCTGGGGCTGCCAGGGAGGGACCTCTGAGGCCCGGAGGAGCCCTGCCTTTGGGGTGTGGCCCCGGCCCCCTGGGCAGGGCAGGAGGCTGGGGCAGGAAAGCAGTGGCCCCTGGAGAGGGTCCGGGCACTGGCCCTGCATGGCTGTCACCTCTGGTGAGGAGGGAGGGGAAGGGCTCCCGGCCTGCCCCTGGGCTGAGGGGCC
The DNA here is from genome assembly GCA_028020825.1 of Podargus strigoides. Lineage (NCBI taxonomy): Eukaryota > Metazoa > Chordata > Aves > Caprimulgiformes > Podargidae > Podargus > Podargus strigoides. Next base: position 2,229,181 of record CM051630.1, read on the forward strand.
CCTGGCCCTTGGGGCTGTGGATGTGTGGCCATGTGATGCCCGTCTCTATGATTGTGGTCCCCATGGCGAGAGCCTGGGGTTGAGGAGGCCTGGCCCCATGCAGACTCGTCCCCAGGCTGCTGTCATGTTCTTCCTCGTGCCTTCCTAGCCACAGCTGCCATGGCCTGAGGGGACACGGCCCGTGGTGACAATCCCTGTGCCTGGCCGGCTCCAGAGCCCCCATCCCCATGCACACAGACTCCAGAGCTGATCTTGGGGCTCCAGCAGCAACTGCCCCTGCCTTGACTGAGAGGGAGTGCAGCAGAGAGTACAGTGAGGGGACCTGGTCCTGCTGCCCCTCCCTGCACAGCCCAGTACCTTCTCCGTCCCCATGTCGGTCTTCACCCAGCCGGGATGGATGGCCGTGCACAAGATGCCCTTGTCTCGGAGCTCGGCAGCCATACACCTCGTCACCATGTTCTGGGCAGCCTGGAGGAGGCACCGCCAGCATGACTGAGGGCACGGGTGGGCAAGAGGGGGCACATTTCCCAGCCAGAAAATGGCTGTGGGGGAGGGAAATGGGACTTTGTCCTGGGTAAAGCATTGGCACAACCCACCTGAAAGGCTCTGTCCTGGGTGCTGCTGGGCAGGGGGAGGGTGGCCTGGGGCAGGTGGGTGTCCCCATGGGCTCCCTCCCCAGGAACAGGGCTCAACAGAGCATCCCCAGCACCTCCCCTGGCTCCTCACCTTGCTGGTACAGAACGGGTACATGGGGGCCTCTGGCACCCCGAGGCACAGCCCAGTGGAGCCCAGTTTGGTGGAGATGTTGATGACGGCAGCCCTGCTGCAGCTCAGCCCCTCCTTCCCCACGCCCTTCGCCGCCTTCCCCAGGAGCGGCAGAAATTCCTGACACAGAGACACCAGCACTCTGTTAATGTGTGATGAGCCCCCAGCTCGAGGACAGCCCTGGAGGTCTCTGTCACAGCGTGTGAACGAGCAGCTGGACAGACACCCCCGGCAGAAGGGCAGGGGATGGGGAGGACGCCCCAAGGACGGGCCAGGCTCCAGCCTTTCCCCTCCCCAGGGAAGGAGTGAGCCGGCACGGCCAGCGCGGAGCAGGCGGGAGCTCCAGCTGGGGAGGAGCAAAGCATGGGAGATGCTGGGGCTGAGCTGCCTCCCAGCCTCCCGCGGTCCTGGTCTTGTCCCCATCTGTCTGTCTCATTGGAGAAAGCAAAAGGCCACCCAACTGAGGCAACACTGCACAGAGCGAATTCACAGGTGGCAGCACGTCATGTGAACTGACCCTTGTGTTGCTGATGAGGAGCTTCAGGCCTCGGCTTTCAGATGGCACTACACAGCCAACTGGGGCTGGCACGCTTTTTAGCAAAACCCAAGACTTTTATCCTTCCCCAGATAAGCAGGAGAAGAGCTGCCAAAGGGAGGCACAATAACATGAGTTAATTTGCAGAGTGGGAAGGCAGAGAGCGGAGGTCCCCAGAGCAGCGATGGCTCCAGCACGTCAGAAGTGGGGGGCAGCTGCTCAGCTTAGTGAGTAGTGAGGCAGCATGCAAAGGGATGGAGTGCATGAACACCAGAGACGTGATGTGCAGGCCATGCAGGTGCACTGCCTTCAGCCAGCAGACCCTACTGCGCTTACTCTGCTCCACGGGTCCTCCGTGGGCCACCCAGGGAAAGGGACTCGGCTTGGAAGAGGCAAGAGCAAGGCAGAGGACGTCTGCTGGCGGACACGTGACGCATGACGTGGCACGATGTGGAAAGCCCCTCTAGCCCACACAATGCTTGTGAAGCTGTAGAGCCCACCCGAGCCGTGGGGCAGCCCACATCCCTCACACACGCCGCTCCCTCCCTCCTCACCCACAACAGCTTCTCCTGGCCAGGCTGGCCGGTAGCTCCTGGAAAATGGGGCCAGGTTTCCCAAGGTCAATGCCAGGATTTGCCTGACAAAGCCAAGTGATTTTTGCCCACTGGTAACGAGGGCTGGCTCCCAGCCAGGAACTCTGTCCTGGAGTGCGAAGAGCTGCAGAGGCTGGACCCAGAGCCCAGGGTTTGTACAAGCCCTGAGTGGGTGGGGTGGCCGTGGAACATGCTATATAGAAGCACTGTGGAGCTGAGCAAACACTGCAAGTTGGAGCAGAGGGAGGAGAATCGATATGGGAGAGCTTCACGTCCGCTCCGTTCTGGTGACTGGGGCCAACCGGGGAATCGGCCTGGGGCTTGTTCGGCACTTCCTGGGTTTGCCAAGCCCACCCAAGTGGGTCTTTGCGGCCTGTCGGGACCCCAAGGGCCAGCGAGCACAGGTGAGGCTGGGCTGGGACCCAGTGGGTTGTGCTGGGGGACGGGAGCACTCGGTGCCAGGGCAGCAAGTTGGAGCAGGGAGGGGGTTTGCAAAGGGCTGGAGCTGCAGCTGGGCACCCACAGCACCAGACAGCCAGACTGGGATGGCTGTGGGACCAGCTGTGTGTGGGCAGTGCCCAGGGGACAGTGGCATGTGGAGTGTGTGAAGGGCACGGAGCCCCATCCGAAGGGGACACGGCCGCCAGAGCAGGGCACTGGGCACAAGGCAGTGCAGGGATGGAGCTGGAGTGGCGTGGGCTTTTCCTGGGAAAGGCTGAGCCTCTGCAAAGCTGGTCCAGCCTCAGCGTGCCCATGCAGTGCCCTCTCTTGCAGGAGTTACAGAACTTGGCCTCCAAGCACCACAACCTGGTCATCATCCCCCTTGGTAGGTGTCCCACCACAGCTCCCCTCTCTACCTGGCAGGATGGCCCCCCCAGCCCTGGCGTGTTCCTGGCCACTGCGCATGCTCTGGGAGCCCAGTGCTGGGAGGGAGCCATGCCAAGGGTCTGGTGCCTTTGGTGACACCGGGTGCTGCCATCACTGGGGGGACACAGGGGGCTCCAAGCCACCAGGAGGACACAGGCTCTGACCTCCCCTGTGTCGGCTCTGCAGATGTCACTGACCCCACCAGCATCAAGGCAGCTGCAGCCAGTGTTGGGGAGAAGCTGGGGGGCTCGGGGCTGAACCTCCTCATCAACAACGCTGGAATTGTTAAGCTACTCTCGCTTGGTACTGAGACACTGGAGAGCATGACCCAGGTTTACACCACCAACACGATTGGGCCCCTACTGGTGAGCCAGGTGAGACCCTCAACCCCAGCACCACAGCACAGCTCTGCGGAGCATCCCTTCCCATGGCCCTGGATCCCTGATCTGGGCCATTCTGGGGGCATGAAGGGCCAGCGGGTGAGGGTCTTTCCTCCACTCTGGTGCCCAATAGACTCCCTCACTCAACAAGAAGCTCACGGAGCCACAAGTTGGAGCTCAGGATCTGCAGCCTGGGGGCTGGGGCAGTGGGAAGAGGAGGGAGGATGCTCCAGTGATGGGGCCAACATTGCCCACTGTAGAAGGAGCTGATCCTCTCCCCTGTGTCACCTCTGTGTGTGCCCCTGTCTCCTCCCTCCTCCTCACAGGCATTCCTGCCCTTGCTGAAGACGGCTGCCCAGGGGAGTCCGGGCTCGGCACTGAGCTGCAGCAAGGCAGCCATCATCAACATGTCCAGCTCTGCAGGCTCCATTGAGGAACTCTGTTTATGGGGTCCCACACATGTTGTCTCATACCGCTGCAGCAAGGTACTGCCAGGCCATGCCAGGGACAGATTTTCTCCCCCTGCCCTGTCCCTGCCATGGGGGCTGCACATGTCCTTTGCAGCCACCCTTCTGTCCCACCACCATCCCTGCCCTGTCTGCCCGCAGGCTGCTCTGAACATGCTGACCAAGTGCCAGTCCCTGGGGTACCGGGAGCACGGCATCCTCTGTGCTGCTCTCCGCCCTGGCTGGGTGCAAACCGACATGGGGAGCTCAGGCGGACACACGGTAGGAGTTTCACCATGGTGGATCCATCAGAGCCCTGTGATGGTTTCCTACGGGAGGGGGTTGGTGCCTGGAGCCCCTGACCATGACCTCACTACTGCCCCATCCCTGCCTGGGCAGCTCCCCGTGCCCTGGCCCCAGGGGCATGGTGCTCCCTTCCCCTCAGCTCCCTGCTTGGCCCGGGGCTGGTGGCTTTCCCCTCGCCCTCGAGCGGCTCCTTCCCCTGGCCCGGCTGCTCCAGGGCAGCCCTGAGCCAGACCTCGGCCACGGGCTGCCTCTCCCCCTCTGCCCCACAGCCCCCTGTGACGGTGGACGCCAGCGTGGAAGGGATGCTGAAGGTGCTCTCCTCCCTCTCCGAGAAGGACACCGGCACCTTCCGGGACTGGGAAGGGAAGGTGGTGGCCTGGTGAGACGCCAGCCCGGCCTCCTGGCAGCGGGGCCCTGTGCCGCTGCTCCCACCGGCCCCACGTCCTCAATAAACCCCTGCCCGAGAGCCACCGGCTCTGCTGTGCGGCCCCGCTCCTTATCCCGCCTGTGGTGGTGGTGCAGCCACCCCCCGCCCCATGGCTGTCACTGGGGTCCCCACAAGTGACAGCCCGTGGCTGCTGTGGCACTGTAACCGCCCGCTGGAGCTGTGGCTCCAGGAGGCACCGCAGCCGGGGCAGAGCCCCTCTCACGGGAGGGGAGAGATGTCCTGAGCATGCACAGGGCTGGCGAACATCCCGACCACCCGCAGGGCTGGCGGTCCCCCTGCCCAGCTGCGGGGCACCCCCGAGGCTGTGCTCAGCCTGGGGTGCCCAAGAGCTGGGGGTCGAAGGGACCAGCTGCCCTCTCCCCTCAGTCAGGGGACACTGGGTCGCAGGAGGGACAGATGGACACACGGCACTAGGACAGCATGTGGGGTGCGGGTGCCACGCTCAGCTGTGGGGTTTGATGCCGGGGGTGCAGAGACGGAGCAGAGAGGCATCAGGTCCTGGCCTTTATGGAGGGGCGGGGGAAACAGGGGGGCTCCAGGGCTGTGTGTGGGGTGGGGAAGGGGAGAGAAGCTGCTTCCCATGCCCTTCCCCTCTCCCTGGCAGCCCAGAGCAGGCTGCGGGTGAGCAGAGTGACCGTGTGGAGAAGGAAGCCAGCAAATGGGAGGCTGCACGTGGGCAAGAGGCGCTGTTGTCTGTCCGTCAGTTTGTCCATCACCAGGGCAGGCTGTTCCCTTCCCAGTCGAGGAAGGTTCCAGTGATGTCCTGAGAGAGACTGGCCAGTACGGTCAGGATGCCCCGCACGCTGTGCTCCACCCTCAGGGGTGCCTGCGGAAGAGGACAAGTGTTTTGCCAGTCACTCGGCCTAGCACAAAGGATGCAGCCAGCAGCAAAACAAACCAGTAATTAGTTTCTATTGTATACAAAAAAGTCAGTATATGGGCAATCGCTGGGGGTACAAACGAGTCAAACAGATCACACAGAACAGACATCAACCCCAGCGACCCCAGGGATGACACAGCAGGACCAATAATCGGTGGAATAAACAAAGAAACCAAGTCTCCCATAGAAAAAATGGGAGACAACCAAGCCAATAGGCTGATCATATAGGATAGAAGTAGCCCCATGTTGTTCCCCCACGAAGCCTCCATTTGCAAATGCCAAACCTGACCGGGGCCCAGTTGCAGGGAGAGTCAGGAGGTCCTTCCCCAACAGGGAAACTCTGCAAAGTACATCCACCTCCCAGACAGACACTCCACCCGTCCTGCAAGTGGTCCCAGCTTTTGTCCCCACAGCAGGACACCTGGCACTCATTTGCCCAATGGGGGCACCTGGGGTTGTTTACCCAAGGGCTTTCCTTACAAGGCCGGCCCCACCTTGGAGGAAAGCCAAAGGCAAACTCATCCCCTCCTTTTAAAAGAAAATGGGAACCACCCATATGTCAACCTTAATTCAGGGCTCGGGGTTCAGACTCCAGCACTTCAACAAGGCACAGCATCACTGCCATGGGCTGCGACCAGCACAAAAAGGGCCAGCCTGGGGCAGACCAGGGGGTGCATGTCCTGGGGACCAGCACCCAGGGTGCTCGTGGGGGCATCTTTCCTTACTGCCATCCCCCCTGCTCTGTGTGCTGCGTTGGGAGGACAGGGCTGGCTATCCTCTGCACTTGGCATGTGGCCGCTTGCTACCTGCTCCCTGCCTGCTCTGCCTCAGGACATGGTCCTGGCAGCCACAGCATCACACAACATCCACTGCGTCAAATGCCCCTGCCCTCCCCGAGAGGAGGGGGAACAGCAGGGATCCTGCTGCCCCTCCTGCACAGCCCAGTACCTTCTCCGTCCCCATGTCGGTCTTCACCCAGCCGGGATGGATGGCCGTGCACAAGATGCCCTTGTCTCGGAGCTCGGCAGCCATACACCTCGTCACCATGTTCTGGGCAGCCTGGAGGAGGCACCGCCAGCATGACTGAGGGCACGGGTGGGCAAGAGGGGGCACATTTCCCAGCCAGAAAATGGCTGTGGAGGTGGGAAATGGGACTTTGTCCTGGGTAAAGCATTGGCACAACCCACCTGAAAGGCTCAGTCCTGGGTGCTGCTGGGCAGGGGGTGGGTGGCCTGGGGCAGGTGGGTGTCCCCATGGGCTCTCTCCCCAGGAACGGGGGCTCAGCAGAGCATCCCCAGCCCCTCCCCTGGCTCCTCAACTTGCTGGCACGGTACGGGTACATGGGGGCCTCTGGCACCCCGAGGCACAGCCCAGTGGAGCCCAGTTTGGTGGAGATGTTGATGACGGCAGCCCTGCTGCAGCTCAGCCCCTCCTTCCCCACGCCCTTCGCCGCCTTCCCCAGGAGCTGCAGAAATTCCTGACACAGAGACACCAGCACTCTGTTAATGTGTGACGAGCCCCCGGCTCGAGGACAGCCCTGGAGGTCTCTGTCACAGCGTGTGAACGAGCAGCTGGACAGACACCCCCGGCAGAAGGGCAGGGGATGGGGAGGACGCCCCAAGGACGGGCCAGGCTCCAGCCTTTCCCCTCCCCAGGGAAGGAGTGAGCTGGCACGGCCAGCGCGGAGCAGGCGGGAGCTCCAGCTGGGGAGGAGCAAAGCATGGGAGATGCTGGGGCTGAGCTGCCTCCCAGCCTCCCGCGGTCCTGGTCTTGTCCCCATCTGTCTGTCGCATTGGAGAAAGCAAAAGGCCACCCAACTGAGGCAACACTGCACAGAGCGAATTCACAGGTGGCAGCACGTCATGTGAACTGACCCTTGTGTTGCTGATGAGGAGCTTCAGGCCTCGGCTTTCAGATGGCACTACACAGCCAGCTGGGGCTGGCACGCTTTTTAGCAAAACCCAAGACTTTTATCCTTCCCCAGATAAGCAGGAGAAGAGCTGCCAAAGGGAGGCACAATAACATGAGTTAATTTGCAGAGTGGGAAGGCAGAGAGCGGAGGTCCCCAGAGCAGCGATGGCTCCAGCACGTCAGAAGTGGGGGGCAGCTGCTCAGCTTAGTGAGTAGTGAGGCAGCATGCAAAGGGATGGAGTGCATGAACACCAGAGACGTGATGTGCAGGCCATGCAGGTGCACTGCCTTCAGCCAGCAGACCCTACTGCGCTTACTCTGCTCCACGGGTCCTCTGTGGGCCACCCAGGGAAAGGGACTCGGCTTGGAAGAGGCAAGAGCAAGGCAGAGGACGTCTGCTGGCGGACACGTGACGCATGACGTGGTACGATGTGGAAAGCCCCTCTAGCCCACAGAATGCTTGTGAAGCTGTAGAGCCCACCCGAGCCGTGGGGCAGCCCACATCCCTCATACACGCTGCTCCCTCCCTCCTCACCCACAACAGCTTCTCCTGGCCAGGCTGGCCGGTAGCTCCTGGAAAATGGGGCCAGGTTTCCCAAGGTCAGTGCCAGGGTTTGCCTGACAAAGCCAAGTGATTTTTGCCCACTGGTAACGAGGGCTGGCTCCCAGCCAGGAACTCTGTCCTGGAGTGCGAAGAGCTGCAGAGGCTGGACCCGGAGCCCAGGGTTCGTACAAGCCCTGAGTGGGTGGGGTGGCCGTGGAACATGCTATATAGAAGCACTGTGGAGCTGAGCAAACACTGCAAGTTGGAGCAGAGGGAGGAGAAGCGATATGGGAGAGCTTCACGTCCGCTCCGTTCTGGTGACTGGGGCCAACCGGGGACTCGGCCTGGGGCTTGTTCGGCACTTCCTGGGTTTGCCAAGCCCACCCAAGTGGGTCTTCGCGGCCTGTCGGGACCCCAAGGGCCAGCGAGCACAGGTGAGGCTGGGCTGGGACCCAGTGGGTTGTGCTGGGGGACGGGAGCACTCGGTGCCAGGGCAGCAGGTTGGAGCAGGGAGGGGGTTTGCAAAGGGCTGGAGCTGCAGCTGGGCCCCCGCAGCACCAGACAGCCAGACTGGGATGGCTGTGGGACCAGCTGTGTGTGGGCAGTGCCCAGGGGAAAGTGGCATGTGGAGTGTGTGAAGGGCACGGAGCCCCATCCGAAGGGGACAGGGCCGCCAGAGCAGGGCACTGGGCACAAGGCAGTGCAGGGATGGAGCTGGAGTGGCGTGGGCTTTTCCTGGGAAAGGCTGAGCCTCTGCAAAGCTGGTCCAGCCTCAGCGTGCCCATGCAGTGCCCTCTCTTGCAGGAGTTACAGAACTTGGCCTCCAAGCACCACAACCTGGTCATCATCCCCCTCGGTAGGTGTCCCACCACAGCTCCCCTCTCTACCTGGCAGGATGGCACCCCAGCCCTTACGTGTTCCTGGCCACTGCGCATGCTCTGGGAGCCCAGTGCTGGGAGGGAGCCATGCCAAGGGTCTGGTGCCTTTGGTGACACCGGGTGCTGCCATTACTGGGGGGACACAGGGGGCTCCAAGCCACCAGGAAGACACGGGCTCTGACCTCCCCTGTGTCGGCTCTGCAGATGTCACTGACCTCACCAGCATCAAGGCAGCTGCAGCCAGTGTTGGGGAGCAGCTGGGGGGCTCGGGGCTGAACCTCCTCATCAACAACGCTGGAATTGTTAAGCTACTCTCGCTTGATACTGAGACACTGGAGAACATGACCCAGGTTTACACCACCAACACGATTGGGCCCCTACTGGTGAGCCAGGTGAGACCCTCAACCCCAGCACCACAGCACAGCTCAGCGGAGCATCCCTTCCCATGGCCCTGGATCCCTGATCTGGGCCATTCTGGGGGCATGAAGGGCCAGCGGGTGAGGGTCTTTCCTCCACTCTGGTGCCCGATAGACTCCCTCACTCAACAAGAAGCTCATGGAGCCACAAGTTGGAGCTCAGGATCTGCAGCCTGGGGGGCTGGGGCAGTGGGAAGAGGAGGGAGGATGCTCCAGTGATGGGGCCAACGTTGCCCACTGTAGAAGGAGCTGATCCTCTCCCCTGTGTCACCTCTGTGTGTGCCCCTGTCTCCTCCCTCCTCCTCACAGGCATTCCTGCCCTTGCTGAAGACGGCTGCCCAGGGGAGTCCGGGCTTGGCACTGAGCTGCAGCAAGGCAGCCATCATCAACATGTCCAGCAATGGGGGCTCCATCACATCTCCTGCTGGTTGGGATCTGATGCAAATTGTCGCGTACCGCTGCAGCAAGGTACTGCCGGGCCATGCCAGGGACAGATTTGCTCCTCCTGCCCTGTCCCTGCCATGGGGGCTGCACATGTCCCTTGCAGCCACCCTTCCGTCCCACCACCATCCCTGCCCTGTCTGCCCGCAGGCTGCTCTGAACATGCTGACCAAGTGCCAGTCCCTGGGGTACCGGGAGCACGGCATCCTCTGCGTTGCTCTCCACCCTGGCTGGGTGCAAACCGACATGGGGAGCTCAGGCGGACACACGGTAGGAGTTTCACCATGGTGGATCCATCAGAGCCCTGTGATGGTTTCCTACGGGAGGGGGTTGGTGCCTGGAGCCCCTGACCATGACCTCACTACTGCCCCATCCCTGCCTGGGCAGCTCCCCGTGCCCTGGCCCCAGGGGCATGGTGCTCCCTTCCCCTCAGCTCCCTGCTTGGCCCCTCTGCCCGGGGCTGGTGGCTTTCCCCTCGCCCTCGAGCGGCTCCTTCCCCTGGCCCGGCTGCGCCAGGGCAGCCCTGAGCCAGACCTCGGCCACGGGCTGCCTCTTCCCCTCTGCCCCACAGCCCCCCTTGATGGTGGACGCCAGCGTGGAAGGGATGCTGAAGGTGCTCTCCTCCCTCTCTGAGAAGGACACCGGCACCTTCCGGGACTGGGAAGGGAAGGTGGTGGCCTGGTGAGACGCCAGCCCAGCCTCCTGGCAGCGGGGCCCTGTGCCGCTGCTCCCACCGGCCCCACGTCCTCAATAAACCCCTGCCCGAGAGCCACCGGCTCTGCTGTGCGGCCCCGCTCCTTATCCCGCCTGTGGTGGTGGTGCAGCCACCCCCCCGCCCCACGGCTGTCGCTGGGGTCCCCACAAGTGACAGCCCGTGGCTGCTGTGGCACTGTAACCGCCCGCTGGAGCTGTGGCTCCAGGAGGCAGCGCAGCCGGGGCAGAGCCCCTCTCACGGGAGGGGAGAGATGTCCTGAGCATGCACAGGGCTGGCGAACATCCCGACCACCCGCAGGGCTGGCGGTCCCCCTGCCCAGCTGCGGGGCACCCCCGAGGCTGTGCTCAGCCTGGGGTGCCCAAGGAGCCGGGGGTCGAAGGGACCAGCTGCCCTCTCCCCTCAGTCAGGGGACACTGGGCCGCAGGAGGGACGGATGGACACACGGCGCTTGGGCAGCGGATGGGGAGCATGCTCCAGGCTCAGCCAGGGCGTGCCTGTCATGTCAGCCTGTCCTGTCCCTGCCTGCTCTCTCCTCAGCCCACCTCGCCATGCTGGGGCTGCCAGGGAGGGACCTCTGAGGCCCGGAGGAGCCCTGCCTTTGGGGTGTGGCCCCGGCCCCCTGGGCAGGGCGGGAGGCTGGGGCAGGAAAGCAGTGGCCCCTGGAGAGGGTCCGGGCACTGGCCCTGCATGGCTGTCACCTCTGGTGAGGAGGGAGGGGAAGGGCTCCCGGCCTGGCCCTGGGCTGAGGGGCCCCTGGCCCTTGGGGCTGTGGATGTGTGGCCATGTGATGCCCGTCTCTATGATTGTGGTCCCCGTGGCGAGAGCCTGGGGTTGAGGAGGCCTGGCCCCATGCAGACTCGTCCCCAGGCTGCTGTCATGTTCTTCCTCGTGCCTTCCTAGCCACAGCTGCCATGGCCTGAGGGGACACGGCCCGTGGTGACAATCCCTGTGCCTGGCCGGCTCCAGAGCCCCCATCCCCATGCACACAGACTCCAGAGCTGATCTTGGGGCTCCAGCAGCAACTGCCCCTGCCTTGACTGAGAGGGAGTGCAGCAGAGAGTACAGTGAGGGGACCTGGTCCTGCTGCCCCTCCTGCACAGCCCAGTACCTTCTCCGTCCCCATGTCGGTCTTCACCCAGCCGGGATGGATGGCCGTGCACAAGATGCCCTTGTCTCGGAGCTCGGCAGCCATACACCTCGTCACCATGTTCTGGGCAGCCTGGAGGAGGCACCGCCAGCATGACTGAGGGCACGGGTGGGCAAGAGGGGGCACATTTCCCAGCCAGAAAATGGCTGTGGGGGAGGGAAATGGGACTTTGTCCTGGGTAAAGCAATGGCACAACCCACCTGAAAGGCCCAGTCCTGGGTGCCGCTGGGCAGGGGGTGGGTGGCCTGTGGCAGCTGGATGTCCCCATGGGCTCCCTCCCCAGGAACGGGGCTCGGCAGAGCATCCCCAGCCCCTCCCCTGGCTCCTCACCTTGCTGGCACGGTACGGGTACATGGGGGCCTCTGGCACCCCGAGGCACAGCCCAGTGGAGCCCAGTTTGGTGGAGATGTTGATGACGGCAGCCCTGCTGCAGCTCAGCCCCTCCTTCCCCACGCCCTTCGCCGCCTTCCCCAGGAGCGGCAGAAATTCCTGACACAGAGACACCAGCACTCTGTTAATGTGTGACGAGCCCCCGGCTCGAGGACAACCCTGGAGGTCTCTGTCACAGAGTGTGAACGAGCAGCTGGACAGACACCCCCGGCAGAAGGGCAGGGGATGGGGAGGACGCCCCAAGGACGGGCCAGGCTCCAGCCTTTCCCCTCCCCAGGGAAGGAGTGAGCCGGCACGGCCAGCGCGGAGCAGGCGGGAGCTCCAGCTGGGGAGGAGCAAAGCATGGGAGATGCTGGGGCTGAGCTGCCTCCCAGCCTCCCGCGGTCCTGGTCTTGTCCCCATCTGTCTGTCTCATTGGAGAGAGCAAAAGGCCACCCAACTGAGGCAACACTGCACGGAGCGAATTCACAGGTGGCAGCACGTCATGTGAACTGACCCTTGTGTTGCTGATGAGGAGCTTCAGGCCTCGGCTTTCAGATGGCACTACACAGCCAACTGGGGCTGGCACGCTTTTTCGCAAAACCCAAGACTTTTATCCTTCCCCAGATAAGCAGGAGAAGAGCTGCCAAAGGGAGGCACAATAACATGAGTTAATTTGCAGAGTGGGAAGGCAGAGAGCGGAGGTCCCCAGAGCAGCGATGGCTCCAGCACGTCAGAAGTGGGGGGCAGCTGCTCAGCTTAGTGAGTAGTGAGGCAGCATGCAAAGGGATGGAGTGCATGAACACCAGAGACGTGATGTGCAGGCCATGCAGGTGCACTGCCTTCAGCCAGCAGACCCTACTGCGCTTACTCTGCTCCACGGGTCCTCCGTGGGCCACCCAGGGAAAGGGACTCGGCTTGGAAGAGGCAAGAGCAAGGCAGAGGACGTCTGCTGGCGGACACGTGACGCATGACGTGGCACGATGTGGAAAGCCCCTCTAGCCCACACAATGCTTGTGAAGCTGTAGAGCCCACCCGAGCCGTGGGGCAGCCCACATCCCTCACACACGCTGCTCCCTCCCTCCTCACCCACAACAGCTTCTCCTGGCCAGGCTGGCCGGTAGCTCCTGGAAAATGGGGCCAGGTTTCCCAAGGGCAGTGCCAGGGTTTGCCTGACAAAGCCAAGTGATTTTTGCCCACTGGTAACGAGGGCTGGCTCCCAGCCAGGAACTCTGTCCTGGAGTGCGAAGAGCTGCAGAGGCTGGACCCGGAGCCCAGGGTTTGTACAAGCCCTGAGTGGGTGGGGTGGCCGTGGAACATGCTATATAGAAGCACTGTGGAGCTGAGCAAACACTGCAAGTTGGAGCAGAGGGAGGAGAAGCGATATGGGAGAGCTTCACGTCCGCTCCGTTCTGGTGACTGGGGCCAACCGGGGAATCGGCCTGGGGCTTGTTCGGCACTTCCTGGGTTTGCCAAGCCCACCCAAGTGGGTCTTTGCGGCCTGTCGGGACCCCAAGGGCCAGCGAGCACAGGTGAGGCTGGGCTGGGACCCAGTGGGTTGTGCTGGGGGACGGGAGCACTCGGTGCCAGGGCAGCAGGTTGGAGCAGGGAGGGGGTTTGCAAAGGGCTGGAGCTGCAGCTGGGCCCCCGCAGCACCAGACAGCCAGACTGGGATGGCTGTGGGACCAGCTGTGTGTGGGCAGTGCCCAGGGGACAGTGGCATGTGGAGTGTGTGAAGGGCACGGAGCCCCATCCGAAGGGGACACGGCCGCTAGAGCAGGGCACTGGGCACAAGGCAGTGCAGGGATGGAGCTGGAGTGGCGTGGGCTTTTCCTGGGAAAGGCTGAGCCTCTGCAAAGCTGGTCCAGCCTCAGCGTGCCCATGCAGTGCCCTCTCTTGCAGGAGTTACAGAACTTGGCCTCCAACCACCGCAACCTGGTCATCATCCCCCTCGGTAGGTGTCCTGAGGTGGGGGTCCTTCACCACAGCTCCCCTCTCTACCTGGCAGGATGGCCCCCCCAGCCCTGGCGTGTTCCTGGCCACTGCGCATGCTCTGGGAGCCCAGTGCTGGGAGGGAGCCATGCCAAGGGTCTGGTGCCTTTGGTGACACCGGGTGCTGCCATCACTGAGGGGACACAGAGGGCTCCAAGCCACCAGGACACGGGCTCTGACCTCCCCTGTGTCGGCTCTGCAGATGTCACTGACCCCACCAGCATCAAGGCAGCTGCAGCCAGTGTTGGGGAGAAGCTGGGGGGCTCAGGGCTGAACCTCCTCATCAACAACGCTGCAATTTCAAAGCCAACCTTGCTTGATATGGAAACGCTGGAGAACATGACCCAGGTTTACACAACCAACACGATTGGGCCCCTACTGGTGAGCCAGGTGAGACCCTCAACCCCAGCACCACAGCACAGCTCTGCGGAGCATCCCTTCCCATGGCCCTGGATCCCTGATCTGGGCCATTCTGGGGGCATGAAGGGCCAGTGGGTGAGGGTCTTTCCTCCACTCTGGTGCCCAATAGACTCCCTCACTCAACAAGAAGCTCATGGAGCCACAAGTTGGAGCTCAGGATCAGCAGCCTGCGGGGCTTGGGCAGTGGGAAGAGGAGGGAGGATGCTCCAGTGATGGGGCCAACGTTGCCCACTGTAGAAGGAGCTGATCCTCTCCCCTGTGTCACCTCTGTGTGTGCCCCTGTCTCCTCCCTCCTCCTCACAGGCATTCCTGCCCTTGCTGAAGACGGCTGCCCAGGGGAGTCCGGGCTCGGCACTGAGCTGCAGCAAGGCAGCCATCATTAACATATCCAGCTCTGCAGGCTCCATCACATCTCCTGTTGTTTGGGATCACATGCAAATTGTCGCGTACCGCTGCAGCAAGGTACTGCCGGGCCATGCCAGGGACAGATTTGCTCCCCCTGCCCTGTCCCTGCCATGGGGGCTGCACATGTCCCCTTGCAGCCACCCTTCTGTCCCACCACCATTCCTGCCCTGTCTGCCCGCAGGCTGCTCTGAACATGCTGACCAAGTGCCAGTCCCTGGGGTACCGGGAGCACGGCATCCTCTGCATTGCTCTTCACCCTGGCTGGGTGCAAACCGACATGGGGTGGTTAGCCGGACACACGGTAGGAGTTACACCATGGCGGGTCCTTCAGAGCCCTGTGATGGTTTCCTACGGGAGGGGGTTGGTGCCTGGAGCCCCTGACCATGACCTCACTACTGCCCCAACCCTGCCTGGGCAGCTCCCCGTGCCCTGGCCCCAGGGGCATGGTGCTCCCTTCCCCTCAGCTCCCTGCTTGGCCCCTCTGCCTGGGGCTGGTGGCTTTCCCCTCGCCCTCGAGCGGCTCCTTCCCCTGGCCCGGCTGCGCCAGGGCAGCCCTGAGCCAGACCTCGGCCACGGGCTGCCTCTCCCCCTCTGCCCCACAGCCCCCTGTGACAGTGGACGCCAGCGTGGAAGGGATGCTGAAGGTGCTCTCCTCCCTCTCCGAGAAGGACACCGGCACCTTCCGGGACTGGGAAGGGAAGGTGGTGCCCTGGTGAGACGCCAGCCCGGCCTCCTGGCAGCGGGGCCCTGTGCCGCTGCTCCCACCGGCCCCACGTCCTCAATAAACCCCTGCCCGAGAGCCACCGGCTCTGCTGTGCGGCCCCGCTCCTTATCCCGCCTGTGGTGGTAGTGCAGCCACCCCCCGCCCCACGGCTGTCGCTGGGGTCCCCACAAGTGACAGCCCGTGGCTGCTGTGGCACTGTAACCGCCCGCTGGAGCTGTGGCTCCAGGAGGCACCGCAGCCGGGGCAGAGCCCCTCTCACGGGAGGGGAGAGATGTCCTGAGCATGCACAGGGCTGGCGAACATCCCGACCACCCGCAGGGCTGGCGGTCCCCCTGCCCAGCTGCGGGGCACCCCCGAGGCTGTGCTCAGCCTGGGGTGCCCAAGGAGCCGGGGGTCGAAGGGACCAGCTGCCCTCTCCCCTCAGTCAGGGGACACTGGGTCGCAGGAGGGACAGATGGACACACAGCACTAGGACAGCATGTGGGGAGCAGGTGCCAGGCTCAGCTGTGAGGTTTGATGCCGGGGGTGCAGAGACGGAGCAGAGAGGCATCAGGTCCTGGCCTTTATGGAGGGGCGGGGGGCACAAGGGGGGTCCAGGGCTGTGTGTGGGGTGGGGAAGGGGAGAGAAGCTGCTTCCCATGCCCTTCCCCTCTCCCTGGCAGCCCAGAGCAGGCTGCGGGTGAGCAGAGTGACCGTGTGGAGAAGGAAGCCAGCAAATGGGAGGCTGCACGTGGGCAAGAGGCGCTGTTGTCTGTCCGTCAGTTTGTCCATCACCAGGGCAGGCTGTTCCCTTCCCAGTCGAGGAAGGTTCCAGTGGTGTCCTGAGAGAGACTGGCCAGTACGGTCAGGATGCCCCGCACGCTGTGCTCCACCCGCAGGGGTGCCTGCGGAAGAGGACAAGGCACAGCATCACTGCCATGGGCTGCGACCAGCACAAAAAGGGCCAGGCTGGGGCAGACCAGGGGGTGCAGGGCCTGGGGAGCAGCACCCAGGGTGCTCGTGGGGGCATCTTTCCTTACTGCCATCCCCCCTGCTCTGTGTGCTGGGTCGGGAGGACAGGGCTGGCTATCCTCTGCACTTGGCATGTGGCCGCTTGCTACCTGCTCCCTGCCTGCTCTGCCTCAGGACATGGTCCTGGCAGCCACAGCATCACACAACATCCACTGCGTCAAATGCCCCTGCCCTCCCCGAGAGGAGGGGGAACAGCAGGGATCCTGCTGCCCCTCCCTGCACAGCCCAGTACCTTCTCCGTCCCCATGTCGGTCTTCACCCAGCCGGGATGGATGGCCGTGCACAAGATGCCCTTGTCTCGGAGCTCGGCAGCCATACACCTCGTCACCATGTTCTGGGCAGCCTGGAGGAGGCACCGCCAGCATGACTGAGGGCACAGGTGGGCAAGAGGGGGCACATTTCCCAGCCAGAAAATGGCTGTGGGGGAGGGAAATGGGACTTTGTCCTGGGTAAAGCATTGGCACAACCCACCTGAAAGGCTCTGTCCTGGGTGCTGCTGGGCAGGGGGAGGGTGGCCTGGGGCAGGTGGGTGTCCCCATGGGCTCCCTCCCCAGGAACGGGGCTCAGCAGAGCATCCCCAGCCCCTCCCCTGGCTCCTCACCTTGCTGGCACTGTACAGGTACATGGGGGCCTCTGGCACCCCGAGGCACAGCCCAGTGGAGCCCAGTTTAGTGGAGATGTTGATGACGGCAGCCCTGCTGCAGCTCAGCCCCTCCTTCCCCACGCCCTTCGCCGCCTTCCCCAGGAGCGGCAGAAATTCCTGACACAGAGACACCAGCACTCTGTTAATGTGTGACGAGCCCCCGGCTAGAGGACAGCCCTGGAGGTCTCTGTCACAGCGTGTGAACGAGCAGCTGGACAGACACCCCCGGCAGAAGGGCAGGGGATGGGGAGGACGCCCCAAGGACGGGCCAGGCTCCAGCCTTTCCCCTCCCCAGGGAAGGAGTGAGCCGGCACGGCCAGCGCGGAGCAGGCGGGAGCTCCAGCTGGGGAGGGGCAAAGCATGGGAGATGCTGGGGCTGAGCTGCCTCCCAGCCTCCCGCGGTCCTGGTCTTGTCCCCATCTGTCTGTCGCATTGGAGAAAGCAAAAGGCCACCCAACTGAGGCAACACTGCACAGAGCGAATTCACAGGTGGCAGCACGTCATGTGAACTGACCCTTGTGTTGCTGATGAGGAGCTTCAGGCCTCGGCTTTCAGATGGCACTACACAGCCAACTGGGGCTGGCACGCTTTTTAGCAAAACCCAAGACTTTTATCCTTCCCCAGATAAGCAGGAGAAGAGCTGCCAAAGGGAGGCACAATAACATGAGTTAATTTGCAGAGTGGGAAGGCAGAGAGCGGAGGTCCCCAGAGCAGCGATGGCTCCAGCACGTCAGAAGTGGGGGGCAGCTGCTCAGCTTAGTGAGTAGTGAGGCAGCATGCAAAGGGATGGAGTGCATGAACACCAGAGACGTGATGTGCAGGCCATGCAGGTGCACTGCCTTCAGCCAGCAGACCCTACTGCGCTTACTCTGCTCCACGGGTCCTCCGTGGGCCACCCAGGGAAAGGGACTCGGCTTGGAAGAGGCAAGAGCAAGGCAGAGGACGTCTGCTGGCGGACACGTGACGCATGACGTGGCACGATGTGGAAAGCCCCTCTAGCCCACACAGTGCTTGTGAAGCTGTAGAGCCCACCCGAGCCGTGGGGCAGCCCACATCCCTCACACACGCTGCTCCCTCCCTCCTCACCCACAACAGCTTCTCCTGGCCAGGCTGGCCGGTAGCTCCTGGAAAATGGGGCCAGGTTTCCCAAGGGCAGTGCCAGGGTTTGCCTGACAAAGCCAAGTGATTTTTGCCCACTGGTAACGAGGGCTGGCTCCCAGCCAGGAACTCTGTCCTGGAGTGCGAAGAGCTGCAGAGGCTGGACCCGGAGCCCAGGGTTCGTACAAGCCCTGAGTGGGTGGGGTGGCCGTGGAACATGCTATATAGAAGCACTGTGGAGCTGAGCAAACACTGGAAGCTGGAGCAGAGGGAGGAGAATCGATATGGGAGAGCTTCACGTCCGCTCCGTTCTGGTGACTGGGGCCAACCGGGGAATCGGCCTGGGGCTTGTTCGGCACTTCCTGGGTTTGCCAAGCCCACCCAAGTGGGTCTTTGCGGCCTGTCGGGACCCCAAGGGCCAGCGAGCACAGGTGAGGCTGGGCTGGGACCCAGTGGGTTGTGCTGGGGGACGGGAGCACTCGGTGCCAGGGCAGCAGGTTGGAGCAGGGAGGGGGTTTGCAAAGGGCTGGAGCTGCAGCTGGGCACCCACAGCACCAGACAGCCAGACTGGGATGGCTGTGGGACCAGCTGTGTGTGGGCAGTGCCCAGGGGAAAGTGGCATGTGGAGTGTGTGGAGGGCACGGAGCCCCATCCGAAGGGGACAAGGGCCGCCAGAGCAGGGCCCTGGGCACAAGGCAGTGCAGGGATGGAGCTGGAGTGGCGTGGGCTTTTCCTGGGAAAGGCTGAGCCTCTGCAAAGCTGGTCCAGCCTCAGCGTGCCCATGCAGTGCCCTCTCTTGCAGGAGTTACAGAACTTGGCCTCCAAGCACCACAACCTGGTCATCATCCCCCTCGGTAGGTGTCCTGAGGTGGGGGTCCTTCACCACAGCTCCCCTCTCTACCTGGCAGGATGGCCCCCCCAGCCCTGGCGTGTTCCTGGCCACTGCGCATGCTCTGGGAGCCCAGTGCTGGGAGGGAGCCATGCCAAGGGTCTGGTGCCTTTGGTGACACCGGGTGCTGCCATCACTGAGGGGACACAGAGGGCTCCAAGCCACCAGGAAGACACGGGCTCTGACCTCCCCTGTGTCGGCTCTGCAGATGTCACTGACCCCACCAGCATCAAGGCAGCTGCAGCCAGTGTTGGGGAGCAGCTGGGGGGCTCAGGGCTGAACCTCCTCATCAACAACGCTGGAACTGCAAAGCTAGTTTCGCTTGGTAGTGAGACACTGGAGAGCATGACCCAGGTTTACACCACCAACACGATTGGGCCCCTACTGGTGAGCCAGGTGAGACCCTCAACCCCAGCACCACAGCACAGCTCTGCGGAGCATCCCTTCCCATGGCCCTGGATCCCTGATCTGGGCCATTCTGGGGGCATGAAGGGCCATTGGGTGAGGGTCTTTCCTCCACTCTGGTGCCCGATACTCCCTCACTCAACAAGAAGCTCACGGAGCCACAAGTTGGAGCTCAGGATCTGCAGCCTGGGGGCTGGGGCAGTGGGAAGAGGAGGGAGGATGCTCCAGTGATGGGGCCAACATTGCCCACTGTAGAAGGAGCTGATCCTCTCCCCTGTGTCACCTCTGTGTGTGCCCCTGTCTCCTCCCTCCTCCTCACAGGCATTCCTGCCCTTGCTGAAGACGGCTGCCCAGGGGAGTCCGGGCTCGGCACTGAGCTGCAGCAAGGCAGCCATCATCAACATGTCCAGCTCTGCAGGCTCCATTGAGGAACTCTATTTATGGGGTCCCACACATGTTGTCTCATACCGCAGCAGCAAGGTACTGCCAGGCCATGCCAGGGACAGATTTGCTCCTCCTGCCCTGTCCCTGCCATGGGGGCTGCACATGTCCCTTGCAGCCACCCTTCTGTCCCACCACCATCCCTGCCCTGTCTGCCCGCAGGCTGCTCTGAACATGCTGACCAAGTGCCAGTCCCTGGGGTACCGGGAGCACGGCATCCTCTGCGTTGCTCTTCACCCTGGCTGGGTGCAAACCAGCATGGGGGACTCAGGACAACAGAAGGTGAGAGTGCTTTTGGCCAAGGTCTGGAAGAACCTCTTTATTAGTGAATGCAGATCTTCTTCTGGATTGAACTGTTCCAGACGTGCTGGGCTCTGGCAGAGCTCTTTGGCAGATGCTGTGGGCTAGAGGCACATGATAGAAGAAGATGAGAGATGGGGAGCTCTTCTTGCCCTGTGATGGCCTCTCCTCACGCCAGAGAGCTCCAAGTCCTGAGCAGTGATCTGCTGCAGGGTAGACCTTGGGCACACGACTGTGTTTCTCCCCCTGTCCCTGCAGCCGCCTCTGACGGTGGATGCCAGTGTGCAAGGGATGCTGAAGGTGCTCTCCTCCATCTCTGAGAAGGAGACCGGGACTTTCCTGAACTGGGAAGGGAAGGTGGTGCCCTGGTGAGATGCCAGCCCAGGATCCTGGCAGCGGGGCCCTTTGCTGCTGCACCAAGCTGTTCCTTTGTTGTAATGAATTTGTGTCTGTAAACAACAAGTAGCACTATTTGAGCCTTCCTCTTGGTCTCCTTTTAACTGTCATGGTGAGGGTCTTCGCTAATGCTTTGAGATAACTTCTCAGAGTTATTTCTGTGTATAATTGAGCTAGGTTGGTCTGAATGGTCTCATCTCTGGTTGGTCTCTCTGGTTGGTCTCATTTCTTCTGGCTGGGGGCCTGGTCATCATCCTGGTAGGGCTTTGTCCCTGGGTACAGGGTAGCTCATCCCACAGCTCTCCCTCTGAATGGCAGCATAACCTTCTGGTGCATCAGTCACTCCTCCCAGTGAGCCCTTCCTGGTTTGCAAGTACAAGGTCCAGCAGAGCACTGCTCCTTGTTGGCTTCTCCATTACATATGTCAGAAAGCTGACACCAGTGCTCTCTGGGAACTCCTAGGTTGCTTACATCCTGCTGTGCTGTCCCTCCAGCAGATATCAGGGGGGTTAAAATCCCCCAGGAAGATCAGGACCTGCAAACATGAGGCTACTTCTGTCTGTAAAAGGCATCATGCACTTGTTCTTCTTGAGCAGGCAGCCTACAGCAGACACCCGCTACGCTGACACCCATCCCAGTCATCTTAAGCCCAACCCATGAGCTCCCAGTTGGCTCATCACCCATCCCCAGGCAGAGCTCCACGCACTCCCGCTGCTCTCTCACATAAAGGCAACCCCCCTAAAGGGGTCCCCAAGCCCTGTTGTTGTCCCAAGACTGGGGATGCTGTCATATGCATTGGTCTGTGAGCCTTGTCCATATCCAAGGAACTGGACTGCCGCTGTGTGCGCAGCCCCACACCAGCATTGATGGCCCAGCCCCTCCAGTTGGGATGAACAAGCTAACCAACACATCTGGAGTGCACAAGGTGAAACCCCATCTGGGACACCCCATTCCATGGCTCTCAAAGCCCTCCTGTTCTCTGTGGGGAGTGGGCAGTGAGGTGGGGATAGCTCCCCACAACACTCACCACACCTCCCCTCCCTCTTGTAGGGCAAAACCTGGCAGGATCTGGAGGAGGCCAAGGGTGGTTAGGGGAGCCCTTGCACTCTGTGTGTCACTCTGTGACATGGCCTGGGGTCACAGTGAGACATTCCATGTCAGGACAGAGCTGGAAACCCTTTGGTGAAGTGAAAGGAGGAGGCAGAGATCACAGAGGTGACTTTCCTTCTCACTCTCCTGCTACAGGAGTTAACCCAGAGAGAGGGGGGACAAAGATGGAAAACCTGTGGCCAGATGCATTTCCAATGCTCAGGAGTCTCAGCCCTGGTGGTGAGGCTTGCAGGAGTCATTTTCTGAATGTTGTAGACAATCTTAGCTATGAAAGCAACTGAGGGAACACAGGGACCTTTTGTGGAGGACTGGGCAGGGCTGAAGGGGGCAATAAAGCCCTGTCTGATCACCCCTTCCTGGCTGAGGATCAGTTTGGCAGCCAGGACTCCTGGCTCCTCTTCCTAAGGACCTTCCTCTGCCCCTGCCTTGCTGCCCACTCCCCGGGTCAAAGCCCCTGGCACCAAGGGTCTCTGTTTGCCTTGCAGACAGGATTGCACACCCGGAGCTCCCAGCCATGGTAGCCATGTGGAGCTGATGAGCACAGAGAAGGCTGACAATGGTCCCTGCAGGGCAGATACCTGGGGGTCCCCTGAGCACCTGAGCCCTGTATGGGCACCACACCACCCTCTCACTGGTGTGGACATCTCCACAATTTCCTACATCTCCTGTCCCGTGGAGCACCTTACATGTTCTTAACTGGAGTTGGCGATACGTTTAATCTCACTTATCGTCTCCCTGGGGAAGAGAACGCTGAAGGGCTGTCAGCTTGCTAAGCTGGAGCATGACACGTCATTGCCTTGCTTTCCAGAGACCCTTATGGTTTGGGATAGCACATCTGAGTGCATTAGACAGCATTTGGCACAGGAGCGGGTGGGTCTTGCATCCTGTTCCTCCCCTCCTGAAACCCTGAGAGCTTACCTTGTCCAGACAACGCTGTGCCACCAAGCGCCATCGCTTCCCCGCTCTGAAAGCAGAAAGAGTCACCCGGCAGGACAGTGCTGCCAACAAACGTGGCACAGACCAGCTCCTCTGACACCTGCAACAAAAACAGAAGTCCAGATGAAGTAGAAGAAAGTGTTAAGGACTTTCTGGGCCTTCTCTCCACTGCCAGAATGGGAAGACCATGCTCTGGTACCTCTTTAAGGGTTTGTCCCTGTTGGAAATCCCTCCCATTGTATCTAAGGGAGGGATGTTGGCTCTGCTGTCACTTTTCCCAACAGCTTTCTTGAGTAGAGCAGAGGAGAAAGAGGAAAAAAGACCTGGAGTATGTGCTTTCTCTCCAAGGCTTCCTCAGTGTCCCATCTTGATCTTTGTAGGCTCAGGGTGGACAATGCACAAGGCAGCATGTGCTCCAACAAGTCACTGGATACTTACAATCATTCCTTCTTTTTACCTTTTTACCTCCGCTGTTCTCAGGGTGTCCAGCTGTTAGGAACCAGGACATTTTATGTTCTTAAAGACTACATGTGCACTGTGAACAGTGAGGTTTCAATTCTTCGGAGACCCGTGTTTCATATGCGTCATGGTTTGAGGCTGGGCCAGCCACTAAACGGAGGGCAGATGATCTCTGTTAACCCCTCTCCCTTCCTGGACAGGGGAATGGAAAGAAGAAAAGGGAGAGCGACTTATGAGTTGGAAATAAAACTAAGGCAACTTTAATGAAACAATACCAATAAAAAGAGAAATATAATAATGAAAAGAAAAATAATGAAGTATTTACAAGTATGTACAAAACCAGTATTGAGCTTCTCCCCACAAATCACACACTTCCCCCAGTAATGCTCCTGTCACCACTGGTGCTGCAGAGCAGCTCTGGGAAGATCCCAGGTTGGGCTCTGGATGCAGCGGCAGACAGGAGCTGGATTCAGGAATGCACAAATCGTGGACAGAGTCTTCCCAGGACGCTGGCCATAGAAGATGAGCAAGGGCAGGAAGAAGGACAGGCCAGAGAAGAGGGGTCTTGTCCCCCTTGATCCTTCAGCTTTATACTGAGCTGGACGTGTATGGGCTGGAATACTCGGTTGGTCACTTTGGGTCACCTGTCCTGTCCACGCCTCCCTGCAGGTGCCACCCTTGTGCACCCTGACACTAAAGCAGGACGGGGCTGCCCAAGGCAGCACTGAGTGAATCTGGCAGTGACCTTGGTCTCTGTAAGATTAAATATAAGCAAGAGCCTTGCTGCAAACCATTGTACTGTGAGCTCAGTACTAACTATAACCATCGAGCGTTATCGCTTCTAGGAGCAGACAGTGAAAAACATGGTGTTGACTTCAGAAAGTGCAGTTTTAGAAGAGACTGAACTGAAAAGTAAAATCACTGAAAGGAAAATTGGTTCTGTTTTAGCCAAACCAGGACAATATGTCCAAGATGGTTGCAGATGAATGCAACCTCAGCTACACTGAAGAAGACATTCCTGGTAAGAAGAGGGATCAAAACCTTTGCCTGCCCTTGCATGACCCTAGAGGCGTACGCTAACCACTGTTAAGGTGTGACTGAATGCCTAAAGATGGCCTGAGAACAACCTCAGCTTGTTGAAGCTGAACAGGCCACCAAGGAACAATTTCTCAGAAAGACCCATTGGGTGTCCTTTTTTGGTGATACACATTCAGCTAGAGGATCTCTTCTTTAATTGCTTTCACACTTGGCTCCATACCATTCATGGTTATGCAATGTTAGGACAATTGCTTTCGGAGTGTGATTTATTGGAGCTGTTTTTCCTGATGAAACTGAGATAAAGCTCATGCTCCGCCTTTGTGGCACTGCCCATCTACTCGCAAGGGCAAAGGCCAGAGTTCCTGCTAACTCTCACAGGCTCTTTCTAGAGCAAAGTGGGTACAAGTCATTTGTAGGCACACCAGAACCAAAGAGGGGGACAAGAGTTTATGGAAGGGCTCGTGGATGGCTGAATGCCATGATTTCTGGTCAGTGGAGTTGCAGTGTACATGAATGATGCTGTGGGGCAGGAAGAGCTGGGGTTTGTGTTTGGAGGGGTTCTTCTCTTTCACATCACCCCATCTTCCATGTGATTGAAACATCAGGTGGGTACACGAGAAGGAGGGGCAGGGGGACAGAAGTAGGGTGCTGTCCAGTCCTTGCATTTTCCTTCTCCGTTGCTTCTCCATGAGTCTGACATAGACTTAGCTGGAGTGCCCTGGGTGTGGGCATGCCTGTGGCAGAGCACCATAGACTTTGTCGTGGGATCTGCACTGTCCTGGTTCCCCAGGCACAGCCCCATGGCCCAGCCATGCAGGCAGCCATGAGCAGCCCCCAGTCAGCTGAGAGTTCCACTCAAGGCACTGACTCACAGGGGTATCCCACACCTCCTCATCTGCTCATGATAAAAGGAGGGAGCTCAGTGAGGGTGGAGCTATTCCTTTTCCTGGGGCTTCTCTCTTGTGGTCTTCTGTTCCTGCTGTCAACATCAAGGACTGGGCTGAGTAGAACCTTCCATACTTTATGTTGGTTGTTGTATTGGTTTTGTTATTCCATTAAATCTGTTTCTACCTCAGCTTATGGGACTTCTGCCTCTTTTCCCTGATTCTCCTTCTCAACTGGGGAGGGAGCATCGGGTGGTAGAATAACTACTACAGTTTAGCCCTGGGTACTGGCTAAGTGTAGACATGCACCCATCTCCTCTGCCCTCCCACACAGTGTTCATCCCCCAGGCACTCTTAGGAGCTGTTAGCAAGGGGTTCAACAGACTGCTCTGGAGGAACGCCCTGCCTGACGCTCCTGAGTTGATTTTGTTCCTCTTTTTCTGTCCTTGAGCTGATGTAACAGTCATCCCTCTGAGATGTGAGGAGCTCTCTGTGTATGCCCAACTACCTTTTACAGTGATGCAATGCTGTGTATCTGGGACTGTGGTATCATTCTTCTGGGCCACTACTAAAAGACAGGACATGGACTTTGTCTTCCAGGCCATCGACATTCTTTCCATGCAAAACAGGGAAGTCACTATGAGGTGTTTTGATGACTTTTTCCTCACTGTGGATGGCACTGGAAAGCTGCTGGAAGCCCTTCTCAGTGTAAGTTGACCTCTGTGCTACACCTCATCCTTTTGGACACCTGTCAAAGGACAACTGAACTGATTCCTGGTGGCCTGTGAGGGCCCTCTCAGCTGTGGGGACGGTAATGGTCTACAGCAGTACTAACTCTGTAGTGTCCTGCTGTCCTACACAGTGGTCTAGCTGACACAGAATCCAGGAAGAGTCATCTAGAGCTATATCAAGGCTCTACCTAGCCCAGTATCTCACTGTCTGTGCTGGAAATGATAATGGTGAGGCTTTGATGGGTTCAAAAGTTGACAGTGTCTAGAGAAAGAACCCAGGACATGGGGACATGCCCACTGCGCATCCCATCCTATTTCACCCCTCATAGAAAGCCAAGGTTTAGTTTCCTTCAGTGTTAACAGCCATGGGGTGATCTCGCTGCTTTTGAATGAACTTCTTGAACCACATTTGGGACACCAGGGCAGCAGGTGCAGCACCTTGGGTTCCTGATATTCTTGTTGTGGTCCTGAGAGACTGCAGCTTGCATGGGGCAATGCATGGCAGGGTTATTGCTCCTTCTCAACCCTGAGCTGTGCAGCCTCTACCTGGAAAGCTGAGGGGCTCACCTCAGACAAATAAAACATTGTTATAGGATGTCCAAGTGGCTGTTGTCTACTCTGAGCAGATGAAAGGTTTACAAGCAAGGTAAAAATGTCCCTGGAGTGCTCTCACACATCTTTGTCTGTGCTTCAGACCCCAGGGAGGAGACATTTGGTAGTATCAGACAAAGTCCTGATTTTCACAGGGGTCCTGGCAGTGTTTTTGTGTTGCCACAGTACATCGGCTTCTCGTTTGTTGAGGAACTGAGGCAATGTTTTCCATAAGGTTTTCCCTGATTCATCACTTTGTTCTGTGAGCAATTTCAAAACTGAAAGATCCCAGAATTTCCTGCACGTGGATTATACAGGGAAGAGAGGAAGCCCAACACTGACAAAGGCAGATGGTACTGCTGTGGGACACTTTCTCCCAGGGCTCTGTGCCCTGGTGTGTATTGCAAGCTGCTCCTTCATTTTAGGAAGCTCTGCCTTGAGCTGCCAAGAGTGGAGGGATCTACCTCTCCCAAAGATCCTGTGCATTTGAATGTGGGGAGAAAAAATGCCTGAAGATGATTTTTAAAAGGCTGCTAAGCTGTGACAAAGACCTTCTATAGTGCAAGACCTCTTTGAGATGATGGCATCAAGGGAATTGGATTGTTTTATCAGATGCTGTAGCTGATCCGCCTGTCATTCTTGTTAAATAGCCCCAAAGAAGGTTTCTGAAGAGTCTTTGCCTTGTATAGCTCCAGAGAGTCCACCTACTGAACAACTCCTTTCTCAAGGAAGGCTGTCTTGGTCTCCATCCACGCTATCTGGCCCAAAGAAAGGAAAGGGGCAGAAAGGCAAAGGAAGGTCACCTGACAGGTGAACCTCGTGGAGAAATGGATGAGGGTGACCCTGGGCTCATGGGTTTCTTGAATGAGTTTTTCCCTTTGTATACAGCGTCGGTGTTGTCTCTGAAGGACTGTTCAGATTTGTCACAGTGACTGATGTTTGTGTGAAGAATTACTTGAGGAGCTGAGGATATTTTTCTCCTTCCTTTTTGATGTCTGTGAACATCCCCTCTTTTCAGTGTAAATAATGTCGCTTTTCAAAGAAAAATGAAATTCAAAACATCCTCCCCTAGCAGGACAGAGCAGTGTCTGTGTTCACTGTTTCCTATCTTGAATTAGTCAACTGCAAGACTCTGATTTTATTCCAAATCTGGTAACTGGGGCAGGGCTTGTCTGGCTGAGGAGGACAACTAATTAGGTTGCCCAGAGAAGTTATGGATGCCCCCTGGAAGTGTTCAAGGCCAGGTTGGATGGGGCTTGGAGCAACTTGGCCTAGTGGGAGGTGTCCCTGCCCATGGCAGGGGGGGTTGGAATGAGATGAGCTTTAAGGTCCATTCCAAACCGTTCTAGGATTCTATGATTCTAATGCTTTTCTCCCTCAAAGACTTCCTCCTTCTCCTGCACTGGGTGCCCCCAGAACACAGCCTTTAGTGTGTGGCCACCACAGTGCAGTTTGCAAAGGAAGGTCATGGTCCCTCCAGGCTCTGGTTATTGCAAGAGTCACTGTTATTCACTTTGTTCCCTCAAGACAGGGACCACATGTGGGTATTCCAGCTCATGTGCATGCTACAACTCAAGGTTTTCTTCCTCCACTGTTGACACGAAACCAAGCAGCCAAATATACCTAATTCTCCAGAATATATTCTCTGCCTTCTCCTGCAGAGGCTGGCACTGAGATACCCATGAACACAGCCTCACCCCATACTCACATCAGCTCACCCTCTTGGGTATTTTCAGCTTTCTGCTGAAGAATTCAGGAGAGCTTCTTGGCGGTGGAAAAGAACAGAAGCATAAGCAAACTCTTGGTGTCAGACCTCGAACTGCACTTCCCATTTTCAGAAATAAAAAGAGGACTTCCCTGTCATGCCAGGAAACTAGTCTGCAGGCTGGGGTCTGGGTCAGCTCCAGCAGAGACTGAAATGGGATGTGGGTGGAGGTCCCAAGGGATGCTGGACAGGGTCATTGAGGGCTATTGGTGCCCTGAGGACCTCTAACTCCTCCAATGGGGCCATCTTCATGGTTTGGTGAAGCAGCCTGGGTCCCTGGGTGGAATCCCAACATCGCCAGTGTTTTGCACAGTCCAGGCTGCCGAGGCTCTGAGCAGCAGCATCCAAACCCATTTGTAGCCAGCTTAATAAAATAGCGTGGTTTTGTTTGCCAGGACGTGCTGGGTGCTCCGTGGCAGGGGAAGGGATGGTGGGAAAGTGCTGTCCTCCTGTGGTCCTGGTGTGTGGCAGGACTTCTGCTGTGATCGTATAGTGGTCAGTACTCTGCGTTGTGGCCGCAGCAACCTCGGTTCGAATCCGAGTCACAGCAACGTTTTTGCCAATCACCCAGAGCACAAAAAGGCCAGGTTGGAGATGCAAGGGAGGCACCTGCGAGGAGGCTGGTTTGCAAAGATGCCATGCCCTAGGAGGGAGCCACAAGCTCTGCTGTGCTGTCTGCTCCTAAGAGTGACCCGATTTCCCAACCTGTGGTCACCGCGCAGGATCTCTCCAGTTGGGCTGCAGTGATGCTTCTGGGAAAGCACTCCAGCTTCTCCATTCTCCAGGCAAAGCTTGAGAATCTAGAAGAAATCACACAGCTTTCCACCTTCCCCTCACCTTTCCTCCCAGAAGAGAACCAGAAGACACTGTGGCCATGCTGCAGGGCGAGAAGAGGTGGGAAGCAACAGCTCGCTGCCCCAGGCTCAGCTCTGGAGAGCCAAGAGAGCTCCCTCCTGCCCTGCAGGTAGGAAGATGCTAGCGACCACCTGAAGAAGAAGGAAGGTCAGCCTGATGAGAGCCCCGCTGCCAGCACTCCCAGCTCCCAGGGAACAGGATTTCATCTCCAGCACCTCCAGTGATGCCTTCATGGCAGAGGCAAAACCCACCCAACGCTGAGGGACGACCCTGACACAATGTGGGTCTGGGACCCAGAGGTCTCATGGGCACCAAGAGACAGGTGGAGACCTCTGGGGTGCACCGGGAGGTGCTTCAGCTTGAGGAGGAGTTTTGAACTGTTGCCTTTACCCTTCAGGAGCCTTCAGAGCATGGAGACACCCCGTTCGCTTGGTCTTGGTGCCCTCTGCTGACAGCATTGCAGAACGCACTCTGGATAGCAGCTTTCAAAAACGAAATCACACCTGCGTAAAGGAGGGGCTCAGCTGGTGAAGACGACACTGCCCAAAGAGTGGATCTCAATTTATTCCCCGCTACGGGGGTAACTGAAAGTAGCAGAAGGCAGATTGGCTCAGGTGTCTGCACTCATTTTTCTTCCATACCTTATTCATAGCAAGAAGTGGAGAGCGAAATTCATGCTTCATTTACCTGTAGGAGCTGTGGTTTGTAGGGCACTACTTGCACAACTTCATACTCCCCTGATCTTCATTTACTCTTTTACTGAAAACATGTATTTCTTTACTCAGAGAAAGCTCAAAGAGCATTTTCCCTCCTAAAGGTTATACAGAAGGGAGGACAAGAAGTGGTCCTTTAGCAGCAGAAGTTCCTGTCCCATTTTTGCAAAGCTAAGAAGCAGAAACACAAGGAAATATGTGATTTGTCCACAACTCTTTATTTTTTATCCCCTGGAAAGTCAGTTTGGGGTGTAAGGCCATTAACCATATCTGAAGAATGATGTACTGTGCTTGAGTAACTCATGTATGTTCAGGTGGAAAAATGTGAAAATCCCAAGGAGATATTTTTCATCCAAAATAACGCAATTTTCTGTTAAAAGATTGTCCTGGTTCCCCAGGCACAGCCCCATGGCCCAGCCATGCAGGCAGCCATGAGCAGCCCTGGATCAGTGAGAGTTCCACTCCAGGCACTGACTCACAGGGGTATCCCACACCTCCTCATCTGCTCATGATAAAAGGAGGGAGCTGGGGCTTGTTTCTGCTGGCTTTCTGCTCCTGCTGTTGACATCAAGGACCAGGCTGAGCAGAACTTTGTATGCCTTATGTTGGTTGTTTTATCAGTTTTGTTATGTCATTAAATCTGTTTCTACTTCAGCTCACAGGGCTTCTCCCTTTTCTCCCTAATTCTCCTTCTCAACTGGGGAGAGAACATCGGGTGGTAGAACAACTGCTACGATTTAGCCCTGAGTACTGGTTAAACTCAGACTGTTTATTTGGTGGCCAATGTGTGTTTGAACCTTAAATTAAATAGCTCATCTGGGTGAACCCAGGGTTGTTTGAAGTTTTAACAGATCTCACCAGATATCTCATCCACTCACTATGCTGATGTGGGTGGGATGGTCCCTCGGTGGACTCCTTTGGTATCTTGTTTTGGAATTACTTTTTGAGAACTGGGTGGCTTTCCCACTGTTGCTTTTCAGATTTGTACAGTTTATTGCTTTTCTTCATGGGCTTAGAGGTTTTTCCCTGTTGTGTTTCCTAGTGTTAGGTTATGGTGTAGTAAGTTCATTTGTAGTTACACCAATTTGTGATGTATATGACATTGTGATGGGCAATGTGACTCTGGAACACTCTTGGGATGCTTCAGCAGTTGTACTTGTGTTATTGGGTCTTTTGAATACTTCCCAGTTTCTCATCCTGCTCAAAATGAAACCATGGCACAGAGTTGGCTGCTACATCTTCTGCCACGGGCCCTACAGTCAGCTGGGCCCTGCAGGAGGTCGTGCAGACAGTCTGACCCCGCTGGTGGATGGTGCAGCTGCCCCGGGTACTCAGCCAGTGCCAACCTCCCCTGTGTAAGAGACAACACACCAGAAGAGCAGGGTGGGAAGAAGTCACTGCTCGGTCTTTGTTGCTTGGTGAGTTGTGAGACATCTGCAAAGATTGGGGTTGGCATGAAGGTGAGCCCCTGGTTTCTTGGCTGCTCTGGTGCTGGGATAATGGAGCTGAGGGTGTTGAACTGGACTGCAATGAAGCCGAGCAGCTGGGTCAGGTAGCAAGGGACGTGAGCACTGATAAAGGTCTCTCAAGAGAAGCACGGCCCCTCAGTTTTTGGAGACGACTCCTACTGAGTGTGAAAAGCAGGGATCCCTATTGAGATGCTGTGCACAGGCTGAGCAGGTGGATGGCCATTGACAGAGGTGTGCAGTATCTGAGAGAAACAGCCATGCAGGAGCTGATATTTGCTACTGTGGATGACCTTCTGACACCAGTGGATCCAGATGCACTTAGAGGTAGTGGGCCCATGTGGCACAAGTGGGTGTTGAGTGCTCCACCACCTTATGCCAATGTATTGGCATTATTTAGCTGGAAAGATGATGAGGCACCAACAACAGGTGATCTAGAGGCTCGACTAAGGCAGTATGCAGACAATCTTTCTTTGTCCCCACGGGCTGACATCTCTGCTGTGGAAGCACCATCGGATAGCTCCACAGCACTGCTCACCAAGGTTCTTGCCAGGCTGTCCCAGGTGGAGGACAAGTGACACTCCCTGTCAGTACCAACACAGGTTTCTGCTGTGGAGAGAAAGCGCTCCCCTGAAAAGCCGGTGTGAGACAGACAGCGTACACCACGGGGTGCTCTGTGGTTCTTCTTGAGAGACCATGGAGAGAACATGAGGAAATGGAGAGAACATGAGGAAATGGCATGGAAAGCCTACATCAGTTCTACAGGCACGTGTCCATGAACTGAAAACCAGAGTTATTGCAAGAGGAGGACCTGCCAGGAGCAGTGCTGCTGCAGTCTCCAGAAGGCAGCCCCCCAGACAGCGTAGATGGGCCTCAGATCCTGATATACGACGTGTGACCCATGATGATACAAATGTGGCCCCTGTGAATAGCCTGGACCCATATGCCAGTGACAGCTCCTTTGCTCAGGATTAGAGGGGCTCTGCCTCCAGCCAGGTGGAGGAGAGG
The DNA here is from genome assembly GCA_028020825.1 of Podargus strigoides. NCBI lineage: Eukaryota > Metazoa > Chordata > Aves > Caprimulgiformes > Podargidae > Podargus > Podargus strigoides. The sequence continues at coordinate 2,261,102 of CM051630.1, forward strand.
GATAACAGAGTCTACTGGGGGAGGCTTCAAGACAGGCAGTGAGGACCCTTCTTCCCTGTGGCACCGGTGGGATGACACAGGAACTCACTTTGATCTCTTCCACCCTCACCCTGCCCCAAGGCCACCACAGCAGAGGGCATCCTCCCATGAGGAGGAGCATCCCCAGGACCTCTGCCCTGCCCTGGCACCCCTTCCCCAGCCATGGATGGGGTCACTGGGGGGAGGTGGTGCATAAACACCAGGCTTATCCTCCTGGGGACAGCCAAAAGTCAGAGTGACGAGGGGGAGGAGCAGCAGCAGAGCTTGGTGGGGACTGCAGGTGCCAACCCCAGCAGCCTGGAAAAATAATAACCTGGCAGCAGTGGGCTTTGAACTTGCTTTTCCAGCACCCAGCGCCAGCTCCTCAGCCCGCTCAGCCATGCTGGAGGCTCAGCACCCCGGGGCTGGCCGTGAGCCGGAGCAGCACGGGGACCGATCCGGGAGGGGCCTGTGCCGTAGGGATGCGCTCGCAGGGAGGGGGAGCAGGGGCTGCAGGGGCGGTGTAAAACCCCCCCTGTGCCCCCCGCTGCCCAGGGCAGCCCAGGGGGACCCAGCAGAGCAGAGGGGTGGCAGCGGGGCCCCCGCCCGGCGGCTGTGATCGTATAGTGGTCAGTACTCTGCGTTGTGGCCGCAGCGACCTCGGTTCGAATCCGAGTCACAGCAAGGCTTTTGCCGACAGCCGGGGGTGGCCGGGGGGCGGCTGCCGGGGGCTTGGTCTGCCGAGACCCCACGGCCTAGGGGGGAGCCACGGGCTCCTAAAGGCCACTCTCCTTGTCTCTTGTCCTTCCTCCCAGTTCTCTGCTCCACGGGGAACCCATCCCCCCAGTGGGTCCCAGCCCACCCACCAGTGCCCTCAGCCCCACGCAGACCCAACCCACCTCGCCCTTCCCTGGGAGGAAGAAGACATCTCCCCTTCTTCTCAAACATTTTCCTCTGGCCTCCCCGACAAGGAGCAGCTCTTCACCCCGGCTGCAGCATCGGGTCCAGGGGGAAAAGGTGTGGTCAGACACATGGCCGTGCATCCCCAGATCCATCCTCTGAGCCCTGCATGCTCAGAAGGTGCCACCGAGGGTGATGCTGACCCCTGAGATGGGATGGGGAGCCCCCACACCCTGGATCCAACCTCCTCTCCAAGGTCAGTTTGTTCAGCCCTCACCTGCCAGGCTTGTGAGGCTTTCCTTGGGCAGAGCAAGGCTTGGGCACACCAGGAGACTGGCTGTGCCAGGGGAATGGAGACTCCCAAGGGAGTAGGTGGGGGTTGCATGGGCATGTGGAGCCCATTTCTGCATCCGCACATGGATTCATAACCCTCTCCATCCGAAACGCAGCACAGACACCTCCAGAGCAGGCACTGTGGCCACGCATTGCAAAAACAACTGGAACAGCCCATCTGGTGCTGTCACCCTCTTCCTCCTCCCCCTGGGGCTGGACTGTGCCCCTGGGGACCTGCCAGCAGCTCCCTATTAGTGCCCCAGGGGGGCTGAGCACCGGGCAGGGGCACCCGGGATCACTTCTCCGCACCCTGGCCCCTTCTGTTCTGTGCCCATCCAGGAGCTGCTGGCCCAGGTCACCCTGGCTTCCCCTGGGTGCCTCCTGGTCCCTGAGGGTCCCCAGTGCCCCTGGAACCCTTCCTGGGCAGGCTGGGGGCTGCAGGGGCTCCCCCAGCCAGGACTGGCACTGAAGGAGCATCTATGGGGACCCGAAGCCTGCAGTGACCAGGAGCTGCAGGGGAATGCTGGGGGGACACTGCAGGGGGCACAGGGGATGTGCTGCTGTCATGTGGCACGAGGGGCTGCCCAGATGTGTCCTTGCCTGTCCCAGCCCTGATATCTTCTCTCAGAGGTTTGGGGTCTGCCTGGCCACGTCAGCAGCACCAGCCCCCCCTGCCCAGGGCAGGAGGAGCAGAGAGGTGCTGTATTCACCCAGGCAGGGAGCAGGCAGGGAGAGGGCAGCCATGGGCAGCCAGCTGGGTGACCCCAGGAGCACCATGCAGGGCGAGATGTGTGGCAGCCACAACCCCAGCACACAGCGGAGGGGACGCTGAGGCACCAGGAAGCCACTAAATTTATGTGCCTGCTCTGCTGGCACCCCTGAGCAGGGCTCTCGGGGCACCACTGGACTGCCTTGGCAGGGCATGGCATGTCCCCAGGGCCAGTCCTTCAGCCCTCCCCGTCCCTCCTCCCCATCACGGCCAGCCCCTTGCAGCTCTCCCCTCCCCTGCAGCCCGGGTGCCTCTTGGCTGGACCTGCGTAAAAAAATATAAAAGGCTGTTTTGCTTGGAGACGTCCGGAGGATCCCGGCCGAGTTTGCCATGGGGAGCAGCGGCGCTGGGGCTGCACTGCTGACACTGTCGCTGCTCCTGCAGCCAACATCTCAGTTCTGGCTCTTCAACGTTCTCTTTCCACCCACCACCACCCCAGAAGCTCCCCCGACCAACAGCACGCCGCCCGTGGTACTCGGTAAGATCGTGCCAGCACGGGCACCGTGCAGGGTATGGGTGGGCACTCCGGGTGCGCCACAGCTTCCCCGGAGCCAGCAGTGAGGCTGGGGGTGCTGAGCTGCCAGTGGCTCAGTTGCTCTTGGCTGCGGTGGCCCTTTGCAATCTGGAGCTGGAGCCACTAAGGGGGGGGTGACACACGGCTCCGGCGTCCCCTCCCATCTGCCAGGCTGGGGATGCAGGGCTGGCTATGCCCAGCCACAGCTGCCTGGAGCTGGGGGTGCAGGCTGGGCACCTCAGTAAGCAGATGGGGCTCTAAAATGTCACAGCTACCCCAGAGGGTGTTTTAGGGCTTGCTCAGTTGCTGGGGGCTCTGCTGGCAGAGGGACAGGAGCTGCAGCACGTCCTCAGCTGCCACTGCTGGTGCAGTGGGCCAGCATCCAGCACCCCTTGGTCCCCAGCACCCCATCCCACGTCTTCTGCCACTCCTTGGTGATGGTGAAGTCATCCTCTGTGGCTGCAGAAGGGCATCCATCTCACAGCCCACCCAACGCCCTCCCCCGGTGGGGGATGGCGTGGAGGAGAGAGACCAAAGGCAGAGGGGCTCGGGGAGGTGAGAGGTCAGGGTATCACCTCAGGGAGGTGAAGGTGGGAGCAGCAGCTGTGGTGGCAGGATGGCACCTTTGTCCTGCATGGCTCTGCCTTCCTTTGCCCCTGTGCCATCACTGGGGACTCGAGCCAGGGTTTGCCATGTAGCAGAATTGTGGGGTTTTTTCTCTTTTTTCTCTTGAATCAAGCAGAGTTTCCTCTTTAAAAAGAGAAGACAAAAAGCAGAACATCCCTCCTGCAATGCTAAGGGCTGACCCCACAACCTCCCTTCCCTGAGCAGGGGATGGTGTTGGGACCCTTGGTGCCCTGGGCCAGGTTCTGTTTGGCCATGCTGGTGGCCATCACTGGGTGCCTCTTCTCAGGATGGCTTGTGATGGCCAGAGCCCCCAGTACCAGCCTCAGCCCCCGTCCCGTGCCCAGCCGGGTTCACAGCATCCGTGTGTAGCCCATCCCCCTGGGCTGGGTGTCCTGGAAACCCCCAGTGCCCTTGGGAACACCGATAACCCCTCCTCCCCCACAGGAACTCCCTTAATAATTACCTAATGTCCTCTGGAAGGGGAGGCAGAGCTCAGGGCTGGGTGCCAGGGGTGGGGGTGCTGGCTGTGCACCTTGGGAGCCACCAGAGCAACTTGTGGGTCCGTTCTTCTCTCTGGCCAGGGGGGTTCTCTCTGCTCACTCCCTGCCTGGGCTCTCCTACACCGGGGTGCACTGGATGGCCTGAGCCCCAACCAGGTGCTGTGAAGGCAGGATTAGACCCTCCCAGTATTCCTGGGGAGATGCCACAGAGGTGAGGGAGGTGTGAAGCAGGCTGAGGGAGGCAACCACTACACAGCCTTCACCTCCTGCACGGGACGAGGCTCTCGGAGGCTGCAGCCATGCCCCTGCCACGCTGCAGGAGCTGGTGCTGTGGTGGGTGGGACTGGGCTAGAGCATCTCCAGGCCAGGTTGCCCTGGCACCCTGTGACAGCGACAGCACTGCAGCTCCCCAAAACACCTGTGCCCATGGACCTCAGGGTGTGGGGACACCTCAGGCAAGTGGGGAGCAGGGAAAATGCAGGACAGGCAGTATGGCTCCCACCACACCATGCTTGAGGGGTCCCACAGCCACAGCACAGCCTGGGCCCAGGTCCCAGACCTGCACAGGGCAGGCATCTCCAGGGACTCTGGGCCACAAAGCAGCTCGTGGTGTCCTTGGGGGAAGTGCCTTTCATGGGACACAGAGCACACAGTGCCTGCAGCAGTACTGAAGGTCCATGCTGTCCACAGCCGTGCATCAAGGACCCGCTTGGGCAATGGCATTTGTCACCCAGTGCTCCCATCCCACCAGGCTCACACCCACTGTCCCCTGCAGTCCTTCCACCTCTTGTCCTCACCTTCGGGGTCAGCGCTGGCATCAGGAACCAGCACTCAGCTCCTGCACCCCAGCTAAGAATGCTCTCCATGGCACAGGCACACAAACTGGGGTGGCACCAGGATGTGCATCTCATCCCTGCCAGGAATCCCAGAGGCAGGCCAGGCGCCCCGGTGACGGTCACCCTCTATGGAGGGAGCCTAAGATGCACACGTCAGACTGTGAACCTGTTTAAAACGGCGCCGTGTTTACTGTGCGCACTGTTTGCATTGAATCCCCGCGGGGAATGGCTCTGCTTGGCACCAAACCATTTCAGAGACCTTGCTTAGCCTGTGCAGAGGGTTTAAAGTTCAGGAAAACAGTGTGTGGGCCTCAGGTGCCAGCACTGGGATGACTTTCACCTCCCTGGTGATTCTGTGCATCCCCCAGGGGCCAGGGGATGCTGTAGGGCTGGGCAGCCCGAGCAACACCGACTCCTTCTCCCAGGCTGCAGGAGGATGGGAACCCAGCCAGGCAGGGGGGAATCATCCAGGATGCTTTGTGCTGCTGAGGATTGGCAGGTTTGGGCTGAGGCTGGCAGCTCTGGGGGTCACCCCATGGGAAAGGCAGCTCAGGGGGTCCCTGAGGATGTTTTTAGCATTGCTGCCATGCTCGCCCTGCATCTCAACTCCAAGTGCCCTCATTCCTGTGCAGAGCAGGCTGTTCTCCAGGGATGCTGCTCCAGCAGGTCCCCAGGGGTCCCTGGATGGGCAACCACAGGGGAGCCTGGCTTGGGGGGCCGGGGTGTGCAGCCCCACAGTGGGATGGGGTCTGTAGCTGGCTCTGCTCCCTCTCTGCGGTGCCACCAGTGCCTGGGTGTCTCGGGAACCAGCTGGAAGCAAAGCTGGACAAGCCAGACGTGGTGAACTGGATGTGCTACCGGAAAACCGAGGACTATTTCACCATCTGGCTCAACCTCAACACCTTCCTGCCAGTGGGAGTTGACTGCTGGATCGATAACACCAGGTACCGCTCACCCCTGCCCTGGGAACTCCCCGGGGAAATGACCTACTAGGGATCTCCCTCCCCTCTCCTCCTCCCCCCAGCCATGACCTAGCACACATGGAAAACCACAGGAGCACCACGGGACTGTTTGGGAACACAACTGGCTGGCACCTGCTCTGAGCGCCTGTCCCTTTCCTGTGTCCCTGCCGTGTGCTCATGCCAGCCAGACCACCCTCAGCACCCACTGGAGATGCTGCCACCCTGTCTGGGGCAAGAGGGTGAGGGGGCAGCTGCAGCCCGCTCCGTCAGAGCCTCCTGCCCTGCGATGCTGGGCAATGGGCACAGATGCTGGCTTGGCACCAGTCCACCTCCCTGTCCGTTTCTGGTGGAAACAGCCACCAAGGTCCAGGCTGCCACCCAGTGATCTCCACCCTACCCATTTGGGGCCATGGCTCTTCCACTCTCTGTCCTGTCCCCACAGGGTAGTGTACAACCGAACCTCTCGGAAAATGTCCAACGCCCCAGGGGTGCACATCCGTGTGCCTGGCTTTGGCAAGACCTATTCCGTGGAATACCTGGATCAGAGCAAGCTGGCAGGTGAGAGGAGGAGAAGTATGGGGTGCCTGGGGGCCCCACACGCTCCTGATGAGTGGAGAGGTGTCCCCGTGTCTCCAGTGGATACTGGTTCTGCAGAGAGGCCTGGCCACCTCGAGTGGGGGACATTGGCCTTGGGGACACTTTCTCCTTAAGTTCTGGCAGGGACCACCCCATCTTGGACCTGATGATCTTAAAGGTCTTTTCCAACCAAAAGTTGCCAAGGTGATCCTTGACACCAGTGTACATGGGACACAGAGCCACCACCTCTGGCTGAGCCACCAAGCTATGGGGCTTACCAGAGGACACTGAGGCCAAGACCAGGACCAGAGTGCAAAAAGATTGAAGACCACAGACCTAATTCCCACTTGTTTTCTCTGCCTGTAGGTTACATGCACACCCTGGTGCAGAACCTGGTGAACAATGGCTACGTGAGGGACCGGACAGTTCGGGCAGCCCCCTACGACTGGAGGGTTGGGCCCCGTAAGTACAGGGTTTGTGGCCAGGTCCCCTGTGCAGGGAGGGAAGCAGGATGGCTGGCATGGGCTGGGGTGGAGGGACCCCTGGGCAGGGGTGGCTGCCTGTGGTGGTGGGCACTTGGCCATTCACAGTGCGCTCCTGTGAACACGTGGTTCCACTTGTGGCCTCTGTGCCCACACCTCTCTCTGGTCAGGGCTCCTAGGGTCAGCCCTGGAGCCATGAGTGAGACAGCCAAGAGCCAGTGCCCCTCTTGTCCACAGAGGAGCAGCCTGAATACTTCCAGAAGCTGAAGGCACTGATCGAGGAGATGCACAATGAGTACCAGCGACGCGTCTTCCTCATCGCGCACAGCATGGGCAACCTGAATGTCCTCTACTTCTTGCTACAGCAGACCCAAGCCTGGAAAGATCAGTACATCGGGGGTTTCATCTCCCTGGGTGCCCCCTGGGGAGGGTCCGTCAAGCCCCTGCGTATCCTGGCATCTGGTGGGTGACTCCTCGTGTGCAACCACCTCTTTGCTTTCTTTCCCTCCTGCAGAAATAAAGGGTGGTGGTAGGCAGGGAAAGGACATGGCAGTGGAAGAGGCTGGGGACAGATGGCTGAAGGTCTATGGAGGCAGCACTGGTGTTGCTGCCGCTGCGTCCTGTGATGCAGAGAGCACCACACAGGTCCCTGCCGCAGCCCCGACAGGTGGCACAGGGCATGTCCTGGGGCTTGCTCTGGTTGCCGTGGTTGGGGCTGGTGGGTTTGTGTGTATGGAAAACTGGTCAGAAAGGTCCACCTGCAGCCTGACCATCCCAATCCCTCTGTGCCAGCTCTCGCCAGACAGCCTGCAGCACACCCTGCACTGTGGCCAGGGTCCACTCCTGGGCTAGGGGTGTTCCTTGAACGCCAAAACACCCAACCTGGGCAACAAAAGGGCTCAGCTAAAAATCCTGGGGCCAGAGGAGCAGTTTGGGGCATGCTCATCCCCTTCTCACTGCCTCCCCAGACATCTGTAGGTGGTTGGGAGTGAAGGCCCAGCAATTCAGCCCTTGTGCAGCAGAGGATATGGAGGCCACCCAAGGGACACTCACGCTCTCCTGCACCTCTTGCTTGGACCTCCCCACATCTCAAAGCCCATCCCCCATAAACTTTAATCTCCCTTCTCCCAGTTCCTCTTTAGTCTCTTTTCAGCCCAGAAAGCCACAATCACTTGCCTAACGCTGACAGCCCAGAATATCTACAAGTCACAAGCTGAGCCTCCAAAAATGCATGGAATTAAAATCACGTGCCTGAAGACTTTAACATCTGGCCCCTTGCATCACCCCTAAGTCATCTCCTCATGTTTTTCTCTGTTGCCACAAGGGCCAGAGACATTTTTAAGGTAACCTGAGATCGTTGCATGGTCTCAGGGCCCCAGACACACACAAAATGCCGAGGCTTGCAGGATGCATGAGGGTTAGCCACCCATTATGAGCACCCGCACGGGGCTCAGCTTACTCCCGTCCCTGCAGGCAGGCGTGGAGCTGCTGGGCTTGCAGAGAAAGTCCAGGGCTGGGTTGGTCAGGGCCAGCACACGTCCAGGTTTGTTTACACTCAGCCTCTCCTAGCAGCTAGAGATGTTATGCCAGAGAAAAGAGTTTGGAAGGTTGCTCTGCAGCCAGAGGGGTGAGGAGAGGACATATGGTTCTGGGCAGGCTAGGGGGAAGATCTGAGGTGCAACCATACCCCAGAGACAGCTGTGAGTCCCTGATGGACGGGCTGAGCCCAGCACAGCTGCCCAAGGAGCACCATTTGCCAGGGCATGTTTTGCTGCTGTTTCTGATGAGCTTCTCTGTCCACCACAGGTGACAATCATGGCATCCCACTCATGTCCAACATCAAGCTGCGTGAAGAGCAGCGCATGACCACCACCAGCCCATGGATGTTCCCAACAAGCCTGGCCTGGCCGGAGACCCACATTTTCATCTCCACACCCTCTTACAATTACACCTACCGGGACTACCAACGCTTCTTCACCGACGTCAACTTGGAGGATGGCTGGTACATGTGGGAGGACATGAAGGACTTGCTGAAGGGCTTACCTCCTCCTGGAGTGGACACGTATTGCCTCTACGGAACAGGCTACCCCACCGTGGAGACTTACATATATGATGAGCATTTCCCCTACGAGGACCCCGTGGACATGATTTACGGTGATGGGGATGACTCCGTCAACACACGCAGTTTGGAGTTGTGCAAGCGATGGCGCAACCAGCAAAAGCAGAAGGTGGATGTCCAAGAGCTGCGAGGCGTTGACCACCTCAACATGGTCTTCCACAACCTGACGCTCAGTTCCATCAATGAAATCCTGCTGGGGAGCCCACAGGAGCAGGGGGAGCCGGGGCAGGTGAGGTCCAGCCCAGAGGCAGGGAAAGGGGGAAAGATCCTACCTGGATGGAAGGTCCTTAAGGAGCCCAAAAAGAACTGAAAGGAATGAGGGCCAGCTTCCCTCTGTGCTAGCAGCCACCACAAGCTGCCACGCAGGGGAGCAAAGGACTCGAAGCTGAGTTTGGAAGGAAAAGGAGCAAGACCAACACCTCAAGTGGACGGGCTGGCACCCACTTCCGCACTGAATGGCTTTTCTTTCAGGAACAGTGATTAATTATACTTCAGAGGCTTGTCACTCCCCACTAGCGGGTGGATAATTAACCGCACTGCCAGCTCATTAACATCACACTTGCGAATCACGGCGTAAGCACAAGCCCTCGTCGCTAGCAAGCTATGATTAGGCACTTTAGAGGCTGTGGAGCCCGTGGTGCCATAGCCTCTGCTCACCTGGGATAGAGCAACTCACGTAACAAGCGGGCTCTGACTTACCGGGGTGGTCACGGGGGTGGCACAGGGGTGGCGCGGCAGATATGGCATGCAAGAGCACCTCTGCCTCCTGCCAGTGTGCAGGCAGCCAGCTAGGCTCCCTGGGCAAGACCAACTCGAAATCAGCAGATTTACAAAATAATAAACACACTTTGCTTCTGACCACCGAGCCTGCCTTGTCCTTGCACAGTGGGGTAGCAAAGCCAGCTATAACCAAAAACAGAGGCACTCACTGCCCGGTGGCACTGCAGGAGCTGGGACTTTGGGAAAAGCCACGTGCTCGGTGATGCAACTGGGGCTGGCAATGCAGCTGGGTTTGGTGACAGGACTAGGGTGGCACCCCGGTGGGATGACAATATGATGACATGACCAGGCCCGGTGATGTGTTCAGGGCTGGCGATGCAACCGGGGCTAGAGATGCCGCTGATGTTGGCAATGTGACAAGGGCTGGTGATGCTACTGGGATGAGGCTGGTGGCACAACTGAGGCTGGTGACACAACTGGGGTTGGTGATGCAACCGTTGCTGGCAAAGCAGTGAGTGGCTTGGCGATGCAACCACGGCTGGCAAAGCAACCAGACTGGCAATGCAACTGGGACTGGCAACACAAAAGGGACTGGTGATGCAAAACAGGGTTGGTGACAGCCAGCGGTGGCACTGCAACTGGACACAACCGGGGCAGCTATGCAACCAGGGCTGGTGATGTAGCTGGGGCTGGCGATGCAAGTGGGGTCAGCGATGCAATTGGGACTGGCAGCACGGCTGGGGCTGGCGATGCAGCCAGGGCTGGCGATGCAAGTGGAGTTGGTGACACACTGGGGCTGGAGATGAACTGGGGTTGGCAACGCAACCAGGGCTGGGGACGCAACCAGGGCTGGGGACGCAACCAGGGCTGGGGACGCAACCGGGGCTGAGCATGTCACCGGGGCTGACTATGCAGCCCGCGCTGGGGATGCAAACTGGGCCACCCCGCGCTCCCCGTTCCCGAGCGCTGCGGTCCCGCCCCGGCTCCGCTCGGCACGGCGCCCGCGGCCAGGGCAGGACCTGAGCGGGGCGGGGCTCCCCCTAAGCGCTCCGCTCCCATTGGCTGCGTCGCGCCGGGCGCGGCGCTGATTGGCGGGGCGCGGCGCGTGCCCGTGCCGGCAGGGCGGGGGTCGGCCCGGCGCAGCCCACGTGCCGCCGCCGCCGCGCTGGAGGCCATGGTGCTGGACCCGGGGGCGGCGGCGGCCGGCGGGCTGGGGGCCAGCGCCGCCCCGCGCCTGCCCCACCGCCATGGCCCGCCGCTCTGCTCCTGCCCGTCCCCACCGGCACCCGCGCCCCGTTGCCCGCGGGGAGCTCGGCGTCTGTCGGAAACCGGCGCCGGGATGCGGCGGAGCGAAAGCGCGGGGGGGCGCGGAGGGCTGCGGGCCGCCGCTTCCCTACCGCACATCGCGCGGGGGCGCGGGGAGGAGGGCGGCGGCCGGCGGAGCCCCTGCCTGCTCGTGGCGCTGCGGCCCCGGAACGTGGAGGCGGAACGGGAGCGGTTCTTCCGCGCCAGCTTCGCCTACGACCCGCAGTTTGAGTACGCCGAGCCGGTGCCCGCCGCCGTGCTGGATAAGTACGGAGCCGCCTCCGACCGCTTCGTCGCTCAGGTGAGGCGGGGCGAGCGGCGCTGCGGGCGGTCCCGGTGCCTTGGCTCCCCGGCCGGGACTGCTGCCCCGGGAGGGGGGGTGAGCATCACGGCGGGGCCGGGGAGGGATGCTCGGCCTGGGAGGAGGAGAAGGAGCCGGGGGACCCCGGCCCACCCGCTTCCCCCCTTCCTCCCGCCCCGTGTCCTCACCTAGGGCGGCGTCACCGGCTTGGTGCCACCGGGGTGTACCGAGGTGGGGCTGCTCTGTCCGGCCAGCCAGGAGCTGCTCCTTGGTCCACGTGAAACCTCCTGGCCTGCTTTGCTCCCCACCTCCTGCTGCCAGGCTGCTGCCCGGTCCCGCTCTGCTCGACAGCTTTGGTATCCTCCCTTGGCCCTTTTATTTCTTAAACTCTTCTTTATTTACCTGCTCTGCCCAGTAAATAGTACGTGCGCGGTGGTTGACTTTGGTAATGGTCGTACTGGCACCGGGTGATGCCACCAGCATCACACCGGTCCTTGCTTACAGGTGCCCAGTGATTGTCAGGAGCTGTGCTCCCGCAGGGACACATTGCTGTGACGTTTTGCACTTGCAGACAATGAGCTGGAGCACGAGTTGACAGTGTGGGAAGCTGTCCTCACCCTGAATGACCTGGTAGTTAAGTCTGGTTTGTTTTCTAGAAGGCCCTAAAGGTCATCTTTGTGCGGCAGCGTCCTTAACACATCAGCAGACGTGATTAGTGATGGTAGCAGTTGGTGTAGACTCCTTGAGGCAGTTGGTATTATTTTGCTTAACTGCTTCCATTGCTCACACGCTGCTGAAATATCCCCCCCCCGCTCTCTGCTGCGGGCAGTGACAACAGGCGGGGGGCAGCGAGCAGGCGGCACCGGCCGTGCAACAGGAGGAAGCGGGCAGAAGTGAGCGTTCCTGATGCTGTGCCTGATGCGAACCTTCCCTGGCTGCAGGCAGAGCTGGGCAGGAGCGGCGCTGCAGGCTCTGTCCCTTGGCTCTGGGTTTGGAGCCAGGAGCCCATCCGTGCCCCAGCACCAGTTAGGTCCTTGGGCTGGGCATCCCGCCTGGGGCAGGAGCATCCTTTCTGCCACACAAACCCCTTTGAGCTGCATCCGAGGGAACAGATGAAAAACTCTTACCTTGAATTCAGCCATGCATGCCAGAGGCATCTGCTTACACCCTGGAGCTGGGAGATAAATTACAACTTCTTTACCAGTTTATTTCTTGCTTTTTACATGTCCACTTCCTCCATCTCTGCCTGAATTATTATCCGGCTCTTTCTAAGCAGTTAGTCATTTCCAGTGCCTCCCATCCCGGATAAACTGGTGCCAGTGACGCTGTTGCAGGGGAGAGGGGCTGACTCCTCTAAAGACCTCGTTGGCTTCTCAGGGTTTGCTTCCCACATTTAAGTGTTTTGTTCTCTGAGTAACACGGTAAAACGAGTTGTTCAGAGCTATTTCCCCACTTGCTTTTGTCTTTTCATACCGTTGACTTACCACGTAGTAGAAGGTGAATAACTGAGATTATTTTTCCTGCATGTTACATTGAATGAATGAAATTGTTTGTCACCAGTGGGAATTGTGAGCCTGGAACCCTTTGCAAGTGTTGAGTGTTTCTGCCAGTGTAGACAGTGGGTGATGGGACAGTATTCATGTCACTGTTCCTTTCCACTAACCTCCTTCCAGCCAACTATTAGCTATAAACTGGTTTTATTTTTAAAAAGCTGCATTAACTATGGTGCTTGAATAAATGAGACATTTTCCTAAGGCAGCATCCTTAGACAAGAGCAGACAAACCCTCACCAGCTCCCCGCTTCCAGCTCACTGCTCTGCCAGCTGCTCTGCACATGCTTGGGGGGCTTATTTTATTTTTTTAATAGAAAATTATATCAACCAGAAGGACTTTTCTGGCCTCCTGGAGGCTCATCACACCTGTAAGTGGGGCTGGAGGCTTTGTTATCCCATGGCGTGCGGTGGGTGCGTGATTTCAGGCTGCCCAGGGATGCTCAGCAGCCTCTCAGGAAACTCAGCTTGGTATCTTAGGAATTTTGCTCGCTGGGATGTGCACTGGAGGTCAGCGGGGAGCGTGTCCTTTGGTCATCCTATTCCTGGGCACCAGCTGTGCTGGGTTTCTCTTGGCTCAGTGCTTTAGGTCCCCTTGGAGGAGAGAGCAAGTGGCTGAGCAGAGGTGGGAGGAAGGAATGGTCCTTTTTCTGCTGCTGTCAGCGAGAGGTACTGTGTGGCACTGCAAAAACCATCCTGATTGTTCGGCCAACACAACACAAGACCTAAAAAAACCCCCCAAAAGCCAATGACAAAAAAACCCCACAAAACAACACAAAAAACCCCACACAGATTCTCCTGGAAAGACACAAGAAGTGAGTCAAGAATAAAAACCAGCTGTGCAGATAAAACTGCTCAGGGATGGAAAAATCGGGACCTTGTGCTGGGGTGGGGCAGGCTGCTCACCAGACACACACCATGAGGCCCCTCTTACGGGGTCTGGGTACTGGTGAGCACCCATCTCCTGATCCCGGGTGACCACAGGGCCGAGGGAGGGGACAGGACCCCTTCTGCAGGGCTCCAGCTGCTGCCTGGAACCCGTCGGAAGAGCAAAGGGGGAGGTAAAACATGCTCCATGCAGGAGCAGCACTTGGTCCTGGGCTGGGAAGCTCAGCAGCAGCTCAGTCGGGTTTACAGATGCAATAAAAACACTGGAAAAACTCCAGAATTGGTGCTCTTGATCATCATCTGGTTTGGGGTATGTGTTAATAGAGCGGGGAAAGTAATTGCTTGAAAATGACTACAATGCAAACTCACTTTTGGGGAAGGAAACGTGCTAATAACCGCTCGTATTTTATAGATGCTCCATAAATGTTAATGCTAATAAAATAGCATGTGCTGCTGTTATTAGAAGCCTGTGGTGTGCAGCAGGCTGCTGGAGGCTGAAGGGGAGGAAGCAGCAAAGGGCAGTGCTGGTGATGCCTGGCTTTGCAATCCAGCGCTGCTCTAAGAAACCCCAGGAGTAAATGGCAAGCTGATGAAGTCGACCCCCTTGTGCAGGCACTGGGGTTCGAAGGAGAACTGAAAGCAGAAAAGCTGAAAGCAAAGCAGGGCTTTAACCTCCCGAAGCAGTGTGCTGCCACCATGGCCTTTCGCTTCTGCTTTGCCCCCTTGCCTCAACAGATGCTTGCAAGGGTGATCAAAAGCAGAAAGGATGTAGCATGGGCCATGCTGGTTAGGTGTCCGTCTGTCCTGGTGGCACCTCGCTCTCCTGGGTTTCTCAGCTATTGCAAAACCCCGTCTGGCTCTGCAGGCGTTGCTCGGGGATTATCTCGCTGGGTCTTACGGCGGGGGGGATTTCAGGGGGTGTTTGTAACTGGGGGGGGCTGTTGGCCCTGACGTTTCCTTTCTGGCTGCCACAGGCCATCAGGATCATTCAGGCCGTCCTGGAGAAGTACGGGACCTACGAGAGCTTTGAAGTTGCCACAGGAGGGAGGCTGCTGAGCAAGTGCCAGATCTGGTCGGTCATCCGCAAGTACATGCAGAAGGAGGGCTGTGTGGGAGAGGTAATCCTGCTTCATCGCCTCCACAACGCGCCTGCAAAGTGTTTCTGTTCTCATAAAAAGGACTCACGTTAAGAAGCGTTTTGGGTACAAAGAGGAAACTTTGTCGGAGCTGTGTTCACTGTGTCCCGGTGTTAGGACATGGGTGCTGGTTCCCCACCAATTTCCCTTAATTTTTTCAGTGTTTGTCTCCCTTTTATGCTTGAGAGAGAGAGTGAGGAGCGGCTGCTTGTCTGCCTGGCTGCGCAGGGAACGTTTTGCTGCGTGCATGAGGTATCAATTACTGCTGTCAGCAGTGGTATGGCAGCCATCTCCCCCAGCTGCCTTTGCTCGCGTGTCCAGAAGCAAAGCAGGGGGGGGAGAGATTTCCCTCTGTCCTGTCTGGCTTACAGTGATTTGAAACCCCAGTTTCTCCGTGCTCCCAGCAGCATCCAGTGGGGGATGTCCCACCTCTTTAGTTAAGGGGCTTTTTATTCCCTTCCCCTGCCTGCAAAAGTGGGAGTGAGCAGTTTGCCAAGGTCCCACCTGGCCAGGGGATGTTCTACCTGGAGGTTTGCCCTTATCCCTCCTGGGAGTGTCCCTGGGGTGGGGATTTGGCCCTTGGTCCTCCCTAAGCCTTTGCTTAGGACAGAAAGGATCTCTGCAGATCCCCTGGTATAATGCAGCTGCTTTTTAGTACCCAGAAGCAGTCCTGATACCTACACTCAGGACTTGCTAGTTGTGGTCTATCTATCCTTTCATTTTAATAATTTATTAAATTCAGCTATTTTACTCTTCTCCATTTATCTAAACCCAAACAGAGCTCTGGCTGGGCACAAAGACATCTCGTTGTACAACTGGCACCCTCCCAGCCCTGCGTGGTTCTCCCGGTGCTGAAGGGAATGCAGGGTTCAGTAATTACGTTTGCACATCAGCGTGTTGAGATACGTGGCCTTTTTATCAGAAACTTTTGATAAATGCTTTTAAAACCATTAAAGCATCGGTTTGTTCATCCTCACTCATTACAAATAATTTCTCTGGGGCAGGGAAGTGTTTCACGTGCTCTCAATACAGCGATGTTGGCAAACTGTGCTCCCTGTACGGGACAAAAACTTGCTGAAACTTCTGCATCGCTGACAATACAACACCCAGCTGGGGAACTGGGCAGTTTCAGATGTGTATCTCCCTCCTCATGCCTGGAGCTGTAATTCCTGACTTTGACCTGCTGTGCCCCGTCCGCTCTGCTGGGCCGTGTTTCCTCCCCTGAGATGTACTGATCGTGATGGCTTAATTAAAAAAAAAAAGGGAAATAGCAGGGGAGGGTTACTCTAGCCCGGAGAGCCACCCGCTGAGCAGTCCTGGCAGGCAGCAGGGCCGAGCTGGTGGCACTCCCTGCAGGCAGCTCCTTTGTCCCCGGCGCCCATCACTGAAGGCAGGATCCCGCTTTCCGGCCCTGCAGGCACCGTAAGTATTTGCGCTATAATTAACTTTGTGTCTTCAAAAGCTCCTTTGTCGGGATCTGAGGTGCAGATCCTGAAGCTCTTCTGCTTTTCTCCTGGCTCAGGACCGAGGTGACGCTGCTGGAGGTCAGAGATGTCCGTAGGGATTTCGGCGAGCTCCCAGCTTGCAGCAAAGAAACCCCTGGCCCCATTGGTAAGTGCTGCCTGGCAGTCCCTGGGCTTGTGAAATGTCCGTAGCTTAAATAGTGCTATCAACAGCTGACATCTCCAGGGATCCTGTCCGTGGTGCCTTTCCACCTTGGAGCTGCTTAGTGCAGCCAGGTGAGGTCCTGAGCAGGTGGGCAGGGAGCTGGGGGGGAGGCAGGAGCCCAAGCCCCAGTGCTGCAGGGGCCCTCAGCGGTCTTCCCTCGCTTCCTGGGCATGAGCTCTTCTCATCTCTCCATCATTGCATCCACAAAAGCTGAGCAGAAGCTTTGCAGGCCCTGAGGATGCGCTGGGGATCCTGCTCAGAACAAGAGAGGTCACAGCCCTGGAGAGCTGGTGTTGCTGCTCCAGGAGTGGGACTTGGGCTGAAGCCACAGCCCCTGTTGTAACAGCGTCTGCAAAGCTGGAGGGTCCTGAAATAAGGGAAGGGCTGCTGCTGCTGCAGCTGGAGAAGGGCTGCAGGCAGCGTATTGGGAGCGTGCGATACTGTGGTCCCCAGTGATGCTGAGGGTCCCTTCCCCCCCATCCCTCCCAGACTGGCTCAGCATGGGGCAGTTCTTGGCACCTCTGATACGACAAAACAAGGATATATCACCCCATTAACAAATAAAGGGAAAAAAATAAATTAACCCAAGCTAATGCTTGTAAAAAGCCATCAGACTGACATCTGAAGAATGCCATTGTGGGGTTTTGCCCGTTATCTTCTCACCGTGGTGGCCCCTGGGCACATCCACGTCATCGGCTCTTGCAGGGTGACTGCAACCTGCAGCTGTACCCACGGCTGCAGCAGCTCTCAGCCTCTCTGAGCAGTGTCTCATCCCGCTTCCCAGCCCCGGATCAATCCATTGCCATCCCTCAGTCTCTTGCCCAGCTCTGTCCTGGGCTCTCTCCATCCGTAGGATGAGGGTGGGGGATTTCTCCCCAGGCCATGGCAGCCTGGTCCCCGGAGTCAGGGGGTGTTCCTGCCTGCAACCCCCCTGCTGATAATGCTCCTACGTGATCATGAACCACCACAAACCTCATTTGCTGATGCTTCTTCATCCTGAATCTGCTTCCTAATCGCTTCACTTGATGCCATTGAGCTCTGGTACGGGGAAGGACATTTTCCACTCCATAGAATTGAGTTGGACATTGCTGTTTCTGTGTTGTCTTTACCTTTTCTTCACCATTAGAGAGGGAAAAAAAAAAATCACTGCTGCTCTCTCTGCCTCAAATTCTTCCTCTAAAGGCTCTGGGCTGTTCTTGCTTGGTGTCTTCCTTCATTCCTGGAAACACAGAGCGGTGACTTCAGCTGCACCCTTCCCCTGTGCTCAGCCTCCAGCAGTGTCCCAGCTTCTGGCAAACCAAATGTTTCTGTTCCCTCAGCTCTTTCTCCAGATGCCGTATCCCAGGGATGCATTCTGCATTTCAGCTCTTGCTGCCTCACCTGAGAAGGGCTCGTGCAAGACCTGGTTTCAGTGCTGAGCGTCGCAGCCTCATCTGCCTCTTATTTTCTGGCTGTTTGCTGCACTTCTCTTTGCTCACTCTGTGCATATCAATATCAGATAGGAAAAGAAAAAGGAAAAAAATTGGATTGAGGTTGTTCAGTCTGCCTCCTGTCCAGGCACAGTGGTGAGGGTTGAAGGACAGCACTTGCCTTTCCACAATTTGGCTGGACTCGTGTGGTGCTCACATTGAAATTTGCGAGTGGATCGTTGGTGCTGTGGCTTTAGCACCAAAGCCCTGTGCCATCTCGGGATGGGAATGTCCAGCCTGGTGGCCATTAACTTGTCCTGTGACAAAAAGCCCCTTCCAAAAGAATAGAAAAATCAACTCTTTTAAAGCCAGAGCACTCTCTTGCAAAAGTTGCTCAATGCTTATTAAAGCGGGCTGTGTCTCTGCTTTAGGGAGGCTCAGCCCTGGTAGGATGCTCAGGTGGGTGACAGCAGGGAACATGCAGGGTAGGACGTGGGACACAGCGTTCTCAGTACAGCAGAGGAAAAAGCCATGGGCAGGGTATTTTTTTAATAGGTTGGGGGAAAGCAGGTTTAAGAATGAAAGCAGTTTATCCTAGGGTAGAAGTTAGTTTTTCTGCATCATTTCCTAAATTCCAACCTCCTTGGGGTTTATTTTTTTCATATAGGGACAATGAAGTGTGACAAGACAGCAAGCTGTGGACCTGGCCTTGTGGAGCTCTCCCAGCCAGCTGAGCATCCTGTGTCCTGGT
Organism: Podargus strigoides; assembly: GCA_028020825.1. Classification (NCBI taxonomy): domain Eukaryota; kingdom Metazoa; phylum Chordata; class Aves; order Caprimulgiformes; family Podargidae; genus Podargus; species Podargus strigoides. The sequence goes on from CM051630.1 coordinate 2,279,466, forward strand.
AGAGCATCAGCTCCAGTGCTCCCTGTAAGAGCCCCCAAAGCCCTGGGGACCAGGAGCTGTCACCAGGTCCAGGCACTGGTTCTGCACTGCGATGTCATTGAGGGGAGCAGGAAGAGTGCTGCAATGATGAAATGTATTCCTCATCTTCTTTCTTTTGGTTTCAACTCTGTCCCCTGGCTCTCCCCTTCCCCTCCCACGTCCCAGGCTTTCAGCCTCCACATTGGGGCTGTATCCTCGTCACACGGAGCTGACCTCAGAGATGGGAACTGGTTAAAACTCATACCAAAACCTGGCTCGTTTGTACCTCCTCAGTTCTGCTGGTGCTGAAGCTGTAGCCTTCCCCGCCTGCCATAGCTCCAGACAGGGCTGTTGGCGTTGCTGCTAAGAGCCTTCTTCCCCCTAAGAGCCCCCACCATGGGAGGGAGGTGATGATCTGGCTGCAGACATACCTAGAGCATAAAACCAGCTTTAGTCCGGATCAGTTCCCTGCCTCGGTTTGTCCCAGGTCACTGAGGTCTGTGGCTGGATGTGGGAGAGGGCAGCGAAACTACACCCCTTATTTATTTGGGCTCATTTACTGGAGCAGAAATAAAGCTCCAGGAGCTACGCACCAGTCAGAAGTGAACGGGCAAATCTTTTCTTGGAGTTGGAGGGATTCTTTTTCAGGTTGGTATCTTTTAATCCAGGTAAGTAATCACACTCTTCAGTATTTTTGTGCTGTTTGTTTGCCCAGTGGTAGACTCTGCTCTGTTACGTTGCACTTCTAGCTTTGCACAATAATAAATCTGGGTTAAAGCAAACCTATTCAGTCTCCTCTCCTTTTTTTTAAATAAGAGAGAAGAATCACCACGTAGTAACGTGTGTGCACATTTTCATCCGGAAAAGTGTCAGCTGTGAAATACTAGATGTGTTTTAGAGTTCATATGAGTGTGATGGAAGGATTCTGAGATGAAATGGGTACGTGCCCAAAGGCCCTGAGCGTTGCCACTGCTGAGCCTCGGGGTGCGAGCTCCCGGGGATGCAGCAGTGCTGTGTGTTCTCCGGTGATGCTGCGGCTTTGAGTCGCTGCAGATCCGAGGTCGGATGGTCAGAAAATGCTGCTTGGCTGACATGTTACCTCCTGTTGACAGAGAGCAGCTCTCTTGGTTCCAGCACCTGTGATGGCCAGGTTCCCAAAACAGATGTATTTTTCTGTATATTCACTAATCCTGCGTGTGTGTTGCCTGTCCCTGCTCTTGGGTTAGATTGTTTAGAGCGGGGTTGATTTGATGACTGGATTTTCTGCACTGTCCCATGCCAGGGGGGATGCAGGAGTGGGAGTGGGCAGGTTGTGACATTGTGCAGAGCCCGTAGGAAAAAGCTGGGGAGTGATGTACTGGAGCCAGGGGGAGGTACTGGAGCCGGGGTGGATGCTGGAGTCAGGCTGCCCAGGAGCTGCCCACAGCCCCCACGGTGCCTGCTCAGCTTTGCTGGCTGTAAAGAGATTCAAGGAGTTATTTCATCCCCTTGTGGAATCATCTCTTTCCTCTTGGCCCCCCGTCAGCCCTCCCTTCCTGCTCCTGCTCTCCATGGTTTCTCTGGGGAGCTGCAGCACAAGCTGGCGATGGTGCAGCAGTGCTGGGCAGTGCCACCCACAGCATCAGGGGCTTTTTCTGACCATCTGCCACCATCTCAGCTTCTGTTGAGAGCTGAGCCTCCCCTGAGCGTCTCTTCCCATGGCAGTGCTGACACCAGTTGCCTCCTTCTCCTTCTGCAGGTGGTGGTGCAGCTCACAGACGACCTCCTGTCCCAGGCGGTGATGATGGTGGAGGACAGCCGGCCCACGCTGGCCATCAACCTGGCCGGAGCCCGGCAGCACTGGCTGGAGGGGATGCTGCGCCATGAGATAGGTCAGCGGGGCAGAGCAGGGGGATGCTCTCAGCATCCTCTGGTTGTCACCGGGGTGACAGCCTGGGGACTGTGTGGACCACAGGACAAGGTGATACCCATTGGGTCCCGGAGGGGTGCTCCTGGGCAGGTTTTCTAAGAGGCTGAGGCCACCTGAGTCCCTCTCCATGTGTGGGGCAGTGGGTATCGGGCACCCCTCCATGCACTCCTGTGCTTGGTCCCAGCCCAGCTCCCCCAGCAGGCACTGGAGCAAGCAGATTCCCATGGCAGCATCTCCAGCCAAGACTGGAGCTGGCACCCACGTGTGCTGGGTCTCAGCCCTAACCCCAGCGACTCAGTGTGTGTGGGGGGGCCGAGCTTTTTGGAGACTGTGGCTGACCACGCTCGCTCCCATCCCCCTTCCCCAGGCACCCACTACATCCGGGGGGTGAACAACACCCGCCAGCCCTGGCACAGCTCCGAGGGCCGCAAGCAGTACAGCCTGAAGCCCGCCAACCCCACGGAGGAAGGCTTGGCCAGCTTGCACAGTGTTCTCTTCCGCAAGCAGCCCTTCCTGTGGCGAGCAGCCCTGCTCTACTACACCATCGAACGCGCCAGCCGCCTCTCCTTCTCCGCCCTCTTCCAGGACCTGGAGCAGTACGTCCAGGATGCCGGCATCCGGTGGGAATATTGCGTACGGGCGAAGCGGGGCCAGACCGACACTTCCCAGCCAGGTACTGCTCAGGAAGGGAAAAGCCTTCAGGTTTTGGAAGGGATTTTTTATTTTTTTTTTTTTTAAAAAAACCCTAAAACCAGAGGCAAGTGTGTTTTGCTGCTGGGTGGGTTGAGCATCACTCCATTGCTACAGCAACCTTGGAAATGGTGGCTCTGCTCTGTGTTGCATCATCCCAGCCCCACATCCCTCCCCAGCTCTGGTACTGCATCCCTCCCTGTCCCCAGCACTGCATCTCTACCCGGCACCACGTCCCTCCCTCCTCATCCCTTGCACTGCATCCATCCCTGTCCCTGCATCCCTCCCTGTCCCCAGCACCACTCTCCTATGGGTTTACACTTTATGGCAGTCATGTTTTACATGCAGTCCTAGCACATCAGCTCCTCAGCTGCTCAGGGTGAGGTGGGGAGGGATGGGGCACCCTGGGGTGGCTTTATGGTCTGATGGGAGCAACTCACGCAGGCTCATGAGGAGGCAGCAGCCAAAGGAGAGGGAAAATGAACATTTCTGGGGACATACTTAGATTATTGCAGTGGTTTAACGTTAAAAAAAAAAAAAATCCAGTGGGAGGAAGGGTGAAAGCATCCCAGTGAGAGGTTTGAGGCTCTCACTGCACCCAGCTGCCTCCGCAGTCCCCGGTGCTGCTTCTCAGCACTCGTCCTTTGGGGCGCAGCAGTCCTGGGACCCAGCAGCAATGCCTGAGCCCTGGCACACTCATGTCACCCTGCTCCAGTGCCATCGCTCCGGGTGCCGCGGGCGGCAGACGTTCAGGTGAGTGGAGGGCGGTGGGGAGCCGGGCTCCCGCTCCCCGGCCTCTCCTCCCCTTCCAGGCTGTTTCAGTAAGGACCAGGTGTACCTGGATGGGATTCTGCGCATCCTGCGCCATCGGCAGAGCATCGACTTCCCACTGCTGGCTGCGCTTGGAAAGGTAACAACTGGGGTGTGAGGGCTCATCCCAAAGCTTGGGGAGGCTCCCTCGGTCCCATGGCTTCCCAAAAATGAGCCCTGGGCTGGCCAAGCTGTAGCTCCTCGGTCGTGGTGAAGCAGGGGAAGGCTGTGCTGGGTGGGATACAAGGAAGGACAGGACGATCTGTCCTCCTTTGTGAGAGACCTGCAGGGAGAGGCTTAACCCAGCGGGTTCGGCTCTGCCAGCCGTGCTGCCAGCCCTCTGCATCAGCCACACTGGTCCTGCTGTCACCTGTCCCTGCAGGGACAGAAAATGACCAAATCCTTGCAAATCCCAAATCCCCAGGCAGCTCTGCCAGTGCCTCCTCGCAGGCAGGAGGGGGGTTTGGGCAGTGAGGGGGTCACTTGGGGGGACCAAACATCCTCCTTGACACCTACCAGGGTTTGGGATGGTAGGGGCTGACCCCATCTCCCTGCTTCCCATCAGGTCTCCTATGAAGATGTGAATCGGCTGAAAAAATTTGGGGTGCTGGAGAAGACCCGCATCCCCCATTTCATGCAGGACCTGGAGCGGTACATGAAGCAGCTGGACCACATCGTCACCACCAATGGCCTGAACGAGGAGGAGCTGGAGCGGTTGCTGCCCGACTGAGGGGTATCCACCCCCAAACTGGTGCCCCAAGGCTGTAACTGCTGCCATTTATTGGATATTTATTGGGGTTGGAGCCTGGAGGAGAGAGCAGAGCCTGGGCCCCCCCGTGCCTGGGCAGCTGCTGTGCATGTGCCACTGTGTAGGGTAGCATGGCCGAGAGGGCCGGTGTGGTTAGTGTTGATGTGTGTGTGTCCCCACCATCCCCTGTGCATTCTGGGGACGGCTGCGCAGCTCCAAGTGGCTTTGGGGAGGCAGAGTAGAGGGTTCAGAGGGAGCAAGGGCAGAGCTGGGGAGATGTGCTGGTTCCCCAGAGGTGCAGGAGGCTGTGCTGGGGTGGTTGCAATGGGGGATGCCCTCAGGGTGCTATGGGGTGCTCCCAGCAGAGCAGGGGCACCTACTTGGGGTCAGCAGATGGGGTTGGGGGCTCTGGGCAGGCCCACACCCACCAATCATGCTGTGTATGCATTTCCCACTCCCTCCCCCTTCCCTCTTGCCACCCACCAGCAGCAAAAAGGACTTTAATCCCCCCAGCACCACTCCCTGCTCTCGCCACGCTGCTCCTAGATACTTGCCCACGATTAACCATAGCTCTGCCCCCCAACTGCAGCCACTCTGCCTGGCTCTGAGGCACAGGAAGACTCAGGGTGGGGATTGGGCTTGATGTTAGGAAAAAGCGTGTAATAAAAATTATGTAATGGAAACAACATGTGGGCAAAAGGTTGTGGATGGCATCAAAAGCCAGGCTGGCAGCACTGTGACCACTGACCGTGCATCTTGCTCGCACTGGCAAAGCTGCATGGCTCCAAGCTGGTGCGTCAGGAGCAGGAAGGGGTCACCAGAGTGTGTAAACCAACATACCAGGCAGTGACAACGTTAATAAATCAAAGCAGGCAGAAGCAGAAGCTGCCCTGAGCTGTTGCTGGTCTCTGACACAGGGTCTCTGCAGCAGTCGGCACACCCCGGCTGTGCCACCCCTGGGAGAGCTGATTTAAAAGAAAGAACAAAACAAACAAAAAAAAACCCACCAAAGATTTTGTTTTGGCTTCTTTCAGTTGCAGCCTCTCATCCCACTGAGCTCCCACAAAGGCAGCACAGGCCAATTTGTGGCTCAAACCCAAAAGCTCCAAGTTTGGCTGCAGGCCCTGCTCACAGCACTCCCTCCGCTCCAGCAGGCAGGGCAGCACACAGCAAGCCTGGGGAGGGATCAGACCACTTGTCCTGGGGAGGGGGGTTTGCTTCCCTCTGGTCCAGGTCTCCAAGAAAACCCTGGAATTTGTACCAGCTCCCCTCTGAGAGCGCCCCTGTCGGAACACACTGCCAGCACCCTCAGTTGGACTCTGCTCTTTAATGTGTCACTTCCTCCAGCGTTGCAATCCCAAACCTCACGCGCGATGCCAGCACTGCTTTAAAAAAAGTATTTCCATGCATCCCAGCATCATTCCCCCTCGTCAAGCCAAGGAGCAAGGCCTCGACTGGTGCTAAGAACCAACCAAGGGAAGTCTCTTGCAGCTTTTCTAGTGGAATGGCAGCAATGACAGAGGGCAATGCAGGTACTGTGATGGTTTCGGTCGCATCCCTGATGAATTAACAGCGTGGGGATGAGGGACAGCGTTAATCTATCTCCCCAGCCAGGGCTAGAAGCGCTTCATCTGGCGGCGTTCTTGTCGGCGTTGCTTCTTCTCATTTGGTTCCTGACTGGCGGGCGACGAGTCGGCTGTAAGCCAGGGCCCCAGGATGTTCACCCACAGGAGGTAGAGAGCGCGTCCTGGAGCCTGCAAAACACGTGTGGCACAAGCTCGGTCACTCTGGGGACAGCTCTTGGCAGGGGTGGTGCTACTGAGGAAGGTGAAGGAGCTGGACTGTCTCTACAGTCTGGATCAGGGACATCACAGGACACATGGAAATCAAAGGCAGTGGCAGGCCTCCAAAATAAATGGCCTGATTTCATATGATTTAGGAACTTGCATACGTACACAGCACTCAGGCTTCACATATGGAAATCTCAGCATCAGGTCTGAATTACCCACAAAGATCCAACTGCTCAGACATTCTGCCTCGCCCTCCTTCCAAAAAAATACCCACATTTCACTAAATGAAAACAAATGTGATCTGGATGGAGTCTGGCTGCCCTCTGCCAGGCCAGCTCGATAGGAACCTGCCAGTAAGGACTGAAACTAGAGAACCTTCTACACTCCCAAGACTTCCTTATATACCTCTGTGGGATATATTTAAAGTAACTGGGGGATTTTTTTTTTAACTGGAGTTATTTTTTTATCTTTCTGCAAAAGCAGTTTTAGCTGGAGGCACGTGACAAATGTTTTAGGAAGCGTCTGGTGTGCTGAGGGGCAATCAAAGCTCACAGCATCTGATCTGCCAAGCAGCTGTGGCCAGCAGTCCCCAGCCTCTGTCCCTGCTGGGGAATGAGTGAGAAAACCAACCAAGCAGCAGCACAGTCTGTTTGCCACGGTCACAAAAAGGCTCTACACTGAAAGATGGCTTTGAGCTGCCTCATGTTTCTTCTTGCCCTTTCACAGGACCAGAGAGAAAGGCCAAGGCCTGCATGGGTGGCTGACCCAGAGAGATCAGGACTTCTTTCCCTTGTACAGCCTCATTTTTAGCAAGATTTGTCGGGAAGATTAAAAAAAAAAGTATCAGAAAATAGTTTTAGACTGAAACAGGACACTATGAAATAAAATAGATAAATAACGTCCTCGTCTCTGAAGACAGGGAAAGACAAGGACAACGTGTGGCAACAAGGAAAACTGCAGGGGCTTACCAAGAGCCAGAAGTACCAGACATAGAGTGAAAAGCAGCTCAGCACTTGGACCATGGCTGTCAGCAGGATCACATCCTTAAGGTGCCTGAGGGAAGAGAAGCACAACATTAACCTTCTGTTCCAGCTCCCACCGAGCACACCAGCTCCTCTGCAACACAGCCCCTCTGCACCACGACCCCGCCTGACCCAAGGGCTGGCCCTGCTGCTATGTGTTGGCAGACACGGTCATCTAGAAGAATCAGAGCAGTGAAGAACAAAAAAAAACCAAAAAAACCCAACAACAAAAAAAAAGAGTTAAAGAGCTGGGCTCCCTCTGAAAAGGGACATTGAGAAAGCTGAGGAATGCGGGGGGTGGGAATCAGCAGCAAAACCACCACCCCCACAGCCTGCAACAGCAGCCAGCACCCACCGATGTGACACGTATCATGGCATGAAGTACATACAGCTGCTCGTGTCCTTGCAGCCTGGCTGCACTTGGGGACTCACGAATCTCCCCTGTGCCATTTCACAGGCTGACAGACACACTCGGTCCCCAAGGGGCTGGGGTGCTGCAAGGACAAGTGCACCATCACCTGCAAGCCAAACTACAGCAACAGCCAGCTCCCCCTCCCCTCCTGCTTATCCAGCTCCTGGGTCTTCTGTGCCAGCCTGAGAGAGAGCTGGGAGCAGCTATGGAGGGGAACAAGCTACCCACAACTCAACCACCGCCCTCAGGGGAGGCTTAACACCGAGGGGAGGGAAATGGGTATTGTTTTTTTAACACAAGCCACAGGGAGTGGGTTAGAAAAGCATCTCCCTCGCTCCCATTAAGTCAGCATCTGCTGGAGTAAGAAACACTTGAGTCACATTCAAGAATGGAGTCAAGGAAACAAGAGGCAGAGGTAACAGTAATTAAATAGCTTGTCTCGTTCTGGGCAGTACAGCAAAGTGATCAGAAATAACTGGTTTAGGCCAGGACACAGTCATCAACTCCAGACACTGCAGATTCCACCCACCACCAGCTTTATGATGAGACACCCAGGTCAGAAATGTCATGCATCACCAAAGGTCACAGAGGGGTGACAGCAGAGCTCCCACGGTACCCAGCTCTCCCAGAGACCAGTGAGACTGGCCTTCCTCAACCCCAAAGCAACACCCAGCACCTCTTTCAGTTACAGCACGAGGGAACCACCATCAGATCCACAGCATTCCAGACACAGCTCCAAAAGAGCAGGTTTTCATCAGCTGTGGCATGCTCAGCCGAGAGGCAGGAAAACATCCACTGCTTTCTGAAAGTAACCCCTAGCCTGGAGGGGTTCCCCCATCCCCACAGTGGCCATTTAGAGCGCTTCACCTGACAGAGTCAGCAGAAGGAGCACTGAGTGTTCATTAACACTCTGTGTTCACATACCAATGGGGTTCAACTAATGAGATTTGCACCCTTAGGGGTACAGGCTCTGGTACAAAGGCACAGGGGAAGGATGGGAGCTTCAGCTGTGTGAGTTTTGTTTTGACAGCTCTGCCTCCTTCATGTTTTGTAAATCCTGTGCCTTGGACAGGTGTCACTTAATTCTAACATGTCATAAAATTCATGCCAACGGTGTATTGCTCAGGCAGAAGAACCTCAGAGCCCTGGTACAAAGGAAAGGACTGTGTCTGCAAACCAGGACTGCAGCAGTGCTACAACTGTGCTCGTCACCTTTTCCCAGTGGCTAACAGCATCCCTGTGCCAACTCCTGACAGCACCATCACACACATCCAAGGGGCAGTTACTGGGGTACCTACTCTGCCTCGGTGCTTCACATATCTCCCACAACTTAGGAGGATACCCCAGATGACATCAAGCTTCTGTATTATCCTTACTGGACTGTCCTCTGTTGTATTTCACAAAAAAGGTATCCAAAATACTTTACGCTTCTACTCAGGAGAGCCAAAATAGTGTAAAACAGGAGAAAAATGCTCAGCTGACCAGCAGGAAAAAAAAGTTACTAAAGGATGAAGAGGGTGTAAAGCACCTGGCTCACAAATCACACTAGAAATAACTCCTTCTCTTCCTGGCCACTTCAATCCAGGTGATATTTCTGCTGCTGCAGGACTGTTGTCTCATTTTATTTACCACTGCTTTGCAGGAATTACTGTGCTGTGTTCCCCGAGCGAGGAAAAGACAGTTACAGCACCACAGAGAGCACAGGGCAGGCAAACGCTTGGTGCTGTCTGCAGATGGACACAAGGAATGCACAAGCACAGGGGCAGAAAAGGCTGAGGAGGTGAGAGGAGCTGGCTAAGACAGTGGGGAGGGGGTTTCAGTAGGTAAAACAGTTCTAGCCACAGCCCGTTTGCAGCCAGGATGGGGTAAGTGGCAGTGTACACCCTTCTGCTCTGCCAAGCACTACCTGCAGTGCTGGTTTAAACAGGAGATATGTATCTCTGTGTGCTGCAGCAGCATTCAGAGTGTCAGCGCTGTCTCTTCACCGAAAGACAATTGTAACCTGCTCCAGCTGAGCCATCTGGGACCTCTTACCTGTGCGCCTCAGCCCAAAGGACAGTGGCCGTTTCAGGCTGACATACCCACACAGGAGCTCGCGACTAGTGCACGCCAGGCCGGGCACTGAGGCAGTGAGGACAGTTTAGGTACGTTTGTGGAAAAAAATGGCTCGAGGCTTCCAGCTCCCCTCGTGCCGGCACTGCTGGGCAAGCTGAGGTGGGAGCTGAGGCCTGGCCGCCTCCTTCGGGGGCTCTCCTAGCTCTGCGTGCACGCTCAGGCAGCAGGTCCTGCTCACCTGGACTCGTGCAGGTGTGGACACTCACTCTGCCATCCCCTGCTCCATATTCAGGTCAATTCCCCCGTCGGCAAGGCTGCCATCGTCTGCGAAAGACGGCTTTGCCATGGAGTTCATGGACCGGTAGCTGGTACCGTAGACCACGGAGCTGAAGACAAACGCCAGCTGCAACGGAGAAAGAGCTGTCAGCCGCAGGAGCCGCCACCGGGAGGGACCCGGCAGGCCCGGCCCCACTCGCGGGACAGCAGACTGCACCGGCCGCGGGCCGGGCGCTCACCCACGTCCAGGCAGAGGCGGCGGGGTAGAAGATCACCAGGTTCACCACGGCGTACACGGCCTACGGAGAGAGAGCGGCACGGCTGTGGGCCCGGCGCGGCTGTGGGCCCGGCGCGGCTCGGGGCCCGGCGCGGCTCGGGGCCCAGCCCGGCCCTCCCGGGGCGCGGGTCCCCCCGGTGCACTCACAGAGGCGCCCAGGATGATCCGGAGGTAGAAGCGCAGCGTGTCCCGGTTCTCCTCGAAGATCTGCTTTTTGCCCTTGGTGCCCGCCTTCCCCTTGGGCTGCGGAGCCAAGACAGGCGGTCAGCGGCCTTGCCCGCCCCGGCACCCGCAGCCCCAGCCCCGCCACTCACCGCCATGGCCGCGCCGGCTCCGCGCTCCGTGTCCGGCCCCGCCCCGGCAGTGACCCCGCGGGGGCGGGGCCTGGGGCAGCGCCATGGCGGGTGCGCGGCGGGCAGGGCCTGCTTCGGGGCGGGAGCGGGCGGCGGGCCCGGGCGCTGCTCGCAGACCCCACCCCGGGCCTGGAGTCCCTCCCGGCTCCTGCTGCTGTCGTCCCCTGCCCCGCCTCTGCCATGCACCGGGGTCCCCGCAGCCTCCCCAGGGAGCCCCGAGGCCTTTCCCCACGGTGCAGCCCGTGGGTTTGGGGTGCCGGTGCCTGCCCGTGCCCGTCGCCTCCCCTTGGCGCCCCGGAGCAGGTTTCCCACAGCACCGCGGCCAGGCCAGGTCCTGCACGGCCTCACCTGAGCGCACCTGAGCCGCGCTGCTCTCCCTTCAGGAGGGCCTTGGCACACGGGGCAAGAGCCGGGACAGCAGACCCTGGCCCGGGGGGACAGCAGCCTCACAGCCCGCCTCCAGCAGCCTCACCTTCCTTCTGACACCCTGCTTAGGGCCGGGACACTGCTCTCTGAGCTCCAGGGAGCCAAGAGGCTGCGCGAGCTGTTACCTGCACCGCCTGCACCTCCACGGGAAGCAGCCTGAGCTGTGCCCCACAGCCACCTTCCCCGGCGGTGACGTGACTGTGCCTGCTTCCCAACAGCAAGAGCAAAACCTTCACCCCCAGCGCTGTCCCAGTCTTGCCCGATTTGCCCCTTTTTGCCCCTTCCCCAAACCTTCGGAAAGGACACGGCCGAGCTCTCCACAAGTGTTTATTGTCTGGGAGGCGGAGGCAGAGCCCCAGGGACCTGTGGCTGTTACCGCAGCACCCCGGGAGGAGCTGGAGGCAGGCGGAGGTGTGGGGCAGGGGGTGCGAGCCGTGGGGGCCAGGCAGGAGGTAGCTTGTCGTGGTGTGGCAGTGCAGCAGCCCGGGGTGGCAGAAGGTGCCAGGGCTGGCACAGCGCCATGCAGAAAGGACAGACCCGAGTCTCCTCCTCACACCAGGCACAGCAGCAGTGAGCCCCGACCCAGCTGGAATGGTGCTGGGAGCACACAGGGCTCAGCAGAAAAACGTTTCAGTGCAGGAGGGGCCTGGCTGGGCAGGCACACTGTGCTCTGCTCACCAAACCGAGTCGAAAGGGGGTTTTTATCCTTTTTTCTAACCCCTTCCGTGTCCAGAAAGGATCCCCTTTGCTGACAGGGAGAACCAGGCGCTGGGGATTCGTACCTTTGTAATGCTGCCCCCTCTCCAGCTGTCCCAGCCCTGCCTGTACCTCTATGTCTGTCTGCATCCTTGCCCTCTCTGCCCCAGCTGTCTGCAAAGTATTTCACCTTGCCTGCCCGGGGCGGGGGAGCAAAGTAGCCAGGTCAGCCCCCTCGACCAGGAGCCTGATGTGCTGTGGCTCGGCCCTGTGCTCTCACAGGAGGGCAGGACACAGGCAGGGGAGGGTGGGCAAGGTGCAGGCAGTGCATGCCTGAGAGCCTGGGCTCATCCCTTTGGCCAGGAGCTGGGGGACAGAGCCTGGAAGAAGGGGTTTGATACTGGGTGGTGTATCGGTGGGGCAGGGCACAGGGAGGAACTCACTGCTCTGTGTGGCTGAAGTCGTAGCAGAAGTTTAAGTTGCTGGGGGGCTTTGGGAGGGGAGGAGGGGTGTCAGGGATGCTGATGTTCTCCAGGTCCAGGAGCCGCAGCTTGAGCTCCATGGACAGCAGGACATCGAGGTCCGTCTGCGTTCGCTCACTCGTCATCTCCTTGCCCAGGAGCACGTTCAGCCCATCTGTCCAGAGGCAAAACTGGGGAAAGGAAGCGTAGATGGCTCTGGCATGCACAGAGACACAAAGAAACACACACGAATCCCTTCCCCGCCTGCTGGCCACAGCGTGCCTCCCCTCCAGTGGGCACTTAGAGCTCACCTCGTACCGGGTGGGGGCAATGAAGTTGAGGCAGTACTCCTCCACATCATACACAACAGAGAAGGCCAGCTCCAGGATGTCCTGTGGGGACAGCACAGCTGGCAGCCTCCTTCACAGCCAGACTCTTTCCAGCCCAGCAGGATCTGCCTTCCAGCCGCCTCCTCTGCACCCCAGAAGACCCGAGAGGTCTCCAGTCTCAAGCCACATCAAAAACCTGCCATCATCCATGAAACAACCCAACCTGCCACCATCCACCCACTGCCAAAAACCATCATCACCTGCACAATGCAGGGTGTGAGGTGCTGACCTTGTTCTGCTTCCCAGAGCTCTTCTCCTTCACGTGCAGACACTCCTTCCCCACGAGTAGCATCTTCATGTCTGCCACAGGAACTGGGGCAAGTGGAGGAGCTGTGAGCACCTGCTCTGCTCTCCTCTCCCCCAGGTTCCCGGCGCTCAGAGCTGGAGAGTGTTGGCTCACAACCACCTGCAGCTTGGGGGGAGCTCAAGCCACTCTGCAGCACCCTTTGGAGAGCCAGCCCACTGGGACCTGGGGGTGCTGGTCAACAGTGGCTGAACACGAGCCAGCAGTGTGCCCAGGTGGCCAAGAAGGCCAACAGCATCCTGGCCTGTATCAGCAATGGTGTGACCAGCAGGACCAGGGAGGTGATTGTCCCCTTGTACTCAGCTCTAGTGAGGGCACACCTTGAGTACTGTGTTCAGTTTTGGGCCCCTCACTACAAGGACACTGAGCTGCTGGAGCATGTCCAGAGAAGGGCACTGGAGCTGGGGTGATGGGGAGTGGCTGAGGGAACTGGGGGGGGGGTTCAGTGTGGAGAAGAGAAGGCTGAGGGGAGACCTCATTGCTCTCTAAAACTACCCAAAAGGAGGGTGTAGCGAGGGGGAAGTCAGTCTCTTCTCCCATGTAACAGTGACAGGACAAGGGGTAATAGCCTCAAGTTGTGAAATCTCTTCCCTGAAAGGGTTCCCCAGCACTGGCCCAGGCTGCCCAAGGCAGTGGTGGAGTCCCCATCCCTGGAGGGATTTCAGAGGCATGTAGATGAGGTGCTAAGGATGTGTTTTAGTGATGAATTGGCAGTGCTGGGTTAATGACTGGACTTGAGAATCTTAGAGGTCCAACCAAGGCTGTTCTGTGGTTCTAGAATTCCCACATCTCCCAGTCCCACGGTACCAGTGGGCACTGGGCCAGGCATCCCCAGCACATCACAGCTGGGGTGGGCAGAGGGCTCCCCTCCTTCCCACCCTCTTCTTTCTCCCTATCACCTACTTTTCTCTGGCAGGCTTTCGATGGGGAGAGAGTGCACCCCCTCCTCCACGTCCCCGTAGTGCAGCACCTTGTGGTTGGGTGACAGGCGGCAGTACCAGAGCTTGTCTGCAGCAGAAGGGCCATCAGGGAACACTCAGCCTCCCCTTGCTGCCGTACCCTTCCCCGGGTGGACGGAGCTGCCCCCTCATCCGCACACCCCACTTGGTCCCACCCCGGGAGTCAGCCCGTCCAGGGAGCCATGCACGCTGCTCCCTGCCAATTACTTGTGACTTTCCCAGTGGCAGAGGACGTGGGGAAAAGCCTCTGGCCCGACCCGGGACACCTGCCCAGGAGCAGGGGGCTGGCACTCACCCTGCCTGCGGCGGCTGCTGATCTTGCGGAAGAGGGTGCCCTCGCAGAGGTGCAGCAGGCGCTGCTGTTGGATCAGCTGCAGGAGCTCTGGCTTCAGCCTCTCCCGTAGCTCCCTGGGGGCAGAGCCAGCAGAAGAGGAGCCCAGCCACTTCGGTGGGTGCTCACTGACCTCCCCCAGCCCCACAGCACCCCCACAAGAGCCCCCCATCGCAGCTCCAGCTCCCTGCCCACAGCCCACTCACAGCACAGGCACAGCCAGCGTCTCCTCCTGGTGCAGCCGCTCCGTCTGCCGCAGCTTCAGGATCTCGCTGTAGTTCAGCGCGTTCACTCTGGTCTTGAATAGCTCCAGGGAGGTGGGTTTGAGGAACAGGGTCCTGGTGATCTGCTCTCGCACCACCTGCAGCACCTGCAGGGCCCAGGATGTCACCCCCAGTCTGGTGATGCTCCCCACAGCCCCTGAATTTGTGCACAGCCCGTGGCCCCAGCATCCCCTCCCACCTTGTCAAAGTCCTCCTGGGTGGCACGCATCTCCTTCCAGGTCTTGTTCACCAGCTGGATGCAGACGCAGAAGAGCTCTTCAAAGAAATGATCCTGCCCGAAGAACATAGGGTAAAAGGCCTGAGCCGTCTCCGAGCCTGTGGTGAGAAGGACAGATGATGCCAGACTCCACAGTTTTTCCAGGGGATTTGTGTCCAGGAGAATCTGGACATTTCCCAGCCCTATTTCCCCTTCCCCTGCTGTTAGCCAGAGCCTGGTGGCCCCACAGCCCCCTGCCCTGGCAGCTTGCCCCCCACTCCTGCCAGCCATGAGACAGCAGGGCAGGGAGAAGGACAAGCCAGGGCACACACGTACATGGCTCTCCAATGTGCAGGATCTCGCAGAGGATAAGGGTGAGCTGGATGCTGCTTCGAGCAAAGGGACATTCGTGTTTGTCTTCCCGGCTGCTGTTCTCGAGCACAAACTGGAGGAGACAGTTGCTGGCTTGTGTTATTACGCAGACCACAGAATTGGAAGGCTACCCCAACAGTGGGGCTCAGACATCCCACCCCATGCTCATCCTGAACTCCCTGGTCAAGCTGTCTCCCCAGGTTAAGCCATCAGTAACAGATGTAGTTAAATCTCCCCAAAAAACAGCCCCAGCTCCTTCCTTCCCCTGACACAGTGTGGGAGCTGAGCACGGGCACAGCAGGTCAGAGTGGGGTCAATGCTCTGCAGCCACTGCCTGGTTTTGCCCACATCACCCCAGTTCAGATGTGAACAAGGCCTGGAAGCCCAGCTGTGGGCAAAACACTAAACATTATGGGGACCCTTCAGTGCCACCAGCCTCACATGGCTGCTCCGACCCACAGGGAGGACTTGGCTCCATCTGAAACAGGACACTTTGCCCAAAGGGACATCCTCGCCTGGGGTTGGCCAAGGACAGGTCACAGGGAAAGGAAAAGAAAGTGGAGATTGACCAGCACCTCTCTGCCAGGGAGTTCTGTGGGAGAGAGCACGCACCCTGCTGTAGGCGCTGGGAGTGTGCCTGGAGAAGTACACCATGTTGTCGAGGGCGAGGAGTCCCGGTGGGGCACGGCGGAGGTCCTCTGCTGGGTTGCTGTTGTTCTAGGAAGACACAAAAGGATGCAATTTAGAAACTACTGATTTCCTCTCCGAGCAGCAGAGTCTTCCTGACGCAGCCATGGGGTTTGCCTTTTGGGTCCCGGCAGCTCCACAGCACCTGCTGTTTAGCAGTGCCAAGGGACAAGAAGGGAGTTACTGCATGGTGGCCCATCGACATCAACAGGGACACCAGGCTTAGAGGAGGCATCAGAAGGTGCAGCTGAGGCCAAGCCGTGGAGCCAGCATGGGGCTGGGGAGGGCATGCAGGGGGCACACCATGAAGCCCAGCTTGCGGAACTCCTTGGCACACAGGGATCGCCGGCGCTCGGTGCTGAAGTTGCTGGCAGGCGTCTCACTCTCCGGCTCAAAGGCAGTTTGACGCAGTGACTGGAGGAGCTCTCGTTGTTCCTGGAGAGAGAGCAGAGAGGAGGGGGTGGTGGTGAGCTCCATGCAAGCAAGTTCTCCCAGGACAAACCGATGATGAAATCAAATGTGCTGGGTTCACCCAAAGGCAAACCTTCACCCGCCTCTACTTCCACAGGCGGAAGAGACCAAGACCTGACTCGCATGGAGAGTGCTCCCAGACCTGTGAGTAGGGGTCCATGGAGGTCCTCATGCGGCGCTCGCACAGGTTGAGGCTGACAGACTGCAACACGTACAGGTAATGGGCCATCTCATCCCCCAGTGGCTCGGAGCTGTGGATGATGTTCTACAGGAGACCGTGAGTGAGGAGGTTTCCCCAGGCTGCTGTTCCCAGTTCCTCCAAGCCCAGGGCCCAACAGCAGGTCTTGCATTAGGAAGTGGGCAGCTCCCCTCAGGGCTGGGTGAGAACTGGGTGCACTGAACCACAGGGTGCAACCCTGGGCACGTGGGTGCCAGCACAGCAGCACCCGTAGGAGGCACCAAGGCACACAGGCAACCCAGCCAGGGACGGTCACCAAAGGCTGGGGCTGAGGGGACAGGTCTGGGGAGGAAAGGCGGGGGAGCAAGGACAGAGCAGAACCAGGATGAGCCCAGCTCCTCACCTTGTGGATAAACTGCCTGATGTTCTTCTCCCTCAGGTATTCCATCATGTCCTAGGAAGAGAAGAGGCTGTGAGACATTCCCCAGCTCAGCACACCACAATTTCCTAAAAAAAGCCAGTGTTCCCTCTGCAGACCTGCTTCTGTGCTATGCCTGGCTTTGGGCCACAGGCAGAGTGGGGACAGAAAAGAACCGGTGGTCTCAGGAGTGACACTGGTGAGCAGAAAACCTGCCCCCAGCTTCCACTTCCCTGGTAGCCAGGACTAGCCCACCCCATGGGGGCTCAAACAGTCCCCGCTCCACCAGGCTGCTGGGACAGGTTGTGTCAGTCAAGGAGAAGAGGCAGAGTGAGGACACTGACTTGGAACATCTCCGGGCACCTCTCGCAGCCCTGCCACCCCAGAGACACAAACACTACAGTGGAGGACCCAGCTGCCCGAGACTCCACCACAGGGGCCCAGCCGTGATAGCCCAGATGTCCCAGGTGCTGGGTCTGGGCTGTCATGGTCACTGTGCCACCACCAGCTGTGACACTTCTCCTGTCATTTGAGATCTTGCATCTCCCCAGAACTACTCCAAGGAGTGTGGGACTGCAGAGGCCTCTTGGCAGAGCACCCCCATGGCAGGTGGTGTTTGGATCTACAAAGCTCACCACCCACCCTGCCACCACCCAGTCCGACCTAGTGCCCCTGGCAGAGAGCAGCCCCTTACCCGCCGCTCGGCATCGGTGGCAGCCAGCAGCAGCGCAATGAGCAGGGCCATCGCCTTCAGCTGCAGCTGGGCGTTTGTCCTGCAGAAGGAGGATGAAGAAGATGGGGAGAGTCACCAGCTCTGAGGATGATGCCAAGGCAGAATCCTCTCCCCACTGGAGGACTCCACCCTCTCACTGCTGGACCCCATTGCGTGGAGCTGGGGGACCCAGGGAGGCCAGAGCCATGAGTGAGCAGCTGCTGACAGCTGGACTGGGGGTGAGGTGGTCCCCACAGCTGTGACTGCAGAGCATCCACGGATGGATCAGATATTACTCTGCACACACTCGCGGGTGTAGCACTTTGGAGCTGCAGGAAAACCCAGGGTGAGCAGCAGACTCCTGCCTGGCAGGAACCTTGGGCACGAGCCTCTATTTTCTAAGAAAGAAAATCCTCCAAACTGAGGAGATGCAGAGGTATGAGGAAGAGGAGGGAATGAAGAACCCACCTTAGCTGAGGGATTTAATAAACTCTGTTCAGTACAGCACCACTGTGCCAAGTTGCAGAGAATATATGACTGCTCCTAAGTACACCGGGGAAAGGGAAGGGAGACCCAACACTAGAAAAAGGGCCAGGCAGCTAAAGAACCAAAATATCTGAACAAAACAGGCCATGAGTGGCAGAATCTGACCTGGACATGGGATGGTTTCCAGGACAGTCCATCCCACTGCTGGGGACAGGACAGGCTGATCTCCCACAGGTTGTTTAGGCAGGGACAATACAACATTGTGCCAGAGGTAATCAGCAAGACCCAGAGGAATCCCCTCCATCGCCTCATCCCCCTGGCTTTGGGATGGGAGTGAGCAGTGCCCTGGCCTCTCCACTTACACTTGCAGGTGGGTGAGGAGACGATCCAGCGTCACTTCTTTCTTCACCAGCTCAAAGAGGAGGCGACTGGTGGGTACCATGTTCTCCAAGATAGACAAGGAGAGCTGCTGCACAGATGCATCCACTGCGTTCATATTGACATAACTCACTATCTACGAGACACAAAACCATCCGTGGAAATGCAGGCTGAGCCTGGGTGATGAGGGCAACCAGGAAGGCCAAGGGCACACCTTGTGGCACCCACCAAAGGTGCTTACCTTCTTGATGAAGGCTGCACTGAGAGTCTCCCACGAAACAAAATCATGCTCCATCAGCTCCATGAATGCCTTCAGGGTGTGAGCTAACATCTCCCCTGTACTGGAGGGACAGATGAGCAAACACAGTGAGGATGGCTCCAGACACCCCACTGTCACCACCGTAAGATGGGAGTATGGTTGCACGTTGGTGGGTACATTGGAAACAGCTAGAGAAGCAGAGAGGAGCAAGCAGAAGAAAGAGACCATTGGGTAAGAAACTGGACTCTCGCTTAGTCACCCCAGGAAGTTGAGGCAGGGGAAGTTCAACAGTTTCTGGAAAGCTGTGTCACCATGGAACAAAGATCACTGCAGACAAGCCTTCAGGAAAGCCAAGCCACCCCAAATCCCCACCCTGCTTCCAAGAAACACATGCTGCACTGCCTGGTTTTAGGCTCCACATCCTCTGTGAGATAGGAGCTCAGAGGAGATGCACCATCACATCCTGAAAGAGTCAGGCAGGCATGAATTTGGCAGCAATGATTGAAACCAGAGGGTTTTCTCGAGCTGCCTGAAGACCTCTCGCAGCTAAAACCTCAGGGCAGAGGGATTATTTGGGGTGGCAGAAATGAGCAGCAGCAGAGGCTGGGATCACCCCAGGAGGTTTCCTGGCAGCAAAACCCATGGGGCTGCAGATGACCTGGCCAGTGAAGCAATGGGATGTTCAAATGTGGGCACAAGAAGTCAGGATGGCAGACCTGTGGGGACCTTCCCCTGGCTGCCAGGCATGCAGGCACACAGCCACAAACCTGCAGAGCCAAACACCCTGCCACCAGCGCTGCCCTTCATGCCGCAGCACAGGGACCAACAAGCCCGGAACACAGAATCCACCCAGCTCAGAACTCATGCAGCATTAGCAAGGGAGAAGAAAAGTCAAGAACTGCAAGGAAAGTCCTCTCCTGATACTCACTCATTCCCTTCTTCCACAATATGGAAGATTTGTTTCAAGCCATTCCTGCTGATGAACTCCTGAGCAAAGGTAACGTCTTGGGAGAGGCTTGCAAGCTTCTTCAGCGAGTCAGTCTTCACATCCGAGTTGTTGCTCTGGATCCCGCTGTACAACCGCTCTGCTTCTTGGTCCTACCAGGAAGGAAAGAGTCAAGCCAAGGGGGCTCATCGAAAGGCAGCAAGAAGCTTGGAGAGGGCTCAAAGAGCTTAAGCACAAGCTTTGGAAGGAGGCTGAGGAGCTCGGATCGAGAGACAGAGCCACCAGAGCAGAGACCCGAGGAGCTGAGGAAGGAGGTCAAGCTGGCACGACGCTAAGAACGCTTGATGAGTTGGCCCACGCGTCCAAAGCATCTCAAGATGATTTAGTTTCTCTTCAAACTCCCCCGAGCTCTGCCAAGGGAGAATGAAGGTTGCGACAGGTCTCCTGGTCTGAGGCACTGAGAGGAGCCATCGTGAGCCAGCAGTCACCGAGCGAGGCAGCGGCAGAGGGCTTGGAGCACCACATCGCCCCGTCCCAGGGGACATCCCGCCAGAGCACGCGGCCGAGAAGGAGACGGGGGGACAGAGGGATGTACCGGGGAGGTGGTCAGCCGTAAAATGCTCCCGTTCTTAATCTCCCCGCGGTTCTGTACGGAGAAAGGAACCGGTGAGGTGGCAGTCACCGCCCCGGCGGGTCCGGGGGAGCTCGGGGGTGTCTCACCGACTCGGTGATGTAGGTCTGCCGCCCGTCCACGTACTGCAGGGCGTAGCGCTCGGCGTTGGGCAGGCTCCACCTGTGCGACGGGCGGCCGGTCAGCGCTGCACGGCCAGCGCCGGTCGCCACCAGGCCAGCGGCAGCCCGGTGACTGGTGGGCTGTCACGACCCGGTGACGGGCTGTCAGGACCCGGCAGTGGGCAGCGGTACTCACGCATCGCAGACATCCTTGAGCACCGAGGCGAGGGGCTTGGTCTGCAAGCGAGAGGGCTGCCGTGAGCTGGGGTGGGGGGCGCGGAGGGGGTGCCGGGGTGCCGGGCGGTACCTGCTGGAGCTCGATGAGCTGCGGGATGGCTCCCACCATCTGGATGGCGATCTTCACCACGTCCTTGGGGGGCGGCATGGCGGGCACGGCTCCCCGCCCCGCTGCGCCGCAGTTCCGGGTCGCCGCTGCCGCCTCCCAGCGAGGCCCCGCTGCCGGTCTCGGTGCCCCAAGCAGGCCCAGCCCCCTCACCTGAGCTGACGCGGCACAGGGCAGGGCCAGCACCCCGCTTTTCGGGGACACCCTGTCCCTCCGGAGGGGAGGTGCAGGCCAGGGTGGGGCAGGAAACTCGGTAAAGTTTTTTTTTGTTTGTTTGTTTATTCACGTCAGAGAACACTGTACAAATATTACAAGCAATTTTCTTTCCTTGCAAAAAAAAGTATAAAAATAATCTTTATATACGAATCAAAGTTCATTTGTGACTGTAAATTTCTCTCTAGGGATCCTTTTCCGAAGGTCGTCGAACCAGTGGCAAACACCAACTCCTGGAGGGAGGGGGAGGGCCAGGCAGCACACAGCGCCCCGGAGATGCGCAGGACCCAGGGATGTCAGTCAGTCAGTCCGTGTGGAGGAGGGATGGGCTGCATGCAGGCTGGAGGTTCACCCCCCCCAGGGTCTCACACCCTGGCTGCCTCACCCCTGCCACACTGGAGGGCGTCCCGTTGCTCTTCCTGAATTCTTTCCCAAAGAGGACGATGCTACGAGGTCCGCCACACGGCTCTTCTAGAGGAGTCCCACGAGGAACAGGATGGCCCAAGGAGCCACCTTGGGGACAGAGATCCCAAGCATATACTCTTGTCACTTCTGCGGGCTCCAGGAATTAAAGACTTTACATCCCCTAGTGCTGGTGCTCCAGCTGGTTGTGTGGTTCACAGGCAGTGAGCAGCTGAGCGGAGAATTTAAACATCATCTGGTTCTGTGGATGGCTGCAAGCTCCCTCTCCACAACAGCCAGCCACGCTCCTGGCCCGGCCTGCTCCTCAGCAGTTTGCAGAGCAAGAAAGGCAGGACAGTTGCTACCACCACGCCAGCAGGAAGATGTGCAAAACTGAAGATCAGGAGCTGACCAAAAACCAAAGCTGCAAATTACAACATGAATCCATCCAGGCTTTTCAGTCCAATTAAACTGCGCGGGGTCCAAGACTGGCACCACCTGTTCATCAGAACAAACTCAACAGCAGACCTTCCCTTACAAAGCAATGAAGAAAATCTTGTGGAGAAAACATCATGCTAGGGTAGCAACCTGCCAGAGGATCAGGAGTTGGGAGCGTGGGTACAGACACCAGAGGAGCAAATTCAAATATACAGAAAGCTCAATCCTGAGCAGATGCCGAGAGAAAAAGGAGGGGGAAAAAAGCACTATTTTGACAACACCTACATAATTTGTCACAGCAAAGTACTACTGAATTGTTACTGCTTGGTCACCTTGTAGACAGCTGAAAGCTCAAGTGCAATGGTTGGAGAAGACACCTATTCGCAAACATGAGCGGGCTCGGATGTACCTGAAGTACCTTACAGGTACCAGCTGGAGTACTCTTAACCTTTCAAACATCTCTTCACTCAGGCAAAACCAAAATTTAAAAAAAAAACCACCATACTGGCACCTCTTCTTTAGCACTGTAGAAACAGCACAGCTGCTGTGCAAGGAGCCAGAGCCCCTGGGCTGCATGAGCAGCCTGGGGGATGCAGAACCAGCATTCCTGCAGGGAAAGACTCAGCTCCTGGGTCCTACTAGGAACGCTCAACTCCCAAGTCCCACCAGGAGGCACAGCTGGCTAAAAAAAAAGTGCTTTTTCTTGTATAACATACTAGCTTGGTCTGGAGTCACTGGAAGAAATGGACACTTTGGTGCCATTTTTTTTTTTCTTGTTGTCATTGAGAAATATAACCACCCCAATCTGAACTACTCACATTGAGAAACCTGGCTAACTACCACTGGGCTTGTGAACTGACCACGATATTAGGGCTCCTTGTAGCAGCTGGTACCTAGGAGGTGCAAAGTGCCTCTAGGAGTGCAGGAAAAAACCAAGGCATGCAGATTTGAGGAAGCTCAGAGAGGCACATGGGGCAAATGCTGCAGGTGAACTGGAACAGTCAAAACACAGACCCTTTGAAGTGAGGCCAGGGATCCAGTGGAGAGAGAGATATGGTGGGGCGAGTTGCACATGCCCCTTGCACGTGCAACAGAGGAAGAAGCTACGGGGAGGCTCCCAGCTTGCAAGACCACATCTCTTGGTTCTGAGTCCATAGGAGAGCATCTCTGAATCGCTCACTCATCGAGCTCTAGCACAAAAGGAATCCAAAAATAGACACTTTCCAAAGAGTTACAAAACGGTCTGTGATTGTGAGGCTCACGGCCGCACTGAGAAGTCAGAGGTTGAGGACAGGCACGTCAAAGAGGTCACAGACACCTTCACTCTCATCCAGGTTATAGATGTAGTCGTGATCTCCAGGTGGAGGGGAGAGGCGAAGCAAGGGAGCAAACACTGGGGAAAGAGAAGCCCATGGTTGGTTACAAAACTCAGCTCTCCCACGCCGAGTCAAGAGCTGCCAGTACTTAAAGGGCAGATGTCAGGAGGATGGGGCCAGGCTCTTTTCAGTGGTGCCCAGTGACAAGAGGCAACGGGCACAAACTTGAACATAGGGAGTTCCATCTTAACATGAGGAGGAACTTCTTTATTCTATGGGTGGCAGAGCATTGGCACAGGCTGCCCAGAGAGGTGGTGGAGTCTCCTTCTCTGGAGACATTCAGAACCCACCTGGACACAATCCTGTGCAGCCTGCTCTGGGTGAACCTGCTCTGGCAGGGGGGATGGACTAGATGATCTCTAGAGGTCCCCTCCAGCCCCCACCAGTCTGTGATTCTGTAATGGGCGCTGAGCTGCAGGGCTTCCTCGTGTGGAGAGGCCACCTCACAGTAACAGTCTCTCAGGTTGCTTCAAATCACCCTTGTGATATGGAAGAGACAGGCTCTCCTGGTCCCTCTCAGGGACTGGCAGGACAGTGAGAACAGAGTCTGTGTCCAGAGCCCAGAAAAGATGAGCACGAGGCTGTCAGCTGCATAAGGCCACACAGGATGGTCTTTTCCCCTGGAAAGGCCACATCATGATGGGGAGACTAAAAGACTCACCTTCAGATGACATCAGCTCTTCCAGCAGCTCTGAGTTCATACATTCTGGGGAAGAGACAAGCATGGGTAAGCAACACACACTGCTCCTGTGTAGTTCCCAACCCTTCCCAGGGTGGTCCTCACCCTTGTTATCCCTTCTCTGGCTAAGGTACAGTGTGTGCAGCAGCGTTGGCAAAAAGAGGCTTCTGCCTCCTACCAGGGGCAAAATCCATGTCAGACAGTTCAAGCTACACCAGAACATTCTGCAGGAGCTTTCCTCCTGCTTTAACTCAACCATACACCAGTCTCCTTCATACAATGGGCTGTGCCTCACCCCTGCACTGGCATGCTAGCTGGTGTCCCAACCTCCTCCAAAAGAAACTCTTCATCATACACTTCAAGGTGAGCTGGTAAAGCCTGACATATTCACAGTCCTCAATTACCTTTGCTAGGAGTGGGGAAAAAAATAAAAAACAAATGAGCTGTTCTGGGAGCAGAACTCATGAACTTCCAGTTTCCTCCAGATCTGTCCCCTTTGTCCCCCTAATTTGTTCCCCTCGCCCCACAGCTGTGCTCTGTCTCATCCAGCCATATGCCCTGGCACATTCACTGGCTGCTCACTGCCAAAGAGAATTAAAATCTGAGCTCTGAATATCCTTCCTTAATGGGCCATTAATTCTGCACTCCCCTCTACTGCCCACACAAAACTGCTAAAAAATTTAATTATCTCTGAAATGTCACTCCTTCCTCCAGCAGTGTTACTCTTGGCTAGCAGGGTCACAATGCACTGGAAGGGCAGAGAGACAAGCAGCCACACTAAGCACCTGCAAGTCAATCTCTTTTCTTTAAGAAAGTGAGCATTTGAAAACAACTTCCTGAATACCTCTCTCAATTTACAAAGTTAATATAGTGAATATCTAACTCAGTCTAACTGGGTTGATGAGGTCCTACCCACACTTGAAATAAGCTTTCACAAAAGAAACTCAGATCAGCCCATTTTCAAGACAGCCACAGCAGGCTGTTTCCTGGAGGACTGGAACCTGTCTAACTCAGTGCCATGAGATGAGGGAATTTCACAGGACAGGAGAGAATTTCAACACCAAGCAACTAGACAGGAATACCAGCTTCAACAAATCAGAATTAAATGCAGATTGTCCCCAGGGCTGGTAATACCACAGGGTGTGTCTATGTGTGTGTGTTGAAATCCAGCTTTTTTTCAGGATACGAGTTTGAAACAAGCAGTTATTAAGCACCATTTAAAAGAGAGAGAACACCAATACAAAACACAAAGGAAGAATTTCAGGCTCTTGCAGCTTAAACTGCATAGCCTTAAAGCAGCAGCCAGTGCCAGGGCAACATTACTGGGATCACACAGGCATGGAAGAGGCTGCATAGAGCACACTGCCCATTTCTCCGAGCTCTGTAGTGCTGCTTTTCTCCAGTCCTGAGCTTTGCCTCTGTAGCTGTCAACTCTGTTTTGTCCTTCACTCCTGAAACTCTTATCTTCCCCCTCCAAACTGAGAAGACTACTCCACAAAACAACAAACATTACTGTAGAGAGCAAACATCTCCTTTTTAACAGTGTCCACACAGTCTCACAGTGCAGTTAGTTTGGGTTAAGTGAGATCTTCTACACGGGCTGGGGCCACGCAGCAGTTTACATCTCACATTGCAAAGTCAAATTTACTCTTCTGATGTCATTACCAAGACTTTATCCACTGTCTACAGCAGAGGGTGCTGAGCAAGGAGGAAAGGGGTTCTCCAGGCCCATTGTGGAGCCTGGGACTCCTGGCACACACATCCGAGCCTCACGCTGGTGCTTTTGGGACTGTGGGGTTTTTACACAAAGGCAGCACTTCCACAAAGCACCTGCTAGAGCACAGAACTAGGGACCGTCATTGCACATATCCTGTCACCACCACAGAAGTGCTTGTGTGTACTTGGCTCCATGTGGCTAGAAAATATTCTGCCAACACTGAAGGGAAATAAATGCACAGATAAAAAGAGTTTCCAGGTTTAGGCTTATGTTAGACCAAATTCCTTCACCTCTCCTGCCTTTAGTCCATCCCACCATTAGACAGCAACACCCAGACATTCCTTGGGCAGAGGCAGAACTCCTAACACAAGGAACAGCATCTCCTCTCCTACTGCTCCAAAATTACTAGTACCACCAAAACCACCGAGGGATATTTCAAAGAGAGGAGAGTATTGGCTTGGATTAGCCTCAGGCAGGTGATAGCCGAAACAAGACTGACAGAGATTTTTCTGATGTGCAGACAAGCTGAAGAAGGAGCACGGGAAGGCAGGGGACAGATTAGTGTTGGCACAGGGAAGGGAAAGCCCTCATCTGCACGCTGCAGGGCAAACCCTCACAGAGGATGCTGGCAACATGAAGACAGAAAAATACATATAGAAACCAGTAATTTTAAGAGTGCTTAGCTACAAGTAGAGAGCCAGCAGCCACCAATGACCACAAGCACCTTACAAAACCACATCCCCCAAAATAATCCAAAAGGGAGCGAATAAAACAAACTGTCCCACTTCTGAGGGCAGATGGGCACAGAACATACCTCTCGTTGGATCAAACATCTCCGACAGCTCTTTGGGAAGTTCCAGTACTGCAAATACAACAGATCAAATGGTATGCATCATTACATGAAGAGTCTGAAATGCCTGACAGCGTAATCACCTACTGTTTTACTGTGCTCCTTATGCACCCAAATCATCCTATGCCATCCAGAAATTCTGCTCCCACACCCCATGTGACATATTTCTGCTGAAAGGAGCAGCAATAAAATACTTCAGCCCAACTACTTTAAAATAGACCTTGTGGGAGCCCCAGGAGATGAATGTGTTATCACAGTCAGGAGCTCCAGAGTAGTTGCCTGTTTGTCTCACACAGCGTCAGCGTCCATCCAGCACCTCGACTGATCTCGTGTAAGGTAAGGGCATGCCTTTAGAGCCAGCACAGGCCCTCCAGGATATTGTAAGCTACAGCAATACACATATCAAAGGCCTAATTCCACAGTTAAGGCTATTCCAAGATGAAGAGAGCCAGCTTGTGCTTCTCTCAGATATGCCAGCAGCAGAAGTGTTAAAAAAGCACTGCGTGAGCTACATCTGAGTGAGATTTCCTCTCCTAACCATAACCCTCTAACCTAGTGTTTCTGCAGTGAAGGCAGGCTTCAAAGCATTAAACCAGTGTGTCTTACCCAGAGGATGCTTTTCTCTCCTTGGGCCAGCCTGCCAGTTCCTGGCATAAAGCTCAAATGTTCCTTTTTTAAAGCTTATTTCACCTCACCAAGCACATTAAGGAGCTCCCCAAATACACACTGGGAGATCACTAAGACCACAAGTTCACTAAAGATAGATTAAGTATTTCTGAGTAAGGAAGAAAACAGAGACTAGAGCTCTCCTAATAAAGGAAAACTCACTTTGTAACTCAAGTTACAAAGATGCTGTCGGTGACAGCTGGAAATTCTATAGCTTCACAGTCTCAAAAATTGGACCTAGCACTACAGAATGGAAATAACCCTACATAGAGCAGCAGGGGCACATGCCTTGCGAGTGTCCCTTGCAGATTGTCTAGCACTGGCGTCACAGAAAGCATCAGGACACCAGACATGACACAATCACCTTCTCACCAGGTTCCCCAGCACCCTCACAGGGAAACGCCCACTCATCCCTCGCAGAGCCTGGCTGACAGCAGAGTTCAGCTCCTTCCTGTGGGGCCAGCAGCCTTTCCCCTGCTCCAGGCCACACGCTTTCACTTTCGGAGCAGCGCGTGAAACCAGGGTGCATACTCACTTCCGGTGGGGTCGGGCTTGATCGGCTCGAAGGCGGCCGAGGGGCTGGGAAGGACGGAGCTGCTGTCCAGCGAGGCAGAGGACTGCAGGGGCTGGGTGTCCAACCCGGCCGCTGGCCCGGCCGGTGCTGACCCGCTGCCGAGGGCGTCAAAGTCACCGCTGCTCTTGGGCTCTGCCGCCGAGACACCGCTTTCTGGAAAGAGCCACGGACACACACGGGAACGTCATCTCCCTCCAGCCCCAAAGCAAGCGGCTGCAGCACAGAGCAAACCCTCACTGGCAATGCTGGCCAAGCACAGACACCTCCACAGGAGGAAAGCTTCTTGCTTTCACCCAGCACAAACTCCCAGGGCCTGCTGCAGCTCTGCTGGAGAGGGGTTTTGGTGGTGCCAGGCTGCACATAAGCCAAGAACATGCTCCCACAGCACTTAACCCGAGCCAGGTAGTAAGCTACACCATGAGAAGCGTGGCCAGCACACTGGGGGAAGTTACTATCCTGCTTGGGGCTGAGGCTGCACTTGGAATTCTGTGTCCAGCTTTGGCCATCCTCCAGTTCAAGAAATATGTGGAGAAGATCCAGATGAGGGCTACCAAAATGGCCAGGGGTCTGTGGCACATGGCCTACAGGGAGGGGTGGAGGGAGCTGGGCTTGTTCAGTCAGGCAAAGAGAAGTCTAAGTGCAATCTAACAGCAGCTGGCTGCTACCTGAAAGGCAGTTACAAAAATTAAGAACTTCTCAATGGTGTGATCGATATAACATGCACAACAGGCAGGAGATGCAACTCAAAGGATCAGGAAAAAGGAATTCACTGAGAGGGTGCTGCAGCCGTGGAAGAGCTCACCAAGGAAGATGGAGATCACCACTGGAGGCTTTCAAAATTTGGCTGGACAAAACTACAACCAACCTAATGTAGTATTTTTGACAGTCTTTTTTTCAAACTGAAAGTTGAACTTGAGACTTTTACAAACTTCTGCGAAACAATGAATCTCCATGATTAGTCTCTCCCCCACCACTGCTCCTACAGACTGGACACCTACCCCACACGCCAAGCATTTTATTTCCATCAATACACCCAGTCCCATTCATCAAGAGAGAACTGCAGCAAAGGCAGAGGTGGCCCCTTTGCCAGGAGCTGGCAATGCCACCTGACCAGCAGTGCCAGCCCCAGCCAGGCCAAGGATGTCCATTGTCAGCCATCACCCTGTTCCTGCCTCCTGCAGCCTCCCTCTCACCTGTGCTTGTGGCTTTCTGAGTGGGAGGGCTCTGGTCCTGTGTGCTGGTGGGTGTTGGTGTGGAGGGCTGGGTGCTGCTGGGAACGGATGCCTCCTGGAAGTGGGCGAGCAGTGGTATCTGTGGCTTCAAGGGTGCAACTGCCTGGCACTGAATGAGGTCTTCAGGGGGAGGGACAGGTAGTACAACAGGAGGAGAGCTCCAAGCATCTTTGTTTACTAAGAGAACATCAATGGGACCACTTGTGCTCTTCAGATGGATCTGGTATTTCTTCTGCCCGTTTAGGCCCTGAGAAAAGTCAAAAGTAAAATGCAACCATACATTAATCGCCCTCTTCAAACAGAACAGGAATTCCCCAGAGGCAGGGCGTGCTGGCAGGACAGTTCCACACACAATTCCTCTGACTCCCAGGACCATCCTCTCCCCTGGTGCTCCTGCAATTGCCCACGTACTTACAAACAAGAGTTTTCTGGCAATTATTTAATACCAGGAGCCTTCCCTGGGTTGCTGGTTCCTCCAACTCCATCAAACCCCTGACTGCCAACTCCCAGCCTGGTCAATCCTGAGGCAACCCCTGCACCAGCACAACCATCCCCACCTCCCTGCACTCTGCCCATGCATTTAGCACTCACCTCAGGGATAGGAACCTCCAAACGTGTCCCTGATGGGGCTCGAATAGCAAGGAGAGTGTCTCCTGTGAAGACAGACTGGTCAGCACTTGGCACTGACTGTTCTGATGATGATTAAGCACTGACAGAGTGCCCCCTCAAAGCCCCCTGCCTCCTGCACTCCCTTCCATGGAGGACTGCCATTTACACCCACCTGAGCTGCTAAGCATATTGCACAGCTCCCAAAGAACCTGCAAAGTTTCTCCCAAAGCAACCCTGAACTTTTTCAACATTATCCTTAACGGGACTAACCTTTCCTTCCCTTGGAAGGGCTGGCTTAAATTCACTCTTAGAACATCGGAATCCTAAGGGAAGGATCCTTCCCTCTGTTGTAACAAGCTTTTAGATTTGAATTGTAAACAAATGAGCGCACAATTCACAAGTGCTGGAGCACCAATACCCAAACCCACCGCTCCCCAGCGCAGCACACATGGGGCTGGGAGCCAGGTTAACAGCATCTTTCCTTTTCAAGCTCTGCAGCAATGTAAGACCTGCACCTCTACTAACACAACAGCCACAGGCAAGCAGCTCCCAGTCCGTATCCGGGTTTACATTTAACCAGAGAAATGTGAACAGAGAAGTACCAGTGCTGTGAAAATCAGATGTAATCAGACTGAGCAGTTAGCAGCTTTGACTTTGAATGGTGAAGCTTTGGTGTGGTTAGTATCCACACTTCCCTGGTATACTGCATTAAGCTTCACTTGATAATTAACATGGAAGATCCCCAGAGTGATGAGTGGACAGCAAAAGAGCATGTCCTTTAATTTCAGGCAGGCAATCAAATATCAGATCAGCAAAAGGTACAGGGATTAAAAATACCACAGGATCTGTCAATAAGATGGGATTCCTTTAACAAATGTGCACTTAAGAAAAATATTGTTAAGAGGCATTAAAAATGTGTAATAAAGCTCAAAAACACAAGCTCAAGATTTAAGATCTGTGAGCTTAAACAATACAGGTGTTCTGGTTTTATCTCCCTTGATAGTTACATGCCAAGTACTTTCACAAACCAGTGTACAGTGAGTTTCCACCTCCTTTTTGATTCTGCAAATGCAAAAGGCACTACAGCAACAGATGGGAAAATGTTTCCCAGTCAATAAAAGCTAACATATTCTCACCTTTTTGTTATTAATCCACAGAATGAAATCATATGTGACAAGAGTCCAAGCATGGAAATCCTCAAGCCCTAACTCACTTTGAGAAAGCGAGTTTAATAGCAGTCAATCAGAAAAAACCCCAAACAACCAGGAGCTGAAATTCAGCCTGTACCACAGTTCAAGAACACAAGAGGTCCAACAAAGACCCTTTGCAAGGCTCAGACACTTCAGAGAGGAAAAAAATATTATAGAAGGCATATTCATACAGCAAAACTGGGCACATACTGAACAGACAATGGAAAAACATGGATCAAGTCTCTGTTTTGGGAGGATTTTGTCTTCAGTAAGATGCAATCTTTGTGCGTTTTGCTGAGGTCTGACCTCAGGCATAAACCGGTTCACAAAGAACAGGTGCAACAAAATGCAAAACACTCAACCAACCAAGCAATGAGCTGTCTGCTGGTCTCCAGTAAGCTCTTCCAGACTGAGTTATCAGCCCCAAGCACTGTCAAACTGAAAACACAATCCCTGCCCCCAAAAAGTGCTCGCTTAAATCAGAAGAAACAGTAAAGCAACGATGGTGGTGATGCGTAAGTCACCAGCAGGAACTCGAGCAGGATGAAGTCTGGTGAACAAGGAAAGCACACAAAGGCAAAGATGAGAACTGGAAGAGCTGACAAAGCACAGGGTGAGAAGAGTGCTTGGAAGAGATGAGAGAGGCAGACAAGGGTGAGGTTACGCATGGCTGGGGGAGGTCAGGATAAGCAGCTTCAATCTCTGCTGCGAGCAAGCAGACGCAGGCTGCCCGGGGTCAGGAGAGGTGAGGTGCCCAGCGAAGCAGAAAGGAGCTGCGGCTCCACACCGCCACAGCTGAGAACAGTTCATGTCCTGCACACTGCCCACACTGCACGCTGCCCACCAAGGACCTTTATTTTATTTTTGGTCCTACAGCATCATTAAAATTGTCAACAGAGAAGAAACAAAGACTCCTGAGGGTTTTCTTCACTTTTCCCCACTACACAGAGACAGAACATATGGCTTCTTATACAGGCACCTCACAGCTTCAGGAAGGCACAAGGGAGAGGGGTCACAGCAAGCCGTGCGTCCCCTTCTGTCCTGCTCCTCACTGCCTCCCTCTTATGGTCTTGTTGGCAGAGGGCATGATGCAGCTGAGGGAACACTTTTTATGCTATTTTCCTGCTTACACAGAGATTTCTACCATGCAATAAAATTGGCTTCCTATTATTAGAACATTGTCCACTCGCACCTTCAAAATCAAGGGCTTGTAATGTAACACACAAACTCACATTGTGACACCCAGGAAAAAGACTTCCTTAGGAACAGCACATATGTTACTTTAAACATAAGCAAATAAAGGACCTGCCCCCTCTGATGTTGACAAGAAAGCTACAACTCAGTGGTACACAAACCCCAGGATGGCATCAGAGCTCGCATTACATTTAACTTGGTGCTGTTGGGAGCCCATGGAACAGTGCCACTTCTTTCCTGGAGGAAGGAAAGCAGCTGGGACAGACTGACAGGTCTGCAGCGTTACCTCTTTACAATGGAGCACCATTTCCTCACCTGTGAAGCACTTGCAGATATCTTCATGTGTCACATACGCTAATGTTTCCAAGGTTAAGGAGAAGAAGCTGCAGCTTCCTGAGAAGACAGAGAACCCAAAGGGCACCTGGCATTTCCTTCCTGAGCATGAGAAATGCCGTTCCCAGAAGGCATGCCACGCTCTGAAGTGGTCTACAGGCGAGGTCTGCAAGCTATGTACTTGTCAGAGCTGACAGCCACAGACAGGCGAGCCACAGAGCAGCTCTGCACTCCAGAAAGTGGCACCTGTGGCTCAGACAGAACCACTTTTCTCACCATGGTAAACACTACGGTGTTCTTAACTTCACAAAGTCAGGTGCGAAGCTGTGCACCGCAAAGAAAGCTGGTTCCCAGGCTGGACAGTTTGTCTAATTTGAAAGACAGGCACTGCCTCTTGACCCTTTCAGCCTCCAGCAGCATGAGGCCACCAGCACCCCTCTGCCCTGAGCAGGGCAGCACCAGCCCAGCCAGCAAACAGAGAGCGATCGGTTCACACAAAGGATATCGACTGTTCTGCACATCTTCTGTAACATTTTTGATGCTCTGCTGAACCCACATCTTCTGTTGCTCCAGCTCCTGTTCCCGCTGCTCCAGGTCCTCTATGTCTGCCTTCAGCTCAATAAGTTTGTGAGCTATTTCACGCGTGTTGCAGCCAGGACCCACCCCTCTGGGTAAAGTCAAAAGGAGTGACAGGCATCAGCCCCTGGAGGCACCCAGAGCAGCCCCAACCTCTCACTGCCACCTCCCTTACTGCCACCCTTGTCACATGTCAAGGCCAGATCACCCAGAAAGCCTCATCTGTACTTGTTCTACATCCCCACCACCTTCCAGCACAGCAACATTTGCTACATCTTCCTACATCCCACAGACTGGCAGGGCTCTCCCCCATCTGCAGCCCGAGGTGCTGCAAACACTTTGTACCAAAAAACAGCTCTGCTGTAAATAAGCCACCCCATACATACTTCAGCTTTCCTCATTACTACCATCAGCACTGCCCAGCTGGGGGGAGTACAAGCATGCACAGACCTTGCTCTGAGGAGGGCTTTTTAACCCCAGTATCATTTAGACCTAGACTAGAAGGGACCTGTGAAGGATTTAGAGCTTCTCTGTCACTCACTTCCACTGGATACTGTTCTTGGATTTCTTCTCGATCAGCCCGATCCCTTCCAGGACATTGGTGATATCGTAGATGCGTCGCTTCTGTCGCACAGCCAAGGTGTCTGCAGCCTGCAAAAAGGTTAGACACTTAACTCCAAACTCGCAGTCATGTCTTGCTCCTTCCCATGTGTCAGATTAATTCCTGGCCAAGCACTCTGCTCACCACCTCATACCTCCCTGGTCCCAGCGCCTCGAATTACAAAGCCATGTTTTCAATGTCCTTACAACCATGAGAAGCTGCTACCCCTGCATTCCTTTTTGTACCCAGCAGCCTCCCCACTAAGCAGAAAACAAATTCTAGCCATCCCACTTGTGGTGGGTCCGAAAATCACCACTCCTCAGCAGCAATGCAGTGCTAGAAGACACGACTCTAGCAGCCTACAAATTCAGTGCTCCTTCAGGGTAAAACAGGCAGGGATGTGAAGAGGAAGGCAGAGAGCTCTCTGTGCAACCAGTTTAGTGAAGTCAGCACTCAAAAAGTCTTTTCTAAATCTGATCTGATGCCACTTGATTGAGAATCAACACCTTT
The DNA here is from genome assembly GCA_028020825.1 of Podargus strigoides. NCBI lineage: Eukaryota > Metazoa > Chordata > Aves > Caprimulgiformes > Podargidae > Podargus > Podargus strigoides. The sequence continues at coordinate 2,313,014 of CM051630.1, forward strand.
TCAAGAGGAAGATTTCTCTGATTGAAAGACACAACACTGGGAGGAGAATAAATATGGCAGGAGCTCCCAAGCAGCCTGGGACTTCTCTGCCTAGCTCACACGTCTCTCCTTATGGATTTCAAGACACAGCAGATTGCACCAATACGCCTGTTTCCACAACCACACAGTAACCTAGCACTGGTGAGAGTTAATGTGTGCTGTACCAGCATGGCCAGGACCAACAATGTCAGCTCCCTCTCACCCACCAGGAATAGACCAGGACTTTGGGGACCCTACATCACACAACTGATCAAATCACACTAACAAATACAAATCCATTCAACGGGCATTTTAAGCAGGAAAATACTGCCCAAATCCAAAGGGATGATTTGGCACAGGAAAGGAGGGAAGCCTACAGCCAGGAGACTCCTCCAGCCCTTGGCATCTCTGGGGCCTCTGGCACTTGTCTGCTGCCCGGGAAGGGTCAGAGCACACTCACACATGTTTTCATCTAAGAGACATCTACGTGAGCCACAGCACAGGGACTTCACCTACAGAAAAGGCCTCCGTTTAACTATCGTGTGTGCCACAGAGTTACTTCCTCTAGGTGAAGATCTTCAAAATGCAGAAGCGAGGCACGTTCACAGGGCACTTCTCAGCAGCCCAAAGGCCTCAGGGACAGGACCTGGCAGAGGTGAATCTGACCGCGCTCCCCTTCCTGCTGCACGCAGGGGCCGCGCACGGCCGGGAGGAACACTCGCTGTGTTTCTGTAGGTCTCGGAGGCGCTATAGGGCTGGACTGTCTTGATCAGGTACCACCCTGGTGCGGGGTGAATCCGCTGCCCGCTCTGTGCTGGGGACGCAGAGCGGCGGGGACAGACCCGCTGGCCGGGGAGAGCTGCTCGGAGGGGAGCCGCGGGAGGGAACGCTGGGGCGGCGGGTGCGGAGCCCCCACCGCACGCCCTCAGCGGGGCTTGCAGCTCTGCCGCACACCCGGGAACCCCCGGGGACCCCGCTTTCCCGGCACCTGCCGCACCGGGCACCTCCGTGCCCCGCCTTCCCCCTCAAAGCCTGCTTCAGCCCCCGCAGGACCGGGCCCGCGGAGCCCACCCCGGGCCCGCACGCCCGCCGGCAGCCCCCGCACCAGCTTGAGGTCGAGCACGCCATCCTTGGCCTCCTGCAGCAGCGACACGAACTTAGTGGTCAGCAGCCCCAGGCTCTTCTCGTGCCGGCTGGGCGCCCCCGCAGCCCCGCTCCCACCCCCGGGGGGCTGCGGCCCGCACTCCGCCATCTGCTCGCCGCCGGCTCCGGCCCCGCCGCGCTTCCGCTTCCGGGCCGCGGGGCACGACGGGAGCCGTGGGGGCGGGGCGAGGCGGCGCCCAATGGCCGCTCACGGAGGGGCCCCGCCGGGACCGGGGCTGGGCCTGACCGCGGCAGCACACGGCGCCTTCTGTGCGGGGACAGCGGCTCGGCGCCTCCCGCTGCGGGCGCCCCCTCAGCCCGCGTCTACCGGGGGGGCCTGGGGTAAACCCGGGGTGTGCACCCCCCGCCGTACTGTGGTCCCCGCACCCCCGGGAACCGGCAGCGTAGTGCTGCCGCCACGCGTCCGCTCCTCAGCACCCGGCGGATCCCCCAGCCCGTGCCCGGGGAGGGCAGGTTGTGGCGGGGGGCGTCTGCAGGCCCACCCCGCCCGGGAACGGCCCGGCCCCGCTGCCCCACGCTCTCGCCTTCGGGTCGGGCTGTTGCGGGACGACCGGTCCCGGTGCGGTGGAAGCACCGGTGTGGGCTGGCATCCCTCGGGGACACCCGTTTGTCCCCCCCACCCCCCAGGCCAGGCCCGCTGCGAGCGGGGCTGTGAGCCCGGGGGTGAGCGGGACTCGGGCTCCATCACCCTCCCAGTCCCTCCCAGTCTGAGCTGCTCTGTGGTTCCACTCCTGCTCCCGTGCCAGCCGCGGCGCCTTCCCGTGTCCCCCCTCCCCTCCGCCCCCCGGTCCTGACGTCCTGAGCGCGGCTGCGGGAGCACAATGAGGCCCCGAGCACCGCGGCTGCTCTGACTCAGGAAGCGGCTGCCGGTTTCCCCGCGCAGCCGGGAGAACATGGGCATGGCCGCGGCAGAGGAGCGCGCCGCGAGCCCCAGAGGTAACCGGGAGGGTGCGGCCGCGCCCCGGGGGGCTGGGGGTGCTGGGCAGGGGAGGGATGCTGCTGCTCGCGGGACGTTTTGGGGCTCCCCCACCCTTTGCTTCACCACCCCTGGACCTTTTCGCCGTGCGGGGCTGGTGCGTTGTGCTCGTGGGGGCGGTGGGAGCCTGGCTCTGCGTCCCGCTGTGATGCTGTGCAGCATGTCCTGCACCGCGCAGCTTGTCCTCAAAGCGGCTGAGCCCGCCGGAGACCCCGGTCCCCGAGGGTGCCCATGCAGGCAGGGTCCCCAGCAGAGCAGGAGCCCGGCTTGGCGGTGGGTGACATCCCTACGGGGCTGCGGAGAGCCCCAAGCTGTGAAGTTGCTGGGGATGGAGCAGGGGGAAAGGATGAAACCAAGCTCTGGGAATGGGGGCTGATGTGTGACAACTGTGCTGGTTCTCAGCCCTTCGCAAAGGTCAGAAGGCTTTTGGGCACAGCGTCGGACCCTGTGCCCGGGGGGGACACTGTGGACCTCCCCAGCTGCGTGGGTGCCTTTGGGAGACCGGGAGCCTCCTGTCCTTACCTCAGCCTGGCTCTCTGTCACACGAGAGCTGCTGTCCCTCCATTCCTTCTGCTGACTCACTGCCGCAACCTCAGCCCTGCCGAGGGCTTCCCGGGTGCCATCAGACCCCCCTCAGACAACCCAGCGTTGTGTCTGGGGGAGCAATGGGGATGTGTGCTCAGCCTGAGGGACAGCCCGAGCTGACAGGCTGGGTGACAGCTCCTCAGCGCAGCCTTCTCGCTGCCACAACTGCTGTGACAACCCCAGTCTGTGGCAGTGGCATCTTGGGGGGCCCTCACGGAAGGACCCTCTTGCTGTCCAGCTTCCCACGTCAGGGTGTGCTTGGATGTCCGCTAGCACCAGCTTCCTGCCTCTGGCCCCAGGGGCCCTTCCTGCCCTGCCAGGAGAGGCTTCGCTGTGCTCGTTAACCCCTGGCTTCGTCCCCAGACGAGGAATGGCCGGAAGCGGAGAAGGCTGAGAAGCTGGCGAGAGGAGCCGCTCTGAAATGGGCTTCGGGGGTGTTTTACCGCCCCGAGAAGCTGGAGGGGCTCGGGCAGTACCGGAGCCGAGAGACGCAGCGGAACAGCTCCATCCAGTCCCGGCTGAAGGTGGGTGTTTGCTGCAGCCCACCCCATGGGCACCCACAGCCTCATCGCCTCCCCAAGCAGGGATCCCAGCCAGGGTCCCCTCTTCTGTGTTATCTTTTTTTTTTTCCCACTTCTGTCAAAATCTTGTCCTTGGTGGCTGGTGCTTGGTGGGAGAAATGCAATTGTTTGGGGGGAAAAGATGGGGTAAACTCCCTCACCACCCCCTGCCCTACCCCTGGGCAGTGGCTGAAGTGCTAAAACAAGTCTCCCATGTCTCCAACCATCCTTCAAAACAAAACACAAAAGGTGTTCAGCACATCCCGCGTGCGGGAGTCAGCGCTTCCCATCACCTTCCCATCCCTGAACCAAAAGCTCCCCTTCCCCACAGCTGGGAGGAGGCAAAGAGTTCCAGCCTGCCCCTGCCTGCAGATCCCCCCAGGAGAAACATCATCTCCACCCACATCGATAAGGGCTGTCCCCAATCCCACCTCCCTGCTCAGGGCAACCCTTTTTGCATAACCCAAGGAACGATTAACCTCAGGATCCAATTGGTCTGAGCATCCCAACCTTCTCCTGATTATTTTGGAGCTGGTTTCTCCTACCCTGAATGTGGTGGAATTGTCCAGGAGGCAACTTGTTTTCAGTGATGTGGCCTCAGAGAAAGCAACTTGCTTCTGGTGACACTGGGTAAAAGCACTTCTTGGCACAAGGAGCTGGGAGTTAAATGGGCAGAGAGGGCATGGAGCCATGCCAGTGCCACTACAGGGCTGGAAATGATAGAAATCCAGTTTGGAGAGGCTTCATATGGATACTGAGGTGCTTCGTGCCATCAATATGCCTTGGTGGGCACCTTTGGCCTGCAAATAATTTGCAGAAGCAAAGTCATCTTTTGAAACTGAGACATCTGGTTACTGCTCACCCTGCTGCCTTGGTCGCCTGGAAGTGATGCCCTTCTCCCACCTCCTGCACAGCAGCCATTGCCCCCAACCCCATAAATAGTCACCGTGACTCAGTTTACCCAGAGGGGGGTGAAATGAGTCATTGCTGCTGGAGGGGGTTTCTTGAAGCTGGGTGTGCCTGGATCTGATGGGATGGGGTCATCATGGAAGGTCTGGGAGATATGATGACACGGCAGGGGCAGATGTGACCTTGTGGGACTGGGAGAGTGCATGCAAGAGAGACCTGGCAAGGCCTGAGGTCCTCGAGACTTTGAGAGCTTCTCCACTGCCTCTCCATCCTCTTCTGCTCCCCAGTCAACTGTCCAGTCCTACCTGGAGGGGGTAGGTGTGGGGCTGGAGCAGCTGCAGTCGGCGGCCCAGGAGGTGCAGAGCATGTGCCAGGACCTGGGGGCTGCGCGCTGGGCCCTGCTCGACAGTGCAGATCGCTTCCAGGGCCTCCAGCAGATGCGGGCGCTGATGGCGGAGCATGTGCAGCTGGCCTCGGTGGTCCAGGTGCTGCCCCAGCTCTTCTCGGGTAAGGCACTGGCCCGGTCCTCGTGGATTTGGGCTGGAAGGCACTGGGGAGAACTGCAGGGCTGGTGGCAAAGCTAGAGCGGGTTGCTCCAGCTTTGCCAGTTGGGTTTGGAAGGTCTCCATGCATGGAGATGCCGCTGCCTCCCCAGGGCCTGATCCAGCACGGTGTTCCCAGAGCCCCACATCTCAGACCCTTCCCCTCACCACCTCCCTGCTAACCTGCACCCGTGACCCCGGTGCCGACCTCCTTCCCTTCCCACACTTAATCCTGGCATCTCTCCCCCCTCTCCCACAGTCCATGAGGTTTTTTCCCATACCCTGCAGCTGCTTCGTGGGCAGCAGCTCCTGGAGGCCCACGCAGAGCTCATGATGATGGAGCACCTCCGGGATGACATCCTCTCCCAGCTGCACCTCCGCGGGCTCTCCAGTGCCCAGGCGACCGTGCTGTCCTACTTCAGTGGCCTGCAGGTTCTCAACGAGAGCCTGGCCAAGCAGCTGTGGGACATCGTGGGCAGCAGCCTGCGGCTGGTGCGTGAGGACCCAGTTCTTTTCGTCACCGCTGTAAGGATCATTGAGCGGGAGGAGAAAATAGATGATACTCTGCTCCTGGAGGCCACCTTCCTGCCCCCCGGCCGCCCAAAGGGCTGGAGGCAGAAGTTTTACCACATTGTCCAGGAGACCATCACAGGAGACCACTTTCATGCCACCCGCGTGGACACTGAGGGGCCAGGGCTGGCCAGGCACTTGGCAGCGCTGCAGAAGGACATCGTGTATGAGCTGCGTGTGGTGAAGGACCTGATGGTCCAGTGTGTCCCACCTCACTACAACATCCTCAGCATCTGCACTGCTACCTACCACCAGGCCCTCACCAGCCACCTCCAGGACATCCTCCGAGAGGACCTGGACAAACAGGCGCTCTTCCTCCTCCTTGAGTGGGCGCTTCGTGTGTACCATAGGTCAGCACCAGCCCCAGCACCAACCAAGCAAGGGAGGTTGTGGAGAGCCAGGCTGTCCACCAGCACACGGGCGAGTTGGGAGAGTGGCTCTGGCTGCCTGGGGATGACCACAGGGAGGGCAGAGGGAGAGGTAGGAACTGCTGGAAAACACAGGTCTTCCCAGCCCTGTCCCACCTCTGCCCTCCAGCCCAGAGATGATGGCTCACCCTGACCTTCTCCCAGAAGTGGACGTTTCTGCTCTGGGTCCCTTGATGTCCCCTGAGCTCGTGGAGCAGACAGAGAGGAAATACGTGGTGAAAGTCAAGGTGAGTGAATGGGACAGTCAATGGGTACAGGGACCCAGTGACCACCACTGAGTCACTGTCTGCTCTGATGGCAGCAGGAGACCATGAGCCTGTGGGACGAGGCCTGGGACTCACTGCTGTGCTATGTGCTGGTCTCAAGGGAGCTGGTACCTGACTTCTTGGGCTGACATGGTGGGCATCCATCCCACAGGCTAGTGTGCTCGAGTGGATGCAGAGGACCCTGGAGGTGGAGTTCAAGGAGTGGTTCAGGGAAGAGGAACCTGAGACGGACCATCAGGGCTTCTTCCAGTCAGCCCTGCCCATCATTGTCATGCAGGTGGGTCCCCAGCACCATGGGTGCAGCTGGGGCACAGCCTTGCTGAGACCCCCCAAAAAGGGGACTGTGGCCTGCAGCCTCCTGCTGGTTCACCTCCACTCTCCTCTCCCTCTGCAGATGCTGAATGAGAATATCCAGGTAGCCTCCTTGATCACCGACTCTCTGCAGCAGAAGGTCTACAACATGGCCTTGGAGGAGCTTGAGGCATTTCTAGGCCGGTCAGTGGAGCCCTTCACACCCCTGCACACCCTCACATGGCCAGGCACCACATGCTGATGGTGGAGAGCTGCTGTGGGGCACCTAGTGCTTGTCAGTGTCACAGGAGGCTCAGTAGCCTCTCTACCCGTGGGGCTCCTGTCCTAGCCCTTGGGGCCATCAGCACCCAGCCTTGCTCTCCTGAGGGGTCCAGAATGGGTCCCACTGTCCCCAGCAACCTGCCTCTCTCCAACCTGGTAGCAGGAGCTGGAAAGAGCCAAGTGAGCTGGGAGGGCTGTGGGATGTCCATGTGCCCCCAAGGCTATCCTAGCTCCAGGTCCTTGTGGCAAGTCCTCCGGGGCTATGCCCACCCGCCACGGTTGCCTCGCTGTGTTGCAGCCTGCGGGAAGCCCTGGTGCAGTGCGGGAAGGAGCACCAGAAGGACCGCGCCATCCCCAAGTACTACGTCTCCTACCTGCTGGCCATGCTCAACAACAACCTGGCCCTCAGGTAACGTGCACCAGCACCTTGTAGCTCTCGTAGCAACCCCACCACCCACAAGGAAGGAGGGTGTCCCCACCATGCTTCCCCTGTCCACTCTTTTCTTCTCTCGCTCCCAGCTCCTCTGTCTCCTCCCTACACCCCGACGCTGCCCGCAGAGAAGTCCCCACATCCCTCCAGGCTGCTCTAGACAGGATGCAGAAGAAAGCCTGCCAGCTGCTGCTGGAGGAGCTGCTCCTGGACCTGCAGGTACCTTTGTCCTCAGCCCCGAGGCTGCAACAAACCTGGCCCCAGCAGGAACAGCCCTGTCACTACAGCCCCGGGCACAGGTTTATTCCTGCCCAGGATCCCCCTGTGTGCCCCATGGGCTGCTATTGTCCTGCAGCCATCTCTGCCAGCCTGGCTCCCAGGCCGTGATATGTCTGTCGCCAGCCAGCACCGCCCCGTATCGCTGGGGCAGATGGCTTGTGGCCCCCCAGCCACCAACCGACAGAGACCAGGAGCCACAGCCCCCGCCCTGGGCTGCCTCACGCTCCTTTTTATAGCTGTTTCGTGGCAAAAAATCAGCAGGAGAGAGGCAACATCCGTGCAGAGGATATAAGTGTGTGTGCGACTGCCCGAGTCGTTTCCTGCCAGCGCAGTCAAATTTAGCTTTCCTGAAATCTGGACCAAAAATCTGGAATAATTAATGACATTGCTATTTTGGGCTCGAATGCCATGAAAACAAAAGAGCAGCTGAAGGATGAAACGCTCGCAGGCAGCTTGGAGACTGCCACGGCATTGGCAGAGGCAGGGACAGGGACAGCAGGGGAGGAGGAGGGCAAAGCCCTCGGCCAAAACCATGTTATGGCAACACAAGGGAGGGGGAGAGGAGTGGAAATTAAAGCGAAAATCACAGCAGGACAGGCCAAAAGCGGGTGTGTGAGGAGCAGCTTGCTGCCCAGACCTCGGGTGCTGCCCACGCTGGGGCACCATGACCCAGATAAAGCCCCAAAAAGTGGCTCTCTGGGTGCCAAGGAGGGGCAGTCCCTCTGTATTGCCAGAGTTTCCCAATTCAGACCACTCTTCTGTACTGGTGTTCACTTGGGGCTGGCGGCGGGGGCCTGGGGGTCTGGTGAGGCAGAGCAGAGGTGCTGGCAGGCAGGGGCTGTTGTGCCACCCCGGTGCTGTGAGGGCGATGGGATGCAGGCACTGCACGCTGCTCCTCTGCCCCTTTCAGCCCCTCTGCCTGCAGCTGCCTTCCCACAAGTGGCTCTCCGGGTCCCAGCTCGTCAGCAGCATGTGCGAAGTGATCGACAAGTACGCAAAGGACTTCTCCCGTGTCAGGAAACCCATCTTCACGGTACGTTTGCTGCAGGGTGTCCCTCCAGTGGCTGCTGGCCCGCAGGGCGAGGAGCTGGGCGCTTGGGTGCCGTGCTGGGGCGCGGGGATGCAGTGCTGCTGGGTGTGCTGGAGAGCTCGCGTCCAGCTCAGAGGGCACCGCCGCGCAGAGATATTCAGTGTTTCCCCCAAATTCAGCTACTCTGCCCAGAGGCCCTCCCAGCATGTTGTCTGCATAGCTTGGTGGCGTACCCATCCCTTTCCCTCTGCCTTTCCCTGGGCAGTTGGGGTGCCCAGCGCTAACAGCTCTCCCCTGCCCAGCTCCTGCTGACGGAGAGCGAGCTCCTGGTGGCAAGCCAGTACCTGCGGGCCCTCATGCAGAAAAAGATGGTGTGCAAGAGCAAGGAGGAGCGGGGCCAGCTCTGCGACCGCCTGCTGCAGGACGCCACGCAGCTCCGGGAGCTCTTCTGTGGCCTGGTGAGAGGCGCCCGGGTGTGGCAGGGAGCTGGGACTGGGCCGTGGGAGAGGACCAGTGAGGTTGGTGAGCTCATAGCTGACCTCTGTCACCCTCCTGCTCCCCTGCAGCCCACAGCTGGGGTGGGTACATCAGCCCACAAACATGGGCAGTTGTGAGGCCAAAATGGAAGGAGCTGGCTGGGACTCTGGGGACTGTCCACCCTGCCCAGTGCAGGTCAGCGAGGCTGCACAGCCCTGTCTCACCTGGGGGCCAGCCACCACGGCCAGTAGGACATGCTGAGTGGGCTGGCACCAGCTGCAAGGGGCCAGGTCCCCAGTGGACACTAAGGACTAGGCTGCAGCTCAGCAGCTACCACGGTGGCCGCCTCCTGGTCGTGCATGTGGCTGCTCTCCCTTCCAGGGTCTGGACCAGAGCCAGCAGAGCCTGGAGGCCGTCTTTGCCCTGCGGGAGCTCATCTGCCTCAAAGACCCAGCACTACTCAGCCTGGAGGTGCTGGGCTTCATCACCAAGTACCCCGATGTCAGGTAAGAAGCCCAGCTGGGCTCTCCCACAGGATGGGGTGTGCGTGAGTGTGCCCAGGGCTTGGGCTGCACCTCGTGGGGCTGTGCTGCAGAGCAGGCAGAAACCTCAGCTTTTTTCCCCTCCTCCCTGAGGCTTCCTTTCCCCGTGGCTCCAGATTTGAGGGGTTCTTGCAAAGTCCCAAGGGCAAAGATGTAAAGGAAAAAGCAGTTCTGCTGTGGCGTTCACCCAGCTGTATTTGGTGGCCAAAAAAAGTGTGAGAAATCACAAACCACCAAATTGGAAATGTCAGAATCAGCCGAAACCCGTGAAATGTCAAAACCAAGTCCCCAAAGTCCGTGGGGTTATTTTCAAGCAAATTGTGAAGTTTGGCTGGTGCAAAGTACCAGCTCTCCCCTGGCCCCAGCTCAGCTCCCTTGGCTCCTGGGAGCTTTGTGGCTGGTGCTGGGGGCCAGCAGCACCCGCACTCACCTCTCGTTCTCTGCCCAGCGATGAGCACATCTCCACCTTGCTGGACCTGCGGGGCGACGTCTCCAGGGAGGTGCGGCACCTGGTGCTGGAAATGATGGTGCAGCACCCCCAGGTCCTGCCCGAGGGCTACCGGCCCATCTTCAGCACCATCCTGGTCCCCGCACCGGAGCTGCCCTTCTGCCTTCGCAAGGGCAAGTGTGCCTGACGCTGCGCCCCACAGCCCGCTCCCCTGCGGCCAGACGGACCCCGCAGGACATCTCTGAGGCTGCACGTCGCGTGAATGAGGGTGGCATGTGGTGTCCCTTATGTGCAGCACCTTGCCCTGTGCTGGGGACAGCCTGGGGACATGCCATCCTCCTCTGGTCTTGCTGAGCAGACTGTCCCCTGCAAGCACCAGCCCCAGGAGAGTCGGGGTGGGAGAAAACCGACCCGTCGCTGTTCTGCTGGGGCAGGGACTGAGGGCTGCTCGGGTCTGGCCTGTTGCCTGCAGGAGAAAGAGGAGCCACAGAGCAAAGAGCCCGACTCTGCAGTGGGGGTGAGTCCCCACCTCTGCGGGGCTGCAGAGATCTCTGAGCTGCCATGTCCTGGCCGTGGATCCCGTTATCACCCCAGAGCCAAGGCAGGCTGGAGCCCTCTGAGACCCAGGCTGGCAGGAGGGTTTTAACCACGGGAGATCTCCCCTGCTTTGGCTCAGCCCAGAGGTCTGGTGTTGCTGCCCCACCAGCCTGGGCACTGCATGGGTGGCGGGGAGCAGCTCAGCCAGCTCATCATGGCTCGTGGCTGCAGAGGAGAAGGGCACAGGGGGTCTCACCACCCTGGCTAGTGCCATCAACCCTGCCCCTGCCGGCATGAGGGGACAGCTCTGAGTTCCTGCTGACCTGGTCAGGACTGGAGTCCAAGACTCTCCAGCCTCTTGGAGAACATGAACTGAGTTGTCTGGTGTGTGGAGCATCCTCCTGGCCCAGCTCCCTCCACGATGGGCGGCACCACCCTGGGCACCAGCTCTGCCTCCATCCTCCATCTCCTCCCCAGAAGCCATGAAAAGATCAGGACCAAAGCCTGTCTCTGTGCCTGCGCCCTTGTGCCCAGCCCCTGTGGCACTCTGGGAGCCCTCCACGCTCTGCCACGCTTCCTGCCTTGTGGCAGGCCTGATCCTGCCATCCCTGCACGGTGTCGCTGCCAGAAATAAAGGCCTGAGCTCTGCAGTCACTCCCCAGCATCCGGGCTCTGCTCCCCAGTGGGTCAGGGCACGGAATGAGGGTGTGTGGGTGGTACCAGGGGGGCTCCATCCCCATGCTCAGCATCACCCCAGGGATGGCTCCCTGCACCCAGTGCCACCCTGGGATCACCACCCAAGGACCTGGGGGAGGATGGAGACACTACATCCCCTCCCTGTGTGCCCAGGATGGTGATGGGGGGCTTTGGGGGGAGGAACTACACTATTTCCCAGCGTGCAGCCCTGGGGTGAGGGGTCAGGCAGCTGCTGGGGGAGGATGCTCAGCTCGGGGGGTCAGCATTGGTTTGGGGAGGTGGCCACTGTCCTCCCTGGAGCTCATGGTGTGCTCGCCCAGCTCTCCACGCTGGCCACAGCTCCCACCTGCCTGGGAAGGTGTCTGCCCTCCCCACCTGCCCCAGGTGGCTCTGGGACACGCTTACCTGCACCAGGGCTGCAGTTCAAGGGCTGGCCCTGAGAACGTCCAGCTGGGACTGGCACTGTCCCAGCCCAGGGCTTCACGGCCACCTGGGAAAACAGTCCTGGGGACAGGGTGTCCTCCCACACCCCAGGCACTGCTGCCCATGCTGGGCATCCAGGTCTCCGTCCCAGTCCTGCAGTGCTCTCCCTCTTCAGCTCCACAGGCTGCAGTGAGAACTGACACAACTCATTACATCGATAGCCCGAGCACCTCAGGGTGCATTTCCACAGCACGTTCCCCTGTCCCCACTTGTGTGGGGCTAGGTTGGTGCCAGCCTTAGCCCTTCACTGCTGCCCGCAGCTGGCAGAAGGCAGCAGGGGGACCTTGTCCTGCCTGGCTCCAAGCCACACAGCTCCTGGCTGCTATAAAGCCGGTGACCCCGGGGCACAGGTGTGTCATACCAGGATGGCATTTCTGTGGGCAGTTGCCTGCCTGGCCCTTGCCAGCACCGCCTCAGGTAAGCACTGCCTGCAGGTGCAGGGAGGTCCTTGGGGTGCAGCAGGACCGGGACACCCTGGGGGTGGTGACAGAGCCACCCACACCAGCACAGGCAGCCCCTGGGCGCAAGCCCTGAGCTTTTGGGGTCACCCTCGTGCCCCTCTGCCTCTCCCACAGGCTGTGGGGTGCCTGCCGTCAGCCCCTCGGTGCAGTACAGCGAGAGGATCATCAACGGGCAGACCGCAGTGTCCGGTTCGTGGCCCTGGCAGGTGTCCCTGCAGGTACAGCACCATCCCGTGACCCGGGCAGGGACAGCGTCGGTGCCACCAGCACCATGGCAGCACAGCCCGGCGAGCTGGGCGCTGGGCCTGGGAGGTGGGCAGGCACCAAGGGGACCTGTGACACCTTCTGCCTGTCCCCAGCTCCAGCTCCTCCTCCCCCTTTCCCCCCCAGACCCGCTCAGGATCCCACTTCTGTGGTGGCTCCTTGATCAACGAGAACTGGGTCGTCACGGCTGCCCACTGCGAATTCAAGTGAGAGCGATGCCCAGCCAGCCCCTGCCGGTGCCACCCAGCTGGGCTCAGCACGGGGGACAGTCCCAAAGCCAGCACCCGAGGAACGGAGCAGCCCGGGGCTCCCTCCCTGGCTGTCCCCAGGGCAGCCCCTAGTGCTGCTCCCTCCCCGTCCCCCTGACTCCCTGCCCTCTTGCAGCCCCTACTCCCACGTCGTCGTCCTCGGGGAGCACGACCGCAGCTCCAGCGCAGAGTCCGTCCAAGTGAAGACGGTGGCCAAGGTGAGCGGGGCTGAGGTGGCCGCAGCCCTGGGACGGGGCTGGAGCTCCGTGCCACGCAGGGCAGGGATGGAGCGGTGTTTTTCGACAGGCCGTCACCAACCCCAGCTGGAACTCCAACACCCACAACAATGACATCGCCCTGCTGAAGCTCTCGTCCCCCGCCCAGCTGGGACCCCGCGTGGCCCCCGTCTGCCTGGCCCCCACCAACCTGGCTCTGCCCAGCAACCTCCAGTGCGTCACCACCGGCTGGGGACGCACCAGTGTCACCTGTACGTACACCGCAGCCCTGAGGAGGGCTGTGCACAGCCACTGTCCTTCCCAGGGGCTCTGCAGGGTCCGGGGGGGTGACACCTTGTGTGCACGTGGGGAGGGGAGTGTCGGGCAGGTGAGTAACTGGGTGTGGGCACACATGCATTGGTGCAAGCACGGGTGTGTGCAAACCCCAGGGGTGACTGCGTGGGCACAAGCTCGCCCTCGCTTGGGGCTGCCTGGGGAAGAAGGGGTACGCTGGCACAGAGGAGGAAGACACTTTGCATGGCAGCACCCACGTGTTTGGGAGCACCAGTGGGAGCGTGCCCTGCCGGAGCCCTGCCGACACCGGGGCGATCTAACGGTGCCTCTTTCCCCCAGCCCAAGCCTTGGCGGTGCGGCTGCAGCAGGTAACCCTGCCCCTCATCGCCCAGAGCCAGTGCACGCAGCACTGGGGCAACCGGATCACCAGCTCCATGCTCTGCGCTGGAGGGGCCGGCGCCTCCTCCTGCCACGTAAGGGGCCGGGCTCCCACTGCATTGCAGGGGACAGGCAGGGTCCCACACCAGGGACAGACTGGAGCTACCTGGCTGTACGCAGCAAGGCGGCCAGGGTGGCAGGGACCAGTTTGGAGCACGTGCCAGGAGCACTAAGCAGGAGGTGTGCTCTCCGCAGGGTGACTCTGGCGGACCTCTGGTATACCAGAACGGGGACGTCTGGACCTTGATTGGCATCGTCTCCTGGGGCAGCACCACCTGCAACGTCCGCACGCCAGCCGTCTACACCCGCGTGAGCCAGTTCCGAACCTGGATTGACCAGGTCGTTGCTCAGGGATAGAACTGGTGCCAGCGGATCCTTCGCTGGGCGCTGCTGCCGGCACGCGAGGGGCCGAGCTGGCAGGCAGGCACCCCGCTCTAATAAAGTGTCAGCATCTGCCCGTGCCAAGGGCTGCCTCTGGCTCCTTTCTTCTCACAACGCAGACCATGGGGGAAGGTGCACAGGGGAAGCTTGGGGCACCCTGTGTTCCTCTCCCAGCACCTCCCAGGGCTGGAGCTCAGTGCCCAGCTGGGACGCACTGGGGAGGTGCCAAGCCAGGACATGATGCACAGGCAGAGAGGGAGCAAGGCTGGCTGCAGCTCAAGGGCTGCTCAGGGAGCCTTCAAGCACACAGATCTACACCCCAGCACCAGCCCAGAGCCAGTGCAGCACTGAGGGTGAGTGAAGATACCTGCCATGGTCCTTCCCCTGGGCCAGGCACAAGGTCTCCAGTCAGTCCCACCAGGGAAGGGACCGTGGAGCTGCAGCTCACCAGGCTCAGCCCCAGCAAACACTTCTCAGCTTGTGATGGAGGGTGGGTGCTGGTGGGTGCACAGGGTCTCAAAAAGATCCCTGCCTGCAGCGTGAAGCCGTAACTGCTGCAGCAGCCTGGGAACAGAGAGCAGAAATGCCAACAGCAGCTCCAGCCCTTCAGGCAGGTGGGAGGGGGTGGCTGGGAACAGCACCTGCTTTGCACGCGTGGATTTGCCAGGTAAGGGAGGCTCAAGGCCAGCCCAAAGGAAAATTTGAAGCTGAAAGCAAAATTCGAGGCCAGGCAACAGGTTTACAGAGGGAAGCAGCATTTTCACCCAAACAAGCTCTTGAGACAACAGCAGGTGCAAAAAACATTAAGTCTTGTATTCACACATGGTCAGTGAGTTAAAACCTGGTTCCTGGCAGCTCCAAATAGAGCTGGTCACGAGGACAGGCTGGAGAGGAGCAGGATCAGGCTGTCCCAACACGAGGCGTGAGGTTGTTTATCAGCTACATAAAACCTTCACTGTGTGAATCACAGCACCCAAAATGTTGTGACCACTCTCATATCGTGCAGTCAGAGAGCAGGCGTGATGCTGCACAGACATACCCATGGGAAGGGTCACAGGGCATGAAGGGAGGGCCCAGAGAAACAGTCTGGCTCCTATGCTTGAGCTTAAAAAAACTCTAAAAGCTGCTCAGACATAGCCCAGGGCTGAGAAGTTTTACTTTGGTTGGATAAAACTTAGCTTCACTCTTTTTTTTAGCTTTAGTTAGCTTGTAAATGACCTTAAAGACAGTTGAATGTCAGAGATGTGGCGAGAGGCCACATGGGCAGGGGAAACTGGTGGCCACATGGAGCTTCAAACAGGAATTGATCAACTGCAGCACAACAAGTCCCTTGCTCTGTGCATTCAGGCCACTGTCATCCCTCCCACTGCTGGGACAGGGTCCCTTGCCCCCTCCCTTCCAGAAGGACACAGCTCCAAAGGGCTGTGCATTTTTCACTTGCTATTACTGGTTTTACCTTTCACCCATAAAAGCTGCTCAGAGTGCAACTGGAGAGATGCCAAGCTGCTGCAGGCAAACCAGGGTGTTTCTCTGGCCCCATTTGCCACCTTGCAGCAAAAGAAAAGTGAACAGAATGTCCCAAAGTGCCTGCTCAGCCTCAGAACCCTGCCTGCAGCAAGAGGCTGAGTGCCCCACTCACCCAGGGCATCCCTGTGGACATCCCAGCCCTGCACGAGGTCTCCCTCAGGCAGCTCCTGGCCTGGCAGCTGCATTAAAGAAACCAGCAAACCCCTTCAGAGGCACTTGAATACCTTCTTGCCCCAAGAACACGTTAGAGGGGTGAGCAGCTCCTGGCTTTCCCCACGTTCACTGACCATCCCCCACGCCCTCAGCAGTCAGCCCAGATCCACGAGCCAGAAGGAAGAGCAGAGCCACGAGGTACACAGAATACATTTACATGTTTAGCAGACCGAGTACACAAAATAAATAATTCTGTACACTCTAATTGTCATGTTACAGACTAATTACAATGCTTCAGACCTTATCCTACAAGGCAGTCCTTAGTGTAAAGATGGGACTCAAAAGGCAAGGCACAGAACTAGATGCTTCTCAAAACAGCTCCGTTCGGAGACAAACGGATGCAACCGGAGTCACTTCCAAACCGTTCCAACTCAGCACCGGAAATTTGGTGATCGAAAATAACAGCAAGTGCTGGAAGACCTCTGGTCCCTGGAGAGCTTCCCAGGAGGAGTCTTTCCGTAGTGAAAGGCAACAGGGAAATTCACAGCATCTGGGCATCCACAGAGGAGCTGCTCGCTCCCAACGCAGCTCTTCCCCATTCAGCAGACAAACACAGTGCAACCTGATCTGCAACAGCAGCTCGCCTGTCACACAGGGATCTACAGTGTCACCATGCAGGGGAGGACAGGGGGAGAAGGGAAAACTGTCATCGGGCAAGCAGAGCTCCCTCCACCACAGGGACAGCCAGGGGGGAAGGCACCAAGCTCCATGAGGCTGTTGTCACCGCCCATCTCTGCTGCTTCACATTGATTTTTTTTGCAGGCACTGCCTCCGGAGCACCCAGGAGCTGTGGTTTGAATCCAGGCTGGAAGAGGAGACTGCACAGTCAGAAAAAAAAGCACCAAAAACCTCCTGAGAGTGGTGTAGGCAGCCTGGGGCCGGGAACCCAGCACTGAGCTGCACAGGCACTTTGTGATATTTTCCAAGATGAAGCTGAGCTGGTGAGAGGCCGGGACACAACCACCCCCCCTGCAAATTCCAGGGCTCCCATTGCTGCCAGAGAACAGCTTGTGACTCCTCCAGAGGATGTGACCCCCCCCTTGCCCCCACAAAGCCAATCTCTGTGTTGCTTTGCATCACTTAAAAAACTAAATTAAGTCAAACAACGGAGATTTTGAGTCACCCTGCCTCAAACCCTCTGAATCTTTAGTGTCACCACTTAAACTAGGAATATGGCCCTGTACGGTCTAACAGGAGCTGGTAACAGCCACACACTAGTTGTCCTATGGTTGTACAAGATCACCTTGAGCTGAGCCTGCACTGCAGGGTCCTCAAAGGGAGCCTTCTCCTATGGGACAGGTGTTTTTATCCAGCTCCAGGACTCGCCCCTCGCTCCTGCAGAGCCAAATCCAGAGCTGCTGCCCAGTAGCTGAGTTAACCACGATTCCTATTTCAGTTTGTGCATCACATAAAAAGTTGACTATATTAGTACTCCAGACAAACAGGGCTGAGAAATGGAGCAGGGTATAAGAAAGAATGTAAATTACCAGAGCAGAAAATATCTGATCTAAAAGAAGAAAATATCCAAATTCCAAAGAGTTTGAGGGTTTATCGTTTCCAAACCAAATACATAACACAGGCCCTGTGCTGCAGCTGGTCTGCACACCCAAGCCAGCAGGTCAGAGCCCTTTTGTCTGGGCTTGCCCTCCTCACGGGGCTATAAAGCTGTCCCTCACACGTGGCTGCACGTCCCCAGGAACAACGCAGTGCAGGAACTGGCAGGAGTATCTGGATGCTATCACAATCTCAGTGTTAAACAGCACAGACTTCTCCTGGATTGAAGGAAGGGCGTTTCTACCACCACTGGGTTCACACGTTCATTTTTTTTTAGAAGCCTGAGAAGGGCGAGGTATAAATCAAACATGGCCAACTGCTGTTCTAGCAAAATGCACAGAAAAATACATTATGTACTTACAAACGTGGATGCAAAGCTTCACAAGTGTGTAGACTGCTTAATGTTATTTCTGGAAACCTTTTCACATCCTTCTGCAATAACCCTCAAAAAAAATAAACTAAAATCGAGGAATCCACAGGCCACATTCTTTGAAGCTGTAATTCTCTCCCCAGGAGAGCAGCCAAACTCCCAGGACAAACCAATGGGATTGCTTTACACAGTACAGCTAAGTTCCAAAAGACAAACCACCACAATTCCCTCTCCTCTGTGAAACTGCTTTTCCCTGAAACAGAAATTGCTGGGGAGGAACCCCCTGAGCTGCTCCCTCGTGTCTCACGATGGGACAAAGTCCCAAACCTACCGATTCCAGCTGCAGAATCTTTAGGCTTTGATTTCTCCTAGGAGGCTAAAGATGCCTCCTCAAGGTAGGGTGCTGGTGAGCATTTCCTTGAGATACTGGTGGGGGGACCACACACATCCCTTCCAGTGGGTGCACGTGGACTCACGCTCATCCTGCGTGGGCTAAAAATGCTGTTCTGGGGGATCAATATAGAAAATGGTGCCATGCTGAGAAAGCTGTTGAACACTTAGGACCCAGATTCCTCTTTGTAAGAGCATCTCCCCCAGGAACAGCGGGAAGGTAACCAGGGGAGGGCTGTACTTGGACAAGGACACACTACCATTTGCCACTAGGTGTCATTCCAGCCCCATTTTCATTGCAGGAACAAAGATACAGAAAACAAAAGCACTCTGAGATTTGCACCCCAGCTAATAGAACAACTGCTACTCAGCAATGGCCTGGAACACACAGTTTTTACCTGTGTTCTCCCAGTTAATTCAGTGCCAGAGGAAGTCCTCCAAAAACCACTTCCAGCCAAATGAAGAATCACCACTAAAAGCCAAAGGAGATAAAAAAAAAAATAATGAGAAGAGCAGAAAAAACATTTCAGAGAGATTTTAGCTTCTAAAATCCCCCAAACAAGGCACTCCTGGAAAGTGTGAACTCCTGAGACTTATGATAAACTGAGAGCTGAGATGCTTCTGTGGAATATAGACAAAGTCAGATGAGTGAGAGAATTCACAGTGAAGAGCTCTGTAGAGGAGAGACTGAAGGTACCTGAACTACTGCTCAAAATTACAGCACGTTGACTGCCCCCCCCCCCAGATCCAGCTGACAATGTGCCAAAATTGCAAGGATAAAAGCACCCAAGGAACTGTTCTTGAGCTGGACCTTGCAATGTGGCATTTGGACCATCACAGTATTCCAGACAGAGGGAAAACAGACAGATCACCAAGGACCCCAAGGCACATGTGGATGGAGCTCTGCTACACTCCCCTCTGCCCACACACGTTAGTGTCTGGGTATAGAGCTCCTGCAAGTACTGAATTTAGAAAAAAGAAGAGGGATTGAGTCAAGAGTGTTACAATCAAACGATGGAAGGAAAGCCCATAAAGATTTTTCCCACATTTACATTGATTTTTCCATGCAAACAAGAAAACATCATTGCATTTGTAAAGAGAATTAGAGTTCTTTTTCCAGAAAAGCCAAAGCCCCTTAATGGGATGGACTTGGTCCTCTTGGTGCCATTCCCCAGCAGGGTGATGCCTGAGGACCACACCTCCACACCACATAGAGGCAGGCTGCAGCTACCCACTGGTTCATGCATGTGAAGGATTCTCCCTTCTGCCAATTCTCCTCCTGGACACAGCACACCACCACAGAAAACTGACAGTGCCAGGAACCTATGTAGCAACATCCTGCTTCCCAAACCATATTCCAACCCAAATTTACCATGAATGACATTGCTCTGAACTTTTCCTAGTGAGAAACCAATGGCTGAAAAGAGCAATAAAGAAAAAATTGCCATGGATGAAAAGATTCTTGTACTGCTTTGTGAAGGTGGAGAAACGAGCTTGGTCAGACCAGAGCTCAACATCCTGACTGTCTCTCCATCTTCATTCTCCATCTCCATCATCTGCACAATGTCTGTGCATTTTGATGGTCTAGTGGTTAAAGGGTCTCAGGTTCTAGAGGTCTTGGCTCAGTTCATCAGTCTGACCTCACACAGGCAAAAAAAATATTTTAAGGATAAACATGCAGGATAATCTGGGGAGAGTCATGAAAGCACCCCGGAGGGAAAAGAGATCACAGTGCTTCAGTGTGATGCTCTGAACATGCAGAAGACTCTTAGGAGTGATGGCTCAAAACCACAAGCCCTCTGAGAAGAACAGCTTGTCTTGGAGTGGTTGCTTCTTTTCGAGAGCTGCCTGCAGTAACATGAGGGGCACTGAATTGTTTCTGAAGCAAAACGTGGCAAGCTGCCTGTTTGGTCAGGAATCACATCTAGTTTATAGTTCATGGTAACCAACCAGGGAAAACTATGTGAGAAACCAAAAGAAGCTGAAAAAAACCTTTGTTTTGGCAGTCCACAGAGCTGAAAAAAACCAATTTTTGGTAATTCTGTGGTATCTGTTAATGCTGATGGAAGGAAGCCTGCGTGTGACATGGCAGGATGGCCACTTGGAGAAAGGGCACACAAAGGACCCTCGGAGTTTTCAAAACACTATGCAAAACCATTGCACAGGATTTAGATTTCAGCCCTGCTACCCAGAGAGGCTGTCCTCAGGTTTCCTCCACTGCGTTTCCCACCACAAGCTTGGGCACACCGAGCTGCACTCACAGTGTTATGGCCCATCCCAGCTTTGGGGTGGGAAGCACATCCCTAGAAAATTTTCTTTTCAGCTTAGCAGAGAAAACTACGTCTTCTTCCACTGCTTTGCTGTTTGCTGAGCAAGAGGGGCTGCAGCCAGTCGAGTCAGAGCTCCCATTTAAAACCTTTTAAAACCTTGCTGACACTAAACCACAGCAGCACAGCCATCAATCCTGGGTGGAAAGGCCATGCTTGTGAGTCCCTGGAGCTTGCACAGCCTGCATCTCCAGCCCAGAGCTCAGCAGACACTTCCCAAACGCACAGCATGAAGCAAACCACACAGCTTCATAGGAAAAGTTTCAAAACCAGCATTCTCCTTCACCACAGGTCTTGTCTCTGCTGTCACAAGAGGCTGAATCCACCCTGAGACTGCACCATCAGCCTCACTTTGCTGCTCTAATGAGTTGGGAAGGTATCTCAGCAGGCTTGCACAAAGCTCAGCTCCACAGCACTCACCTACCCCAAGAGGTCCTTCACAAGACAACCCTATATCACACATCCAGCACAAGGAAACCTGAAAAGCAGCTTTTTCCTGTTGGAATCAAGTCACACCTAACAGCTCTAAGGAGTTCATCTCCAGGGCATTATCACTGCTGACACTCCAGGATCAGCCCTCCACATCCCCCGATGCTACGGAGCCACTTGTGGCCAACTCAACAGCTCCCACCATCACTGGGGCAGAACAGGCATCCAAAGCAGGGGGGCCCCATAAAACCTGCAGACAGGGAGTAATACCTGGAACCACTGAAGTTCTGGCGAAGTGACATGGTTGGTAAGGCTAGTCTGAAGGTCACAGATGTGACAGGGCCACATCACAGCAAGAAAAACAAACCCTGCATGGTAGGCACTGGTCTTCCACAAATAGAAGAAAGATAATTCAAGGGAGACAGCAAGGAAGCCCCCAAAACCTGCCTTGTCAAAGACAGCTCTCTGAGTACCACAAAGTTCCTGCAGGACAATGATCCTCTTCCCACCCCTCCCATCAGGGGTGCCCACCCAGTCTGGATCAAAGGAACCGGACTCCAGCTCCGAGCTCGCAGCACTTCAGCCTGGTTGCCAATTTGCACGGCAGCTCTCATACAGCTCGAGTGCACCCTTGACGTCACCAGGCAGATGGCAGCCCTTGGGGGAAGCCTCGTCACGGAGAACTGCTGTCTGGCATCTCCTCGGTGCCGTGGCAGGACGAGGAGCTGGTGGGCAGCACGCTGGTGAGTCAGAGCCATCCTGCCTCTACCTGCATGTGACTCAGACCAGCTTCACTGCAGCGGCACCACAGAGTCTGACTAAACCAGCTCCAAGTGTGTGTATAGAGAGTTTTTAAGTACACATACACACCTACATGTGTACATGCACACACACACACGTGCATGTACATACACATAAAGTGATTTCTTTTTTTTCCTCATATGCGAGTGAGAGAAACTTAATGCTCCAGAATTAATAAATAACTGAACAACCAAGCTCCTGGGCTACAGAAAGCTCTTCTCCCCACGTGTCTCCTTAATTTGTGTATTACTTGAGGCTCTGAGCCCACAAGGGCTCCCCCTTTTCCTGCGTGAGACCCCATGGCACCGCTCACAGGGTGGGATGGCCCCCACGAGATCACCTTTCCTCCGCACGGGGGGACACCTGGAGGGAGAGAGGGAGGGAGGAACCTGGATGTTCCTCACTGAGTGAGGGTGCAGCAAAGGGTGCTGCACACCTACACTGCAGAGAAGACATCTGGAAGGACAGCGGGCAGGTCTCAGCCCTGTGCTCAGCCGGTGTACTGCTGCTGGTAGCGCAGGTTGAGCTCCCGCAGCTCCCGCTCCCGCACCCGCCGCGACTTGTTGGACTTGGTGGAGCGGCTGGAGCGGGTGGACTGGGCGGACTTGGTGCTCTGGCAGCGGGAAGATGCCCTCTTGAGAAGGTTCTGTGAGATGGAACGGTGCAGGTTCTTCATGGAGGAAGAGGCTGCCATGCTGACCACCCACGGGTGCTTCAGGGCCTGAAGGGCTGTCATCCTGTCACTGGGGTCCACCGTGAGCAGACGGTCGATGAAATCCTTGGCCAGGTTGGACACACTGGGCCAGGGCTGAAACACAAACGAGATGGTTAGAGTGAAACAACCTGGCACAGCCTCATCGATCAGTTAATTCCTCCCATGCCCAAAAGGTGCTTCGGGGCATTCTGCTTCTCCCGTTCTCTCTTTTACCCTGAAATCTTCCAGGTTCTAACCAACAGCGTCTGCCCAAGGAGAATGGCACACAGTTACTTCAACAGACTCTTAGGGGGAGAGGGTGAATCAGTGGGAAGTGTCTACACGTACATAGGTGCCACGTGGATCCCTCCAGCAGCCGGGCTCAGGCACTCAGCCTGCCCCTGGATCCCCGTCTTCCCAGGCACCTCGAGCCTGCAGACACCTGCACACGCCTGTGCACACATGCAAGTGGTCTCAGTTAGCCCCCAGACTCAACCATCAGCAGCTGCTGGGACTTCCCTGGTCCCTCTGGTCACTAGATCCTCCTGTGGTCTCGTCCTTGTCCTTGTGACACTCACACACACGAATGTCTCCAGCTTCCAGGTCCCTTCTCCCCCTCATCCAGCTCCATCTTCAGCACAAGTCACACACTCAGTTTGCACACTCACACTTGAACCACAGACATGGGCTCCCAGACCCACATCCTGCTCCCAGTACTGGCCCCAGTACTCCCCCCTCACCTTCCAAAGCCACCCAGCTGTTACAAAGAGAACAGTGACTGTATCCCACTGAAGACCCTCCTCAGTCCAAGTGCTTTGCACTGATGAAGCCCACCGATTACAGCGTGAACACAAGCTGCACTGCCCACAGAGGAGGGATGCTGGCACCAGACCCCTAGTTCTCTTCCGACCCTCCATCTAGTGAGTGAGCACTGACCTCTGCATCAATCCTGAAGCCAAGACTAGGGAGGATTTTTTGCTGTGGTACTCGCTCTCACTCCCATGTGGAAATCTAGATGTTACTACTGGTCAGCCCTGGAACAGGCAACTCAGCCTGGCTGGAAACAACCCCATAAAACCTTCTAAACATGTTGGATATAAGGAGTTTTCAGGAACGCTTAGCAAGGCAAGAAGAAATAAATATTTTACAAAATACTAATTTTAATTTTAAAGAAACAAGCCCAAAATAATTAATTACTCCTATAATAAATCCCTCCTATATCCCCCAGTACACAGAAGTATGGCCACAACAACATCCAACACAACACCTACAGCCACACGTGCTGGAATTGTTTCACTTCTGACAAAATACCTTATTTGCACTAACATGAGAAGTGAGAACATTTCCTTTAGCATGAGGTGAAGGTCAGGCTGTGGACAGAGCTAGGAACAAAACTGTGGCAAAACAACCCACTGTAAGGGTGGGGTGGCAGAGGCAGCATGGCCAGGATTAAAAAGTAAAAAAAAAAAACAGAGTGTTGAATGGATGCAGGCAAGAGCAGGTTCCTGCAATCACTGAGTGCTGTGTGGGTCTCACCCTCCTGAAACCACCAATATTGAATACATGGTACATGGAGACCACAACCCAAGAGGCATTAAAAAAAGCCTGAGCAGATTCAGGCAATGAAGTGAAGATTTTGATACAATAATTAAGGTCGTGCACAAACACATATGGGTAACTGAGTGGAAACAGCACGTGTAGTAAAAAAAACCACAACAAAAGACTTCTATTTTGTGTCTTTCATTCCTCTCCTTTTGGTGAGGAAGAAAAGAACCCAATCATTTTAAAATTCAGGATCCACCATCTGTACAGTGAGATATAATGCCCCTTTCTTGTGCAAAAGGTCTAAAAAAAAAAGGTATGGCCTGATTTTTTTGAGCTCTGCAATGTATTGTTACCAAAAGTAACTTTCTAAAGACTCAAAGGCACCGGCAAGAGAACTAAATCCATGGGAGGATTTTGTAATGAAAGGCAGGATGGTCTGAGAGCTACAGCACTGCTCCCAGCCCTGCTCCAGGGACAGTCAGTGGCGTGGCCAGGAGAGAGGAATTCAAGCTCTGGGGAAGGAACCAACTACCAGGATGGTCAGGTATAGAAAGGCTTATAAAATAAGTGATGACTAAACCAGTCTGGCTTACCCAGCTTAGCTAAAGTGTCAATAACTAGGCAAGAGAAGAGAGTGAAAATGATATGAACTACTTGACATAAAGAAAATACAGTACATGAATAAAAACCAATAAATATTCCTGAAGATATTCAGGATAGAAATGGAAATACTTTGGGTCAGAGTGCTCAGGAGGGAAGCACAGCCTTCTCCCACGGACCAGACACCTCTTCTGGGCTTTGAAACCACATCCAAACTCCACCCCCCAAACAACAAAATCAGCTAACAAACACATTTCTTAAAATTCAAGCTTTTCTGTCTACTGCTTCCAAATATAATTAGCTTGTCATGACCTGCCTTAAATCACTTTTTCTTAGCTGATGAGAGGCATCCTGACAATGAAGGGTAAGAAAAAACCAGGCACTTGTTAGACTACGTGAATCTTTAATCAGAGACTTGTTAAAGTGTTCCTTTATAATGAGGATGAACAAAAGGTGCTTCCTTTGTGAAAAAACAGCGAAGGGAATCACACTGCAGGGTTTAGGCTTTATTGACACAGTCTCAGCTAATACCAGAGTTGTACTGTATGCCAACAGTTGTACTGACATCAACTGGTGTCAACACATCACCGTCCTTTTAACCTGGATCTCCAGGCACAGACAACCTTCACAGATCCAAACAGAACCCAGACACAAGAGGGTTTGCTCCCACTTTTATGAGGCTTGCCTTCCAGAACTTTTAAAAAGCTATTTCCTGTAGCTTTTTTTCAGACTCATTGAAGTTATGAGCTATTCATACTGTTAAACCCACAAATCCATCATGACCCCATTAACCTCCAGTCACTTCCCCTCCTAGCAGGCAGAGCTCACCCCGATCTGTTTCCTTCGCAGAGGACTCAATTTCCACTCTCCAAATAATGCTAATGAGATGTCAAAGCTAACGATATGTCTCACCAATTTACTGTTTTTAACTCAAAGTAATATTAAATACTGGTGACAACTCTACTCTCCTTGCAATAACTTTTTAAGAACTGTTTACTACCACCTTCATTACTGTTACCAGCAACTGAGATGACTGAGATACCTTGGAACAGTTTTGTCCCACTCAAATGGAGAAAATACATTCACATCACTCCAACTTTATTGTTTTTCCTGGGGTATTTCTTCCCATCTAACTTTTACCTTTCTGAATCTTGTCCCTCATGGAGATACAACCATGCCAGGATCTCCATCTCTTTCTCACCTAAATCCAAAGAGATGCAAGAGATGCACTCAAATGAAAAATACCTGAGGATACAACAATATTTTTCTTGGAAATCCATCTTTGGGATGTGCAGGGAAGCATTATTTCCTCTTGCAGATGTTAGTAACTGCACAGATATGGAACTTGAGGCAACCTGAGAGCTACTGTGCTGTTCAGATGCAATCAAACTCCAACTGATGGCTGAGACACAGAGCAGGAGATTCTGGAGGGTGCAACGAGCCTCTAAACACCAGGAGCAACATTACTGCAATCATTTCAAGTAATACCATAAGATGGCAAATATGATAATTTAGACTTTGAAGAAATCCATTAAGAACATCAGTCTGAAGACCTAGAAACTGTGAATACATAACCAGCCTAAGCCTTAAGAGATCTGTGCATTGCAGCAGCCTAGTTTAATGAAACCTAAAGAAGAATAAACTCCAAACAAACCCAAATTGGATTTCTCATTATTCCAATTACACTAGTTTCACCACAAATGTTGAATACGGAGTACTTGCAATTAGATTTTTCTTCTGGTCAGCAAACACAAATCAGTTTATTGATCTGTTTACACAACTGGAGGTTTCAGTTGCTGCACCATACACATCTTTGGGTTTATTTCACTGAAGCCTTTTCTGTAAGAATGGGTAAGGCTATATCCTACTGAAGCACTGAATGAATTTAGCAATTTTCAACCCCAGTTCCTAGAGAAAGGTATCCACTCTCCAGAAACCTTGCATCAGTTGGCAAAACAGCAGGTTTAACTTCACAAAAGCCCAGGAAACCTCCTGATGAACACTGCAAGGCAGCAGCAGGAGTTTGTGTAAGAGCTGAGGAAGGCTGACACTGGTCTGTTTGGGGAATACCAAGAAGGACACGAGGGCAGGACACGAAGTGCACTCACACAACAGGACTGAAGTGATCTAGAGGAGATTCTGTCCTTCTGCTTCTCTGAGGAGAATGGGTTGGAAGCAAAATGCTCCCATCTGGTGACCATGAAACATTGCACCAGCTAAACCCCACCAGCCAGCCTTGCCTTTAATCTCACTGCTGCAATGATAATTTCCTCTCTTCTGTGGCACAAAAAGGCCTCAAAAATGAAGTTACCAATACTTGTTCACCTCACACCTCTCTTCTCTATGATCAAATGTAATGGAGTGTGAGTAGAACTTCTCTGCCATTCCCTGTTAGACTGTGTTCCTCCAGAAGGGAAAGGTACTACAGTAGTTCTGGTGTCTTTCTACATCTATTAAAAAAAGGCAGAATACCCCTATTCTGAGCAGAACCTCAGCAGTACTCGCCAAATGCCAGCAGAGACCTCCTACAGGTGACCAGCTTTTCAAACTACTGCAACCAAGTCCTCTATCTGGGTTAGCTGGTGCAGCATCCATTTCACCAACCTCATTTCTCATGAAGCTAACACTGGACACAGACTAGTTTAAAGCTGGGGACTGCTGGCCCTCAGTGCTGGAGGGCTGAACATCATCTGGAGAGTAATGTAGAACTCCAGAATTTAGCAGAGTGGCTAAAAACATGATCCAGCAGAATTAAAAAAATTAAAATGAGGGGAGCAGAAGAGCTGTGTAAATCTGAATAGCTCACCCTAATGGAGAAATAGTGAGTAAAGCATGAAGGAGGATGTCTTGCCATCATTTTGCTCTCCTTTATCTAACTGTGAAGAAGTACTGGTGAAGACTTACCAGCTCATATCTGCAGAACAACAGCTCTAAGGTGCTCTACCCTCTGTTCACCAGGCAGGAGCTGGACTGCCAGGCTTCTGAGATCGGAGGAGATGAGATGCAGGAAAGCCTAGTACTACTGTAAGCTGTAAAGGATCCTTAAATTAAAACCAAACCAAACCCCACCAAAACCACATCCTGCCTACTAACTAGCACAAACCTTCAGGCATGCAGCGATCCCTACGAGGCAGGAAAGACTGCAGAGCTTTCTCTAGTGACTGGGAGAATATTTGAAACAGAAGAACAGCAGTTAGTAACTCATGACCTTTGAGATGACCAGGGCAGTCATCCATCCCTCGCTTCCACCTTTTGTGCAGAGTTAACCTTTTGGATTCAGTTGTTGAATAGGATAAGAAGCCTCTCACGAAGAGGGGAAGGAAGGTGGGCTGTAAAGATGTATATGGACATCATATACCTAAGAACTACAGTTACTGGCAAAATTCCCTTCTCATCAGAGTGTCTGTCCCCTTGCATCCAGGCCCAGGCGACACATTTCAGCACTCTGCACCTTCACAGATAACCTAGAAGAGGACCACAGGGTCACTCAGGTGGCACAGGGTCACTCTGAGGCTCCAACTCCTCAGTCTCATCACGCTTTCACTGCCCAGTGAAACCACGAATGAAGTCTGAGATGGCAACCAAGCAAACATTAAACAGACCCATTTCTTACAGGTGACCTGCCTGAGCCTGACTACAGTGTTCTCCAAGCTAACAGCAACTCCTCCCTGGCTGTCCAAGAGGTCTCCTCGACTCCACGGGCGCAGCACTTGATGCACAAGCCTACGCCTACACAGACACACACAGACACACACACACAGAGACACTGAAGCTCCTGGTATTTCCCCTAGAGACACAAAGCTCAGAGGGATCCTGCGGTTAGTCCTGTGCAAACAAAAGAAGAATCAGCCATCTGGCTTCCAGGCTTTGCTTTTAGTCTTGACAGTACCCACTGAAGGAAAAATACATATTGATTTCCCAATTCCTACCCATGTTAGGTGTTGTTTTCAGAACTGCCATGAGCTTTAAAGATGATGTTATCAGGAAGGTGAGGGACACCCAGGGCTGCAAAGGCTCGAGTCTCCCTTGCCAGTCAGTCTTAATAAAAACAGAAACACGAAGCATGTTATCACAGCTGCAAAAGATCACTCTTAGGTCAAAAAGACTGTCTCCCAGTCCCACTGATTCCTAGGACGAGTCTGATCGAGCGCTGGAGAAGCCTCAAAGCACCAGGGAGGCTGAGAAGCCCTACAGCAGCACCTACAGAAAACCAGCAGATAAAGTTTTATAAGACAAAACAGATTCATTGGGAACGAGCCTGTTGCAACAGACAGACACGTACACTTGGTCAGAGGGACTGCCTTCATGCCGTGCCTTTATCACTTAACAGCAGCACCCCGCGCTGTGGAAGATGAGCACTGCTGTTCACTCCCATTTTGGTGCTGCACCCTCCATCATGCCAGCAACCAAAGCAAGCCGAATCAGGGAGCTTCTGTTAAATTGTTCTGCTGGGGTTTCTGGCCACTGTTGCTTGGCATGATTCACCAGATGGCTGCAGAAGCAGCTACATCAGCCCATGTGAGCAACTGGCACAGAGTCCAGAATTAGCAGTACTTCAACCAAGTACGAAACCTGTGCCACAGTCTGTCTTACAGCCCTGATGACAATGGGAGAAACTCCCACAGTGGAGACTTGTAGCTCTGGCCCCTCAGGAATGACAGCTGCTACTTCCAAGGTGCATGAGCATTTCATACAAAAGCATCTCCCGAACTTCTGAGCTGTGTAAAACACGGGGCACATCGCTGATCTGCAACCTCAGCCCTGCTGGAGGTTAATAAACTTGGGGGAAAGCAGACTTGTTTACAATGCCTTAAAGAGCTCTCAAGTGTGCTATGTTTTATTCAGACTCAGGTTCTGAGTCTGGAGGAGGAGGAAAAGCAAGAGATCCTCCTATGAGGGTCACTTAAGCTAGGTGATTGCGTGCAGTCCTACACCCTCTGTGATTAAACCCCATCACCACCCCTGCTTGCTATTCACATCAGCATAAAAGCTATGGAGGCGCCGTCCCCGCCGGCGTGCGGGGAACAAACACCACGTTGTTCTCTGGTCTGAACAACCAGCCCACCTCCTCCACTCACAGCTGAAGCGAGCACAAACCTGGCATCCGCCGCAGAGAGCTCCCAACACCCACGTCTGACATAAAACCCTGACCTGTGTGACCACCGTGAGCCTTCTCGCCTAACTGCGCTAAATGTAGGTGGGGGTGGGAGCCAGCACCCTGCAGGCAGAGCAGCTTTTGGGGCTGATTTTAGAGATCAGAGCAGAGGCCCTGAGTTTTACTCTGCCTGAGATGGGAGCGCACACTGCTGTCAGTCACCAAAACCTGCACTGCAAACAGGCTAATGAGACAACTGTTTTATGCTGGCTTTTTACTTGTTTTTAGCCTAAAATACACGGCAAAGATATTTCTGATTCATTTTTCCATGGGGCACTAGTTCTTTAAAATATTTCTATTATATTCTGGTTTCTAAGTTACTTCCCCCCCAAGTCTTGTTTTAAAATCAGATTTCCCAAGTCCACAGATTTGAGCAGTGCATCCCCCCCAGCCACAAGCTCGTACCCCTCCAATATCACTCTTCAAGAGGTTGCACAGACCTCCCCTGACCTGGGCAAGCAAAATTTTTTAATATAAAGGAGTTTGTTCTGGATGTTAACTACATGCATCATGACAAGCCTTTCTTGCAGTGCAGAATGTGGGATGCAAGGCTTGCAGCACCTGTGTTCCACCCTACAGACACACCTGGCCATACCACAGCTCAGAACTGCCTACGTGTCCCTATATACATCTCCACCCTGTCTTGGCCAGCTACTGCTGTTTGCAATCCATTGAAAACATCTGGACCATTAAAAACCATTAACAAGAAAATCAACAGGGATGGCACCCAGGTATCACAAATATGAACAGCCAAGGCATTTTTTCACAACAATGACTCAATCTAACATGTATGTATGGTGCTGGAGACAGGGCACATCTCTCCATCTTCTATCATTTGACAGAGTAGCTGCATTTTAAAATTTGGATGTCTTTGATGGCAGACAAGTGACATGCAGCTAGTTTTTAAAAATAAATTAATTGAAGGTCCCTAGGTATTCTCTGCCTTGCACGTATGAGGGTCTACCAGAAAGCTGGAGAGGGACTTTTGACAAGAGCATGTAGTGATAGGATGAGGGGCAATGGCTTTAAACTGAAAGAGGAGAGATCTAGATTAGACAGTAAGAAGAAATTCTTTCCTGTGAGGGTGGTGAGACACTGGCCCAGGTTGCCCAGAGAAGCTGTGGCTGTCCCCTCCCTGGCAGTGTTCCAGGCCAGGTTGGATGGGGCTTGGAGCAACCTGGTCTGGTGGGAGGTGTCCCTGCCCATGGCAGGGGGGTTGGGATGAGATGATCTTTAAGGTCCATTCCAATCCAAACCATCCTGTGATCTTTTACACATTCATGCCAACTTAGTAGTTTTGCCTAATTTAGGTTTCCTGCATGACTTCAGAAAAGGAAAAGCATCAACCCCAAAGGAGCACGTTGGGTACAGCAACTGTGAGACATCACGTGGTGAACCAGCCTAGGACTGCACCGGGGCTCCAGGAACGACAGGCTGGCGCAGCCCCAGGCATCGTTCAGTGCCTCAGCAGTTGCAAAGAGGTGATCAAAACCAACCCGTTCAAAAGAGCTGGAACAAAAAGTTTCCAGTGAAAAGATGTAATGGCCTAAAGTCTGCACAGGATGGATTCCCAAGCGTTCAGCATTAATTTGTTGATGTGGGGAGAAGGAATAAAGGAAGGATGAAAGAGGAAAATACAACTGCCCTTTAATAATCCAGAGCATTATAAGTACACTGAGCCATCTGGTGCTGTGAACTTCTATAACCCAGCTTTTCAAATGGAAATAGCCAGCCCATCTTCCATCTACAAGCACCAAGTATTCAGCTAGAATCACACAGTAAAATTACAGCAGCTACAAAAACAACACACACAGAGTTTTTCTCCACAGCCAGGGATGGCTCTTCTCACTGCAATGCCTAGGGACATAACTGGCATGTTAAAATGGGGTAACACCACATTTTAGCTTGGATCGCTTCACAGCCAGCTCTTAAAAACGTGTCAGGAAGTTACAGTTAGACACAGGGGACTTTAACCACTACCTTGGCTCAGCAATTTTATACTGAGAAAGCTCAGGGTCAAGAGACATGGCCTCGGGAGAATACAGGTGAAAAGATGAGATCACCAAGTACAAACTGCTGGAGATCATCACCAGAAAGGTGAGTAGGGGAAAGAGCCAGAAACTTCCAAAATTACAGCTACAGCACCAGTTCACACCAGTATTTGCAGTGACTCAACTGGGAATTACCTTTCCCAATCTGTTCATAACACCTGGGTATCCTGACATCTTCAGTGCTTTTATTCTTAAAAGGAAAACTCAAATTTGATCTGAATGATGTTCCCCCATTATGAATTATTCTGTTAAAAAAATATATTGGCTGAAAACTAGAACTGAAGCTAATACACACTTCTACATACCAATTCAGAGTGACAGCTTAACTAAGAAATAGTAGGCCCTGATAGGGAGGAAAAATCTTCCCCAGGAAGGAAGAATATCTTTTATCACAACGACTGGTGCAGCAGGGGAATGAACAGATAAGCTTATAACCTTCTGCATACACACACATCCCCCCCTGCGGGCTTCAGGCTGTGCTGCACAAGCCCTGGGTGCTTACAAAAGAATGAACATGGGGGAGCAAATCCTAAGACAGTTTTAGCTGCTAGTCCAACCATGCCTTGCTCCCCGGCTGGCACCAGCTCTCCTCTGCTGCTCGGGACAGCACGAAGCACCTTTACCCTCCTGGAGCCCAAGCACAGCAATGCAGGTGAGGAGCTGTGCTGAAACATCAGCAGTGCTCAGGCTCCAGCAGAAGAACAGCACCAGCCCCGCTGCCCAGCTTGACTTTCCTTTCTTCATCTTTCAGTTTTAATGAGAACCCAAGCCAGGCGTGGGTCTGAGGAGGTGAAATGCCCATTCTTCTGTACGAGCATTTCTGAAAAGCCCAGGTTTAAGTATCGAGGTCACCAAGAAATCTTGAAGCTTGTAAAGCTAAAAGCAAATGAAAAACACATCCGGATGACTAAGGGGAAAGAGACAAGAAACCATAACGCAGGCATTCCTATCAGCATCTAATGTAGCAGCGTATATCTGAGTCATCCCAGGTAGAATGAGAAACCTTTCTTACCCCCCCTGAGATCAGACTGAATGAATCCCTTAGAAATTACCCTTCAAACACAGACAATGGTAGGAAACAGGCAAATACTTTCCTTCTCAGCCAGCTCAATTCTACTTTTTGTTAGCCACGAAATCAGCTCTACAGTTAATCACTCCAAGTGCCTGAAATGCTGGGTGCATTTGATGCGTGGTGTGCTGATGGAAGTTCACGAGCTCTAGACACACAGCCAGGCACCAGGCACTACACCAGCAGTTAGGTGTAGGCTGCATTAACAGCAGGTATCTCTTATAACCACCACCAGGATGTTCTGCCTCTCCTCGACTTGTCCACGGTGCTCCCATTTCACCAATCAACACTAATCTAGTGTATTAGTAAAAGCTCAGTTTTCAGGAAAATCCATAAAAACATCTACTTAAATAACAAATGTGTTGGAACACACTCCTGGGATTTCTACCCTGGCACTCGCTGGGGGCAGCAGGAGGGCGAAGCTGCAGGGTGGTGAGAACAGAGAGAGGAGAAGAGGCAGTCCTGAGGCTCATGCTCGAAAACAGGGAGCTCAGACACTGGCTTGAGCCACCCCTTCCACCTCAAAACAACTAACCCAGTTCCTTTGTGTCTGCCAGCCTGAAAGCTTCAATTGCAATCTTGTCAGATTTAGGGATTGCAGGGATTAGGTAAAGAGACTACCAAGGAAAACTCTGGGTTTAGGAAGCATCTTTTTAGCCATCCAGCTCAGCACCAACAGAAGCTCCCCAAAACAGTTTTTTGCAGCTGAAAAGAGATTTGAAGCATTTGAAATCAAATTCTTGACTTCCTACCTATGCCACATACACTGGTTAACTCCTCCTTTGTCTCATCCCAGGGCAGGAGCATACTGCAGCTGCCAGGGAAGTCCCAAATTCTGGTCAGAGGAAATCTGAGCTAACTTTCACCAGCAGATTGTTCAAAATATATCAGGTCCAACTGCCTCTCTCTAAGGCACAGTCAACTTCAGGCCACTAAATGACTTGCAACAAGGTCTGTGTTCACAGCCCTTCTTTGCAGGGCTCAGTTTAGATTAAGTAAAACTGTCTCTTAACCTGCAGCAGGGACAGCAGCTGGAACTACAGCCGGGTGCCAGCTCTTCAAACCCTCAAAACCTGGTGCTCAGTCTGGGGGCTCAGATGGGAGCTGGGAAAATGCTGTCATTTTCTCCTGAGTGCAACATATTTACAGCACCCACCTGAAGCCTCACTTTAAAATTGTTTTACAGCTGCTGGGCAGGGCTCCCTGTGCCTCTAGAGTTGCACTGCTCTTCTAGTTTTGTATTTCCACACCATCTTCTAGAGCCACAGCACCCTCACTCAGGCCTTCAGCAGACTGGGTCTAGCAAATCCAGCTGAAGCAGTTTGAGACGTTACCCCCAACCACTCACCTCACGACTTGTTGTGATAAACTCCCACGTGTCTCACAGCAATGACAGAACAAGAGGAGCACTTACACCCTGCTCAAGGGTTGCACCTAGCTCAAACCCATCTCCAGGAGCAGCTGAACTTCAAGCTCTGCCCAGAAGCGCAGCTCTCACCCCATGGTGATGATCTCCAGCAAAGAGGAGGAGAGCTGTTGTGTTCAGAACAGGCCAGGCCTGCAGAGCTGGAGGAAGCAGTTACTCTTTCTCCCTCCCACAGTCTTGTGGGAAGCTCAACTTTTCTACTACATCCACTGGTGGAAGTACCAGGTGGCTGCAAGGTGTCAGCAGTCCTCCCACATCCTCACTGCAACGTAGCCCATTTACCAGCCCAGTGAAACACTGGATTCAGATGAGCTGGCAAGGTCAAGCATAAACCATCCTCCCAGCAGGTAGGAGTTTGGTTTCTTGCAGATCACAGCTCTTTCCACTGCAGAATTAACATATTCTCACTCACTGAACCTGGGTCCTTAGCAAGCAAGCATTCAGCAGCATGGCTTGCCACTCAAAAATATACCTCCATAAGGTATCAGACAAACACCACATGTGAGCCACAGGCAGAAAGCAAAGGATTAAATCAGCCAAAGGCAAGAGAGGAAACTGCCCAGCCTAGTTTTAGGGACAGTGCTAGGGACAAGGGGCAGTGAATGAAATTACTGGGAAAAGGCACAATCCTCCTCTCCACGGAGATCCACTTCCTCCTTTCTTTGTTTCAGGGGCTTTGAGGCATAGACAGAGTTTCCTGCCCGGTCTCCCTCTGCTCAACACACCAAAATAAACAGCGACACAAACAAGTCACCACAGTGAAGCATGTGGTGTCTCCACCTCCTCGTTTCAATAGATGCTTCCAGCCACAGAATCTGCAAACCCCACCTCAGGGAAAGCCCAGCCAACTCACGGGGCACCAACTGGGAACATTCACTGACATGATGATGGCTGTGCGAAATATAAACTCTTAAAGGGGTGTTGCAGAGTGGAGCTGTATGGAAATGGAAGATACATGCAGAGAAAGATGACCCCTCTCCTCACTTCCCCTGCCCTAGGGTTTGGAGTTACCTTCCCAACTAAGAGTTGTAACATAAGCTGAAGTACACAGTAAAAAGGCAAAAGGAGTGATTTTGAGAAAGGTCCTTGTGACACACCAATTCCATCAGAGGATACGACCTTCAAAACAACCCTGGTAAGCAGCCAAGGCAAAGGGGAACTGATTTTTAAATTAAGACATAGGTTCCAAAGCCCTTTTACTGAAAAAGGTGTTTCTTTACCTGTAAATAAAGCATTTTCCAATACAGCACACTAAATTTTTGCAGGAGCGCAGTTGCTGATATGTGCAGGAGGTTGGAAGGTTTTCCACATTTTCATTGAGCTTCTTGCCTAAGATGTCCAGTTCTGGAGCAGGAGAGAACTGAACAAACACTTCAGCTCTCAGTTACGCACAGAGCAATGCAAATCCACCTATACCCACACTCACTGAGCAGGTGCATTAAAAGAAAAGAAAGAGTAGAAGCCAAGAGAAGTGCATTTAGCCAGCTGACCTCAGTGTTTTGTGCTGGAGAAGCACACATTCATCCTGTTCAAGTGTCTCAGCTCTTCAGAGAGGAGCATAGTGCCCTTCTCAGCAGAGAGCCATCTGACTACATCCCACCAACACTCATCCTGCTCTACTTAAAAATCACTGTGTTCTCGCAGCTGCATGAAATGCAAAAGCACATTCCTCTGTAAACTGATTTTTTCCTTTTTCCAGGCAAAAGGCACCACAATTTATATAAAAATTCTTCCTTACGTGGAGAAAAAAAAAATCTTTAATTTTTAGAAAAAAATGCATGCATTTCTCCAACAACTGGACCATTGTAAAACACTTCTCCCACCTAATGGGGGTGTCCTGGTTCCCCAGGCCCAGCCATGCAGGCAGCCATGAGCAGCCCCCAGTCAGCTGAGAGTTCCACTCAAGGCACTGACTCACAGGGGTATCCCACACCACCTCATCATGCTCATGATAAAAGGAGGGAGCTCAGTGAGGGTGGGGTTCCTCTTCCTGGGCCTCCTCCCTTGTGGTCTTTCCCCCTTTCAAGGCTGTTGCTACCCTCAAACAGATTTAATTAGCATATAATAATACAGCTATAGTTACAAACTGCAGGAAAAAACTTGGACAAATTTCTGGGGCAAACAAAGCAGATCTGCATGTGTGAGAACAAAGCAAGGAATGTACTTGTCAAGGCAGGAGAAAGGGATGCTGCAAAGGTTCAAACTTTGAATGAGAGCCTGGCTGAAGGGTTTGCTCTTTAGATAGAGAGAAAAGGCCAGTTTTTAAATGAAGAATGAGCAAGCCTAAAAATCAGACTAACAAAAAGGAGACACAAGTTTTCTTAGGTGTTGTGGGTTTCTGGTGAATGCATATCCCAGATTACAGTCATAGTGTGAGCCCTCTACATGGAGTGACACAGAAAAAGAATGATTTTGAATGGGGCCCTGAGCTACAACAGGCCTTTGAACCAATTAAGCAGGAAATTGTCCATGCAGTAGCCCTTGGGCCAGTCTGGATGGGTAACGATGTTAGGAACATCCTCTACACTGCAGCCGGGGAGAATGGCCCTACCTGGAGCCTCTGGCAGAAGGCACCAGGGGAAACTCAAGGTCAGCCCTTAGGGTTTTGGAGCTGGGGACACAGAGGCCTTCTACACTCCCACTGAGAAAGAAATACTGGCAGTGTATGAAGGAGTTCAAGCCGCTTCAGAAGCAGTTGGCACTGAAGCCCAGCTCCTCCTGGCACCAGAACTGCCAGTGCTGAACTGGGTGTTTAGAGGGAAGACTCCACCCACCCACCACACAACTGATGGGATGTGGAGTCAGTGGGGTGCACTGATCACTGAGCGGGCTGGAACAGGAAATCCCAACCGCCCGGGTGTCCTGGGAGTGATCATGGACTGGCCAGAAGGCAAAGATTTTGGGGTGCCACCAGGAGAAAAGGTGCTGCATGCTGAAGAGGGCCCCCCATACAGCGACCTACCAGAATATGAGAAGCTGCATGCTTTGTTCACTGATGGAGTCGGGCCAATGGAGAACATCCAAACAACCAGCAGGGGGATCGGGCTGCACAGGTAAAAATATCTCCAGGGGACCTGGACTGGCAACGCAGGGGTGAATTGTTCTGAGCTCGATGGGCCCATGGTACATCAGGCCATCAAGGCAGGGATGTGACATGTAAATGGGCTCGTGACCGAGGGGTGGACTTAACCATGGACACCATTGCACAAGTCACCCACGAGTGTGAGAGGTGCCACAATTAAACAAGGCAAAGGGATCAGACCCCAGAGGTGTGGAGGGCGCTGGCTGCAATACAAACACGGTGAGGCCTGGCAGACTGACTGCATCTCACTGCCACCAACACGCCACGCCACGCGCTGTGTGCTCACCATGGTGGAAGCCACCACTGGATGGCTGGAAACATCTGCTGTGCCCCATGCCACTGCTTGTGACACTGCTCTGGGTCTTGAAAAGCAAATATTGTGGTGCCATGGAACCCCAGAAAGGATCGAGTTGGACAATGGAACCCATTTCTGAAACAGCCTGAGAGACACCTGGGCTAAGGAGCACGGGGTGGAATGGATGTACCACATCCCTGACCATCCACCCGCTGCTGGCAACGTCGAGCGATGCAATGGGCTGCTGAAGACCACACTCAAAGCAATGGGTGATGGGACACTGAAAAACTGGGACCAACATCTAGCCAGAGCTGCTCAGTTCATACCAGGGGGTCTGTCAGTCGAGCTGGCCCTGCTCAGTCAGAGCTCCTCCACCCTGTGGAAGGAGACAAAGTCCCAGTGGTGCACGTGAGAAATATGTTGGGGAAAACAGTCTGGGTTACTCCTGCCTCGAGCCAAGGCAAACCCACTGGTGGGGTTTGCTCAAGGACCCGGGTGCACGTGGTGGATAGTGCAGGAGGATGGAGAAGTGAAGTGCATTCCACAAGGAGATCTGATTCTGGGTGAGAACAGGCAGTAATTGGAACTGTGGGATGTTAACTGTCATATGATGCTGCCTGTTAATACTTCTCCAGCTTAAGAAGCAGAACTGCCCAGATCAATGAAGAACGAACCTCAGCACCCAGTGACTTCCCCAAATCCAGCATCCTCACCACGCATTGTTATGGACTGAACAACACATCCCAGATTAGAGCTCCAGAGGAACACTGCACCATTTCGACCCACCCTAAAGGACTATGGTGACATGAACCCACGGCCATGGAAGAAAATGACTGATACTACTGCTGTTCTCATTTCTCAGTATTTACAGAAACTTGGGTATGATGTAGATGGCATGGGATAAGGGGTGGAATGGGGTCCTGGTTCCCCAGGCCCAGCCCCATGGCCCAGCCATGCAGGCAGCCATGAGCAGCCCCCAGTCAGTGAGAGTTCCACTCAAGGCACTGACTCACAGGGGTATCCCACACCTCCTCATCTGCTCATCATCAAAGGAGGGAGCTCACTGAGGGTGGGATTCCTCCTCTCCCTGGGGCTCTTCCCTTGTGGTCTTCTGCTCCTGCTGTCAACATCAAGGGCTGAGTAGAACCTTCTATACTTTATGTTGGTTGTTGTATCAGTTTTGTTATTCCATTAAATCTGTTTCTACTTCAGCTCACGGGCCTTCTGCCTCTTTTCCCTCATTCTCCTCAACTGGGGACAGAGCATCGGGTGGTAGAATAACCGCTACAGTTTAGCCCTGAGGCTAAACACAGACAGTGGCTCACAGGAAAAAAATAGAGCAGCTGTCCTTCTTCACCCAAAGAAGCTAAAATGCATCGCAGAGACTTGCATGATCATGCAAATAAGCCCTGCAAATGTGTTTTCAGACCTTGCCTTCAGCTGCCCTGTGCCTGCTGTCCCTGTGATGCTACATTTCATCAGCTTGGGACACTCAAACTTCAGAGAGAAGACTGAAAAATTGGCTACCCTGCTGGTTTGAAATCTATTCTCTCTCTTCTGGCAGGAAGATCAGAGGCCAAGGTAATGACCACATCTTACAAAAGCCTCTCACAGTCTAAAGACCCACTGGCACAGTCAGGGCGGGCAACACCATGGGTCAGTGTGACCAGCTGGGGTCCCACAGCCTCTTGTGGATACATGACTTTATTTTTTTTGATACAGAAGACAGAGGACCAATGGGAACATTAGAGGGCAGTGGTGCTTCTCTGTTCCTGGCAATTCTTTTAATCTGCTTTGACCATTTTCCAGAAGACACAGTCCAGCCCAAATTCAGGGAAGCCAGGCTGCCTTACTGCCCATCTTAAACAGGAGATGTACTAGGAAGAAAGCCCCCAAGTGAGAGTTTTCCCCCTTTCAAGGCTGTTGCTACCCTCAAACAGATTTAATTAGCATATAATAATACAGCTATAGTTACAAACTGCAGGAAAAATCTTGGACAAATTTCTGGGGCAAACAAAGCAGATCTGCATGTGTGAGAACAGAGCAAGGAATGTACTGGTCAAGGCAGGAGAAAGGGATGCTGCAAAGGTTCAAACTTTGAATGAGAGCCTGGCTGAAGCGTTTGCTCTTTAGATAGAGAGAAAAGGACAGTTTTTAAATAAAGAGTGAGCCAGCCTAAAAACCAGACTTTGGTGAAGACCCACAGGAATTCTCGGTTTGAAGGCAATGTGTTTCTAAACGTGTCCCCACGTGAAGGGCACTCACGTTTCGTAAACTAAAGAAAGGGTTATATTGCACGTGAAGTCAGTGGGGAAAGGCATCACATGCTCATGGCATCAGAAAGAACCACTTAAACACTCAGACATGGGGTTACAGCAGCCAGCCCCAAAACTGCTGTCAGCCTTGCCTATCTGACAGCAGAAGCAATAAGGGAAGTGTATAATGTATCAAGACAGACTCATTTCTCCCAAGGCAAAAAATACCCACCACAAAACAAAACAAAAAAACCCCACCAAATCAATTCTGCAGAACAAAAGGAAGTTAAACCAGTTGTATCACCTGCAACATGCACTTTTTATTACTACTCAGTCTGTATGCCTTGCTTGTTTTTCACCCACTTACAGTGGAACTCTAGCACAGGTCATAATTAAAGAGTTCAACAACCTTTCCATTGAATAGATGTTTACACTCCTCATTTTTACATGTCTAGCCTTTTCAAAGGAGAATTATACAGCAAGTAAAATTAGCCCGTGGGAGTTGATAAGCCTTGGGATTGATTTCCAATTCTCAAACTCAGTTGAAGCAACGCTGCCACCAAATCTCAAGCCAAAACTGCAGGAGATGTGTGGTACCTGCTCCATCAGTGTCCGACGGGACTGCTGAACACCCCCAGCACACAGGCAGGGGTCCCAAAGGCTGCACAACCTCACAGCACTGTCTGCTCTGCAGGCTGCCTGTTACTCAGCTCAGTAACTCTTGGGAGTGGATGAAACCCCCAGCTGAGGGCTGGAATAAGAGAAGGAAAGACTAGCACCTCTAACAGGGCTGAAGGTTACTGGATCAAAGATCTAGCTAGTCCAGCATGGTGTCTCCAACATCAACTGACAGCAGATACAGAGGGAGAATCCAATAAAACAGTCCCTACGTTGCAATTAAGACCCTCCCATACACTCCAGCCTCAAAAATTTGTGGCTTGGGAACCTCTTTATCCATACTTAGGACTTTTTAATGTCATTTTCTCCATTGATTTATCTTCCATGAATTCACTCAGTTGCTCTTTTAACTCAAGCAAATTTCTAAGGTCCACAGCAGGCTGCACCCAGGAGGTCCACAACCCTCATTTTCACTATCCAAAGAGCTCTGTATCACCAGAGACTGCAGGGTTTCATTAATGAACTTTGTCCTGATTGCTTTTTGAGCAGAAGGGAACAGATCCTTTAAACTTCACCGTTTTTCCTTCCCTGTGGAACTGACAACGTATTTCAACTTTGTGCTTGTGTTCAGCAAATTACTGATCCATGCAAAGGCCACTATCACATTACAGCTGCAAAGTTCCCTCAAGAGCCTTTCGTGAGGAACTTTATTAAACACAACTGGAAAAATCTAAGCAAGCCACACAAAACCAGAGCATCTCTCTGCGTGGCTGCTAAGCCCCTTGCAGAGCTCCTACAGACTTGCTATGCCCAACTTCCTTCATACATCAAACACATCTCTCCTTACATCACATTGATCAATGTAACCACTAGAACAAGCTTTTTGGTTTTAAACTGATGAAGAGATGTTCCAACACCAGCACACACCAACCTCACCCATGGCAAACACACCACAAAAAGCTGATTCTGTTTTATGAATGGGAAAACAGACCACAAGGGGAAATTATTTGCCCAGATGAGATACCAAAACAATCCCTAGCTCTGTTTCCCAATTTATCCACAACATATATTGCCTTTCACTTCTTCCAGCAAGTTTCCCAGGTGTGTAAAGCAACATAGAAGCATCAGTATTCAAGAGAAGGACACGCTTTGAAACAGAAGCAGAGGAAGCCTGTCTTAGCAGGGTAACGATGGGCTGATGTTAATTTCTGCACTTTCAAATTCAAAGGAAACTGAATGGAATTGTAGCTTTATTCCTCAGACAACTTTAAGTTACAAAGAGACCCCCCAAAATCAGTTTTATCCCCAAGATTTCAATTAAAATATTGCCAATTTTTCCTTGTAGTGAGTTCTAACCAAAAAGGTGAAAGAGAATGACTTGGTAGCAGGCTACATTAAATGCAGTCTCAATAGCCCGTGTAACCCTTACTCCGAGATGCTCAGAAAAAAGCATGCTAAGTTACAGAGCCAGCTTTTCTTCTTCCTTCACCCTACCCATTACTCCAAGCAGTTCAAAAAGGACAGAAGGAGATACAGGAGATAATCAGAGCGGTGATGTCAGCACTACCTGAATAAGCTATTATGGGAGACCTCTCTTATTGATCTGCTAATAGCCTCTTCAAAGAGACCTCACACTCCAGGAGCAGGAGAGCAGTGGTGAGAGGGTCCCACTCAGAAAGCAATTACATTAGCTGGACATGAGCTCACTTGTTTTTCAAGAAGATGCAGCTACTTCTCAGGTCAGCATGCATCTTGGCTTTTCTTCCTCTCTCAATACAGCTTTGTCCTCTCTGAGCAGGTTTTGAGGCCAGACCTTTGAAAAAAATTGACTCTGCACCGATTCTCAGCAAACTCATGTCACGGCTGCTGCGTGACACGGTACAGCAACACAGTTGGGAACACAGCTCCCTCCTTCCCTGGTGAAAGCTGTCTCAGCCACACAGCTCAAGCTGGCAGCTCTGGGCACTTCACAGGCTTCTTTTAACAGTTCCTCTTCCATTTCATGCTTCAAAGTTCATATTACAGAGAAAAATAAGCACTCATTCCCCTGAAATGGCTGCTTCTGCATCTATCAGAGACAGACACTTTCTGCAACACAGTCAAGTATTCTCCTCATCCTTGTTCCAAATAAACAAGGGCTTACGGCTCCTTTGATTTCCATTAGTCTGATGAACTTATCAACAGCCTAAATTTCTGACATCTCCCCACTTCTTCCAGCCTAACACAAAAAAAAAGATCATTTTCCTGTGAACACTGGAAATTTAGAAGCGTTTAAAAGTCCCAAAGATGGCTTTAAGTAAGCTGGGAAGGTTGTGGAAACATGCCAGGCACCTCTAAATCTCTGGCTCACTTTGTTTCCGCCTAGAATTTATTCACAAAGTGGGCATTCTGTTACTGCATCTCCTGCCAACAGACCTGGCTACAGTCAAACACGCCTGCAGTTTAGCAGTATAGGCTTAATTACACTGATAAATTAAAGCATCCATTTTCCCTGGCTCTGGAAGAACAGAAAGCATCTGGGCAAAATATACAGACTATTGGCTGACACATATTTACTTTGCAAGCAGTAAAACGTCTACAGCTTTCCAGAACAACCACTCATGTCACATGTAGTATCTGTAACAGCCTCCTGAAGTATCCAATTTGTGGCAGGATAACGTGTAAAATGCTTCAGGCTTGTGAGCTAGCACTTTTGAAGCATATGCTTTCTCTGTAGCACATGTGCTACCTTCATACACACAACCTACGATAATCCAGTGGCCCTAGTCACACTGAAGTCACTTTCTCAAAATAATTCTGTTCTGACACAAGGCCCAGGGGGACTCACCCCAGGGAATGCTCAGAGCAGCTGTGCTCTGCTCTCTCTCCCTGTGGCTCTACTGTGTTTGGTCAGAGGCTCCCCTCAAACATTTGTTTGTTTGGAGGAAGCATCATAGTCCATTCATGCGGTCTTCAAACAGAAGCCAGCCCACACCTTTGATTATTCACACTGCCCTTCATGTGCTTTTTAATTCTGTTTGGTTTTTTTTTTCATCAGGAAACAGAACTGCACTCAGCATTCAAGTGCAGGT
The DNA here is from genome assembly GCA_028020825.1 of Podargus strigoides. Classification (NCBI taxonomy): domain Eukaryota; kingdom Metazoa; phylum Chordata; class Aves; order Caprimulgiformes; family Podargidae; genus Podargus; species Podargus strigoides. The sequence goes on from CM051630.1 coordinate 2,356,300, forward strand.
GATGGGCAGAGCACAGCAAGGACACCTGCAATATAACACTAACTCCCTGTATCATTATCTTTTCATCACAAGTATCAGGGTGACATTTAGAAGTGTTTAACCTCACATTGTTTCTTCTGATGAGCAAGAAGCACCTCCAGGGCCTACCATCATTTATGGAAAATTCAGACTGCCCATCCTCCCACGTGACCAGTTTGATTTTGGCCACACCAAACATCAGCCAATTTATCTCACTACCTCCTGCATTATGCCTCAGCTTTGGTTTTACCCTCAACAGCTCAGCATCATCAGCACCATTTATCAGGTGTCAAACCTGTAACTCACCACTCGTTTGTAAGACTCCAGGATTACCACATTTCCCAGTAACGGGCAGAACCTGTCCTGGATACCATGCTCATCTTAATAAAATAATCTGCAGAAAGGTAAAAATAGCAAGTGAAAAATTGATTGACAGTCACAAAATTCAGTGTCACTAAACACAAGCACTGAGTGGTGGAGACAGAGGGAACGTACCACATTATGGAGACACCATGATATCCCCAAATCAGCTATTAACACTCAGGAAACCTCTTGGAGTCACACTGGACCACTCTCTGCATCATCAGCCAAAGCTCAGAGGTGTCAAAGAAACAAACATCATACCAGAAACCCTACGTGAAGACACAGTGAACAACCAGAGAGACCTTTCTATGCCGCAACACAGCGAGCCACAGTGCTCACACCTCACTCCAGCCCAAAGGTTACAAGTGGCCTAGAGAAGGGTAACAGCAAAAATCAGATCTATGGAATATATTCCATAGAAGGCACTAAACATAGTTTGATCTTCAGCCTCAAAAACCAGAAGGGATCTAAAGTAGTATAAAGATAACTGACAGGTGGACATGGAAAAGTTACTCACTAGTTTCTCAAGTAAAAGGGATTAAGGAGGTGTAATAGAAAAAAACTGGTTAAATGAGCAGAGGCAAATAAAAACTAAGAGAAGGGAACCATTTTTCTGTGTTTCTTAAATAAACTACGGAATTCATTATCACGACATGATAGAGAGGTTAAGAATAAAACCAGGTCCCCAACAGGAGGAAGCAAATTCAGAGTTGGCGGTCTCACTGACCTTCTGGCACCTTGAGGCAGGGGCCAACACAGAACTAGGGAATCAAAAAAAAGGGAGATCTTTCACCAAAAATAAACCCCTCACTACACTGCTTCTTCAAAATAAAAGAAGTGGAAGGAGAGAAGAAAAACGAGTGGCCTAGATAAACACAATGGAGTGAGCTGAAAAGGACCAAACCTGAGTTTGGCCAAGGAATCTACAAAGCTCTAAACTCTGCTATCTAGAGGCCAACACCCCGGCTGAGCCAAGCCAGCACCTCCCCACTCCTTGAATGAGGAACTACGAGGAGATGAAATGAGTTTCTCACCTGAAATGAGTTCTGCTCCACACCAACTGTCAGAGTGAACTGGCCTTTTCACATGGGAAACATCACTTAACAGATCTGGTTATAAGGTAAAGCAACTAACGAGGGTGTCACCTTCCAGTGTGACCCTGCAGAGGCTGCACACAGCAGGTGATTAATCTGTCTCTGCATCAGGATAACCCACCTGCATTCTTAAAACCCCACAACTGGTTAAGAAATCATATTTAAGCAGCAAATTCGCAGAAGAAGCAAAGGCTGCCAAAGGCAGCTTGGAGTTCAAAGCAGCAGCTGATCAAACAGTTTTGGCAAGGAACTAATCAAGTACTGCACTTTCTACATTTGGTCCAGAAAGTGCCAAATTTGGGTGTTTATGACTCCTCATGTTTATGTCTCCTCTCTGCACCGGGAGGCCTGAGGAGCACTCCCGGGAAGAATAAAAAGATTCACAGCACTGTCAAATCTGGGCTCTCCTCGGTGGCCTCCTGTGCAGACGCCAATATTCCTCAGCTTCATTTATCTTGGATATTCCAACTGTTAACACAAGCTGGCCTGACAGTGCTGAAGGATTAAAGACTTACTGACACCTCTGAAAACCCTTCAGAGAAGGATTTTATTTTTTTTTTTAAACACAATCCTGAAGCAGCTTAATATGCTTTAAAAATTAACATGTTAGACTCCTTCCATCCATCATTAAAATGCCAACATACTTGTCACACCTAAAAACACAAGAACAATCGTTAATTTAGCCTGCTTTTTTTTGACAGCTATTTTACTCTTGTTTCAGAATCATAAACTCAGCCACTCATTAACACTTTCCCAGTGGGTTTCATCTCACAAAGTCATGGCATTCAGGAATCTCAACACTCTCTTATTAAAGAAAAAGAAGTTTTAAAAGCTTCATTTTCTAATATTTCCAGTGGGGAATACAGGCAGAAATGCACCTTGCACATTTGGAGACCCCCACTTTCTGTAAGTGTGGTCCTTAGCAAGGTTATGCCTGCTCTTGGCAGCAGGAGCCAGCTGGTAATCAAAATCTCCCACCACGACCAGAAGCAATTAGCAGGAGCTGTGTCAGCACTGTGGAGTGAGGGGACTCCAGGAGTGAAGGGGCACCCATCTTCTGCCTCACATCTATCTCCTGAGGTTCCTCTTTCCATAGTTACCTGAGAAAACTATCCTTCAGTCCTCAATTTTGTCACCTACTAAGCTCAGGAGACATGCAGATTAATCTCAGAAATGCTCAGGTCTCCAGATTTAAGAAGCAAGTGCCCTTTCTTATCTTCCAGCAGAGGTATTTTTCAGACCACACTTGGATTTGTATCAGAAATCACCCCTGGAATGTACAAGCTACCTTTCAAACACTCACCCTGGCACAAGTTTCAACAGCAAAGCATCTTACCACGGCTGAGGTCTCCCCAGGCAGAAACCCACAAGCATCCCAGTTCTGTTCTACAGGAAGAGATTTCTTCTTACACACACATTTGTTAACAGAGCTCACCACGCTGCACTGGAAACAGTTTTGGAAGCAGACAGAAAACACGAATGGATCGTAAAAGCCAGAACGACAGAATTTTTTTTAACCCTGGTTAATGTTACCACCCTGCACGTGACAGTCAGCTTCTGGTCATCACAAAGACCCACTTATGGAGAGCTTCTTGCTTGACTTCCCCTCACCGTACCTCCTGCCACACTCACCTCGCCTGAGTAACTGTATTTCCCTTTCAGGATCTGCCGATACAAGCGGGTGCGGTTGTCGTCCTCAAAGGGCATGGTGCCGCTCAGGAGGATGTAGGAGATAACGCCCAGCGCCCACATGTCCACAGAGTTTGTGTAGGGCTTCCTCACCAGGATCTCGGGAGCGATGTACTCCGGGGTCCCACACGTGGTTTTCATCAGGCAGTCATCTCCCTTCTTCCGAGCACTCGCCAGTCCAAAATCCGTTATCATGATTTTGGAATCCGTTCCTGGGTGGTAGTACAGCAGATTCTCCGGTTTTAAGTCCCGGTGCGTGATACCCAGCGTATGCAGGTACTTCACACCATCCAGCACCATCTGCAGCACACGCGTGGCGTCTCGCTCGGTGAAGGACCCTTTAGCGATGATGCGATCAAACAGTTCCCCCCCAGTGGCCAGTTCCATCACCATGTACACGCGGTCCTGGGTCTCAAACACCTCGATGAGCTGGATGATATTGGTGTGCCGAACCCGCCGCAGCACGCTCAGCTCCGACTCGCACACTTCCCTCCCCTCCCTGTATTTGGTCTCGATCATTTTGATTGCATAGGGCTGCTTGGTAGCCTTGTGTTCCACCCGGACAACGCGGCTAAAACTCCCTCTCCCAATCAGAGCCTTAATGTCATACTTGGCTGTCACTCTGGGGTCAAATTTGGCACGGTATTTAGCCACTTTGTTCTTGCGGGGTTCGGGCTGGTCCACGTGGGCAGGCAGGTGGTTCCCAGGATACGGGTTAGCGTGATGCAGAGGTGAGGGAGAGCCAGCTTTGATGACAGTCCCACAGTCATCTTTGATGAAATGCTTGTAGATGTCATTGTGGCCTGTGTAAGGTTCAACTTTTTTAACCAGGTCTAGCTGCACATCTTTGGGGGGCTCGGGAAGCACCTTGCTTGTCCCACAGCCCATCACTGAATGGTGTTAATTCCCTATCAAGGCATTTTCCCAGGGCAGCAGCAGCAGCAACCACATCCAGGGCAACTCCCACATTTGAACCTTGGGAAAAGAATGAGAAGAAACAGATAAACAGGAACCAAGGTAGCAAAGTTTCAAACAAGAAAAAAAAAAACCACACGTGGTTCACGTCTCAGTGGAGCTGTGGTACTGCAAACACAGAGTCTGGGGTTTTCCTTGAGCATGTGCAGTGCTTTGCTGCTTTCATCAAAAGCTAGTGAAGACAGTGCCTGTAAAAACACAGAACAGATGTCCATGGAAATCACACCATATCTCCTTTTATGAAGCAGAGTTTGTTTGCTGTTCCCAGCTGAGCACTGAATCATGGAGTCACAGAATGGCTGACGTTGGAAGAGAGCTCTGGAGGTCTTCTTGTCCAGCCCCAACTGATTAACAAAGATGAAATTAAGGAAAGAATTGAGCATTTTCCTTAATTTTGTTTAATCTGCTCAACTTTGTAAGACTCCAAATCTTATAGTTTTGAAATTTCTCACTAGAAATTCCATAAAGTATCTCAGTAACTTGTTCACTTAACAAACCTTCCTAAGATTTTCTTTATATTAAAGTTGCACCAGTGTCTTAAACCTCTCAGTACTGTGCTTGGGGGGGTCAGTGAAACTGTGCAGGAGGCAGGAATATGCAGACAGCAGCATACTGGTTTTAAGATGCATTTTACCAATTAACTCACTCCATTCCCTGGAAAAAGCCAGCCCTTATTTACAGAACAACTTTTAGCTAGCAATTCCCTCATTCTCCAAACCCTAAGAAATCAAGGTGGGCTGTGACATATTTTCACATCCTGACTCAGCTTTGCTTTCTTTTCCATCTCCAGGTACCAAGTGGCACTTCTGGTTTTCCCTATGGAGCGGGGTGTAGCTGTACCGGGCTAGAGCAAAAGGATATCTTGCTCATCACACTGTATTCCCACAAAACCAAATCAGCCACACTTCAGCAAGCCTTCAGCTCCTGATTAAAACAGTATGACTGGGGAGGAGATGGAGAAACTGCCTGCATATGATCTGGCAGTTAGCCGAGCAGTTTTAGGTTTCTACTCTTTGGCTCAGAACCCACCAATATTGTGCCTGAGCCTTCATAGAAGGGTACAGAAAAGCCATTAGCCTTGAAATGTAATCGCATGCCTCACCATCACCGAGCGTATCTTCAGTCATTCGCCACCTCTCCAAGCAACTGTTCAGTACAGAGAGCAGCACAGGAACCCTGGCCGGCCTTCCATCGGGAGAGTTACTTGGAGAAACAAAAAATGTTTCAGTAGGACACTTGGAAGCAGTTCAGACTCTACATCCAACCTGGGAAGAAAACAAGATTTTAGTTAAAATTCAATTTTAAAATCAGACATCATCAAAGTAACTTCTCAGGGAAGAGCTCCTGGCAGCACCACAAAGTTAAGCACACCAACCACGCACAAACATGCCTATGCTGAGGTGCAAGCAGCAGAAATAAAAACAACTTCCTAGAAAGCTTAACTGTCCTTCAACTGTCAACTGTCCTTCAGATTAAAGTACCATGATAAAAACTAAATAAAATTCTATAGCTATTCCTGATTAATACCTCCCACGAACAGGTTTTCAGCAGCATTGTTGTACCTTAAAGCATATTGAGTTAACAGAGAAATGGAATGAGAGCATCCACAAAACAGAGTAATTCCATCTGTAGAGAAGCACTTTTGTAAAATGTCCCACTTGTAAACAAAACCAATGAGAAGGATCAAACACTGAGCTTGAAAACACAGTACAGAAATCCACAAATACCAAGATCAGGCATCAACTACCAATATGTCAGTGGCCCTTCCTCTTGTGGGTCAGGATCTCAGGGAAGCCTACAGAACCCCAGAGCTGCACACCACAGCCAGTAACAAAACACTCACCTCCACGTCAGTGCAGGTGCAAACATTCCTATGTAACAGCCACCAAGAGTCTGGGTGAAGGAACTGAGGCACTAGAGAAATGGGGCACTGCAAGCACCCTGTGAGCAGGAAAGCACATACTCAGCAGGTGCCAAACTGTTTGGGAGAGGACAGCACACCTGAGCTGGGGTTATACATGGTGAGAAGGAACACAGGGTTTATACTTGAATGGCTGCCTGCTTCTCTCCTTGGACAACCAGCACGTTGCACCCCGCAGCTCTGCGGGGCCACGTCTCAGCTCTCGCTGACTCAGCAGCGTCCTCCACCACTCCGAAAAAAAACGGGCCATGAATGGTCTCACACCTGAGGGTGTCCCCGTGGATAAGGAGCACCAGCCACCCCACTAACCCATCCGAGGCCTAGCAGGCCTTCCACCACCAATTAAACACCTCACAGCTTGAAGCCATTTCATTTCACTTCTCCGTGAGATGCCAGTGAGGAAATCTGCAGACACCAGCTCTGAACCGTGCGAGGAATGCAACACAGAGCAACCTCCACACCACACCTACGTCAACACAGCGTAATGGGGGAAAAAAGGCCAGAAAGCACCGTACTTTTAGTTTTACGAATACATTTTAAAGTACATCTTGTCACCTGACATGAACCCGACATTATCAGACTGGCAGGGTAAGCCCCTGGTGCGTTCCTGAGGGGAAGCCCGGGGCTGGGGCTGCTGCAGCACTGCAGGCAGCTCTGCCAGAGCCGGCAGCAGGCCAGAATCGCTCAAACCCACCGGGATTTCCAAAATTCTGATCATTTTGTAACTTAGCCCGAACTGCTTTTGCCCCATCCCTGCCAGGAAGGGGACCCAGGGCCGAGCCGGTGCCGGTAGCTGGTCCCGCAGCAGAACTGACTCCAGCCCTGGGAAACACCGCGCCCGGTCCGGTGAGAGCAGTCGGGGCTCCCTCCCCGGCCCGCCCATGCCCGCAGCCCAGCGCCCCGGGCAGCAGCAGGGATGATGCGCCGGGGCCCGCCGCGCCCTCCCGGGCCGCACTGCAGCCGGGCCGTGGGGCCGAGCCGACAACGCCCCGGGAGGGAGCAGAAGGGAGGGGCGGCCGGAGCCGGGGCTGCCCGTCCAGCCCAGCCCAGCCCAGCCCAGCCCAGCCAAGCCCAGACCGAGCGGAGCGGAGCGGGCGGCCCTGGGCGGCGGCCGATCCCACACTCACCTCGGCCCGCTCCGGCCCACAGCTCGGTGTCGCCTCCTGACGTCATCCCCGAGCGCCGGGGACACCCGAGGGGCGGGGACGTCGCGCGCGGCGGTGCGCGGGGCCGGGCTGGGCCGCGGGGGCGCGGTTCCGCCGTCCTGCGCTCTACCGCCCCCCGCCGGCGCCGCGGGGAACACCCGCCCCGGGCCGCCCCGGGACCTCCCTCAGCCCCGCGGGCTCCGGGAGCCCGCGCAGGCCCCGCGATCCCCGCTCAGTCCCATGGGCCCTGCGAACCCCTCAGCCCCGCGGACTCCAGCATCCCCCTCAGCCCCATGGGCCCCAGGAGCCCCACAGGCCCCGGGACCCCCCTAGCCCACGGGCTCCAAGACCCCACTTGGCCCCACCGGGGCTGAGCAGGAGGCCCCTTGACAGGCGTGGCACTCCCGCTTCCCCCAGCCCTGCCCCGAGGGGTGACCGGCTGTCCCGGGAGGGACACCTCGGCCCGCAGGGACCCCAGCAGCGCCTGGCAGAGCTGCTCCCGCCGGGCGGCTCCGAGGGCTCTCCGCTGGGCTCTGCGAACACACCCTCTGCACAAAAACCGCCTGGAGGCATCATCCCTTTTCTTCGGCAGGGCAAACCCGGTCCCTGCGGACTAGCTCCTGTGCACAACAGAGTAATGAGGTGCATTCCTTCCTCCTTTATTTTGCCCAGCTACAAAGTCCCACAAACGCCACCGAGCTCGCTCGGTAACTGCTGGTGGCCTTGCTTCCTCAAACCCTTTCCCCAGCTTGAAGCTGCGCGCTCCACGTGCAGCCCTCAGTGACCTGAAGGCAGCAGGGGCAGGGATGACATCTCACAGACATGCTGATGGCTTTTCTGTCTTGTTTTCCAGCCTGGCTGTCACGTCATTCCCGATGCTGTTCAGGTGGAGAGGGGCTATTTTCATGCTCCTACCGTGCTTTTAAAAATAGCTAGTTTTATTTTAACACTCATGGGCTGTTTGGCTCTTTAAAATGCTTACTAAGTCATACCGTAATGAAAGTCATACCTGCTATTGTCATCAGCTGCTTTTCCACGTAATTCCAGATCAGGCAGGGTGATGTGATGAGTGACAAGGCCTGAGAGGGGGCTGCTTGGGCTGTACTCATCAGATCCACTGAGTTGTACAGTTTCATTCAAGGGAAATGAACCTATTGCTGTTTCCCACACAGTGATGGTGCTGCTGGTACATTTTCAGCCCTATAACACACACCACACACACCCCATTTTCTTTCTGGAGATGTTTCCACAGCCACACATCCCCTGCACTGTCCCTGGGAGGTGGCTTAGCCTCTGCCTGACATGTAAAACCTTACATGTGTCCCTATTAAAGCTGATCCCATTATTTTAGGCTGTTTTTCAAGGTCATGCCAGCTTCATGCCTCCAGCAAATTAAAAAGTGTGCGCCTCTTCTCGTCAGCCTGACTGCCACGGATGAGTGTACAGCACTGGGCTGTCTCACCTTGGCCACAGCTGCTTTGTGGGGATAACCACTCTGCAAGGATGGGTTTCCCTCGGGGCTTTGCATCTTCCATTAGTCGCTTCCTCACAGCTTTGTTTCCTGGCCGACTCGTGAGAACACCAAATGAGGCAGCTACGGGTCCATCACCACTGCTAATGGTCAGCACAAAGATGTCAAAGAGCCAACAGGTACTGAACTCTTGGGCCAGAACCACCAGCTTCTGAGAACTTCAATCAGAGCGGCGCTTTCTTGTATTATTCATGCCATGGTAGTGCTCTGGAGCCAAGAGAATGTCACACCAGACACCCGCACAAAGGCAGCGTATCCGCCTGGCAAACTACCCAGGGACAAGGCTGGGAAGGACCGGTGGCTCGCTCAGAAGGTCTGGGGGAAGTGTGAAACCTGTGACAGGGCTTGAGAATGGGCAGGGATCTCAGGGACCCATCCTCTCATCTATGTCCTCTGCTGTCTGCCAGTCTGGGGTCAGTGTCAGTCGACCCCTGAAACCTGTTTCTCAGTGTAGAGTCATTTCTCCAGCAAGAAATGTCTCATGAGCAGGGTAAGCATCTTGCTGCTGGGGGTGCCAGCTGTGGGCTGCAAAGACCCTGGCAACTCTTACTCACCAAGACCCGCAGCCTGCCTCCGGTGCCATGGGAAGGATTTGGCCCGTTGAGGCAGGGATCTCTACGAGGAAGCAGCGGCAGGGGTGGCCCCGCAGCCTGGCTGCTCCCCCTGGGTATCACCATCCCTCTGCAAGTTGGGTTCCCCCTAGGGTTTTGCATCTCCCATCAGCGGCTTCCTCGCGGCTTCTCCTGTGGAAGCTGCTAAAGGCTGGAAGGGAGATGGTGGGCACCCGGAGAGGTGGAGAATCCTCCCTCCTTGGAGATGTACAGCTCCCCTGGAGACAGCCCTGAGCAGCCTGCTTCAGCGCCAGGCTAAACCCTGCTTGGAGCAGGAGCCGGGATAAGAGACCTCTGGAGCTTTTGCATCCAGCACCCACCTGCAGCATTGCCATCCGAATCCAGCATCTCACTGGGGCTCAACAAGCCATAATTTCCTGTGGAGTGATGGAAACAGCCAGCACCACCTCCAGCGTTCCCCACACCCCCGAGCTGCCTGGGACGTTGCTGCATGTCCAGGGCACGGGGCGATTTGGGGAGCCCAGGGCTTGCTGTGCTGGGCCATAGGAAGCCAGAAGAGAACAGGGTCCCTCGTCTGCTGTCAAACAGACACGTGGTGAAGCAGGAAACCTGGATTTCCTCCGAGCCACGTCCCATCTCCATGTGGCAGTGAGCCTGTGCCTCAGCGGTCGTGCAGGGCCAGAACTCAAGGTTGTCCCAGCAAGGCTGAGCAGAGGTCGGAGGGGGAGGATGTTCAATTAAAGCTGCTTAAAAAAAGAAATCCAACTTTCCATATGCCTCTCTGGAGCAAAAAAAAGCCCCAAAGCTGAGCACAGATGGGGTGCCAGCCTGGGGGCTGAGCGCAGCCCTGACAGCAGAGGTGACTCCGGCTCAGCCGTTCCCGCTGCGTCTGATCTGCAGGGACTGAAGGTGCCTTTTGGCATTTCCTCATGGAAAGCTGGACTTGTTAATTCGGCTCGGCAGCAATCCCCGCGTGAACTCAGATGGTGGCCAGCCCTGTGACGTGGCTGTGTGTGGCTCCTGATGCTCTCTCTCCCCCCAGCACGCTGGGGTGCCAGCAATGCTGGAGGTGCAGGGCTGGCACCTGGGTGTGCTCCTCTGCGGGGACACTGCGTTGGGACAGCGACACTGGGGACTGTAGGAGGGCGAGGAGCCTTCCCACCTCCGCTGGTGGCCCTGGCACAGCTTCAGCCCATCCTGTTGGAGAAATCCAGGTGTGTCCCCGCAGACAAGGGGTCATTCCCCACACAGCACCTTTGCCGACCGGAATTTCCCTGGGCAAAGGAACAGAGGATTCAACCATCGTGTGGCGGAGACGGCGGGTGGTGTGGCCAGGAGGTTGGCCCTCTTGTCACCGTGCCACGTGTGCCATCCCACTCACAGAGCTGCTCAGAATAGCAGCACCATCTGGTTCCAGCTGCCTGGGAACGCGGGGGCCTCCCCGACCCCTTCTGCGATTACAAAAAGTGAATTCAAACGTCTACTCAACCTCACTCGGCCTTCCTTTATCCCTTTTTTTTTTTTTTAAAAATAATTCAGGTTTCTCTCTTCGAAAAGAGAGGGAGATAATGTCTGCAGAGCGTTTAATCTTCTGCCCAAAGAATAGCAGAAAGCAAATTAGGATCTACTCAAATTAATTTGCCTTGATGGGCAAAATCTGGAGAGCGGCCATATCTGGGAATTAAGAACAAAAGCGGGGAGTGTAAAGTAGGTCGACGGAGTTTCATAACCGCAGCAATGGTTGTCACAGCACGCCGGGTGCCCAGAGGCACCCAGTGCCGAGGGCCACCGGTCCTCGTCCCCCCCGTCCAGCGACTGCGTGTTTCAGCCTGGGCGGTCGCTTTAAGATGTCAACCAGCATGCAGGGAACTAGGTGTTCATTTTGGGGGCAGGAACGAGGACATCGTCCCTTCCCACGGCAGGACATGGCCACAGAACTGTCCCAAACCCTTGACACAAATCCTTGAGCCCAATGGGAAGACAAGATGCTGCTTGTCCCAATTTCGGAGCACCTGGGGAGCTTTCCTGGGGGTCAACATGCCTGTCCTTGCTGTCACAGTGCCACTCTTGGCCTTGTAGTCACCTCCTTGAAGGAACACTAGGGGTGACACAGTGATGGTGGGTTTAGGGCAGTACTCTGCTGTGGACCCTTGCACTTTGGGGTGTCACCAAGCAGCAGTGACCCACAGGCTGGTCCTAGCCTGGAATCCCCAAACCCCAGCTCTGGCTCCCTGGAGCTGTCAGTGCCTGTAGGCTGTGCCATGACATACCCTGGTGTCACATATGGGGACACCTTCCAGCTGCAGGACATGTGTGGTAGTGTAGCCAAGCTTGTAAGCCATATGTGGTGACATGTGCTGGTGTGCAGGACACATGGTGACATAGCCAAGGGTGTGGGCCACGTGTGGTGACATCTTCCAGGGCATGGGACGCGTGCAGGATCAACCCCCCCGAGTGTTTGGACTGAAGATGCAGGCTGGTGTCACCCTGGCAGTGACACCCTGGCAAAGCACCACTTTGGTGGTCCCTCAGCATCCCAGCCACCTCCTGCCCTCCCCCGAGGATAATGGGGAGCAGCCCGCTGCGATGAGCCCTGCGGAGGTGCCGGTGGGATGACGGGCGCCGCGTGGTGTGTGGCTGCCACCTGTCCAGTGTTTATCCTCTTAACCACCCTGCGGGGATCCGGCACTAATTCACCCTTAAACACAGGATTGCCAGGCACTGGAAAGGAGGGACTCGTCGGATTATCCCCCAGTGCCAGCGCTGAACATGGGGAGCGGCGGCTGCTGGCGGAGGAGAGCCGGGACAATGTTTTGCCCCATGTCCCGTGGGGTACCCAACCCCAGGCTCAGCACCAGCCCCTGGCAAAGGCTGCCTGCAGCCTGTCCCCACTCGTCCTCATGTGATGTTTTATGTCCCCCCTGCAAGCCAGCTCGGGGTTGGTTAATGCAATAGCATGGAAGAAATACAGGGTCACCCCGTAAAGCTGAGGGATTGGCTCAGCCCCCCGGGATGCACCACGGCACAAGGATCCAGGCAGGGGACCAGGGCAGCAACAGGGACATCCCAGAGGTGACATCCCAGAGGTGACATCCCAGAGGCTGAGGATCACCTGTTTAAGTGACTGAACCTTGCAGGAAGAGGTTTTGCCATGAAATGAACAATAATTGTCCCCAGCTCGCTGAGGACGGTGATAATTGAGCTTCCCACTCACACAGCAGAGACTTTCAGAGAGTGGCCAGCGTGCAAACGCTCCCCTAGACAAACCCCATGGCCATGCCCTGTCACTGGGAACAACTTGAAGTCACCTCAGGAATCAAAGGCACTGCAGCCACTCGCTACTCACAGCATGTAGCTGCTTTTCTCTGCTGCTCACAGCCAAGCCTTGCGTGGCGGAGGGAGCTGTCACAGGTCCAGGACATGGTGGCACTTGTGTCAGCCGGGGTGTGTTGGCAGTCTGGGTGCTGTTGCCTTTACTGAGTGGCAGCCAATGTACCCACGGCTGCTGCTGGGAGCCTTGGGGTCCAGGAGCTGTTGATCTGTGCAATAGATGGAGTGGCCCATTTGCAGTTCTAATGTCCCCTTAGGTGACATGCTGGGGGGAGATGGCTGTTCCCTGGAAAGCAAGGAGGTCACCTCACCGACCCCCATCGAGGGGAACTGGTTTACCACGATGGGCTTTAGTAGGCTGGGAAAAAAAAACCCTGAAGTTCGTGGTGTAACAGCAAGAGGGATGGGAATAGCAGTGTCTTCCATTGATGGACACAGACACGTAACTCCAGTGCTTCATTTATCTCATCGGGACCTGGATGAGCGTGGCAGCTCCCTGTTTTGTCACCTGTATTAGCTTGGCTAAAAAACCAAACCCCACTTCTCCCTGCAAACCCCAGTTTCCTTGATGCCCATTAAACAGGACCAAATAGAGCAGGACCAAAACAAAAGGGATAGAAAATGGGATTTCTTTCAGGAAATTGTCTGACGCCGCTGGAGGTGCCCAGCAGAGAAGCTATTGGCTGCTGAAAAGGAAAAAAAAAAGAAATACACGCACCATGTTCTCCCAAGATGCCCTTTAAAATAAAGCAAGCACTTGACTCGCCTCCAAAGGGAATATCCTTTATGTCTAACTCCGAAAAGCAGCTGCGGGGGGATGGCAGGGGGGTGGGAATCCCCAGTCCAGCCCTCCCCAGGGCCCCCAGGGTCCCATGGGCTGCCTACCGTGGCTGCGGGCACAGAGCCACAGAACCCCCCCGTCCTGGGGAGCATCTCCCCTGCAGTCCCCAGAGCAAAGCTGGAGCTTGGGAAGAACATGAGGGGCATCCCAGGGCGGAGAGGCAGAAGAAATGTAAAAGTGTCTTTTAATATAAATATAAATCCATCTGAAGGGCTCCAGGAGAGGACCGTGCCCCGCGAGGGATGCCCGGGGGTAGGTGGGCTTGGCAGGGACCACCAGCACCAGTGCCCGACGCGGGGCATCGGCCAGGGACCCCGCGGGTGGGCAGGGCTAGAGCTGGGGCACCACCAGCAGCAGGGCCAGCAGGGCCAGGAGACGGGGGCGCAGAGGGGTGGCCGAGCCCCGCAGCGTGGCCTGGTTGGTCTCGGCGGCCATGGAGTCGCGGGCGCTGGCCAGGCGTCCCCGGGCACTGCACAGCTCCTGCAGGTTCCCTTGGAACTGGATCTTGCGGGACTCCTGGCGCAGCGATTCCCAGATGGCGGCCGCTTCCTCGGGGCAGCTCGACAGCACGTCGCTGGCGCAGGTGTGGAAGTCGTCCCAGGACCTGGGGAGATGGGCAGGAGTGAAGGGGACCACTGGTGGCAGGTCACCCCGCCGTCCCAGCAGCTCCCACGGGGATGGGGACACTCACTTGCAGATGGTGTCCAGCTCCTGGGCCCCCTCGCCGCCCTCCTCCTGCTGCCGCCGCACGCTCTGGGCCATGCTGTCCCCCAGGCTGAGGAGGCAGCCAGCAAAGCCCTTGTAGATGGTGTCACACTTCCCCGCCATGCTGACGGGCTCCTGGCTCGTGGCTGCGGGGAGACGAGAGATGGAGCTGAGCGCCCGTGGTCCCCCCCAGACGGCCGCCACCCACCCAGCTCAGGGGCGGACACGGGATGGGTGTCACTGGGTGGGATGACACCAGGCTCCAAAATGCAGCTCGGGGCTGGCACCCCCTTCTGCATCCCGCCAGACCCTCGCCGTCCTCTCCTCGGGTGCTGGGAGTGAGCCTGCGCTCCAGGCACGGGAGCCTGACGTGGCACGACGCGGTGACCCCGCAAGCGATGCCACCATTAGGCACAGGGGCAGAGCGGTGTGCCGGCCGCCTCGGCTCGGGCCTCCCGGGCTCTGCCTGGAGAGCCATCTGTCCTGGCTTTTATCCCCTAACAGCAAAGATTAATTTGTGACTGCAACAGGAAAAAAACAACAAACAAACAAAAGCAAAGGCTCGGCAAGCTGGAGTCCCTGCTCCTGCTGCGTGGGAGGGGAGGAAAAGGGAAAGGAAAGGAAAGGAAAAGGAGAAGGAAAAAAGGAGAAGGAAAAAGGAAAAGAAAAAAAGAAAAGGAAAAGGAAAAGGAAAAGGAAAAGGAAAAGGAAAAGGAAAAGGAAAAGGAAAAGGAAAAGGAAAAGGAAAAGGAAAAGGAAAAAGGAAAAGGAAAAAGGAAAAGGAAAAGGAAAAGGAAAAGGAAAAAGAAAAGGAAAAGGAAAAGGAAAAGGAAAAGGAAAAAGGAAAAGGAAAAAGGAAAAGGAAAAGGAAAAGGAAAAGGAAAAGGAAAAGGAAAAGGAAAAGGAAAAAAGAAAAGGAAAAAAGAAAAGGAAAAGAAAAGGAAAAGGAAAAGGAAAAGGAAAAGGAAAAGGAAAAGGAAAAGGAAAAGGAAAAAGGAAAAAAGGAAAAAGGAAAAAGGAAAAAGGAAAAAGGAAAAGGGAAAAGGAAAAGGAAAAGGAAAAGGAAAAGGAAAAGAAAGGAAAAGGAAAAAGGAAAAGAGCACAAGTGCAACGCCAGCCACTTCCCGCTGGGAAGCCCCAGTTCCCTGCTCTGCTCCACAAGGGATGAACCCCCAGGACTGGCGGAGCCCGGTGCCGGCTGCAGGACGGTGGGTGACGGGGTGTGCTGGGGGTGGCCACGGGTGCCACGCACGACTCGGGGGAAGCCCGGTGCGTGGCTGGGGCACAGGCTGGGTGGACGTGGGCTCCCTGGGCCGTGTCACGGGAGCTGCGAGTGCCGTGGGTGTGTGTCCGGGAGCTCGCTAAGCTGAGGATGCTGGAAAGGCGTGGGGATGGTCCAGGAGGGGTCCCCTGTGGGAAGGAGCCCCCAGAAGCAGCCGAAAGTTGCCAGGCAGCTGCTGAGGCAGCCAGGATGTCTCCAGGGAGCCGTGTGCCGTGCCGCTGGCATCCCATGCCTCTGCCCCTGGAACACGGCCCTGAGCAAAGGGGCTGTGGCCGAGATTAACACTGGGGCGAGCCTGAACCTCAGCCTGTCACGGGGCACAGCGGGTGTTTGCAATGAGAACCCCCTGAGCACACCACGGAGGAAAGTCTCAGGTTGATGCTACCCACGAGGGTCGCAAATATCGCAGGTACCAGTGGAGAAAGTGGGATCTGTTGCTCCTCTTTCAACCCAGCCAGGCAACAAGTGCATCTCCCACTAGCCCAGGGCCAGCAGACGCCTCCCCCGAGCCAGCCAGCCCCTGCAGCAGGCTGGGGGTTCCCCCCTGGGCTCCCCACCGACACACAGGGAAGGAGTTTCCCAGGGTGCTGCAGAGCATCGCTGGCTCCGAGCAAGCACTGACACAGCCATCCTGCTCCTGGTGCCTGAATCATCCACCCCTGAGCCCCAAAACTGCCCCAGGCTTGGTGGTCCCTGTCCTCCCCAGGCGGGGGTAGTGCCCGGGCTCCTGCATCCCTCTCCGGGGCAGGGATGCCACTGGGTACCGCTGTGCCCGGAGCCGGATGGTGTCCTCCCTCAGCTCTGAGGGGAGTGGGACAGCGTGGAGGCAGCACGGTGGTGACAGTGAGGTGCAGAATCTGTCGCACGACCCTCCCCCAGCGGGCGGGATGCCCCCCGGGCCGGTGGTGAAGGAGGGCAGGCAGGGAGAGCCACCAGAAGCATGAAGTCGGTGGGCAGGGCTGGCCTGGGGCACTGCTCGGGGCTGGAGAGGCAGAGCCTGGGGACTGTCCCCGCCGGAGGAGAGGGACCCCCGGGCGGTGCTGCGAAGCCACTTTGCTCCTTGCCCGGCACGGCGCGGCGGCGGGACAAGGGGCGACGGTGGATGTCAGAGCTCGGGGCAACCGGGCATCGCGCTCCCCGCAGCGAGAGAGCAGTGGAGCCGGGGGCGGCCGGGGGTCCCCGCTCCTCCCCGCCAGCCTCCCCCAGCCCCGCCGGCGACAGCGCAGCGCTGTCCCAGCCGGCAGCCCCGTCCCGCCCCCGCCCGCCCCGGCCGCACTCACCGAGGTGCAGGAGCAGCGGGCACACGACGCCCAGCAGCCGCCAGCAGCCGCAGCCCATGGTGCGACCCCGCCGCCGCCGCCGCCGTGTGCTCCGCGCTCCGCCGCCAGCCCCGGCCCGCCCAGCGCCCCGCCCCCGCCAGGAGCCGCCCCCCGGGGCTGCACCGCGACCCCGCCCGCCCGCAGGGAGGGGTGGCAGGAGATGAGGGGTTTGCCGGGAGCAGCGTCCGGTCCCGTCCCGTCCTGTCCGAGCCTCGGGGGGAGCTCCGGGAGCAGAGAGGGCACGCCAAAGTCCGTGCCTTTCCTTCCACCGCAGAACACAAACGAGTCCCCACTTTATTTTTTTTCCTTTTTCTCAAAAAGTCGTTTATTGAATTGTTCTTAACATTATTTCAAAAAAAAAAAAAAAAACAAAAAAACTTCAAAATTTAGATAAAAAGAAAAACCCTGGTGTAAAATCAAAAGTTAACGTCTGAAGCATGGGCATGCTCTGACACACAACAGAACCGATGGCCCCGGGGGTGCTGCTGGCTGCCACCCACCCCTCCCAGCCCGGAGCTCTCCTCCCACCCCCCAGCCCGTGGGGGATGGGCTGAGCGCCCCCCCACGCTGGCAGGGGGCACCCAGAGCTCAGGGGAAGCCCCTACTCACCCCCCCAGGGAGGAGGAGGTTGAGTCTGTGACTAAGACAGGGGTACTGGTTTTTGTGTCCCCAGCAGCCCCCGTGCTCTGGGCTCAGCGCACACCTCCCTTCTCTGCTCCACGCTGAAGGGGTAAGAAACCCCCTGGCTTCTGCCAAATGCAGCTGGGACTGCCAGCCAGGCCCGCGGGACGGATGGGCAGGTGAAAAAACAGACTTAACTCTCTCAAAAAGAGGCTATTTAGGAAAAAATAAGCCAAGTGAGCGTTCAGTGACTATTTGGAACTATACACAGATGGCGTTTGCCTTAGAGACATGACACACATGTTGATAGATTTCCTGGCAAGAGCTCTTAACACAAGCCATACGTGGTTAGTAACTACTGGGTCTGCCGGGTGGAGCAGCCCCCAAGGTAGCCAGGTCCTCCTAAGTCATGCCGGGGGTGACCAGGCCCTGGAGCATGATCATGAGGCGACGGGCAGGCTTGCTCAGCGTGTTGTGGGGTTCCACCTGCAGGAACTGGAAGAGTTTCTGCCGCACCTGGTTCATGACTGACCCCATGTGGTCTCGGGTGATGGGGTCACTGTGGTCCAGGTGCATCACTGCTTCCTCCAAGTAACTGGGGGAGAAAAAACAGGGTTAGAACCAAACCCAACATGTGATCCCAACCCCATTCAGTTCATTTCAGCAGTGGAGGTGCACAATTCTGCTCCCTCCCCCACCCAAACACAGAGCAGCACGTTCAGACATCAGAAATTAAACGTCACTGACTTGGAACAAGAGCCTACCCCTACCCCTTCTTCAACATACAAGGGCAGCCTGTATATTTTCCAGCCTGCAGCACATGCAACACAACCTGGCTGCCTGAAGCAAGGAGGGACAACAGCAAGAGAGAACTCCCTGCAGAGCTGGAGGTGGCACTTGGCCACAGGCCATGCCTGGTCACAGCTCTCTATGTATTTTCTTTGATGCCTTTTTTAGCATAAGCAGAATTAGTCATTTATTAGACAGTAAAAATCCTGAGCAGTAAGGCTTATTTCATGTAGGGATATATTTAAGGTCTTCCAATATAACAACCAGCCTGAACTTAACGGCAGCCAATTGAACTCCCATTACCAGCTCCTCTGTAACTTAAAGCTCTCTTTCAGTTTTTCTAGCTGGCTTTATCCCTGTGGTTAACTTGAGTTAAAAGCTTAAGTCATTTTAAGTCATTTTCCACACAAGCCATGGTTAAAACCTGCAGGTACCTTAACAAGTTAGTTTTTTAGGGCAGATAACAGGGTTTTGACTCACTGAGAATGTTCATGGCAAGTATCAGCACACTCACTGTTTTGTCACACAAGATTTGCTTAGAGCATCTAACAGACATTACTTCCAGTAGCTTCTGCTGCCACCTCCCACTGAGTGCGTCAGGCAGTCACGATGAGAAACTGCCAACAGGACGGCCAGTGACAGGTTAAGAACTGAGGACAGAGCAAAGTTGCTCTGGGTATTGAACTGCACAGCACTATCCTTCTGCCTCCACAGGGAAATTGGTCCTTGGTGCAAGGAGATCACTGCACAGGCCTTGTGTATTTACAGACCACAGTCCAGGAGGTAACAGCACCTATAGCTGAGTACCCCTCCTCCTACTGCCTCTGAGCAGCAGAGCTTTCCATGGCAATGCCTACACCTTTTTCCAAGTCATTACCAGTTGTTCACTTGCCAGTAACAGGCTACAGAAGCTCCAGCCTTCATCAAAGCATAACCTTGCACTTCTGGGCAGTGAATTTAAAGCCAGGGTCAGGAACAGGTCTGCACAGGTTCAGACCCAGTGCTCTGATCATACTCACTTCAACTTCAGTTCCGTGCGAGTACCCAGATCCGAGGAGAGCTGCTGAATGAGAGAGAGCAGCACAGGCTGGGACAGTGGGCATGGGTGCTGCCCAAATACTTGCTGAGTGTCCACAGTCTCACAGACATACAGGACCAGGTTGAGATCGGCTGCTGTTAGAGCCTGCAAGGAAGAGACAGGTAGAACTGCAGGGAAACAACAGGCAGGTGAGGGACAGAGGGCAGAGCACAAGGCAGCCCTCTGCCCTGGGGCAGCTCAATGGCTTGCCACCTGCCTCTGGGAGGAGAATTCTCTGCAGACTCTGCTGTACCTGCCCACAGGGCCGTGTTTAGGCTCTCAGGCTGTGCTCAGAGGACACCTGTGTCTGTTCTATGCTGAACAGACCACAACCAGACAGAGGGGAGCAGGTTACAGTCAGCAGCGTGGAGCTGGGCCGTGCCTGCATCCCCTGCCAGCCCACCCGCACAGCATTGCCATTATTCACAGAGGAGTTCGACTCCAGCAGCTCAAGCAGATCTACCTACACATTCAAAGGCAAAGGCAAGGTCAGGCCCCAGCCTGGAGAGACTTAGGAAGCTGTTCTCTTCAGGGGTGCACTACGTGCCACCACCACTCTGGCTTACTGGAGCACTGACGCTGTCCTGACAGGGGACAGGCAGGGGGAAGGAACTTAACTGCCACCAAAATGAGAGTGCAACTGCAGCCCTCGAGCAGCCCACTGCCATGGGTCTTTTCAGCCACCTCCTTTATGAGCCATGGTGGGATGATGTCCCCACTTCAAGGAGCCCTTTTTCACCCACTCCATCCCCCAACATGCAGCAATGGCAGGAAGCCTAAGTACCTGCTGGAAAGCTTGGTTGAGGTGTCCCTGCTGGAGCAGCTGAAGGATGTGAGTTTGCTGAGACTGGAAATCCAAGTGGGCAGAGGGGATGGGAGTGCCAGCTGCTGAGCGCATTGCCTGGACGATGCTGGAGGTGACAGCTGCTTGCTGCTCCTTCATAGCCAGGCTCACTTCTCCTTTAATGACCCTCTGCACCTGGGACAAAATGGACTCTTGCATGCTAAAAAAAAACAAACAACAAAACCAAAACCTGAAGGCATCTCTGCAAATGAAGAGCTGAGGGACAACATTGCACAAAGCTTGTACCAGCGAGACAGCACAGACTTGCTTGCTGATTGTAGTGTGGCTCCTAAAGGGTTAATACAAATGGCTCTGAGGTACAAAAACTGCTGTGCAAGGTAGCTCTGTGGCCAACAACATGAAGTCCCAGGGTGCATGTGGGAGATGCTGGGATTCTGTGCCGGAAAGTGGTGTTTCAGGGAACCAAGTCTCTCAATAGACAGCGTTTTAAATCTTTAATGTCTCTGGCTTACAAGCAAGGCTACTGAGCTGGAGTTCATCCCCAAACGGGCCCAGCTTTCCACATCAGACCTGTGAGATGCAGTTTCCTGGACAGCAGGTGACACCTTCAGAATGAGAACACACTTTCACTGAAGCTCTGATTTCTCTACGTAAGATGAGTTCACAGTACAGGCTCTGCTGCTGTGTGCTACACCTTTCCCCCCAAGGGTGGGACCCTCCCCTCCCACAAAGGGTGCAAAAGCATCACACCTGCTCTACCACAGGCAGGAGAGCAGGACTTCTCTGGGAGCAAGGACAGCCCACGTGACAAAACCAGAATTTAGTCTGGTAGGCTTCCTGGCAAGTCTGGCCTGCATGGAAGACCCCAGTGTGCTCTGACATATGTTCTAGTGGTTTAAAATAGACAGGGGCATTCTGCCCTGCAGGTGACCATCGGCCAGCCTTAATGCCTGGCAACCTGCCACCAGTTTCACAGTGTGAATGTGCTGAAGGCACTGCCAGGATCTCATCTTGAAACCAGGATGGCCAAGCACAAATTGCTGCAGAGCAGTTGGGAGGACAGAGTAGCCTGAGGTATGCCTGAGGACAAAGAGCTGAGAAGAAAAGTCCTCAAAAGCCCAGAAGAACATTTCAGAACAGGAAGGTTAGTCAGAACTGAGTGTACTTTTGGGCTGCCCTCCTGTCCTCCAACACACACACATGTGACACTGTGAAAAGCAGGCCCCAAGCTCACATGTGCAGCAGCGATACAGCAGGTTAGAAACCTTCTGTGGTCTTCATTTTGTGCCCTATAGGGCAAGTTACACCAGCCCACGTGCTTTGTCATGCTGTGCACAGAGCCAACACGCAGCCCTGCAGGGGAAAACAGCTTCCCCACAACTAAGTAGGGAGAGGTTTTTGTTACATACACATATACCTCTCACCAACATCATTTCCCACAAGCCCAGCTGCCAACTTACTTGCCCACGATAATATGCAGCTGATGCTGCACCTCAGCATGGACGCTGGCTGCGATGGTGGAAGCCAGCTGCTCGGTGGTGCTCTGGAAGGTAGTGATGAGCTGTCGAAGCTGATTCAGCAGTGGGTCCCGGGCCTCCTGTTCTCGTACCTTCTTGTTCTTCAAGTGAGTTTCAAGCTGTTGGACATCTGCAACAAGCAGAGAGGAAGATGTTTGTGCCATCGGTACCTGTGGAGATCATCAGGGCAGAAATCCAGCAGCCAGGCTCTTCATGTTCTCCAGCAGAACCAATTACTGAGTCAGTGTATGAGCATGGGAGAGAGGGGAAAACACACAAGCCTTGTTTTGGGCTGCGCTACGCTGACCCAGAAATCCTCCTTCCAGCCTCCCCATCATGCAGGATTACACGATACAGCAACAAAGCCAGGAGCTCTCTGGAGACAGACCTTTACAGGCACTGTTTGTTCTGGGCAAGATAAAGGTGGGAGTGAGGGTGTTTTATTTAATACACAGTTGTGATCTGCATTAGTGATGGAGTTCAATGACAATGAAGAAAGAGAAGGAATATTTATCACAAAAAAAAATTATCATGTCTGCAGAAATCAAAAATCTGTATTTTAAAATATTCTGTGTACTAGTCTGATCAAAAGAGAGAAGAATATAAGCTCTATTTACTTGTGGAATATTTGTGAGGAAAAGGAACAGTGCAAAATAAACAGCAGTTGGAGACACTCTGCACACCTATGGACAAGAGAAGTCCCTGTGCTAGCAGTAGCCAACTTCAGGCTCTTTCAGAAACCAGCTCTGCAGAGTAGTAACTGTCTGGCCTCCCAGAAGGCCAAGGAACTGGATCACAAGCCTGAGAAAGAGGAAAGATCTCCAGTGCATCAGTGTACAATTGCCCTTGCTCAAGAGTATAGTTTTCTTTTTTCCAGCCTGACCATGTCTACATTGTTCAGCCACTACTTAACCCCTGACCATTCCCATACCCTTTTCTAAACCTTCCCAAATCCAGTATCCCTCTGAGATGAGGGCCCAACTGCAGGAGTGCTGCCTCTCCATCAGTCATCCTCCTGATGGGGTAATCCTACAGCTGGGCTTTACTGCTCAATAGATGAAGTCACAGATTCACAGAATGAGGCCAAGTGTTTCGCTGCACGGGCTACAAAGACCAGAGATGAACCACTGTTCTCATAAAGCCACCCCCAAAAACCTCCTCACTTCTGCTTCCAAGTGTGAAATGGAGCATTCCTTCAGACCACGTGGATGGGCAAAGAGGTTAACCAGTCACCAGTGAGACTCCAAAAGGCAAAGGCATAAGGCCAACTTGTTGTCAGCCACTAATGCAAATGAGCCGTGCAGAGAAAACCCAAAGAAAACCTACTCACATTCCTGTGTGCCCTGCTTGAAGGTGTCATTGATTTGCTGGAACATGGACTGGCAGCTCTTCTCAAAGGCTGGCAACACGACGGTCTGAAACGCTTCCCTGTACGCCGACTGGATTGGCCCCTGCAGGGTATCGGCCGTTGCCCTCACGACGGTGTCTGTAAGGTTCTTACAAGCACACACAGAAGAGATTTCAGAAAATGAACAGCAGCCTGCTACAGGATAAAGATGTGAACAAACCCCGTAGATCCCTGCAGCACACCCACACCAGGCAAGGACAGCCCGGTGTCCGAAGTGTGCATTCCCTCAGCTCGTTCCCCGGGCCAGGCTGTGCCATGACTACAGCAGGCAGAGCATCTGCTCCTGAGGGGCTGTCTGGGAACATCACAGCTTCCCTGTGCTTCAGCTGTAGAGCAAGGGAAGGGGGCAGAGTCAGGCACGGCTCCTTTTCCCTTCCCCTGTGTCCCAATCCATCATTCCCTGTCAAGGTAAGGAACAAGCTTCTGCTCCCTAAACAACGTAGAAATGGAGAACAGAGCAAAGAGCAGAAGAGCCAAACTTTCACCACTTGGCTGATTGAGCTGGCCCTAAAACCAGTGCCGTAGTAAGAATCTCTGCTCTAGCAGAAAATTAACAACTTGGTTCATGAAAGAAAGGGCTAATGAGGCACAGCGGGCAAGGGAGTACACAATGAGCTCACTCTCCTAATGAGACCATGAAAGACCTTTGACCACTAGCAGTTAAACAGATCTTACCTGGAAATATAGCTGAGGGGAAGGGGTATGAGGAGTAACTACCCAGGCAGGTGACAACTCAATGTCCCCAGCAAAAGCTGCAGTCTGGTTCTCCTTACCTTTGATTTCACTAGCTTGGTGATACTCTCTTTCAGCATCCCCTCAACAGCAGTGAGCTTGGCAGCAATAGTGTTACTCAGCTGGCCAGCGATAGGGTCCATGCTCTTGGAAATGCCTGGAAATGACAAACATGTCAAAGTTGCAGCTTTAAGCCTAGAGTCACACTTCAAAATCCAAAACAGAAAATGGAGTCAAACTCTTCTTGGATATAACAGTGAGGGGGAATGGTCACAAGCTCTGGCATGGGAAGTGAAGGTTGGAAATTATGAGAAACTTTTTGCTAGAAAGGTTTTACAGCTCTGGAAGCCACCAGAGAGCTCGTAGAATCTCCAGCCTTGAAGGTTTTCAAGACTTGCCCAGACAAAGCTGCAGCTGACCTGGTCTAGAATAGTGAACAGCCCTGCTTCAAGCAGAATGGTAGACACTAATAGCTGCAGAAGGCTTTCCCACCAGCATTTCTTTGAACATTTCCTTGCAGGGATGGTCCAGTGTGTCAAGGAAGGGCAAAGACAAGTGTAAGTTTGCTCCACTCGAGTCTCAACATTTCCAGACTCGTTAGCCTCTTTTGCCTTCCTCCACTGAACAGACTCCAGAAGCTTTATGGATTATAATGGAAGGTCAGACCACACTCTCTGGAAAGGCATCCCCTCTGGGAGCCTGTCCCCTTCCAAACCACAGCTCCTCAGGTAACAGTGGGGGCCGGGACAGTTTGCAGTGCAATAACTAGACTTTGTGGAACCTGACTCCTACTTCACACAGCACCAATGTTTGTACACAGCATGCTTTCAGTCCCTATGGGGGTAACTGCAGGGATCCACCTTCAGAGCCCAGGCAGCCCCACTCACACTGGGGTACGGTCTTCTTCATCTCCTCGCGAACAGTCCTCTCCAGGCGGCTGCACACAGCAGTGGAGAGGGACTGAGAGAGCTGCTGAGACAGATGTTCCTGGAGCTGCCCATTGCGCTGCTGTCCTTCCGTCAGCACTCGGTCTAGTCTTCTCTCTAGTGAGGATGTATGTTAAGGAGCACAAACAAGTGATTTCCTCTCTACCCTCAACACTCCTGTCCCCAAACATGGATACCAGC
Organism: Podargus strigoides; assembly: GCA_028020825.1. Taxonomy (NCBI): domain Eukaryota; kingdom Metazoa; phylum Chordata; class Aves; order Caprimulgiformes; family Podargidae; genus Podargus; species Podargus strigoides. The sequence continues at coordinate 2,381,162 of CM051630.1, forward strand.
CTCACCTCCAGAGCTTCACTGAGAGCAAATGTGCAGTTGTGTGGGGTCTGTATGACATTGCTGGTGTGTCCCTACAAACAACAGGGTGCTCTTAAACAAATGACTGGGGGAAAGAAGAGCTTTGTGTGGTAGAAAAGCCAAACAGCTAAAAGAGGCTTGATGGCAGTGTTCCATACATATTGTGGGTTAATGTAGCTGCCCTCATAGGCAGCTCAGCCCCACACAGTCGCTTGCAGTGGGATGGGGGAGAGAATAGGAAGGGTAAAAGTCAAAAAGCTCATGGGTTGAGATAAAGATAGTTTAACAGGTAAAGGAAAAGCTGCACATGTGAGGCAGTCAACATAAGGAATTCCTTCACTCCTTCCCACTGGCAGGCAGGTGTTCAGCCATTCCCAGGACAGCCAGGCTCCATCACATGTAACGGTGACTTAGGGAGACAAATACCATCACTCTGAGTGTCCCCCCTTCTTCCTCCTCCTCTCCTCCAGCTTTTACTGCTGAGCACAGTGTCGTACAGTACGGGACATCCCTTTGGTCAGGTGGGGTCAGCTGTCCCAGCTGTGTCCCCTTCTTCTTACCCACCTCCAGCCTGCTTGCTGATGGGGCAGTGTGAGAAACGGAGAAGGTCTTGACAGGGTTTAGCAATAGCAACAACATGAGTGTGCTGTCAAAGTTGCTTTGGTGCCAAATCCAAAGCACACCACCATATGAGCTGCTATGAAGAAAATTAACTCTATCCCAGCCAAAACCACTACAGAAACCAAGCAGCCCAATATCCATAAAAAGCAAACTGGTCAAAACCATTGCTACAGGATGAAATTGATGGACATAAGTGATGCAGTGCATGGGAGCAAACCCAGGCTTAGTAACAGCTACTCATATCTCATGAAGCAACCAAGCTGTCTGAAGGAGCTGACACACAAACACCAAGATGCATGTGCATCTTAAAAAAACCAAACCAAAAAAACCAAACCAAAAAAACCAAACCAAAAAAACCAAACCAAAAAAACCAAACCAAAAAAACCCACCCCAACAACACAAACAGTGAAAAGAGTATTCAGCTGCTGACAGAAATCAGTGCAGGTATGAAGTTGTGCAGATAGAGAAAAAAATATTCTAATATTACAGTATAGCTCTAGTCACTCAACTTCAGTAGAAAGCTACCTGAATGATCTATTATCTATCAGCCTGCCAGTCAAAAAGGAAAATCCAAGACTAATTAATAGAGAAAACAAATTATTGTCATGTCACAGAAGTTAAGAATGGTTTCAGACATGAAACAGGCTAGAGCTGCTCAGTTTGGGGAATGTGACCAAATTCAGAAGATGTACAGGAACTGACTCCTCACAATACAATAAAAATAATTGGATACCAGGTTTGAAAACACAAAAAGAAAGTACTTTTCAGGCAACACAAAAGGGACCTGCAGGCCAACAGATGTACATATGGGTACAGATAATTCTATATTCAGCTATGCTGATGCTATTTCTGGTGCAAATACTGACTTACCTAAAGGAAAAAAGGAAAGAAAGGGTCACCCCATAATTACTCTTGTGCAACTGGCTACTGCTTGGCGTAGGATAATGTATTAGGTGTACCTCTGGTCTGCTCCAGTGCTGCAACACTTGTGGTCTTACTGGGTAACTGGAAGATTTTGTGGCATGGAGAAACGATCAGTTCTTCTCCATTGTATTTCTGAGATTCTTGCCCTTAGAAAGGGACTGAGAGGAATGCAAATAGTTATACTGCAGCCAGGCAATTCTCCTGCACCTATGGCCCACGCTACCAAGACCCCTGAACCTTCTTTGCTTTCCTCACATCTCCAGCCTGCCTCACAGCCTTCCACTCCTGAACTCCCCCGCACGGTTTGCAAACAAGGATACGTTCCTGCTCCTGCTGGGAGTCAATCACCCTCTCCGTGTGGCCCATAATGGAGCTCTGAATGGAATCAAGGTGATCCATGAGTCTCTGCAGCAGATCCATCTGGTTCTGGCGCAGCTCAGAGAGCTCCCGCTGCTGGCTCCTCAATATGCACATCAGCTCATCCTGGAACTCTGGCGTCACCTGTGCATGGAGAGGGGACACAGTCATTTCTAACGGGATCGGAGGGTAGTCAAGCTTTCTACTAGGTATTAAGTCACCCCCTGTGCCTAGGACTGAAGCATCACATACAAAGGGCCAGCTTAATGCCTATTTCTAAGGCTTTTGTGCCAAGAAATAGTGTGATAAAGGTACATGAAGTTCCCACATGGAATTTGTGAAATGGTTGCTTAGAATATCCTCAGCTATTTACATTCAAGACTCTTTTCAAAGCTCTGGCATTTCAAAGAAAACAGAAAAAAACAGATCCTATTCACTTTAAACCAGGTACTGAGTGTGTGTGTTTAGGCCCCTGAATGTAAATAATGACCCCAAACACTTATGAACTGAGCTGTGCCATCAGCAGAGTAAGGAGGAGATTCCTTGGAGCACTTTTTCAGCTCTTTCACTTATTTATGAAAAACCAAACAATTGGAGAAGTATACATCTAGAGTTTGCTGTCACTTCACCTGCTCAAAATACCTAAAGGAAGAATACACATTAAGGGCAGTTTAAGAAGTGTATGCAACTTGGCTGAGAGCATTTCCTGCCAGATGTGAAGGTACTGTCAAAAGGGACAAGAAATTCCAACAGGCCAGTCCCCTGTCACCCTTACTTGGCTGGGAACAGCTTATCCTGCTGCCAACATGAGAGTCATCTCGGCAGGGAAGAGTGGCAGAGTTTTGGATGACACTTGTGAGAAATGCACATCGATGTGCAAAGGTGCAAATCAGTCTGGGCAGCACTGAGCAGCTCCTTCTCTGCTGTGCAAGGCAGAGAACAGAGCGATGCCAAGTGTGAGTGCAGCCTGCTTGGGCACAGCAGGGGCCGTGGGACTTCAAGGACCTGGGATGAACTTTCTCTCAGGGTTTTAAGCCAGTCAATAGATCTGAAGCATTGTGCCTTTGGGATGGACAGCAGAGCAGCTCAACTCACCTGGTTGTTAGATGATCTTGGTGACTGGTTCACATCCCTGGAAATAAAAAGAGAAAAAATAGTAATCCAGTTACGTCAGTTAACAGCTCTTATTACCCCAGTCTTCTGCCAAAACAGATCACAAATTTTATGTTTGCTTTAGATTTTATACTCCAGCTCATATTTCTGTTTTGCCCAGTATAACATGAAGAGCCATGGGAAGGTGAGGAAATCCCAGCCCTTACAGCATTGCGACTCCATCAGTTGCACTGTCCACAGGCCCTGAAGTGGACTTGAGTAAGCTACAAATTATCTTACTCTTAGACTGGTCCCTTCACAGGGAGGAGATTCGAACCAAGACTTAATGAGGACTGTCACAAAGCACAATACACACTGATTTTTCAGTTTTGTCCAAATTCAAAGCCAGGGAAGGCTTTGCCGAACAGCTTTTGAAGGGCTCCTGATATTTTACAAATTAAAACCAAGTACCCATTTGTTAAATATAGAATTAATGAGCTTCAAATCATCTAAAATGATTCCAGCTCTCAAGGTGAGGAAACCAGTGATGCAGTCCAGCATGTACAGCAGAATAAAGAAAAACACTGAACTGATCCACTAATATTGCATGTCTCCATCAATGTCACAAATCTATGAATATTCAAACGCTACCAGAAGTAAAGTCAGCATTTGTCATTCCCAGACAGCACCCATTCAGCAACTCTGAAAGGACTGAGGCAGGAAAAATAAAAGTCATTTCACAGGCTAAATGCTTCTGGGTGTCACAGTACAGGACCACAGCCAGAAACTTAATGCTACAGCTCATCTTTGTTGTAATCTGCACAGCTAGAGATCCAAATCATGGAGCTACACGAACACAAGAGGAGAGAGCCCTGCTCAGCAGCTGTGCTGCCCTCCTCACATTAATGCAGACAGGCTGGTCTAATTTGTCCCAGGCAGACCCTTCTGGTCACCAGTTTTCACTTATAAGACATTCATATGGGCACGTTTAGAAACACACAAAAGCAGCAAGCAGGTAACATATGATAGATATTGCTGAAAAGGGCTCTGTGCCAGCATTCAGAAGTCAATTAGAAACACAGGCCACATTAAGCTGTGTTCTCAGTGTCACAGTTTCAATGAAGACTTCACTGAAACCGACAAAGGGATCCAGTATCCCCTCACAATGTGCAATTTACCCCCCCACATTCTGGAGTCCAGGCTGTATTTTGGATTTTGAGCTGGAAAGTTCGGGCAGAACCTCCCTCCACACCCCCGAGGAACGGTCAGTGCTTGAACGCCCACAGCACTTTCTGTGGGGTTGCTGCCATTTGCCAAATGGGGTGAGGGCTGGGAGCACTCAGCCGCTGCCCAGCCTCAGACTGGATCTCCCTGCTCACAACTGCCTCAGGCTGTGGCCCTGACAGCAAGCCCAGCGTACCCGTCATCTTTCTTGCCCTTCCGCTTTAGCTTTGGGGAAGCCCGGGGGGATGCCTTGGCTTTCCAGTCCTTCACAGGCAGCCTCTGCATAGACGCTTTGGCACCAAATCCACCTGATGTAGAAGCCAAGCTTGCAACTTCATCATCATGGTCACTAAGAAGGAACAGCAGGGGAGAGGACATCACTTGCAATACTGGACAGCATTAGCCTTCACTGAGGGGAGGGGACTCACACTCTGCTCTTCACCCACACACAGCCAACGTCACGCAGCTGAGGATACCCACCACCTCCAGCTCTAACACAGACACCCCTACAGAGCTCAGCACGGGCTGCTCTGCTTTGATCCCAGGACTGCTCAAGCTGAGCTCGAGTGCTGCACAGCAAGCCTTGAAGGGTGTCAGCATCAGGGACAAGATCCAGGCAGCGCGGTGGAACAATGCCAGTTCCTGCTGCAGACACACACTCGCACAGAAGCCCTAGGAAGTGATGCTGAGCCCACGGGGAACCCAAGCACAGCATATCCTTACAGCTTTACAGACAGACAGCACTTAACACAGCAAGTATTGCAGGAACTGAGATTAGGTTGAGCCTAGGAAGGGCAAGATCCTCGGTACCTTGGAGTCCTTCAGCTGCTGACCAGGCATCCAGTACAGGCTGTGTGCTCCAGTCTGAACTGAAGCGTGGATTACAAATAAACCCTCACCTGTCAAACAGGGCTGAGCTTGCCAGGCACACAGAACGTGCCCACCGAGCTTTAGGGCAGCTCATGAGGGAGCAAGGATGCCAAACACAAGAAACTAACTCCCAAGATACTCTCACTACCTTATCTAAGGCACAGGATTTGGAAACTGATCCTTTAATACATTTTCAGCAGTAACCAAGCTTGGTCCATGCTCATAGGAGCAGTACAGTCAAACTTTTTCCTACAGAGAGTAAATTAGGCAATGCCTAGAGGCCAATCTCATGATCAGCTAAAGTCATCAGAACATTACAGAAGCTGGACTGCACACACACAGTAAGTCAGGAGACAAAGCAAAGACATTCACCCCACACGTGAAGGCTTGCTGGGGACAGAAGCACGAATGCAGCCTGAACTGAGTCCATGCAGGGCAAGAGAGGGGGCTGAGCACTCTGGTACCTTTGTTCTGCACTAGCATCCTGGCTGTCATGCTGCAGCAGGTGGTAGCTGTGTCGATGATAGGAAGAGCTCTTGTGCTTTTCCTCAACCTCATCCCTTGGGCTAGAGGAGGACAAAAAAGAAAATACCATGATGAAAGTCTCTTTCAGCTTGGCAGATCCTAATAAAAGATCTAAAATAAACAAAACCCCCACACAGACCCAGAAAGAGGTGTGTTCAGAGGTACTAAACACAAACTTCACCCTTTTTTCTGGAGGCCTTAAGAAGGGAGAAGCAGCTCAGCTATGCCTCAGACACTAACCAGGAACAACTTCCCAACAGACATCCATGCAAGACAGGTAAGCCACTACTCGAAATGGGCAGTGCACCACACTTCAGTGAACAGCATCATCTTGGGTTTGTTTTTCCATAAGTAACACTCATCACTGGGGCAAAAATCAGTGCTTCTCAGTTCTTCCAAGTGGCTGAGGGGTACACAGAGGGAAGTGTGCTAATTTGATGAGTTAGCTCTACCAGACAGAACAGAATTGTAACAGTGAATCCAGCCTGAGTTTCATAAAGGTTCTAAAAGCAAATTACACATGCTCCTAAGCCATAAACTAGGTCTCTCTGAATTAATTCAGTGTGCAGGAGGATCTTGAAACAGAAGTGAGCACTTATTACTTTCATGTAGGCTGATGGCTTGACTGAGCTGGAACGTGAGAAAGAAAAATTATATTGATGCACAAGTGAAGTATCTCAGATCCAGAGATATCTGATCCAATACTCTGATACAAGCAGTCCTGAAGAATTTAAAGACAGAGTGGGATTGAGTGGAGTTGCAAACTCCTATAAAAGTATTTTCTCAACTTCAAATCACGAGCAAATCAAAACCACTGCGTAGACCGTGGAATATTGTGTTGTTCTGGGCTCCCCAGCTCAAGAGGGACATAGAACTACTGGAAAGAGTCCAGCACAGGGCCACTAAGATGATTAAGGGACACAGTCTCAGCACCCTCCTCAGAGCCATCAGAACTGAGACTATTTCCTGAAGCAGCATCGTCAGGTGTGGAGGCACAAGGTGAGACTGTTCTCTTGCAGTTCTGATGGGAGGGAACAGCCCTGTATCGTTTGAGGGACAACACTGACACACTCAGCCAGCTAGCTGTGTTGAAAAGGAAGGTGTCTGCAGGCTCTCGTGGTGCATGCAGTCCTGGCATAGACTGACTCTGGAGGTGCCAGATGCATCTCGCTGTTCCCGTCACTACAGGACAGGGACACTAATTCTGTGATGAATCCTCACACTGCTCCAGTGTAATCGTTTGCTCCTGGTAAGCAGGTGTATGTGGTCACAGAATCACAGAACAGCCTTGGTTAGAAGAGACCTCTAAGATCATCAAGTCCAACCATTAACCTAACACTGCCATTTCACCACTGCCCCATGTCCCTCAGCACCACATCCCCATGGCTCTGAAATCCCTCCAGGGATGGGGACTCCCCCACTGCCCTGGGCAGCCTGGGCCAGTGCCTGACAACTCTCTCAGTGAAATTTTTTTTTCCCCAATATCTAATCTAAACCTCCCCTGGCACAACTTGAGGCCATTACCCCTTGTCCTGTCACTGTCACCTGGGAGGAGAGACCGACCCCCCCTCGCTACCCCCTCCTTTCAGGGAGCTGCAGAGAGCAATGAGGTCTCCCCTCAGTCTCCTCTTCTCCAGACTGAACCCCCCCAGTTCCCTCAGCCACTCCTCATAAGACTTGTGCTCCAGACCCTTCCCCAGCTCCGCTGCCCTGCTCTGGACACGCTCCAGCAGCTCAGTGTCCTTCTGGGAGTGAGAGGCCCAAAACTGAACACAGAACTCGAGGTGCAGCCTCACCAGAGCTGAGTACAGGGGTAAGATCACTTCCCTGCTCCTGCTGGTCACACCATTGCTGATACAGGCCAGGATGCCATTGGCCTTCTTGCCCACCTGGGCAGGCTCCTGGCTCATGTTCAGCTGCTGTCGACCAGCACCCCCAGGTCCTTTTCCACCAGGCAGCTCTCCAGCCACTCCTCCCCAAGCCTGGAGCGCTGCTGGGGGTTGTTGTGGCTGAAGTGCAGAACCCAGCACTTGGCCTTATTGAGACTCACACAGTTGGCCTCAGCCCATGGATCCAGCCTGTCCAGGTCCCTCTGCAGAGCCTCCCTACCCTGGAGCAGATCAACACTTCCACCCAACTTGGTGTTGTCTGCAAACTGACTGAGGGTACACTCGATCCCCTCATCCAAATCATTGATAAAGACATTAAACAAGACCGGCCCCAGCCCTGAGCCCTGGGGAACACCACTTGTGACTGACTTGTGATGTTGCAGGCCTGCTCCACACAGACACTGCCACTGATGTTCTGTATTTTATCTGTAATGCCAGCTGCACAGAGCCAACCCTAGAAGAAAATATATAATTAACCTATAATCAAACCTGTCAATTATGTGGTAATCGATTCCTTCCAACAAAAGCATGCAGGGAATGCATCACCTGGGGCAGAATTTAGCTTGTACTGATTTTATATCCAGAGTACCAAAAACCCAAAAATACCCCATCTCAAGTCTCCATTTCCAGGTGAAAGTGAAGGATAATAAAGCAGACTTTTCACCTTCCTAACAAAAATCCTTTATGCTGCAAGGGGTATTAGAGAGCACAAATTGTTAGAGCTGGCCTAGGAAGTTCAGTACACCATACCTACATACACACACTGGTGAGGTCACATCAGGAATATTGTGTCCAGTTCTAGGCCCCCCAGTTGAAGAAGGACAGGGAACTGCTGGAGAGAGTCCAGCACAGAGCCACAAAGATGATGGAGTGGAACATCTCCCTTGTGAGGAAAGACTGAGGGAGCTGGGTCTCTTTAGCTTGGAGAAGAGGAGACTTAGGGGTGACCTCATTAATGTCTATAAATATGCAAAGGGTGACTGTCATGAGGGTGGAGCCAGGCTCTTCTCAGTGACATCCAGTGACAGGACAAGGGGCAATGGGTGCAAGCTGGAACATAGGAGGTTCCACATAAATACGAGGAAGAACTTCTTCCCAGTGAGGGTGACAGAGCACTGGCACAGGCTGCCCAGGGAGGCTGTGGAGTCTCCTTCTCTGGAGACATTCAAACCCACCTGGACATGTTCCTGTGTGACCTGATCTAGGTGTTCCTGCTCTGGCAGGGGGATTGGACTAGATGATCTTGTGAGGTCCCTTCCAATCCCTGACATTCTGTGAGTCTGTGATACACAGACCAGGCACACAGGAAAGCTGAACCCTTTAAGGAAAAGCAGAGATGGAGAACTGTTCTGCTTTAACCACAACACAAGGTTTTTTCACCAAGCTTAGCAATTTGGCAAGTGCAAAGAAATTGCCTTAAGCAAGACAAACCCAAGTGATTACCTGTCTGCCATGCTGTTCCTAGTTTCTCTGGTTATGTCAGGAGCTGCTGGCCATGGCTGACTCGCAACACTGTCAGAAGATGCATTTTCCTGAGTTAAAGCAGTCTCCAGTAACGATGGAGCATTCAGTCTGTCCACCTCCACTGGAGGCAAGTCCAAAGAGTGGTGGCTGTGCTCGGAATTGTGCCGGTTCCTCGGAGACAGCAAATGCAAGGCTGAGGCAGCAGAGGCCATACTGTCTGCGTGGTGACTGGGCTCCAGCACCTCCGCGGGCAGCCCAGACGGAGCTGCAGCAAAGCTGCGTTGCAAGGTCTCGGAAGCAATCTCTGGGATGTCTTGGGACATGGCTGTGGAAGCAGAGGAAATGACATCTGGCGAGCGCTCGCGTGTGGGAGAACCCTGGGGCACCACCAGGGGCTCCACCTCCTGCAGCTCCAGTGCTAGAGAGGGGTTTCCTGGTGTGACCTGAATGAAAAAAAAAACCACAACAAAAACCAGAAAAAAAAAAACCAAGAGCCTTCAGGGTAATGTGGAGACACCCCAAGAACCCCTGGCACCTTACACCAACCACCTCTGGAAACAGCCAGCTGTATCCTCTCCTGATGTGATCCCTGTGCTCCCACTCTGCTCAGTGGATGGAGAAGGACCCCAAAACTTGTAATGGGGTCTCAGCTGGATTAACACTACAGTTAAGCCAATGCTAGCTTGAACACACTTTCAAAAGAAAACATCACACCACTTCTACCTCACACCACTTCTACCTCCCTGCCCTGCTCCAGGGTCCCTTCTCTTTGAGGGAAAAAGTTACTTTTAACACTGAACACCTCCAGGACTGAAAGCTTATTTAAATTTCAAGCTTTGGTCATAATCTGTTTTACATTATACCCGGAAATAAAAATTTATGAATAGGAAATCATTGGTTTGGACCCATACAACCAAGCAAGGAGGAAGAAACCTTTCCAGACAGTACTGTCTCCTAACAGAAAGGCTGACCATGTCCAACCACTGTGATAGTGACAGCACGAGCTAGAGCTGTCTCTAGTTCTCAGAGACATGTCGTTTTACACGAGGTCGAGTTCCATTAACATGGGTAAACTTGGCTGCAGATCTGTGCCAGCAGCTCTGTTTTCTGAAGGGCAGAAGCTGGTCCTGTTCATACCCCAATAAATCTAATTGTGGCTTGTACAGGCCCATAGACAGAGGTCCCTTGGCTCACAATGAGGAGGAGTGGAGCAGCATTTGGAGACTTACTGGAACAGGTGCCTTTGGTGTTAGCTTGTCAGTGAGGCCTGGGATAAGAACTGAATGGCTCCTAGGACTAGTCTGGAGACTGCTGCTGCTGCTGCTCAGTGTGAGGCTGGTGTCCAGCTGCATCTTGGGGCTCACAGTCAAGTCATCCGATGGCCTGTAGAAAACAGAGACACAAACAAATCAAGCAGGCCAACCTAACAATACAGATCTGCAAACACTTGAGGCGAGGAGACAGGATGCACAGGTCAATGAAGGAGCCCAACCCAAACTTCACTAGTGTTCTCCAAGCCCTTGCTCTTTCCACCACAGTCAGCCACTCCCTGTCAACTAGCACCTGCATCTCCTAGTCCCCATACATCCCAAAGAGATACCACATGGGCACAAAAAAAAAAGAAAAGAGGCATTGCAATCTCTTAGAATTTGAGGTGTCAATGAGAGAAGGGACCTGCTCTATCTTCAGTTCACACTGTACAGAATTTAGGGAGAAAGAGCACACTACAGGATAGGTGTGCGTCCTTTTCCCAGCCACAAGAAGTGAAGCTTTCCTCTGTTATGCAGCCCAACACACCTCAATACTAGTAAGACTTTCCTAACAGTCCCAATTATCTTCCTGTCCTTGGTGGCTGCAGTGTTCTCTTACCTGTAAACAATGACAGCCCTTTGGGAGAAGCATGTAAAGCAACAAAACTGAAATGCAACAAGAGAATCCCTGTAAAGCACAAATGAAACGCTGCTGTTGGCCCCTTGGATGACAACAGGCATGCTCCAAGCTGCATCACAGATCCAAACAGTTGCCTGCATAGGGACGTTGGGACTCAGGCCAGTTTACAACTCTGGTTATAATCTCCTCTCCTACAAGATCCACTGCAGCTCTGTGACACCCTGAAGGACCGTATCAGTTCAGCTGCAGATAAATTATTTAATGCATGTCCTATTTACCTGGGCATAGAGGCATCTGTGACAGAAGTGCTGCTCATGGCTGTGACTGCAGTCAGGGAACTGACACTGCTGCCTGGGGACACAGCGATCTGTAAGAAAATACACAGTGGTCAGGATGAGACAGAAGAGTCCAACAGCAGAGCTTGACCTGAGGACACTGGCTCCAGAACTCCTAAGGAGTCACTTGGCAAAGAGGGAACAGAAGAAAAAAAAATAGGTTGAGTTGTACTGCTAGGGTGCTCAGCTGCTGGCTGAAGGCAAGCCCCAGAACATCCTCATCAACGTGAACCATGACTGCATTCATTGAGCAACTGCTCTCCCAAAACAAAGTAGTATTCTGCACCAGATCTCCATCTTGTTCTTTGAGCTAGGCTGCTCTCATCAAGCTCTGTTGTCACCAGTGAGGCCAGAGACTGTTCAGGGTTTAGGTCCTGCACTGCTGATACATGGAAGCAGAAACCTCCATGCACAAGAAGAGGCACTGCTCATTTAGCTAACTGGCTAGCAGTGAAGAAGACATGCTGGCCTCTACAGCTGCTCCTGGCTACCAATAAGCACCTACAGAAACCATCAACATAAGCTCACAAGCACTCAGCTGGGAAAGTCGGTGGGGCCGAGCTTATTACACAGTGCCCATGGCAGAGAGCAGAGACTGAGCTAAACCTAAGGCTGTGCCCACCCTACACTGCTCCTGGTGCAGGTGCCAGCAGGAAAAAGCCTGCCATGAAATAGGTAGCTATGAAGAGCGGGGTTTAAACTGAACAGTTACGCTGTTTAAACCAAAGAGTGCTCTTGCAGCAAACAGCCTGTGCAACCATCAACCCCATCAACAACTTCTGCCTGCTCCCTTGGGACAGCTCTGCCCAAGGGTGGGTAGTTGTCCCAATGCATGTAATTAACTCCTGCACCCTGCAACTTTGCTAGCAACACCAAAACCTTTAGAAGCAGTTTAATTTATTCTTTGCTCCCCAAGTTGTTGCTGGGTTGGTGCTCTTTTGTCCATCAACTCAGCACGAACTCTGTTCCTGCACATTTCCATGTGCTGCCCATCCTCACACAGGCTCCCCCACAACACATTCAAGCTGTGGTGACAGCCACACGTTCCTCCCCTGGAGAGGGAAGCCCTGCCTCAGGATGTGCCCGTGGAGCACTGCTCATGAGCACTCTCCCCTGTGCCTGCAAGAACTGTATCAGCACAGCAAGTAACTGCCAACAATGCATTTCACACAGGAAGGCAGAGAAAACACAAACAGCACAGCCTCTCACCAGCAGAATTCACACCTTGTAATTCTACTACATATATTTCATATTATTGTAATTATATTTCTATTACACTATATTATTTCAGTCACTCATTTGGTCAAGATGTCTTCCAAATTGACTCTTGAGAATGGAAATGAAGATCGATGAGGAAATGGAAAAGATAATGTTTCCTGAAACTCTTCCGTGGCTCTGTGGAAGATTAATCATCTCTGCATTTAGTGAGGGAAGACAAGAACCCAACTGGAGAAGAGCCAGTTATAGACAGGAACACAGTGTACACAAACATCTGATCTAGTGGAAGATGTCCCTGCCCATGGCAGGAGGGGTGAAATTAGATGATCTTTAAGGTCTCTTCCAACCCAAACCATTCTATGATTCTCTATTGGAGATCACTTTTTAAAAGATGCACTTTTAAAAACACTTTTTAACTTGTGTCTACTCCATTCTAGAAGCATGTGGAGAAAACACAGCCACAAATTTCATACAGAGATTCAGTACAAATTCAGTACAGAGGCATGGAAGGTTATAAAGCAAGAATATCTGAATGGGTTTAAGACAAACTAACATGACACTTGGATGCAGAGTGGCCAAGAAGAGCTCCTGAACTTCTCCACTTCTGAAGGGGCAGCAGAAGCCTGTGCCCAGTTAGACAGATGCACACTGGCAGTGCCAGCCAGCCTGCAGAAGAGCCCACAGTGCATGATGCAGCACTGCTGGCCATGCACATGCTCAGAGCATTTACGGGAATTCTGTGACTTCCGACTGCTCCACCAGAGCTCCCCTGAGGAGCAAACGTGGCTCTTCACCACGACACTCTGCAGAGACCACCAAATCCCAAGGAATGCTTCACATGCTTCCTGATACCAAACCCCTTGGAGCATGCACAGAAGTCTTGTCTTCTGTACAAGTTAGGGCCTGCTGTGTTAAGATTCAAAAAAACCCCCCGAGGTACTGGACTGCCGATTTGCAGATCTCATGCAGAAGATGTTACAGTCCCAACTACCTACCAGATCATTTCAGACATGTGTTCCCACAGGATCCCATCAGACAGGATGTGCATAAATGGCATGCTTTCTTCCATTAGAGTTATATCACAACTCCAGACTTGTGTAAACCAGTACGAGGAGTCTGCCAGCTTAGATACAGTTGTGTAGAAATATGGGTTTGCTAAATAACACAGCTATTTTGCAGCTAAATATAGCACTCAACACAAGCCTAGGCCAACTTAGCATTTTAGATATGCCAACATGCCTTTACTCAGTTTGGTTACATGCACAGAGTTTCCCATGTGCTCTGCATTCAGCTGGTGTAGCATATTGGTGAAAAAAGTTCCCAAAAGTATCAAAATCCAACCCTATCCCTCGTACCATCAATAACAGTGCTGTTCTCTGGTTACCTGCTGAAGAGATGTACTGGGTGTCATGAATGCATCTGGAGTCATCAGCTTTGGCTTGGCATCATTTGAGAGAGACAGAAAGTCTGCTGGTACAGGCAGATCAGCAATCCGCCGCAGGTCTGGTTGGGAGCCGTGCACGGAGCCTTTTTCAGATCCCAGCCCTTCTGTGCTTAGATCAGCCATGTGGTCTGGAAAGGCTTCCAAGGGAGAAATACAAATCAATGTACAGGAACTTCCCCCAAAAGCTAAAGCTTTAACACCATGAAATATGAACTTATGCCATTGCCTGCCATACTGGATTCCAAAAGAACAAAAGAAAACTCTGCCACAACCTTATCAAAGCTAAGGGCAAAGAAAATCCTGACACACGTACTCTTTGAAGGCTAAACTGGATACTATCAGGCTTTGATAATAAGAGATCCAAGCTTCCTTTCTTCCCTAAATGCAAGCCCAGTTTAACAGCCATATCCCAGAATGGTGAATGAACTTAAAAAGCACCCTACACACAGCCCTGTCCCCCCTACTCCCAAAGCTCTGGTGTCATTGCAATCTTTTCCACTTGACAACAGACAAACATCAAGTTTCTGGTGCAGGTGCCAAATCACATTGGAAGGTGAACTCAAGTGTGCACAAAGCATTAGCACTCCTAGCCTAACATGTCCCCATGCTCTACACTCACACCGGGGTCTGACCAAGTGGCCTGCTTCACAGCTACTCCATATTCAGAACTCTTCATGCAAGGACACCACTCTGTTACAAAGAGGTACCCCAAAGCTGCTCTCCTGCTGCCCCCACTCCAACAACCAACCTTTAAAGGCTGAGGAACACTGAAGATCAATTTAACACAAATGCTCACCAAATTCATCGTGAGAGCCATGGGAAGGCATGGATGCACTCATGTCAGGACTATGAAGGGGCTGGAATCTTATCTGCACATCCTGTAGGGCCCTGGAAAAACACAGAAAGAAAGAGGTGCCTGATTAGTTTATGAATCACCATTAGAAGTCTAAGGCTTAGAAGTTTCCTTTTCATGGAGCTGATTCCCTTGGAATAAGCTTTTGTGTTTTCTGCCCATGACAGAAGAAGCAGAAGTGGATCCTTGTTCAGACAGGTCACCCAGTTCTGGCATCCAGAGTATTCAAGAGATATTTCTAAGCACTTACACATGAGCACAACTCTTAAGTCACTGCATACTCACAGTGACAAAAATACCAGCTTGCCACAGCACCAGGTGGGGCTGCTTCCTGGTAATGCCATACAGAACACATCACAGCTACAAGTTTCTACGGGTCGAAGTAGTTTTTGTTAGGAGCAAAAGGAATAGGTAAGTTAAATTTCTACAGGTCAATGCAGGATTAGGACACCTATAGACAGATGCCCATGGTAGCTGCTACGCATACTCACTTGGTGTGCACACAGAAGAGTTTTATCAGTACGCCTGCTGCTGATTCAACAGCCCCAGCTCCCTGAGCACCTTCTGGAAGTGAGACAACAGTAAAATATGAAGTTGGATGGAAACTGCAAACAAAGTACTAGAAAAATATCATAGCAGATGAACATTATGATACAGCTTCATCACTACTCCACTTCAGACATAGATTCACACTGTTAAGGGAAAGTGTATCACAATCACAGAGTGGTGGGGGTTGGAAGGGACCTCTGAAGATCATCCAGTCCAATCCCCCTGCCAGAGCAGGATCCCAGAGCAGATCCCACAGGAACACGTCCAGACGGGTTTGAATGTCTCCAGAGACAGAGACTCCACAGCCTCTGGGCAGCCTGTGCCAGTGCTCTGGCACCCTCACAGGAAAGAAGTGTTTTCTTATGTTCAGATGGAACCTCCTGTGTTCCAGTTTGTGCCCGTTGCCCCTTGTCCTGTCACTGGACACCACCAAGAAGAGTCTGGCCCCAGCTTCCTGACACTGCCCTTTAGATATTGATAAGCATTGATGAGATCCCCCCTCAGCCTCCTCTTCTCCAAGCTAAACAGACCCAGCTCCCTCAGCCTCTCCTCAGATGGGAGATGCTCCAATCCCTTCATCATCCCAGTGGCCTTGTGCTGGACTCTTTCCAGTAGCTCCATGTCCCTCTGGAACTGGGGAGCCCAGAACTGGACACAGCACAGAACTGGACACAGCACTCCAGAGGAGGCCTCACCAGGGCAGAGTAGAGGGGGAGGAGAACCTCCCTTGACCTGCTGGCCACACTCCTCTTCATGCACCCCAGGAGCCATTGGCCTTCTTGGCTGTGAGGGCACATTGCTGGCTCATGGTCAGCCTGGTGTCACCAGGACTCCCAGGTCCTTTTCCCCAGAGCTGCTCTCCAGCAGCTCAGCCCCAAACCTGTATCCTACACTCCCTTTACTTTTCAATGTGAGAGCAATCAAATTTGCTCTAATCCAGTCAAATAAGCCTCAAGGAAGAGAAAAAAAAAATGATACCTCACTAGGTAAAGAGGAGGGCGCTGAGGTCCGGAACTGCCAGCGCTTTGTTCTGGCTATTGAAGTGACTGGATATATTTTAAGAGACACACACTAGCTTATACTGTACATACATCCAGACTAGGGCTTAGCCATCCTTCCTGGCTGTAAACAACTGTAGTTACAGAGCTCTGCAACAACTTCCCACCAGCCAGCACTGACAGCATTCACCTAACATCTGTATCAGTCTCACTGCCAAGCCAGCTAAGGAGGCTGAGAGGAGAAGATAAACCTAACTGCCCATTACAAAAATATATTAGCCATTCCTATGCAAATTGTCCTAATTATCTGAGCACCAATCAGGGACCTGAAGTTTCAGTCCCAGTCTGCTCCTAACTGCCTACATGTATCTCATTTTTGCTCCTGCATTTCTGAGCAATATGCCACAAACAGTGACAGCAACATGAATTAACTATTATTTTGTGCAGTACCAGGCATAGGGAAGCACATCACACAGCTGTACTCATAGCCCAGGAACCCTTCTAACAGGAAATATGTTTATATTATTCAAAGCATCTTTCCAAATTTTACTAACAGAAAGGAAGATCAGAAGCAAGCCAAGAGTTGAAAGAGAGGCAGCAATCAAGGAATGCTTGCATGGGACATTTCTCCCCAGGATTTGCTATCATGTTCATGGTAGTAACAGCCAGCAAAGACATCTCATGTGCCTCTCCCCTAAAAAGAGCTGTTCATTGCTGTTATAAGAAGCTTTGTGGCTTGGCAATTTGCATTTCAGATGTGAGGGAGAAGAACCTTACCTTTTCCTTAAACTCAAGACTGTACTGTCCTCACATCTGTCACAGCTCAGGCAGTAAGACTCAGAAGCAACCAACCGGTTTCTCAGAACATGTGCTCACACCTCTAATGTTTAACCACACAGAGTTTACTTGGACAAGCAGGCACAGAAATACATCCTGCCAGTTCTTCCAGGAACCTGCATGCTCCTGTGAGCCTGCATCAAACTGTGCTGGAGAGAGACTCAGCCCAACACTGTCCGCTGCCTTCTGCTGGGAGGACTGACACAATGCAACAGCAAAACCATCATGGCTCAGAAAGTGAGCAGCTAATCTTGTACCTTAATCAAAGTGTCACTTGGACTCAGTTCAGAATACACAGCCCTAGAATGCTTTTTTAATAACAGAAACATCTCAGGGGACTTTCTGTGTGGTAAGGGGCAGTGGCTGCTGTCTGCATTGGGAGGTTCAGGTTTGATATTAAGAATATTTTCTTTAGCAAGTGGTGCAGCCCTGGGACAGGGCACCAGAGCAGAGACAGAAATACCATGTTTGGGGGGCTTCAACATGCAACTAGATGAAGCACTAGGCGACCTGATCTGCCACCAGGAATACTCCTGCTTCAAGCAGCAGGTTGGATCAGAGACCTCCAAAAGTGCCTTGTGACCAGCTCTGTGTTTCCTTGAAGTACCCCAGCTGCACAGGACATATTGTGTACAGACTAAGAGAAGAAAAGAGCCAGCCAGAACCAGTTAGGAAAGAAATCCTGACCTCACAGCAGCCAAAGTCTCTTCATCACCTACCAACACTCAAGTTGTCATTTTCTTCTTCTGCTGGGAGCACTTCGGTGTGCCTTAACCTGCAACGGCTCACTGCCTGGATGCCAAAGCTCAGGACTGGGTGGGTAAGGAGGAACTCGGAGATGGAGCTGAAGTAAGCTTTACCCTCCTCTTGGTTCTGCATCAGCTCCATCACATACAGTACCTGGAAGAATCAGAAACAGTAAGTCACTGGGCTTTCAGAGCAGACAATGAGTACGTGTGTGTGGACTATAAAGTCTAGCACCTGAACTAGATTGGGAACAATGGGAATAACAGGAGGAATAAAGTGTGAGACATTTAAATTTGAAACAGAACACCCAAGGGAACCACAATAAGCACACTCCTATCTGGGTCAGTGTTGATCAGGAACTTAGTCCTACTGTGGCAGATACAGGTTACTCCAAATCAGTGCTTTACTTTAGGGTAAGAAATAACCCTTAAGGGTCCTCAAGATTAATCAGCTGAATTGTTACCATTTGCCATCTTACAGTGAAATAACTCAGGCCAACCTCTGCATTTTTAGTTATTAACGTGCAAATCCTAAACCTAAGCAGCAGAATCAGTCACACAGAAAGCCATTTCTCTTTCTGTCACCATTACTCACACAGCCAGTGATAAAACAAACCACCTACTTTTCTCTGCACGTCGCTCAGTATCAGGTATTCAGCAGAGAGATCCAGACAGACTTTCAGGCTGGGAAGAATACTCATGGAGCTGAAGATGTCAGGAGAAAAGCTAGATCCACAAACAAGAGGTGGGGAGGGGCACAGAAAGCAAGGTAGATTAGCACAACCAGAATGACTGCTATGAAACTGCATTAGTTAAAAAAGAAAATATCTCAAGGAGTTTACAGACATATTACAGTGCAGCCACCCACTACAACAAAAACATCACTGCAGAAATCTGTGCTGACTTCAGCTAAAAGACCAGCAGGGAGATACAGAATAGGATCTAATTATGGATTCTGAACATTTAAATGAAAGATGACAGTTTGTCATTACTTAACATATTCCACATTCAGACAAGAGCCAATGCTACAGATGTAAAACCAAAAACCCACTAAACCAAAACAACCCTTCTATAGGTTTTGGATCTTATGTAGTATTAGATGGGAAAAGCAGCACTCAGCTGTATGCCATATTCTTCTCATTTTAAGAGGGCAATTCCAAAGTGGCCTTACATATGCATGTGATCAGAGGCCCCAATCCACCATCAGGAAAGTAAAACCAAGGAACATAAGCTGAGGGAAGGGAGGGACTACACCAGAATTTGAACTTCTGGACCTATATGACTTGGCAAATAAGCCCTGTATAATTGCTTAAGCTCTGTCAATGTAGCAGCTTCTCATTATTTAAATTAGAAAAAGCAACAACAGAAAAAGATCCTAGATTGGTTATTGAATATCTAGTATTTTTACAGAAAAAAGCACTCAAAGTGTACAATTTGGAATGTTTCTCCTCATGCTCTACAGACCAAAGCAAAGAGAACAGGTCTTGGTAACACCAAGGATACTGTATAAAAGGATCAACCTCTCCAACCTTGCCAAAGCTGGACCTGACAGTCTGTCACGTCCCTGATAGCTTTCAACAGATATGTCAGACTGGCAAAGGGGAGGCTCTAACTGGGGCTAGAGCAGACTCCACTGGAGATCAAGGGTCACCTTTGCAAAGTATACCTGGAAATGGAGAGCTTTGTTACAATCTGCTGCTCAAAGTAAATCCAGCCCTTCAAGGGAGTGGGTATATCAATACTTACCGGACAGTTTGCAGACAAGTCCAAGACACAGTGCACCACATCTTCAGTTCTCTGTTCTGGTCTGCTCCTGTGATAAGAAATCTCCAGAAGGGAACCCTACAGGCACAACAGAATTAAGTTCTCTTAAAGAAGATCTGGACCTTCCCATAAGGACATTTCACAGAAAATTTCCTCATGAGCTGATTTTGCCCAATCATGTCTTAAAAAAATCTCTGCTTCTGAGGCAGATTAGAAACCATTATAACTCTCATAGCTCTCAAGAACCTTAAGGCATCAACTGACTGAAGAAATAAAAAATAAAACAAAAAACCCAAACCAAACCAACAAAAAACCCTAAAACAAACAAACAAACCCCACCCCCACACAAAATCAAACCAGTTACTTTTTAATCAAATGCAGTAGAAATGTGAAGGACAACAGGTCAGTTAAAACTGACCACACCACAATCTGAAAGGACTCATCAATTTAGAATTTTCATTGCTTTCATGGAACTGACACTAGAATTAAGGTCACTTTATACTGTGCCCCAGAGCCCTACTTATTTCTCCATCACTAGAAAACTGACTACAAGGAGGACAGGACTTACTCCTGCCACAACACTGATGTTTTGCAAGTACAATGCACTTAACAAGGAACCCTCCAAGGGCAGAGTTAGAAGACACTACTAAACTTTGATAATCCAAGTCCAGGACTGGGGACTTACTCTGGGTCTTTATTTTTATGGTTGTCACAAAAGAGCAGGCAGGAAAGAGGTCTACCATCATGGGGTTTCCACTCATGAAGACACCTAGGAAAAATCAGAGAAAACATCCAAGTGTGCAGGGAGTGGTAAATGAGGAAGATAAGAGATGAGCACTGAACACATCACCCCTTGTCCAAAGACAGCATTAAGTCAGCAGTCACCAAGTGTTATCAGCTTGTACTTGTTCACAGACTTATATAAAATAAGGAGATCACAGCCCCCACACACACAGATTGTGACCAATAAAATAAAATCATGTGTTGCCATTTGGTTTGGTGTCTTAACAAAGGTACAATACCTAAAAGAAGTCACCATTGAGAAGAACACCTGAGAGAAGCTTTCTGCATTTACAGGGATAGTGCAAAAGTTTGACTCCAGCACAAAACTCCTGCTTCCAGACACAGCTCTTTGCTTTTTCCATAAGCTCACCAAACCTTGTATGATACTCAGTGATATAACTCTTCAGCAACAAATTACTGTACAAACATTCACCCTATATCTTTATAATGTCTGGAGAGTGACCATCGCAGGTGATTCTGTAACAAGAAAATGCTCACAAAGAAAATGCTGCTCTCTGTTCCAAGCTCCTTCATTTTCTAATTCTCCAGTTACCTTGGCTCATCTTGCCCCTCAATATAGATCTGCCAGAATTTGACAAAACCATCATGGCTTGCTGTGGCCAACACAGTTCCATCTGGAGAAAGTGCTCCCTCGCTCAGGCACTGCACAGAGGGGGAAGAGAGACACAGAAAAGGTTTTTTTATTTCACAGAAAGAAAGAGTACCCTCTTCAAACACGAATTTGACTAGCAGTCTGAGGAGTACACGAGGTCAGAGTGACTTCTAACAGACAGATCACCAGGAAACTTAATGCTTCACAGAAGAATTGACAGGACTTTTTTTTTTTTTAATAACAACTAGCCTTTTCCAGGCAGCAAACTTAAGTACAATGGATTGTGCTGCTACTGTTCACACTGCTACTCACATTATGAACAGAGCTCAATTCGTTTGCACATCTGGCTTTTCACAATCATTATTGTTTCATTTACAATTACTTTGTCACTGCTCTGTTCAAGAAGTGAAACTGGACTCTTTCCAGTTGTTTCTGTCATATTCAAAATATACTCAGCTGCAGTCTTGGTCCACTGTACTCATAGTTATAGATACAACAATACTCATTAGGGAAATCACAGAACAATAAAGATGACGTTGGG
This sequence comes from Podargus strigoides, assembly GCA_028020825.1. Taxonomy (NCBI): domain Eukaryota; kingdom Metazoa; phylum Chordata; class Aves; order Caprimulgiformes; family Podargidae; genus Podargus; species Podargus strigoides. The sequence goes on from CM051630.1 coordinate 2,402,717, forward strand.
CTTAATTTTACCCTTCTCATCCAGCAGTCAACCACTGCAGTGTTAAGTGTTCCATTTACCAGGAGGCTGAAATACAGCCCAGGTTGTCAAACAGGCCCTTGGAAATACAGGTGAGCTTTTCAAGAACTGTTTTCAAAGCAAATTAATACAAATTCACCTTAGCTCTCACAACAAGGCTTACTCACCCATAATGTGTACACAGCCAGCAGGCTGTGGAAGATAGTGTGAAAGGGTAAGGAACACACTTTTTAGAGCAAACTGTGCCAAGAACTGCAGCTGCTGAGACAAAGAGAGCCTACGTGATCTGTAGTGATCACCTATGCTATGGCAGTAAAGAAAACAAAACAGGTTTATACCGTGCTGTGGCCTTTCACTACGATGAAGCCTTCTTTGATGCTAGGCACTTCCACTGGCCAGGAGCTGTTGTTCGTTCGGATAATGTCCAAATCCCACACCTCTGCCTGGAAAACAAACATGTGGGCAGACAGGTTTATTTCTACAACTACTGGTCTGATCCAGTGGAGGATTTATTATATTTTTATCTTATATCCTTGCATACCAGCCCAACAGCAAGTGTGTGACATAAACCTTCCCATTTCCACCGAATTTGGCTGTTAAGATGCTTTTCTGGCACCCAGCTGTACACAAGTACAGGGAACTGCTCTTGGCAGTTGTAGTTGCTGCTCACCAACCCCTCTTCCCTAGGAACTGGCTCAGCCTGAGCAGAGCAGTGATGCCTCTGGCCCTCCACATTGTTTCTAGTGGTCCTGCTAGGTGATGACGAGCAGAAGGTCCCGCCTTCCTTCCTCCCGAGGCCCAGAGAAAGATCAGCATGACCTCTCCTTGGAAGAGAGGATCCCCAGCACAGACTGGACAGAAGCCTTTACAACTCTAACCACATTGGCTCTTTCCTTCATTAGATTCTCTCCCTCTAATGGTAATAAGGGACAATGTTTCAAAACCAAAGTTTTCTTACCCTGTCCTCATGCAACAACGCCAACGTCTGACTCCCCTCTTCACCACTCTCCTCATTATCATCCGGGATGAAAGGGCACCAGATGATTCTTCGAGAAGTGTTCAACGGGGTATTGTCAGGTCGCTTGATATTAACCAAGATCTCCTCTCTGATCACCATGGTTAAGAAACAAAACCTTCTGGCAGTGCTATGGACACTCAGCAATAATCTGTTCAGGCTTAGTCCTCCAGTAAATACTGCTAAACCTCAAGAGTTTTTGAATCATTAAGATTCAAAAATACATCAGGTAAAAGGATTCTGCAAGGTGGCAAGCTAGTGTTTCTTCACTGGCAGAAGAGGTCAAGCTTACAAAAGTTAACAGAGTTTTACAATTTTCTCTTGCAGGCTGCAGACAGGGACAGGAGGAGCACAACAGCAGCACACAGCCACGTCTGAACGTGCAATCCACACGACTGCTGATGGACAGATTAAATGATTCCAGCTAGCACTGCAACAACACTACCACAGAAAGATGGAAAAGCTGCCACACTGCCCCAGGCTGAGCGCTCTGATCCACCCCTACAAATCACATCTTCAACAACTACAGCCACCTTTGCTCCACTTGCTTTTGAAATGATGGTATACAATTGAAACTAAGAAGTCACAGCCTAACATGACATACCCTACAGACTGACCTGCTTCCCCAAAGCACCCAGCAATCGCTCCTAAAGCAATTACAAGGAAAAGATTTAGGGCAATGAATCATGCACTGACAATAAGTTACAGGATCAGCAAAAGAACAGGGGTGACAGGTTTGGAAGGAAGATAGTGAGCAAGAGGGAGGTATTACATCCTGTTTCCCAGAAAAGTAACCAAGGCAAAGAGTTAGAACCAGACAAACATGAGTAAAAAGCTTTGTTACATGGTCAAGGTGACACTCTCCAAGTGCAAAGCCAGCTAGTACAGACTGACACTTCTCACTGACTATTTGTGCCTGGACCAGCAGGAGCACTGAAGTGTCACTCCTAGAATTTCAAGTTATGTGTGAATTCAAGTAATGATTGTGCAGAATGCAGGCACAGAATCACAGAACTGCCTTGGTTGGAAAAGACCTCTAAGACCATCAAGTCCAACCGTTAACCCAACACGGCCAAGTCACCACTGCCCCATGTCCCTCAGCACCACATCTACACCTTTCTTAAATCCCTCCAGGGATGGGGACTCCACCACTGCCCTGGGCAGCCTGGGCCAGTGCTTGAGAACCCTTTAGGTGAAGAAATTTTTCCTAATATCCAATCTAAACCTCCCTCGGCACAACTTGAGGCCATCACCCCTCGTCCTGTCACTGACTGGATACTCTGGAAGGGGCAGAACTATCAACCTTCTCCATGCAGGCTGCTGTTCTGGAAAGACCAGGAATAAGTTGCAATTTTGCAGCTGCATTCACATGGAACCATTACACAAAGACTGGTATGAAGTATATTTTGACAAGATACTGGATCTTTTCTTTATCCATGGCCAGGCGCCAGACAAAAAGGTTGCCAGCCTCATCCAGGCACGCCAGCTGGTTGGAGTTGAGATGAGCAAAAGCCAGGTCTGCCACACCGCCTGTGAATCCTTTCAGCAGGGTCCGCTCAGCAGCGCTGACGCTCAGCACCCGCACCATAGCTGAGCCATTGCTGGCAGCTGCAGAAAAGACAGAGGGAGAAGTCACCATTTAGCCAGGAGGTTTCCCCACAGATCTGCCTCTGTTTCCAGTCGACAGATTGTTATTTCCAGCACTCACCCTGCCATCAGCTGTCTCTGGCAGCACACTGAAAACCCATATCAATAGATACCATGTTAAGAAGCCCTTTCAATACCCAAATATTCACTGTACTTTTCAGCTTTGGTGCAGAAGATTGCAACAGCAGCATCAAGGAGGACTTTGCCTGCATTGTAAGGGGCAGCTTAATTCCCCATATCTTCTACAACTTCTTGAGCACCTCAAGTTCTAAGTTGTTCTACTTAAAAAGTCAACAGAAGCTGACTACCAGGATTATTCCCATGAAAGGTGCCTTCATTAAACACAAGGCCTAAATCTTTATCCCAGGCTGATGACAAAGCTACAAAACCCTCCAAGACTGACCTCCAGTGACAGTGAATTAATTTTAATTGCAATTTATTTTCAGTAACCAGAGAAAAGGAGTCACTGAGAGGCAAACGGCTCAAATACCTCTTCTGTAAGGGGAATGTAAAAAGCATAAACACTCACTTTGCAAAAAGCACTGCTTTTTGGCTTGCATGACTGAAAAGAACATGCTTTAGAGCATGCACATACCAAGCAAAGTTTGCAATTTCCCCATGTCAGGTAAACATCACTATAATACAGGCAGTTTTACGGAGACCTTATTGTTTCCACCTCTTGATGCCCGAGCCAGCCCTAGCAAACCACTCAGCTTTCCATAGTGTTACTGCACCCAAGCTTTAATACTTTAAAAAAGGGTGAGACACTCCAAAGCTGCTCTAAAATAACCTCAGCTAGGAAAAAACACAGAAGCAGAGTAGTAGATTTCATAAAAGGCCAAACTCATGGGCATTAGAGCTAAGAAGGAGGAGCTGACAGAGCCCCAAACCCCCTGTGGTTATATGAGAGCAGAAAGAGACACTGCAGATGACTAAGCATTCATTTGTTTCATGTATGTTATAAACCAATCTTTCCTTGCGTTGCTCTGCTTTTCTCTCCCTTCCTAGTGCAAAGACACTCTATCTGTATTGCTCTTTGGCTCCTCTAAATATAGCCTTAAACTCAGCTCTGAATTTATGTAAGCAAATCCATCGTAAACATTTACCTGCTCAAATTACCACAGGGCTGTTTCTGTGCTTAGCTACACAGAAGCTTGTTTACTGCAGAAATATTTAATTAGAGGAGTCTGGACATCAGTTTGCTGTCCAGTGAAACCAATGTAATCCTTCAACTTTTCCTCCATCTCCACTGAGTCCTTCTCTATTTATAACTTCAGAAAAGCTTTCCTTTTCAGTGGAAACTCCTATACCACCAGCTCTTCCCTACCCTGTAGCTCCAGCTTCACTTGTATTCCCACTACCACAGCACCCTGATCTGGATATTGCAAGAAGTTTTTCAATTATTGCAAGTTACCTCCTCCTGATGCAAACTTTGCCTCTTTTAGAGATACACAGAGCAAAAGAATACAAATCACATGTAAGACAAGAAGGTATCTCACCTCTAATGGCATAAGCCAGGTAAGAGTTTGAAACAGCTATCAGATTGCCATAATAGTATTTCTGCTCCCAGTCGTATCTAGCAACAGGTTGTATTTTCACCTGCTCAGGAGAAAGAAAACAAAACATGAGAAGTGTCTGGAATTAACTTTTTCCTGGAACAAACTTGCCAATATATGATTTCTTCCAGGGAAGATCTGTAATGCTTAATAGGAAACTGAAAGAAGCAGTAGTTGGTGGGAAAAACTGCACATTGAATGCCAGGTAGCAGAGCCCTGAACATTCAGAGTTCTGGAGACTGATCAGTATTTCCTTCCACTGCAAGAAAGAATGAAACTCACTGAATCTGTCAGGCTGCAGAACAACACTTGATCCTGCAACTACAGCAAAGCAGCCTTCACCTCTTTATCAGCACTGTGTCTGGATTCCCAGTTCTTGGAAACTTTTTTGAAATATAGAAACATATTTGCTGCACAGGCACTTGCTTTTTACTTTCAATACTGTTTTCCATGAAACTGAGAGTCCTGATCTTATTTGATGAGCATTGTCTCTGCAAGCAAAGAATTAATAAATACTGTGGGAGATATGGCAGTGATCCTCCCTTTCATTTTTATCTTCACTATCATCTATGAAAAACAATGATAACATGGTACAGTATTTATTTACGATCTCTGAGGTCCCTTGATTCATTGCACATCAAGGAACAAAACAAAATACTATGGAAAAGTGCTGAGAGGATCAAGACCAGAGTTCTCTCTCCTAATTACAAGCATTTGTTCTGAGCATGTCAGTACTCTGCTACAGCACTAGTTCTGATCTCAGCAGATCGGTTCTTTTGCAGCTCTGGTCTGCTGGGTGGAGCCCTCAGCAGGACTGTGGCCAGCAAGCTATCAAGAGTGACCCTCTGCCCACAGTGAATTACTTCCAGTGAAGAAAGAAATCAGCAGGAAAAGCTTGTTTGTGAAGGGAGGGCACCTTCTGAAGAACCCACATCTTAGGACTTATTCCTGAAAATTAGAGGATAACTTGGCCAGACTCTGGAATAACAGTAACAAATCAGCTACAAGATACTGCTCCAATTTTTTCCCCCTTGTTAAGCCCTTTGACAAACTTCTACCTCATTACAAGTTCCTGTAACACAGAATACAGTAATTTCTGTTCAAAATATTCAAGCATGAGCTGATGTGACTGAAAAAAGAGACAGAACTATGATTTCTCTTGCTCCTTACCTTGTTACTCCCTCTGGCCTTACTGGTGATGCTTGAATCACTGCTGGCCACTATCTCCACATCTTTTGCTGATATCACTATGCAAGTGGAGCTGTCATCACCAGAGAGGCAGCTTTTAAGAGAAACAAAGGGGAAAAAAAAAAATCAGACAAGACTCACAGGAAGAAAACAAAGCTCAGATACTTGCTATTTGTAATCTTAACAGCAATGCAGAGGAGTATCTGTGCACCTAGAAGGTTCTCAGCTGAACAACTGAAAACAGGAACTACTTTCAGTAAGAGTCTCCCTTCCCCATGTGTCTCAAACCCACAGGTATGAGAGCACCGAACACCTGATTTGTTCATCTTAAAAATCTCCAGTCTGTTTGACCTGAGCACAGACCCAGATTTGGTTAAAGCAGCTTTGACTACTACCCAACACCAGAAGGTACAAAGAAACCAAAGTCAACCAGTTGAACCCCAACAGTAACAGTGCATGCTGCTCATGGTTCTTACATCATCTTCTCTCAGAACTGTGACTAGAGAACCTGAACAAAACACGGCACCAGGCCTGTTGGCGACAGATGGGGCTCACTTGTCTCTAAGGGGGAAAAGGATTTTGGCCCATGACTTGGCAGGGCTCATGGAAAGGGCTTTAAACTAGGTTTGAAGGGGGAGGGGAGTAAAACCAGGCTAGCTGAGGATGAGCCCAGGGGTGACATGCTACCAGGGATGAAATCTCTTTCCAGTACTCTTTCCAGTAACTCCATGTCCTTCTGGAACTGGGGAGCCCAGAACTGGACACAGCACTCCAGATGAGGTCTCACCAGAGCAGAGTAGAGGGGGTGGAGAACCTCCCTTGACCTGCTGGCCACACTCCTCTTCATGCACCCCAGGAGCCATTGGCCTTCTTGGCTGTGAGGGCACACTGCTGGCTCATGGTCAGCCTGGTGTCACCAGGACTCCCAGGTCCTTTTCCCCAGAGCTGCTCTCCAGCAGCTCAGCCCCCCTGGACTGATAAGTCATGCAGAAAGAAAATTAGAAAGGCAAAAGCCCAGCTAGAACAAAATCTGGCCTCTGTCATAAAAGACAACTAAAAATGTTTCTACAAATACATCAACAGTAAAAGGAGGGCCAAGGAGAATCTCCATCCTTCACTGGATGTGGAGGGAAACACTGTCACAAAGGATAAGGCTGAGGTACTAAATGCCTTCTTTGCCTCAGTCTTTAATAGTCAGACCAGTTCTCCTCAGGGCACTCAGCCCCCAGAGCTGGAAGACAAGGATGGGGAGCAGAGCGACCCCCACAATCCAGGAGGAAGCGATCACAGACCTGCCACGGCACCTCGACCCTCACAAGTCTGTGGGGCCAGATGGGACCCACCCGAGAGTGCTGAGGGAGCTGGCAGAAGGGCTTGCCAAGCCACTCCATCACCTACCAGCAGTCCTGGTCAGTGGGGAGGTCCCAGATGACTGGAGGCTTGCCAGTGTGACACCCACCTGCAGGAAGGGCCGGGAGGAAGATCCGGGGAACTCCAGGCCTGCCAGCCTGCCCTCGGTCCGGGGAAGGTGATGGAGCAGGGCATCCTGAGTGTGACCACACGGGATGTGCAGGACAGCCGGGGGATCTGCCCAGCCAGCATGGGCTTATGAAGGGCAGGTCCTGTTTGACTGACTTGATCTCCTTCTATGACAGGGTGACTCGCTTGGTGGCTGAGGGGACGCTGTGGATGTTGTTTACCTGGACTTCAGTAAAGCCTTCAACTCCATCTCCCACCCCATTCTCCTAGAGAAGCTGGTGGCTCATGGCTCAGACAGGTGGACTCTTCACTTGGTTAAAAACTGGCTGGCTGGGCCCAGAGAGTTGTGGTGATTGGAGTTAAATCCAGTTGGATGCTGGTCACAAGTGGTGTTCCCCAGGGCTCAGGGCGGGGGCCAGTCTTGCTTAATATCTTTAATGATGATCTGCACAAGGGGATTGAGTGCACCCTCCGTCAGTTTGCAGATGACACCAAGTTGGGTGGGAGTGTTGACCTGCTGGAGGGTAGGGAGGCTCTGCAGAGGGATCTGGACAGGCTGGATCCATGAGCTGAGGCCAACTGTATGAGTCTGAAGGCCAAGTGCTGGGTTCTGCACTTCAGCCACGACAACCCCCAGCAGCGCTCCAGGCTTGGGGAGGAGTGGCTGGAGAGCTGCCAGGCGGAAAAGGACCTGGGGGTGCTGGTCGATAGCGACTGAACATGAGCCAGCAGTGTGCCCAGGTGGGCAAGAAGGCCAAAGGAATCCTGGCCTGTATCAGCAATGGTGTGACCAAGCAGGGGTAGGGAAGTGATTGTCCCCTGTACTCAGCTCTGGTGAGACCACACCTCGAATACTGTGTTCAGATTTGTGCCCCTCACTACAAAAAGGACATTGAAATACTTGAGTGTGTCCAAAGAAGAGCAACAAAGCTGGTGAAGGTTCTGGAGCACAAGTGTGATGGGGAGTGGCTGAGGGAACTGGGGTTGTTTAGTCTACAGAAGAGGAGGCTGAGGGGAGACTTCATTGCCCTCTACAACTCCCTGAAAGGAGGTTGTAGTGAGGCAGGGGTCGGTCACTTTGCCTGGATAACAGTGACAGGACAAGGGGTAAAATGGCCTCAAGTTGTGCCAGGGGAGGTTTAGATTGGATGTTAGGAAAAATCTCTTCACTGAAAGGTTTGTCAGGCACTCGCACAGGCTGCCCAGGGCAGTGGTGGAGTCCCCATCCCTGGAGGTATTTAAGAAACGTGTAGATGTGGTGCTGAGGGACATGATTTAGTGCTGAATTGGCAGTGCTGGGTTAATGGTTGGACTTGATGATCCTAGAGGTCTTTTCCAACCAAGGCTGTTCTGTGATTCTGTGATACTTACACAAGCACTAATGTTAAGAGTCAGCACATGAAGCCAAGCATTACACTAATTATACTGATGTGGATTTGTATTATGACTCCCACGACAAGTTAAAGTATTCTATATGCATATGTTCTCTTGCATACAAGCAGTAACAACACATGTACTGTCCAAAACATACCAATGTATAAGCACAACTCGGCAAAGAGTTAGGTAGAAACCTACCTCAGGATCATTTGTACTGTTTTAAGTCATGTGCAGTGAAAAACTCCAACAAGTGCAAGGTCTACCACACTGCAAACTGGTATAAGTTACCTGCCAGCTAACTTGGGTCCCTGAAAAAGTCCAGCTGGAAGTCTACATGAGAATGCTAATTTTCACCCAGGTTCCTGCTAATTTACCTCCATCCTGACTTGCAATGTCAATGTAACCAGTCCTGCTCTCCTTCTCTCTAAACAGCCCTGCCAATACTCTGCAGCTCGTGAGCAGCAAGGATGGCAGGTTCCATGCATCAGCCTCACAAAAGCCATGAAAGCTCTGACCAACAGCATGGACTGACAACCACCACCTGAACTCAACGTAAAACTCAACATCAGATTCCCAGTGTGCTGGTGCAGGCTCACCAAAATTTTTAACTGTTTTCTGTTCACTCTCAGCAATTTTTTTGACAAAACTTACATGACTTGCTTCTCCTGCAGGGCTCCCAGAGACATGCTGCGATGCACTGGCTTAGCCAAGGCAGGTCCATCTCCGGCCGCGATGGGATCAGGCACCAGCAGTCCATTCAGGTCTCCGTTATACGAATTTGACGGTCTCTGGTTCTCGTTCACCGAACCTAGGGAAAAGGGTGAGCAACTGTGCAAGATATTCATTTAAAAGAAATAGCGCTGCGTGAAATTCACTGCCTCCAGATGTTTTTTTTTGTCATGTTCCACTGGTCTGTCAGGTAGCATATGGTGAATTAGTTGGGAAAAGTATTCTTCTCCAAAAAGGATGGGTAAGAGACCTTCCATATAAGAAACTTATCTCCACACAAATGAGCAAAGTTGTAGCTCTTACAGAAGCAATCCCAGCAGACCAGAAAACCACCACAGAACAGGTACAAGGAACTTAGCAGGTTCAAGGAGTAAATAGTCTTGGATCAGAAAGACTAAACTGGTAATTCAGATATACTGAATCAAGTGCCAGCCCAAAGGGTTCCTGAAGGGCCATTTCTAACCCCCATGCCTGCAGAGAGGTCTCTGAAGTCCACAATACAGTGGTTAGCTGCAGCATTTGGGGTTGGCTGGAAATAACACATTTGTTACTTTCCAAAACTGACTTCTGACTGAGACCTGACCTCAGAGTCCAGGTATTTGAGTAACTTAGCTATGAAACTGTGCAGCTGCACTACAGGATTCCCATATTTTCCCCTTAGTTGCCTAGTCACATAGAAGTTTACAGCACTCCAGTTTTGCATACAGCAAGCATTTGATCAGAGTTCCAGCTGTGCTTTGAAGAGCACAAGTGCCCCAGCTTCATAGACTTGGCCTAGCACAAGTTGCCTGGTGGCCTCCATAACTTCTGAAGGCTTTTAGAAGGGGATGGGGTGAAGGAGACTCTTCTCTCTCCTTCACTAGCAAGGTAAGTAGCTGACAATCCCCACTGGAGAACAAGCCCAGACCATCTGCCCTTACACATCAATGCACCTCCTGTCAGAGCCCCGTGCCTCAGCAAAATCCCCACTTGAAATTTTCACTGGTTTTGAAACCTGAAGTTTCATATACTGTTGCCAGGTAACGACTGCTGCTGAGCTCTTGCAAAATGGCTGCTCCCAGGACCAGAAGCTCCACTGTTACTGGCACACATAACAAACCTAAAGGTAACTGTGGGCAAGAGGCATGTCCTTTGAATGCAAGGCAGGCTCTCAGTTACCAAACAGGCTTTAACACACGAGGATGAGCGCTGCTGCCTACGGAAATAACTGCAACTATTATTCATTTGCCAGAAGAACATTTAAAACTTGTCTGTTTATAAACAAAGTCACTACATCAGCAACTACGTTATGGACAGACAAAGCCTGCACAGCGACAGGGTATCCTGACACAGAGACCATTTGGGTGCTCACCTCAATTTCCCTGCACTGCATTAAGAAAACAGCAGTGGCACTCATACAGCACAAGGAAACTTGAGGCCAGGGAAGGGGATCCTGTAACCACCCAACACATTTGTGCTGGGCTTGCTGCTGCAAGATTAAGATGTGTCCCTTATTCCTAAAACATATGGTGGGTGCTTGTCCAGTTGCAGCAAGTTCCATTGACTGCAATTTATCCTTTGCGACCAAAAGCAGAACATTCACTACAGAAAAAGCACCCAAGCTGCCAGAGGAAGATGATACATTCTTTGCTCCATTTGCAGCAACAGGAATGCATCACGTAAGTATCCCTGCTCTTTTACGGGCAGGACACTGACGTTTGCTCCATGGGAAAGGGAAGGAGGAGATGCTCCCCAGAGGCTGCTGGGCACAGCAGCATCACACTAACGTTCAGGAACAGGCTCAGCCCATCACTCTGTCTCAGCGGGAGCCAGACAAGCACAGGCACTGCCTGCACACTATCCTGAAGGCACAAAAGAAGAGGCTCGGTGCTTAGTGAGTACATGAACAAAATAAAACGTTAACCTAGACTAGTACTGGCCTTCAAAGGGAAAGAAGTACAGTCGTGTTCAATACCTTTTTAAAGAGCACAAAGCAGTAGCAATCAGAACGGAGATACTGAACTCTTCCTGCTCCCCCAGCCCCCCACCGCACCAGGGACACTACTTGGGACTAAACAGTGACTTCCCTGACAAAGGCCAGGGATGACCCCATGCAACACCTGGTTATCAGCAGAGATTCCAGTACAGATTGAAGGATCCTGCTCACAACCCCAGCAGGGGCTCTCCTCCTCCTCCTCCACCAGCCTACGTGCCCCAGTGGCTGGGAGGTCCATGGTTTGATCACACAGCTTGCCCTTGCTGAGGGCACAGCATCAAAAAGCGCAAGGACTGCTGAAGCTGTGGATGTTTGCCAAAACTGGGAGGAAACTGTGTCAAGAGACACTTTGACGGTGGATTGCATTTTCACAATTGCCAAACTCAACAGAACTAGAAGAGTGCTGTGAGTTGTAGACTCTTTAGAGCAGAGATTGTTTCTCGTCACCTGCGTGGGCAGCACCCACAATAACCTAATGCTGCCAATAGCTGCATGCACCTCATATTGCAAAACTTCCTTTGTGGCAGCAACCTTGGAAAGCAGCAATACCAGTCTCTGCTGGGTACTAAAATCCATAAGTGAAAGCCAAGGTATAACAGGAACTAGAACTAGAGAGGATCTTGACCACACTAACTTTATGCCAGACAAGACTAGCCCTATGCATGCAGTCCACGAGGCTGCCTTTATTCTCCCCTCAAAAGCCTTGAAGGATCCCCCACTTTCCCTTTCCTCTGGCACCCTAACAGGATTTTCAGAGGCTTTCAGTTAACAAACATGTACCCTTGCTCTTCACTTTATTATGTGCAGTTCTTTCAAGCCTATTTGCTATTACTCTGATGGTGATTTCTGCTGACAACCACCGCAGGTTCCTTACTGCTTGACTTACTGGCCACTTGCTCCTTTCTTTTCCTCAACTGTCTTTTTGTGCCCTAGAGTTGACAGGGATGTTATAAAGAGAAGGAATACTAAAGAAGAAAAATGAAAATAAATAAGCCACAGTAAATAACTCCTTTGCTTCAACCAGCAAGAGATGCTGCTCCAGGGGAAAGTCAGCTTACATTGATTCCGACCATTCCCAACCATGACACATCCTTTTGGTTCAGAAGTTGCTTATGAAGCACGTGCTCCCCACCCCTGCACTGGGCTCTCCTTTCAGTCTTTCAAGTACAGAGCACTGCACTGTGAAGGAAAAATCCATTTTCTTATAAGATTTATAATTTGGAAGCACCCAAATTCCCCAGAAAGATACAAAACTACTTCAAGCAATGACAAGTTTTCCTGTGGGTGGTAAAACTAACAAAGCTGTAGGTTTGCTCCATCACTCTTTGGGCCCTCCCACAGCACCCGTGTCCAACTGCTCATCCTTTCGGCCGAGCACAAGGCTGTGGCTTCGGGGGCAGCACATCCCTGCTGACTTCCAGGACACTTCAACACTGCGTGACCCCTGCCTTTTCCTCAACAGGAGCAGGAATTCTGTCCTCTGCCCAGAGACTACGGGGCTGTGTAAAACGCTCACAGTCTCGGAGTCCTTCAGACCGTGACCTCACGGGGTCTGGGGTGGCACCGATCTCAGAGAGGCCCCAGAGCCCCTTCCACTGAGCCCAGCGAAACACCGGGGACAGACCCAAAGCATTCTTAAGAAAGGAGAGGCCGGTGCTGTTCTGTCTGCAGCAGCAGCACCCTCAGAGACCCGCAGCAGCAGCCGGGTCCGCACCGCTCCTGCTCTGCCCACCGATGAGAACGCTCTCCCGCAAGCGCGGGTCCCCAGGCCCGGTGGCTGGCTGCTCGCCTCACCGGGCGGTACCCACCGCCCCGCCGGCCCCTCGAGGAGGACAGGGACCGCTCGCTCCGGGCGGGACGGAGCCGGCGGCAGCTCATGCCACCGGAACCCGGAGAGAGGGCCCGGCCCCGGAGCGCGTCCGCCCGGCAGGAACCGGAGCCCTCGCGCCCCGGCTGAGGAGGGTCCCGCAGCCCCGGCCCGGGACAGGGTAGCGCGGCCGCCGGCCCTGTGCAGCGGCCCAACCCGGCCAGGCCCACCGGCGGCCTCCCTCGGTCCCGGCGCCTCACCTCCCGGCCGGTCCAGCTTGAGGATGTCCCGCAGGTGCTGGGTCGCGTCCTCGATGTCGATGCTGGAGGAGGAGGCCATGGGGCCCAACCCGCTTCCCGCCGCCGCCCGCACTACCGCCACCGCGCTGCCCCGGCCCGGCCCGTCGCCCACGCTTCCGCCTCCGGTCCGGGCCTGGTGCGCCGGGCGGAAACCGCCGCCGGGACGGAGCGTTCCGGGCGCGGCGGGGGCGGAGCCGGCCCTGGGCGAGAGTCCCTCCATCGCCCCCTCCCGCCTCCCTGCGGGCCGGGACTGCGCTGGCCCCGCTGCGGCGGCCCGGTGCCGCCAGCCCCAGCAGCCTCGAGGCCCCACAACGGCCGCGGCCCTCGGGCGTTAGGGCCGGCCCGGGCTCCCGCTGCACACCGCCGGGCGGTGGGACACCCGCACCGGGCACGGGAGCACGAAGCGAGAGCGGAGACAGCGAACCTGCTCGCGTGTATTGGGGCTGACAAGGGACCTGCGGGTGTCAAAAATATTAAGCAATACTGACTGAGACACGCTGGTGTTTGTGTCCTCAGAGTAAGGAACCAGGAGTGAATGGCTCAGTCACCAAGTTCGAAGGATAACTGCTCAGAGCTTCTACTGGCCTAAAAAAATATCTCGTTTTAGGTATTTTTTCAACTACCCCCGCATGCATCAGTCCTTGAGCCTGACTCCTAAGCGAGCTCTCTCTTCGCTCTGGTCAGGCCCAGCCTGGATCCCGCTGCAGGACAGGGCCTGTGTGCCACGCCCGGGCTTCAGCAGGGCCCCTGCCGAGCAGGGAGCGCACAAAACGCCGCTTTCTGCTGAAAGAGTGATTCATTTGGAGTGGGACTTTGGTAACACAGAAGCAGCAGCAGAGCGGCCCTGCCTTTGGAGCAGGGAACGCGTGAGAACACCGCAGCACAGAACAGGAGGGGCCCGAGCAGCAGCTCCTGAGAAAGCTCTGCTCCAAGTCAGGGGCCAAAGCACCCGACTGGGGAACCCAGCAGCTGGGGCACACCTCAGTCCCAGCTTTCCTGACAGGGCTCAGAAAGGAAAATGCCAAGTTCATATACTTCAAAAGTGAGCTCAGCGAGGTCTTTTAAACCCTTGGAAACTGGGGCCTGACAGCTAAATTAGGTATGAAGGTAAAGCAAATGTGATCCTGCTCCTGTCCCATCTCGTGTGCTGGAAAGATTAATTCAATAAATCCCTTCACTGGTGGAACACTGCCACCTCCAGGGTGGAAGACACATGACAGCCAACCATGTTGGAAAAACCTGCACAGCAAACAGTTCTACCAACCAGCCCAAACTGTAACACAGGAATGCTAAAAAGACAACACCCATCATGGGTCCCCCCGTTTAGAGGGGGGACACAAACTCCAGGATGGCAGTGCTTGAGTGACATCTGAAGAAAATGCAGCTGTCCTGTTTAGCTCTGAGGGTGAACATGAGATGTCATGAAGATTAACTACAGGCGACCACGACCGTTGTCATCCCTGTGTATTATTTAAGGCTTTTGCCTTGGTAAAATACAACAGCTGAGAACTAACATGTCAGTGTGTCCTGGTTCCCCAGGCACAGCCCCATGGCCAGCCATGCAGGCAGCCATGAGCAGCCCCCAGTCAGTGAGAGTTCCACTCAAGGCACTGACTCACAGGGGTATCCCACACCTCCTCATCTGCTCATGATAAAAGGAGGGAGCTCAGTGAGGGTGAGGTTCCTCCCTTGTGGTCTTCTGTTCCTGCTGTCAGCATCAAGGACTGGAAAGAGCAGAACCCTCTATACTTTGTTGATTGTTGTATCAAGTTTTTTTATTCTGTTAAATCTGTTTCTACTTCAACTCATGGGGCTTCTCCCTTTTCTCCCTAATTCTCTTTCTCAACTGGGAAGGGAACAGAGTGGTAGACTGACTGCTACAGTTTAGCCCTGGGTACTGGCTAAATGTAGACACAATGTTAAAAACTGAGCTAGAGGTTTGTTCTAAAAGCTGGCAGAGGGAGGGAAAATGAAGTTGTATTGCTAAGGTAATACCAGAACTGGCTTCATCAGTGAAATTATCAAGTGCTCTTCAGCTTGAGAGTTTTAGGTTTGTAAACATTTCCTCACCAGGCAGACAGAGGGTATCCAAAGCAAGTGGTACCATATACTCCATATCCAACTCATTAAAACAATTTGAGCTGTTAAGAAAATCTCATGGGTTTATTGTGTAATGTAGCATTGAAACATCTGAACAAATCAATATCTGGGCTGTACAGGCTGCTGTTCTTTCTTTTCTTTGGGTTATAGAGCATCTTGTCAGTACATAACCTTTTGCATTATAAATTCTTTCCGAGGCATGCTGGTACAACAAAAATTTCTCTTGTCAAATGCAGCTAAGTCTAACTTCCAAACATCATGCACAAGAAACTCATCTAGTGACAATGTAAACTCAGCAGAATGGCAGGTCACAAGTCTTGCTTGCTCACGCTCTGCAGTGCTGCAGGTTTGTGTATGATATTTGGAATGTTCCGTGACTGTGATTAATACCAGTAAGAGGAGAAAAACCAAAAAAAAGTATGGGTGCCTCGGGGTTGCCAGCTCAGCCGAAGTTGTGCAATGCTAGCCTGAACATGTCATTGGTGCAAACCCAGGCATCGTTGATGTTCTTTAATAGAAATATCTGGTGGAATCCCATGATAGGGTCTTCATCAGCCTGTAGAAAGAGAGGAAAAACAGTTCAAATACCTCTTTTGAGAAACATTATTCCTAAACTCACGATGAGATGACTAACATTAACAGTGATGGCACATGCTGTAAGATGCCTAGTACTCAAGAGAGGCTAAAATACAACCAGAGGTTCTGCTCCAAGGTGCTCTGCAAACAATCACCCAGGGCCTAATGACACAGAAATCCTGCCACAGCATCCAAAGCCAGGGTTTTCTGGGTGACTTGCAGACACCTCACTTCAGCAGCTTCACAGCACTGATAAGAGCATGCCTGCCTCAGTCCCAAATGGCAAATTTTCTTTGGGCCTTGCCCATGAACCAAGCATAAACCAAAGTGTTTTAAAATTAGTTTGTAGCTACTGTCCTTTGGTTTGATGACAGAAGGGAGTTTCTGTAGAAATTGGTATCAACAATATTGCCTGAACAATTGCAGCTTTTGAAAGCTTTCCCAGAGCAGGTAACCTTCTAGCAGTGTGGCACTCCCACTTCCAACTGTCCAGGAGCAGCTTGAAGGGAGCAAAGCATCTACTATAGCTGTGACAAGATGTCCTAAGCACAGGGATCTTAGCAGCAGTGCTTCAACTCCTGCCTTTGACACTTCACCTGGGCAGGTTATAGTGTCTACACTGTATTCACTATATTACTATAAAAGTAGAAAACTGTATTAGAGGGAGCCTAGTTCTCCCACCTAATGTTTACCACTCTCCTCAGAGACATCATGCAGGAATTAAAGCCTCAGAACAACATAAATGATTCCCATATCAGCTGGAAATCACACAATAGGATTTAATCTGAACAGCACATAGGACCTTGCTACAAAACAATCTTCTGCTACTGACCATAGTGTATTCATTCAGCATTTTTGGAGGATTTTAAGCTCTATTCTTTCAGCACACAACTATTCAGCTTCAGAAAATGGGGCAAATGCATAAAAAAGCATTGAAAAGCAGTAGCCAGAGGAGCACATGAAACAGACTGCCAAAATGCTGAATGTTTACTCAATGCTCTGCTGCTGTCCACCAAGAACAGCAAGTGAAAAGGTTAAAGAACAAAGCAGAGTACAAAAAAAAACCCAAAAAGAAATCTGTATTTTAAAAAAGTAACATTCATGTAAGTGAAAAACTGACTGTGAAACAAGTCAGCTTTGAGGAACAACTTGCCAAGATATAAGTTATATCCCAAAACAGTAAGTCTGCCACAGGCAGTACCAAGTGTATGTAAAAGCAGCATCCAAATCTAAAACCACTGCAAGGATTTCACAGCTAAAACTGCCTAGGAAATAAAATGGTGCAGATGAAGTGCAGTTTCAGCAAGTGTATGCTGATCCACAGAGAAAAAACAAAAAAGGCCCTAGATTAGCTACTGTCTCTCAGGAAAGTGATACTGAAATAATCATGGACAATTTTTAGTTTGTGGTTTTGTTTTTAAACCAGCTCAGAGCTCAAAAGCTGTCAAGGCAAGTACAAGCATTAGCAGTTATTAGGAAAGGAGCAGAGAACCAAACCCCATCAGTAACTGCATAAATCCACATATCAAATCCTGCATGCATTTCTTATCATTAAAGTGATACAATAAGGAAAGGCAAAGAAGGATGAGAAAGATGATCCAGCTACAGGACGCTTCCCTCCTGAAGGAAGTAAATTGAATATGAAACTCTAGCTTGCAAAAACGTGATCAGGGTGGGGAGAACAGGCAAAATATGAAATTACTATAAAACCATGAAAGAAGTGAATGAGTAGTTTCCTCTCCTACAACCAGAAAATAAGGCAACAAGTAAGGCCAGAAGAGTGTTCAGTAGACAAATGAAAGACAAATCCTCAAGCAAGGCAAGTGCCAGTAGTCACTGCTCATCAGGCTGATGGCCTGGGCAGCTTTTTGTCCCGTCCATATACACCTTCTTTTGCATGAGACAGAGGCTCTGTGACAATCAGCACAATGGGGACACCAGCAATTAGTCCAGCCATCAGTCTAGCTCATTAGCACCTGACAGCAGTCAGGCCAATCATTTCAGGGGAAGTTTTATCAGTCTGCCCAGAAAAGATGCTTGGATGTTGATCCTGTCCACTGAAACCCATGGGTTTATGTCTTTCCTAGGTATCAAATAACACTTACATCCTACTACAGCCTTACTACTGATTGATAGTTGGTAGGTTCCTGGACATGAAGGAATCTTTAAGAAAACTGAGTAGCATCACAGCTGTACATTAAAGTTGGATGTACCACTTTGTAAAGCGTTTTTTGACTAAGTTGGAATGAATTCATATTCCTGTCAGCTCCTTTCTAATGTCTTAGTTAAACCAGCCAGGCAGAACCATTTCAGCTTGACTATTAATAAGCATTTAATATACTCTCAGTTGCCCTCTGGTCTCCTCCTCTTTGGTCACTGAGGCATCTATGACAAGTTGCAGAAGTAGTTTTCACACCAAGGTTGAGCATTACTGACATGAGTATACTTTAAAAATATACCCCTGAAAAAAAAAAAAAAAAATCACCACCAGACTAGTTTTAGGGTTGGTTTCCTCTATTTCTGATAAGCCTAACTGTACTGCAGCTCTTCATGCTTTGGCTCGAGAAGAATTCTTCCCCAAACACTTGCTGTTGTACATATAGCAAATACAATGAAGTTACACGTTACTGCTTTCTTTATTCTTTTAATTTTATGTCTTCACAGCATAGAGTAGCAATATACTTTAAAACCAAGGAAAATCCTAGACTACATTTAAGGCAAATGAAATAATTTATAGCTCCCAAAATTCTGAATACGTCCTATTAACATATAGCAAAGATCCACAGTTGAGTGACTGGAGATGCTCTGGAAGGCATAGGCTAATCCTATCCCATTTTATTTTGGATCATCACAGCTCAGATAACCTCCTAAAACTTTACCATTACTTTCCACTCTGAATGCAGCTATAACCAACACAAAATTTACATTCCAGATGTGTGCCCAGGCATGAAACACAGGGGCTTTATTTTTCCTACAAAGCTTTCATTTCTGCAGTTCTAATTCTTCCATGACATCCTTGAATTGAAATAAAAATTTAATACGTCGCAGAATCAGATTGGAAGGATCCTCTGCTTTCCAGTCCAGCCTCATGCTCACAGCATGACTACCAGCAGCACTGCATCAGCCACAGCTTTGTGGTCTTCCAAGCCTCCAAGGACGGAGGTTTCACACAGCATCCAGGAGCCATTTCCCAGGGTTTCAGCCTTCCAGTGAAAAATCTTCCCCTTGTGTTCCATCTGAACCTCCCAAGTCAGTCTGCAACCACTGTCCCTTGTTACGCTGTCTAGCACGCACCGCCAAGAACAGTTTACTCTCAGGTTGTTGGAAGTACTCAAGTACTTTCCACCTACATTTCAGGCTGAGTGCCCTCAGCCACCTCCTTTCCCAGCTCCACTAGCTCTCAAACACTGGCAATCTTAGCAGCTTTTTGACCTCTTCCAGTTTTTCTGGAGGCTCAAAACTGTAGAAAGTCCTCAGCTCACAGAGCTGTGGGTCATGTCAGAGGATTAGATGCTATACTACTTTGCAATCAAAATTTAGCTGCAAAACTTACTAGAAAAATGCAGCTTTCCTCCTCTTATCTGGTCAGAGACAGTTTTACTCTTTCACCAGCAGCTCGAAGCAAACTGTTGACTGAACTGCAGGCTTGCAGCTATCCTTATCTCAAAGGAAAGGCTAATTACTTAAGAGAGCAGGTTATTTCAGATATTAAGGCTCATTTAACAGGCTTTAAGTAAGGCTTTAAGCGTTCAGCATGCATTACAAAAACATCCACTGATTTTAATTGCAAATTTCCTTTCCCTTTTTAAGACCGCATAACAATTATTCACAGTTCTGCAACAATCACTTCAAAATTCACACTCAGGGGGAGAGCCACAGATCTGCCACATTGCTCTGAGAACCCGCAAGCCACAGCCATGCTTCTCAGCCGAGCTTAAATGACAGAAGAGTGAAAAGAAAGCACTCCTTACTCAACCAGGACAGCGAGGACTGCATGGAAGAGAGGTAAGGCTGAGGGTTAAACGTTGTGGAGGGCTAGCCTGAAGACTTCGTTGGTGCACACCCAGGCACCTTGAAAACTTTTCAACAAAAAGGTTTGGTGAAAGCCTAGAACCTGGTCATCGTCTGCCTGAGCACGACAGGAGAAATATATTACCAGGTAAAGCACGCTGAAAATACTGGGTGACATTCTGGATGAACATTGGCAAAGTAGCATCACACCAAATGAAACTCACTCTTAAACTGGTGCTTACTCTTCCTAGCTGAAGCACGCAAGCATGCACCCAGCCAATGAATAGCAGTAAGAAATTATAACAGAATTATAATATGTGGAGGTATATTTGGTAAACCTCTACAAAAAGATTAAAAACTCCACTACTACCTATCCCAACATCCATTACAGAGGATGTTTCATATGTTTACATGTACATATCTTTTCAATGAAAGCTTCTCCCAGCAAGTTAGATCCTTGCTAGTGACATTCACTCTACTTAGATGTTCTATTATTCTCCAACATCTTCTCCAAGCAGCTATTGTGTCCAACCCTCTCAGTGCAGGTGATTATTCTGCTGTAAAAGATGCTGGGTTTTTTATTATTTCCAGTTCATACTGGTATTAGTATGCTGGGCTGTAGACTGGAGCAGCACAGAGGCAGACACACATCCTGACCTTGCCACAGGGCAGTCATGACTTCAACTGACCCCACTTAAATCCCCTTCCAGCAAGGGAGACCAAAGGCTTAAGACAATCCAAACCTGCAGGTTTACTTAAGGCTTAATATCCTGGTAAAGGAAACACACAGTTTGACAGTAATAGTTCTTGGCCTCATTATTTCTTCAGAACTACTCTTGTACAGTCAAGAAGAGAGCTGAGGCTTTGTGACAATTTGGTAGCAGTTCACTTCAGCCCACAGTATTCACAGGGAGAGTGGAAGCTTTTTCTGCTTTGGTTGGTTGTTTTTTTCTCCCCCCCCCCCCCCCCCCCCAAAATAAAACAAGATCAAAATATAATGGTTTAAGGCAGAAATGTGCCCAGCTCACATCAGAGTAAGTTTCCACTGAGCTTTTACTACTGGCACTTCAAGCAGTTAAGGCCTCAGAAAACCCATTTAAATATCATGCCAAGAATGACTTCTTAGAAAGGGCATGTTGCAACTATTTTAGCATTATTATTTTCTTGGATTACTCTATTAAAAGCATTATGCATGCTCCTGCATTACGTAAAACAATGCAAGTCTTGAAAAACCGCAGAGCATTCAAATGCATATTTATTCATTGTACTGGGTTTTGAAAAATTTGGCTCACAGTCCCATGAAAAGGATCACTGAATAGGAAGCAGGAAGCATGGCTTTCCCCTTCAAACCCTGCCACCAATGATCTTGAAAGTCCCCTTCCTTGTGCAGATTTCTCTACAGTTGTCCTCGAGATCAACAGAAGCAAGCTGTGCAGAACAGCCACACCATTAAGAAGGCAACCTTCAAATAAAACTAAGCATGCTGCTCCATGTTTGTGTGTTAAAGTGTACCCCATTCAACTGGAGCTACAGATGAGCCACTTGTTAAAATGCAGCAACTGAACCCAGTTGTGCTCAGTGAGTGTATCTAGCACTGAGATGCATTAAAATGGCTGTCAATACCTAGGTATCAGCATAAGAAAAATCATTCTCTACATATGACAGCCAGGTTCATGTTCATGTCAAGCTACAGACTGTTACTGATTATTTCATTTGTCCACTCGTGTAAGTCTTACACAAGGCAGAAGCAAGAAGCCAAATATTTAAGTTGACTTTGACTTTCTGGACACTTCCTCAGTGAGAAGCAGCACTTTCTAGGCATTAAAATGTGCTTTTTAAAGCTAAGATTGGAGACACATACACATGAAGTGGATAATGTTGACTCTCCTACTAAAGATTCAAAACAAGTTGGATTTGGTCAGGACAACAGGCATAATTTGTGTTCTTTCCAAGTACCTAGATGTACTATCACATGATCCCCACATTATTCAGAGGATAAAAACAGCACAGTAAGAAATACTACTCCAAGCCACAGTATTTATGGAAGGCTCCTGGGCTGCATCTACAACCCTAACAACCACACTAAAGGAAGAGAAAACCCAAGAGCTTTACAGAATCTTTAAGAACTTGGTATTTTGGCACAGGATTCAACACTATCACTGTTGCAAGCTGTGACCTGCTTGATGATTGTGCCATAACCTTAAAAACGTGACTGTGCAAAACCAGGTGCAGATGGGAACAGCCCAAGACACTGAGTCAAAAAGTCTTGGTCACGTCATTGAATTTTGAGCAAGAGTAAGACAGATGGGATCAACCTGTCTGACTTCATACCTGCCCAGCAGTTCAGTGCTTTCCATGGCCACGTGTGACTGTCTTTCCTCAACGGAGTGTGTGCAGGTGGGATTGAGCAATAAGAAAGCTGGAATCTAACTTGCAGCTAGGAAGCAAGAGCAACTTTAATGAGAGCCAAAGCTGTCTATGTTAGGCTTAGAGGTAGATGCAATACATTGGGAACTGCTCTTTTCAACTGCCCAGCTCAAAACAATTAAGAAGAATAGCTAAGCAAGCAGATTCAAACTTTCAGTCCTATGTTTGCTTAGTTAACAGTTCAGTCAGTGAAAGTTTGAATGTTTTGATACCAGAGGTGCCAAAGTTAACAGGAAAAGTAAACCTAAACAGCTATTTTAAAAGAAACTGGGTTCAAGTAACTCTAAAGATTGGATTGCTTTAGAGTCCTGACTTGACAGCATGGCTGGACCAAACCCCAACAAAACTAACTCCAGCAATTTTAACTATTGCTGTGTGATTTCACACTTCTAAAATAAACACTGACCACTGTGAGCAAGTTCTGCCTACAGATGACTTCACATACAGGATATTTTTTTCAGATTCCAGGACAACTTCTTTCATTAATAAGCAGCCTCATTAAATAACAAGTCTGTGGCCCTGCTATACTTAGATTCAACATTTCCTCAAAAGAACAGGAAACTGGGCAAGTTTATGCAGTTCAGTAGCATAACTTAAACAGCAATATAATTGTACTACAGCCTGAAAAATAACCTGACTTCTTCATAAGAAAAAGCTCTTTCAGCAGTGTTTGGGCTCAGAGGCAACACTCACTGCTGAACCAGTTTTGACTACGCAGGTACTGGACTGTATTAACACCAAGACTGCATCCTCGTGTCCTGTGACTGCAAAGGAAAAGCGTGGTCTTACTGAAGGGCTGTCAGCTAACAAAAAATGTCTGCTAAATCACAGCTAGATGCATACGTTACATCAAAGAGCACATTAAAGTAGATGTGTTCATATTGGCCAAGAACACTGTAACACTGCTTTTAAATGCAGAGGACACCAAAACCACACTACATCAGGGTAAGGGAAATAGTGATGCTTCTAGAGCTCATATATTTGTATGCACAGTAAAAACCAGGGTACTTTGCTTGGCTGGAACATATGACTGTCAAATTACAGGTGGTTTACCTCGTGCTAGTTATCTGAAGGGGTGAGCAGTTTTCTTGACAGTCTTGAACAGCAGGATAACATCTCAATGCAAGCTTACCAGTGTTCCTTCCCCACCCAAGAGAGCATTTTAATGTTTTTAGAAATGGGATGATTTAGAATCCTGCAAAAATCTAAGATGTAAGCATTTGTTAACCTGTAAGGGAAACAGTTTACCTTAAGCTGTCCCACTACCATACTGAGTATACAGCTGTCAGGTGTAGGCTGGTGGTCTTGTGCTGTGATGCTGTGTTGTATTTTTTGGAAAGGGAGGCTCTACAATGAAAAGAAAGTAAAATCAGGAAGTGTACAGTGACTGCATTAACTTACAAAACCAAAAAAAAAAAATAAAAAAAAATCGAGCAAATCCAACATTATGAAGTGTTAGACTATTTTGGTAGGACTACATGGAGAGCTGTTGCAACTCAGCACTACTCTGGCTGGGTTGAACATAACAGTTGTGTTTTTTCAAGCACCACAACATGAAATAATACATCACCATATAAGTTAAGCAATACCTTTTCCGAGTCTAATGAACTGCCTGAAGAGCTTCAGTTCATCCACAAGCTGAAAGTTTCTAAGATGAAGGCACAAAGCTTCTCTGCTCTGAATAGTGTTAAAAGATTGTATGATCTAATACTTTGGATTTACCAGACAATTCCAAATTCACTTCTTTTAAGCAGTGAATTAAAAAAGCAGTTAAAGCAGCTATGAACACAAGGGAAAGGTGGCTGATTAAGAACCAGTGCTCAGGACTTGAAACCCACATATCCACTCTCCCCTCCCCCCCCCTTTTTTTTTCTGCTTCTTAACCATAGCTGAGGTGAACCAAAACAGCAACAGGCACCATCTTTGCCATGTCCTAGGCAGGAGCAGGGGGAAAGAAGGAGGAGGTGGAGATCAAAAGCCCACATACTGAAAAAAATAAAGTTTTCCATGCTCATGTAACAGATGCAAGTATGTCTGGAATTACACGTGCAAGGAACACACCTTGAGAAACACTAGACATTGGGGAGTAATTCCTCTCTTTCAACTTAGACCACATTCACATCCCAACCATGGATGACCAAGAGGTGAACATCAAATATCATGGGGACCTCAGAGTCCTGTCACACAAATGCAATTTTGGTACTGTTCTACCAAAAGCTGCATTAATGCCAGATGCTTTAGGAGTGGCAGGTCAGCACAGATGGAGCTCTAAGTGACCACACAACTGGTACCCAGAGTACACCCACTGCACAGGACAGCAGCAGGCAGTCATTTAAACCTCAGGTTGTACTACAGTGCCCTTTCTTCATTTCCACACATTGTTAATAGGCTGAGGCAGCCCCAAGCATGTGCTCTGACAAGTTCTGCATCTCACTCTAGGGGAAGGAGACTAAAAGACATTGTAGAAGGCCTAGGTACAAGAACAAGAGACCCAAGTCCTACTCTCAAGGATGTACAGACTTGGCCCTGACAAGCACAAGGCTTCAGGAAGAATACCAGGAAGCTAAATCCTTGAATAACAAACAACACAAACTGTGGAAGCATCAGTACACCTGGGGAAGCAAAGGAAGTGTACAGAGCAGCCCTCTAACCACAGAGGAACACTATTCAAGAACACTCTCTAATAAATCCTGCACTGTTTCATCTTGGCTGGGAGAACAATCCAACCTACCATGAACTACAAAGTGAACCACAGGTTTGTAGTATGGAATAGACATCCTGTAACTAAAAATTCAAAAAACAAAATCCAGAGCAGTCTTTTCTGACCTACCAGCAGAATATTTTCCAGGGTCACCATCCCAAACTTGAATGTGCACAGCCTGCACAAGCATAGGTTGGGACATCACACACCCTTCCTTTGACAAAAGAGTTCCATGAAACCTGGTCTCACTTCAGCACAACAGCTTCTTCCCTCCTGCAAAGGGAGTCTTAAAACTCAGAGGGATGAAGGGCAATGAATGTGGCAGCATCCAGAACCCAGCTTCCAGTGTGACAAGATGCCAGTAAGAAGTGAGACTCGGGAGAGAAGGCAGGGAGGAAGGAACAGCTTCTGTCAAGAGCCAGGCAAAATGGTAACAAGGAACCAAAGACACGGCTGAGTAAGATGCTGCCCATTTCGAGTATCCAATTGTCCCCTTCAAAGAAAAGGGCCCCAATGGTTGGGCATCTGAGCAAGCTATTCCTCATGTGATGCAGTGGGGAAAATCCCACTGGAAAGGGTAGGGTCAGCTTATAGGAAAGACCACTGATTTTTAGGACAGAGAGATGCTACCTCAAAAGGATGGTTGCTTATGGACATCCATCTTTACTGGAGAACAGCACTGCTTGGTATGAAGAGTACAATAAAAGCAACTAACAAGTGAGAAGCCACATAACAACCAAGGTTTTTAGTGTCCTCTGACACTATAACTTGTCTGGGCTTTCACCACCAAAACCATGGAATCCTCCTTGAAGTCAGGTAAGAGAAATTCTGCACGAATAAAGTAGCTTAAACTCACTCCTGACAACAACTGACAGCAAAGCCACCTGTCCCAGCTTCCTCCTTGGTCCAGAAGGTTCACAGAACTACAGAATTATCTTAAATGCTCAATGTGAATCAGGCTGCCCCCAGATGAGGACAGTCACTAATTGAAACAACTCCTAAGTCCAGCACCAATTAAGACAGAAGGAACAAGCATCAACAACCACTCTGTAACAAGGTACAAGTGCACAGTGGTGACAAAGCAATGTCTTTACAACCATGTCCTACTCTATTAGCATCATCTGACAGAGTAGGTTGAAAAGGTGCCCCCCAGTGTTGCTGTTACACAGCAGAGAACTCGCTGTAAAAGAAAACCCTGCCTCTTGGTGCTTACATTGATTAAGTAGCCAAGCACTGAAGAACACAAGACTGCAGAAGTGTAAAAGAATGTCAGTGTCAAACTTTCAGCGATCTGCTCAACTGATTAAGAAGCTCTGGAAGCACCAACATAGGTGAGCACATTAAGTTGAAGCAGCAAACAGAGCCCAAGTAGCATAGTGCTGACAGAGGTATGCTGAATGACACTGGAGTCAGGGTAAGTTGATACAGCCCCATAACAAGCCATCACAGTGAAAGGGCATGGAATAATTTTACTGCATTTCTTCCTTCAGCAGATGGATACAAGTCAGAAAAACTCTCCCTGAGGCAAAGTAGCATGCCTTCACTGACCAAGCAAGATTGTGCAGCAGGCATATGAATCCAGAAAGTCTAACTTGCACTACAGGCAGGGAAGGTAAAGGTGAGTAATGCTCTGGTGAGAAAGGGGCCAGTCTGCACTGGGCCAGATCCAAGGCACCATTGTGAGACACTGTGGCCAAGCAAATGCTTAGCTGTTTGGGTATCGACGTGGCTGCTAGCCCAGAAGTCTGAAGAACACCGAGTACACAAACAAGCAACTCTGGAGCTTGAGTATCTCCTCATCTAGAGGCCAGCAGTTGCAAGTTGTGCTGTTCTGAGTTGTGGCTTTCCCAAAGGCACCTAAAACACAGATCCAAGGGCAAACCTCAGCCTTCACAGTTAAAGATGACTTGGATGAAAGCAGTGATTCCAAAACACAGGACCAGTAGCTGTGCAACAAGTACCCAAGTTACAAAGACTTTTCTTTTCAATGTGTAATAAAAAAAGGTATATCTGTCTGATACATCATGCTCTGAGCAGAATGTCCAAGGACCTAAAGCTTGCCTTCCACATATCTTGTCAGAGAAAGAAACTTTCTCATCTCATGACGGCTTGTAAGTACAATCAGTTTTATAACAGATATGTGGATTTACTCAAAAAGATAAAACTTCTCCAAGTTTCTCTAAGTGAGCATGGAGGGAGAGTTTCGGTCTCTACGCAGTAAGAAATGCTTTCCTCTCACTTGATGAAGAGGAAGAGATGGTTTCAAAGCTCTGAACCATAACTCTCATATTTGAACAGCTGACAAATTCTGCGCTGAGGATAAGTCAGGTTTTCCCCTATAGAACTTATTTGCAGTTTATGTATCAGAAAACAAATTGTTCCGTGTAGTAACATGCTGAGCCTCTATCATAGGCAGATCCAAATAACAGGTTTGCTATTGCTACTTCCTTAGCATGCTTTAAAAAAACAACACAACACCTTCCATTCCTCTAGGTCACAGGGTCAGCTTATGAACTATACTTGTTAAAAAATAAATCAGTAACATCAAATGCAATTGCAGTCACAAAATAACCTTGCAAACTAATGGAGTCAATTAACATTCCACCATTAGAGCCCCAAGGGAACACCCCACTACACAGAATTAAATCACAAGTACCATTTTTTGAAGACCAAAGTTAAAAGCACAAGTCCCACGTTCAAGAGTCTGAAACTGCTGAATTCAAAATTAAATTTTCAGCAGCAATTAATTTATAGTCTTCAGAACTGTTTCCCAAAACATCCAGTAAGGATTACAGACTTACAGAGAGTTTTTCAACAATAGCTGCTTTGCCCTGGAACTGCTGTCCTTCCCACGTAAGGCATGATGCATCAATCTGAAGGGAAAAGAAAAAAATTCATCAACCTGCTTAGGTAACCTTTAAGCAATCCTGGTAATAATTTGTTTACTTGGCTTATATCCTTAGAATCCAGATAAGTGGAAACTACCTCAAAGGGAGAGGGAAATAAACCACAAAAAGTAACTGAAAAAGTTTGGAATAATCAACCAGAAATTAAGTAGACTAAATTTCATTATCATGATTCTACCAGCAAAAAAAGTTCCTGCCTTTGGATCCAAATTAGCTTTCAGAAGAAAATCTAAAGCATACAAAAAAAAAATATCCTCTGGACACAAAGTCAAGCATGTAGGAAGATTATTATTAAGAAATCTGACAAAATGAGTTGCACCACCAGGGTTTTTTTCCTCTCAGGTACTGATTTGCATATCCTACTCACACTCGGAAAAGCAGAACATGCCTCTGAAGCTCTTCTAAGACTGCCCTGTGTGGCATGAAGTGATTGAGGTGCTTCAGCCTACAAGTACACAAGGGACAGTGTTCTGAGCATGCCATGGCAGGTGCAACAGGCAAGCAGCTTTCTATTCAGCTTAGGTTTAAACCAGAGTCACAATATCCTATTGTTGACATAGCTCTGCCTTCTCAACTCCAGCTTTAAACCTTGGCAAACAGACCATTTAAATTGGTTTCCACTGAGCTCAAAGTCTGCCTGCTGTCACCTCCAAACAGCAACCTCACCCTACACCTGATAGCCCAAGTTCTTGTGCACCCTATCGCAGATGGCTAATCCTTCCAGCTTTTTGAGTTTAAATACCTCCAGCAACACGATTCCCAGGTCCTCTCCATCCAGCCTTCAACTCTCTCTAGAGCTGGATGTCTCAGCAGAAAATGGCAGATTCCAACAAACTCCATTTGCATGCTCTCTGGCAGATGTTCTAGGCCCTGTTCTTGACCCATACCACATCAAAAACCCACTTCTTTCAACCATGCATGCTGTGCTGAACCTGCATGACAGCCACAACCACTCTACAACAGCTTCTGGTCCTCCATGCATCATCAGAAGGAACTACACAGTGCAGAAAGAGCCAAAAGAACAAAGAAGGGGACCAGGGACAATAGCACAAAGCATTTCAGGGTCACAGATGCAACCAAAAGCAGTATGAAGAGCCCTTGAAGAGTGTCTCCTCTTGAGTTTGGACAAGTTCCTTTTAGGAGGGAACAGACTTAGATTATGCAATCTAAAGTCACATAGCAAGTCATGTGGCTGACACCACTTGCACCTTACACAACATCAACCCCTGACGCTGTTGATAACTTGAGAAGCCAAGTGATGGTACCAGGGAATGAGGCATTCAAATTACAGCCTTCAAACATGGAAAGCCACAAAAGCAGAAGGGACCCAGAACCTGCCCCACTTAACCCATCAGCAGGTGAGGACAGGGTGGTGCAAGGCTCTCCTGATATTTCAGAGAGAGGCAGAGGACATAGATTAGCTAGGTGAGGATATATGCTCTTCCTGAAACACACAAATTCACACTGGACCTTCGTTTCCACCTGACTCTGCTATAGGTTACCTCCCTAGCCACTTGCTGTACCAACAATGTGGGAGTGACTGCTTCAAGAACAAAAAGCAACTCCCCCTCTATCCCAAAAGCCTTACTGATGAAAGAACAGCACAAAAATAACAAAATATTTCATTATAAGTAGTCACACACCCAAAGCAGAGGAAAGAACCAGGAGCTACGGCATTTTCCCGCACAACAACTGCAGGGGGATCACTGCAAAACAAGTCTCTGACTTAGCACTCTAACTCATGTAACTCGAGCAATTCATAGCCAAAGTGACTGGCCCAGATCCCTACCTGGAACAGGTGACAAAAGCTCAGTTCACTTGGATTACACCACTGAAGGAGAACACTGAACCCTGAGGTGGAAGCAGCAATACAGGAATGCAAAACAAATCCAAAAAGTCCCTGCTGCATTCCTGCACGCTGTAAAATTTGTTGGCTCCCACAGGGTCTCTGAGGGCAAAAGCACCTTTCTGCAGAACCTCCTCCAATTTAGACAAGTTGTGATCCTGGGGCATTTTAGCCACAGAAAATAGGGTCCCATCCTCCAGAGCTTAGGCACTCCACAGAACAATACAAATCTGTGACCTGCATAGCACCTCTCCTTGACTAGATTTGCATAGGTATCTCCATTGAATGATGAAAGGCAGAAAGACCCTCAGGGTGGTGAAAGCCCAGGAGTTCCTAGTGTGCAAGGCCATGTTTCCAGGAATTTAAATTAGCCTGTACTGGTGTACCAGTCTTTGAATGTGTTTTGGTAATAACATGAAAGAAACTGCTAAGTGCCTTTGTCTTTAGAGCTGTGGACTGAACACAGGCTACTTGTTTTTCTTGCTTTATAGGCTCTCTGCACACAGCTTCTTGGCCAAAACAAAGCAACGACCTAGCAGATGATAGCAAATGCACAACAATTCAAAAAGCCAATGCTATCAGTGCTGGTGGATACTGCTGAGGTACAAGGAGGCCTGTTGGACAGTGAAACTTCAAACAATTTGTCTAGCACATGAAAACCAGGTCAGAAGAACAGGATATGCTGCTAGAAGACTTAAGACTTGAATGTCGTGCTGAAAAGCTTCAGCCACTCAGCAGCATTCCTCACCACCAGTAATCAACTCCACAAGCAGAGCACTTTGCATGCTCTGGAGGAGTCTTCCCCCAACATTCAAAGCTGGTGTTCGTCGGGTTTGTTACAGTCTTTAATCTTGGAAACCAGATCTATTTTGCCCTAAATAAGCTGCAAAAAAAGAAAACCTAATTTTGGAAGGAATTTAAACTGAATTTAAATTCTAAATATTCAAAATTTAAAAATCTATTTTAAAAAATTTAAATCTATTTTAATGTTCTGAGGATTAATACAGTATGAGATCCAAGAAACATTTGCAAGAACTGCTAAACACAGTCAGACTTAAATCACATCCAACTTCAAGAGGGATCCGAGCAAATCCACACTTGTAAACTAATGGCAAACTGAGACTATAAATTTGCTTTTACAGACAATTTCATCACAGCATCAACCCCCTACACTACAAGCCACTGTCTACAGCTGACTGGGGGTTTTCCAAGTCTGACTGCCTATAGATAAGGCAGACAAAGCTCAAAATAAAAGTGAAATGGAAAATAAATGCAATCAATAAAAGTTGAGTAAGTGTGATAGCACCAACTGACATTCTGGAGTCAGGATAAAACCCACCCTGTGTATTCCCAAGCATCAAAACAGAGAAACCTAGACATGTAATAGGACAGAGCCCCAGCCCCCTTTTCATAGATACTTACATATATTGCTCCTAACTGAGTCCTGTCTGCATCAAAAAGCTGGTAGTAATGTTGTATGAAGCTGGACCCAATCTGCTCCCAGATAGGCTTGTCTCCCATTCTGAATCCTCACCTAAAGCCAGTGACTGTAAAATAAACAAACAATCATCAGAAATATCACATAAAAAAGCATAACACTTGGCTTGAGTATTAAGCATCAGTAAACACAGATCTGCTCAGCTGGCTGGAATTTTTCATTGGAAGAAGTAGGACAAATCTCACCTCTGTATCCTAGATTTTTGTAAATAAAAATCTTGGATACCAAATGGTTTAATTTCTTATTATAGCATTTGGTGATTTCTAGAGCTATTTCAGTGTGAGGTCACAACTTGCATACAAACATGGGAAACAAGAACAAAAATGTGTTACCACCTTGTATTCACGTGTTTCAAAAATTACACCATCTGAAAAAGTTGGCAAGTGCTTGCTATTTCATCTTGCTCTCATTTCTTGTGAACAACTGACACATTGATATGGATTGTCTGTGAGTGACTTACACCAACTGATTTACCTATTCAGCTCCTCAAGTACTTCACCATCCAAGGGCCATCCTGAGGAAGAGTGTTCTTCCAAGGGCACACAACAGGAGTGGATTCACCTCCAAGGGTATACAAGAGGAGTTAATCCACTAGCTCTTTGCTTAACACAGTTTACTTTCCTCTTCTGTCCTGTCACCAAGGCTGAAGGACACTCGACATTTACCTTTGAACCTGTAGTAATTTCAAGATGCAAACCATGATTTTTCACAGTGGTGAGAATCTGTAGTTCCCAGGGAAAGTACAGGGAGCTCAGAGGCATCACACTTCCAAACAGGATTCCCTCTATTTTAGAGGGATTAAACATACAGCATGTGCAGCAGTCCAGCAGACACAGCCTAGAAACTGTCACGTACAATGCGTACAGATCGTTTTACCACCCCATCAAATTTTTCAAGAAAGCAAATTCAGTTTTTTCTTCATCCTGAAAACTCTCCAAAAGACTGAAAAATTGTGCTAGAAGTCAAAAACACAACAATGCTGCACTCAAAACCCACTATGTTACATTTTAAGATCTGAGTTTACTTCAAGCAAACTAAATGATCCTTGCTCAATGTCAGCATCTGGCAGCCCTAACCAGGAACCCTTCAGCTACAGGTCTGTATGGCACTGCACATCTGGAAAGGTGTGAAATTCTGGTTTAGGACACAGGACATGACAGTTATTTTGGCTTCCTTTACATGTCAATTACTCACACACCTGTTTAAGACTTGACCAATTCTCAAGAAAAAAAAAAATCACATTCCTAGATCTCCACAGCGAGTATTGCCAGGCCTAGCATGCAATTTTTCAGGGCAGGAAATTCAACTACTAAAGTAAAATACAAACCAAGAACAGCTGCTACATCTTAGACACCTAGACTACTTGAGGCAGAAAGTGGTTAGCTGAAAATGTGACAGCATAGAGAGCTGGCAAGGAGTTCTCTCTGCTGAGGGAGATGGTCTGCAGCCTGTGAAAAGAGGAGAGGTTCAGCAGGACGAGCTTGGGTTGTGACAACGCACCACAAAACCATGCCACAGACTCCATGGTTTTTGACATCCAGCTGATGCTGGCTGCGTGTGAGTTCTCAAGTGCACCTTAGAAATTTATTTTATTCAAGGACAAGGTCAAAAATGAACTTAAGATAGGAACATATCTATCCCATTTTTAAACACCCTTATTTCAATATCAACCACCCAGGCAACAGGGTCAAACTCAGTAACCCTGCACACTAACAGAGTAAAAATTCAAAGCCTTTCTGCAACATAACTAATATTTGAACTGCTCCAAAAAGATCTACAATCTGGCATCAGCCACAGTCACACAGGCTTCACTAATACTTGCAGTACATGACTCAGCCTGAAGGAGTTTTACTCAGTGTGGTCACTCCCCTGGGAAATCAGATCACAAATTAGAAGTCCATCCAAGTACGACAGGTTTAAAAATCAAACCACATGCACACCCTGAACAACTTAAACCTATTTCTCTTGTAAAGAAGAAGTTCTATTGATTGTGCATCCACAACTGCCACATACCAGTCTAACCTGGAGCAGATGCAGAAATCAAACTACTTCAGCCTCTATTAAAGAATTTCATGTTGAATGAAAATCACCTCAAAACCATCTCACCAACTCCCTGGAAACTTTACTGAGTGATGCCCACCCTGCTGTTAGGGAGGACTCTCATATCTTGTTTGGTCTACCAGAAGTACTAGTATTTAGTTTTGACATCTGTTTCCATTCCAGACCTGCAGGTACCAAGAGGTGTGTAGCTTGGGATGGCTGTGGTAGACCCAACAATCCGTCCAAGAGAAAAATTGCTGCTGTGATCACTTTTCACAGCCCATCATAGCTTCACCTTCAACCCATGAACTCACAGCATCAGCAGATATCCTTCCTAAACATTCAAGTGCAAATCTAGTTGACAGTATCAATATTAAACAGCCACACTTTTAACACTGAAATGAAGTAGCGAACTGCAAAAGAACACCAGCTTATTCTCCTGAAGCTATTTAGCTATTGCTAAATTCAACTTTCCCCCCCTCCCCACGATGTGTATGTACCCTTAACAGCTCACTGTATCATCATATGAACCCACAACCAAGCTGTATGCTAGCACTACACCTCGTTTAGACACAGAGGCTTTCAGCTCCTCGAGGCACACCACCTCACTCAAGCACCAGATGCCCTTTGTTCAATCCTGAAACTGTTAGAAAGCCTCTGAGACTGCAAGGAACTAAGAAATTTGTACTTTAAATACAGGAAGTAGTATTATGGTTTCTAAAACCATAAATTAGTATGCTAGCTTGCTACCTCCTCCTAAAAATGTATTTGTATTTTGGCATGTAAAACAACATTAAATAAATAAAATTCAGTATAAATTTGGCCAGTTATAATGTTGATTTTGCCAAAAGTGAGAACCGAAGTAGAAAAAAAATGCTGCTGAGATCAATGATATTTTATTAAGATTTTATTTTTTGTTACAACCTTGCTCTTTTACCTATGCCATTCATATATGGCTTTACAGAACACTCTTGTTCTCCCTGGAAAGGCTTTATATTTTCCTTTTCTTATTTGTCAGCTTTTCCTTCGTGCTGTCTTATGTTTTCTGTCAGTCATCACAGGTGTAAGAAGCTCAGAAATGTATCTAAAGAAAGAACAAGATAGGAATGATTTGTGTCATCAAGCCCAGTTCCTTTCAATGAGATACAATCCATACATGGTTGTATTGATACATTTATGAGGCTGTTTTAATGAGATAAATGCAATATAAAAGCCTTTTAAGATCTGTTCCAAAGCTAGGAAGAATGCACATATTTTGATGTTGTCAAACACAAATATGCCTCAGAGCCATCCAGCCAAATCCATCCATGGTTCACTCAAAGTTTGGTTACAGAGGCAAAAATATTCAGTTAATATTAAGCCAGATAAAAGAAGTTTCAATAAGCTAGAAAGCACGTACGATGTGGCACAGCGGTCCTTTTAAAGGCACTTGCTGAAAGCTGCCACTGTGTAAGTATATTATTGGATACTCCACCTTAATTCCCCATGGAAAAGGAGCCAGTTTCCTTAAGCAAATTAATTTTCTTTCCTTTGTCACTTCAAACCAAACCTACCTCATTGCATCCACTTAAGAACATCACAGCCTATTTGATTAACAGCTTCTTTGCAGAGGCACAGCAGAGTTACCAACACAGAGTGTAATACTTTAACTCATATTACTCAGTTTCTTGGAATCTGCTCATATTAGAGACTTTATCCCCACCTCAGGTACCACCCAGCAGTCAGTACCCAAGCTGAAACCCAATACAGTGCACAATAGCTGCAGCTGCCAGCAGTTCTCTCTTCAACAGGTACACACTGACACTGCAGAACTGGGATCGCAGCTCCACAGGGGGCTTTTGCTCAGCAACATCTAAATCAAATTTTCCAATACCTTTGCCAGACCACACACTGACACATCCTCAAGCATAAACTCCAGCCCTCTACACATCTCTCACCACACTGCCTGCAAGGTACCATGGCATCCCCATTGTCCCCTATCCTGTGATCATCCCTCAGGCTGTCACTGCCACTGCTGCATAATGCCTTGGGGTACACAGCACTCGAACACAAAGCAAACCTCCTGTGTTCAGTACCCTGCAGGACCAGAGAGGGAATTCATACCCTAAACTACACAAGAGTTCCCAGTTCCCCATAACACCAGGCTTTCCTACATGTGGTCACAGTCCCCTCACATCAACAGGACTTCCACGGGGTGCCACAATCCCAGCAGCCCAAGCCCACTTAGTCTATAACGCCCAGCACTTCTTTTGCTGGTTGACCTTGCCAAATTGTCCAAGGCTACACTACACTCCATAGGGGAGAGAGTTGTTCTGTCCTGTGCCACCAACCATGTCTCCAGGAGGGAGACAACTGCCTGAATTAAGCACCCCTTCATCTGCTTTGGAACATGGCAGACGGCATCAATATGATGTGAAGCTCGCCTGGATGCAGTCCTGAGTGATGTGCTCTAGGGAATCCTGCTTTACAGCAGGGGAGTTGGACTGGATGATCTCTGGAGGTCCCTTCCAACTCTGAAAATTCCGTAATTCCATGACCCAAAGGGTAGTAGCACCAAGAAGGAAAGAAAGGTATGAGACAGGGAAGTGGAAGAGAAAGGAGCCTTCACATGAGCCATGAGTGACCTTGAATTAGACTAGGGTTACACTGGCCTCAGGCAACAGATCTTCTGACCACAAAACCCAGAATCTTTCCCATTGCCTGTCACAGCTCACACATTCCTATATACACTCATCCCTCCAGTTCTGGGCCCCCCAGTTCAAGAAGGACAGGGAACTGCTGGAGAGAGTCCAGCGCAGAGCCACAGAGATGATGGAGTGGAACATCTCCCTTATGAGGAAAGGCTGAGGGAGCTGGGTCTCTTTAGCTTGGAGGAGACTGAGGGGTGACCTCATTAATGTCTATAAGTATGTAAAGGGTGAGTGTCATGAGGATGGAGCCAGGCTCTTCTCAGTGACATCCAATGGTAGGAGAAGGGGCAATGGGTGCAAGCTGGAACATAGGAGGTTCCGCATAAATATGAGGAAGAACTTCTTCCCAGTGAGGGTGACAGAGCACTGGCACAGGCTGCCCAGAGAGGGTGTGGAGTCTCCTTCTCTGGAGACATTCAAAACCTGCCTGGATGTGTTCCTGTGTGACCTGATCTAGGTATTCCTGCCCTGGCAGGGGGACTGGACTAGATGATCTTGTGAGGTCCCTTCCAATCCCTGACATTCTGTGATTCTCTGCCTCTGGGTGTGAGAGATCAGCACAAACACAAGACTGACCATTACTCCTAGGGGAAGCAAAGTCCTTAAAACATGGATTTCTGCAAAAGGTCTGGATGAAACTTCTTCCTGTTGCTTCCTTCAACAAACAAGAAACCATGAAACAACCTGGAGATGATTCTCTGTCCGCATGCTGTGGCACAACGTTCATCTCTCTGCTCATGCGGCATCACCAGAGCTCCTCAGAGGTGTAACTTGAGGAAAAGCCATCTTCCTACTTAGCAAAAGTGGAAAGAGTCTCCTCCCAACAGACTATTAAATAAACAGATTGCTTTTCCTGAAACATGTAAGCCCTGGTGGCACTTGGAGCAGGTGGGCTATCATCACACCTCTGCTGTATGGAGAAAGAGCAAGGAATTGTTTCACCCAGCAGCCGTGTTTATGGCATATGTAAGCTTACTGCTATCAATTTAAAAAATTAAGTCTTTTTGAATTCAAGCATAGCAGACCTGCACTTCTGTAAGAATACATTTTTTGACCATGTCGACAGAAATTAGTATGAGCAACAGTAAAGTATAATGTAAATTGGTAAAGAAAACGAAGTTGGTCTCCCAGGGGTTGCCACATTTAAAAAACAAGCTGTATTCAAAGAATCAATGAACCACCATCACAGGCAAATAAGCTCAGTAAAGACTTTCTGATCTACAGAACATCAAGAAAGAAAACACAGAATTTAAGGAGGAAAAACTTCAAACCAATACATTCTAACGTGCTAGTGGAGAAAAAAATTGCCACCTATAATCCAGTTACAACTACTCTTACGCCTTAAGTAGTCAGCTCATAAACAAACCCCACTCCCTGGATATTAAAGCTGGCCCTGCGCACCACTACACCAAAGTTAAACTCTCTTAAGACTGAATTCAAGCTTGTTTTCTGGAAGATTTGAAAAAAATCAGTGTAACAAGAAAGCATCAATGCTCCCTTTGAATTGGTGCTGTTGCACCAGGGTCACATGTGAATCCATGGCAAACATGGTTTAGACCATCAGTTGCTGCACCCTTCACTACCGGTTAACAAGAGTAAATAAGGACAACGAAAGACCTCTCAGTTGTTTCAGTTCCTGTCACTCATGTAATTTCTACCATCAATGTATTTTTGACCACTAAAAGAGTGAGCAGTCTTTAGACTGCAGTAAGAAAAAATAAAGCAGCGAACAGTTTTTAGACTATTTTTCCTTCAATCTCTTTTCTATTGTCACTAAAACTTACAAAGACAGGAGCATCTCCAGTGCAATCTTTCTAGGAACACAATGGAACCAGCAGCACAGGATCAGTTAATCTTGCCTCAAACAAATCATCTATTCAACTACACCAAGAATCACTTGATAACAGATCATCTTCCTTTAGCCAAGGCATACACTGTCAACAGAAGAAACTAAGCAAGTTATCACAGAATCACAGAATACAGGCTGTAAGGGACCTCCTCCAGCTCAAAGCAGGCTCAGCTAGGAGATAAGACCAGGTTGCCCACACCTTTATCCACTTTGATCACCAAAAGCTCTGATGCTGAAGACTACGTAACCTCTGTGGGCACCCTGTTCTGATCCTTAACTGTTCTCATGTAGAGGGCAGCTCTCCCATGTCCAAGTGGAATCCCTTCTGTTCCAGTTTATGCCCCTTTGCTCCTGTGCTCCACCAAATATCCTGTGAAAAGCCTGGCTCCATTTTCCTGCTAATGGTCTGACAGAGTTTGAGCAGGTTTAATCCCAGCCTCCAATCTCTCTTCTCTAGGCTACACGAGCCCAGGCCAGGCAGAATGCACATTAACACAGAGGTGATGAAATACTGGAACTTACTCAGGGACATCATGCATCATCAGCCACAGAATCACAGAATGTCAGGGATTGGAAGGGACCTCACAAGATCATCTAGTCCAACCCCCCTGCCAGAGCAGGAACAGCTAGATCAGGTCACGCAGGAACGCATTCAGGAGGGCTTTGAATGTCTCCAGAGGAGACTCCACACCCTCTCTGGGCCGCCTGTGCCAGTGCTCTGGCACCCTCACAGTCAAGAAGTGTTTCCTTATGTTCAGATGGAACCTCCTGTGTTCCAGTTTGTGCCCATTGCCCCTTGTCCTGTCATTGGATGTCACTGAGAAGAGCCTGGCTCCATCCTCATGACACTCACCCTTTACATATTTATAGACATTAATGAGGTCACGCCTCAGTCTCCTCTTCTCCAAGCTAAAGAAACCCAGCTCCCTCAGCCTTTCCTCCTAAGGGAGATGTTCCACTCCATCATCTCTGTGGCTCTGCGCTGGACTCTCTCCAGCAGTTCCCTGTCCTTCTTGAACTGGGGGGCCCAGAACTGGACACAATACTCCAGATGTGGCCTCACCAGGGCAGAATAGAGGGGCGGAGAACCTCTCTCAACCTTTTTCTGAGAAATTCCAACTCAGCAGTCAATCCTTCTGTGTTTGAAAACCTATGAAACTTCCAGTCAAGGAGTAAACTCATGCATTCAGAGACGGAAAGAAAGAAGTGCTGCTTTTGGGTATCTTCACTACCATCTCCACAGTAGCCGACTGATCCATGGAGGTTAACAATCTGAAAATTACTGCTCCAGGCCAATCAGAAATTACTGATTTCAAAAGAGACCTTCACCTAGCAATTGCTGTGCTGTGCAAGAAGTTACATTATTCTAAATAAGCTTTCAGATCTAAAAATAATTAAATCTAGATATGTGAACAGTGGAAGGATGGAAGGGAGAAAGAAGTGACAAGGCACAGACTGTTTCCTTCTGAAAAATATGGAAAATAAATTTACTTTCTCCCTCTCAGTCTTTTTATTCCTCTCCTCAAACTTCATCAAAACAAATTAATGGAGAAACTATGCCAACCTGAAGTAGATTTTTTTTGGTTACAGACATCAGGAAGTACAAGGTCATCAGTACATAAAACACATGGGGAGGACTCTGGAACAGCTTTTACTTTGTCTACAGCTTGATGCTCATCCTATCTGCAACCTGACAACCTTACAGAGTCACAAAGAGTCAGTCCAGATGATTTGCAAATACATAGGCATACATTACACTACATCTAATCAGACAGGAAGACAATGTGGTGGTGGTGAGCAACAGCCACAATGCTACACACCTGGCATTTTTTCCACAGGACTCTTGCTGCAATCCAAAAACTGAATTCAAGTTTACAAGGCTGAAGCCTCATCTCTCTTCCCCAGGATGAACCCAAGACTGCTCAGTTTGAAAGTAACAGAGGAGATACTGGGGGGGGGGGGGGGGGAACTGCTGCACCACATTTTTCTTTATCTTATAGGCACAGAAACGCAACATTCGATCTCTAAGAAACAGCAGAATATAAAATATTCCTACCTGTCCATCTCTGACTACCACGACAGCTGTTTCAGGTTAAGAAAATTATGAATTGATTTTTAATTTATGCATATTTTACTTATAACCTGTTTTTCTCTACCAATTCATTACTTAAAAATTAACCTTATTTGTTCATGAACTCAGCAGCAAACTACTACGCAGTATTATTTTTTATTCCAAGTAGAACTTCTACCAACATCTACAATTTGACCCTTACAAGTTTTCTCATGGTTCAGAACTGAAGCTTGGCACATTTGAAAACAATTCCTGGTTTACATTTATCAAAGTAGCCAGTTGTGTAAATAATTAGATAGCTCAAAGGTAGTCACCCCTAAAAATATAACTCTAGGTACTTTACTGCAGTGCTAAATGCATGAGGATTGAGGTAACATTACTATTTTGCATTATACTACCCATAATTTTAGGTTTAGCCACAGCATCCCTCTGTTATTGACTGGCAGCATTCAAAATACAGAAAGTTTTCTCCGATGTGCATTATGGTCCACACATTTTTCATCTGTATACAGCAAGGCTTAGTATACCTCACCTCCATACGATTGATATCAGGTCTGTCTTTGAGCTACAAATTTCCAAAATATGCCTGAAAAAAAAAAAAGTCACCAAAACTTTTCCTGTACTATCTACCTAACCATCTTACACTTCCAAACCCACGCATTTTCCCTCATTTTGCTTCATTTTCCCCCGTGCCACACACAATAGTCCTGCTTCCAGAAACATGGTATGCACACACACAATTGGTCATGTACAAATACATCAAAACTGACTGTTATGCCATAATATTTAGGAAGTTTTAAAACAACTGAAAGAAAGCATGCTTACAGTCATTACCAGCTATTGGTATCTACTGCAATGCTTACAACAAAACATACTCCACACCACCACTAACTCAAAGATCCTATTATTAATGGCAGAGACAAAAGAAACTCCAGCCAAGAGAACTGCAGAAAGTTGATACCATCTGCATTTTTCGAAAGAACTGAACAAACACAGATGTTAAAGCAAAGCAAATCTATTTTAAATCATCTACCGAAGAACCTGCAATCTTTTAGGAAAGAACATGAAATAATATTTAGGACACCAGTTGGAAAATAGAGAAATAGTTCAAAAGTGAGCCAAAAATGTCACTGCACTTTAAATTAGATACTGTTTCACTGATGATGATACTGTATACAGTAATTCCTCTTCTACAGAGACCTGTGAAACACCTTTTTTTTTTTCTGCTGCTAAAAGAAAACTTGAAGCCACCACACACAAACCATCGCTTCAACACAACTCCTCCCAGAAAAAGGAAAAATCAAGAGGATCCACTGGAGAAGGCAGTGAACAGATCTAACTTTGAAGCGACCGATTCCCACTCCAGCATTTACCCGGGCTTTGTTCCCATTCCGCCGCAACACAATGCCAGTGCCACAAACCCAGCGCTACCACACGTATTGCCACTGGAAGCACTGGACCCGGGAGAAGGAGCAGCTGAAGCACTGCAGCCTGCCTTAGGGAGTTAAAACTGAACTGCAAGAACGGAGTCTGTGGGGTTTAATGTCTCCAGAAAGTTCTCATATTAACAAAAGGCAACGTACATTCGCTGCTACCGTGTATTTTCGCAGGCTTTGATTGTTTTTAAAGCTAAAAAGTGACAAGTTATAGAGGTGGAAGAAAAAAATTGTAAGAATCGCACCGGGAAGCGGCGGCGCTGGCACAGCAGGGCACGGAGCACATGCACTCGGCCGGTTTCACCCCAGGGAAGCGCAAACCTTTCATCCCCTCGGTGCCAAAAGCGATTCAACCGCGCCGGGTTAACTTCAGTCCTCACACAGCCTTCTGGCACGGCAGCAACACCGTGAGAACGGCAAAGACACTCGAAGCAGAACCCAAGCTCAAGCACAGCTCCTCTCACGCCACCTTCCCCCGCCGAACCACGGCCGCAGCGGCGCAG
This sequence comes from Podargus strigoides, assembly GCA_028020825.1. Lineage (NCBI taxonomy): Eukaryota > Metazoa > Chordata > Aves > Caprimulgiformes > Podargidae > Podargus > Podargus strigoides. The sequence goes on from CM051630.1 coordinate 2,444,461, forward strand.
GGAGGCCCCGAGCGGGGCAGCACCCCGGGAGGAGCGGCTGGTGGCCGCAGGCTGGGTACGCCGGTGCCCCGGCCGGGCTGAGGAGCGACACTCAATGCCTACCGGCCACCCACCGCAGGGAGCCGCTCCCCGAGCCCGCGGGCCGGGCTCACCCCTGCGGAGGCCCCTCACAACCCGCAGCCGGCCGGAGGAGCGGGGCCGGGGGCCTTCCGCCCTCCTCAGCCCACCGCCGCCCGCCCGCGGGGCCCCGCCGAGCCGCGCCCGGCCACCCCTGCTCCCGGCAGACCCGGCGGCGGCTCGGCTCCCTCAGCTGGCAAGCGTGGGCGCTGGAGCCCGGCCGCGCCCCTCGGGGATCGCGCTGCCGGCGCCTCAAAGATGGGGAAGGTCAGGGCGGCTCCGGCCTCCGGCTCCCGCCCAGGCCGGCCCGGCCCGCTGCTGCCGGCAGCGCCCCGCAACGAGGCTGGGGCAGGCCCGCGGGGCCACGGCCAGCGAGAGCGGGGTGGGGCGGCGCCATGTGCCGGCCCGCGGGCAGGCGGGTGGCCTGGCCTGGCCCGGACCCGCTCCCGCCGCCCCGCCGGGGACCCGCGCCGCGCCGCCCCGCCCCCCGCACTCACCCCGCGGCTCCCACTATGGCGGCAGCGGCACCGTGCGCGGCGCGAGCCCCTTCAGCCTCTCTCGCCCGCGCTCCCCGCCCCGCTCCGCCCCGCCCGCCTCGGCGGCCCCGCCCCGCAGCACGCCGGGACAGCGAGTCCCGCTAGCGGCTGGAGGACCCACCGGGAGGGCCGCAGAGGACTACAACTCCCGACATGCTCCGCGCCGCCGCCCGCGGTGGCTTATTTGAATGAAGGGAAGGGGACCGCGCATTGCTGGCCCCGCGGGCGGTGCCCCGGAGCACTGTGGGATAGTGGTGGAGTGTGGAGGGGAGGGGGAGGGGAAGGAGCACACACTGCCGCGCCTCAGTGGGTTCTCCCGCCCTGAGGCCGACGCCCAGTGTCTTCCATCAGGGCCTCGGGGGCCCCCCCTGACAAACCCAGCGCCTCTGCCTGCCCCGGGGCCACCCAGGCCGTCCCCGGGCGTGAGGCCTCGTCTCACGGGGAGACTCCACCATGCCCTGTCTGCTCCGCGGGCTGGAGGCAGGAGGGCGGCCATGGCCCTGCTGGGTGAGGGAGCCCTCAGAAGCTGTGGGGTGGTAGAAAAAAACCTCCAATAAATAGTTCCAAACAGATAAGTGGCCTAAAAGACATACTCTGGGTGGAGACCCTCACCATGTCCACCCAAGCGGCAGCAGAGAGGGCCTATGAAGGCGCAGAATCTTCGTTCCTGCGTAGCTCAGATCCTAGAGCTGAGCCTGGAGGGCAGCTCGGCGGTTGCACCATGGCCAGCAGGGCATTTCAGCCCAGCTCTGAAGGTTCCCAGGCCTCTGCCAGCAAACCCAAGCGTTACCTGTCTGCTTCTTGGAGAGAAATGGCATTGCACAGCCCTGGGAAGAAATGCGTCCCCAGTGTGTTTTTCTGGGCTTGTTGCTGCAGGCAGTCCCAGGGAAGGAGATAAAGGTGGCTGACATTGAGCCTCCTTCCTAAACTCTAATATTACACTAATAATGTCTTCCAACAAATCCTGCTATTTAAAAAAGGCAAGCCTGAGTCTCAACGCTCTGTCGATCGCTATCTCATGGCTTCTTACCCCACGTGGCCTGGAAATGGAGACTTCAAGGAAGCTGATATTCCACTGAGTCCAGGTGAAGAGGAGCTGAACTATAAATAGGTGATTTTTTTTTTTGTTTTCCCCCCTCTCTCTTCCTGCTTTTCTGACTGAGGTGCTGGTTCATGCCTGGGAGAAAATGATGAGCTTTTTCACTGCCCTTATCATGACATTCTCAGATCTCCAGCTGCCAGCCTGAGACACATTCATGTGCTCTGCGCCTTGTGGCTGCTACTGATGTCTCTCCCACGGGGGAAAGATGTCAGTGGAATGACAGGCACCATCCTGACCACAGTTCTTTATGGACTCAGCTTAAGGATTTATGTCACCAACAGAACCTGGTTTTGAAATCGTGCAGCCTGTGACACAGGTAAATAGTTTGCACACAGTAAGCGTGACTCATCAGATTTATCTAGGACTGTCTAAGAACAGGGTTGATTATATACCAATGCAAAGCTCTGAGTATACAGAAAAAGCTATTTCTTATTTGTTCTTCATATGAAAGACAAAGGAGAAGGATTTGTATGATATGGATCACCTGGGGTCCCTTTTTCTAGCTGACGTGATGTGGAGTCAGTTCCAGTCATATGACCCAAGCCTGCAACTTGCAGGCCTTGGGATGAAATAGTGTTGATTTTCCTTCTGCTGTTCCTGTAGTAGCTACTACAGTGGGATAATTATCTTTTAGGATGTGACTCCCCAGCTATAGTAGCTCCTTTCTGCTCCATGCAGTGTAGTTTTTAATTTTTGAAGGGGGGACTGTTTTGCCAATTCCTAGGCCTAGTACAAAGGATGCAGCCAGCCATAGAATGAACCAGTAACCAGATTCTATTGCACACAAAAGGGTCAGTACATGGGTGATCGCTGGGGGTACAAACAAGTCAAACAGATCACACATAACAGACATCAACCCCAGTGACCCCAGGAACGACACAGCACGACCAACAGCCGGTGGAACAAACAAAGCAATGAAGTCTCCCATGGAAGAGATGCAAGACAGCCAAGCCAAGAGGCTAATAACATAGTATAGAGTCAAACTCATGTTGTTCCCACAGAGTCCGTGTTCGTAAATACCAAACCTGACCAGAGCCCAGTTGCAGGGAAGAGTCAGGAGATCTTTCCCCAACAGGGAAACTCTGCAAAGTGCATCCACCTCACAGACAGACACTCCACCCTCCCTGCAAGTGGTCCCAGTTTTCATCCCCAAAGCAGGACACCTGGCACTCATTTACCCAATGCGGGGCACCTGGGGCTTGTTTACCGAAGAGCTTTCCCTGCAAGGTTGGCTGCACCTTGGAGGAAAGCCACAAGGCAAACTCATCCCCTCCTTTTGAAGGACTGTGGGAACCACCCCTATGTCAACCTTAATTCAGGGCTCGGGGTTCAGACCCCAGCACTTCAGGGACATAGTAAGAATTCGACCGAGAATTGCTATGTGATTTGGGAGGAAAAGTAGAAATGAGATGGTGAAGGCTGAATGGAGCATCCTGGGTCTTAGGAATGTTTTGCTTGTGTGAGATCTGTTCCTAAATCATATTCCATCAGCAAGTACATACCCAGAGAGAAGTGAAGCAGTGAAGGTCCATCAGCAGATGGTAACCTCACCACTCCCAAGAGCACCCCATTTTTATTCTTTTCCTGCGTAGCAATTCCCAGATGAGTTGTGGGACCAGCACAGGCGTGGCTGGTGCCTTGCAGTTGCCAGTCTGGTCTCTAGGGCTGCCCCAGCATGCCTATCTGAACTGTAATATCGCTCCAGGGCAACAATCATCCCTTTGAAGTGAGAACTGACTGGGTGGCAGTTGAATGATGCTGATTCTTTATTTTTTAGCAGAGGTTAAGCAGGGTATCACCGAGGAGCCTAGGCAGCATCAAATCCCTGCTTTGCTGGGAGAAGAGAGACAATTGTTACCCTAGAAAATGTGCAATCCGAAAACCATAGAATAATCAAGGCAATGAAGACAGGACTGTACCACAAAGTGCATGACAGAAGTGCACACTTGGCTTGGTAGCAGCCATCCTGACGAGAGGTGAGCAAATTTTCCCTGGCTGCTTCTCACCCAGCCCTGAGGTGATGTTGAGTTTGTGCTGCTGGGACACTGGGAGTGCTCCTGTGTTCTGCTGAGGAGGAAAGCGAAAGCTTTGGATGTTTCTTCCTCACCATTGGTCCTGGGAGGCTGCTGCTGCCTTCTGGATCTGGGAATGATACGAGGAGCCTGCCAGGCTGCCTGGGCTCTAATCTAGAATAGCAAGGGGAGCCAGCCTGAGAATGTGCCACAACAACCCCTGAGAATAAAATAGGGCACGTAGTGAGATGCAGAGAAAGAAGGGCAAGGAGAAAAAGGTTGGGGTTGTTTGTGCTATCTCTCTCAATTAGCCCTGATTAAGCCCAGAATTTTCACGTTTCTGCTGTCTGTATAGAGAGCAGGGAAGTCTGAGGTTGTATCAGAGACACCCACCATCCAGCCTATCGGTCTGTGCTTTCTGGCACACCAGTTCCCAGAGGAGTCTCCAGCCTCTGCCTAACGATGCTCACTGGCACAGTAACGTCTGCCCTGCCACATCAGAGCCCTGCCTGGGCATGGGGTAGAGGTAGGATCAGCAGGAAGGACTGTAAGAGGAGGCAGTTTCCAAAGCTGGTGACAGGACACGAGGTGAGGCTGGCATGGAAACACACTGACTTCCAACACTATGGCTTCCAATGATGGAAGAGAACTGCAGATGAAGAGTTTGGGCATAGCACTGGAGAATATTCCTTGTGGAGGAACCCACCCTGCAAAAGATGCTGTGTTGGAGGTCATGAAAACAGCCATCTGTCCAATAATTTAATGTGATCCTGGTCTCCAAAACACAGGTGAACTGAGCAAGTTTTGTGCATGTGCATAGAACACAGTTAGGGTTTCATCTACAGGAGAGAGGGTTTTGCATTGGAGAGAAGCTCCTCTGTCTTTCTGCTGTTTGGTTCTGCTTGTTAACTTTTCTTGTCCCATAAGAACCCCTCTGTATCTGATCACAAAGAACTCAACATAGAGCTCAGCCTACAGGTCACCACCTTGCTCTCACAGGAGCTTCGTGGCCAAAGCTCTGTTTATACTCCCTTCTCACAAAAGCTGATTTTACCTTATTACAGTTCAACAATGTTGGTCCTTGGGAATGCACTTTGGGTAGAGCCAGGTGATTAGGTGCACCACCTTCTGAAAACAGCTCTTCCATTTAATCCAGAGGGGTGGATCACATGGCTTGTGCCATTCGGTAAAGACTACATGTGGTAGAATGCTGCTTTCACTCAGTCTAGGCTGAGCTGCAACCATGGTGTGATTTTGGCAGCTGGTTTGGGAAACCAGGGAAGGAACAACCAGAAACTTTTCTACAGATGTCAGAAATCTCATCAACCAGCTGATAACCTGACCAGCAAGCTCTCCCCCCACCCTGACCCTGGAGCCACCTTCTAATGGTGTTCTGTCTAGCACCTCACCTGGTGCCAGGTTAATGGTCCCCTGCAGGGAGGGCCCCGGGCTAATTAGAACTGCCCACAGATCAGACTCGACTAGGGAATAAATGGAGCCCTGCTGGAGAACCAGTTTGAGTTAGTCCTCCTTGGAGCAATGGGTTTGCAGCCGGGACTCTCCCTATAGAATTAGCCTCTTAGTTCACTGCTAGTACCGCTGCTTACTTAACTTAGCAGCAAATGAGGGAAAGCGTGCATGAGGAAAAGAGTTCTCACTTCTGTCATGCAGCTTCATTTAACATTCCCATTTCAACCCAAAAATGCGATGTCTGAGGCACAGCCGAATTTTTTTGCTGCTGATAATTGTTCAAGACTAATAGCTCTAAACCAATCTGAAATTCAGAACTTTGGGCAGTGGAACTACCAAAATTCTTCCCTGCTATGGGCTGCTTCCCAGGCCATTCTTCCTCCTTTCTCCACCATGCCTAACTGGGAGACTTGTGCTGGCCCTCCAGTGGAAGCCCTGTGTGGAAGCCTGGTTCTTGCTGCTCAAATTGCTGCTGGCTATTTAGAGAGCAGCCCTGTCCTAACAGCTGTTTGCTTATCAAAACAGCTCTAACCTCTGTGCAGGCAGCATGTAATACACTGACCTGACCTCTTCCTCACCCTACAGGAATGTAAAGGTATTCACACTGTTGCAACTGTGAAGTTCAGGGGGAATAAAAAATGTTGCAAAAGAGAAGTGAAGCTACAGTCACCAACTTTTCAGAAATATATATATACACACACACAGCATGGAAACAGAAAACATAACAAAACAAAATATACTTTATTAAAATTAAGCATGTTAGCACCTCAGTGTAACCTGGAGAAGTCAGAGTCCAGCAGTTAACCAGTCCAGCAGGCCGAAGGGCTGAACGTCCTGAAGTGCATTCCAATGGTAGAAAAAGTACCACGACTGTTACGACACACACGTTCTCAAGAAGCACAACCGGTCTTGTTTGTAAGGAGAGACCTTGTGCTGCCTATCGTCTTGATGGGAGCATACAGATCTGCTGGACCAATTACGTCTGTTAAATCAGATGGTGTAGCAGGTATCTGCTTTCCCTACCAAAAAAAAAACCCAACCAACAAACAAAAAAAAATTGCTGCTTACTTGTCTCGCAGGAAAATCAGTATACCATGGAGCTGAAGTTAAGAGCTGCATATCAGATGGGAGAAAATAAATTAAAACAAAATAATGGTAAATACTTACTACATGAATACCTGTAGTATCCTCACGGTCAACCACCCAACTCAGTACACACATTAATAGCAAAATGACCCATGCATCACACAGCAGGCTGGGACAACCAATGCCTTGAGCTGAACGGGCTCTGTGATCAATAGATAAACCTCCAGCTACCACAGCCCACTGTGCCCTTCTGCCCGGTCATACAGAGCATTGAAATGGACAGCTGTTAGCCAGTGTTACAAAGATTACAATGTTTTCAAACTGAAGATACTTTTTACATTTAGAAAATACTCCTATGAAATGCAGTAAAACTGTCATCCTGATCTACTGAGTGTAGCACTCTCATTGCAGGAGAAACATCTCACAGACCCAGAAGACACCTGGGCATTCCTCCCTCAAACATAATTACGGGCACACTGTGGTGAACTGCCTTTTGTTTCTGACATCCATCGCTATCGAAGCCGTACCCCCTAAGTAGGCATCGCCACAGAGTTATGTAGGTGCACCAGATGCCCTCCTCTTCCTCCTCCGAAGTGCTGAGGGATCTGTTCCACCAGCCAACCTGAAAGTACACATTCAGGTCAGATGAGCAGCCACACTACCCTCACTCCACCCTCTTTCCAGCCAATGTTGATTTGGTTTCCTGTTGCTGGAAGAGAGGGGACAAATGCTACCTATAAACAGAAACTACACAATCATTCCACATAGATTTGTTACAATACTCGTAAATCTTGGTTTAGAACACGCAAGCACATCTCAGGAAGGTCTTGCCTAATGTACAGATTTATCAGTCATGCCAACTAGTTTAGGATTACACAGCAAGGTTTTGCAACCACTGCAAGATAAACTCATTTCACATCTGTTTCACGCCGGTTCTCGGAACGACAGCCGAGGGTTGAAATTCCAACGTGTCACAAAGCCTCCGTTTCATTAGAGGGAGTCCTTAAGCCAACGAGATAAACTACAGCCATCAAATGCCACTGGGTTCTTTTTACCAGATCGTAATCCTTACTAGTGCTGAGAGCATCGAGACATCTGTACCAAATATGTACGTACTGCAGAGAAAGCAAAAACTACATCGTACAAGAACACTCTTCAATCTGGGGAGTCTTTCATGCTAGAAACAGCAGTCTTTTATGGCATCAGTAATTTACTGAAGAAACACATCACCCTGAGAGGGTTTCTAAAGCTTTCCTTGTGCCTCTGCTAAGCAAGGCCAAACGTGACATCGTTGTTTATTCCTATGAAGGGGACAGTGCTAGCCACACTTTCAGACACACCTTCTCCAGGGGGTAGTGTTGCTTCTACCTCACTTAACACAGGGTGAGTTTATTTGCTGAAAACTAATACTCTACGTCCACTTAGTGGTGACAGGGGTCCCATCTGCACTAAAATAAGCGCTTGCCGCCACTGCCGGCACAGAGAGGGTGCTGATGGGCCCGGTGTAGAGGGGGCACTGGTGGGCACCCGCAGTGCTAGATCTGGGGTCACATCGGATCGATAACGAGGCTCGGCATTGAGGTGACGGTGGCCACCCTGCCCAGGCAGGGGAATCCGCTCGTGTGGGTTTGCCTGGCTGGGGCAGGAGGGACCGGGCAACGAGAGCCGGGGGGCAGCAGGGGTGCAGCCTCTCCTGTCTCCACTCTACCCAGGCACCTCACCCAGGGCAGCAGAGGCTCCCGGGAGGAGAGTCCCGTGCCGTGCCAGGCGGTCCCCGTGCCGGGCCAGACCCCAGCAGCCCTCAGAGGCCATGGCGCTTGCGGGTCCCGGCGCTGGCGGCGTGGAGCAGCCGGTCCTTCTCGCGGATCTCCTCACGGAGCTGGGCCTCGGCCAGGCGCAGGCGGCGGATGCTGCCCTTCATCTCCTTCATCTTCACCTCCAGCAGCGCGATGATATCGCGCTGCTCGTTCAGCTTCCTCAGCAGCTCCTCCGACGTGGTGCCCGACGACAGCGAGTACGAGTGGTCCGGGGGGCCGCCCTCTACCGGGCCCTCCTCCCCCGCCGCCGCCGGTAGTCTCCCGGGGCCGGGCCCAGCGGTCGCCCCAGGCCCGAGCTCCACCTGCACCGTCAGGTCGATGGGCTTCACGTCCTCGGCCGCGCCCCCTGCCGGGGCCTCAGCGGCGGCGGCGGCACCGGGGCCCTGCGCGGCGGCGGTGGCGGCGGCAGCGGCGGCGGCGGCGGGGCGGGGGCGACGGGCGGCCCGCTGCGCCTTGCGCTCGTTAACGCCGCGCAGCGGGAAGATGGTGGGGACCCGCACCAGGTAGGACTTGCGGCCGCCCTGGAAGTGCTCGCTGCAGACGCGGTGGCCCGTGGTGGGCTGGAAGGTGCTGAAGCAGCCGCTGACTCCCGCCCGGGAGACGTTCTTCAGCCAGAGGCGCCGCAGCTCCTCATCCTTGGGGAAGGTGTAGAAGTGCAGCGCCTTGTCGCGGTGCGAGTTGTTGTAGCAGCCCGGCACGCAGCAGGTGAAGCCCGGCATGGCGGGGCGGCCTCCCGGGGTGGGGGGGCAACCCCTGGACGGCCCCGGCGGCGGGGAGAGCGGGCGCGGGGGGCCCCCACCGAACTACAGCTCCCACAAGGCCAACCGCGGCCTCTCACCGCCCGCCAACGCCGCCCGCCGCGGCCGCACCGGAACTACGCGAACCACAGTGCACCGCGGCGGCAGCAGCGCGCCGGAACTACCCGCCCCACACTGCGCTGCGCCCCCACCCCCGCCGACTACCGCTCCCGAGGGGCGCCGCGGAGCCACGCCCCCTCGGCAGGCTACGCCCCCTCCCGTGGGGCACCGCGCGGACATCTCGCGAGAGGCGGCTGGGCGGGAGGTGCCGCGGCCGTTCCGCCGCCATGGCCGAGAGCCGCCGCAGGGGCCGGCGCGGCGGCCGCCACCAGGTGCGGGCAGGGGGCGGATGGGGTCCGGCGGCCGTGCCGCGGGGTGTGCGGGAGGGGAGGGCCGAGACGCGGGGAGCCGCTGCCCCCACCGGCCGTCCTGGGGGTGGGGGGGGCGGGTGGGTTCGCCCCTTGCCGGTCGGAGAAGTGAGGCCCAGGGAGCGGGGCGCAGGGACGTCCCCTTGCCCTTGTTCGCCTTTAGGTGTGGCAGGCGGGCCGAACCCCCCGAATTTCACGCTCGCTGAACAGCCAGGGCCGTTGCAGCCTTCCGCCTTGGCTTCTGTTGCCCCTTTCTGGGGGGTTTTGGGTCAGGGCTGGGAGGGGCAGGGGGCCACGGGCTGTGCTTTCACAAAGCCTCTGTCCGTGCTGAGAGTTGAGCATTGCCACCCGCCTCGGTGATAAGGTGTTGTGAATTGCCTACCGCCCAGAAATGAAGTGCCAGCACTGTTAAAAAGCAAATGTGCACGGTTTCTAATGGGGAATTTGGAAAATATTTCGTGTTAGTTAGCATAGATTCTTATTAGAAGATAGATGATGAATGTTTTTGATGCTAAGATTCATCATTAATGATGAAAATACGGTTTTTGAATTGCATGTTTGATTTCTGTCTTTAGGCCGTATCTGGTTCAGGAAAGGAAAAGAATTCTGGCAGAAACACATTGGCAAAGCAGAGACTGACTATGCTGCATGATCTTGACAATGACACGCCACGGATTATGCTCAGGAGAATCATCCAGACCCGTAAGTATCTCTTTTCAGGAAATGGAGAACGGCAGGACACTGTTTTGGTGGAGTTGAGAACAGGAGATGCTCTGTTGTAGCCTGTTATTCCCTAGTGTGGCTGACTGATGTAAAGGAGGCTGTGGGACCCCTGCGCTGCCACTTGTCACTGTTGGCTTTGTCACTGTATGTGTCCTAGGAGTACATCCCAAATAGTTTTCACTAAGTCTTTCTTTTAACCCGTTAATAAATGTAATTTACAGGATGTACTGTAGGTTTGGCACTGCTGCGTTTTGGCATTCTGGCTGGGTTGAATTGTGGAAAGGAAATGTTTTGCTTTGTTGGCAGAACCACAAGTTTCACCTCTGGCTCTTCAGGCATCTAAACATGAAGAAGCAGAAGAAGCTCAATCAGAACGCCCACCTAAGAGGATTTCCAGCACGTAAGTAATTTTAAAATTTTTTAGGCTAGCAGGTATAGCTGCAGTTCCTATGATGGGGTTGGAGAGCAGAATTTCTCTACTTCTGTTTCAGGGATCAGAATTGCATTCTGTCAGGTGGGATTTTCAGAAATACTTCTCCAGCTTTAAAAGTTGCACAGGGATCACTGGTACTAGGGGACTGAATAGTAAATACTGCAGGTTTGTGCTTAGTTCCCCTTCTTAAATGAAGACTTTTAATATCTTTCTGCTGTGGAAGTGCTGGATACAATAAGTCTCTTGATAGAAGCCTACTTTTCTTAGTTCAGTGGCATACTGAAACACTTCTTGGTTCTCCCCAAGGCTACAGGCCATGTGTGAAGGATGCTGAGGTGTAATGAGCGACTGCTGTGTCTTGTATTCAGAATGCAGGCTGCTGTAGCTTTCTAGTGTTACTGCTTCTTGGTTGGCCTTGTTTTGGGCTGCTAGGGGTTACTTCCTTCCTGTAGAGGGGTTTGGAGGTGAGGTTTGCCTGAGGCTCAGCTGCTTTTGTTCATGTTTATTTTCCATTAATATTTTAAGTTAATAGACCTGGCTCAGTTCAAGATGCCGAAGGGCATCCCACTTTGTTATGAAATAGAAGAAAACCAGTAGTGGTGGTGGGTCTTAATGTGCTTTAGCCACTTGTATCACAACACTTGTGTGCGTTTTTGCTTACTGCAGAATAGACTGTTTTAAATAACACGATTTCTTTTGGTTTGTTTTTATAGCTAAACTTTTTGCATTGACTATAAGCAACCTTAAACAGGTCATGTAAAACGTTAAGCAAACTTCTATCTTTCTGATTTTTTAATAGAGGAAGAAAAATCTGAGTTTTCTGTAATGTGGTAGCTTGTTTATTTGGGGTTTTTTAGATTATTTTGACTTATTCTTCATTTTCTTTATTGTAGTTCTTGAATGTCTTTGAATGTGTTTCTCATCAGCCTTTCATAAATGAAAAGACAAGACAGTTGGATATTTGCAGGGTTGTATACTCCATAAGTTAGCTAGTTGCTGAAGTTAACAGGTATAGGCTTATAGGTGCAAAAAATGAGCACTTTTTCCCACTGCTTTATGCTTGTTCCCCATTACAAGCAAGTTAATTTTAATGCTTAGGCTGATACTATGCTCATAATACAGTAATGAAAACGACTCAGAAACTTACTTTCTGATCCCAGTCCAGTGCCTGACTGGGATATTATGTGTCTATCCCGTATAGTAGTGTGCTGTGGGATACCTGATATTGTCTCATGATGATGTTGTTTTCATTTACACTGTAATGATTGGCAAAATTGATTGCTGTTGTGTGCAGTTAGAAGAGACCTATGGAGCTTGTTGGAAGTCCAAGCTTTTACTCTAGTCTCACCTTTCTCAGTCCTGTTCTTTTGAATATACACTCAAGTTTCGGTTCTCCTTTTGAAATTTAATTTAGTAGGAGGGAATGGCATGTTCCTGCATTTGCTGAGCTAATGACCAATTAGTTCCTTACTTCTGCTGCAGCAAGGACAAATAATTTTAATTTGCTTTTCAGTGATGTTACAGGGACCTTTCTAGGGTGGCTAAGTGATAATGTCCTTTGTCAAAGGCTTGGTTTGTGTTGGTAGGGTGGAAATGCAACTGCCAGATATTGTTCCTGAGGGCACATCTGTCACCACGTTGCATGTGGCCAAGAAGAGAAAGAAACTCAGCATTTCTGAGTTTGAGAGAGCAGCAGACAAACGACTTCCCCAGAAACAAGGTAAGGCCACAGTCAAAAATTACCTTGTTCAGCACTGGTTTGCTGTCAGTTGATTTTCATCTGCTGCAGTTTTAACTTCTTAGTAATTTCTCAGCTGGACAGTTATATGTTTGGAAGCAGGACTGCAGTATCTTGTGCAAAGGGTTAGCAGATAAGGTAAAAGCCCCTCCTGTCGAGTTTAAAATAAGCCTTTTTGAGCCATGTTACAGGCTCTGCCCTGACTGGATATAACTTCTGGACTATTTTTCCAACTGGGTGCTCTTTTGAGCTTTAAAGTGCCTCCAGAGGAGGTGATTGTTGTCTTCTCCTCAGTTCTAGAAACCTGAAAATAGAACAAGCTGCTTATCTTTTGTTGCAATTATATGAAATAAGTTATAAATTCCCTGTTTGAGAAAAAAGGGTCTTGTAGTCTTATAAAAAGAATAATGTTTTATGCTTTAGTTTAGTTTAACAGATGAAATGCCTCACCTTGGTTTTCTTACCCCATTGGCAGTAGCAACTGGAGTAGAGCTCGAGGGTGGGATTCAGCTCCAAATTACAGACACTGGTACCTCAGCTCCCAGTTACAGCTCTGTGCTGGTGTGTGTACTTGGTAACTGAAGTCCTCCTGAAGCTTAGGGGAGGTGTAGTCAGCTCACCCTAAAGGAGACACCTATGTTCAATTAATTATGCTTGACTATAGTGGGAACACAGACATCCACGTTTGGGTGTTTTAATCTGGAGCTGAATCCCACCTTGACTCACCTGTGGTCAAAAAGACAGCTTGTCTTTAGCCTGATACCTGGTCTGAACGTGTTCTGCTAAGATGTGGACAGCTCTGTCAAAGCATAGGGGACATGCTGAAGTATGAGCATGATTATGTCACTGCTCTCCAGATGTGCTTTTGGATTTTTGGGACTTCCTGAGTAGAACAGGTTTGAGTTACAGTTTTCTCAGCAATCTGTGGAGTAGTTATCTGTACTCCTAAAACTTCCACAAGCTTGGTTTGAGTTGCTGAAGGGTGGTTGTGACTGAGGCCCTAGGCCAGCATCTTGCTGTTAATGTGGTAAGATTAATATTATTGAGTGTGAGGGCATGTGCAATATTAAATCATCTTTGAAATAACTGTTCTGCTTATTAGAATTCTAATACTCCATTCTGAAATGCAGACAAGAAACTGTAAAGTGAACCTGTCATCTAATTGTGTTGTCACCAAAATGTGAGAGGATTTGAGGATTATAGCATAACTGGCCCTAGGAATAGGAGGATCCATTGGGGTGTTCCTGTAGCCTGTTGTGTAGAAGGTAAATTCTCAGCCAGTGTAATTTCTCATCTAATGTGTCACAATTTTTTTTTTTTTTCTAGGTCAGTCAATGTTGGACATCACTACTCTGGCTCGGTGAGTTTAAACTAAAATGTCCTATCGTCTGGCAGCCCTCACTGTAGCTGCCTTGATTCGTTCCCTCTGTAGTTGTGAGGAACCATTCAGACACCTGGGTTCATGATTAAGACCTATGTCATTACTAACATAATCACCTCCCGCTCTGGTGATGGAATTTGAAGGTGTTACACCTCATACCTTGTGATTTTCAGAAATTGTGGCTCTGCACTATATGCCCAGGTCGGTCTAGCTTGTATTGATTCTCTTTTTATTTATTAGGATCATTCTTTTTTTCCTTTCACTCTCAGGTTCCCAACAATAAATCAGAATTGGCCTTGGCCCAGCAGTCTCTTTAGGATGTAAAAGATGTACAGTGAGATACATCTTTTTCCCATGCTCTGTTGCTATCTTAGCTCCCAACTCCAAAAAGTTTTGGTAGCTGTGCTTTGCTGTGCATGCTGATACTGAGCAGCATCTTAGACTTGTATTGAAGTCCTCCTACCACCCTGCTATCATCTAGAGGACATCTTTACTCTCAAGCATTTGTTGTCTCTCTTCTATTTAAAATGTTTTAAGTTCCCAAACCTTTTGTCTGATGTATTTTTGCAGCCCTCTCTAGGCAGGAGGCTGTAAAACAGTCTGTTTCCTGATCTCTGTGGTACATGTCCTGATGTTAGGTGATACCATGCAATTAAACTGTTGATTACATGCCAGTCTACTTTAAATATTCAAGGGGTTTTTTGGGAAATTCCTCCTAAGGGACATATGAAATGTCTCACTGTTAGTTGGCAACACATGTATAATTGGATGGTAAAAGGGGAGTGTGTAAGTTTAGAAAATTATTTCTTCCCTCCTCTTTTTACAGGTCTCTTCGCATGTCTCTTGGTTCCGTGGTCCCTCCAGACACTGTTGAAAAGAGAGGCTTGCTCCGGAGGCCAGTAAGTCGCAAAGCTATTGACATGGAAGCTTTTGAAGATGGAGTGGAACAGAAGATACTGAAGAGAAAAGGTTTCTTTTGTGTTGTTACCTCTGTGTCGGGAGGGAGGGCATTATATATAGTGGTTTTTAGAAGCAGTTACTGAAGTGTGGTCTGGGTTTTACGATTTAAAGGCTACTGGTGTGTTCACAGAAACCCAGTGTAATTCAGGAGGCAGGATTAGAATGAGGCTCTGCATCTGTAGTTGCTTGGATTCTGTGTGCTTAAATATGTGCTCCACCCAGCTTGGTGGTGTGTACCACAGGAATTGTTTGGGATCTTGTTCATAACTGGGTTCTGGGGAGATGGTTTGGTAGAGAAAAGGGCACTGAAGTGTGGTGTTAAGAGTTTCGGTGTTTGATCTGTGGAGGATGAATAAAATTTCCTTGAATGACTTAAATTTTGAATAATAAATGTGTGTCCCTCTGACCTTGAACAGTTTTTCACATAAAACTTTTAAATTTTTCTCAACAGCACATGTGGACTCGGAAACGGCATCTGGGATTCAAACAGCCATGCTGACAAATGATGCAGAAATCGTGCTGAGTAACACGGAGCTCTTTGTTCAGCCTCAGTTTGATGAGCAGAGCCAAAATAAGCTTTCTGCTCTTGAACCACAGCTGTTGGATTCTAAAACTTTGGCACAGAGAGGCAAGATTTCTGATGCAGCTCTAAAGGAAGCACAGCTGGTGGGCCTGGAATCCAGTGTGGGCACAAATGAGGGAAGGACCCAAAGATGTTCTGAGGACTTAACCCTTGATCATGAGCATGTTGATGGAATGACTCCTGTATCTCCCCAAACACCTGCAAACCAACGAGAAGATGAGCAAGATCATTCTGAGCAGAGTGACCCAATGGAACAGCTTTCTGTTTCAGAAGAGGTGGTGGTTGGCAGTGAGTACTGTGGGTTAAGACTTGGGGCATAGCAGGTGTTATCTGAAATCATGTAATGGTTGTGGTAGAAAGGGACTTCTGGAGGTCACCTTCTCCAACCCCTCTGCTCAAACAGGGCCACCTAGAGCAGGTGGCCCAGGACTGTGCCCGGGTGACACTTGCATGTCTCCAAGGATGCAAACTGGGCAACCTATTCCAGTGCTCAGTCACCCTCACAGTGACAAAGTGTTTCCTTATGTTCAGACAGTGCCTCCTGTGTTCCATGCTGTGCTCATTGCCTCTTCTGGCACTGGGCACCACTAAAAAGAGCTTGGCTCTGATCTACCCCCTTCTTTCAGATACTTGTATCTATTGATGAGATCCCCCTGAGCTTTTGCCAGGCTGAACAGTCCCAGCTCTTTCAGGCTTTCCTCCTTGGAGAGATGTTCCAGTCCCTTAATTATTCTGGTAGTCCTTTGCTGGACTCTCTCCAGTATGTCCATCTCTCTTGTATGGAGAAGTAGACATGGTAAATTGGTCAAAAATATGGTGAGATAAGGGGATAAATGTGTAGGAGCTGTAGCCAGAGTTAGGAGTAGTCTCAGGAGGTGACTAGTCTAGATCTTTAACCTGGTACGGTCACAGCTAACTGCTTCGCTGTCTCCTGGGCCTTAAAAATCCCTTGGACAGAGGTGGTCACCTCCCTGGTCACTCTGTACTGATGCTTTGGAAGTCCTCCCCCTTGCCATGTTTCTCTGGTGTCTGGTATCTCTCTCTGCAATCATTTCCCTGTCAGTACCTTGTCCTGGCTGTGTAAAAGGGCACATTTTCCTCAGGCCTGAAGGCATGGCTGTAACCCTAAAACTTTCTGCTTGGTGACCCTGGGGCAGCTGGCTAGGACAGGATCTGCTGCAGTAAATGGCTCTGTGCTGCTCTTCAATCAAAACTCCTTATGCTTTCCATGAAGTTTGGACAGCCAAAATTTTTTTTCTTCTTCTAAATTTTTTTATGATCCATTGTCAAAAGGACCACAGAAATGGTATTTAAAGAATGGTTGGTGTGTTCAGTACTGCTCAAGCCAGGAGAGGAGTTCTTACCCTGAAAAGCTTAGAAATTACTTAGTGCCCAGTGGACTGTTGCAGCATAATCTGCTTCTGGAGAGTTGTTGGTGGCAAAAGTTGTTTTCAAGGGACAAGGGAAGAGATGAACAGAAAAAAAGGTCAGTTGCTCTGACAGGTAGGGTATAGGGACTTTTAGGGGAAGTGGATAGATAACATGGAGAAAAGTGTGGAGGATGTGGAGTAGGGGACTGGATCAAATGGGAGGAAGAGGAGGCAGAGAGGGCATATCTTAAAGATGCTGGAGCTGTAAGGTACTCTTGTCAGCAGTTAATGGTTATGTAGTCCTGCTGTTTTACTGAAGGCAGCTGATGTCAATGTTGGTCCTTGCTGTGAACTGAAAAATAGTTGCAGGGCTTTTCCAACTGGTTCCTAAGATACCATGTGAACTCCCTGAGCTGTCTCAAGCAAAGGAAGAACATTTTCGTGTGTGTATTCTTCTCTCTGCTTGGTTTTATTTATCAGGAAAGCTAAAGGAAGGATCCCAGGGGCACTTTATCTAACACTCTCAATTTCTAGCTGTTAATAGATGCAGCTCCACTTTGCCATCCAGAAGTTCAAGTAAAAGTTTGGGATCCCCAGTCACTCTAAAACCTGAGAGATCTTTGAATCTGCCTTTGAGAGAAGTTGTGTCCCGTATAATTGAGGACCTAGATGTAAGCGACACAGAAGAAGATGTGGCTAATACAGTGAATGAAGTGGAACAGGAAGAGATTTTCCGAGAGGGTAAGAAGTGCTTTCAGTGTTCCAAGGGAATGGAGTTCTTCAATGTGGTTAAAACCAAGAGTTTTAACTCTGCAACTCACCTGAAAATAAGACACACAGAATCACAGAACAGCCTTGGTTGGAAGAGACCTGTAAGATCACCCAGTCCAACCATTAACCCAGCACTGCCCAGTCACCGCTGCTCCACGTTCCTGAGCACCTCATCTACACGGCTCTGAAATCCCTCCAGGGATGGGGACTCCCTCACTGCCCTGGGCAGCCTGGGCCAGTGCCTGATAACCCTTTCAGTGAAGAAATTTTTCCTAGTATCTAATCTAAACCTCCCCTGGCACAACTTGAGGCCATTGCCCCCTGTTACCCAGGTGAAGAGACCGACCCCTGCCTTGCTACAACCTCCTTTCAGGGAGTTAATGCTGGAGATTATTTAATTGAAGTCATACCAGAGGCACTGTCAGCATTTCCAGGCAAGCTTTTTAAAAGTAGGCTGTGACTTGCTCATGTGCTTCCTTGCCAGTATTGCTTTGTTCACTGTGACTGCAAGTGGAATAAAGATTCGTATTTTTTTGGTAGGTCCATATTACTGCTCATCTTCCCATGGGAAAGGTGACTAGCTCCCTCTTGGCAAGGAATACATCTGGCTAATCACTCTTTTTGTTTGTATACGTTTTAATGCTTTACTATATTTATTTAAGCCATGTTGGCCATTGCCTTTCTCTAGTACTAACCAGCATCTTTTTCTCTTGAGAGAAGGGCTTGAAGGCTGCCCTCCCCTAGACTGTCACTAGTAGATTTGACCTTAGCACCTCCTTGTTTTCCTGGAAGAGAGCAAGTCATGCAAGTTGCCTGCTTTCATAAGCAACGTTCTTAGGTTTCTCTGAAATCCTTTTGCCTTACAATAAGATAAAACCTGTACAGATGCTGAGGGTGGCAGGTGTTACCCAGTCATTAGATAAAGCTTTGGTTATGTGTGGGCACAAATTCCTGTGTTCTGTTGAATTTTGTTTTCCAGACTCCAGTTCAGGATCCTTTTTAAGTCTTTCCTATTGGTCCTTTGACAGTGTCTGGAAATGAAACCATTGCCATGTGGGTTTAGCTCTCCTTAGGTTTAATTATGTCTGAAGTTTCATATGAATGATAGTAGTATGGAAACTGAGCAGTCTATAGCACCAGCAGTTCTGTTATTAGAATTTGAAACTGAATCCTTGCAGTGCCCCTAAGTAATTGCTTGCACATACTAGGTGTATCAACAAAATTAGTTATGTTGCCGTTTAATCATGATAATACAGCCTTTTGTTTTAAACAGTTCCTTTGGAGTAGTTCATTAAGGTAGCAGACGTTCTGCACCTCTAAATTTACAGTTGTGTAAGTTGGCATCCTGCAATCTTTCTTGATTCTTTTGTTGTGTTATAGTTTTACTTGGGTGCAGCTGTGGAGTGTGCAGTTTAAATGGGAAGTGACTCTTGAGACTGATGGAAGTCATCTCAGAATTGTTACAGTTCTGGGAACACCAGTTCAAAGCTTGGGAGGGGGGCGTGGCGCGGTCAGAAAAGCAAATAACGTGTAAAAATCATTGTGAAAGGAAGAGATAACAAAATGTCACTGTGGAAATGATTGTCATGCTCACCTTTTGAATACTGCGTGCAGTTCTAATCTCTCCATCTCTGAATAGATCTAACAGAACTAGAGAAGGTGCAGAGAAAAACAGTTTTATCATTAACGATAACCAAATATATGGAGCAGTTTCTGTCCATTGAGTGGCTAAAGATAAGGCAAAAAGACAATGGGAGTGAACTAGAAGTTTAAAAAGAAAAGCCTTGAGCAGCATGGAGGAGATGATTCGGCAAACAAGCTGAAACAAACAGCTCCCTGATGTGTCAGTGCAGAAGCTAGAGAGGAGCCACTGGCAGTGCCAGCGGGCTGGCTGGACCGTGCTGCAGAAGGTATTGCTGTGACAACAGGCAAAGACATCGGGGGAAAAAATATTTGAAGTGTGTCAATAGCATCTGGTACTGCACTGGTAAAGCACTGTATCCCAGCAGGGATCCAGTAGTGTGGGAGACTCACTGGTGCCTCTTTGCCTTAGGCGGTTTTAATGTGGAGCTGAGCTTTTGTCTTCTCCCCCCAAAGCTAGTTAATATTTCACTTAACTTTAGGCAAGGCTTTGCCCTGTGTTGGTGTAAGGAGCCCAGTATTCTGGTTAGTGAGGTTGCTCTTCCTGATTTTTGCACCACCTTTGGTCACATTTCCTTGTTCCCTTCACTGGGGCTTGGGGCTCCCAAGACCTTGACACTTGTACTTTTGAGTCTGAAAACTTGCAGTCAGTGGAGAGAATGGTAAAAATCCACTTTTACAGCTTCTGGTTCTGAGCTCAGCCATGATTTCCAAACCCTTCAGCAAGTGACAGCACTATGAGAGTTCCCAGAAACATTTCTACAAATAATTACCTGGGTGTGTTTCTGAGCTGCATAGTAACAAGCATGTGGACTATAGATGCAGGGAAAAGGAGTGCTTCAGTACTTCAGCAGCTCAAGTTTTTAAAGACATGCAAATCATGTGTCCATTTATTTCTCCTCATCCTGCCTCCTAGAGGCTTGTTGGGGATGGTTAAAACCACTGCTAGATGCTCTCCTCTTTATAATGTGATGTATCTCTTGCAAAATAGTTTATTTAGAAAAACTGAGGAAATGAGGAGGATATTAGCACAAGCTCCATGTATTGTTAGACTTGAAGGAAAAGAAATTGGTCTTTCTCATAGTCACCAAAAGTGAGAGCAGGCTTAGAGATGGCAGATACGAACGAGCTCTGCTTACTGATGAGTGAAATTCCTTCACAGGGATCTGCCATGCATCCTAATTAGGTGGCTGTAGAGCAAACGTAAGAAAAGTTGTGCATTTCCCAGCTGTAAACTTTTGGAAGAGAACTACATTTGCTTTTCTTATTTACAGCTTATGGCTATTGCTGAGCTTCCTTACCATGAGTACATTTTAGTGGTTGTTAAACTGTATGCTGGTGGTTGATTGTTATTTTTTTGTAGGTAAATTTGATGATAGAATTTCCTATTATTTCAGCTGCAGAGCATCATGCAAATACTGGATATTCTGAAGATTTGGAGAACAAACTGACCAAAGCAGCAAAATTGCAGAAAACTGCGGTGCAGGATGCCAGAATTGAAACACAAGTGGCCCCTTCAGAAGAAAAGGGAATAGCACAAGGCAGTGTGGAACACCAAGGCTCTCCTGAAGCTGGTGAGAACAACCTCTCATACTGAAGACTCTCTAATGCCAGAGACCTCTCGAGCTCATTATTGACATCAGTGCTGGGACTTGTTAACTCTCTTTGCATTCTGGAATCTGGGATAATATCAAACTAATTTTGACATTTTAAGCTGAAAGACTGCATTCTGCTCAAATGGCAACTAAAATTGCATTGGCAATAGTGTTTAGAAATACAAAATTGCAGAAGGCATCTTTAATTAAACTTACTAGTAGAAGTTCCAGAATGAGGCAAAGATCGCTAAAACTTGGAGAACTTTTGAGTATGTTGGCAAATAGGATCTCCCAAGTTACTCTTCTTGAATTGCTGGGTCTTCTGTGTTCAATATGCTGCACTAAAGCTTTGGTAAGACTTCTTTTGAGATAAAAGTTCTTATTAAAGGAATAAGAAGGTCATCTAAAAGGATCTGAGATAAAAATTTCACTCAGATGTCATGGGCTTCTCCACATTACCAAGGTCTACTCTGCACACCTAGGTGTAACAAAGGGAAAGGCTGAGGATTCATCAGTGCTTTAACTTATCTAGCTTAGTGTATTGACACCGTAATCCTTGAAGAAAGGAATATAAAAGGTGGCAATGTTGTCAGGAACGGAAAGCTGGGTTTCATTCTTAGGAGTGCTCTGAAATTTTGGCTATGATACTTATATCAATGATGTATTTTTTTTTTCCTGTTTTGGAAATCTAGAACATGAGCTTGATGGTGTTGGAGCTGGAAGTCTGGGCAGGCATACTCATGCTGAAAAATCTGGGATGAAGCCACAAGAGGAAGCTGTTGAACAAGCAGATGAAGTAGAGGACCAAGCTGTCTTGATAGAATTGGATAATCTGGAAGAACCACCTACTGAGGATGAAGGTGAAGACCCTGAGAGTGAAGGTATGAAAATTATTACAGCAGTAGCAGAAGGCAGATGGAGAAATTTTTCCCTGTTACCTCCTGATAGGTTGAGGAATGACAGGTTAATAAAGTTATTCAGTCCATCAGCTAGTCCAGGGGAAGCTGTTGGCTGCTGTTCTTAGAGCCAGATTGTTACTGACTCCTCAGGTGCTTCAGGGACCTAGATCATCTTGTTCTTATTGAGGTGAAGGCAATGGAAGTGCACAAATAGACACAACTGAGTGCAAAGTGGTTTTATACAGTGACACAGGGATATCCTCCACTTTATTCTTCCTTTCTTCCTGACTTCATGCTGACTTTTTAATCTCTTAGCATTGAACTGCGGTTAGCACAGCCATTTATGTGACTCCAGACTTGACACCTACTCTAGAACCCCATATTTTTTATGTGTAGTTACAGATTTCCTTTCCAGTTAACCAAAAGAGTAGGCTGGCTTTCCAGGCAGCTGAGAGGAAGGAAGTGTGTGTTTCTAAACAGTTCTTCAGACACTGCATCAGGCTGCTCTGTTGCCCCAGGAGTGCTTATGGCTTTTTGGAAGAACACATACATCAGACTCACTTCTCTTTGATTAAGGCCACGTTTGAGAAAGCCTGGAGTGTGCATTAGTGTTCTCTTTGGGACTGGTCTTAAAGTCTTTTGAAGTACAATACACCCTGAAATAAAAACCTGAACTAAGGACATCCTAAAAAAATCCCATTTGCCAGGGTTTGAGGCGTTGTGGGGACATTCAGCTGTAATGAGAATATCATTGCCTGTGTGTTTTTGTGCAGTGTGGAAGGCACAAAGACAACAGTTGGACTGGTACACTTTTGGCCTTGGGGTGTCTACAGTAGTGTGTCAGTATGCTTCTCTTTACCACAGCTGTATGGAGACATGGAGAGATCTTGATGAAGAGATCTCTACTGATAGGGTGGAACAGTAAGAGCAGCATCTTACAGGTCTCATTGGACAAGAAGAGGAAGAAAAGATGAAAAATTATGCACTCTTGTCATAAAACTTACCTGGGAAACCTCAGCATAAACTAGTCTCTTCCCTTGCATCCTGTCCCTCCAGCACATGGAAATATTTCTTCAGAAGTTAATGCAAGGAACCATGGTAGTTCACCTAGCCCTGTTTTCTCTGAGAGACTCCTGACCTTTCAGTTATGGAGTTTAACTCTCAGTAGTACTTGAGGCCTCTAGTACTTGGGCTTCTCATCAAGTTCTTTCAGTACTTGAGCTGGGCAAGAAGAAACCTATGAAATTCAGTAAAAGCAAGTGTAGAGTCCAGCATCTGGGGAAGAACAACCCCATGGATCAATACAGGCTGGGGCTGAGCTGCTGGAGAGCAGCTCTGGGGAAAAGGATCTGGGAGTCCTGGTGACACCAGGCTGACCATGAGCCAGCAATGTGCCCTCACAGCCAAGAAGGCCAATGGCTCCTGGGGTGCATGAAGAGGAGTGTGGCCAGCAGGTCAAGGGAGGTTCTCCTCCCCCTTTACTCTGCCCTGGTGAGGCCTCATCTGGAGTGCTGTGTCCAGTTCTGGGCTCCCCAGTTCAAGAGGAACATGGAGCTACTGGAAAGAGTCCAGCACAGGGCCACTGGGATGATGAAGGGATTGGAGCATCTCCCATCTGAGAAGAGGCTGAGGGAGCTGGGTCTGTTTAGCTTGGAGAAGAGGAGGCTGAGGGGGGATCTCATCAATGCTTATCAATATCTACAGGGTGGGTGTCAGGAAGACGGGGCCAGACTCTTCTCAGTGGTGTCCAGTGACAGGACAAGGGGCACTGGGCACAAACTGGAACACAGGAGGTTCCATCTAAACATAAGGAAACACTTCTTTCCTGTGAGGGTGCCAGAGCACTGGCACAGGCTGTCCAGAGAGGCTGTGGAGTCTCCATCTCTGGAGACATTCAAACCCGTCTGGACGTGTTCCTGTGGGATCTGCTCTGGGATCCTGCTCTGGCAGGGGGGTTGGACTGGATGATCCAACCCCTACCACTCCGTGGCTCTCTAACGGGGCAGGTGTCCTACTCTTAGGGAGGGTTGTGCAGTTGACACCATTACCAGATAATGTTGGATTCTGGGGCTGCACTTGGCTTGCAAGGGAAACTGGGAGGCAAGAAGCCCTCTATGACCACTCTTCTAGACAGGAAGCTGCTCAGTATTACAGTTCTGTTAACATTTTCTTTCCTGCTTTTGTTGGTTAAGTGAAGAAGTTCAAGAGTGAAGTTAGAGGATGCAGATTAGACTTGGAGGAAACTGATAAGGGTAGTTCATAGCAAAGCAGAGGTGAGGTACTAACTATAACCTGAGCCTTAGCTGGAAGGAATTTAGGAAAGTCTGTGACTGTGGGAGGTGCTCACAGACTGACCCTTGTAATGTGATTTTGTTGCTCTGCTCATCCCTGTGTTCAGGAGAATTTCCCACTGATTTAGCAGGATGGCAGTGAGGCAGCAGACTTTGAAGTTCTCCCTGGGCTAAGATGCTGCAGCTCCTTGGCAGCCTGAGTCAACCCCACCATCAGTGCCTGGCTCCAAGCACGTGTCCCTGCACCCTGTCTGGCTCGCGGGGGGGATGAGCCCAAGCTGGCGTGGGGGAAGCCACCAGCCTGTGTGGCAGGAGGTGGGGTGGGTGGGATTGCTGCAGCCACAGCCTGAGCTCAGGCAGTGTGGAAAGCTGGCTGGGCTTCTGCTTGCTGCAGGAACTCTGAAAACAGAGCTCAGTTCCTCAAGCACTTTTTTTTTTTTCACTTTTCCCCCAGAAGTTTCTATGAAAACACCCTCGTTTGTCCGTGCTGCAATCTACAAGCCACGGCTGTCAACTCTACATCCTGCAAAACCTGCTGCTCCCAAGTAAGTACAGGCCACCTTCAGAGGGGGCCTGGTGGAAGTGTGTCGAGGGGGTGTCAGTGCTGGGGGGAGAGAGCCCAGCTCACCTTTGCCAGTTGGGTTGTGCTTTACCAGTGGTAGCAGGGAGTAAGCAATCTTGAATTCTTTATTTCATTCACTGCTTTATCAGTTGAATAAAGAGGTCTATCAAGTGCACGTCAGTACTCTTCCAGAGTGGATCTGATGCCTCAAGACTTTTGAATGAAAGACTTCTTCCAATTCTTGTAATATTTTCTTGTGCTGAAGGCCAGAAACTTTTCCTAGGAGTTTTTCAATGTATGGGATGTGGAGGCCTTTGCAGAAGAGGGAGAATTGCAAATTATGTTACATTGATCACCCAAAATGACATATTTGTATTGTCTTCAGAAGCTTAAAGCTGTATGTGGTTGTCATGTGCTGAGTGTAAAACGAAGCCTGCCTGGAGGTAGAAAGTGAACCTGTCCTCTGTGTTACTCCAAATTAGTTAACATTTGACACCTTCTTAACTAGAAATTTGGTGAAGCCACATGCTGCATCCGAGCCACTAACAGGGGGTTGCAGGGAACAGGAGGAATTTCCTATCCCATGACTCTTAGATTTTTGTTTATTGAAGCGAGAAACAGTAAAACTGAATTTGTGTGCCCTTTACTGCTGTGAACAGAGCTGAATGATGCTTACAGAAGGTGTTGGATGATTAATCATGAGTAGTAAAATACATTTATAAAATAGAAAAAGGAGTCTGCTGAGGTGCAACTGAATGAATGCAGATTTGCTTTGGGATTTTGCACTGGGATGTGCTCGTTTATATATATATATTTAAATATATATTTTAATATATATTTTTTAATATTTTTATATATTTTAATATATATATGGGGAATGTCTGAATACTAATTGCTTGGTATAGAGTGCTAGTCCTCATTGGCAAAAGAAGTCCATGTATTTGGATGCATGTTCTTTACAGGAATTTCTGGGATAGACTGACAGATTTTCAGGCTTTTGAGCTGTTTGGAGATAACAGATGATCATAATTACAGGTCCAGAGCCCGGAATACAGGAAGCTGTTGCACAAAAATGCATGGTTTGTTTGCATTTTCTGCAATGCAGTCTGACCCCAAGTTGGCCTGCTTGCTTCCTGAAACAGCAGTGCTCAGGTTAAAAGCCTGAGGAATGCTCTAGTTTAGGTAGTGGAGCAACAACCATGTGAGAGCCACAGGTAAGCATTCTGCTATGAAATCATCTCTTTATACTGGTACAGTTCTACTGTGATCAACTGTACCAGATCAGGGCTGCAGAACTTCTCATTTAGAAACACCAAAGTCTCATACAGTCACTAAACTGCAATTTTGCCCTGATCCTATGAATGAAACATTCATATATAATCATGCACAAATGGGTAAACTGAGGCACAGAAACAGTAATGAAGATGACTTTTTTTTTTTCTTGCTACTACACATACTTCATCTCTGGGGCCGATCTCTTCCAGCTGCCCCTGAGGTTCTGACAGAGAAACATGCAGGTGGAGAGAGACACATGCACTCCCTTTGTGGGTTTTCCATGCTTTAGCCTGCAATTCCAGGTCTTTTCTGTTGTTTTCTACTTGTCTACTGACTGAATCCAGGGATTTCACTTCCCCTTTTTCTGTTAGAATTTTTCCTCCTTGGAAAGGACAACAGTATTAGTTTCCTTTGGGACCTAACAATCTTATTGAAGGAGAAAAACCCAACCAAACAAACCCCCCAAAACCTCACTCAACAAAATGTTTATAACAGTGTAAAGCTTGCTGTGGGCATCTGTTCTGTGGAAGGAGATTATATCGAAAGAGGAGCCTCTGGTGAGTCCTGCCCGTGGTCAGAAATGTTGAGTGCACCCTGCAGATGAGCCTCTCCTGTCTGTAGATACAGAGGTGGGTGCCTCAAACATTGTGCATTCCGGGAGAGTGAAGACTACAGGGATACAGTGAAAACTGTGCACTTATATATTGGAGAGAACTATCGTTTGCTGATTAGTTGTTGTGCTAACGTGCTTATCCCAGAAAACTTGAGCCTGGCTTGCACTGTACTTCATGGC
Source organism: Podargus strigoides (assembly GCA_028020825.1). Classification (NCBI taxonomy): domain Eukaryota; kingdom Metazoa; phylum Chordata; class Aves; order Caprimulgiformes; family Podargidae; genus Podargus; species Podargus strigoides. The sequence continues at coordinate 2,470,781 of CM051630.1, forward strand.
CATGAGGGTTCTGAAGAATCTGGAGGGAGAAAGAATTAAGAGCTTGAGGTAGTTGTAACCCCTTCCAACCCAGCATGAGGTTTGCCCAAACTCAGCCTGGTGTTCTCTGATGCTCCCCTGTGTTTATTTGGTGTGTGAATATGCCCTTTCCCCCAAAGGAATCTCACGCAGCTGCTGCGGGCTAAGCCAGTTCCAAAGAGGTTGGGAGCGCCGCGGAGGAAAAAGACTGAGCCTCATATAGCAAGTGGTTTGATTAAGATGATATTCAGTCATTATGCGAGAATGCCAGTGACCAGATACACGTTCAAAATTGTTGAAAAATGGTAAGAAACAGCAGACTGCTCCTCCTGCCACTCTTTTTAGTCTGTCTTTCTCTTCTGAAATAACAAATTTCCCAGGAGTGCTGCTGGCAAGCCCACAGCCCCTCCCTGTTCCACTGGGGAGCGTCACGGGAGGTCTGATTCCAACCAGGGCAGAAATGTGCTAGGTGCTGTTGACCACTGGGGGGGTATCTGAGAGCAGTGCAACCTTGCCAGTACAAATTGCACTGTTCACAGTCTGCTCTGGCTGACAGCACACCAGTATCGTTAGCACACAAATACAATTAGCGCTCTCCGTGAGCAGTGGATGGCTCTGGAGTGTTCCTCCTCCTGCAGTTCTCCCTGGCAGGCTGTGACCCACACAGCGAGCAGCTCTAGTGCCACTTGCCCTGCAGAAGTGGGTGAGTAGCTGGTGTTTGCACTCCACAGCCTGATTTATTTCCCTCCTCAATCCTTCAGCTCCCAGAGATACTTCAAGCAGCTAAGCGACGACCTGGAAGCTTACAGCAGCCACGCAAGGAGGAAGACAGTGGAGATGGCTGACCTGGAACTCCTCATGAGAAGGTAAAGGGAGGGTGACTGTTAACCTGTAGTAGTGTTTGGTGGTGCTTTGACAGCCTTGTAAGACTGTCCTTGCCAGGGTGTGTAGGAATCGACGGAGGGAGACTGCACTCTCAGATGAGGTCGGCAAAGCTCGTTTATTAAGCGAAAGGCTGCGTTTTTTATACACTTACTAAATAGCTCATACATAGTGCAAAAGCTGAGCTCTTTATTGGTTACTGCAACATGCAAAGCCAAACCCCTCTTTCTCGAGACTGGAAAGTCCCAAAAGTCCTAAACCATTGATTGAAATATTTTTGTGGTTAGAACATCCTCTTTTGCTGTTTACTTGATACTTCAGGTTCCTTTCTCAGGGTGACTTGCAAGTCCCAAGGTCGACATGTCCTTAACTCCTCGCTCTGTTAGCCACTGTTGCAAATACGGCTCCACAAGGGTGTGCACTAGCAATATTTCCACAGTAAGTGGTATCTTGTGATTTAATCTGCATGATGGCCTTCTGTTGCAGGAGGGCATTTGTGGGCTTGGGTTTTTATACTCCATGGGGAAAGTGGTGGAGGGGCAAGAGGAAGCAGTGAGGGGTTGGGAGTGCAGGAGCTGCCTGAGGAGCAAGTAGCAAGAGGAGGGGGATGCCTGTAAGGGTGAGGCAGTTACGGCTGGGAAATGAGTGATGGCAGTAGAAGCAGTGACAGTCAGCGCGAGGCTGTGCTGCACTGTGTGCATCCCTGAGCCATCTCTTTGCTGAGATGTGACTGAAACGGCGTGAGCATTTTCACATGCCCTGCTGTCTGTTTTGATTTACTCTTCCAAGCAAAATCCTGCTCTTCCTGCTTCTGCAAAAGCTGGTTAAAAGTGACAGTTCTTCTCCAGAGCAGGAAAAGGCACCTCCAGCCTGGCAGGCCAGGGCTGGACTCTTTTGAGGAGGGGGTTTCCCAGGCCAGCAGCCTGGATGAACTGTTCTCAGAGCCTCTCCACTGCTGCTCCGTCCTGTGGGCTCCCTCAGCTGCCCCATCTCTTGACTGAATTTACTCTATTTGTCCTTGGTTTGGGACCCCTCTGTAAAACTGTGTGGGGCCTGAAGAAAATGAATCACTCCTCATTTAAAGTCATTGTTCCATATTGTTACTCCTTGCCTCCACTGGAAGGGCTTCAGATGTGATGCTGAAGTCATCTGAGGGATTTTACAGAGCACATTGGACTAAAAGCATTGGTTTTGCCTGGGCCTGTGTAGATGGAGCTGCTGCTTAAACAGGATAATCTCTTGCTGGTCCAGAGATTTTCATTTCTCACCTTGACGGGTGCGTGCCAAAGTGAGTACGAAGAGGCTGAGAGGTGTGATGGTTGCGTTGGCCAGGATTGAGGATTCTGCACTCCTGTTAGTTTATCTTTTTCTAGATGTCTTTATGCCTTTCCACTGCCTCATAAAGGGATCAGGAATTGTTGCTGGTTCATGAATAAGAACAGTGTTTCTGTTCCTCGCACAAGGAAAGCATGGATGAATGCTGCCTTTTTTCTTTCCACAAGACTAGGAGACACTGACTTTTCAGGCCAGTCAGCTAAATAGTGTACCAGAAAACTACGTGGCCTATGCAGCTTGAAAGTGCCAATCACCTCTGAATTATGAATGTAAAAAACCTGCTGGGTTAATGAGATATTTGCTTCTGTCACATCATTCTGTGCATGTCTTTAAATGGTAAAATATATCTTATGGCACATGCACCATGAATTTAAAAAGCAGTGACCTTACACTTTGGTATGGGTCAGTATGCTGACTCTCCCTGTGAAAAACGTGTACCTCTGGGGGAAGCTGCTCTGCAGGAACTCTCCTGCTCTGCTTTCGGGCACGGGAAGCCTGGTGTCTGCTCCGTGTGCAGGACTGAGGCAGTTGCCTGCAAGTAGAAGTCTGTAGCTGTTCTATCACAAGCAGACACAGCATTTCAGCTATTACATGCAAACATTTACGCTGATGTAAAACTTGGGTGGAAACACTTTTCACTAATGATGCTGTTTCTTCTCTGCTCTCCCCTTTGAACAAAGGCAAGGGCTGGTGACAGACAAGATGCCGCTGCACGTGCTGATAGAACGTTACCTCCCTCTGGAGTACAGGAAGCTCCTGATTCCGGTTGCTATGAGTGGAAATAAAGTGTTCCCCTGCGAATGACACTGCCTTCTGGCAGGCTGGCCCCTGGGCATGGGATGATGGCTCTGGGTTGTTTGTGTCACTGCTCTGTGTGAGGATTTTCCATGGGTAACCTGTGGGGCAGTAACCAGTGGACATTCTCTGGACCAGATGCAGGTTGTGCTGTGGCTCTCACACCAGCTTGCTGGATCTCACCAACTGTTATTATAAGTAATTTGACTGTCCTGAATTTTTTTTATGTTGCCTTTGAATACTTGTACAGCTCTGATAAATAAAATATGTATTCTGCATGATACAAAAGCTCATGCCCGTGAGCTGAAAGCTGTTGTGTTGTTCAAAATGTTCCTAATAGACATTGAGCTGTTGATGCTCTTCATGCTAACTAGTTGTTTGCTCAAAGGAGAAAAGTTAAGGAAAGCAGCAGACCCTTGTTACAGCTGCATATATTGTTGTAGAGCAGGGGCTTTCAAACCTGGTGTCTTGTCCCCTTTTGCCAGCCTAGTCTACTGTGTCAAGAGTAGGTCACAGTCCAGCTGTGACCACAGCTGTTTACTGATGGAAATTGAAACAGGGAAAATGTGCTTTATATATAACTAAATCTCATGGGGAATTAGCAATATTTTTAAGACCATTGGAGAGCTGAAATTTTCTGGTGTGCACATGGTAGGTAGATTGGGAGAGCTTGGTTCAGGTGGAGTTGATGGTTCCTGCATCAAGCCCATCTCTCTGGGCTATTCTGGGTGTTTCTTTCAGAAAGAGAGCATCCCATTACTACTTAAAGACCTGAAGCCATGGCTCTCACATGCCTCCCTTGCTGGGTGACCCCCAGGGTGGCCCACCCTTGCTCTAGCACCAGTTTCTGCTCTCGGTCACTAAGGCTCCTTCTCTGTAGGAATGTATTTAAAGGAGAATGGCCACACAGTGAAGCAGCCATAGGGGGTGTTGGCCTAGGCACGTAACCACATTCTAGAAACTGCTTCAAAGGAAGAAAAAATAAGAAAGAGAAGTGACCACTTCCCTAAGGAATGCAGGAGAGAGCAGATAAGAGTGACCAATTGGACACTGTGGGAGAAGAACTTAAGAACCAATGGGAGCTGAACTGAGCTGCATGTTTGCTTTGTGCTAGAGACTTTTAACCAATTAGAGAATGTGTGACCGGGTCTAGGGAAAGTAAGATTGTATAAAAGGGACAGACAAAGTAAATAACACAGCTTCTGTTTGATTCACACTGAATCGTGCAGAGTCCAGGTTTTCTCCTCAGCTGGTGACCACGCCGTGAGACCGACTTGTGCAGCAAGAGAAGGTACAGGGGCAAAGCCCAGGAGGAGAAGGGTCGGCAGGACCGGAGGGTGATCCGGAGGGGAAATACCCATCGGGACGGGACCCCCAGTGAGGTGAGCAGCTGGGAGTGGAGATGGGGCACAACGTGTCGAAAAGAGAGAGTGTCACAGCGAGACTTCTCCTACGTACGCTCTCTGTGAGAGGAGTTAAACTCGATGAGCGCACGCTCCGGAGGCTCTTAGCGTGGGGCCGGGACCACGGCTTCCCTGCTGAGCCCCAAGATGTCCTTAGATCTGAGCCGTGGGAAGAGATCGGGAAGCGCCTGTGGGACTCCATCAGCGGAGGAGAAAAAGGCTTAAAAGGGTTGGCTCCCGCTTGGCGATTGATTTTAACGACGTTACGAGACATGGAGGCCGAGCGGGCAGCGGCGGGCGGCGGGGCTGTGCCCAGCGCAGCGGAGCGGCTCCATCGCCCTTCCCCTCCCCCCTCCCCCGCCGCCCCCCCGCGCACTGCGGCAGCGCCCGGAGCCTTGGCGGCTTCAGGGCCCTCACCGGGAGAGTTCCCTGCCGGGATCGGAGTGTTCAACCGAATGCCTGTTCCGTCCCCCCCTGTTCCAGCGGCGCCCCCGTTGGCAGAGGTGCGTGGGACGGGAGAGGCGATGGACACAGACGAGCAATGGCCCGTGCCGCCGCCACCCCCCCCACTGCCTGGACCAAAAGTTCCTGAAACATCTGACCCACCTCCTAACCCACCACCTGAACCACCTCACCTGAGTGAGCGCCCACAGGGTCCACCATTACCTCCTTCTATGCCCACCTCCCCCGCCAAGCCGCCTGATGCCAGCAGCGAACCGCCCGTTTGGGCACGAGAACTGCTGGAGAAGATGGAAAAGCTGGGAACGGACATCCACAAGCGAAAGACACTGAAGGAGGAGGAGGAAAAAATCACTGCAAGATTTCAAAAGGAGTGTGGTTGGGGGGTGGGCAAGCTGGGACAAGAGATGGAGTTGGGGGAGGCGGGGAAAGGATTTGATCCGCGTCAAAGATGGAGGGGAGTTATTCACAATGCATTAATTGAAGGGGAAATCCTTCCAGCTCCATTCCAGGTAATGCTGAGGGGGCCATGGGGAGGTTCGAGACACCCAAATCACTGGGTGGGTTTCCCGTGGGAGTTAATTAAGGGAGCCCGTGAGTCAGTACAACAGAACGGTCTGCAATCGCCGTGCACTCAGTCGTTCATTCGTCACATTTTCCTGACTAACCTCATGACCCCTTTTGACAGTAAGGCATTTATGTCGATGATACTAACACCACTGCAGGAAGTCCTGTGGCGTTCTCGGTGGCAGGATGCAGCAGGAGCGGCCGCAGCAGCGAATTCAGCCCGTGCGGACGGAGATCCGCTGCGCTCGGCGACTGCTGACATGCTCTTGGGTCAGGGAGATTTTGCCGACGCCCGGCGCCAAGCTCGATTAGATCCCGCTGTGCTGCGGCAATCCGCTGAGCTGGCACGAGAGGCACTTCAGACTCTCCCTGAAGATGGGAAAACAACACCCCCGTATACCACAGTAAAACAGCGTGCAAGCGAGCCATATATGGAATTTATAGATCGGTTGCGAAATGCGCTTGATAGGGCACCTTTGTCTGATCCTGCACGAGAAGCTTTACTCATGTCTTTAGGTGTTGAAAATTCTAACCCAACCTGCAAGCGTATTTTACAGAGTCTGCCTAGAAGCTCCAGTATTGCTGAAATGATCGATGCTTGTTCGTGGGTAGGAACATCTGAAGAGCTTGCTGGTTTCCTGGCCTCAGCTTTTGCCACGGCTATCCGACCCTTGGTACAACAAGGTATAGTTAATCGAGGCCCAAAATGTTACAACTGTGGAAGGTCTGGGCACATTAGGGTACAATGTCAAGCTCCAAAAAAGAAAAAAACAGGAGAAGGCTTTGATGGTGTCTGTAATCGTTGTCAGTACTATGGGCACCGTGCCAGTGAATGTCGCTCCAGATGGAGAAAGGACGGGGCACCTTTGGGAAACTGGGGGGTGAGTGCTCTGAGGCCAGGTGTGATGACACAAAATCGGTCTCAGGCTGCTTGGATGGCATCGCCGCCGCCACAGCAGGGAGTGCCGGAGCGGACGTGGAATGAAAAATTCACCCGCAATGTGTCAATTGTGTGTGACCTGGGCACTTGCTCCTATATGAAAAGCGTATCCGAAACTACTCGTGTATCATTATAGGGATGATGTTTTGATAGCAGGGGAGTGACTGAACGGGGAGCGGTTGATAGGTTAATAGTTGAGCTGGAACAAGCACTAAAATTAGGAGGACTGCAAATAGCTACTGAAAAGGTAGAAAAAACAGGGGTGTGGAGGTACCTTGGCTGGGAAATTACCAAGGCAACCATTAGGCCCAAAAAATTAGAAATTCAAACAGAAGTATGCACCCTAAATGATGCCCAGAAATTGTTAGGAGATCTTAACTGGGTAAGGACAGTATGTGGCCTTACCAATGCAGAGCTAGCGCCGCTAATGAAACTGCTGAAAGGAGGAGGTGGTGCCGAGGCACCTCGGGCATTAACAGAAGAAGCAAAGCAAGCTTTAAATCACATAAGCACTAAGATTGTCACAGCTTACACGCATCGCTGGAACCCGGAGTACGGGATAGGGCTATTGATTATTAATCATGAACAGCATCCTTTTGCTTTGATAATGCAGTGGATTACAGGGAAGGACCCACTGCACATTTTGGAATGGGTGTTTTTGTCACTGCAGCCGAAACGCACAATTGCCACGCGAGTAGAAGCTTTAGCACAGTTGGTAATGAAAGGTAGGCATAGAGTTGTAGAAATAGTTGGCTTTGAACCAAGTGATATATAGTGATACCTTTTATATTGATAGTGATACCTTTATAGTGATACCTTTAGCAGCTGAGTATTTACAGTGGTCATTGCGTCACTCAGTACCGTTACAGGTAGCATTGTTAGACTCTAACGGGGGATTAAAGGTGCATTTGCCACCTCATAAATATTTCAGTATATTGCAGCTTGGTCAGTTAGAAGAACTACCCAGACTGTCAAAGCATCCAGTACGGGGCGATACGGTATTTACAGACGCCAGTGGGAAATCTCAGAAGGCAGCATTAACCTGGCAGGGAAATGGACAATGGAAGGAGGTGGCTGTTACAGATTGGCAGGGAAATGGACAATGGAAGGAGGTGGCTGTTACAGATTGGCAGGGAAATGGACAATGGAAGGAGGTGGCTATTACAGATTGGCAGGGAAATGGACAATGGAAGGAGGTGGCTGTTACAGATTGGCAGGGAAATGGACAATGGAAGGAGGTGGCTATTACAGATTGGCAGGGCTCCACGCAGCAGCTAGACTTACGAGCGGTGGTAGAGGTGTTTTGTCGTTGGAAATTGGCTCCAGTGAACGTCGTATGTGACTCTCTATATGTAGCAGGAGTAGCACGGTGGATGGAGCGTGCCCTGTTAAAGGAAATCGCGGAAGAGAGATTATATCTGCTTTTTCACGAGCTATGGCTGTTGTTGACAGGGCATCAATGTGCATATTTCATCACGCACATTAGAAGTCACACAGGTATGCGGGAAGGTTTAGCCGAAGGTAATCAGAGAGCAGACTCACTCGTTGTGCCCACGTGGGCGGCGCCCTCAGCTGATCGGTTTGCACAGGCTAGACAATCGCATGATTTCTTTCACCAGTCAGCAAAAACGTTACGGTGTCAGCTTGGGTTGTCGGAAGCAGACACCCATGGGGCAGTTCAGACTTGTTCAGACTGTCAGCAGCATTCAGGAGGCTTTGTGTCTGGGGTCAGTCCTCGAGGCACTGGTCCATCAGAAGTCTGGCAAATGGATGCCACTCACATTCCAGAGTTTGGTAGGCAGAAGTACGTACACGTCTCTGTAGATTGCTTTTCCCTTGCTGTATGGGCCACAGCCCAAACTGGAGAGTCCAGTAAGCATGTTCAAAGGCACATGCGTTCTGCAATGGCAGCCCTAGGCACCCCACGGGAAATCAAAACCGACAATGGACCGGGATATGTGGCTCGGTCCACTCAGTCCTTTTTCCAACTCTGGGGCATAGTGCGTGTTACAGGTACTCCACATTCTCCGACAGGTCAAGCTAGTGTAGAACGGATGAACCAGACACTCAAGTGCCTGCTTCAGAAACAAAAAGGGGGAGAAATAGGACTGCCACCTGCAGATAGATTAAATAAGGCTATATATGCGTTGAACTTTTTACGTCTGCCACAGGATAGTCTGGTACCGCCAGTCGTGAAGCACGGAGCAGGACTGAAGGGGGAGTTAGACAAGGTAAAACAAGGAGAGTGTAAAGTTATGGTTAAAAATGGAGTGACAGGAGCTTGGGAAGGACCGGCACAGCTAATAACTTGGGGAAGGGGATATGCATGTGTCGTTACAGATCATGGATCCAAATGGGTACTGGCAAAGTGGGTGAAACCATGGCTGTCAGAACCAGATCTGCAGATGTCCTAGGCTGACATATGGGTGGTTCCCACGGTCCTTTAAGAGGAGGGGATGAGTTTGCCTTTTGGCTTTCCTCCAAGGTACTGCCGGCCTTGCAGGGAAAGCCCTTGGGTAAACAAGCCCCAGGTGCCCTGCATTGGGTCAATGAGTGCCAGGTGTCCTGCTGTGGGGACAAAAGCTGGGACCACTTGCAGGAAGGGTGCAGTGTCTGTCTGTGAGGTGGAGGCGCTTTGCAGAGTTTCTCTGTTGGGGAAGGATCTCCTGACTCTCCCTGCAACTGGGCCCCAGTCAGGTTTGGCATTTGCAAATGGAGGCTTCGTGGGGGAACAATATGTGGCTACTTCTATCCTATATGATCAGCCTATTGACTTGGTTGTCTCCCATTTTTTCTATGGGAGACTTTGTTTCTTTGCTAATTCCACCGATTATTGGTCATTATTGTATTAATGATTATACCATGTGTTTTGAAAAAGGCAACAAGCATGATTAAAGATGCCATGAAGAACGTATGGCTGGCTCAAGAAGAAAAAGGGGGAATTGTAGGAATGTGTTTAAAGGAGAATGGCCACACAGTGAACCAGCCATAGGGGGTCTTGGCCTAGGCACGTAGCCGCATTCTAGAAACTGCTTCAAAGGAAGAAAAAATAAGAAAGAGCAATGACCGCTTCCCTAAGGAATGCAGGAGTGAGCAGATAAGAGTGACCAATTGGACACTGCGGGAGAAGAACTTAAGAACCAACGGGAGCTGAACTGAGCTGCATGTTTGCCTTGTGCTAGAGACTTTTAACCAATTAGATAATGCGTGACCACGTGTAGGGAAAGAAAGATTGTATAAAAGGGACAGACAAAGTAAATAAAACGGCTTCTGTTTGATTCACCCAGCAGGTTCATGTGGATGTGCATGCTCATGATCTGGTCTCGCTGCTTGCTTCTGGAGAAGTAAGGAGCAGGGAGACCTCACCACTGTGCCTGGCCAGCATCCTTAGTGTCCCACAACACTCCACAGCTCCAGCTGGGGCAACTCGTCCCCACCAGAACAGCCAGGAGACCCTCTGGTGGTGTCAGGGGCCATGAGCCTAACCCCACGGGTGGGACTGCAAGTTCAGGTCCCTGGAGCCGACCCTACATTTCAGGTCTAGGCCATGGCAGGCAGGGAGAGACATCATTTCAGCTCTGAATCATCCATGTAGGTTCAGTGACATGACTCAGGAGAAGAGTTCCCCAGAGAAGCTGTGGCTGCCCCCTCCCTGGAAGGCCAGGTTGGATGGGGCTTGGAGCAACCTGGGCTGGTGGGAGGTGTCCCTGCCCATGGCAGGGGGGTTCGAACGAGATGAGCTTTAAGGTCCCTTCCAACCCAAACCATTCTGTGATTCGAAGACACTCATGTTCTCCGTGGGGCCCTTCTAAAGATCCTTGCAGGCTTCTGCTGGCCAGATCCGTAATAACAACCAAGCTGGTTTTTCAAAATCACTGAAAACAGCCGGTGTTTTCAAGCACCCTGTGGGAGACCTGACCAAGGGGATGGTTTCTGGAGAGGGTAACTCTGCTTTCTGCAATCATGGCTCCTTCACTGTGCTTCTAGCCAGGCCACTGACTGTGTGGAGAGCTGCACCCACCCAGGTGTAGTGGCAATGGTCAGGACACAGACAGGGAGCACGGAGTCACATGTCAGACCCTACCTGAAGAAGATGGTGCAAATGGATGCCAAAGCTGAGATCAGGCAGCTGATGTAGGTTATGATACTCAGATAATCCCTGTGTATGTAGGTGATCTCTGGGGAGGACACCTGAGGAGGAGGAACAAGACAAGGTGAGGAAGAAGAGCCGGTAGGAACGATGCAGAGAGCTGTGGGAAGGCACTACCCACCATCAGCACAGCAAAGTACGTGAGGTGGTTGCATCTGCAGTCCGTCTGGCTGCCCCTCGTCGCTGTCGTACAACCGTAGCTGTCCCAGCTCCCAGAGCTGGCTGTGCAAGAGAAAGGGAGAGCGTCTGGTGAGCAGCAGGAACATCTGCTTCGGGTCTGTGATCTTCAGAGCAAGGTGTCCATGGCAGGGGGGAAGACAAAACTGGGGGTCCCAGCTGTCTCATGCCAAGCACAGACACTCAGCACTCTCAGCACCAGGACCCATCCCTAGGGAGGGAGAAAGCTCTCGGGTTAGCTACAGGGGAGAAAACCTTCACTACCTTGAGGTACTAAATGCCTTCTTTGCCTCAGTCTTTAATAGTCAGACCAGTTCTCCTCAGGGCACTCAGCCCCCAGAGCTGGAAGACAAGGATGGGGAGCAGAGTAAACCCCCCACAATCCAGGAGGAAGCGATCACAGACCTGCCACGCCACCTCGACCCTCACAAGTCTGTGGGGCCAGATGGGATCCACCCGAGAGTGCTGAGGGAGCTGGCAGAAGGGCTTGCCAAGCCACTCCATCACGTACCAGCAGTCCTGGTCAGTGGGGAGGTCCCAGAGGACTGGAGGCTTGCCAGTGTGACACCCACCTGCAGGAAGTGAAGGGGAAATGTGGATGTCTTAAGAGTTCGGGGCTGTGGCTGTTGGGCTGTGCTTAGTGCAGCTCTCCCCGGGAAAGGGGCCATGGGGCTGCTCGCTCCGGGCCCTTCCACCTGGGCAGGCGCTCGCCGGGGAATGTCACCGGTCCCAGTGAGCTGTCACCTCGGCTGGTCCCTCCAGGCCTGCTGAGAGGAACTGCACTGCAGTGGGACTCCCGCAGCCCAGGGTCTGTCTCCGCAGGCAGCCGGGGAAGGGGGACCCCCGGGGACGCTCTGCTGGCCCAGCCCCGGGGGAAGCCGAGCTCTGGCCGCAGAGCCCTGTGCGGGGCTCACGGGGCTGGGCCCGCGGGCCGCCAGGGCGCATTTCTGCCCAGCCGAGCACAGACCGATCTCACTTGGCGAGCGCTCCCTTTAGCGGCTGACGGACCGGCGGCACGCTCCCCGCCGCCGTCAGACTCCACAGCGCCTGTTCGCAGGCAGCGCCTGGGCGGCAGAGGCAAACCCGCGGCGTGCGGGGCCGGCGCTCCTCGGGCTCCCCCGCAGCGGGATGTGTTTTCCAGACGAGGAAATTACACCCAGGGAAGGGAGGAGCAGCGCGCTCTCCATGGCCGGGGGAGGCGGGCGGGCGCGGCCTGTCCCTGCCGGGCGCCCGTAGCGGGGCGGAGCCGCACGCCGAGGCCGTCCCGGCGGTGCCGGTGTGCGGGCGGCCATGGCGGCGGGCAGCGCCATTCAGATCCCCAGGCGGCTGCCGCTGCTGCTCACCCATGAGGGCGTCCTGCTGCCCGGCTCGACCATGCGGACGAGCGTGGACTCGCCGCGCAACATGCAGCTGGTGCGCAGCCGGCTGCTGAAGGGCACCTCGCTGCGGAGCACCATCATCGGCGTCATCCCCAACACCAGCGACCCCACCTCCGACTGCGACGACCTGCCCTCCCTGCACAGGTGCCGCCCGGCCCGGCACGGCTCTCCCTGCGGCCTCGGCCCCTTCCTCCGAGCGCTGAGCTGGAGCCTGCGGCTGCCGCCCCCTGAGGCGAGGCCGCCATGTTGTCACCTCGGCGGGGCGGCGGAGGTGGCCTGGCCGTGGGGGAGAGCCCTGTCTGCCTTCTCGGGGGGGGGTCTGGGGGAGGGAGGCCAAGGTGGAAGAGGGGAACGGGGTGAGGGAGCGCAGGGCAGGGGCTGTCACAGCTCACGACAGCACTGTTCGTGTCCGAGCGGCACGGCCAGCGGCCGAGTGGACCCGGGCTGTGAAGGACCGGAGCTGGCGCGGAACGAGCCCTGCAGAGCTGTCGGTCACACACACTGTCTCTCCAGTGCGTGTAGTTGGGCAGAGATGTCCGTGCTGCTGACCACAGCAAGAGCGATTAAATCCTTTACGAACGATCACACCCGTTTCTAACTCAGGTGACTATTACATCCTCCTAGTGTTTCAATTAACTCGTCCGTCCCCAGCTTGCTGGGTTTTGTAACCTGTGTTACAGAGGTAGGTGTATAATTTGATCGCCTGTCGTGATACGGAACCACGACCCAGAAAGTTCCTCGATTGCTTCTCAGTGAGGGGGACACAGAACGCTGTGTGGAAGGTGGCAATCACACGGCGGTTGGCTCTGTTTTCAGGATCGGCACGGCCGCCCTGGCAGTGCAGGTGGTGGGCAGCAACTGGCCCAAGCCCCATTACACGCTGCTGGTCACCGGCCTCTGCCGCTTCCAGATCCTGCAGCTGCTGAAGGAGAAGCCGTACCCGGTCGCGGAGGTCGAGCAGTTGGATCGACTCGAGCAGTTCACGAATCAGCAGAAATCCGAGGAGGAGCTCGGCGAGCTGTCGGAACAGTTCTACAAGTACGCGGTGCAGGTAACTTGTTTCAGTCCTGTGGATCACATATTGGTGTATTTATGCATATATTTGGGGTTTGTTTCCTGTCTGCCCTTCTCTTCCTATAGTTCTGATGTTTTTCGGTGGTGAGCAGGGTTTTAGTACTTCTACAAAGCAGATATTTTTGTTATAGCTTCAGGTTTCTGTGTCAGATTTCAGGGTGTCTGTACAACTCATTGCAGGATGAGTCTAACTGTGTGTGTTAGTGCTATGAGAAGTTGGTATTATTTCACATATAGCAATACTATAAATGCACTTTAGTAAAAGGAATACTTTTGATTATTTTCCTCCAGGATTATATATATAAATATATACAATGGACTGCTTTTTTGCCAGTTGTTCTGTGGGGTTTTTTTAGTTATTAAAGGAAAAAAACCCTCTAGAGCCTTGATTATAAACATGTCCCCAGATATAATGAGTTCGAGTTTAAAGGCTGTTTGGAAAAAGAGTTGTCGTAGTGTTAAGATAGCCAGGAAAGTTTTTAATCGGGGTGTGTGTGGGAAATAAGAGACATACACATTGAAAAAAGTGCTGCAAGCAATGTGTTTTTGACCTTCTTGAACAAGCAGAAAGCCCAAAGTCTCGATTACCCAATGCTGGGTTAGTGCCTGTTATTTCAGTAGTTGTTTGGCAAGGTATGATACTGAAAGGCCCAATCCTTTTTAGGTCAGATACTCACTGAAATAGTTTTCAAAGCAGCACAGCCCCCACGAATATTGTTCATTGTGTGTTCCTTACAGCTGGTTGAGATGCTGGATATGTCTGTTCCTGCAGTCGCAAAGCTGAGACGCCTTTTGGACAATCTGCCCAGAGAAGCTTTGCCAGATATATTGACTTCTATCATCCGTACATCCAACCAAGAGAAGCTTCAGGTATTGTGTTCTTACACTTTTTGAAGGGGAGTTAGGTGTTTGGGATTTTTTTTTTTATGGTTAATGGCTTTTAGATAATTTTGAAATTGCTTACCCTTGAGACTGTACAGTGATAATGTTGAGCCAGAAGGTATTTGTATTACAACTGAGCATGAATACTTGTTAAAAGTTTCAATGCTGTTGTTTAAAGTGTTTCTATATGTCATAACTCACCTAACAGGTTACTTAATCTAGTTAGCATTGGAAACCATTCAGATAGTAAATACAATGGGGACTTTCCCTTCCCATGGTGAAGATGATAAGTCTTTTTTTCAAATTGTGTTGAAATCTTCCTTACTTATCACAATTGATGTATCATAATACATCTCTTCATACCAGTAGTTACAGAATTGGGTTTTTAAAATCTTTTTTAAAAAACGTCTTGAAGTGTGGGGTTTTTTAAATACTGAGACACTGTTTAAATTTGCATCATATGTCAAAGTCACTTCGTGCACAAATGATCATTGTAACTCCCTGCTCTTAGATTTTAGATGCTGTTAGGCTGGAAGAACGGTTCAAGATGACTATACCATTGCTTGTTAGACAGATTGAAGGCCTGAAGCTTCTTCAGAAAACCAGAAAGCCCAAACAGGATGATGATAAAAGGGTATGAACCTTTAAATGTAGGACACTTAAACATCCTAAATAAGTATAAATATGCACTTCTAAACAGGCTAATGGACGTGCATGGTTTTGGTCTATGCAAAGTTTTAATTTATAGCCATAATGTTTCATGGTCAGTCTGGAGCTGCAGAGAACACCCAACTGGCAACTTTGGCCTTTAAGATAACTAAAAGAGAAAATATTCTCTTAAAACTGCCTAGGCTTTCTCTCTTTTATTTATTTATTTTAATCTGAGCACTTTCTGGCATTGAATAAATGCTCAGATTCCTTTAAAGAGTTATTTGATGCCCAGTTTACTTGCATGGTATGCACACACTGAGTTTTGGCCTGTGCAGTGAAAGGTGTACCTTTTTTACTAATGGCATTGCAGATGAGTGATAGCTTTTGAAATACAGATAAAGAATGTGTGTTGTAAAATGTAGCCTGCTGAACCAGGGCAGCTTAGACTTCTGCTGCATGTAACTATACTTGTGCAGTCTAGTAAACAAGAAGTAATTGAGAAATGAAAAAAGGTAAGAGGGAAGACTTGCCTGTTTTGTAAAGATTAGGCTTATTCTACTTAATATGATGACCTGCAGTGCCCTCAAAAAATCACAAAAAACTCATTTCAGTTTTGTTCTTATCTTCTGTTGTCTGCTAGTTTAGGGTAGATGATAAATGCACTTAGGAAATACATACGGTATACTAAGAACTGTGACTTTATAAAGTAGTACCTGTAACACTTTGTGAAGTTATTTATTGGATTCAAATCTTCCTTGTTCTTCTATGAAGGAGGCTCTCCCAGCACCTTGCATGTTTTTGTCATAGTTTCCATTCAAACCCAACATACACACCTTACTTAAAAACCAAAACCTGATACTCTTCTCTGGCTCTGTTTTCCATTCCATAGATTGTTGCTATTCGTCCTAATAGAAGAATCAATCACATTCCAAGTACTACAGAAGAGGAGGAGGAAGAAGATCATGATGATGTTGTCATGCTGGAAAAAAAGATTAGAACATCCAGCATGTCTGAACAAGCTCTTAAAGTTTGTCTTAAGGAAATAAAGAGGTAGGAGACTTTCAAATGGTGGTTTCTTCTCCTATGTTGTTTTTTAAAACAAATCTTGCATTAACCTTTTCTTATTTGATGATATGCTTGTGTTTGTGTTTTGAAAATGATCTTTAAAAATTTAGAGCGCCCTGTTTTGTGCTTATAATTGCATCATTTCATCTTTTTGGAACATCAGAGGTGATGACAATGAAATAATGAAGTCTTGTAGGTATGTATTATACATTAATGTAGCATTAAACTGTAAGCTCTAAGCCTTATGTTATGAAGATCTTAAAAAAACAACCAAACAAAAAAGCTAAATAACACCACAGTTGTTAATAATTAATAAACTGACCCAGTTACTGGGTCTTTTTTCATCTGTTTTTCTTTGGTGGGAGGCTAACTGCACTGTCCATGGTGATAAGATAGTTGGATACCTCTTTCTCAGTGAGGATGCATATATAGTGGTGCATGCATTGAGTATGCAGTGTGTGCAGAGGGAACTGACTTTTTTCAGTTCTGTTTATATCCTCTAAATAACCTGTTGCTATGCAAAGACAGTCTCCTAACTGATGGAGCAGTGACTTGCTTTTTTAGTATTATGGTTATCAGAAAGTAAGAGGGTATGCTGATGACCTCAAGTTTGCTAAGTATCTATCTTGTGGTGCAGGAGAGTCTTACTTCACAGTTCATTCCTGGTTAACCTTATGAATTCCTGGTTAACCTTATGAATTCCGTGCATGTATTTCCAGATTAAAGAAGATGCCTCAGTCAATGCCAGAATATGCTTTGACAAGAAATTACCTGGAACTGATGGTAGAACTGCCTTGGAATAAGAGTACAAAAGGTAAACCCTTTTATTATTTTAACCCACTTATTGGACGAGGATGTCGTCTACCTTGACTTCAGTAAGGCCTTTGGCACCCTTTCCCACAGCATTCTCCTGGTGAAACTGGCTGCTCGTGGCTTGGATGGGCACATGCTTTGCTGGGTGAAAAACTGGTTGGGTGGCTGGGCCCAAAGAGTTGTGGTGAATGGAGTTGAATCCAGTTGGCTGCCAGTCACCAGTGGTGTTCCCCAGGGCTCAGTGCTGGGGCCACTCCTGCTTAACATCTTTATTGATGATCTGGACAAGGGAGTTGAGTGCACCCTCAGTCCGTTTGCAGATGACACCAAGTTGGGTGGAAGTGTTGATCTGCTGGAGGGTAGGGAGGCTCTGCAGAGGGATCTGGACAGGCTGGATCCATGGGCTGAGGCCAACTATGAGTCTCAATAAGGCCAAATGCTGGGTCCTGCACTTTGGCCACAACAACCCCCAGCAGCGCTCCAGGCTTGGGGAGGAGTGGCTGGAGAGCTGCCAGGCAGAGAGGGACCTGGGAGTGTTGAGCGACAGCCAGATGAACTTGAGTCAGCAGTGTGCCCAGGTGCCAAGAAGGCCAATGGAATCCTGGCTTGTATCAGGAATAGCGTGGCCAGCAGGGACAGGGAAGTGATCTTACCCCTGTACTCAGCTCTGGTGAGGCCACACCTCGAGTACTGTGTTCAGTTTTGGTCCCTCACTACAAAAAGGACATTGAAATACTTGAGTGTGTACAAAGAAGGGCAAAAAATCTGGTGAAGGGTCTGGAGCACAAGTGTGATGGGGAGTGGCTGAGGGAACTGGGGGTGTTTAGCTTGGAAAAAAAGGAGGCTGGAGGGAGACCTCATTGCCCTCTACAGCTGCCTGAAAGGGAGGGGGTAGTGAGGTGGGGATGAGTCTCTTCAACCAAGTAACAAGTGATAGGACAAGGGGTAATGGCCTCAAGTTGTGCCAGGGGAGGTTTAGACGGGATATTAGGAAGTGTTTCTTCACAGAACGGGTTGTCAGGCATTGGAACGGGCTGCCCAGGGCAGTGGGGCAGTCCCCATCCCTGGAGGTGTTTCAGAGTGGTGTTGACACAGTGCTCAGGGATGTGGTGTAGTTGAGGACTGTCAGGGTTAGGTTGATGGTTGGACTCAATGATCTTCAAGGTCTTTTCCAACCTAGATGATTCTGTGATTCTGTGATTCTTGTTGATTGTCCCTTGCACAGACATTTTAGGACAAGTAACCATAATGTCAACACTATGCACTGAGTTCTGTCTTGCAAATGTTTGTCTCATTGTCTGACTGTAAAAACGACATGAATATGTTACTGAAGTCTTGCTGTCTACCTGGCTTAAAGTGAGATTTGTACACTGAACAGCCTACGTAGCTCAGCTGTACATCTAAGAATGTGAATTTTAAAAGTATTAGGAATATCTACACAGAAAAATGAAGCTGTTATTCCTTGCAGTCTGTGCTAGCATGTATCTAAAATAATGAAGAAGAGAGCATCTAATTACTTTTAATATGCCAGGCAAAAAAACTTTTGTACATTTCTGTAGCATTAACCTTCCTGAAGCAGGTTCTGATATGTCTTGAGTTAATCAAATTTGGTAAGGAACAAAAGAATGAAGAAGTACAATTGTAGTTTTAATCATTACAACTTCAGGTAGAGTAGAAAAACTTGAGTATCATGTCAGCTTTGTACCATAGTTTTCAAAAATTGTTAGTAGAGAGTGAGACTATTAAAATTGGAACAGTATGCAAAAACGGAGAGCGAGGAAAGAGCAGAAAACCAAACATGACTTTTCCTACTGACCAAGTGGATTAAGTGGGCAAAACGACTTTCTAGAAGGTGTGCTGCTGGAGAAATGGATTTGAATTCCTTCTAGCAGCTACTGAAGAGTAAGACTTTTGAATGGCATTTTAAACAATCTTGATTTTAAAAAGAAGTTTAATACACCACACCAGCAGAAATGTCTTGTCTGTATTTTGCCTTCTTAGTGTGTGCGGTGATTAATTGTGGCTGTTTTGTACTAGAGCCTTGGCTGCTTACAAATCTTCTTGTAAATATTTTCTTTAATCATGAAGTTGTGAAAAGATCTGTGTACAGATCTTTGCAGACCTCTGTGGTATTATTCAAAGAATCCCAAAATGAGTAAAGTATTTGTTGACACTCATGCCCTAGCAGAATTATTTTTTTGGTGAAAGTTGCTCTTTAATCTTGCAGAATTATGCCATGTCACATTGTATTAATTTTTGTGTGAATGATACTTTGGACACCATAGCTCAGTGAATAAAAAACTACATGAATATAAAAATAGAAAATCCAGTAGAAAGTTATGGTCATCAGTGGATTTTTTGTTCAGTGATTTATTACAAAAGTGTACACACGTGATGATGACAATTTAATCACAGCTGTCTGTATGTGAAATATGCACACTCACTGGTATGAGGGGTCTGGAGTGCACAGAACTGAAGGGTGAGTGTGTGCAGTTGATGGACTTCACTGCTTCCTGCCTCCTCTCTTTATATTGTAGAGCAAATGAGAGCACAGCTGCTCTGTGCCAGAAATTCCTGCTCTGTGTAAAGCATCAGTTAATGTCCATCAGTGAGGCCTGACCATTTATCTCAAATTATGGCAGTTGCAAAAAACTGAATTTTTCCAGTGCTGGTATCACAGGGTTATTTTTTACAGTGCCAAATCACTTTGTGTTGCATAGCAAGTGAAGCCCACCCTTCGAGCCAGTTAAGATCTTGCTCTGTTTGTGAGATAGTTACAGACTCTTACCACAAGTTGATGATGAAGACATAGGGATGAATTTGTCCTTTGAGAAGACCTTACAGGATCAGACTTACTTCTGTGAGAAAGCAAGTGCTGAAAAATTTGCTTATCATTGAATGACTGTTCAGGGTTAGACACTAATTCATTGGAACCAGATTTCTACCTGTGACACAGTGAGAAAGGTGGGGTTTCTTAAATTTCATTATCAGCACTATGATCTGTCTAGCTTACATCTAATTTCCTCATTAAAGGAGAATTTGAATACCTTTGTTTTAGGAAAGCATGGTTGAAATAGGTTTGTGTGTTGGGGATTGCATTGCTGAACATGTTTGTGTTTGTTTCTATTGTACAATTAATTCTTTCCATTTTTAAAGGCAAATGTGCTGATGTATTTTCTGTTGTCAATGATTGATAGATCGCCTGGAAATTCGTGCAGCTCGAATTCTTTTGGATAACGATCATTATGCTATGGAGAAGTTGAAGAAGAGAGTTTTGGAGTACTTAGCTGTCCGACAGCTTAAAAACAACCTCAAGGGACCCATTCTTTGTTTTGTGGGGCCCCCAGGAGTTGGTAAAACTAGTGTTGGAAGATCGATTGCGAAGACTTTGGGTCGAGAATTCCACAGAATTGCTTTAGGAGGAGTCTGTGATCAGTCTGATATTCGAGGCCACAGGTAACTACTTCTTTCTTGCCTAATTGCAATTTTTTCTTTCGTGTGTTAGAATGTATTGATTATTTTCATTGTTTATCTCATACAGCGAACTTTTGCTGGGAGTTATTCATTGATTTTTCTCCTTGGTATTCAACAGTATTATTCAGGAGAGAATTTTAGTAATGGGAATGGATGTTTAATGTTGAGATCCAGCCTTTATTCTTCCCTTCTGCTGATGCCATTTATCGTCATAGAGGAGAATGAAATTTCATCTTGAGCCATTTTGGCCCTTTGAAGTAAAGTTTGGTAGAAAGTCTAATGCAAACTCTTAAATGTTGGATGTGATTTTTCTACTTTTTAAGAGGGATGTAAAGATTTAGTTACACAAAACAGTATATAAATAGCAATGCATTACTTTATAACTGTGCTGCTAAAACAAGAGGAGAAACTGAGAGTGATACTTGGACGTTGCTAGAGGATAGTGACCTAGTATCTCAAACCTATTAGTGTGCTAGTTTCCCATTTCAAAAGGTAGTTTTTACAGGGATGCCTAAATTGGAAGATTTCAAAGTAGATTTTTTGTATTACTTTCCTTAGGACATTTTTTGATCATGCATCTCTTTATGTATCCAATTCTTGGTCTTTTAAACTGTTTGTTTGTATTAGTCCATTCCCCATTCCTTGCAACTGGAAGCATAATGATGTAGATAAGTAACTGCCAGACATCAGTGCAGCATTTTTTATTCCATTAAATATATTTTATGCTTATTGCATGCAGTGTAGGAAGTCTGGAATAATGGATTTGGTAATGTTCTAAAGATCTGCAAAACCATGTGTGGTGTCTTGGCTTTTTTTAAGTCATGTTATTGAATAATATTTTTCCTTACAACTGCAGGTAAATTATTGTGAATTAAAGCTGTCACTTATTTCTTTGATGCCACGTAGCAGTTAATTTTGCCCAGTAGCTATGCTGCTACTTTCAGTCATCAGAATACACCATAATTCTTTCTTCAATTCTAGGTTATTTGGTAATTTCTTTTTGTTTTCAAGGCATAAAAAGAATCTTGGTATTCTTACCACTTCCCGTGTAATTTTAATGAAAACTTAAAAGCAGTGCTCTAATTAAAGTTCATTTTGTGGTATCAGACTTCTGACTGTGTAAGCTAGTTGTGTGGTGTGAATATATTAGAGTGGTGGAAGCCCCCAGTCCCAACTGGAAGGAATGTGAGAGACTCACTGGGAAACCTGCTGCTGGACATTCCCATAAACTTCTAGGAATGTGGTATACAATGTATTTCTAGGAATCTAGTGTATAGTACACTACTGATCCCTTCTTAGACCAGAACATGGGAAATGAAAAAGCAACAAACCAGTGATTTTTGAACTTGATGATAACTTGAAAATTCAGAGTTGTTACATAAACCTTTAATTCAGCACCCTAGATAAAATGAGCAATATGTGTTTATTCCTGTGCACCTTCTTCTGTGGCAAATTTGCAGTTTTGTTTTCCAGAGTGTTTGAGGCTTACCTAGAGTTTGTAGCTTAAAAGAATCATCTCTAAGTTTTTTCCTAGTGTAAGTTTGACCAACGTACCCAGCCCACTGGGGGTTTCCAGATACATTTGTGTTCATGCAGTGTTTTTTCCTGCATAGCAGCACCGTGATTGTTCTGTAAACCTTTGTAATAGCTGGCCTGAAACCTATTGACTTACACACTAATGGAAAAGGAAACGAAACTCTGTCCTTTCTCCTTCAGTATGTGTTATTCCTGTAATTCATAAACAGTATTGTTAATTGCTGTTTAATAAGTAAGAATTCTGATGTTTCGCATTACTTGTGGTATATGGGTCCTAAAACGAGTTTAAAATGTGATTCAACACCATGTTGCTATTCGAACTGAAACCACTAGAGGCTGTTGAATACCAAGCGTTAGAGGCAGAAGTCAGTTTGCCAGAGCAGAGCAGGACTCAAGCCTTGGTAACAGAGAAAGATGTCTGTGATAGTTCCATCGTGAATAAAACTGTCATCAGCTCTTACTCAATTTCCAGTAATCCCTTACTGTTTACTTTTTGTTTGTTTCGTTTAGTTTTATTTGGCTTTCTACTTTGTCCATAGACCTAATAAAGAATGAGGACAGGTAGTCATGTGACAAAACAGCTTTGAAAACTTTTAAATTCAGGCGTTTGTGGCTGTCACTGTAGTGTTTGCGAGGCCAGGATTAAATTATTAACACACGTTAGAGGCTAACCATTATAAATTTTATATTAAAAATTACTTGAAATTAGCTGATGGGAAGTATTTGATAAGACAGTTGTATTTTCCTTTGCTGATGAAAAATATATCTAGAATTAGCGAGAGTATCCCGTGGTTACTCTTCAACAAACAAATGTGTAGTTCAAAACCGAACTTCACAGCAGTTAGGGTGACGAGTCCTTTGTAACCAGCTGCTTTTGCAAGCTTTTTGTAGGCAAAATCAAAACCCAGCTGCTGCTGTGTACTGTTGCTTTTTTTTTTTTTGCACTCTGCTTAACTTTTTCCTGCTTCTCAGAATAAGATGTAATCAAATTAAAATGACAGCTCTTCTGTAGACCTCTCTCTATAATGTCCTTTTGCATGAATAAAATCACAGAGTTGTCAGAGTTGGAAGGGACCCCCAGAGATCATCTAGTCCAGCTCCCCTGCAGGTGGATCCATATTATACATCTCGTGGCAGTGAGAGAGGAATTACAGACGTGGTCTAAAAGCAGAGGAGACACAGGCTGCTATTCTCTGAGTTACACAGTTAAGTAGGCTGAGTGTCTAGTAGTAGGTGTTAGGAGCCTTTCTTTTTCTCCTAAAAGCTCCTTATTGGGCTTTAAGGCTTAAGTTAAGGATTCCATTAACATTGCAAAAGAATGATACTGTGGATACTAAGGATTACTGTGTGTACCTACTAATGTACTAGACATTTGAAAAATGTACTAAATGTACTGGAACATTTAAAAAGAAACTGTGGTTCAGTTTCCCTTGCATGAAAATAGTGCTTGAAAGAGCATTCACTTTGGCAGCTTATCACTGCTGTAGGTGAATGATGCAGACCGATGGATTCAGCAAGCAAAATAAACCATCTTAGAGGGCAGCAGGGTGGGGAGCGGTGTGCTTCACCATGTGATGTGTAACTGGGGCAAGCGGAAACACCCAGTCTTTGCCGTTGCAGTGTGGCTCATGTGCCTGCAGCTGGGGTTTGTGAATCCTTTTTTGATTGGGGGAGGAGTAGCAACTACTGTTCTGCATTCCCAAAATGAAGTCATCATCTCGGTACAAAAACAGAACTGCTTTATCAGACATCCTTCAGCTGTTGTTTGCATTTACCACTCATCTGTACCATACATTAAAATTTGCTGGTTTGAATTTGTTACTAATTTGTATTTTTTATATATATATATTTTTAAATAAACCAAACCAGCTTGAAGGATGACTTGGAACTCTTTTCCAAGAAGCTGACTGCATTTAAGTTCTCCTTAGTACTAATATTTGGTTTTATGCAGGAACTACATGATCTTCTCTGTTGCATGTGTGTGGTTTTCTATTTTTAAAAAGGAAAGATGTACTTGCACCATTTATTTATAGTGGTGCTGATGATATCACTGTGAATCTGTTTTTTTCTCTCTCTCTCTCCTCCATGTGAAACACTCTTGTATTACCATTGCTTTTCAGTTTCTAGAAGTTGGGAGAGTTTACTTCTGGCTTAGGCCTGTGCTGGAGACTTCATGTGCATCTGTGTGAGAAAAGGGGTGTTTCCTCACCAGTACAGCTGTGCTAGCAGAAGTTCACAGCCTCGGTGCACTATTAAAAACCAAACCTCAAGCAGTCTCACTTGTGAGAGGAATAGCTTGTTATAGGAGTATAAAGTACTGATACATTTGTAAAGCACTTCAGTAGATGTAACTTCTGTCCCTGGAAACCAAATAAGCTGTGACCTGGACAGGCTGGAGAGCTGGGCAGAGAAGAACCTCATGAGGTTCAATAAGGGCAAGGGTAGGGTGCTCCCCCTGGGAAAGAAGAATGCCAGGCACCAGGATAGGCTGGGGGGGACCTCCTGGAAAGCAGCTCTGAGGAGAAGGATCTGGCAGTCCTGGCAGACAGTAAATTATCCATGAGCCAGTGATGTGCCCGTGCTGCCAAGAAGGCCAGTGCCACCCTGGGCTGCACAGGGCAGTGTGTGGCCAGTAGATCGAGGGAGGTCATTCTGCCCCTCTGCTCTGCCCTGGTGAGACCACAACTGGAACACTGCGTCCAGTTCTGGGCTCCCCAGTTGAAGAGAGACAGGGACCTCCTGGAGAGAGTCCAGTGGAGGGCAACAAGGATGAGTGGGGGATTGGAGCATCTCCCCTGTGAGGAAAGGCTGAGAGAGCTGGGACTCTTCAGCCTGGAGAAGAGAAGGCTGAGGGGGGATTTAATTAATGTTTACAAATACCCAAAGGGTGGGTTGAGGGAGGATGGAGCCAGTGGTTCCCAGTGACAGGACGAGGGGTAACAGACACAAGCTGGAACACAGGAGGTTCCATTTAAATATGAGGAAGAACTTTTGGGTGAGGGTGCCTGAGCACTGGCACAGGCTGCCCAGAGAGGGGTGGAGTCTCCTTCTCTGGAGATTTTCCAGCCTCACCTGGATGCAGCCCTGAGGGATGTGCTCTAGGGGATCCTGCTTTACAGCAGGGAAGTTGGACTGGATGATCTCTGGAGGTCCCTTCCAACTCTGAATATTCTGTGATTCTGTGAAGTAAGTTCAGTAATAGTTTCTTTGGTGGCATTATGTTTGTTATCTTTTCCTACCTCCCCAGTTTGAAAACCACTGTAGTTAAAAACAATTTAAAACTTTATGTCTTTGGAACACTATGAAGAAAGTGAGTCATGTTTTTATCAATAATACTAGTACTGCTTTAGAATCACAGAATCACTATGGTTGGAAAGGACCTCCAGGATCATGAAGTCCAACCTTTATCCCATCATCTCCCTAACCACTAGACCACGGCCTCAAGTGCTTCATCCACTCGTTTTTTGAACACCTCCAGGGATGGCTTTAAGGGTTCCAGTTCATACACATTCCCAGTTCATGTTGGGAGAGCTCCCAGCTGTCTGTTTTGCGTTTTCTAGGATACATAGCTCCTAAGGACATGCTGTATAAGTCCAGTCTTCTTTTAAAGGTCTCTTTTCACTGATTTGCAAATAAGTAAAAGGATTACTAAATTACAGACATTCTGTGGCAGGAGCTCTTAAGGGTTTTTTTTAATTACTATGTAAGTGAGATAACTAGGAAGCTTGATCTGTACTTTGTTTGGAATGGAAAGCAGCTCACTCTCTTTCTAGGATTGATGCAGGGAGAGAAACAGTGCATCAAAAAATGAGCATCAAAAATGCTGATGTAGAGTATTGGTTTTCCTCCTTTCAACCTTCGCTAAAATAATTAAAATAAAGAATAACATCCCATTCAGTGGCTGCTGTTCACAGACAGCAATATTCAGTTTCACAGGTTACAAGGCAAAGATTAATGTCCACATAAAAGGCCATATCTGCTTGTAATTTTAATATATTCTAGTGGGTTTATATGTGAATATCTACAGGGTCTGTCTTACCAAGGACTCTTGTGTTGAGATGTGTTCCACAGTAACAATTCAGAGATGAAAACAGGCTAGCTTTGTATTTTCAAGGTAAAACACTACGTTATTGGTCTTTGTCACCCTACATGTGACATTTGCATTAGCTTTCTTTACTTGCCTTGGAGATCTCAAGTCTTTGATCAGTAGTATAATAAAATAGGTATTGGTCCATCTCTAACAAATGAAGATGTATCACAGATTTAGACTGTTATGCATGGGAAGGGTGAATTGATACCTAGATATTTGTTATCCTAAAATTTATAGTCTGAGTTTCTATTTCGTGATGAAATGACAAGAAACTTAAGCATGCTTTTATTTGAAATTTAATGCATCAATTAAACATTTTAATTGGATTTGTTGTTTAGATTTACCGTGTCTAGAGATGACTGAAAATACAAATGGGAAGAAGACAGTACAAGAGAGGAAGAGCCAGAATAGTCAGCTGTCAGGCAATGAAAGGAAGAGCAGGATGTTCTAGCCACCATGTGCTTTTTTTCACCTGCTAGCCCTAGTTCTGTGGAGACTGAGTATTTTGCCAGTAGTTCCTTTAATTTTGACCCTTGAGTTTCTTGAAGAACTGTTGGGTTGTATAAGGAACCATTTCATCCTTTTTGTAACATCAGATCCATTTCAGTTGGACTATAGTTTTTATTCAAGTTTTTCACTCAGTAGCTGATGACCCAGGGCTTACTTTGGACAGGGTGCATAAAAAAAAAATAAATTAACAATTTTCTGTCACTGTTAGAATGTTTTCCTTATTGCTTGCTTTAAGGGATGCTCAATTTTTACACTGTTACAATTTTATTTTCCTAAAGTATTGATCTTACTTGACTTGTCATAAGTTGTCTTGAGTATATTTGGGGTTTTCTGCCTTTTCTTCACCACACATCTTGGTAGGTGGTGCTTTAGCCTACCTAGTGTATCATTTATTTTAAAATGTTAAGAAACTTTGATTATGTGCAGCAGTTAAGTCTTACTGAAAGATGCTGTGTCTGTGAGAATCTTCCACAAGTGTAAAAATGTCATTAAATACCCAAATCTACTTGAATCTAAAATGGCTGTGACTTGAAGTCTATTTTCAGGGTTGTTTGAGGGGAAAAGAAGTATTTCAGTTTATTAATAACAACAGCTTTTTGTATCTCAAGAAAGAAAAATCTCTTCCTGTTTTGTGGGGTGTTTTTGTGGGTTTGGTTTGTGTTTTTTCAGTGCTTCTATTTGGAAAAACTCCCAAGAAGTTTTTAAAAGTGGTATGTGTATGTGAATCAGTAGAAACAAACAGATTTGTTATTGAGATAAGCTTTTGGTACCTAACACTTGCTATCCTTTGACCTGTGTTGTTGCAGTTGGCTGGTGCAGGGAGAGAGAGTGGTTATTCACAGTGCTTTTGCTTGAGTAAAGAAACCCAGTTTGCCTTCATTTAGTTCATAAACCAAAGCTATTTCTTAAAACTAGATGGAACATAGATCTCTCAAGATTTTGTAGAATTTTAAAGCATCAGATAAAACTATATATAACTGTGTATATAAAAACACAAACATGCACTAAAAAGGTGTACTGTCTTTAAGCATGCATTTGAGAATAATGTACCAAGCAAGAAAGAAGAATGTTAATGTTTACCTAGTTATGTTACCCTGTTACTGGCATAAATAGAAGGTTAAAAACAGGCTGCATTGTCTCTGAAGCATATAAAATTATTTACTAGTGCAGCAAGAACCTTTTGTTTAAAAAAAACGCCAAACAAACCCAACAACAGTAGCAAAACCACCACCACCAACCAACCAAAGAAACAAAACCCAAACCCACAAACAAACAAACTCAAAGAAACCCCCACGTTGCTACAATGATTAATTTGGTTGCACTGGTAAATGATTCACTTTTCTGTACTTCAGTTGTGCTTCAGCCTTGTAATTTCAGGTCACGTTTTATAGAATCCTTTCATTCTTTTGGCAAGGTTGGCTGTGTGCAGGTGGGGAATGAAGTGGTGTGCTGGTGTAACAGCTCCCCCACGCAGATTTTTCACCAGTAATACATGTGATGTAGTGCAGCCCTCAGTGGAGAGGAATCTAATCACTTGCTGCAGTCTTTAGCAGCTGTCTCCTGAAGGTGGTAATAGGCAAACTGACATTCTGGCGTTTCTGTCTACTGAGAAGATCTTAAA
Organism: Podargus strigoides; assembly: GCA_028020825.1. Taxonomy (NCBI): domain Eukaryota; kingdom Metazoa; phylum Chordata; class Aves; order Caprimulgiformes; family Podargidae; genus Podargus; species Podargus strigoides. The sequence continues at coordinate 2,498,602 of CM051630.1, forward strand.
AGCTTTCCTTTCTGCTCAGATGTGCAGTTTTTACCCTCAGTGGTTAAATATTACATGGAACTAACACCACTGCTGTATGGTCTGAGTTGTTGTGGTTTTTTTCTATTTAAAGTCTTCTTTAGTATATTTAAAAATTATTCCTATGGTATTTTTGGTTTTGTCTTTCTAAATGTCATCCTGTTTATTTTGGATTATATTAAACCAGGCAGAGCAGGCCTGTTCTGCATCTCTGCTTTGTGAGGGTCATGAGATACATCAAATGCTGAATTACAATACCTGTCTCTTTCTTGAGTGACCAGCATTTCATACTCTTACAGCATTTTGCTTTTAGTTCTGGCACGAGCAGGAAAGGCTGTGATAAATGTACAGGGGATGTAAAATGTAGTTGCTCTGTGTGTTTTGAAAAGAAAGTTTTGGCCACTGTTGCTGAATAAATTCAGGCTCAAAACTTTTTTGTTTCGTTGCACTGTTTTTTATTTCATGTTGCAATGATGTAGTAAATACAATTCTTTTTTGAGAGTATTCATTAAAGCATGCTGCATATACTGGGGACATCAACAGTTCAGCATATGTGGAATTTTGCTCTAATTTGTAACGTGCTGTGTGGACTCTGTTGTGATGAGAAAAACCCAGTATCATCATTATTAAAATGTTAGTATTAATGAGGTTCTCAAATCTGCTTCTGCTTGTTCATACTGTGCGAGGATGCTTGTACTGAATCATGTCAAATGCCATAAAGTTCAGATGTGCTTTAATGCATATGTTTATCTCTCTGGACCAACTAATGCACTATGGAACTGGAATTTTCCTCTGCTGATATAATTGCTTATATTAGTTCAGATGAATATTCCATGTTTTTATCAACTAGTACCAGAAAGTTTTGCCAAAAAACCCAAGAATTGTTACAATGCTGCTTACTCTTATATTTTTCTTTAAGTTTTATTTTTGGTATTTCTGCTCCTGTGAGATGTGTCTGGCCCCTCTCTCCCCATATATATTTATTTCTCCCAGGCGTACCTATGTGGGCAGTATGCCTGGCAGAATAATCAATGGACTGAAGACTGTTGGGGTGAACAATCCAGTATTCCTGTTAGATGAAGTTGATAAACTGGGGAAGAGCTTGCAGGGCGATCCTGCAGCAGCCTTGCTTGAGGTAAGAGATGTTAAATTACAAGCACTGTTGCATTTGTAATTAAAAAGAATTAAAAGAGTGGACTGAGAAAGGAAGATTCACTGGACAAAAGATAGCATGACTGTGTCACCTTTTGATTTGAATACCAGCTGCTGTGTTTTGATGTTGGATTTCTGTCAGTTACTTGTGCACAATGCAAATGCTGTTACATAGTATGCTAAGTAAGATGTCTTTAATCTCAGTGATCTGTACTCAAACACAAGGATGTATTTTGTGCTAAGTGTTTTGTATATTTAACGAATGTTCAAGCCTTAATCATTAGTTATGTAGGGGACTGCAAGACATTGATTGTTAATGGCCAAATGCTGTTAGCTATAAGAACTGTAGAGCAGTCAGATGGTAGCTGGACTTTTTCAAGCTTTCATTTTCTTTCTTGGAACAATTTTGATACATTTTTTAAGTTTTTGATGGTACAAGCTTATATTGGAGCTAAGCATTTTACCTAGCATGTAATACGGACTAGTTGAATGTTCTTTTAGCAGTATTTCTTTAATTAGTGTTGTAATTATCTTTCTGAACTCAAGTTTTTCATTTAAGTCACAGATCTCCGCTCCTTGACTGATTATGATGTGATGAGTTTGCTTTCCATGAGAGTCAGCTATTAAGTGTGTTTTTTCTGAAATTCTGGGGCACAGACCAAGATACAAATGAATCTAATTTTGAAGTACATGGTATTATTTTATCACAAAGAGTTTAGAGGCATTAAAGTTCACTTGCTTAAAGACACAAGTGAAATGTGGGCGATACAAATAAGGGCTCTGGTGAACGAGCTATTGTTGGAATATTTGGTAAATCCATCAACTGTTGAGATGTTACTATTTAGGTTAGTTGTTGGGATTTCAGAAGGCTCAAACTTGAGCAATTACAAAGAAGATGAATTGAGACATATGCTTTGCAGGCTTGATGTAGCAAGGAGTCTGTAGCAGAGAGTGGTAATGAGTTGCCAGAACCTTCTTTCTGCCTTTCTCTTTTCTTGGAGTATGATACATGATGATATCCCAGTACAGTTCTCTCTCCCACTGACTTGCATGTTCTAGCAGTTTGCAGGAGAGAGGAGGGAGTGTCTTCTCAGGTACAGGGAAGAAACAAAGAGCATTGCCCTTTGCCAGCATCTTAGTGCAGAACCTCTTCCTGTGCTGGCACTGATGATGAGGAAGGTAATGGCACTGCAAGGCTGGGGTAGGCTGAACTGCTTGAGGCTGTCCACTAGTGCACTTACTGGTTTTGGTGTTGTGCACATCTAGAATTTCCTTATACTGCTGTATTTTTACGTTGTCCACCACTTTTCTGTGTTCTCTCTGGCTGTAGGGGCTACCATCCTACCACTGTTTCAGCTGCACTGCTTCTGTGTGATTGTTCTTTATCTGATGCAGTCGAAAGGAGTTGGGTTAGTAAAAGATACCCAGGTTTTTTGAGCTGGCTCACTTTCACTGAAATGATTTAGGCTGTAATCCTAGAAGCATCTCAGTTGTCAGACGTAAGGTGCGGTAACTTCTGTAGGTGGGTGGCTGTAGGTGGGGATGAAAGTGGTTCTGGGAATATTTGCCTGCAGAGTCACTCTAATGACTCTTTTTGACTGACAGTGCTTAATACAGTGATTTGAATATGAAAAATGCTGCTTGAGCTAAGGTGTCGTGAGCTCATCGTATGCTGTATGATTTTCTGCAAATGAAATGTCAGTTGACATTCTACAAACCTCATTATTTTCTTCCTGCTAGATAGTGTAAAATTACTGTTTTGACAAGGCCAACTAGTTCTTTGAAAATGAGTGTATGAACAGGCTGTGGTTTGAGAGCTCTGTTTTGATCTTTGCATGTTAACATGATCTAGTAATAATTCAAATGTGCTAGAAAATACCATAGCTGCACCTTTTTAGTTTGGAAAAATGACAGCTATGGTCCTTCACCTATGTATTTCTCAAGTGTAGTACACACTTCCAGGGTGCATGAAAAGCCTCTAGGTGCAAGAAGAATAAGCAGAGGAGTGTAACAAATATTCAAATGCATTTTCTTTGTACTTTTCACTTGCAGGATTTAATTTACCCTTTGCTATTAAGGGTAATGAGCTCTGTTTCTGAGTTTGCTGGTATTTCTTCTGTCATTTTTCCTTTAGATATTGAACTAAGCTGGCCTAAATCTAGTCAATGCATGAATAAAAAATACCTGAAAATCAAATTTTGTTAGCTACCTGACTGTTTGCTAGGCAGTCAAAATCAGTCATGAATCAGACTTGTCACTTCTTGGAAAGAGAATGACTTTTTTTTGGAAGTGTTCCAATCATGAATCCAGATCTGCACCTCGATATTGTTAATTTTATTCAACCTTTGCTGTTTCTTGTCATTTATTTTTCATGCCCTGTCTTGCAGTAGAGAATTACCATTTCTGTTCTGCTATCCTGTCAAGTGTCTGAAGGCAAATGAAATTAATTTATTTTTTAATTATTTGTGTTTGAGTTTTTGATACTTTGTTGGTCCTTTGGGATGGCTCTGTTTTGCTTATTTTAAAACCACATTCCCAGTGACATTCAGTTTTGCTCCTGCCATGGATGATTCCAGCTGAGGCTCATCAGGTTAGCTTCCAACTGCCTGCTTAGGCTGCAGTCCTTATGTAAGTCACTGCTAATTGACCATTAGTTGCATCTGGAGAAGTAATTGCTCTATTAACCGTGCCTGGGCTGCTCCCATGTGAGATCTGTATATATCCCTCTACTCCTGTCTAAACATCCTGAGGCAGGTGCTTTACCTCTTCTAATGGAGAACTCATGCCTGGACATAACAGCTTCATTTTCATCTGCTTTTTGTGGTTTATGTTGTTGGAAAGTCCATCTGGAAGGAACAAAAGTGGCTGTTATGTAGGAGAGCAAACAATAGTAAGTGGTCACCCAACTGGCACATTTGTTTTTCAGACTGCTGCTTCTTATTTGTTAAGTGCCACCTTAATTAGAAAGGGCACACTTTTTTTTCCTTAATGTGTGTTAGATTCTTACTGAGTGTCTACAATGGGATATATTCAAGAAGAAAATTACCATACCATAAGGTTGGAAGCAAAGCTTGATGTTTGATAATTGCCAGATATGTGTTTAGTTCTAGTGCTTCTGCAGAGTTGTTGCTCAAGCAACTTCCTATTTCCAGTTACTGTTCATCAACAAGGGAATGTTTTAGTCTAAATTTAGATGACCTCTGTTTAAAACAGAAGAAAACAGAAATGGATCCAAGAGCCTGATAGTGAGTATTTGTATGGAGGGAAATTGGACCAGGAGCATAGCCAGGCAATTAAATGTTCATGGAACTTATTCTGGATTTTGTAGTAATACAGAGCTGGTACAGAGAAGCCTCTGTATGAGTGGGAGCTGTTGGCCTTGAATTAACCAGATGTTTTGTTCACTGAATGTTCTTTTTGTACTTAATATTTTTGTCTTGGTTGCGTATCTTTGAAGACTTTTGAACTTGAACTTTAGCACAAATACCTAGGTGAAGAACAGTTCTATTTGCTTTGGAAAATCTGTTTTAAATGTGTAGGTGTGATATTGTTTTATGTCTTATTCTAAGAAATAGTTACCGTGACAAAGAATTATTAGTCCAGAGAAACTCTAGCCTTTGTAGAAAATCTCAGATGATTTACATTTGTAGATATAATCTGAGTTGGTTTTGATTACAGTTTCCTTTATCTTTATTGGATAGTATTGTTTGCACATGAGTGCAGCACCAATATTTTGGGATTGACTGCACCCTCAGCAAGTTCGCTGACGATACCAAGCTGGGTGGTGCAGTCAACATGCCAGAGGGACCTGGACAAGCTGGAGAAGTGAGCCCAAGTGAACCTCATGAGGTTCAATAAGACCAAGTGCAGGGTCCTGCACCTGGGTTGGGACCATCCTCGTTACCAGTACAGGCTTGGAGATGATGTGCTGGAAAGCAGCCCTGAGGAAAAGGACTTGGGGGTGGTAGTAGATGAAAAGCTGGACATGAGCCACCAATGTGCAGCTGCAGCCCAGAAGGCCAGTGGTATTCTGGGCTGCATCAAAAGAAGCATAGCCAGCAGGTTGAGGGAAGTGATTCTGTCCCTCTGCTCCACACTCCTGAGACCCCACCTGGAGTACTGTTTTCAGCTCTGGGGCCCCCAACGTAAGAAGGACATGGAGCTGTTGGAGTGAGTTCAGAGGAGGCCACGAGGATGGTCAGAGGGCTGGAGCACCTCTCCTATGAAGACAGGCTGAGGGAGTTGGGGTTGTTCAGCCTTGAGAAGAGAAGGCTCCAGGGAGACCTTAAAGCACCTTCCAATACCTGAAAGGTGCCTGTGAGAAAGCAGGGGAGGGACTGTTCACGAGGGCATGTAGCAATAGGACGAGGGGTAATGGCCTTAAACTAGAAAAGGGGAGATTTAGGTTAGATGTAAGGAAAAAGTTTTTCAGTAGGAGGGTGTTAGATCACTGGAACAGGGTGCCCAGGGAGGTAGTGGAGGCCCCGTCCCTGCAGACATTGAAGTTCAGGCTTGATGGGGCTCTGAGCAACCTGATCTAGTGAAGATGTCCCTGCAGATGTCACTGTAGGGGGGTTGGGCTAGTTGACCCTTGAGGGTCCCTTCCAACCCAATACATTCTATGATTCTATGATTCGTCTTTATCACTAATATTATAATCACATCTTAGCACTTAATAGGATTCATAAGGATTTCTAGTTGCAGACTAGAAGGAGAAAGAGAGAAACGTGTGTAGGTAAATGTTATAAAAAACAACTTAGTCTGTCAAAATGCATTGTTTTTCAACATCTGTGGAAGTAGTTGCAAATGCTTCAGCTAATAGACTGTAATTTTGTGGGAATACTGTGTTATCAGTGTCATTAAAAAAAAAAAAAAAAGGGTAAGTTGAGTTAGGATTTGCTGTTTAAATCAGTTTTCAGAAGTTTGCAAGAGTAGCCTGGGGATAGGAGACTAATATTTGGTATAGATCTACTTTCTTTGAAGACAGTTTGTAGGTGCTGTGCTTGGATACAATATTGCCTATTGTTGTGTCCCCCTACATTTTTGGGCTAGATTATAGGACTAGTTAGGTTAGACACATCTGTAATTCTGATTAATTCTGCACCAGTGTGCTTGGCTAGTCAGGATATTTCAAGGCCTTTGCCTTCGTCAGTGAAAAAGGGAGTAAATGATAGCAGCTGCCTGCTGAAGAGGGTAAGAAAAGAAGCTTTTGAATAGATTAGCTAATGAACAGTAGCATTCACTGAGTTCCAACCTTAGGTTTAGAATTTAGGCATATGCTCCAGTATGTTTCAAGATTTCACTAGTAAGGGGGATGTATAACTTGTATTTTATTACAGTGGCAAGACGTTTCCAGAAAATAGTCTTTTAAATCTGTGCAGTACTGTTGTGCTTCTAGCATGCTGTAAAAAAGTATTTTACTAGTTTGTTGTAATCATAAAACATTTCTATTCTAGAGATTTTTAACTTTTCAAAGACTGAACAGAATTTAAGAGTAATGAAAATTCAGACTTGTTTCTTTCGTAACCAGCTAAGAAGTGCTCAAATTCATTTTTTTTTTTAGGATTATCAGCACTGTTCTTGGCTATAATTCAAGTTGCTAAGACAAGGGGTGCATTCATTTGGGTACAGGCAAATAAATTATTTTGACAGCAGTGTGCTATTTCTCAGGAGATGCATAGGTCCCTTTATTTGTAACATGAAAATTATGTTGGTGTAGCACTGATAATTTATCATTTGGGAAGGAAAAATGTGGCAGTGTTTTAAGGGGGGGAATGAAGGTCGTTCATAGGTGGTGATATAAAAGCCAAGTGTAGATTGCTATATACAATGAACTTCCAATTTTCAGCACTATTAAAAAAACTACAAGACAGCATCTTAGTGCACTCGTGATCCACATATATAGATTATTTATCACCTAACACAGAAAACCAGCTTATTCAACTAGTAGCTTTAATATATGCAAGTGTTGCATTAGCACACATAAGTAATGTAAAAGCAATAGGAAAACCAATTTAAGCCATAGTTCTACTTGTGCAGTGAATTTTTGAGGTTGGTCAGACTGTATGTTGTTATTCTTCAGTGCTTGTTTAATTTTGTCTCTTTTTTTTTTTTTTTTTAATCACAAAATTGGTGGAGGTGGGGGAAAGAAAAATGCAAAGATTGTGTTAGGAAAGCCAGGGCTCACCTCAAGACTTGCATGGGATGTCATGGGCAATAAGAGCTTATACTACTACTACTAGTAAAGGCTGGACAAAGCTGAATGAGTGGGGCAGGTGATTTAGTGACAGCAGATAAAGCTGAGATAGTCTGTATTCTTCCCCTTGGTCTTCACAGTGAGATCTCCCAGGTTGATGTGCTTAGAGTAAGAGGAGCTGTCAGCAGCAGTGAGGGATTACTTGAGAGAATTCCACTCCTGCAGGTCCTTGGGACCACATGGGCTGCTTTTCCAAGGATGCTGAGAGTCCCTGAAAGGCCACTCCCTACCATCTGTGAAAGATCATGCAGCTAGCTTACAGGAGGTACCTGATGACTGGAGAAATGCTGCAGCCATCTTTAGAAAAGGGGAAAAAAGAACTAATGGGGAAACAAATTTTTTTGTTTTGTGGTGTAGGATGCAGTTACAGGGTAGTTGGAGCGAGGCAGGGTATTGAGGGACAGGCTTTAATTCATAACATTTTATGAATGTAAAGCCAGATCTGACAGACCCATATGGAATATAATAAAAATGTGCATATTTTATTTACTTCTAATTGAGCAATTGCATCAATTTTGTGTTTGCTCTTATGCAGGTCTTGGATCCAGAACAAAATCACGGCTTCACCGATCACTACTTAAACGTAGCCTTTGATCTGTCCCAAGTCCTTTTTATAGCTACAGCCAACACTACAGCTACTATCCCACCTGCTTTGCTGGACAGAATGGAAATTATTCAAGTTCCAGGTAACACTGCAGTGTTTTCATTGAAGTGGCTCTTGCAAGTCCTTAAACAATGTCAGGGTGTTTTCCCTGAAATGAAGAGCAGTTCCTTAAAGGTGAGCCTGCCAGGAAGCTAGGCTGAATGGCCAGAATTGTTAAAAGAGACTAGTCAGGATGCCTCCATTATGGCCTTTGTCGTGAGAACAAAATCAGCATTGCACCTATGCCTTTTCTTTTGAAGGATACACACAAGAAGAAAAAATTGAAATTGCCCATAGACACTTGATTCCTAAACAGCTTGAACAGCATGGCCTGACTCCACAGCAAATACAGATTCCACAAGTAACCACTTTGGACATAATCACCAGGTAAATCTGTCAGTCATTGCTTTAAGTTTAAATAACTTCTTTTTCTGGTAACTAGTAAATCGTCTATGAAGTGATAAGACAAAACATTTCTTAAGATCTGCTATCCTTAATAGCTTCAGGAGCTCAGCAGTTGGTGATTTATGGAATTGCTCTTTCCTGAGCTCTCTGGTTCTGCTGTCTAACCTGAATCCTCCTTCCTGCTCTGGAGAATTCCTTGCTCTGGCTCTCAGAGTGTGGCTCACAATCAGTTGTGTTGACACAATTGGCACGGCACTAAGAATAAACAGAAACACTTGAAGCTGGTGTTGCTGCAGTGTTCATTGTGTGAAGCCTTGGTCTTGGCAGCAGACAACCTCTATCTTAAAGAATGAAGTTTTATTTCTGTCATTTTCATATTAAAAATGGAAGTTACCATTTTGTTTCTTGTGACTCGATGGGTCACATTTGTCTAAAAATTGGAATTAGGTTAAAAAAAATAAAATGTGTGTTTTTTTAAATAGCTCGTATTAATTAGAACTACTTTTTGGTTGGACATGAGAGCAAAGATACTAATCAGAACATCTTTTGGACTTGAAACCACCTCATTTCCAATGGAAAAAAATGTATCAGTATTCAATGAATTGAAGTATTTTGAATTATAATTGAAGTGTTTTGCCAAGCTACTGTCCATCATATTTGAGAAGTCATGGCGGTTTGGTGAAGTACCCACTGATTGGAAAAGGAGAAACATAACCCCCATGTTTAACAAGGGGGGAAAAAAGGAAGACATGGGAAACTACAGGCCAGTCATTCTCACCTCTGTGCCCAGCAAGATCATGGAGCAGATCCTCCTGGAAACTGTGCTAAGGCACATGGAAAACAAGGAGGTGATTGGTGACAGCCAGCATGGCTTCACTAAAGCAAATCATGCCTGACAATTTTGGTGGCCTTCTACAATGGGGTTAGAGTGTTGGTGGACAAGGGAAGAGCAACTGATATCATCCACCTGGACTTGTGCAAAGCATTTGACACTGTCCCACATGACATCCTTGTCTCTAAATTGGAGAGACATGACCTTGATGGATGAACCACTTGGTGGATAAGGAACTGGTTGAGGTCAATGGCTCTATGTCCAAGTGGAGATCAGTGATGGGTGGCATTCCTCAAGGTCGGTATTGGGACCAGCACTGTTTAAGGTCTTTGTCAGCAACATGGACAGCGGGATTGAGTGCACCCTCTGCAAGTTTCCCAGCAACACCACGCCTCATGGTGCAGTTGACACGCTGGAGGGAAGGGATGCCATCCATAGGGACCCTGACAGGCTGGAGAGGTGGGCCTCTGCAAACTGCATGACGTTCAATGAGGCCGAGTGCAAGGTCCTGCACCTGGGTCAGGGCAATCCCAAGCACAAGTACAGGCTGGGGGGGGAATGGACAGAGAGCAGCCCTGTAGAGAAAGACTTGGGAGTGTCAGTTGATGAAAAGCTCAGTGTGAGTCGTAAATGTGCTCACTGCCAACTGTATCCTGGGCTGCATCAAAAGAAGCATAGCCAGCAGGAGGGAAGTGATTCTGTCCCTCTACTCCACACTCCTGAGACCTCACCTGGAGTACTGTTTTCAGCTCTGGAGCCCCCAATGTAAGAAGGACATGGAGCTGTTGGAACGAGTCCAGAGGAGGCCACAAAGATGATCAGAGGGCTGGAGCACCTCTCCTATGAAGACAGGCTGAGAGAGTTGGGGTTGTTCAGCCTGGAGACCTGATAGCACCTTCCAGTGCCCCTGAAGGGGCCATACAAGAAAGCTGGAGAGGGACTTTCTACAAGGGCATGTAGTGATAGGATGAGGGTTAATGACTTTAAACTGAAAGAGGGGAGATTCAGATTAGACATTAGGAAGAAATTCTTCACTGTGAGACACTGGAACAGGTGGCCTGGAGAAGCTGTGGCTGCCCCCTCCCTGGCCGTGTTCCAGGCCAGGCTGGATGGGGCTTGGAGCAGCCTGGGCTGGTGGGAGGTGTCCCTGCCCATGGCAGGGGGGTTGGAATGAAATGATCTTGAAGGTCCCTTCCAACCCAAACCATTCTGTGATTCTGTTTTATGACCAGGATCAGCATTTTGGCATTTAGTGAGGGTTACTGTCTGGTGTTTCTTTTTCATCCCTAGGCTAAAAAAAATATTCTTGTACAGTCAGTTCCTCAGCTTTCAGTGAACTGTGGTTTGAGTTTTGAGATAGTTCTTCCTTTGAATTTTTGTGTGTCTGAGAAGAGCTCAGTGCTATTGGAGCATTTTTTAGCATTTCACTAAGGTTTGACACCAAGTGTTAGTCATGTGTTCTTCCCACTCAGTAGTTTGTCTTTCTTTACAATTTTATCAGCAAACCACAATTATTTTGATAAAAGCACATGACTTTTTTTCCTGTTTGAGTATCCCAAGATCTCACTGCCTTTCACGTCCCTTTTTATTTGGATTTATTTTTTAAAAATTTGTTTACATTCAAAAGAAATGTCTCTCACAAAGAATATCCACCAGTGAAACACTTGTCTCTCCGCTAGATACACGAGGGAGGCAGGAGTCCGCTCTCTGGATCGGAAGCTGGGAGCTATTTGCAGAGCAGTGGCAGTGAAAGTGGCAGAAGGACAGCACAAGGAAACAAAGCCAGATCACCCACTTCAGCACGAAGGAGAAGGTGTGTATCTTTTGCATGTTTTATTAAAAAGGAAACTTCTGACATAGTCACTAGGAAACTGATTTATTAACCTTTTCTCTTTTTTGTTGTGCTTCTTTAAGGGTTCTGTTTTTAAAAGTTTTGCAAATAGAGTGACATTCTCATTATTCGTGGCTCAAGTAGAGCTGAATTATGGCTTGGGGTATAAGCAGAGTAATTTCAGCCTGCCAGGCTGGTAATTGAGAAGTACAACGGATGTGTTTCATATCTTCAGTATGCAGTTATGATTTGTGTATGTTTTTATGTCTTCCTAGGCTTTTTTTATGCAAATCTTTCACTTTTTTTTTCTTCAATAAAAGACTAAGCATGGCTTTAGTTAGTGTATTTAAAGAGGTTCTTTAACTGTATTGTGCATGCTCTGCCAGCTCAGAACTCAAGCCAGTTATTTTTTTGTACTCTAAAATAAATGCTTGGGGTGTGAAATGAGAAAGGTTCAGAGGCTCTCTTTTTGTGCCTTCAGGACTACATTTATTCTGAATCTCTTGGAGCTTTGGTAACTTTTCAACATAAGAAAGTCTGTTCTTGTTTCCCATGTATACAGACAGTAGTGATTTATCATTCCCAGTTGTCTAACAAACTGAATGAAAACTAAACATAAAATTCTCAAACAGCAAAACTACTCAGGTGACTGCTTCACCAGTAAAGGTAGACCTTCTAGTCTTGGAACAGAAGGGGAGAAGGAAGAAGTCAGATCTGTAATCCACTTCATGTGCAACATGCAACTAACGACTGCTCCCTTTTTCATCCCCAAAGTAACATTCTCTTTAATAAGAAGGAACATCCATACTTTGTTTGGTGAAACATACTATGCAGAACGTAGATGGTTGTGCTTTTATTCCAGCCAGTTGCTGAAAGAGGATCTCGCTGTACACAGCAAAGGCTTCAGAGTGCTCACTGCAGCATCAGATGCCTGCAAGAGCCCACAGTTCAAGGTAAATGAGAAATGGGAAAGGACAGAATCCAGATCTCAAGTTGCACTGCTGAAATGTGGATGGTCCTTAGTCCAATAAAATCTAGCAAGCAGGGTGTCAAGTGTTTTGTTTGTTTGGTTTTTAAAGACTGCAATGAGTCGAGTTGACACTTTCTACGAAGAAATACTGCCAGTCTGTCAGACAACAACTGTGTGCCAGAGGACACTGGAAAGCCAAAACCACAGAATGGCTGCTTACTTCTGCTCCAGAATACTCACAAACTTAAAATACTAAAGAGAGCCCTGTTAGTTTGATGTTGTGAAAGATTCCACAACTAAGCTCATGTGGGTAGAGCCTTGAAGTTCTAACATCTGTCCAGCTAGAATAGTTCTGGACTGGTTTAGAGGAGGACAAATAAAGACACTCATTATCTGTTCCTTTAAAATAAAGCAGTTTACAAGTCTGAATGGTGCCCCCCTCCCACCACACCCCCTTTCAGAGAACAAACCCTGGGGAAGGAAATATAACCATATGGTGGTATTAATTAGAAGAGTATATGAAAAAGAGTTTTACCCATAGTAAAAGCTTTTGTAATTTGTGTCTGAAAATCTGTTTATTGACGGTCTTTCAGCTTTACCTTGCCTTTTTTCCCCTAACTCAGTGTTTCACAGAATCACAGAGTGGTGGAGGCTGGAAGGAACCTCCAAAGATCATCCAGTCCAACCCCCCTGCCAGAGCAGGATCCCAGAGCAGATCCCACAGGAACACGTCCAGATGGGTTTAAATGTCTCCAGAGATGGAGACTCCACAGCCTCGCTGGGCAGTTCCAGTGCTCTGGCACCCTCACAGTAAAGAATTGTTTCCTTATGTTCAGATGGAACCTCCTGTGTCCCAGTTTGTGCCTGTTGCCCCTTGTCCTGTCACTGGACACCACCAAGAAGAGTCTGACCCCATCTTCCTGACACCCACCCTTTAGATATTGATAAGCATTGATGAGATCCCCCCTCAGCCTCCTCTTCTCCAAGCTAAACAGACCCAGCTCCCTCAGCCTCTTCTCATATGGGAGATGCTCCAATCCCTTCATCATCTCAGTGGCCCTGTGCTGGACTCTTTCCAGTAGCTCCATGTCCCTCTTGAACTGGGGAGCCCAGCACTGGACACAGCACTCCAGATGAGGCCTCACCAGGGCAGAGTAGAGGGGGAGGAGAACCTCCCTTGACCTGCTGGCCACACTCCTCTTCATGCACCCCAGGAGCCATTGGCCTTCTTGGCTGTGAGGGCACATTGCTGGCTCATGGTCATCCTGGTGTCTACGAGGACTCCCAGGTCCTTTTCCCCAGAGCTGCTCTCCAGCAGCTGAGCCCCAACCTGTACTGGCACATGGGGTTGTTCTTCCCCAGATGCAGCACTCTACACTTGCTCTTGTTGAATTGCATTAAGTTTCTCCCTGCCCAACTCTCCAGCCTGTCCAGGTCACGCTGGATGGCAGCACAGCCCTCTGGTGTGTCAGCCACCCCTCCCAGCTTTGTGTCATCAGGAAACTTGCTGAGGATCCACTCTGTCCCTTCGTCCAGGTCCTTAATGAATATACTGAACAGGACTGGTCCCAGTACCGACCCCTGGGGGACACCACTGGTCACAGGCCTCCAACTAGACTGTTTCCCTTCTGAAAATTAGGTCTTCTTTTACCTTGTTGAGTTTTCGAAGCTCATCATCCTATCTGTGGAAACTGTAATATCAGAAGATTGAATTTGGTCTATAAATCAGTGTTTGCTTAAATGAATTCAGCTCAGTTTTCTCTGAATGTTTAACTTAAAGAAAGGGCACTCGGGCAGGGGCAGTGGCTGTGCACGCCTGAATGACCGTGCAGTTTAAATTGTCCTGTCTGCATTAAAGGGAAGATCTTTTAAGATACATTTATTAATGCTTTCCATTTATATCATGTGCATCTTGTCTACCTTCTCTGTGCTGGATTTTTCTGAAGTCAAACACATTTGTTGATACTTCTTTGATACCTGAACTTGTTCTCGAACCAGAACACTGGTTCTGTGGTGGCCAGGCTTACTAGCATCAAGCTCTATCAGGTCTTTGCTACTGTCACTTTTTTGATAGTAATTTTGACAAGTCATATTTTTAAAGTATTTCTTTGGACTGAAGGGTAGCTGTGTCCAGAACATGCTTAAAAGGTCTAATGCAGTTGCTGAATAAAAAAAAAAATAATAGTGTCATTCTGCCTTCTGATAAAATAAATGAAGAGTAGGTTCAGAGCACAGCTCCTGATACGAAAAGAAACATTTTACTGTTAGGGCAAAGAACAAAAAGGGGCTGTGTTAGACACCTCAGTCCAGTGAGAGAGGTATTTACAAAGTTAAAATTAGCACTGTACTTGCAACTTGGGTATTTACACTGTTCAAATTATATGCTGTTAAAATTAATACTGGACTTGCAACTTACCCAAGCTAAGTGAAAACAGCAAGCTGAGTGCTTCAGAGAGGGCAAAATGCTGGCATTTTTGGTTGACACACGGTTTGGAGTAAACCCAGAAGAAATGAGCTGTGAAGAGTTGCCTTTGTACTTTGGGAATTGAAACTCTCCAGAAGAAAAAGCTGTATGGATAAAGGGAGTCCAAGGGACAGGTGGCTCTCTGGTTAAGGAGAGACACACAGACTGGTGCAGTCTGCAGAATGTGGTTTAACTTGTGCTTATACCCAGCTGTATTTTTAGCAGAATATGTCAGTTGTTGGGAGTGTATAAGAGTAAAACACTTCTAAAAAATGTTTTTGTCTAGTTTTCATTCAGTCTGTTGGAAACAACCAAGTATTTAAAACCAAACTCAGAAATATCCCCAAATACTTCCAAGTTGATGCAAATAAAGGGATTTGTAGCCTAAATTTATTTCTTTGGAATTTTTTTCCCCTGTTAATTAGTGGACATTTGTGCAGTTGTGAATAGTGATGATGAATTTTTATTTCATGTAATGAATGACTGGAAGAATAGTTAATGAGGTTGTTGTCTCTTAACAGTTTCATTTAGAATTATTTCTTGATTTTTTTTTTTTTTTTCTGTATCTGTATAAAAAACCCTAGAATTCATATTTGCTTTGCACATTTGCCAGTTCCTGATGGGGGCTTGAGACTCTACAGTTAGTGAATATGAGAGAGCAAGCTACAGATTGCCTTGTAGATTCCAACTTTCTAAAGCATCATTTGCATACGATTGGTAGCATATCAGAATAGGAACGTGGTGCCTGTTGTGTTGATTCAGCTGAGTGCCTTCTGGCTTGTGGATTTGTAATAAAAGTTGAAAGACATTAGGTGGTAGAACCACAAAATCTCCATCATTATATGGATTAAATCAGATTATTAACTCCAAGTGCAACATCTGTTTTCAAGGCTTTGTAAAGGTCAGGCTTTTGACACTGTTTGATAGTGGGCTCTAAAAATGGAGGCTACCTGCCACAGCAGCACTGATGCTAGGAGATCTGCTGTCAGGCTGTGTTTAGCACTTCCCAAAAATGCATGACTGCAGTACACTGGCAGCTCTGTATTGCCTTCCTCACTCCTTCGACTCCTGAGCTTTATGATGCAACTGGCGAGTGGAGGAGTGGTAGTTTGTGTCAGCTGTTGGATTGGTACAGTGAGCTTCAGCAAAAGCAAATGGAGTAATTTTCCAGACCTCTCCAGGCAGTCATCCTTGTGTACAGTAACACTGTCTGATATTTTACTGAAACACTATCTAGGATTTATGAGACACTCATCTAGTCTTTGACACTAGGAGAAATTCTAGGAGTCACAAAAATACATGAAACTCTCCTTCCTGTTTTAGTGCAACTGCCTTGAGAATCCAATGCAGCAGCTGTGCTCTAAGGCATCAGATCATGGTACAACAGTTGAAACCCAGAGTGAAAAATTGTCTAATTCAGACTTGAAAGGAGGTTTAGGACAGGTAATATTTAATAACTAAAAGGGGTTAAATGAGAATTCTATGTTGATACCAAGGCTTTGAAAATACTTAAATATTTCCATAACCCAGTAATACAATACAGTTTGTTCTGCTGCTTGTGGGTGAAGCAGCACTTGGTTTTGAGTTTAAATGCAAGTTTGACAATGTGAACAGAAACATGTAGTCTTTACTCTCCCTCCCTCAACTGCATTTTATTCACAAACCATTATTATGCATGACTGGGGGTGGTTTGCTTGGCTGTAGTATGTACAAGGGCCTTAATACAGCTGGGCTAACATCACTGCTCTGGCAAAAAAATGACCTGTTCTGTGTTCTAGCCCAAACTCAGGACTTGCAGCAGCACAGGATCTTCCATAGAGCTAGGAGTGTGTGAAATCTGATCAGCACAAATCCCAGGGTGGTATGACTGGGGGACTCGTGTTTGAGCTCAGCTCAGTGTTAGTGTACTTACCTGCTCTGCAGGCTGTAATGTGTGGTTCTTTCTAAAAATTCCTTGGAATGTCTTTTCTGGTTTAGGTCAAAAAGGCATAACTGTTATGAAAAGTTGGGTTTATACACAAACTATTTTTTACTATTTATCTAAATATCGCTGTACGAAAACCTCAAATTCAACTGCTTCAAGTACACATTGTTATTCTAGCTCAGAACTGATGGGATGTAATTATTTTGTGAAAAGAGAAATTTTCTGCTCCTGTGGAGAAAAATGTGCATAGCATTAAATTTAAGTATACAAGTAAGGGTTAGTAGGATTGGGCTCCCAGGAAGATCTTTTGGAAGTAACACCTCACCAGCGTGTAGTGCACAAGATTTCAGCTGGACAATGGAAAGTTACTTTTGTGATGTAGTTTCATGGTATGCCTGGCTTGGAATGTGGACTGTTGTCAGCAAGGGCAATCCCATCCTTTCCTACCTAAATGTAGTTCTGTGGAGTTTGTTAGTTTCTGGGTCTGTCTGTTGTGTGCTGGAGTATCTGCTGGTAAATCAGCTGAGAAAAAAGAAATGCTATTTTCCCTTCAATTGCCCACAAACCTGAAACCTTTTCTTTTATGTCAATGTTCTTATGCCTCTTCATAGCAATTCAACAAATCAGAATACTTTCTGTTAAAAGCTGTTTTAAACTGTTAGGATTCTGTTATATTCGTCTATCTTGGCCAGTAAGTCTGGCTAGAAATCTTTGGGTTTAAGGCTTATTTATTACTGGTGCTTAATTTAAATATGTTTTATGAGGAGCTGAGAAACTGCTACATGTTGAAGAACTTTTAGGCTTTTCTATTCACTCATTTACATAATATCTTTAGAAGAAAGTGGCAGTCTTGAATTCCTAAATCTTTGCCTTTGTGCCATGGAATTCCTTTTTAGATTAAATCCTGAATTATATGTAGTAGTTCATTGTCAGTATATTTTCTTAGGAGTCCATTTTCTCACAGATCCAGTATTTACATGCAAGATTGGTTTGGTTTGGGAGTTTACAAAGGTGGTGGTGGTTGTGGTCTTTGCTGAGTAGCTGCAGATTCTGCTCTGAAAATTTTACAAACATAATCTTCTGGTTTTAGTTGGTAGGTTGGTTTTGGATTGGTTTTGTTTGGTTTGTTGTTATCTGTTAGTTTTGGTTGGGGATTTATGGGAGTTTTTTTTAAATGTTAAAACAACTCAGTACCATGTTTCTTTTGGTTAAGCAGTAATGTAATAGTAGAGCATCTTACATTTTGAGTTAAGTTGGAGAAATAAACTAAAAAGTCAAAGAAGTGCCCTCAAAATGTAAAATGATTAATCTGTTGTCCTAACCAGAAATTCTGTTTCTGGCAACTTGAATTTAACTGTCTTGTTTGAGATAAATGTGTATTTAACTTCTCCTGTGCTTATGGCTGTTCATTTGGGATAGGAAGGGAACATGTACTTGTCATCATTAATGGAGATCTTAATTGCTTGCATCTTTATAGATTCTTCATAGTCAGCCTTTCTATAAAGGTGACCAAAGATGATGTTTTTTTCCTTCAGATAAAAAGTTGGTGTTTGTAATTATATTTTGGAACACCACTGTATGTTTTTATAGAAAATTAGATAAAGTCAGAATTTAGGTTAATATTTTTAGAAAAAGCCTGGAGTTTGTTATTGTTACGGATTATAAGATGGGATCTACTGATGAGATTATATAAACTCGAGTTTCTGATTCTTTTAATAGGGCAGGTGGCCTCAAAACTTACCTACTGATTTGTTTATGAGAAGTTAGGGGGTTTTTTTTAGTTAGTTTAGTTAGTTTTTTTTTACTTGATCCTGGAGGTGCTTTCCAACCATGGTGATTCTGTCTCCTTCAGCTCTATATGTAGAACTAGGTGAAATAAGAGCAAGCACAAATGGAAAATTGTGTTTGTCAGGTGGTGAAACCTTGGTATAGAACAAAAGCAGTTGTTTTTAAACTCAGTTTTGTTTTAAAATATGAATTGCAATATCAAATCACACAGCTTTTGAAGATCTGAGTTGCAAGAATAGCACGCAGTGTTATGTTTCCTAGACCTGCCAGTATTTAGGTATTTGAATTTATCATGTGCAGAAGTAGTAGTTCAACAAAAATACAGAGCCATGCTGGGACAACAGGAGGGTCATCAGAGGGAGGCAGCGTTTTCAGTAAAGGAATGGGGTTGATGCATGGAGTAATGAATTGTACAATGGAAAGATATGTGGCTGTTGGATAATAACTATTAGGTTTGAGCCCTGACTAAAAGCTGAGTTGGTGTTATTGTGGTTATAGTGATGTAGAGTGTTTTCCTTGATGCTGTACAAAGGCATTGGTGAGAGCTGCACTGCAATAAACTTAGCTGTAAAAAGGCCTTTATATATCAGGATTAATAAAGGATAGTGTGTATCTTGTGAAAGAAAACATTCTCTCTTCATCCATTCTGAGAATGACTTTTGCAGCACAGAACACCTCCTAATGTTACATTAAGTAGATTAGATCAGTGATTTGTGTTTTTCTGTAATTGTTTAAAAGCCTGGATCTTCAGTTATTGTGCATGCATTAATATGCAAAGGAAGACAGTTTCTTTGTGGAAAGTAAAAAAGAATTCAAAGAAAGGAAGCAACAGCAGGTAATTTCCCAAAATATGGTGCAGAAGTCTTGCAGCTCAGTATCCATTCCTGCCTAATACAGACTGTCCCTTTAAATGTATCTTAGGCTTGCGTTTTTGGGGTTGGAAGAAATATCTTCACTATGTGTATGTGTGCAGTGCTTTTCTTAATGGCAGCCTCAGGGCAGGGAGGGACTGCCATAAAGCTCCCAGAGAACCTTAGAAACATCTGGATTGTTCAAGTATTTCTCATTTCTCTGGGATATGTTTCACTAAAATACTGCTTAGGGCTCTCGAGAAAATGCTAACGAGCCTTTTGCATCTGGATCAAATTCTGTGGGGAAATTACTCCCTGCTTACATTCTCCTTCTGTATACAGTAGCTTAAGTAAATGTGCAGTGCAGGCCTTGTACAAATGATGTTTAAGTTCTTCAGCTTATTCATGCAAACAACCCGCTGTGTAGTCTGGTTTAAAACAATTTCGAGGCTTTGATATTTATATGTTCCCTATTACAGTTCACTTTTGTATAGAAAACACATTTGTAGAGAAAACCAGAAATTTTAAGGAAGTTCTGCTGAGGTAACAATTGTACAGGTAAGAAACAGAATCATGCTATAAATGGAGGGAGGAAAGAGCATACTTTTGGATCCATACATGTTGCTTTAATTATGTGGTCTCTTCTTGATGAGGCTTGAGTATATTGAGACTCTTCTTGGTGGTGTCCAGTGACAGCACAAGGGGCACTGGGCACAAACTGGGACACAGGAGGTTCCATCTTGACATAAGGAAACACTTCTTCCCAGTGAGGGTGACAGAGCACTGGCACAGGCTGCCCAGAGAGGCTGTGGAGTCTCCTTCTCTGGAGACATTCAAACCTGCCTGGATGTGTTCCTGTGTGACCTGATCTGGGTGTTCCTGCTCTGGCAGGGGGATTGGACTGGATGATCTTGTGAGGTCCCTTCCAATCCCTGACATTCTGTGAGTCTGTGATTGGGGGATGGGGAGAGGAAGGCAGAGCTGCAGAGCAGTGAGTTACACTGTCCTCGTTGGATGCTGTGAAATGAGATGCTGAGTGTCACACGGGCTAGCTCTAAGTGATGCAGCCACATGGCAAAGCAATGTATGTAAATCTGGGCAAAATGCTCCCACTTTATTTGACAGAACTAAATTATTGGTGTAATAAGTTAAGTGTTTAAATCCTTGCAGAAGGAGCCACAGACAGCACAGTTGCATGTAAGAAGAACAGCAGTTACTGAACTTTGAGTATTTCCACATTTGGCTCCATATTCCACTCCATTAAACATGATCAGCTCCCACAAATACAGGGTTTTATGCACAGATCTGCTGAAAAGTGCAAACTCCTAAATGAACTTCATGTGTTTTGCTATTTGACCTAGTTTAAAATGCATTTAAGCAAGTGAGTTTCATCCCTGTCAGTGCTCTAGGTTTAATATTATCTTTGCTGAACAGTTAGAACACGTTTAGGCTTAATGATTAAACTTGATGCCATGTTATCTTTAACATGACAAGAGTTGTGTGAAAGAGTTGAAGCACTCTTCCATGAACGTTCTCAGCATTTCTTTGAATGTTTACTTTGTCATAATGATTTTAATTCCTGTGTCAAAGACTGCTGCAAATCCTAAATTAGATTTTCTTCTCTTAGATTGCAAAGAGCATGTCGCAGAAGATGCAAAACCAGAGTCCCTCAGTGACACAGCTGACCTGGCCCTGCCACCTGAAATGCCAATTTTAATTGATTTCCACGCTTTAAAGGACATCCTGGGGCCGCCGATGTATGAAATGGAGGTAACATCCTCGTTTGTTTCTCCCTGACTGCTGTTTCAGTCTGGTTTGACTAGTTGTCTATTTTAGTGCTATTGACTTGTGTTTCCTTGTGTTCCACCACCTGTTTGTTTCACCTAACAAGTTTTGTGGTTTATTGAGTTGTAATCCAAGGTACATCAGTAACATCATGGCATGGTGTTCTCTTAGCAAAGCTGCCTGCAGCAGGGCTGAAGAACGCGGTGGTGTTTTTGTCAGTTTATAACAACTTTGGTTTTGTTTGGGGAATGTTTGGTGATCTTGGGAAAGAAGCCAACAGTAGAACCCAGGAATCCTGTCTCTGAGCAGCTCTGTTAAGGACTGTCCCATATACCTCTTTAAAGCCAGGCAGCATTTTGGGGTATTAAAACCACTTCAGTTTGTACCAGAAGCCTCCATTCTTTAGATTAATGTGACTCTTGGCAATTAAAAATGTTTTATGATCAGTCATAAATGAATGGGAATCAGAAATGAAGGGAAAACTCCCAGAAGAGACAAAATTCAAACTTTTAAGAACTTTCCTGTGATAGTTCTCTCCTAGATGAGAGAACCAGGCTCCAGTGGTCCTTGGAGGACAAAAAGGGGACAAGATAGATGTGCAGGGGAAGCAGGAGAAGATGAATGATCCTTAAGGAATGAGTCAGTTTTTAGACCTGAACTGAGATTTTTGGATATGGAGATTTCATCATGGAAGAGATTCTTAATGAAGAAATGAGGAAGCAAGTTGAAAGAAGACAGCACTACTGGTTGTTTTAGAGGACAATGATGATGGTAGCAGTGGGAGCTCTGGGGAATGGGGAGGCAAGGAGGACCAAGTGACCAACAGACCAGTGCTATATGACTCTCTTGGATGAGTTTTTTCACATTGGTCATTTGTGTTCTGTTTCTTTCATTTTGCTTTCAGAAAGTAGAAGAGGTTGCTCTTTAGGCAAATGACTTCACTGTAAGCAACTCACATTCTTTCTATTCATCCCTCAGGAGCTGCTATGCCCAATAACAAAATCACACAAGGCAGTTTAAGGCCATTTTAATTACAAAGGCAGTGTGGATATCCTTTAGCCTGACTTGGAATGACTGTAGCCATCAGACCATCTTTAATACTCTGGAAATTTTTGCTAGTCTGTCTATCTTCTTCTCACTACCTGACCTTTAGAAACAATTGCTCAAAAAGAGCATGTGGGGTTTTTTTTCAGAGAAATAATGCTCTATCTGAATTTTCATTTTGAAGTACATTATATGCTTCAGACATCTGGTCTTTGGAGCTAAAACACTGCAGGATCATTTGGCTTTTTAGTGCTTGAATTGCAGATGCACATCAAGCCCCTGTAGTAAATTGAAGTTAATATTCAAGCCAGTACTCTGATTTCTATAAATGGTGTTTATTAGTTTCATAAAGGTGTCAACAAATAAATGGAATTTTGTAAATGTGTACAAAAGTTCTGGTCACTTGCAACTGTACTCCTAGTTCCCAGTCAAGAGTAGAATTAATTCAAATAAATAAGAACTTATGTCACACTTTCAAAAAATCAGATTGTAGGCCAAGAAATATGCTAATATGTGACTTTCCTGAGATGTTCTGCCTGGTTTTTGAACTTGATTATTCATTTAAATTTGGTAGGGTGGCTGTGTTGGCAAATAATTTCTGCTCTTTTGTGCTTTTTCTACGGGACTAAGTAGTGCAAGTAAAATTTTTAAAGTGTGATTCTTAATTCCAGATAGACAAATACATGAGTGCTGGGCTGGGTTTTTTTCATGACAGTTGCCATGAATATGCATATAAGCATTTCATGGATCTGCTGGCCTGCATAAGCTGAAATAAAGCTTTTGACCTTTTTTAAACATTTCCTTATTCAGCAGGTGAATTAAGTAATGCATAAATAGAACTAGAGGTTAATCACAGAATAGCCTTGGTTGGAAGAGACCTCTAAGAATCCACACAGCATCAGTTCTCTGAGCAGCTCAAGATTTATTTTCAGGTGCTATTTGCTGTATTTATTAATGAGTACATATTTTCCAGTACACACCTTATGTTTTTTTCAATGTAAATTGCACAGATAGCCACATAACTCGCTGTTTTAATGAATTTTCCCAAGTAGCCTGTTATTCCTTTCAGTTTTCTCAGGTGCCCCCAAGATCCTTTCAAATGAAGAGTGTGACTCCCCTGTCAATGACAGGCATTTCAGCTTGGCTACTGGTGTTTCTTCTGGTTTTGTAGTCTGCAGTGGGTCTCTCTCCTTTCTCCATCTAGCTTTTAAAGCTTCACTTTTGACCTGCATTTTGCTATTTACAATTAGTTGAAATCAAGATACAATGGAGGCAGCCACTGTGTCAGTACATGGATGAGACTGAGAAAATACAACTGAAAACATGACAAGACTTAATTGATCAATTGTCCTTCAGGGAATACCTTAAAATAAGTGGTTCATCTTTCACCTTTTCAGTGCATTGCTCATATGTTTTCCACAGAGGTCTCCTAGCAGAAAGGCATGACAGAATACTCAGCTCGTTCCTGTAGGATTAATTCATTTATCACAAATAAATAATCTTGTGTGCCACCCTACAGAACAAATGTTGGAATAAATCACGTAGGAAGGCTGTGGAAGAATAATCTTGACAGTAGTTTAAAGTGTAAAAGATGTAATGAAATGTTTCAGCACAGCCTGCTTTTGGGGAAAAGGGTTTATAACCTATCCAGAGTGTTTACAATGAAGTATTATTTCTTTGATTTGGATTTTAGCTCTTTTTCCCCTTCCTTCCTTCCTTTCCCCTTCCTTCCTTCCTTTCCCCTTCCTTCCTTCCTTTCCCCTTCCTTCCTTCCTTTCCCCTTCCTTCCTTCCTTTCCCCTTCCTTCCTTCCTTTCCCCTTCCTTCCTTCCTTTCCCCTTCCTTCCTTTCCCCTTCCTTCCTTCCTTCCTTTCCCCTTCCTTCCTTTCCCCTTCCTTCCTTCCTTCCTTTCCCCTTCCTTCCTTCCTTCCTTTCCCCTTCCTGCCTTCCTTTCCCCTTCCTGCCTTCCTTTCCCCTTCCTGCCTTCCTTTCCCCTTCCTGCCTTTCCCCTTCCTTCCTTTCCCCTTCCTTCCTTTCCCCATACAAAGCCCAGGTTTGGATAGCCATTTTTATCTAAGGAATATCAGCCTTATGGTGATATTTCTGGGAAATCCTCCTGCCTTAAAGGGAAGCTGCTGTTACTTATTTTGCATGCAGTGGTTGATAGGGAATGAATCGAAGAGCAGACTAGAAAAAAGGTTTGTACAGTCAGGTTGGGAGAACCTGTGGAAAGACAACAATGGAGCTAAGGGTCAGCAAGGAACTTAGGACTGGTTCTCATCAGTGACTTAATAGCTTTTTCTCAATTACACTTAAAAAGCAACTCCAAAACTGCAGGACTGAGATTAATGCCTCTTTTCTGTTACCTTAGAAATAGCCTTAAATATTTTAAAATAAATGGCTGTGCTAAATGTTAAGACTTTAATTTTGCAGTGTCTGACAATGCACTCATCCAGTTGTAGTGCAGCTAAATTGGAGCTGTGTAGGTCTCACCTACAAACATTTTCAAAACCCAAGACCATTTATGTGGGTTGGCAGCTGGTTATTCCATCATCTGACAGGTGTGACCAGTTATCAGCTGGTCCTAATGGTCATTTTAAATGGAACTTGTTTAAAAAGTATAAATAAGGATTTTTTTCTAATTTAAATTCCTCTGACTTTTTCTGAGAAAAAATTATTCAGAGGTGCCAGCATCGATTGAGTCTTGTGGAGCTCACTGTAACACTTCATAGGTGTGTTTAACCTAATGCAGCACACCTTCCTCTAAATAGTACCTGGTGTGGGGGGTTTGTTTCTGTGGGTTTTTAGGGATTTCCAGGGGTCTTTTCTGAAGACAGTTATCAGAGCTGCCAGGGTGTTTGCTGTCCGTATGTCTGTCAGCATGCATCAGCTACCAGCCAGTGAGGAGGCTGCAGGAGAGGTTGTACAGTCTCTAATAGGACAGAGAGACCTTGCTGGCCTCTGAGTCTACCAGGTAGTGCAAAGAATGATGAGTGGAAGGTGATTAACTTTTACTACACGTCTAGTTTCTCTTACCAGGTCTCAACTTACTTCTGAAAGTAGGAGGAGGTACTTACCCAGTCAGAGGAGAGAGGAAGGAGTTCGTACTGAGGGGAGATGAGGATGAGGCTTTAAAACCATCTGGGTTTTTATCTTTAGGCAGGTAACCCACTGCTGCTCAACCTAAAAAACTTCAGGCTTGTGTGCTACTTGGGCACTTGCAGCAGCATTTCTAGTGGGCCTGCAGAGAGGCATTTTAGGAAGGGACTAGAATACTTCCTTACTCTCTTTGGAGCTCACAAATGGACGTGTTCCTGATGCAGCCAGCCTGCAGCAGGGCTGTGCAGGCTTTCCTGCTGCCAGACCTGTGGTGCAGGGCTCTACAGGCTTCTGTCTCTGCTCCTGCAGCTGGGCTGATGGTTAATGGCAAGCCAGCTCTGTGTGTGCAGAGCTTTGCCTTTGCAGTGGCTGTACAAAGTCTGCTTGGTTTCCTTCTCTGCTGACTTCTGGAAGGAAGCAGAGTGGGAGCATTAAGATTATGGTAAGTTGTGCAGTGCAGGATGAGTTGATGCAGGAGATTAAAAAAACCCTGTTGGTGGCTGTGGATTTGCAGCTAGTGTGAAATGGGATGTTAAGTGTGCTGAGAAGGGACAAGAACAGTTTGAGGAATTTTAATGTAACTAGAAATGCAGATTTCAGAATTGGAATTCTTTTACTGTAGTTCTGTTGTGAGGCTCCTTTGACTTGTTTTCTATCCAAGAAATGAAACATTTCTTTAAATTCTCTGAACAGTTTAATGAAGGAATTCATCCCTTTCAGGAATGAATCAAATTAACTTTCAATTCTGCATTTCACAAAGAGACAAAATTATTTTAAAATGGGCATGTCACTTTATTTTACAAAGGGAGTATTTGTCTTTTCCTCTGGTCACTGCCTGACACAGTAAAAATTCATCCAGTTTTTTTCTGCCTTGTAATAAATTTGTAACTCAGTAGTTGAGAACGTGCTGAATAGCTGTATGGTCTTTCAGTGGGGTCACATCTCCTGGAAGCTCAGGATTACAAAAGGACTTTCTGTATACTCTAAAACAATCTCTGAGACAAAGGGAAAAAAAAAATAAAATCAAAACCTGGAACTTTCATGGAAAATTTCCTGCCTCTTTTCTTCTGGTCACCCAGGAGAACGGGATTCAGCAGCCTCTGTTTCTCTCACCAGTAACTGGGCACAGGCAGATGTCTACAGACGTAGAGTGTGGTCTTGTGTGGGGTAGAGCTTGCCTAAGCACTCGTCACTGCTGCTGGAGTCAGTCAGATTTCCCATCCTCCTGCACTTCTAGTCTGCTGGCAGACTCGTGCGTTCAGTATTCAAAATTATTTATAAATGTTTGCAATGAACAAAATGAGGGTGCTGTTGGACAACAGTTAGGGCAGTGAAACCACCTTTAAAAAGGCTTTTGGGTAACATGTGGGAGCAAAACTGGCTTTTTCATGTAAGTAACAGGGTTGGGGTCAGTGTACCTCTCGCATTCAGTCAGGATTCAGTCGTTTGGAGAGGAGATTCTCACTGAACTGCGGGTGGGGAAGGTTTCAAGGAGGATCGACCCAGATGTCTGCCATTGCCTTGAGCTAAGCAGCCACATACAGCTCCAATTTATACATAAGGCAGAATTACTGCTGCATTACAAAAGAAAAAGAAAAAAAGAGATCAGACACTTGGGCCTGACTTTTGTGTTTTAAGGCAGCTATCAGATTGGTTTTGCAGGAGTTCTGTAACAACCGTTTCCTCTGTTATTTCCCTCCAGGTGTCTGAACGCTTAAGTCAGCCAGGAGTAGCCATAGGCTTGGCTTGGACTCCCCTAGGGGGGGAGATCATGTTTGTGGAAGCGAGCCGCATGGACGGGGAAGGCCAGCTGACTCTGACGGGGCAGCTCGGGGACGTGATGAAGGAGTCGGCGCATCTCGCCATCAGCTGGCTGCGCAGCAACGCCAAGAGATACCAGCTGAGCAACGGTGGGTGGGGAGGACAGGCAGCACACACAGACTGGGGGCAGCCACTGCAGGGCTGCACAGAGAGGAAGCATTGATATTACATAGAAATTAAATGTCCTAAAACTTGGTATTTTTCAAGAATTCACTGGATTGTAGCATTGCTGAGTGGGAATTACTCGTGCTCGTTGTGGAAATGTGTTGCCTTAACAGGGAAAGGGTTTTCCAGCAATCTGTGCTGCACCAAAGATGAAATCAGCTCTGAGTTTCTTTCTGTAGCTTTCCTGATTTGTGCCCAGGTGTGGTGTGGCACCGAGCTCAGTCTGGGCAGAGCAGGAGTTGTCACTGCAGCTTCTCCCACCCTGCCCAGTCCCCACCCTGGCTGTGGACATTCAAGCTTTCCAGCAGTGTTTTGTGATGTTGTAGATACTCAAGCCTGTAATGAAATGAAGCCACAGTTTCTGTTAAAAGTAGGTTTTCATAGCCTAAGTTTTAATATTTTGAGAATGAGCTGGGTTCCTATGGCCACTGTTGAACTGCAGCACAATAGGACTTCAGCCAAGAACCCTCTAACCCCTTTGCTTACTGTTTGAACCTCCCAAGAGTTCTGGAAATGTGCTTTCTAGTTTGATCATCTGCTGAGTAGTCAAATTATTTTCCAGGATCGTCATTATTTATGGCAGTTTAGGTTAAAAAACTAAATTGAATCAGGCTATGAAGTACTGCTGGCATTAACTGCATCCAGGTTTACCTCGAGTTTACACTGTCACATCCTACAGCTTAAGTAAGATGAAAATATGTAAATGAGATTTACTTTAGGATATTGGTTAATGCTGGGTTTCTGTGGAGGGGAGATGTTGTGCTGTGTTCTCTGAAAATTGACATTTATGATTTGGGACATAAAAAACCAATGTAGGAATTCCTTGGTTTCTACACTAATCCTGACTCAAACTCCCCAGCTGATGCAGATGCTGAGCTGATTGGTTAACTCCTGGTTTTGTCTGGGAGCCTGGGTGTAGGAAAGCTGGTTGGGTTTTCTTTTTGTTTGTTTTTGTAGGGCCTCTGCACCACAGTGGTGTTTTTTCAGCCTACTGTTCAAAATAGCACTAAGGCTTTTAGAATAAAGACCAGGAACAAAATGGGTTTAGATTTTACACATTCAAACCATTCTTTTTTTTTTTCCTTAAGCTTCTGGAAGTTTTGATCTCCTTGACAACACTGACATCCATCTGCACTTCCCAGCTGGAGCTGTCACAAAAGATGGACCATCTGCTGGTGTTACCATAGTAACCTGTCTCGCTTCACTCTTCAGTGGGCGGCTGGTGTGTTCAGATGTAGCCATGACAGGAGAAATTACACTGAGAGGCCTTGTTCTTCCAGTAAGCATCATTTGAGAGAAGAGCTAAGTTGTATTACTTCTCCATACTTTGGATATAAAATCTGTTTATGGCCATTTACAAAAGCAGAGTCTTGCTGGGTCATTCCTCAGCAGCAGTTGGGTCCCTTCTGGTGCAGCTGCAGAGGCTGAGGGGTGCCAGCCTGCTGCCCCACTCCGGCTGCTTTGCATTTCAGGGTAAAGCACATTCAAATGTCTAATTTAGAAAGGAAACCCAGAAACCTTAAAATTCAAGATGGTTCCAAAGCAGAGATTGCAATTTCTGAACATGCTTCCTCAAACCATTCCTGCAGGAGTAGCTCCAGTTTCTTTGAGAAGTTATTTCTTAATGCTCTCACAGTCACTGCAGGTAGGTTACTCTTGAGACCATCCCTGTACTTCTGTTCCTCACAGCCAGTTCAGCTGGGTGGTGTTCCCATAAACCTTCTCCAAAGGAAAGGTTTCAAACAAACAGAGTTTTCAATACCAAATGGAGCCTGGCACAAGGGATTAAGCAAATCTGGGAGTGATCATCTCCTACCCCATCCCTTGCCTGTGTGGCAGCACTGACCAGTCCCTGCCTGTTGTTCCACCTGGGTGCACAATTGGGTATTTGGAAATACTAAGCCAAGTTTGCCTTCCTTCTGAATGCTGTCTGCAATCTTCTTATTCTTAGTGAGTTAATTCGTATGAGCACGGCATTAACTGCATCTGCTGCCTGAAGGCAAGCACTGAGGTGAGCACATGGCACTGCCCAGCCCAGGGTGGTCACTGTGAGGACTCAGGGTTCACTGCTGCCTCCTGTACTGTCACCTGAGGCTGTCCTTCCCTCCGGGGCATCACAGAGGCACAACTTTCTTCTGTGAGATGGTCTTCAAATAGGATTAGATAAAAGTTCAAGGGGAAGAAGCTACAGCTGTGATGAAAAGAAAAGCTAATTTGAAACCCCTCTTTACATGTCATTACAAACTCAGCCAGGTGGCTCAGGGAGGTGATGCCTGAACAAAGTCACCTGTGGCGTTGCAGAGCTCAGCACCGCTTTACTGGGCAGCTCAAGTCATTCATGGTGTGGCACTGCAGCATTAAGGCTGTTCTGCTCCTAAGCCTAACGCTGCCTTTATCTTTGGAGATCTGTTCTCAGGTAGGGGCAGGATGGCAGCATACATCTTTCTTAAGGGAAAAAAAAAATCCATGAAAAGTAATGACTTTTCCCCTGTTGAAACTCTTGTACCTGCACTCCGAGATGGATTTGTAATTTTTTTATGTCTTCCCTCGTTATTAACTGGTATAGGAAGGGTCCTGTAGCACATTAACATAGTTCCCTCATCTAGCCCATAATGAGCTAAAACTACTGCTGCATTTTTAATTACTTTCCTAAATGACTGGGGGAGAACCTTTCATTCAGATTTAACTCCTGCTGTGGTTTGTTATAATAATTACTTGATTAGTGTCATGGATTTCTTTTCCTATGTATTTCTTCTCCTGCTCAGGTTGGTGGAATTAAAGACAAAGTCCTGGCAGCACACCGAGCTGGGCTGAAGAGAATCATCATCCCTCGAAGGAATGAAAAAGATCTTGAAGAAATCGCGGTGAACGTGCGGCAGGATCTGACGTTCGTCCTGGCCAGCTGCCTCGATGAGGTGCTCAATGCGGCTTTTGACGGAGGCTTTGCAGTCACGCCCAGAGCTGAGCGTTTGAACAGTAAACTTTAAGCAGCCTGGCTGAGATTACTGCTGTATCAAATTGAATAGAGATCAAGAGCTATCAGGTATAACTCAAGGCTAAATTTGATTGTTTTAATGTGGGGGTAAAGGCAATCAAAATAAAAATATTACCTTAGGCAATTAAAAACCCTGAAACCACATTTTGTGGGCAGCTGCTGCTTTTTACTGTCAGCAACAAAGAATCTTGGAAAAAAAAATACTGATTTGATAGATGCAAGCATGAGAAAGCTGAAGGTACTGAGAAATAATTCCTTAGCTTATCTGCCACGTGTGGGTGTGGCAGCAGCTGCTTCCAGCCGTGACGAGGGCACCCCCAGTCCTGAGCTGAGAACAGAGACTGCAGCAAAGCCAGCACAGCAGAGTCTGACACAGGTGGGGTGGTTACCAAAAGCAGACTGGTTTAGCTTAAGAGTTTACTTATTTAGGAAGTAACATTCAACAGAAGGAGCAGCAGCATTACAGGAAAAATATTTTTAAAATAAAAATCGAAAATCTGCTTAAAGGATTTCTACAGAAGCACTGAGGTCTAAGTTCAGTCAGTCAAGCATTGCAGCGAGCTCAGTGCAGGTGCATTGTGCAAACCTAAGTCCAGGAAGGGACTCCAGCCCTCAGGGGGAGGGGACTGCAGCACATCTGGGCACAACTGTACCTGCAGCATCCAGGAAGGACTGCATGAAAAAGGACTTGGTGACATTCTGGAAGGACAAAGTACATCTCCTCCATTCTTCCCTGACACAAATGAGCTTCGCTCTGGGATGCCTACGGTTGGAGTTCAGCCTGTCAAAATCAAATCCATTTAAACAGTGCTGAGAAAATACTGGACCATTCAAGTTGCATAAAGTACTGCACACGGCGACTCATTGAAGGTTTGAGAGTCTGTCAGTATCCTGTCTCAGCTGACAGCTTTGTCTCTTCCCTCGAGTACCAGAAATTTAAACTTAATGTGTAAGATCCTGGAGTTTTTCATTGTTTTACACTAGGGTCAACCACAAGAGAAAACTCTTTGGTTACATTCTCTTCTTGGCTCATTAATTCTGAGTGTGCTTATGAAATGCAAATTGTATCAGTGAGAAAAGCCCGTTGTAGAAGCAGCCTGTAAATCACAAGTAATTGTTCTGCTTTCATTGCCATAGCCAGACAGCTGTTTTACCTGGAATACAATAGCAGGGAGCTCAGTGGGTATTTCTGCACTGATTTGCAAAAGGTTTTACAACTTTCACAGAAGACTTCATCTAATAAAATGATAGAGATGATAGATACAAACCGCTTTTGTGTCACTTTTTTTTTAAAATTCTCCTAAGTTCCAGGGGCAGGAGGCAGCAAACACAGAGCCTCAGCAGAGTTTCTGCCTTACTTGACCACAAAAAGTACGAAGGAACTAAACAGTCAGGGAAACACCATGAAGGAATGGTAACTAAATGTGCTGCTTTGCCTTTCATCAACAACAGAATGGGAAAAAAGGACAATTCTTTACCAAACTCAGTGCAGTTCAAGTACCAATCCTGCACTACTTTGCACTCGTGAGAAAGCAGACATGCCTGGAATTCCAGTGCCTTTTTTTTTTTTCTGAAGGCTCACAAGCACTGCGAGGAAAGGGTTGCCAGAGCCACTTCACCACAGAGGAACAGGGAGCTGCTGCTCAGCTGAGCAGTGACTGTGCTGCCACAGCACCCCAGCGTGTGCCCACGCAGCCTGCAGCTGCCAGGGCAGGGGTTCACACCACTGGGTGGTCACTTACGGCCTTTCAGGTTCCTGCTTGCAGAGCTGACTTCGTTGTTACTTTGCTGAGATTTTTAAATCAAACTTAAGCATTACCCATTGTATCAGGTATTGCAGACACACTTTAGTGCCTTTTGCTGTCACTGAGCACAGTGAAGAATAACAACCTGTGCAGCAGCCAGCCAGAAGAGTAAAGAACTTTTAAAGTCACTTCACTACACCAGGGGAGATGGTCCTGGTAACCGTGTGTCCCTCAGAACACAACACAGGATAGCTGAGCTTATCAGAGGTAAAAAGAGAGCAGTGGCAGCTCCTTTCCTCCAGCCCCACTATAAACTGCCACAGCCAGTGACTGTCCCACTGGTGCAGTGCAGGCTGTCCTCACAGCTTTGGGTAATACAACGGCACAGGCAGCACTACAAAACATTTCACCTGCCTTAGACAAGAGCTAGCATGGAGTGCCAGAACAGCACCCAAATATCAACACCCACCTTTGTCAGACGTTTTCCTGTCAGTGAACACCCCTGGAGGCAGTGCTAGTGGACAAAGGCAGCAGGCACTGCACTTCTGCTAAGGAAGACAAATTTGAGTGCTCTTTCCCAATACAGCAAAGTAAATTAGTTCTACAATAAAGAGCTAATGTTAAGACGGGTTCAATACACCATTTCTTTTAGGTAAGGCAGCAAACTGCACAGGTTTCTAGTATGTTTTTGTCATAGATCATATACTTGACTTCCCAGATCCTCAAACTCTGCAGAGATTTCAGAGCTGGGCTTCTACCACTTTTGAGGCTCTGGGCCCAAGGATAATGTGTGTGATCATTTCATCTGATGATGGACATCAAATGCTTCACACAGATTGGGTTTTACTTTTTAACAGCAAATGGAGTGATACTAGTGTACCTCACACGAAGTCAGCAGTGATGCTACAGCACGTGTCATCTGTAAAATGTGAAAACCCAACCCTGACCATACCAGGCAGCTTCTAAAGCTCATCAAAAATGCAATTTTTGAGGTCCCCTTCGAAAGCAGTCTTGATCTTCAGCCCATTCTAGCCTAAATAAAATCACTGCAGGTCAGTGCAATAAAGTTCTGAGATTCACAGTTCTTTCAGGGACAACACAAACTGAACCACTCCAAGCAGCAGCAGAGGAGTCTGACACAACCTGTGTGCCCTTCCCTCTCTAAGCATGAGTCTCAGACTCTGGTTTTCACAGGTTCTTAGCTAAATACTCGTAATAAAAGTGGAGAGCTGGAAATCCGAGCATCTTGGCACGCAAACGCCAGCCCAAGCCAGCCAGCCAGGAGTGACAGAGGTGGTGACTCAGTCCGTGTGTTCCTCTAAGAACATCTCGAGTATTCAGTCAAGTTCCTGTCACTAGACCAGAAGACAAACCTGAGGTAAACACAGACAAGCTTAATTAGGTAAGGATAATTACTGAATTTAGAAGACTGCAAACAATTAGGTGTTATTCAGAAGGAAAAAAGGCTAGCTTGCAGGATTTTTTTAAAGCATTTTATCTACAGTGTCACACGGTCCTGTACATCTTGGAACTGAGATCTGTGAGCAGTTCAAAAAGCACATTTTAAGAAGTGAAACTTTCTACTTTCACTACATGAAGGCAACTATTTCCAGAGTATTTTATTAATCCACCCTCATGGTTTTTGTGTTCCTTACCTGCAGAACTACTTACCTCATCATGCAGCAAAGCAGTAAGAACAAGAGTTGCCTTAATAACTTCTGATAAGGAAGCTAAGACAGAGCACAGTAAATGAACTTCAATTTAATGCGTGACAAAAGCAGGCAACAGCCACACCACCTCCCCAAACGTGTCTGCTACAGGTTTGACAAAGATTTCTTTCAGCTAGCTTGAGATGAAACAGCTCTTCACCTTACTCTCTGTTTTGTCACACCAGTGCCACGTGCATTCATGGTGAAATGTTCCACGTACAGCCCAGTATCCTTCAGAAGCCCTTCTGGCTGGTGCAGCACGCCTGCAAGAGATCACCTGCATGGCTCATGGCACTAAAACCAGACACAAAAAGCAGTTCAAGACAGTAAACTTTGAGGAATAACCAAAAGACTGAGCAGGAGTATCAGTGTGTCAAACTTTGAGCTAAAGCAACAAGCAAAAGTTTGGTTTTTTTTTTAATTTGCCAGGTATTCTTTTAATGACAAATATAAAAAGACTGAAAACATCTCATTCTGACTGCCTTTTAAAAAAAAAACCCAACCAAATAAACAAGTGGTCTGTTTTTATAATTACAAATACTGTAGAAGACAATACCTTCTTTGTACTGCAGAACCAACAAATACAAGGATGCAATCAAGTTTCTAAGCATCTCTAAATTTGAAACGTGACTTATTTCTTTTTTTTTTTTTTTTTTTCAATTCGGAAAAATTCTTATTGTTCACTTCTCTTCGAAGGTAACTCGAAGTACAACGACATCTAGACCTGTTTTTAAAGGAGCTTTCTTTCCTGATACAGCTTGGAACACAAGTACTCCTTTCGAGTTCAGTACATTCACAAAATAGCTCAATTAAGAACAGTATCACCAAAGAACTGACTACTGGAAAGAGACAAAATTTACCAAACAGACAGAAATAGAAGTTTTACCATAGCAATTATGAATATCAAAAGATGACAACCTGTAATTAATTTTAAAAATATACAAAAAAAAAAAAAAGGAGAAAAAAAACCTGAAATACAGAAAAGAAAGTCATATTTATTTAATGAAAAACTAGAAGTTAATAAAAATTAGCAAATACACAAAAAATATACACAAACAGCAGCAATACTATGTAGTGACTTACAAAGGGGGGCGTGGGGAGGAGGAGGGGACATGGCTTGTCAGTCAAAGGAGGGAGGAAAAAAAACAACAACAAAAAAAGAACACAAACAGAAACACGAAACAGTATCCTTTTCAACAGTACAATCAATCTACAAACAAGGGTTTAGAATTATTTTACAACATTTCCCGTAGAATCAATTCTTAATACAAAAGATGCCCATTTTGGGTGTATATATATTTTCAGTGGTTTACTGTTGACTTATTTTAAATATATTAGTGTTACTACATGCAACTGCTTCCTGTGATTTAACAGCCTTTCTTTTTTATTTACCTTCATATACGTCTAACCCTCCAGCTACCAAGTAATTTGTCTGACAGTCAAAAGATGGTTACCCTAGTTTCTGCTAAATTAAACGCGACGGGTGTGGAAACACTGGCCTGAAGAGGTTCGATTGCCATCTCAGCACATGGATATCGTTACATTGATGCCTAAATTGCCGTTTTCTGCAAAGAGCTGTGCGATGCTGGTGTCGAAGACCAGGCAGTCACTATTCATAATGGCTGTTGCAATGCCCTCGTGGATAGAGCGAGGAGTGGCTTCCCAAGTCAATCGCCGCCTGTGACCGTTCAACTCGAGCCGGTAAGCAAAGTTTTCGGCTTGCTTGCGCGTGCCGATCAGCTGGACGATGGCGAAGAACTGCTGGTGACCGTCGTATTTCTCCTGTTTCTCCAACACTAACATGAAATGAAAGCCAAAGCAAGACTGCATCATCACCCAGTCAACAGCACCAGGAAGATTAATGTCTGTGGCAAGGAACACGATATCTTCTCCCTGAAGGGTCGTAATGGATTTGTGTTGATGCATCAGGTGTGGCATGACAGCATCCAGAGAACCTTGCCATTTACATGAAGCACCAGGACAGGGACAGGAATAAGGCCTAAACTCACACAGCTCCTCATGGTCTGCTTTTTCTGTGTGTGGCAAAGTTATCTCGCATCCGGAAGAGGCGTATTTACACGGGAATAGTACAGAATTGGCAACTTTCTCCATAGCCAGGTTACGGATGGAGCCCAGCGGGCCTCGGCAGGTGGGACAGCACGTGAGTTTGGGGCGACAGTTGCTACAAACGAGGTGGCCACTCTGACACTGCAGGATCGGTGGCAGCACATAGTCAAAACACACGGGACACTCAAAGAGACTGGCCAAGTCATTATTGGAAGCTGTAGTGCCGGTCAGCGCAGGCACCCGCTGCGACGGCGTGCACTTGGAAGTACCCGTGGGGAGTGCTGTAGCAGTCTGACGGCTCATTTCTGTAACAGAAGAGAGAAAAAACAATCAGCATCCAAACACGTTTTTCTTTCCTCTGCATCCACTATTTCTTGATTTACAGAGAAGCTTCAAAACACAACAGATACGAATGAAAGCAAAAAAACCCCACGAAATGCAACCTGCGGGTACGTTACACGTGGGACAGCACCTGTGCTGCCCACAGCGCAACTGAGCCAGGGCAGTTCTGCTAATTGTTCTGAAGTGGAACTGACCTACTGGATTCTGTGGCTGAATTTTAAGTTGCTGTATATTTAGTCAAGTAAAAAACTCTGCATTTCACAGACTCACAGAATGTGAGGGATTGGAAGGGACCTCACAAAATCATCTAGTCCAATCCCCCTGCCAGAGCAGGAATACCTAGGTCAGGTCACACAGGAACACATCCAGCTGGGTTTGAATGTCTCCAGAGAAGGAGACTCCACACTCTCTCTGGGCAGCCTGTGCCAGTGCTCTGTCACCCTCACTGGGAAGAAGTTCTTCCTCACATTTATGTGGAACCTCCTATGTTCCAGCTTGTACCCATTGCCCCCTGTCCTATCATTGGATGTCACTGAGAAGAGCCTGGCTCCACCCTCATGACACTCACCCTTTACATATTTATAGACATTAATGAGGTCATCCCTCAGTCTCCTCCAAGCTAAAGAGACCCAGCTCCCTCAGCCTTTCCTCAGAAGGGCGATGTTCCACTCCATCATCTCTGTGGCTCTGTGCTGGACGCTCTCAAGCAGTTCCCTGTCCTTCTTGAACTGGGGGGCCCAGAACTGGACACAATATTCCAGATGTGGCCTCACCAGGGCAGAGTAGAGGGGGAGGAGAACCACTCTCGACCTACTGACCACCCCCCTTCTAACACACCGCAGGATGCCATTGGCCTTCTTGGCCACAAGGGCACATTGCTGGCTCATGGTCACCCTGCTGTCCACCAGGACCCCCAGGTCCCTTTCCCCTACACTGCTCTCCAACAGGTCAGTCGCCAACTTACACTGGCACATGGGGTTGTTCTTACCCAGATGCAAGACTCTACACTTGCCCTTGTTATATTTCATTAAATTTCTCCCCGCCCAACTCTCCAGCCTGTCCAGGTCTCTCTGAATGGCAGCACAACCCTCTGGTGTGTCAGCCACTCCTCCCAGTTTTTTCCCAGGCTAGGACAGTAACTCTTCATTTCCATTACTCTGTTACTCAGTCCCATAGCTTGTAAAACACATCCACTGCTTCAGCTTCCTGAACTCAACCATTTGTGAAGACACCAAGAAACACAAAGCAACCACTTTACTGCATTTTCCAAACAAGACAAGAAATTGAAAAGATTAAATTTGAGAACTGCTTTTAACACACAAGTACTCAAGCACTTCCAGTAACTCGAAAAGGCACTGCTGATGAAGTTCTACATTCAGAGGAGCTTACACTCAAGGTCTGTTCTTTCAAATGTCCCCAAACAAAAGTTAATCTGACCAAACACCTCGCTCAAGCACTCAACAGATGCAGTAAAAGCACCACGTTTCTTATCATGTTACAGATGCCAGGCTTTGTCCTGCTCCCCCTCACTCTCCTCCTTGTGCCAACGGAATTACTGGTACTACTGGAAAAAAGAAACACTCTGGTTTGAAAAATAAACCTCACCTCTGCAGGTTAAGGGAAGTAAAATGCTATCCAATATTGGCTTCCATTACACAGTAAAATTCTCAACCACCTCAAGTGCTTCCCTGCAAGTGCACTACCTCTGTATCTGTCACATAAAGCTCTCAAAATAAACCTCATCTTTAATCTCCTTGCTATTTGACATGGGAATATGAGGCAATAGGCAAGCTTCCCTTATTTAGCATCATTTCACCCACAAACTTAATCATACTTGCACTAGATACCTCACAGCAGCATACTGTGCATGCTTTTACAAGACATGCCCTCTTCAGAGCACCAAGTAAAGGAACTAAGAGACTCCAACACGCAAAATAACTTATTCCTTGACACTGAAAAAGGAATCACAGACAGGCAATTTCAAATTCTTCTACAGAAGCACTTCTCCCCAGTCCAGAGATAGACAGAAAAACATGGGTGTCTTCAGATTCGGTATTCAGTCACTGGCTTTATGAGTCTCACATGCCCAGTAACAGCATTATCTCACACCTCCAAAGTCTCTTCCTTCATCTCAGGCTTGATGGACTACACATATCCAGTTCCCATCTTCGGAAAAAAACAACACATCCAGTGGGTTCCAATGCTGAGCCTTAACTGACAGAGGTATGTAGAGATATGGCAGGAATGTTTGTATCTTTTGGTCTTATTTTCCTACTGTAAGGCATTCCAGCTGAAATGAGACGTTTATGATATCTGTGACGAATCAAATGTATGTTCTGGGGAAGTGATGCCACACCAGCTGGTTGTGAGGCCCCTCTGACAACTGAGCACTGCTGCTATTTTCCCCCAACCTGTAGCTGGGAGGCTCACGATGGCACACTGCACTTCTGTGCTCTAGAACAAATTATACACAGAGAAGAACTGGGAGAACAAATCCTGACCGTGCTGTTCGCTTGGAAAGAGCTCAGAAATCACTTGCATATTCATATGTAAAATTCCAGAAGTGTTTCCCTTCAAGCATTGTAAACACACACATTTCTGAAAAGTTTGTGTGTGCTTCTCTTACCTGAACCTACACATCCTGATCCAGGCATCCCCAGTAACCCACAGATAACACCAGTGAAAACCACTGTCAGACCAGTTCCCTAGGCAGTCTGACGAGCTGAGTGAGCTCTGCTTTCTTTAATTACGCCTCGCAGAGCCCATTCAACAGTTAAATTAAGCAACCTACAAACTCTGCAGAAGACCTTATGCACACCTGTACTTCCACTTCAGCTTTCTAAGCTACAGAAGTACTGAAGAGAAGAACTGCCCAGCCCTGCTTTATCACCATTCCTGTCTGTGACCAGCCTTCATGCACACCTTTCACAACCCAGGCCCACCCAAATGAGAAGGGAATGAAAATAAGCAGGAATCTGTGAAGCAGACCATTGAGATCAGCATGCAAGGAAGAACCTTGCTATAAACTGTAATTTACCAAGCCTAAACCTGCCCAAAGCCTACATTTTCATAACCCTTATTAACACAAAGATGAATAATACATCATGAGGGAGAAGTCAGAGGTCATTTTTACAGCTATCTTAACTTAATCACAAGTGTTAATGTAATACATTTAACCCACCAAACCATGGAAAACACACAATTACAAACCAAGTAAAACCTACAACAGAACTGCAAAGAAAGTTTAAAGATATTTTTAGCTACAAAAACCTTACTACAGGTACAAAACCTACACATGATGTTTGTTATTACGTTATCTTTGTTCCCACGCGCTGGGAGTGAGTCTCTAAGCAGCAGTGACAAACTCAGGTACACTAGGTGTCACCTGCAAAAGTGTTGGTTCCCGCAACACAAATTATTCACAAGATTTTACAAATTTGAAAAAGTTTAAGTGACAGAAAGATTTTAAGATGTCCTAGCTGCAGCTGAAGGAAAGCTCTGTCCTTGATGACATCAGAACGCACCGACCTGTTGATGAAACTGTTCTCACCACCTGCTGGGGAAGGGTGCTGACACACACCCGGACACGGTATCACAGCTCCTACAGACCAGCTCAGAACACACTTGACAAGCCGCTACCTTTCCCCTTGCTGGTTTTACTGCCCGGCAGGCACGCACACAGGATCCCCTTCCACGAATGCAGCGAGCTGGAGCCAGGTCTCCCCGTCATGGGGAGCGAAGGAGCTCATCGCGTTTCCGCGCAGGAGAGAGCTGGGCCGGGGGCAGCGGCCCCTCCTGGGCGCGGGCAGCCCGGGGGCGCAGGCCGGCCGCTGCCCCCGCGATCCCCAGCGGCACGGCCCGCCGTTCCGCGCGCTGCTGTTACCGCTTCGGGCCCGAGCCCCCCCCATTGACGGCCGCGCAGGCTCCGCACCCAACGGCTACATCCACGCTCCGGCCCAGAGCCCCAAAATGGTTCCCCAAACTTCCCCCGCCGCGCCGCGCCGGGCGAGGCCGTGCTGGGCTGGCCCCGCCCCGCCCCGCCCGCTGCCGGCCAGCGGCGGAAGCGGCGCGGCCATTGGCTGCCCGGGGCTCCGCCCTGCCCCGCCATTGGCTGCCCGGGGGTGCGCCCCGCCCCGCCATTGGCTGCCCGGGGGTGCGCCCCGCCCCGCCATTGGCTGCCCGGGGGTGCGCCCCGCCCCGCCATTGGCTGCCCGGGGGTGCGCCCCGCCCCGCCATTGGCTGCCCGGGGGTGCGCCCCGCCCCGCCATTGGCTGCCCGGGGGTGCGCCCCGCCCCGCCATTGGCTGCCCGGGGCGGCCGGGGCGCGCAGGGGAGGGCGCGGCGCGGGCGGCCCCAGGCCAACAGCCGCAGCGGAGGGCAGGGCCCGGCCGCGGCCCCGGGGGCACGGACCGACCGCTTCCGAGGGAGCGCCGCTCCCTCCCCCGGAACAGCCACCCCGCAGGGCGCGTCCCGGCCCCGGAACACCGCCTCGCCTCCATTTCTCGTGCGGAGGCTGCGTGGTGGTAGGCGCAGCTCCCTGCCGTGTCACCGCTGAGCGCTGGGGAACAACAGGGTGTGCTTCACACGCGTCACCACTAGTTCTGCGACAGATACAGGCCCACGGGTCTGATCCCCTTCCCTACACCGTTGTTTGTAAAAGCTAGACATTCCATTCAAAATCTTCCTAATTACAGAGTCTCACTCCCTGTTCCTGCTATTTCAAGGGTATTGCCCAACTGAGCATCTTCCACTGAGGATCTATAAAGTATGCATTCAACAGGAATTTCTCCACTTGTACAAAGATTATTCAGTTAAGCATCATAATCTTGAGGAAAAGACAAAACCAACCGATTTGGAACAGTGTGGCGTATTTGAATATCCACATGGACTATGAAAAAAAAATGAGAACAGCTGAAGGATAAAGGAGTCGACAAGAGACTCGAGACTAACACTGGTAAGACCATGGAAGTACAAGTGTCAGAGGAGGCAACAGAAGGACACACTGCAGTAAATTGGTTTGGTGGCATAAAAGGAAGGCCACAGCATCTGCGTAAAGAAAATGATCTTTACAAATGCTTTCCTATTTGCAGTTCCAGCCGTGCTCAGGGAAGGTGGTATCAGCACTGTGACATGTGCAGGCAATGCCCCAGCACTATTAACAAAAACAACTCCACACAAGGAATGCTTCAGCTTCGCCTCCAAACACCCTCATCTCCACAGTTAAGAGTCAAGAAAGTTTCCAAGCAAAACAGAAAAGCTGAAGAAAACCAGCACAGAAATGGCTTCCCAGGCACTCAGCGTGCTGAAGCTCCCCCCTGCCGCAGAGCTGCTCTCCCCAGACCTGACCCTGAGCCCCTCCACAGGTCAGCCAACGCTGGGACGGAGTGCACAACACCCCGAGACAGCCCTGGAAACCCCGACGGGTGAACAGGATTACAGTGAGAATGGGCAGGTGCAATCAATTCACTGCTTAAAGAGTGCAGACATATATAATGCTGAAGAGTGATTCAAGGACAGAAAAAAATGCCCTATCACAAACATCTGTAAGTGATGCGATACAATCTATTTTCAATCATGTTTTGGAACTCACTGAATTCAGAGACTGCCATTGTAATACCAAACCTTTCAGGCTTTTCAACTGCACAATCATATTTGCAGAGGGGACTTTTTAAAGAATGATCCGGACCACTGGAAATGAGAACGTTCCGTGACAGTGTTTGAAGTTGTGAAAAACACCGATGGCTTCCTTTTGTGCAAGAGGTGATGTAAGCCAAAGAATGTCAAACCCCACAAGCTAAACGACCTGTTGAAAATACTGATTAAGCAGGTGTATAGAAGAACTTAAGATACAGAAAGATTAGCCAACACTTCAACTGCTAAGGACAACATCTATAGCCTACAGAAAACCCAGCTTTCCAACTACATGTGCTTACTGTTTCTGAAAATAATTTTCCCAGGAATCTCCCTTTTCTCTGTCCCCTCTCACACACGTAAGTGTCAATGGATGGCAAAACAGAAGAAAAAGAGGTTTCAGCAGGCTCTAGTGAAAATGCTATATATTGCCCTCACCACCACCAAACCCACACTTCAGCAATCAAACACATCAAGTGTCTCAGAGAACACTTTGTGATTTTTTTTTTTTTTTAAATAATATTTTAAAATTTCTATTTACATTTCAAAAGACATTTTAGGGCCCAAGGTTTTCCATTTTAATGTCTATCCATTTACCTCTCAGAACTCCTGGGAGATGCCCGATCACACAGGCCTGACCTGGTTAATACCAAATGCATGGCTGCTCCTGCAGATCTGCCAACATTGGACACAGGTGTATGTCCCTGCTTGCAGACACCCTCTGCACCTACCAGCCTACTTCAAAACTTTTACAAGTCCAGTTCATGACATAAATCATTAAACAACTGCATAACACAACTTCATCTCTATACACTCTGTTTTTGATCCATGAATTATTAATTTTTTCAACCCTTCCAGACACTGTTTTCTTTAGTGCCCTTAACTACATGCTCTTTGTCATTTCAGACACCTCAGGGCTTCTCTTTTTCTGCATAAGAACCAAAAGCCAGAGCAATTCAATGTAACAGAATACTTTTAAACAAGACCAAAAAAACTTTACAAAATTGAGGCAAGTCTCATGATGATTTTTCCTAAGTGTCACCTGTCCAGTTCATCTTCTTTTCATACAAAATTACAACAATTGCCACTACCTTGTAGTGACCTAGCCTGCCAGAAATCACAGGTAGTTTTCTTCCTGCACCAAGACACTCCCTACCAACCCCTCTTTCTAATCATCAGGAAAGGAAATCCCAATGGATTTATACAATCATGGAATCAGTCATCCTCTTTGTGGTTACCTTTGCAGTGGTAGACCTTAACACTCAATGTTTCTGATGCTATCATACATGTTCTCTTGTACACAAACAATATGATCACCAATTGAGTCATTCCTACTGGGCAATCCAGATCATCTCCAAATTCAACACATACTATGTGGCAGATTGAGATACAAACAGCACTACGTAAACTCAAACAGTATGATCACACCCATCAAATTATAGTCACCTGTTTCTAATCCAGTACAGAAACTTGAGCCTTGGCTGGTGCTGTGTGACTTCTGCTGCATCACTATCGTTAACTAGTTCTCCTGTCTATCTATGCCAGAATACTAAAGATCAGCCCAGGAGGTGTTTTTTTTTTCTAGTTGTCAAAGATTTTCTTTCCGACAACTTTGGAATGTAAAATTAAGAAGGACGAGTGTCCTATAGGAGATACACACTAACCACATAAAAATCGTATTGGCAAGCAACTACTACCATGACAATAGCATTCATTTTTAAATGTGATGAAGAACTTCATTTTAAAAAGTAACTCATACTCTAGCCACCAGAATTTTCCATATGCTAGAGAATTAAGATCCAAGTTAGCACAAAATATCAGAGACTGTACTGCTATGATACTCCAGTCTTGCAAAGAAAAACAAGCTGAGGAACAAAGTTGAGAGAAAAAAATTACTAACTGATAAACCCCCAAATTTCATTCTAGAATGAAAACTGGAAATGTCTGATCAATAGCAAAAACCTGAGTTTGGCCCACTGACTCTGTACAATCAGAGAACATCTCGGCTTTCACATGTCTTGTAATTATACTTAGCATTAAATAAGAAAACAGGTTTCAAATTCAGACCATCAACAAA
This sequence comes from Podargus strigoides, assembly GCA_028020825.1. Lineage (NCBI taxonomy): Eukaryota > Metazoa > Chordata > Aves > Caprimulgiformes > Podargidae > Podargus > Podargus strigoides. The sequence goes on from CM051630.1 coordinate 2,542,214, forward strand.
TTATTATGAAGCAAAATAGGATGCTTATCTCCTCCATCTTTTGAGCTTGGAAGGAGAGGAAGCAGGGCAGGAAAGGAAAAGCCAGGGGAACCATAAAGGAAATTTCTGAAAATTCAAGCTATAATGAAAACAATTTATCAAATGCCACCGCTAGAAAAAGAAAATGCAGCCATACATTAAATGAGCTGGTATAAGCAACAACAGGGAACATTATTGATATTCAATAATTTACTGTAATAAAAGAAAATTAAGCCACAAACTACCTAGTGAAACAACCTTTTCCATTACACATAGTTTAAAAAAATACAGATTAAAAGAATCATTCTTTTAATACTAATCAAAAGCAAACACTTGCATTAAAAAGATCATGGACCACTTCCAAATTGGACCTGACTATAGTTTTCCTTTTTTAAAAACAAGCAAGTAACTTACCTCTCCAACACTGCCAAGTCCCACCTACTACAGAGGCGTGAAGATGGTGATTCAGAAATACTGCTCAAAGCTACTGCACACTTTTGCACTGTACCTGAAATGCTCTGTGACAAAAGCCCCCTCTTTTCTCCGTTCACTAGCTCTGTATACACAGTGCCAGTGTCAGTAGTCGGTGAGCAGCCAGAGCCTTCCTCGACACAGGACATCTAACATGCCCCCACACAGAACCTACAGCATGATAAACTCTGGTACAAACTCAAAACAGCAGCTGTCCCACACCAGCCTTCTCACATACCAAGCTGAACGTGCCTTTCTGCAGTCTGCCACAGTTTGAGCACAGGAAAGCTAACCGAGATAAAGCAGGACAGGATTCAAAATAAAGATGGCAGAACCCACAGAATCCAACAAAATAAAGAAAAAATTCCTATGAAAATACAGACAACTCTATGCAAATAATAACAGGGAAAACAGTTTTTATTTTTTAGTAATATCTAATTTCATTTCCCTGTGCACAGAGCACACTGAACTGTGCTGCATCAGGATCATCTTCCAACAATAATTCAACCCAGCAATTTCTATAAACACAGTTACCTTCAAAAAAGTTCCAGACATAGCATACTGCAATAAAAAGTAAGGCAGGCATGCAGGAGGATCAGCTACAAAGTGAATTAGTACGAGCACCAGAGAAAAAAGCAAGTTATTTTTCATGCTGTAACATACACTGCCATTCAGAAGTATCTAAAGTAGGAAGCACTGCATTCTGTTCTACAAGATAGCATAGATGGGCTCTGTACACAATTACCTTGCATTAGTTTAAAAAAAAAACAGAAAAAAACCCCACACCTCTGTAAACGTTAAGAGCAAATCCTACCAAATGTGACAATTTGGGGGCTGTTTCTTTCCTCAGTCTGATTTTGCAAAAACTATATTCTTCACTGCATACTGTAATTGCCACACAATATTGCATCACCATTGCTGTGTCTGTGGCAGACACAGGGAAGAGGGTGTGGCATGAAGTGCCTACCTTAATTCAGTACAGCTAAACTAAAACAAGTACCTGCACTTTGGTGTGTCATCACATACAGAGTCTTTCGGAGATAATTATTCCAATTCAAATTTGAGACCTATTTTATGCTCAATATTTTTCCTGCATAACTAAATAGTAGTAGGGAGCAGACAATGAAAATAACCGGACCTGATCAAGGAGGACCTGGCCTAGAAGAGGCTGATCATGACACAGAAAGCCACTCTGTAGGAGTCAGGACAGGATTATGTATGTTGACTATTTTTATTAAGATCTCTCCATCTTGTGCATTTTTAGGTTCATATGTATTTCTATCTTAAATAATAATTTATTCTCATGCTCCCTAACTCGTTCTGTATTGCTGTATGCAGTTCTGATGACAGTGGAGTCCTGTGAAGAATGGCAACCTGACCTGTGGAGGGTGAACACAAAGGGAAGGGCTTGGAGAACGAGATACTGACTCCAGAGCACAGATCTTGGTGCCCCAAGGAATGTCAAACATGAAACCTACACATAAGTACATCCAGCATCACAGAGCCCAGAGCAGTCACTCTGGAAGCCCAACTTTTAAATCATCAGAAATTACTGATTTTTCAGAACTTCTCGTACTGACCTACACAGAATCTCTCGTAAAAACTCTTCCTCAAAATGACAAGTTATACTTCTTTTTTATTTTTTAAATCCAGATATTTAATCTTCAGAAGCAAGAACATTTGGAAGAATGTCAGAAAATGTCTTTATCGCATACACACAACACAAATAAAATGCACAACATTTTAAAAGTAAAGGATAAAGGCCATACTTTTAAAACAGACATTTCTATATTTTGGAAGTAAGATTTTCCTACTACAGATACCTAATTCAAAAAGAAAACTATGGAAATCTAAGCTGGGACACAGGCTGTTGTATTTTGTTGATATGCCCCAGGTAGAAAATAGAGCACTGAAATTGTAATATATTTAAGACCTTGGTAAAAGTGTAAAAACACAGTGGCATTTTCACATTTCCGATGGTTCCAAACTTTTCAGTACCTTGTTTCTTAAAAGTCCCATCTCCTTCATACCTTGAGTTTCTGGCATCTATTCTTTGCAATACATGTGCCTCCATTAAAACCAATACTTTCCTTCAGTTAACTCTGGATCACCTGTTTCTAGAATATTGCTGCACAAGGATTCAACTGCGACCATTAAAAATATTTTAAAAAATCTTTACTACAGTGATACTCACATTCTCAAATTTGGCTACTGACTAGTCTACCACAGTCACACTCCTGCACAGAGCAACAGCTCTACTGCATTTTTCCCATGAAAACATCAGTTTTATGATGTGGCTTCATTTCACAAATAGGAGCACTCTTACAGCAAGTGTTATCAACCTGATGCACAGCAAATAGAAATGGGCTGAACTGCTGTCTCCACAGACCACCATGTTACATGAAAAGACTGAGCTTTCCTGGAAACCTTAAAAAAATTTAAATATATATATATATATATATATATATTAATAGTACTAGAGCAGTAGCCTGTGGCATGGGAGACCTGGGTTTAGTTCCTGCTCTGTCACAAGCTTCTGAGTCACTACAGGCAAGAATTTCCCTGCCTTCTACAGGTTTTAAAAATACCATATGTAGCTATGTCTCAGACATGAATGCAAAAGGGAATGAATTAACTTGATAAGGATATTAAGTTAACTCTGCAGACCCTATTCAAGTTTACTTCAGGTTAGTAGTAACTAAATCACTAAAGGACACTTAAATTATTTAAATCTCAGTTCTTACAGTCAGCAATAGTCAAACTTCAATCACTGTTTCCTTTCCAGCTTCTGCTTGCATAGGGATAACTGCCCTCCTCTACTCCTTCCAGTATTTTGTACATCAAAGAGACAAATTAGGAAGACATTAGCAACACTCTTCTCACTAATTCCCAAGTAACCTTTCTTAAAAGGGATCCTTGTACCTGATACCTTGTACCAAAAACATTCCCTCAGCTGTCTCTGAGAAGATCCAACCACCAAGCTTTTGAAGCAAGTGATTCAGATTCAGCAAAAAGAGCTGTCAGGCAAAAGAATTAGATGTTCTTTTACTGCCATTAAATTCTGATCAAGTATATCTAAAATGTTAAGTAAAATGCACTCACTATTTCACTTATTTGTATCGCTTGGGAAGTGCTTCACAGCTTTAAATTCAACCATAATCACTCTGAAGTCAGGTCGGAGTCTGCATCAGAAAATAAAACATGAGATACTACGAATGGTCTGGAAATGACAGGAATAGGCATATCTTTCTGCTACTTCATGCTCTCTTTATCAGCACTTTCTAAATTCAACACCTGTCACTATGTCCTTCTCTGCAAAATATTGTCCCCTCTTCTGTTACGTAGTTAAAGCAAAACTTGAGTCCATGTTGCAGTGCTGAATCTCCAACATCAAATCCTAACAAAGACTCACTACCTAGAGTGTAACTGGAAACTTCAGTACTTTTTAGCCTTCTCTTTTACAGGAGTGTATATCAGGCTGGAAGATCAAGCATTCAAAAATCAGGAAATAATAAAGTTTCGCAGGCCACCCTAAGACTACTTCCTCATATACATATTAAGGAACAGCCTTCATGAAATAATCTTTTTCCCCACACTGAACTCCTTTAGTAGATGAGCATCCATACATCCATGGAAGCATTATGATTGCACAAGGAAAATCAACTTTTCCTTAAATGGAAAACCCGCTTTAAAAAAAAAAGGCTGTTTAGGGCAGCAGCTGGTTTTAATATGTAGAAAAGTGCTCTTAAAATTACTAGTTTACAGGTGCTGTTTTAGGAGAATGTTCATCTCAACTTCTATTATGGAACACATACTTTTTATTTGTAAAATTTCCTTTCGAATGATTATCCTTGACCTAGCACAAAGCTAGACTAAAATTTTATAGTACACCATCAACATCTGCCAGCCAAATTATTCCCTAGTCACACCTGTGCAACCAGTCTTCAAATTACATCCTTAGCATCCTTGTGTAATCACACAGATAGCAGCCATGTAGACAGGAACCCTACACAAATTAACTCTGAACTGCGCTGACACCTTCATGCACAAAAAAGGGGAAACAATTCCTGTGAATGAAAGTCCTATTATCACTCTATTGAATTTATATATATATTATTTGCATAAATACTCCAAAACTCAGAAATCAAAGTATTAGTTTAGCAAAGCATTTTCTCAGCTTTTCCAAGACAACTGTACATGCACAAAAGCAGAAGGAAAGGAACAAGACTTAAGGCTCACATAAGTAAAAGTGAGTGAGTTTACATGAATTTAAAAACTAGCTTTAGTTAAACATGTTAAGTTTATCTTGTATACCTTAAAGTGGGGTTATATATGTGTCAGCACACAAATGCACATTGATGCATGTTTCAAAAATGATTTCCAAAACAATATTAGATAATTTAAGAAGATTAAAATATCTGATCATAGGATTGTAGCAAATTCTGAGTCCCATGTCTGGTTGAAAAAAATGACAGGAAGTAGTGAGGTTTTAAAAAAAAACAAACCACCACCACCGAGTCCATTTTCACAGATATGAGGACAGAATTAAGGTCCTGGTTCCAAGCTGATACACTAAGTTACAGTCATTATCTTTCCACAACTCCAGGCACGCACACACAATACGTCAGAGAGCAATCCCACCATTGCTACAACAAACAAAAGCAAGCTGCCACCAAAAGGAATGGCTGTGCTGCCTGCCTTGTACCCATTAGGCTTCTTTCTCTTTAAGATAACATATTCAGCAAGACCAGTCTTGCACAACTACAGGAGTGCTTACACTGGCACACCAGGAAGACACAAAAAACAAGTTGGCAACAGCAGGCAAGACCATTCTTTCTTAGCTGTAAGCCTGCACTTACACCAATGCCGAGTTAGTTACCCATTCCTCACATGGGGACTAGTTATCGACTAAACCTGGGACTAACCCTGGCCCATTTCACATTCACATTGGTGACAGCAACACTGCAAGTTGTCACTGGCAGCCTGAATAGAAACTGTAGTTAGCTACTGCAGAACTGTATCCTGGATGTGCTACAGCTTGTTCAGCACTACATCTCCTATTATTTCTTCTTTCCCAACACCGATGCGTTAACAGCAACTAATTGCATATTTTAGAAATAATGCCAAGTGACTTTCAGAAAAACCACAGGAAAAATTAACTTTTAAAACTCACTTCAAACTAGTACCCACGTCACATTTCAGCATAAAGCAACACGTACTGAGATTTACAAAACAGAATTTAGACACTCATGGTTCGGTTGCCATCCCCTTGCGAAATACAGAAGACATAGAACCTTCTCTCATGAAAGGTCTGTAACACAGAGTAAACAGGAACAACAAAATACACCTATATTTCTAAGCCAGACACCAGCTCTAGCAATTTTTATGTAAAGGAATTTATTTTCCAGCTTTACCTCCTCTAATTTAACACTAAATTTTTCTAAAATACTCCTCCTCCAGTTAAAACCTTTCCAACCTTTTGCCCATCTGTACATTAGGCAAAATTTAGCATATTATTTTCCTTCATTTATAGGTTTCCTTTGACATATTTCACCTGAACATGTATTTAAAAATAACTCTTTAAAAGTGTGGCATTCTAAATGCTCCTCCTTGACAGTGTTCAAAAAAAACAAACACAAGTGCTGAAAAGTCACTGTGGGTCTTTCATCAAAGCCTAAATTAATCTTTTCTCCATTTAGTACTGTATGCAATAATTGTAGGAAAGAACTTTAAAATATTAACTTAAAGGCTTCATGGCACAGAAAGCAAAGTTCAACGAACTGCTGTTTCTCTTTAAAGGAGCTGATGACCAATTCTTTAGGCAGCAGAAGTTATCACTACATTCTCCTTGTTCTTCTAGGTGTCTCAGCAAGGTCATCAGTTGTTACAAGAAAAGATACAAACCCGTTTCTAGATAAAGCAAACAAAAAAGGAAACGGTCAACAACCACAGTCTGTAGATTAATTTCCTGCTCTTCTTAAATCAATTTCCCTCTAGGAATATATCCACAGTAATTTCTTAAAATGCATTTCCAGATTCAAAAGCACAAATACAGTCTTCACCATTCAAATATTTTACTTCTCCACTGAGACCACAGCCAACCTCAGCTTCCATATTCAGCATACAAAAAGAAACAAGTCAAAATCAGAAGCACACCATTTGGTTACCTCTAATTATCTAGCACTTTAGCTGATTAAAGTACAGTGGAATTAGTAACCAAATCTCTCATTATTGCTGTGATAACACAAAGAATCACCGTTTCATAGATTCACTCAAACAGGCATATATTTACAATAGTTGTCCTGAGCTTTACAGACACATAGTAGGTAGTCTGGATTAGAACTGGAAAATATACACGTATATGAAGTGTGGCCTAAAACCTTAGAGTATTAATGGGGCATTAATCTCCTTTCTTTACCCAGCATAGTTAACAGTAAAACACACTATAGCATGGTATAAAACAACCCCAAGTCAGTGATGGGAAGATTTTTGTTGCATGCAATTGAAGTACTAGCAGGAAAAATCCTGGTAAACCTGCAGTAACATCTCATGGTAACACCACTGTATTTATGTGTGTCTCTCCCTTTCTGGTCCACAATGTGATACTGTACACAGCAAACGTACACCAAAATTGCATTTTTATCATGACATTGTACATTTAAGAGATGAACAATACATACACTCTGAAAAAGAATGAATTGCCTACACCGAATTTTATTCATGAAACAAAACATTTTATTAAGATAACAACATGACTCTACCTGTCGTGTATTTGTTAGAATTAAAAGGCATATCTTTTACTATTCTCTCTTAATCACAATGAGTTTTCACTTTTCTTAATGCTGATTTTCCTTCAAAAACCAAAGCAACAAAAAAAAAGAAAAAAAATCCAGTAAAAGCAATCTCCTGCACCTACAATGTTGATGATGCTTAAGACTGTAAAGTTCAGATAAGAGATCCTAAACTCTAGGCCTAAGTGGCAGCTGAGATGAACTAGAGCTTGCCAGTGTCCTTACTTCACTGCTATGGTTCTCTGTAGAGGGGAGCACCTGACAGCACCAACCAGGGACTCAGATAACTACAGTCAGCAGCTGGAAACACAGTTTTCACTTTGCCTTTCTGCAGACTGGGACATGCATCACAACTGCAAGTTTCTTATGTGTGTCCAAAACTTCAGGTACCATTGATTTACCTTAACTATTCTGGTTCAGCTTAGCTCCTGAGAATGAGACAGCCATTAAAGCAAAACACATACTGATAATCTATACGGCAAAACTCAGTCCAGCTTCTAAAGCCGACAGTTACAAGAACACAAACACTATTACAAGCAGAAAAATAAAAGCTATTCTAACTTAATTGTAAGAACATCATGTTTCTCATAGGAGTTCCATGTATTGTCTTCCAGAAGATCAGAGTTCATAAACTGTCCTAATTGACTTCTAGGAGTTTTCAGACCAACAAGAGTTGCTTCTTATGTGAATATGCTCCTGTTCCCCTCTCTTCTGCATTACAGGCTGGTGTCTGACATCTGAGCAGTACCTCTTTCTCAATTCACAATAAGCAGACAGCAGCAACTACATTCAAACCTAAGCATGGAAAGTACCTGTGTTATTTAAAATATTTACTTTCCTACTTAGCTGGCACCACTGAATTTCTGAGCTAACTCCTCTACTACAGTCTAATTAGACTATAGCATTAAAACCTTACCAACACAGATTATAAGATTAATGAAAAAGATCCTTTGTCATGGCATGCACTTTCAGGACCAAAAATGTTCATCAATTTCTTCGGTTACAACAGACCCCTAAAACTACGCCACTGATGGATAACTCTTCTCCTCGTGCTTTCCTGTATAATTTTTCACTCCTGTGAAAAATGCTAAAGCTATTTAAGAACATTAGCTTCCATTGAAATTAACGCAATTATCGTTTCTAGCACTCGATTTTTACATCAATGTTACAGCGTAGAACAAATGATAGAGGTAGAACTAATCAATCTGTCCTTAGGTATACTCCCCAAAGTTATTTTCTGCAACAGATAACTAGTCCAGGGATCCAAGTTTTATCCTAAGGCCTCTGTATCAGTCTGCTGGTATTCCAATACCTCAAACTTCTTGAAGATTGGCTTGAATAATTCAGGGTTGAGTAGAGCCCCTTCCATTTTTCCTCCCCCTCTGGAATGCACCGTGCTGGCCTCAGAGTTTAGAAGGGAGATAATCAGACAACTGAAACTACGTCCCTTGTGTGGAACATCCCATGTCCTTCATGACCCATCAAATCAGATACGAGCTTCCTAACATCCACTCATCTACCATGTTCAACAAAGTCACTTTATCTATTTAGCATGTGAGCAAACTGCTTATTACAGAGAAAAGGTAGTATTCACCCAGACTGGCTGAAACAGAGACCAAAGAGAGAACACTAGAGAAGTATCGTATGTTTACAGTCACAAATGAAACGTGAGCTAATATTAAACATGCCACCAGTTCACCACTGGGAAAGAAACTTGGTTCTTCCACTACAAACGCTATTGTCTTTATACCCGCGGAGAAGGGGAACGAACGACGTTCGCCAGCCTTTTAATTCCGCAGGGGAACCTGTGGGATAAGCAAGAACCTCCCCAACTCTTCACCCTCCCCGGATGAGAGCGGAGGGAGGCAGCAGCCCGCCCGGGACGTGTGACCGAAGGGGACCCCGCGGCCCAGTCCCTCCGCAGCCTCTTTTCCCGCGGCAGCCGGGCCTGCGGGGCCGCACGCAGCGATGGGCGCCGGCAGGGCCACCCCCGCCCCCCGGCCCCGCTGACCTCCGCCGCGGCGGCACCCGGCGCCGGGCCGCGCTCCGCTCCGCTCCGTCAGCACAAAGCGCGCGGCGTGGCGAGGCCGAGCCCACAAAGGGGCAGCCCCGCGGCCGAGGCGGCGCAGGCCTGCTCGGGGCCCTCCGCAGCAGCCGGGCCGCGCCGCCGCCTCAGCCTGGCGCACAATGGCCCGGCAGAAGGGCTCGGAGCCGCTTCCTTCCCGGGGGACCCGCAGGCCCGGCCGGGGAAGAAGGGCCCGCCGCGCCTCGCTCCCCCGGGCCCGGCTGCCTCAGCCCAAGTCGCGGGCGGCAGCGCGGGGCCCGGCCGCCAGCAGGAAACGGGACGCCCGGGCTGCGCTTAGGCCGCGGCGGGGCCTTGTCGCCGCTCTCCTCTGCAGCCGCCCCGCCGGCCCCGCGGCCGCGCCGGAGCTTTCCGCGGGCGGCCGCCCAGCGCAGGGGCCGGGCGGGGAGAGGGCCCTGCCGGGCGAGCCGCTCTCGGCCCTGCGAGGCCGCACTGCCTCCCTCCGCGGCGCGCTCACCTGTGGGCGCTGGGCTGGGGCGGGACCCCGCTGAGGCGGCCTGGCTCCCCCGATCGCGCGGGCTGCGGGCCGACTGGCTGCGCCGCTCTCGCCGAGACGCTCGGTGCCCGGCCCGACCGCCCAAACCGACCGCGCGCTCCCTCGCTCTCGCTGCCGGCCGAGGAGACACCGCCACGGGGGCGCGCCAGCTGCGGCCGAGCTCTCCTGCCTGCCAGGCGCGCTCCCGAGGCGGGCGGGCGGCAGCGCCCCAGCGCACGCGCACCCGGCAGCGGCACGCGGGCAGGGCTGCCCCGCTCCCGGCGGCGCTGGGGAACAAAGGCGGCTCCGCTCCGCTCCGCGGGGAACCTGCGCGGCTGCCCCGCTGCCAGCGGCCCCCGGGCCCCTCCCTGCTTCCACCCTTCGGGCCCGGGCCGAGGCCGCCTCTTACCTGTGCCGGCGCCGAGCTCCGCCAGAGTCCCTCGGCTCCGCCGCGGCCCCGAGAGCGACCGAGCCTGGGGCGGCGCCGCGTCCCGGGGCAGGGGAGAGCCCCTCACCCCGCTGCGCCCCGCGGGTCGTGGCGGCGGCTCCTTCCAGCTGAGGGGGCGCGTTCCTGCCGTGGCACGGCAGCATCGGCGGGGTCCGGCACGGGGGCCGGCAGCGCTGCTGCGGAGGCGAGAGCGCGGGGAGCGGCCCGTGCCCGCGGCGCCGGCAGCAAACCCCTCCTCCGGCCCCGCGGGTCGGCCCGGCTCAGCAGGGCCCTGAACACACACATGGCTTCAGCGCAGAACGGGATGAAATCGGTGTCATTACCGGTGCGCTGACATGTGCCGGGCTGGAGTAGAACCCCGTGCACCTACTAACGCTATTCAGAGTCTGCCAGGGGAGAGCCACTGTTTATTTCAAGTAAAACGTTTAAAAATAGATATTTATTACCTTATTTCAATTTTTGAAGGGTTTTCTTGGCTACTTTAATTGGTTATCCAGATGGCTCTCAATATCCTCCTCATTCCTTTTGATGACCAGAAAGGACTTCTTTTTGTATAACGTTTTTATGTTGACTCTGCCAAGCCTGCTCTTACTTGGAGATTTTTTGGGATTAGTTTTAAGGCAGTTTCTCAAAAGCACATCACTGTAGTGATGCAGTATATGTACCAAACCCACTATTTAAGAATCCTCCCGAGTACAGAGAATTATTTACTGTCAAAGGATGAGAGCTATAGGAGCGTAACATCTTCGCACATCATTTGTCCCTGCACATCTTGTAGCTGCACAGTGGTTATTCAGCTTTTTCCTTTAAGTATCCATGAGGACTGATACCCACAGCAATGATTGCCAACCTATAGTTGGGCTGACTCACTGAGTACTTAAGGAAATACATTATGATTAAGTAAAGTATTGGTTTTGTCCTCGATAGGAAGGACACAATCCTAAAGCAACACGTTATCAATACTAGAGGGTTTTTTCCCCCCTTTGATTTTAGTACAGAATAGGGCCAATCATTTCATGTATTTTTAAACATATGAAAGTCTGTTCAGTAGTGGAAACTTCCAACAAGGTAGTCTCCTATAGACAGCAAGGGGAAAAAACTCTGATGGTAGCAGCAAGTACTTTTAGATAGGAGAACCAGAACGCTTATCAGTTCCAGTAGTCTGTGTGGTTTCTTACAAAGTATCTCCGTGGTTAAGGCCTTGATCCTACAAACACCCACTAAGCTTTTGCTATAAAAAAAGGCAAGTTAACAGAGACTCACAGTCTTTTATCAAATCAATGCATTGCTAGTTGGTCACTATTACTAAGCATTTGCCTTTCTCTGAATAGAAACTAGTTCCTTGAGCAGTGAAATTAGGCCTAGTTTCTAATGGATTTTTTCCTCCTCTCTTCTCTCTCCTCACCGAAGGAACCTCCCACTTCACTCCCATGTTCCTGCTAACCTCACCTCTGAAATGCCTTCAGCTTGCCAACACGCCTTAACCCCTTGTGGCACCCCAGCACGCTCCTGGCTGTAACAGAGGGAACACCCTACCCAGCTGCTGGGTGTACATACACCCACTGCTCCATCACCCACTTCACATCTCTCCAGCTGGCAGACCAGAGTTCACCTTTCCCTCCTTCCCTCCACAGGGCCACTTATCACAGTCTTCCTACACTGTTCATCATTACAGTTTTCAAGTTACAGGAACTTCAGTGTCTTTGAGATTCATTCCTCCCTCAAACTGGGGTAAAATTAGCCCATGGGTTCAACAGATCACACAAGCTTCATTACTGTAGGAAATGAGGGTTAAAAGGTCTCAAAGACACGTTAAGAGGTCATCTAATCCATTTTCCTGCTCCAAGGTAGAATCAGCTAATGTCTATAAATATGTAAAGGGTGAGTGTCATGAGGATGGAGCCAGGCTCTTCTCAGTGACATCCAATGACAGGACAAGGGGCAATGGGTGCAAGCTGGAACATAGGAGGTTCCACATAAATGTGAGGAAGAACTTCTTCCCAGTGAGGGTGACAGAGCACTGGCACAGGCTGCCCAGAGAGGGTGTGGAGTCTCCTTCTCTGGAGACATTCAAACCCACCTGGATGTGTTCCTGTGTGACCTGATCTAGGTATTCCTGCTCTGGCAGGGGGATTGGACTGGATGATCTTTTGAGGTCCCTTCCAGTCCCTCACATTCTGTGATTCTGTGATTCATTATTTCTGACAGATGTTTGTCTAAACAGCTCATCAAAATCTTCCTGCAGCAGAAATTTTTAAACAATTCTTTGAAACCTATTCTGTGTTTGTCTGTCCTTACCATTACATTGTTTCTCCCCATGATATATCATCCAAATCTCCCATTATAATTTTAGCCCATTCTTGAAACACTTCAGTGAACAGAGAAACATTTTTTCCCTTTCACTGTTTTTGAAGACTTTAATCTTCGGTAAATTACATCAGTCCCTGTCTGTCTATAGGTCACCACTGCCAGGTCTCTGATCATCTTTGTCTTTTCTCTCTGCATACTCTGCAACTGCTCCTTTTATTCTTTTCTTGACTATAGTTCTGGGAACTGGACACAGCACTCCAGCTGAGGGCCTTTTAAATGCTGAGTAATAATGGCTGACTCTAGGGGTATGTCATTAATTAGCAGTGTCTGTCAATTTAATAATTGCAATTGAAGTCAGTCTTTTTAACGTTAAGTTTTACTAATTATTAATTTATTGACGTTACTTTTGTAAGCATTTTTTAGTAGGAAAATACCTACTGCCACTATGGAAGAGTATAATACCACTGTGGCTGATAAAGTTATATATGTGTGTAGGCCTGTAGTTTAACAGGATTACTGCATTTCCTTGCTAGACAATGTCTGCAAGTCTTCAGTTTCATATTAAGTTGTAATAAAATAATTTTTTCTCCTCTAAATTTTAGACAATATTCTCCTTCTTAAAAGTACTATTATTTCATATTCATTTAGTCAAAAGGATGAACTAGTTCACACTATTTATGTGAGTCGCTGTAATATTTTACAAAGATCGTATATATTATTATAGTATACATGAGATTTTAAGTAAAAAGTCATTGGTGATACTTTATGTTTCTGTAAAACATTCTTTGCTTCAAGAATGAAGAGAGTGTTGGCAACACATGGCAGCATTCTCTTGAGATGTAGAAATATGATTACCAATGAATAAACTGGATACTCAAATTATTTTTGTGGCTGGATCTGGTTTCTTGGGCAGAAACACTGATTGTTCAAAGTAACACATGATTATTAATTATTATTATTATTATTAATTATAGTGCAGCTATGTAGTGAGTCTTCAAACACTTAAAATACAGCCTGAAAAAATATCAGACTGATACTCTATATTGCATAATTATCATAATTGATTAATTTAACTGATCTCAGTTATTTTATAAAGAAACATCTTCCATTGATGGTTTTGTTTGAATTTCATGCATATGATTTATTTACCACTTATGTTCTTTTTCAGGATTTATAATAGGCTGAAACTGAAAAAAGAGGTGGGAGGCAGGTTTTATAGAAAGATTTGGAAGACATGGATTTTTTCATTTAGCAGTGGACACAGCATTGGGGAGACAAACAAAAAGAATATTTTTAAAGTGAAAGAGATACTAAATTATTTTTTTAAAGTTATTTTGGGCAGGAAAAGGTGCTTCATTACCCTTTAAATCGCATAAACATATTAAAGTATATTACAGAAGCATTTTTAGAACTGGAGATTTTAGGCAATACCAAATCTAACTGTTCAGAAGCACTATAAAAAGTAACATAAGACTTGCCTTTGTCCTCAGCTTCATTCCTCCTGATAACAACCAGCAGCATCTTGACATTTTGTAGATATCCTAGCAGACAGGAAGCATAGGATTAGGTTGCACATACTTTTTCTCTATGTAATAATTGGTTAGAAAATACATTTTAATAACCTATCAACCAATTGCAGGCTATCTAACAAATCTGATAGGTCAAAATATTTATGATCAGCCTATTTCTAGACAATTAGTACCTTGAAGTTTTAGGAGGGAAGCAAGTGGCTGTCTGCCAAGGTGGGTGAAGTAATTAATCTAAATTGTTTTAGGACAAGCTCTGATTTTCAAGACAGAAGTAGTACACTGTTATCAACAGAAAGAGCCAGCACAAGTGTGCTGTCCTCCTGAGGAACAGTATGAATCCAAGGAGAGGATTAAGACCATCGAGTTATTTTGCAATAATCTATAACTAGTCATTAAACAAAATACAATTCCAGTCAGCCTTAACCTGGTTTAGATTCCAACTAACTAAATTTAAAACCCTTTAAACCCAGTTAAAATCTCCTGACTCACCCAGTTCTTACTGTGTAAATATGCAGTCTTCATTTAACTCCCTCCAGTAAAAAGCAAGATGCAATTCTATAACATTTAAAATCCTATAACATTGGAAAAATTCTGTGGACATGTAGCACATGATACTATACAGAAACAAATCCATAACTACCTGGAAATTCAGTAAGTCCATTACAAGATGAAAACATACATAACTTTTCCATTTTTGATATTTGCCTGTCTGTAAGGTTGAACAAAATAAGAAGGCATTTTTGAGATTTTTGAGGGTTTTCTTTTGGTGAGGTTTTGGGAAGTTATGCCTGGGTGGAAGAAATTAGTCTTACAACATGCCCTGAAGAATAACATAACTGGACAGTGATAGTTAATTATAAAAAATATCAAGTAGTAAGTCATCCATTGAACAGGTTTTGTTGGATTTTTGTTCCTGTGGTTGTTTTGGGGGTTTTTGTGGCTTTTCTTAAATTCAGAGACTATTACCAGATCTGAATTAGTCTCACAGATAATCTGCCAGCTAAAGCCTAAACATTATATAAAAAGTCCTGAACCAAACTCAACACATCTTTATTAATACAGAAACAAACAGCAAGCTGTATGGAAACATCTGTAGCTGGCATAAATAAGTTAGTTTTCCAAGAGATATACAAATATAGTCCCATGCCAAGCATGTCATAGGTAGTTCCTATCCACATTCTTGCTGCTTGTTTCATTATATTGTTACTCATGGTTCACACAAACAGCTAACATTTTGGGCCTTTCTAAAATGTTTCAGTCAGGAGGAGACTCCTATAGGATTAAGGTATGTCTTTGCCTATTTATTTATGAAATAGTTGCCTTGAACATATAAGGGGGAAAAGGAGAGTGGCTTTCCTTGCTTACCAATCCCTTTTTTGCTTTTGTGCAGTACCTCTGACAGAGGCTCATGGCTGCTTTTCAAGTTTTCTGATGAGGAAACACCCACTAATCCCTATTTCTGTATTTGTAACCAGTCTCCTGAGGCACATGATTAACACCTTGCTCAGATCCTGCCACGTCTACCAGTTCCTACTGTTGTAAAGCTCTCGGTACACATGAATGTTTCATTGTTCTCCTGTTCAGCCCTTACTTATTGACTGTACTCAGGCCTGTGACTGAGCACAGCCACAAACATTTGCCAGAAAAAAAGCATTTTGAGAACACCTCCAAAGAAAATGGTCATGCTTCCACTTTTTTTTTTTCTTCTCTTCTTCCTCTATCCATACAAACAGGGACAAAAAGTCTCCTGGTTTTCATTTTCTGCATGACTCAGCAAGAATGAGAGCACTACTGTGGGGAAGCTTGGACAAAGGAGCAAAGTGCATTCAGCTTTACATGAAGGGTGGTTGAGGAGTTTTTCTTTGTTAGTCATTTTTCATCAGAGTTTTTGGTGGTCACCAAGACATAAATGCAGCAAGATCATACAGTACACTAAGGATCCACTTTTCACATTCTCATTTATGTTTAAAATACATTTAAAAATCATTATTATTGTCAGAGTCTTGTCACCAGAAATACATCAGCAAATCATGTACTGGCTATATATAACATCTTACATTAGGTATTCTGGAAACAGTACAAAGTAAGGATATTTATTATCAGGTATCCTTTGTCGTGCAACATTTCTGTTAATTTTACTGGGAGTTAGTCCCAGCAGACACCACAGAGTGCAACGAGGATTATAAAATTGGAGGGGGCACCTCACTGAAGAAGCTGTTGGCCACAAAGAAATCTGATGATGAGCACTATCCCTGACACTTCTGATTTACCAGAGAAGAGGGAAAATTACAAAAGACAACATTCTGTTTTTCACACCCGAGTACAGAGAACGCTAGAGGCATTATAATGTTCTTTGATACGAATGCCTATTTCATGCTGCACACATCTTTTTTCCTTCCTACTGTAATATCATTTGCCATTGTAGCACTTCTTGTTTCTAGCTCTCCCCCTGGGCTGCTGTTGCTGCACAGGAAAGCTTTTAAGTCACAGGCTGCGTTTTTTTCAGTGAGGTCATTATAACAGTGTTATCCCTGGTCTCAAGAGAAAAACAAATTTAAAACACAGCCTGGTTTGCAACAGGATAATTCAAAGAGTGTAATACGACAAGAATAGGTTTGCCATCCCAATTAGCATGGTGACACTGGCCATCAATAATATCACCCTAATTTTCCCTAGTAAAGATGCTGGGGTTTTAATTCCCGCTATTGTTTTTCGGTTTGGTTTTTGTTTTATTGGGGCCTGTTCATTTGTTGTTGGTTTTTTTCATTTCTCAGTTTTTTGGAGAGGACAGCTCCCTGGCTAAGGTGAAAGTCTCCCTTTTTAAAAAATTATTGGACTTGATTCATTAAAGATTAAGCACATACACCAAAGTAAGCCCAAAACTAAATATAAAATCTCTTAGGTAGTTATAAATAAATCCATACTTGTTTTGATTATTTTGTGCATTTGCTAAAAATGAAAAGCTCTTGGGAAATTCACACATTTACAGAGCTGCCTGAGGGAAAATTTATAGCTTGTCAGCTGCAAAAAGGTATCATCTTCCAAAGTATTTTTGGGTGACATGGTAACAACATTCAGTAAGACGTTAAACAGAAATCCTTTGCAAGCTGTGCCTATGCTCACTGTGGTACTGCTAAAAAGTTTATTTCTCTCTAAATGAAAGAGAGCAAGCACATCATTTTAACATCTGCACAGTGAAATACACATCCTATTTCATAGTTATGGAGCAAATCCTGCCCTGGCTGGCCCAGCAGATATAAGGAGAAGCATTGCATAGTGCATCCATTACCACAGGGATCCTGCAGACAGGATTGGATTCCAACAGCCACACCACAGGGAGGCAATTCAAAGCACGATAAAATGCTATAACCCTGTCTGCCTGGAAGACCTTATTTACAGTGTTAGGGAAACATACAGTATCACCATCTTATTTCAAATAATATGCAATTGAAGGTATATTATATCAAGCAGAGGCCTGCCACAGTCTCAATCTTGCTATTTCTTAATATATTATTGTAACATATGCTTCCTTAAAAAGTCCTGAAAAGAGTGCTAATGGAAAAAATCCCTAGTTTGTTCAGAAGAACATAAGCTCTAGAACACGGGAATTTCTTGCTGCAGAACTGTTCGTGCTCTTGGGCATCCTACACATTTAGAAAGTTTGGATGAGTGGTAGGAAAGCTACTGCCATAGCAATAAAGTCCGTCACCTCTGAATGTACCCTAAACTACACTATTTGGGGACCAATTTCAAATAAATTGACTCCAAGAGTTTCAACAAACATGTCTGTGACTTTAGTCATCATATTACAGACAATAATTTTCAGAATCAATAAATTTCTTCCATGAGCTTCCAATAAGCAGTCCTTAGAAGTGTATTACAATGGGAAGCCCTGGAACGTGACCAGCCAGTGTAACTAACCACAGCAGAATCTTCCCCAGCTCCACCTCAAAGCAGCTGTAAAACTGCTTTTAGCAAGGAATTAGAGTTCATTCAAAAATATCCGACTAATTTACCCTATCAAAATTCTCCTCATCGTTGACTGTAGAGTTCCTATAGTGCTGCATCCAAGGTTTTAGGGTTTTGCTGTGGAGGGTTTTTTTGAGGCAGAAATAAGTTTCAATGTATTCCTGGAAAACAGGAAAGAACTTCTTGATTCCAACTACTAAATCTGCCATCCCTCCTCATCTCCGATTTCAGTTTGACAATTTAGCTTCCTTTTACCAGGACTGCTCTCTCTTGAAAAGTTTTATTCTATTATTCAGGTTCAACTTTTTGAATTGTGCATTTTATTTTTTAGGGTTGCATATCCTCCTTTTTCTCCTTAGTTAGGAAGTCCATTAAGAACCTACTTTAAGCCATGTCCACTTTTAACTTTTTCCTCCTTTTTTAACCGGTGTTTACCGTAAGTTCCCAATTTTATTGTCACCTTCCTGATTGCTGTCTGACAATCAGACACTGAAAAGCAAAAGGGTATCTGGAGCTGCTGCCAAGGAGAAAGTTCCCCCTGGGAATGAAAAACAACCCATGGCTGCTGCATCTGCTGAATTCTAATGGAAATGAATTTAATCTAGTTAGAGGATAGACACTGGGGCTTATTAGTGCCAGGGGCCTTCTGAAGTGTGTACATGCTTATCAGGAATCCTCACAAACTATTTGAAATTTCATTTATCTTTGTAGCTTTCTACTTTTCTAACTTTGTTATAACATAGTGCTTAATGAAACCATAATAAAATCGTTTTCCTATGCAAAACTTTTTACAACATGATTTTGTACAGTACAAACTGACAACCAACACAAATAAGAACTGGGTGGTGGAAGGATACCTCTTTATGTCAGTACTGCTAGATACATGGTCTCAGCAGCCTAAGCTTGCATGTGTCAAACCTGTAACCATATTTAAAATACTATCCCCAAAACCTGCTTACCCCAAAGAGGATGGTGAAAAGACTGGATCCTAGAAAGGAGATAAATCTCTACAGATTATCAATGTAAATTAAGCAGGGAGGTTATAAATTGCAATCTCTTGTGCTGATGGAGGAAAAAAGTAAGCAAAAAGAGAATCTTGCCCCTAAAATTCTTGGTCCAAGTGAGGCACTTTTCTAAGCCATTCCCAGTTTATCGTGTTTTCACCTTGAGTTTTGATCCGCAGTTGCAATGACACCGAGATGTAAATATTGTGATCTGACTTAAGTATAGTGTTGTTACATTCAACTAACTTCAGCCAGTAGCCTGAGAAATGCTGGTTTCTCTGCCTTCCAGATCAGTTGCTGTATATTTATTATTTTTTTTGTGCACCGGCAGAGATTAGCTTAGACCAAGTGCTACAACTATATACTATTGCCCATACAGACAAGTTTCAAGGCTAATGGAAAAATATAAAGTGCTGTTTTGGAGATCTGATAGATGTTATTTCCTACATCAAAAGAATTATATTGTCAACAATATAAACTGAGTAATGTATGTATTATGCTATGTTAGCAATCTATGAAGGTTCATCTAGACAAGCATCATCTGGGAATACCCTAATACATCTCCTTTTGTACATATTTAATACAAACTGTACAAATCTTCCATATTCTAGGATATCCTGAATTCAGACAATTAACAACAAAAGCACAATAGGACCTGAAGTCCTATGTCTCTGTTCCCAAGAGCAGATTCTATGTGTCCTGGGGGAAGATGGTATAGTTGCTGCACTTCCTCAGTTGCAAATTTTGCTTGTCCTCATGCATGCATAAAAAGAAGACGAATACATTTGATTCACTAACTCCACAGTACCTATAACAGGACTAGCTAACTCTTCATGACTGTAACCCATGGAGTAACCCTCCTGAACAACCAGGACATTAGAATGCTGATGGACAAGTTCTCATCCTTTTTATGTTGCAATTGAGACGACATACAGGGAAAGGTGGTGAAGTTACCTACGAGCAAGCCCCCTCACCAAGGTATACATACACAGCCCACACGCAGTTGACTTAGCTTCTGTAACAGAAGACTGAATTTAGTTCCTTCTTCTACACAAACTGCAACTGACCACCTCTTCAAATTACAAGACACTCAAGTATATTAGGTAAAAACATGTCAATTGGATTTTCAGTGACCTTTGATCGTAGATCCCTTTACGTAGCCTTAATAGTATCAAGTCCAATTTTGCACCAGGCTAAGTTACACAGGCAATGCTTCTTTTATTAAATGCACCCATGCCTATAAATCCTAATCATACACCAGGGCTGCAGTATGCCAGTTGTTCAATGAACCTAAAGTTAGAAGAACATTTCCTGCCCCATAGAGACTCTTGTATAAAATGGGTGAGAGAAAAGAGAATATGGACAAAAGAAAGTGGCAAGACAATAAAACCTAGCAATATAGGAAGTTGTCACAGTATGTTGACATCTTGATATTATCCTGTTCTGTAGGTGTGCCCTCCCCCCCCCAAAAAAAAAAGGGAGGGGGAAGTTTACTAGAATTTGAATGAAAATAACAGTTTAGCAGGTGTGCCAAACCCTCTTCTGAAACATGAGGAGTGGCATGGAAAAATGTGAATATTTTTATAGAGCAATTAACTAAAAAGGCATGGGTCATACTGTGTTGAGGTTATTGGAGGAAGGGTTTAAACCATTTAGAGGTGACAGAGAGTAATGGAGAGGCTGTGAATGAATCTAAGAAGGAAGATGGTTTGTTTGCTTGATGCAATACACAAACCAGAAGCATATGACTCCAGAAAGGGATCATTTTGTCAAAGTCACTGTCTAGGGGAAAAAAAAAAAAAAAGTTTTATCAAGATAGACATCAGCAGAGAAAAGTACCAGAATGCGTTCATTTACTGTGAAGCACAGATACAGAATCTTAGACATACAGCTGCCTTTTCTTTTTTTTTTTCCCCCCTGGCTGACATACTATATTTGCTGAGTAGTAGTGAATTATGGTACTGAGAATCAATCCTCACAATGTGGGTTTGGAAAGCATTTCACATTCACCAGCTACACGTTTAAACAGAAGAATCCCCTGGCATCGCCACTGGCTTACACACAGATTCACTTAGATACACTCCATTTTTCATGAAGTGCCCACATCAGCCATGTAACATTACTTACAAAGAAGCCTCGCTGCTTTTTCTCCACTGTTTTTTAGTAAGACAAGGCTTGTTTCCTCTGGGTCTTACCTTTTCCTCTTCGTTACTTTATATCCTGAGGCACAGAAGAACATCTGCTGCCTTTCATTGTATTCCTCTGCTGGCTGTAAGGAGTAATTTTCATGGTTGGTGTGTATAAGACCTTCATTAGCAGAGATCCATTTTAGCTGGAAGACCTCCCTCTCTCTGGTTTGGGAAAAGATTAGGTTATTTCTTCTGTTGTATCTCTGGCCTCATGAAGAGCTGAAAGCCTAGCCTGAGTTTCATCTTCCAAAGGAGCAGATCTTCATATGCTTACACTTCAGTGTAAAAAGGGTTACATATCTGAATTTACACAGGACTGATTCCAGCTTATAAAAGGCCTTGGAATTCACATGATATTAGAATTGCATGAACAGCAGGAAACATTTGTACCCCATTCATGCTGTGGGCACACAGCCCTTTTACATCTACGCAGCAGACACGCAGAAAGATTTTGGGGCCAAGCATGAATAGCTCAGCTGTAGCCAAATGGATCTCCCAGGCTGACTCATACATTGCAGTTAATATTTCTGTCCCTCTGATGATGGTGCAGTGGTGAAGAAAAAGCTGTATGGATACTCTGCATCCTACTTTAGTTTCATGGAGAGAATTATGACAGCAAACTGCTGTCATAATCCTTCTGTACATATCTGCCAACATTCTGAACTATAATTCATGGAAAATCTCCCATGGGTTTCAATAGTTGGTAGAGAAGGGCTGAAAGCGTTAAGATATTTTACAGTTTTCATTGGTAGTTTTGGGCATTAATCCTTTTTGATCTCCATCAACATGGATGCAATTTGTCAGGCATCAGATCTTCAGGGAGCTCCCCTGGTACTTGTGGATAGTCCTCAGGAAAAGTTCCATTTGATTATATTCCTTTACTGAAACTGGGGCAAGAGACCTGCTTTAAACCTTTTCCATTTCCAGAAGAATTTCTAACAAAGCTTGTGTTAAAATCTACATAGCTTTAGTGATCTGAGCCTAACAAGCACACTAATGGCTCAAGTCTTTGAATCTCCCAACTGGAAAGAGATTGCCACCTGTGATTTAATTTATTAACTGTGCACATACCCCTAATTCTCTACAGGAATTAAGTAAAAGATAAGAAGGGGAATAATATTTCATAAAAGCATATATTTAAGTGGCTAAGAGTTCACCCCCTCAGTCCATAATCCATCATATTTAGCTTCTCTTATCCTCTACATATTACTGAAAAACCTGACTAGATAAATGGGAAACACAGAGAACTTTTTAAGAAGTAGAAAGGACCACTAACATGTATATCTGGATATACACAGCAGGAAATTAAAATCATCATCATCATCCAGGTTTTCACTTTACCCTACTTGCAGGCAGGTTCCAATTTGGAGAATAGCATATAAGAGTCTACAGAGTGAGAAGGGACTTTCTAAGACAGAGCAAGACATTGTACAGGATAGACCATATATGCTCTCACTGTATTCCAAGACCTCTGTTCAAGGTGGTGCAAATCTGCATCGCTTGAGAGACAGAGAACAGTAGTAACATCTGCACCTCTTGCCCAGAGCATAATTTAAATAGGAAAGTAATAATATTTTAAAAAACATAACTGAAGAACTTACAAATGATTAAATAATAAGGTTTTGGACTTCATATAACCTGAATGTGGTCTCCTTTCCAGTGACCACAATCTGATTTCATCCACAGTAAGATCTGAAATAATTTCATTGCTAGAGAGGTAAAATATACTGCACATCTGTACAATGATCATGAGGGATGGAGGGAATGTTTTCATATAGCTCGTGCAGGAAGATGAGATTATGATAAATGTAATCACTGCCCACTCTATTGAACAGTGTTCTCCAGTTTACCTGATCCAGTTTTCTGGCTACATTGAGCTTACAGCCCCTACAAATGGTACAGCTCACAATACAAATTAGTAATTTCTTGGGTAACAACTCAGTGATGTTTCAAAGAACATGTTTGCATACTAACAAATACCTCCCCACACAATGGCCATAACGTAAACCTAATATAAGTCAGAATTTGACTGTACAGGAACAAAAGGCAGACCCTCTTAGGCTCTCAATGGAACATGGAGGCAGTTATCTATCAAGACAAAGACTGTGAGCAGTATATTACTTGCTATCATCTTATTTTAACTCTCTGTATTAATTTGTTATTATCATCATCTTTCTCTCTGTGTCATGAGCCACGTTACAAGTGAACATGCTTATATCCTGTAATTAATACATTGCTCTATAGTGGAAATTTATGAGATTGCCCATGTTTGTATTACAATTTACAGTACAAGAAAATGCCTACAAGGGAACTTTTTCTGCACAACTGTCATCAAAATTTCTGAATCACATCTCATAATTTTGATTTTCCCCAAAAATACAACTTGTATTTCTTCTGTATTTTTCCAGCATTCTTTTTACAAGGGGGAAGAGGGTGTCAAGGGTTCAAAATTTAAGCCAGGATAGATTCAAGTATGCCATGCAAGGACACCTAATCTCTCAGCATCATACAAAACAGAAATATTCAGCTGTGTTATGATACAGATAACCTTTCCCATTGTTTCCCACAGAAAGTACAAGTGTTTATTTAAACTAAATATAACCATATCAAATGCATATTTCTTCATTTTATATGTGTCAGACAAGAATATTTAAGGCATTTTTAATTGTTATTATTAAGATAAAAGGTACTTTCCTTTTAATGTGTATTTCATTTACTTTGACATGATCTGGGAAACTCACCAGAACAAAATAACTAAATAGATTTATTTACACAGCGATATGCTGCCAACAAGTGTTGGATATGAGGGCCAGAAGTCAAGTTCCAATCTTCTGAGTCAAATCCACAATAGAAAACAATGTCATCACTTCACATGTTCTGGAAACTCTGTCTGTCTTTTTTGCTACCCATTTGTCAGCACTCCGTCAAACTTCTGCCACACCATAATGAACTGTTAGCTACCTCAGATTATTCACTATTATTAATGTAAGATCTTGCACTATTTGGCTAGATATTTTTGAAGCTTCATTAGCAAAGGTTACATCATTAATGAAGATTTAGTCCTGGCAAGGCTTCATCTGTTAAAAAGAAAGGCTGAGCTGTTATACCATGTAGTAATTTTGCAAGTTATATTAGCTATACTTCCACACTTGGTACAGCTGTGTTTGTGTTAGGTATTTTGTTGGTATGAGCAGAAAACCTAATTATTAACAAACATTCGCTCTCCAAGCAGTGAAACCAATCATGTCCAGCCTCCTGTCTGAAATTTGAGCACTTGTGGCATCTGATCACTTACTGTCACAAATACAGTGAGAAAAAACCCCACCTTCATCACTTTGGGAGAAACTGGACAGTAGTGTGAAAGTTGACAACTTGAAAAGCAGCTGAAAGAGGGCACAATCTCATAAAAATCATTTAACTGGAAAGCCAAGCAGAGTAAATATCAGGCCCTAATCGAGATTATTATTTCACCAAGATACTGTAGTGTGAATCAGGATTTCAGAAGAGCAATGATATTTAGAAATCTGCATATTAAATTAGTATTGAATGCTTTCTAGTAAGTATGAAAAGAATATAATTTAAA
This sequence comes from Podargus strigoides, assembly GCA_028020825.1. Lineage (NCBI taxonomy): Eukaryota > Metazoa > Chordata > Aves > Caprimulgiformes > Podargidae > Podargus > Podargus strigoides. Next base: position 2,567,084 of record CM051630.1, read on the forward strand.
AATTAATAATGAGATAGAATATGTTAACATAAAATTCTTATTTAAAAAGATACCCAATATATTCTGCTCATATCACCAACTGCAGACAGCTGTATAATGTGATACACACAGGATAAAAATAAGAGAGAACTATGAAAATGTCTGCTATCTTTAACACACTACACTTCTACAGTCCACTGCAGAGAAACCTTAAAGCCTAGAGTTTACTTAGATTTATTTCTGAGAGATTCTAGGAGCTGTCAGAACACCTTTAATTTATCTTGAAATGCATAAGCCAACTGTGCTTCAATTGCTGCTAAATGTTTTCCACCATTCTTCCCCTGCTGGCATTACACTCCCTTCACAGAACCCGAGCTTAGCGTGCTGCAGCCATTAAACTTACCCTGACCCGTGCAAGGGGCCAGATGAACTGAATACACAAGCTATTTTAATTTCTTTATAGTCAGCTTATGAAAAAGGTCAGTATGCAGAGTATGGGTGGGTCAAAGCCCAGTGACACCGATGGCAATGTTACGTAGGTGCACTGGGATGGAAGTTTGCAGAGGAAGCTGCAGTTTCAGTTTATGTATCAGAGAACAGTCACACAGCAGAAGTCCCTGGCATTGGTTTGGCTGATTCCAAGAAATAAACTGATTAAAAGATGGTGGAATCCTATCTACTTTCTTCCTCCGCTTTGCTTTCAAAAACACAGTGTAGTATTAGAGGGAACCTGGGCATTGAGATCACCCTTATGTGAGCATGGCCACATACCCCAAGCTGCATCCAGCTTTAAGCTAAATTCTGTCCCAAGTCACAGGAAAAACTCTGACCATTCCACTCACCATCTTGTCTGACTAGCTCCTACTCTATACATTTTACCTTCAGAACCTTAACATTTTTATTTCAGCCACATCCTTTCTCCTTGGCATATGTTCCAAGGAGTATCAGTAAAATTTGCTTAAAAGATGGGTTCACAGAATCACAGAATGTGAGGGATTGGAAGGGACTTCAAAAGATTATCAAGTCCAACCCCCCTGCCAGAGCAGGAATTCCTAGATCAGGTTCTTTACATGATGGCTACTAAGTGGTATATAACATTGCATAGAGCTATATACCATGATTAGCCTCTGTAGCATATTCTTTCTATATCTGTAATTTTGACAAGGTATCTAGAATTAATCTGTGTATGCTAGGATGTGCAGAAATAAAGACATTAAAACTGAAGTCTCCCAAACCAGGCTTTCTCAGTGATTGATAGATCTCCCTTTATTTCTCATTTTGCAGAACAGCAGGGTATGTCCTGCCCTCTCTAGTTTATGCATTTATTGATATTGCCTCTTGAACTCCTATACTCAGGAAGGAGTTTCCCAAAGTAAGGCCTTCCAAATAGTGTTCCATGTGAACTTGTGACCCTGAAGCAAACTAGCTGACATGCCAATATCTTCCAAGGGTGACATATCTATTCCCCTGATATATGAGCACATTGAACTCCATGTTATGTAGTCCAAATTGCAGGGATGACTAGATCATGATGCAATTCTGCTGATTTGCTAGGATTGCATAGAGGTGTATTTGGTTTGTGGAACTCAGCAATGTTTTCATCTCTATTTTGAAAGTGTCCTGGAGAAAGACAAAAACACCCAGACTGCCTGATTAGCTCCATTTCTTTTTTTCCTCGCTGCTAGTACTATGACTGATGTTGGTTTAAAAAACAAAAACCTGCAGCATACCACATAGATACTATTCCTTGCAAGGCAGGTATTCTGCTCTCTTTTCTCATTTTTAGTACTATTATCATATTCTAAATACCTCCTATACTCTGAAATGATGCCCCTTTCCTCCTCCTTCTGTTTCTACCCCCATATTGACTTCCTAACTCAGGTAGATAAGGACAGAGTATAAGGGCAGAACAGAGGTTAGAACCTAACCTTTTATATATACAGCACTTACAGATAATATAACAACAATCTCCTGAGGAATTCAGTAGCACTCTTGCAGTCCCACTATGGTCAGTGAATATGTAGGAAAACAGCATTAGTCCCATAATAAAAATGCCCCCACTATGCATTAACAAACTTTCTATCAAGAGCCACTCAGTTTTATTCAAATAAACTTTTTTTTTTTAAAAAAACCCAACAGTGAAATTTATGCTCCCAGTTACTTAGTTCCTGTTTCCAGATTTAATATCCTGTGCTAGTGAAAGTTTTGAAAATGTTATACCAATCTAATAAAAAAATAAAATAACTTTTGAGTTTAAAAATTCCTCTCTTCAAATGTAGCACTGATATTTATTACAGTGCTACCTCTTTCTTTTCTTTTTTTTTGGCATTTTTAGATACATGGCAATTATGTCTATGTTTTTGTGGATGATCCTTAGAAGTCCATTTGACAGTTTATACTTTCACTTTCCAGTAAAAATGTTTTTGTAGGATTTGCTGATTCTCCACAAGGCTTACAGATACCATCCAAAACTTTGCCTACCCCTGTGTGGTAGAAAAGGTGAAGAAAATTATTATACTAGAGTTAAAAGGAGTGATTTATAGGAAGAAAGAGCCACTAACCTTTCATTTCAGAAAGCAATAGCTACAATGGTATAAACTCTTGCAAAACTTTTTCACCCTAGCATGAGTTATAAACATACCAAGAACCGAAGTCAATGGGGAAGGACTACCATTATCGCAGCTTTGCTTCTCACAGCAGTAGTGGAGGTAACTGGTTTTGACTGGACAGTGGATAAAACTAGGAGCACAGGGATCAGAATGTAGAATTTTATTTCCTTTGTATTCATTTTCATTTTCTGAATTATGTCTCTGCTGCAGCAACAGCAGCTAAAAACACTGTTGAGATTAAATTGAGGAAAAAAGTGTGTATGTGCATATTTATATTTGTGAGAGATTTTCATTGAGTAATATGAAACAGCTGAAAGTGGGAATTGATGCATGGGGCACACATTCCTATCATCAGCGGTCAAAAACTCCAATCTCAATGGGGCTTTCCTCTGCTGAATTCAAAACACTGCCATTGATGACCCCACTGTTCCTCACCATGGACCAAAAGTCACACACAAATAGGGTTTTAACATGCTCTGCTGGCCAGGTCAAACCCTTTGCAAAAGCATTATGGTATTAGCCTGTCATTTGTTCCTGTATTATTCATCCGATTTCTATTAATGCTGCATGAGTACAGAGAAGAAGGGAGAGGACAAGGAAGTGTGGTCCAGAGCTAGTACATCTGGAGTTCCTCATTTTCAGAGAAACTATAAAAATAATTAAGCTTTTTATATGAAAGACATACTGCCCTATTCTTGTGGCAAAACCAGCATCAAATGTACTAACTTTGCTCAGTAACAGAAACACTGAACAATTTTGGTCCAACCCCTTTGCTCAAAGCAGGTGCAAGTAGATCTGGTGGAACAGGGATTTGTCCTGTCCAGTTCTCCAAGGACAAAGATCCCATGACTTCTCTGGGCATCTCTTCCACCCTCACAGTAAATACATTTCTCTTCCTATGTATTTTAATTTCCTGTGTTCCAGTTTGCATCTATTGTCTCATCCTGTAGCTGTACTCCCGCTGGGAAGAGTCACCTTCTTTTCTATACATTTCCATTAAACAGATGTAGGGAGCAATAATGTTTCCCCTTCTTCAGGTTCAAATAACATAGTTCTCTCAGCCTCTCCTTGTGCATCCTGTACTTCAACCCCCTGGTAATCTTAGTGGCCTTTTGCTGAATTAATTCCAATATGTCAATGTCTTTCTGCTACTGGAGAGCTATTAAAAGGTTTCTACTGCTCATGTACCAGACAGATGCATCTCAGTTAAATGACTATGAAAGGTTTGAAATTCTTTCAAAAGTAGCAGTAGAATATTTTACAAATGGATCATAAACTGTCATACTTTTGCATTTTATCTCCTCCATCTTGCACAAAGCTTTCACATGCTACCATATATATGATTTAATATATATCAATACAAGAAGCTGTCAAACTTCTGTTTTCTAAAGTTTTTCTGTTGGAATCAGGAACTGGAAACTAGGGCACATCCTGCGTAAGCTTTACCTTCACTCACAGTAAAAAGACATATTAACAAGGACATGAGGACTTTGAAAAGTGCCATAGCTTTGCTGTCCTAGATTTAAAAAGGAAATAGCAATGCAGTGTCTGCTACATTGAGACTGACTCCTGGGAGCCAGAGGGAAAGCAGATGAAAAGCAACTTTTTTTTTTTTTTAAAAAATGACAGCACAGGTTTCTAAATTTAAACCTCCAAACAGAGAGATCTGGCAAAGAACTTAAAGTGATACCTTATCTCACTTTTAGAAACAATGATTATTTTTTTTACATGCTATTTGTATATAGAAAAATAACAGCATAGGGATTACGTCACCTCAAAAATACATAAAAGGATAATCAAGGATTCTGTGCTTCAAAAAGAAAAGTGGTGCAAACACCAGCCTTCTTGGTTAATATTGACAAAAGCCAAACAAACTCTCCTGCTCACACTATACCTCTCAAAGTATGGTTCCAGTGGGATGTGGGCAAATGGAGGGAGCAGAGGCAAAGCAACGACCTCACGTGGGAGCAGCATGCTGGAGCAAACACTGCTTCCTTCTGAGAAAACACTGCACAGATCCCTGCATAATACTGCACCTCCACCTCTCTAATACTAGCAGAATGCCTCACGTTTTCTCCACTTGGTTTCCTGAAGCACGCAGAGGATCTCCATAGCTCCAACAGCCAGCCAGGTCACGTACAATAAATAAGTCAGGAGCCTGCTAAAATTGCACTCAGCCAATAATACAGCTTTCAATTTTGCTTTTTTTTTTTAAAAAAAACCAAACAACCCCCAATGGACACCTGGAGGCAAAACAGGGATTCAGGACCCCTAAACTCCATATGAAATTGTTGACTAGATGACTCAGATACATTAGCCTGCATTGTAGGCACAAAATCTTTGACCTCATTTAAGCTACTGCAAAAACACAAACACAAAGACAGCAGTGAAAAACATATTTAAAATTGGACACTGAGATATTCAGACAGCATGTGCTAAATGCTGTTTTATTCCCTGGCAGGGAGGGAGGGCTGAAATCAGGAAGTTCCATACAAACTGAAAATGACAGTGCCTTGTGTAGCCAGAATGGAGAGCTAATCCAGCCAGCTCCTCAGCCTGTCTGTAGGCAACAAAATTCTTTATGTTTGTTTTGTATGATTCTCTAAAGAGTTTAACCCTAAATGGGCAAGATTTTTCAGCCCCTGGCAGATAGCTAAGGCTCCTAGTTAACAGTGATAAGAGTTAGAGACCTCCTGCAAACTCCTTGCATAGAAAGCTACACCTTGCATGGAAGCATCTGACCTTTGTTGAAAGTCATACCAGTGTAAACAGAAGCGTTGTCTTTCCATAACAAGTACTTGCATAACTAGGGCAATCCCCTGAACAGATGAATCCAAGTACCTTTACAAAATACAGGGAAGCAAGACTATAGCTGGAAATGACCTGACTCGCAAAGAATCTCTGTCTGTTTATTCTGCTTTCATTTACACTTAAGGAAATAATCAGAAAGGTGGGCACTTCCACTGTTATGTGTAGTGGTTGAAGAACATCAAACAGCTCTCCTGATTTTCTTTCTCACCAAAAGAGGATTTTAACTGTGGTATTGCCAGTCTTAGCCTGTCACACTCAAATCTCACTTACTGGCTTCCGTCATGTCTAGCCCATTGATGGAGATGACCCCATTTCCCACTTGCAGGATCCCATCCTGGTGGGCTGCACCACCCTCTGCAATCTGCAAGATAAAGATCCCCCTGTAGCCAGCCCACCGACAATACTGAAGCCCAGGCCCGACTGGGGACAGTGAGGTGGATCGAGAGCTGGCTGTGTGACAGATCACAGAGGGCTGTGATCAATGGAGCAGAGTCGAGTTGGAGGCTGTAACCAGTGGTGTCCCCCAGGGGTCAATACTCGGTCCAGTCTTGTTCAACATACTCATCCATGACCTGGACGAGGGGACAGAGTGGATCCTCAGCAAGTTAGCTGATGATCCCAAGCTGGGAGGGGTGGTGACACTCCAGAGAGCTGTGCTGCCACCAGTGTGACCTGGACAGGCTGGAGAGCTGGGCAGAGAAGAACCTCAGGAGGTTCAATAAGGGCAAGTGTAGGGAGGATGGAGCCAGACTCTTTCCAGTGGTTCCCAGTGACAGGATGAGGAGCAACGGGCACAAGGGGGAACATAGGAAGTTATTTTGCCAATTACTAGGCCTAGTACAAAGGACACAGCCAGCAGCAGAAAAACAATCCAGTAAGCAGATTCTATTGCACGTAGAGGAGTCAGTATATAGGGGATCACTGGGGGTACAAACAAGTCAGACAGATCACAAATAACAGACATCAACCCCAGCGACCCCAAGAATGACAGCATGACCAAAAATGGATGGAATAAACATAGATACAAAGTAACCCATAGAAAAAATGGGAGACGACCAAGTCAATAGGCTGATCACATATGATAGAAGTAACCCCATGTTGCCTCCCCACAAAGCCCACGTTTGTAAGTGCCAGACCTGACTGGGATCCAGTTGCATGAAGAGCCAGGAGGTCCTTCCCCAACAGGAAACTCTGCAAAGTGCATCCACCTCACAGACAGACACTGCACCCTTCCTGCAAGTGGTCCCAGCTTTTATCCCCACAGCAGGACACCTGGCACTCATTTGCCCAATGTGGGCACCTGGGGTTGTTTACCCAAGGGCTTTCCCTGCAAGGATGGCCCCACCTTAGAGGAAAGCCAAAAGGCAAACTCATCCCCTCCTTTTAAAGGACCATGGGGCCCACCCATATGTCAACCTTAATTCAGGGCTCGGGGTTCAGACCCCAGCACTTCAGAGGTTCCATTTAAATATGAGAAAAAAACTTTTGGGTGAGGGTGCCAGAGCACTGGCACAGGCTGCCCAGAGAGGGGTGGAGTCTCCTTCTCTGGAGATTTTCCAGCCTCACCTGGATGCAGCCCTGAGGGATGTGCTCTAGGGGTTCCTGCTTTACAGCAGGGGAGTTGGACTGAATGATCTCTGGAGGTCCCTTCCAACCCTGACAATTCCGTGATTACTGTGGCAGTTGGTGGTGTTTTCTTCAGCTCACATTTGGTGCTTGTTTGCAGTCTCATTTTCTACCCTTAATTTTGGGAAATAAGATGTTAGTGACATGTCTAGGATTTTAGAGTTCTGCTATGGATTCTGATTGGTAGAATTGGTGGAGCTCTTAGGTACTATAATCACAGGAAAATGATTGAAAAGAGAGGTTTAATCTGAAACACTTCAAGATACCTTAGGGAAAAAAGAGAAAAAGAAATTATAACCTATGTATAAAACTTGAAAAGAAATGAGTTTTATCTCTGAAATATTGCCAGTGCCAATATTATTAATAGTTTTTTGAAGGACAATGTAAAACTTGAAATTACATAATGACCCAACTAGTAAAAACCACCAAAATGAAAGCACAGAAAGGGTTTTGTTGTAGAGAAAGAATTCACTGTTTTGAACTGTCCTTATTTTTTAACTAAATACTGAGGGGTGCACAGGTAACAGCCTTCTTATACAATACAGTTAAAATGGATCTCTGGTCTTGCCCAGCTCACCAAACCACTTCGGAATCTTAGTCCATTATACCTCTGAATAACCTGAAAAAGGCTTAGAAATAAAAATACTCAAATGAATTCAAAGGAATCATAGGAGGAAATGGGCAGGGAAGAATCTGTTCCTTTTCAATACAACATTTAGGAAAAGACAAAGTAAATACAGCACAATCTCAACCATTTAGATGCCAAGAAAAAGGATCAACTATGTTTGAAACAAGTGATTTATTATGGTTTATACAGTCCATGTATGCACCCACATCCCCCCACAGGGATCTGGATACCAATGTCACATGGACCTTCGCCTACTACAAACTGGGAAGGAGGCCAAAAACAACCTTTCCAATGGCCTTTGATAGCTGTGTTTTCTATCAAGCCAAGAAAAATTGCAGAGGGACACTCAAAAAGTGAATGTATTACTGTGCTTCAAAAATCTGGACTGATTGTTTTTATAAACAAATTCTCCAAGAAAAATCCTCATAAGATCCACGGCAAGCAATATTCACAGAGTTGATGCACATGGAATGGATCCTGTATCCATGTTCTGCACACCCATATTGATATACTGTACAATTTTAAAATATATTGTAAAAACTTGTCACGGAGCCCTTTTCATTAATTACTGTTTGATTTCTTAGCATTATTATTTTTATATTTTCTCTGGCCTGCCAGTTAGTATTTCTACGGTTTCCCCTTATATTAGAACTTTCTAAGTGAAAGTGAGACAGCACATCTGAGCAAATATGTCTGAGGTTGGCCTGAGTGACCAGCTGGCTCTGAAGAATCCCTCTAGCTCTCTGGAACAGTTAGGGTGTAGGTCCTTGGGATCATACCTATAGCATGAAATATTTAGAATGACTGCGAAACATACACTGCTTCCAATTATTTTTAAAATGTGTTTAGATACAACAGAGAACATAAAGGATATGAAGTTGAAGAGAGACAGGGACCTGCTGGAGAGAGTTCAGTGGAGGGCAACGGAGGATGAGTGGGGAATTGGAGCATCTCCCCTGTGAGGAAAGGCTGAGAGAGCTGGGACTCTTTAGCCTGGAGAAGAGAAGGCTGAGGGGTGATTTAATTAATGTTTACAAATACCTGAAGGGTGGGTTGAGGGAGGATGGAGCCAGACTCTTTCCAGTGGTTCCCAGTGACAGGACGAGGGGGTAATGGGCACAAGCTGGAACATAGGAGGTTCCATTTAAATATGAGGAAGAACTTTTTTTGGGTGAGGGTGCCAGAGCACTGGCACAGGCTGCCCAGAGAGGGGTGGAGTCTCCTTCTCTGGAGATTTTCCAGCCTCGCCTGGATGCAGCCCTGAGTGATGTGCTCTAGGGGATCCTGCTTTACAGCAGGGGAGTTGGGCTGGATGATCTCTGGAGGTCCCTTCCAACTCTGAATATTCTGTGATTCCATGATATCTGTTCTCATATGAATGGGCAGCTAGAGAAGTGAGGAAATATCCTAGATCATCACGATGGCAGTGGACATTTACGTTTTGGCAACTGATTCATGCCTCAGTAATGAAATCTCAAAAACCAGGGGAAGTAGGGTAGAGCATGCACGATTTGTGCTCAGTCTGCAGTGTCTAAGTCTGAGCAGCTGTATACCAAGTACATACTTTACGAGGATGTAACTGTGATAACAAGTTCCACAATCAGAAAACTTGAAAAGAAAAATATCTTTATAACCTGTAAAATATTGGCATATCATAATTTTACAAGTTAAAATGCAATTATTTGATTTCCTTGACACAAAAGACTACAAAATTGCAAGGAATCAGAATAGAAAATTGACTACAGTGGTTTATGCTCAGAGCCAGAGAAGCTTAATATGAGCTGGAGTACATATGTTCAGCTAAACCTCTCCCCATCTTCCCTTTACTCCCCAAAAGGCTTTTATTATCTATGGGAACAGCTTCCCATGTTGTTTATGAATTGCAAAATGAACATGACTTGACCATGCTACTTAAATTCAGTCAAGAAGGCCCTTTGAAGGTACAGCTGCATTATAGTGGTGAGGTATTAAATTTTTTCACTAACTAATCAACAGTATCAATGTCTTTCATGGTTACTCATGCTCATAACCTTAAATATAATGATCATCAGGAGATTTTTTCTTCATGGATTCATGCCTGTTTCTTTTTTATGTAGTATTCAGTACGTCAAATAGAGATGCTTGGTACTTTTCCAGTTTGGTCACAAAGGTCCAAATTCATTTACTCTTGGAAGGAAATAAATTGGAAGTTTGCAAAGGCTAGCAAAGCAGCTTGTCATATGTCTGATACCAAATGGCAAACAACAAAAATCAATTTGGAGTGAGAACTGCCACTGCCCAGGATTAGAAATTATTTTACTGCTGTATATTTGCAAAGTGATTCATGAAATGATTTTGTACACCTCTATTAGAAATCCTGATTATTACACTGCAGCAGCATTCTGCATGTGAACTTCAATTTAATTTTCTATTTTTTCTTAAGATACTTTGTATTAAAGGGTACTTACTGGGTCTCAGTTAGTTGGATTGATGGTAAATTTTATCTCAAAAGAGTAATGCAAACGAATTCAAACCTCCAGACACCTATTGCAGTGGATTGGAGAGAGGCCAGTTTTCACTCACAATGTTCTTTGACTAAATTGAATCCAGATGTTTACATGGAATAAAATATTAACAAATGTCTCCCAAGGGTAGCCAATCATTATTGAGTGCTTTAATAACCTAAACCAAAAATTCTTTAAGGTGACAACTAGCCTTTAGCCAGAAAGATACTTTTGTTTATTTTACTTTATATTTTTAATAATGCAGAGTGTATTAACCTAATTTAATTCTAGCTTGTCATCGACAAAATACTTATCTGAGATAATTCTGAAAAAGCTGTACAACAAACCATTTGTGAAAGCAGTAATAACTTAGTTTTAAACATATGGTTCCAATTCTGGTTTTCTTTTTTTTTTTTTTTTTCTTCCCCTATAAACATAAGTTACTTCTTGTAGCTTTATTTTTGTAACACAAATCAGGTATCTTTCAGAGATCTAGACATAAAAGAAAAGTTGTATTTACATTTTAAAACTGCTTCAATAGCCCACCACATGTCCCTTTAACAATATAGTACTATTTAACAGTGTTCCAAATCTTGAAGTTTAAATTCATAGAGAGGCTATTATTTAACAGGAATTTCCTGGAAAGACATTTCATCTTTACATTTCTTGGGAAAATTACTCGACACTGTCTAAACTAACATATAGTTTATTTGTGTCTGCAGCTTGTACACACACAAATCTAAATTCTAGGTTTCATAGACGTTAATGTGAGGTTGACCTGTGAGGACTCACTGGCATGTCAAGAAACTAATATGCATTTTCAATACGTTCAAGCATACAGCAAGGTAGTGCGAGATTCTCATTTACATTCCAGCTTCCTTCTTGAGCAGTTTGGCCCAGTTTGCTATATTAGGAACTTGCAATATGCAAGAAGTAAAGTTATGTTCCATTTTAGTACTAAAAGGTATTTTGATAATTAAAAATGTATGCTAAATTTTCTTATGGTTTTTTAATTTATTTTTCTTTCCCTTTCTTAAATGCGCTCACCAGCTTCTGTCCCCCCTGGTCCAAATATAAGCCAAGTTCATGTCCTTGAAGATTAAAGATGCCCATTCCTCTCATATGCAGAAATCTTTTTCTGAAGTGCCAATAAGTCTTTAGTCAGGAAAACTAGGACTATACAGGCACAAATTTCATTTCTTCCTCAAAACTACTCTCTGACAAATCTTGTCCCCCTTCCCTGTCCCAGCTGTTGTAGTCATTTTGCACGCAAGGAATCTCAAGCCTCCTGATTTACCAGACATGTTTCTACTCATGATACAACCACATTTTACCACATGAGAGTGGTAAAATGTGGTTGTATCATGAGTAGAAACATGTCCCAGAGACTTCAAGAGAAAGTATTTTTGTCACCAGGAAAACTGTTTATATTACATGTCTTAGATATATGGATATAAAAGCTGAAATTCTATGTAAGGCATAGACATTTCTAGAGCATCTTTGTATATAAATGCTGTGAGGAATTACTACTAAGTTCAAAGAATGCTCAACAACACTGGAAACTAACCATCCTGTTTTATACTTCCCTAAAATGAGATAGAAATATGTAGGACATGTTAAAACTTTTCAGTGCATTTGTCATGTGCAGAGACAATGGAACATGCAAAAATGCATCTGCTAAGACTCTTGAGTACTATTCAGAGAGAAATACTTGTGGGACATACCCACCAGACATGCAAAGATCAAGCCAACACAAACACAGATGGTGAAGCCCTTTTCAGACCCTATCTGGTGTCAAACGCAGGAGAAGGTATCAAATGAATTTTGTAACCTAAAAGTATGTGAGGCATCCAGATTCCTCGATCTCCTTTGTAACAACAGTTAAGCACACTAAAACAGCCATGCAAGAAGTAGACTTTCTGGTCTTGCTTTTTGGTTTGCTACCAAGGACTTCTTTCAGAACTGTATCAAGGTAACAGGCTGACGAGCCTACTTGCCCATAGGTATATGCAGGGCTACTACCTTCTCTCTACTTTGCTTGAATTTCATATCAGTTACTGAAAGGAGATACTAAGTATGTCAATGAAAAACATCCAGTGTTATACTGACATACAAAAGAGATGTCACAGAGTGAATTCTTCCCTCCTCCTCTACATAGATTGTATGGTGTTGTTGAAAATATTCTATATTTATGTAGGCCTAAATATTTTTTCTCCAAATGATATTTTATTTTGAAGACAGACTTGATACTTACTAGCTGACAGAAAAGCAGTAGCTTCCAGGAGACGCTACAGAGATAACTGTAGAACACAGATCTATAAAAAATGGATTACAGTTCACTCCTTCCAGGCTTCTCTCCTCCCTTGAGAATCCTAGCCTATTAATTTAAGGGGGTTACGCACTCAATGTTCCTAATGCATTTCCATTTCTATTTTTAGACTTGTTGCAAAACTGTGGTCAGAAACAGTACCACTCCTTTTAAATTACAGCTATTCACCTCTTTCCAATTATGGCACTTAAAAGGTACCAAATCTTGTTTTAAATAAGGTATCAGGATCTGTCCTATCATTTTTTTTCTTGCTAGTTTCACATTGTAATGCAATCAGAAGAAGGGTGCTTGGAGAACAGCGTGTCCATGCCATGCCTCGGTGTTTAATTAATCTTCATTCATATTTAGTTCCAGAAAATTATTTATAGCATTGTTGAAATGTTTCACTTTGAAACTCCGATAGTGGGCTGAGAGTTGCAAAGAAGTAGGATACTGACTATATTTATGGTCTGCAAGCACTACAGAATAAAAGTAAACAGGATTGTAGCATAAACATACCTGCGCTTTCACATATGAAAAATTTCTACAGCTACTCGGAACTGAACTGAAAATATATAATAAGAATGGCAAAGCAGAGAATTTCTGACTTCACTAGTAATGGCACTCATCTATATGAAAGACAAAAAGTTGAAATTAAAATATTCACCAATGATCTGACATATGTGCTTTTTCTAAGTCACATTATATAACATTTATATCTTGTGTTGATTCTGGATTTGTCTGTATTTATGCAGGTGCTTTGGTAGGAAAAAGAGCTTAATCTTTTTAGACCGAAATATCTTATCCTGACCATTAATTCATGGTACCTTTAATGTTGAGTGAGCCAAGTAAAGAGACTTCATGGTTCAGCTTTTCGGTATAGGAAAGCACTTGTAGTCCATAAACAAAACAAGCACGACAAATGATCATTTTAAATTAATCTATAAGGAACAGAAAGCAAACAAAATTCCTAACCACTTCAGAGGTTCTTGGTCCCTCTGAATAATAATAATTTAAAAACGGAATCTAACTTTTTTTCCTTGTTCTCACTCTAGCTTCTTTTTTATTTATCTTTTAGGATTTTCATAATCTTTTCTTCCCCTCGTGGGCTCCATGGATACATATATAAGAGTAAATAAGATTAGCCAGAACCTAGTCTGTGACCCTGAGGGCAAGCAGTACACAGCCCAGCCTACATCTGGGAAGGCTGAACTCCCATCTTTTGCACACACACAGAGCCCCCGCCAAGTCAAGCCTTGCCCTTTGCTGTGCTATCTCCCAGCCATGCCTTTACACTGCCCCCGCAGGAGTGCTCGCTGGCAGGCCAGGACTGCCTCAGGGAACACACTCACAATTAGACAGCATGGATGACTAAGGGCCAGCATGTGAATCTGTGCCCTAATCTGTTTTAGTTTTCTAGTACAGACGAGAAAAATAAAACTCTTTTTCTTTCACCCTGTAGCCTATCTTTCCCTTTCCATACTTTAGGAAATTTGCAGTCAGACCTGACATCCTCCTCCTGCAATGGAATTTTACTTCTGTGAAATGCCTGGGAAAAGTCATAGCACCACTCAAAAAAGCAACAGTTGGTAGCCTCATACTTTGATTACATTTGAAAACACACTTGTAGCTGTAAACTTCTACATTCCTTCTAGCTGGAGCTCTTCTGGGGTTATTGTTTTGCCTAGTGCTTCCTGGAGAGCATATTTTCCAGTTGTTGCTAAGTAAAAATGTCTGGAGGTTAGGCCATCTAGGAGTGTTCTCATTACTACCCAGAAACTAGGAAAAGAAAGCAAAGAAGTTATCAAAAAAGAGATGGCAGATTTGGGCATACATTTGCACACAAATTAAATACAAAGTGCTGATACCACCAGAAAAATCAGCGTTACCACTGAGAAGGACCCGTAGCCTTAGGTAGCCTTAGGTGAAAATTAAGAATAACAGATTGATTCAGCTGTAAAACTCAAAGTCCCGATTTCCACGATGGTTTGCAGTCTTTGCTGGACCAGATGCTGAAACAGCTGAACAGCTATGATTTGCTTAGGACCTATCAGCATATCTGCTTGTGCTTTCACCTACCATTATAGCGTCTGAATACTCTCTATATACAAATTGGTAAAGTCCAAAGTGTATTTCATAAATTTTCTCATGTCTCTTTCTCGTGAAATCAAATGTTTGAGAGACCTTTACTTAAAAAATATAAAATGTTGGGTTTTTTTGGTCCAAATAATTATTTGGTTCTGCCTGGGTTTTCTTGGGCCGAAGTGGCTATCCAAATTACATGTGTAATGGCAACAGTAAGATGACTTTTTCTGTGAAGAAAATTTTGCAGAAATTTTCAAAGATGTTCAGTGCCTGGGTTTAATCTGCCCTGGAAGCATTTTTTTTCGCCAGAACCACTTAAAAGAAAACAACTTTATCCAGGACTTTGTGATCTACATTATCCCATGGGATTGCAGCTGTTAGTCTTTAGCATTTCAGAAACTGAAATTCCATCTTCAGTGTAGCTGTGGTTTGATCTATTAACTACTGTGTCTTGTCCAACTAATGACCCAAACTAATGAAAAGACCTTGGAAGACAATATGCTATGCAAATTTAATCTGTGTAACAGCACCATTATTTAGTCAAACATTACCACTGGAGAAATCCATATCTCACTAAGTGTGACTGCCACAATATATGACACTCTGAACTTTGTTTAGAAACAATCTGAACAGCCCCATCAGTTATATAAGACAAGAGTTAGATGATGATAATGAACAATTCAAGCACAGGACTGATGACGGGAGACACATCTAGAGGATATGTTTAGTGTATACAGTCCTCTCAAGAAGGAAATTATGCTGGTAAATAGGAACCACACAAGAGGCAAACTTCCTGTTTGTAATGGTATAGCTGTCACAAGGGAGGAATCAATGTCACAAGCAGTTCGAACTTAAAATAATAAAGTATGTTTAACAGAAGAGGAGACAGTAAGTTCAGATACAAATACCTCTACACAGTGCTTCACAGCCTAAACAAAGAATGTTGCTTTAAGGTCGATACAAGTCTCTAATCAAATCACTGGAACTTATCTGCAAAGTTATCCCAGATGGTCCTTCTTGGCTTGACACCACAGTAGCTGCCTCAATGACAGGAGCGATAAAACTCAGTCATTGTGTTAAGATAACTAAGCAGCTAAGGGAATATATCACCATTTGGAAATTCCCTGGAGAATTTCAATGAGCCAGTTAAATGTCAGATATTATCAGTGTCTAAAAAAAGATCAGCATGCCCTCTTGCAGATGTGCTGGGAGACAGCAGGGGCTTCCTGAGAGACATAGGAAATGGAACTTCTTCCAGAACCTCAGATAAATGAGTAAGAGGTGGTTACAGAAAAAGCTTTATTTTCAGAATATGCATCTCTATTAGTGGTCCTTTATATATAAAGCCTCATAACCAGAAACAAAGACTCATTCAGTATGAGAATAGCTTAAGAAATGCACTCTAGAACTACTACAGTCAGAGAGGAAGCAAAAATCCTCCTAAACTTTGACCAATAAAGAACACCCTATTACCTAAACAAAGCACTTGAAAGGGGTACAAAAAAGTTCCTTAGCATTAAATTTTAATTTCTGTAACCTCTGACTTCCCTCAGATGTTCCTCTTCTGCCTGTTACCATTTCTCATTGCATTAATTTCGTATTATCAGCTCCTCTAAGGCATGTTCTGTTCCTATCACACCCCATTTTGCTCCCAGTGGGATGCTATGGATAAATACTGGTGTTCTGTAGAAACGCACCAGAATCTCACTGCGTAGTCATCACGTGAGTATTCCCTAGTCATAAACTCTGCAACACTGACCTTTGCCATAAAGTAATAATACAGAAAGTATAAAACCATACTGAACTAGCCAATAATTGCCCAAAAACATATTCAGAAACTCACAATTTTTGACAACCAAGTACTGTGCAAGTTACTGGAGCAGATTCAAAACCTGGTGTACTTATGCAGTCTAGCCCTGTCAGGGAGTTTTTTCCTTCTGCGTGCCAGGAATGTGACTTTAAACAAAACTACACAGCCGAGTTATGTTCCCACATCATCATTTAAAAATAAACTTCTAATTGACTTTTTGCAAATTAATTCTCAAAACTTCTGTTGATTTGTATGTATTCTTAATCCCTTCGATAAATACAATGCTCAGATTATAACCATTTACATAATAATTCATAATTAGTAGGGCTATCTGTGTGCTACTTGTTATCTAGGACTTTCTGTTGATTACATGTACGCTACAAAGCGGATCTCAAAAATAGAAGCTTCCATTTAATCTCCACTGCATTACACAGAAATATTTGGCACTTGTTCATAATACATTAGCTTCTAAGTAACATAATAATAGAGCTAGCTGTCTGACTCAGGGCTATTTCTGAAGCTGCTAATTTGATTTTTTCCAATAAACAGAAAACTTTCCCCATTATATATACCATTATGTGGCTTTTCTGCTTGCAATGAATTATCCCAGATTGCTACATAACTAGATAATCTGGTAAGACAAATTTTGTTTGTTTCAAATAACCTTCATTCAAGCATCCACTACATACAATGATGAACGCAAAGTGAAGATATAATGATTTTTTAATAAACATACCTTATATTTTTGACTGATTTATATGGCAGTAATATATCTTAGGTATCAAAAGAGGAGGTGTGTATGCTCAGGGGGCTACACTAATGCAAATCTATAGCACAGACATGGGCACACTGGTAGCTGAACACTCTGGGACACATTGATGCAAGCTGATTGTGCAGGCGTAGTTGTTCTAGGTTATCATTACTCTTACAGATAAATTTACTTGGTCTACATGAAGACTTTTTACCCATATTGAAGGGAAAAAAATCCAAACTTTGCAGTCATCAATATTACAGTGTCCATGAAAAAATTGCATGATAGTACAGCATGTAAATATTCTTATATCAATAATGTGCTTCTAGTTTAAGTCACAACTTTAAGATAACCCTAGAGCTGTATACATTCTGTGCCATTTGGGACTTGCTCATGAACTAAATGGAACAGTTTCAAGGAGAGATGGGGGGAAATTTTTTCATTTTATGTTTAAAGAGACAGTCAAACAGAGCTGAGGGCTTTTAAAGGGGTAAAAGTGGGAGTTCTCTTGTCCAGCAAGTACTTACAAGTGAAAACTTATTTGGCAATTCAAAATTTTGGATTTAGGTTTTGGTTTCATTATTAGTCATTGCAGACTCTTTCAGAACATGAAAGACTGAATTTAAATTTGGATTCACATAACTTTATGTACAATTGTTTTTACTGTAAGAACTAGACTAGCAATCATACACAATTTAGTGAATGCATTGCTGTGCAACAGACTTGACCCTACACTTTTTTCAGTTAAAAACTCTGAAATTAATGTGGATTTGCCAGTAAGGATGTAACTTTACCTCCTATCCCTGCCCCCAAACTGTCAAAGATCAAATAACCCTGGAGTTAGTAGTTCATTAAATAACATAGACTGCATAAACAGAACGTTTGATTTGGTTCCAGTTTCTCATAGATGAAACACTAGGGCTGCTTAGTGAAGATTAACTAGATTGTGTGCAGTGATATGTATTTTGCCTTTTAGGTAGTCACAAATCAAAGATCTGCAGTTTCTCATTAAAAATTTAACTGTTGTTAATAACCTCTAAACATACCTCCTGATTCATATTCAGCTGATATTAAGAATGCATTTGCATTTCAATAATAAAATGCAAAATAATTGGAGAATTTACTTCAATTTGCTGATTGCTCATCTCAGATTTTGTTTGCTACAACCAAACTATTGACTTTTCAAAATATGAATCTGAACAATTCCTGCCAGAGATTTA
The DNA here is from genome assembly GCA_028020825.1 of Podargus strigoides. NCBI lineage: Eukaryota > Metazoa > Chordata > Aves > Caprimulgiformes > Podargidae > Podargus > Podargus strigoides. Next base: position 2,585,394 of record CM051630.1, read on the forward strand.
ATGTTATTTTTGTCGGTCCCTTAGGGTGTTGAAAGAAGTTGATTCAGAAAGACAATCATTTTCTGGTCATTCAAATCTGAACCGAACATCATCACTTAGTGAACCTGAGACACATAAATTATGATGATACTGTGTTTAATCTGATAATCATCTCGGGTGTCAGAGAATCTGCTAGGTAAAGCCAGTAGTCTGTCTGATTACTGCCTGAAGATCTGGGCACAGTCCAGGTATTTGGAAAGGAGTTAAAAAGTGATCCATAGCTTATGTAACGAAACAGCAGAGATGATGGTGACAATGCTAGTGGCAGCAGGGAAATAACGGAGAGAGTAACACTTGAGAAAGAATTTTCTCTGCTTTCCAGCTGAAACCTTTTCTTGTTAATATTGCTGGCAGAGAGTCCAATTCCTGAAGACAGTGGGTTAACAATGCATAAATATATGACAACTCATATTCGTGCAACAGTTACAAAGCTTTCAGTACTGCTGTCCATACTGCTCCTTTTGTGAACAAGAAGAGGACTTAGGCTGTGACATTTAGAATTTTAGTAACTTTATCCATAAATTTAAAGCAGTAATATTTTAAATAAATACATTTCTGTATTTCAGCTTTCATATCTGCTTTCATGAACCGAAAGCAAGTAATGAAAGCTGCAGACATCATAATAGCAGATTTCATGTGATCTCACTTAAGTCATTCTGATTGCTGCCTTCTGAAATAGTAGAGTGTCACCTCTTCACCACCAAAGTTGTTTTCAGAAAGATCAATCATCTGCAATTACAGCTGATGATGATGGGGGTTGCATATGTAACATTAGTTCTTTCCAAGTCACCAGCTCCTAACTGATGAGTACCCAGAGAAACTCCAGATTCATAACAAGCTGGGAACATTTTTCTTCCTGGGTGTGAAGATTCAGTGGGGCAGTTCAGAGACAGGAGGGGGAAGAATATTATGCCTATTTCCAACTCCCAAGGAGACTTAATCTACACATTTTTCTTACAATTCCGTCTTTTGTTCTAGAAGCTAAAATAGTAATATAAACATTTTGCCACCTTATCCTGCATGAATCCTCATATTGACCCCAAGGACCCTAAATATAAATTTGCACAGACAGACCACAAAGCAATGTAGGACCTGGATTGCAACGCACAAATACCACCCTGTTGGCTGCTCTAGAATATTCAGCCAAGCTGACAGGGAGATATATACATTTCTGTAAGGGCAGAAACATGCAGAGAGTAATCAAGCATCTGGAGATGGGCAGCATATGTTATGAAGGGAGTTGAAGAAGAATAGATGGAAGTTTCTTGTTAAAGCAAGAAGAATGCATGCCCCTAGGCTGCAAAAAAGAACAAGACATCCCAGTTCCCATTGTCCTTAAGTAACCACTGCAGCCATCTCCACAGACATGTTTGTGGCATTAATATCATGCTGTTATTCAGGCCTTCCTCTTCCAAGTACACAGACTAAACCTAGTTGCAGGTCTGGTCACATTTGCTTTCATCTATAGGCCATATAAGAAAAATGAAATCCTCAGAAACCAGCTTATTTGTGTTAAGGCCACCAAGAAAGAAAGGCCTCCAAGAAACAGGCCTCCAAGAAAGGCTTAGTTGGCATAATTCAATTTCTTGTGTTGTATCAACAAGAATTCTGCTAATAAAAGACAAAGTTGCCTTGGTATGAAAAAAAAAAATCTTATAAATGATTCATTATTTAAAAAAAACCCAAAACAAACCCACAAAAACGAGGTGCTCCATATACAGAAAGATCAGGTCAAGAATCTCCTGTACAATTTTTTTTTTTTTTAAGAGTTAGGGTACTGTTATTTCAGTAATTGTGTAGAAATCTGGAAGCAGTTTTTGTTATAGAAAATGTCTTATGAAAAAGGTCCTTTCAGGCTGGGAAGGGAGTGCTGGATTATAAGCCATGTTATGCAAGCTTGCTGCTCCAGAAGCCAAAACCCTGCCCCATCAATTGCATAACCAGCTCCAAGGGAGATCTGAGCCCTGCTCCTTTACCAAGGAGCCTCAATGGAAATTCAGCAAGTTACCAGCTTTCCCCAGGCAGTAAACAAGGCATTTACTGTCACTTGGTATTTACTGGAGCCAATTGTGCACAATTTGATTTTTTTTCCCCCTTCTCATTTCACAGTGTAAACAAAGAAGCAACTTACAAAAAAAATGACACTAGGCAGACTGTCTCCTGTTGACACCATTCTGATCTGGGAATCATATTGCCCCTTTGAAATGCTGAACAAGCCTGTAGGCTGCTAGTACAATTCTGAAAGGAAGTGGGAGAGGCAAAAGCAAAACAAGATGCTCTGCAATGGAATGCACTAAGGAAAACCAAATATTTCAACCAGTATTTAAATTTCTCAAGTGTGGGACAAGACCTACTGATCTCATCCTTAACAACTGAAACCACTACAAAAAACATAGGGCTGATTTCTATAGACATTAAAAAAATGTCATGCTTCACCACAGATCAAGAGACACCTTAACCATTCAGTTACCATGTTTTTGCTGTACTACTCTTTCTAGATTGTAGCTCTCAGTCCTGTTACAGGGCATGCCAAACTGTTTGGCCAGGTTTGTAGAGGTAAAAAGGTTACAGAGAAATATAGCTGAAAATAACAGCACAATTGTCATTCCCCACATACATCTGCACTGAGTCTTCACCAGTATTAATCTTATTCTTCCTCTGTTGTTAGCACTGCATTACTAAAGCTGCCTGCATGCATATTGTTCTCATCTTTACTGGTCTGTGAACTGATTTAAAATGCAGGATGTTGCACCGTTGCTTTTCCATAACAGTAAAAGGCAAAAGGAGAAAAGATAGATACAAAGTCTATCTGAATATTGATAGTCCCTTGGCAAGTCTGGTCAAGGGATGAGATTTTCCATAGCCAAAACCATACAAAGAACTTATATGAATATTGTAGTTTGTAAGCACTTCCCCTCCTCCATGTTTCTTCTTCCATTGTCCTTCCAATTTCATTTAGCTGGGAGAGGAGGACTACAGGTTTCACTCGGACACCAATAATTTTCCTGCAAAGCATTCAGCAGAACTGAAAGACCTGAAAAACACCCGAGTTACATTTCCTTCATAGATTTACAAAGAGACTGAAGTATAACAAAAAAAAAAAAAATAATACCCATGTTTGAAGAAAGCAGCTCACAGTCACCCAAAAGAAAAATTTACTCACCATTCTTACATCACTGTGTGTCACATTTGACTTGAAAAAAATAGCTATCATGCTAAAAATTGAGCCAGATATTTCTAAGTCTCTGTAAGCAACTAACTGTAAAAAGCAAAGCAATGTTGCAATTTGTAATATAGAACCCAGTAATTAAAGATCTGCACGCTATCAGGAAGCACTCGAAGAAAGGCCTTTTGAGTTTTCAGTTTCTAGGATTCCTTAGATAAGATTCACAGGATTAATACTGATGAAGTTCACAGCACAAATCCCCCTCTCCCTTGAATCAGATTGCACAACACAAGTGATTGAGCAACATATCCTAGCTACCTTTAAGACACATTCAGTTATCCTGGCCACGGCTCAATGTGGACTTTATTATAAACAACTAGATAACCAAATACAGAAATAAAAATTATAATATGAAATACATTAACAGGAGCATTATTCCACATGATACTCAAGGCAGGCATGAGCTAGCTACAAGAACTGTCAAATGTCATTACATGCAAACCAGCTTTGAGGAGGTAACTTTTTCCCCTTCGTGATAAATTTTCCTATTAAAATAATAATCACTAATCAGAGCCTGATGATCTTACCAGGGCACACAGAGGATTCTCTCTGCTTTGCTGCTTTATTAAGATGACTACTCTCATTTCTTCCCGATTGCTTAAAAATCCAGCTGCTTTGCTTTGAGATCTTAAAATCCCCCTGAAAGACCAAACACTGTTGAAATTAATGCAGGATTGATTGAACAAAGCTTAGCAAAGGCCTTTTCAGCCATCACCTTAGCCCTCACATTGTTTTCTAATTAGTTACTGTGTTTGAATCTATGCCAAACAACACGCCCTTAGCTAAGCATCTGTTAAAACTTCGGTCAGTGTATTAGGCAAGTTGTGCAATCCCTTTTAACTCTGTCAAGACAAATAAATATTGCCTTGATGTTATGGAAACACTTTGAGCAACCAAGGTAAAATGGGTTCATAATATACAAAACTGAATTGTTTTCAATTAAAAAAAAACAAACAACAAACCAAACCCAAAAACCCAAACAACTTTTGGCAGTTGTGTTCCAAAAGCACTTTTTTTCCCCCTTGAAATCAATGGGAAGGAGTCAATTGGGCAGTTCTGAAAATTCTGTTAGGTGTATATCTGAATATTCAGTTACCAAAAATATCATTATAGCCAGAATTTTCAATGAGCTATAGCAGTCTAGATAAGTTGCTTATTTACAATCCATTGTGGTAGCTAATGACATGCATTATACTTTAAGAAAAGACATTCATCTTCTGAAGCAAAGCATATTCAAATGTATTCTTTGTATTGTTTTGAAGAAGTCAATAGTGATTATATCATACTGTAATATATAAATTACTCATATTTTTGATACAAAGTATTATATCTTCAGAAAACAAAGACATTAGGACAGATATCTACAGATACAGTACAGTCAGATTATATCATAAATAAGCAACCTGTGGATCTTGTTTTTAATCTGCAATATAATTCTCAAACTAATTGTCTCCACAAACTCAGTTACATAGGCTGAGTTTAGTTTCCATCTAGGCAGTTTTAGTGAAACAAAAGAATTTACAGATGCATCTACTTACAGACAGGATTTGCTTAATGGTTATAGTCCAGGTCAACTTTCCAAGATTTAGTTATTTCACTGTTAAATATATTTTATTAAATGAGTGCAAATACAGTTTTTAAAGTGTGTTGGTAATGAAGTGTCCTCTGGCAGTGGACAGTTTGAGCTTATAACTATGATTACTCTATAACCTAAGAGCAGATAGGAGGAAGAATTTGTAAGGGAGGGTATCCTGTGTGCTACTCACCAGCTACTATTTATTTTGTCAGAAGGGTTGCTAGTATTTACAAAACCCTGACCAAGCATCAGTTATCCATCAAGTTGTATGCAGAGCAAACCTTGACAAATAAGTGTGTAATTTATAGGGGAAAAGATCAGCAGGTAAGGCAGCTGTATTTTACCCTGTGTGTACCAGAGCATTTCATTTATTGCCATATACAAATATATATATGTATGTGATATATATATATATATATATCATATTCATATTTGGAACAGGGCAATACTAAAAGCAGGCTGACAATAAATCTCTGAACATAACTATCAACATTTGCTGGACCAGGTGATCTCTTCTTGGATTGTGCCATTTATTCTTGTATAGGCAACGTAAACAGTTGTGCAAAATCTTTTCTGCTAGAATCTTTGTAGGATGGCAAGTTACATTAATGATGTTAAGCACATGGTTTTATTGTCATATTGAATATTAATATAATTGAGTGTATTACAATATATTTAAGAAGAAGACAAAAACATACATTTGAGATGGAAGCCATACTGAAAAGCAGCAATTCACAGGAACACCTCTGTGGAACTAACACAGTTCAGCTGATTGTGCAACCTTGTAACAAAAAAGGTCAGCAATACCTACATTAAACATTACTCCAGTAGTTCCTTACCATTGATTTTTGCATATTTGTAAACAAGAATATCAAGTCAAAACTTAATACTTTGTATCTGTGCACATCTTTGTAAAGACAGCTTCTCTTCAGTTCTGATAGCCATACTTTAAGAATGAAAATATATTAGAAAGCTTAAAGCACAGAGGCCTTAGCAGTGACACAGGGCACAAGAGGTTAACAAAGCTCGACTTTGTCAAGGAAAATTTTGACAGACGACAGTCACTAAACACAGGTATTTACACATTCAAAAAAAAGCTTTTCAATTTTGCTGATAAACAGAAATGGATACAAGACAAAGTCAATGCCACTATTTCCTACCAGTGAGGTTCCATTGTTTTTGATAAACATTTTTATATGAGGGTAGGGCAGAAGAATCTCTCACCTAGCCATTTACTTATCAATAGATGAGTCTTAATGGCATGCTCTCTCCTAATTCTCTGCTTGCCCAGGATGCAAAAAGCTGGACCCTAGGACAACCATCCAGATTACTAGGTGAACTACAACTGCCTGTCGTCTGCATGTCAGGCTATATAATCTACTGCTTGTTTGGCTATAAACCCTATGAAAGTATAATATAACTGTCTTTACTAACCACATAACATGCAGACTAATTAAGAACACAGTAGAATGCTCGTGGCTTCTGGAGAAACTACACTGTGATTCCTTGAATAGCAAATATTAAGTATTAAAAAAGATATTACTTAATTACACTTAACTGCACATAATGAAGAAGCCAGAGTTAAAAAGCAAGTCAGAAATTTGCTTGGTATTCAGTGAGAATAATTAAGCTGTAATATCAATGTATCATTTTGCCTCAGGATGTGTGTCAAATGGTTGTATGTATTCATACATACAATAGCAATATATACCCTAAACCAACTTACAACATATGGATCCAATGAACATGAATATTACATCCCTTTCTTCCCCATATTTGTTAAGAATGTAACAGTACGCACATGACTCTGTCAAGCAAATAAATGTAATATTTTGCATAGTGAAATGCAAGGCATAGCATTTCCTATAAACCTCAAATGTTGAGAACTATATTTATAACAGGTTAAGATTTAGTGACATGACCAGCAAAACAAGGATATTTCCAGGATATGTTTGCCTGAAATTCTCTTTGTTATGACCAACAGTAGCACCTTCAGGTACAATTTTTTAATAAAGCAAGTAGCTATATTATTAAACTGCCAGACCAGACTTTCAGCAGATGGAGTTAATTAACAAATGTAGCATACCAGGCAGGCAAGTAACGTCTCAGAAAGTCAGAGTTAAAAGCAAAACGGTAATACACAGAACACTGATCAATTCCATACCATTTGCTAATTGTGTTACCATTAAGCAGATCCTGTCTTCCTCAGAATTACCTTGTGACTAAACAAGCATATAATCTGTGAAATTTATACTCACTGTGCTAAAAAACTTTCTGTTGGAAACTTTTTCACAGGCTGTTTCCTGTTGATTCGTTCTACTTCGGTATCTAGCTAGTTTTCATTGGCAGGATTTTCTGTTGCCAAAGGACTGGAATGTTGAGGCTTTTACGTTGATATGCAGGTTTTCTGCATGTGTGATCTCCCTGTTTACATGTCCTGGCTGTTCTGAAAATGCCAAATCAAAATGAAATGCTGCAGAGGAAGATTATTTCTTTTCCATAGAATATATGATAGATTCGTTGTGCCTGCAACCGTGTCTACTGACTACTCATAGAATCATAGAATAACCTTGGTTGAAAGAGACCTCTAAAATGTACATACATAAAAACGAAATGCACAGAATTGGACAGAAACATTTCATGCTTCTCAAGTTTTGCTTCACAAGGAACTTCCTTGAAGAGTTTCAGAAAACATTTCCACAATTACATCCAAACATGCAGTTCCATAGACTAAAATCATAATGACAAAGCTCTTCAGTATTTTCAACTTTATTGTAAGCTTAACTTCAAAAATTCCAACTTGAACCCCCACCAAATTTTCAGCTTGGTTGGTGTCTCTAAATTGGGGAAAACCAGTCAACAGGCTTGAGGGCAGGACTCCCATCCAGAGGGTCTTAGACAGGCTGGAGGCTTGAGTCAGCTGGAACCATATGGAATTCAACAAGGACAAGTGCACAGTCTTGCATTTGGGACAGAAAAACCCTGTACAATAATACAAGCTGAGGACCATCTGGCTGTGAGCAGCTGTGCTGAAAAGGAGCTGTGGATCCTGGTTAACAGCAAGCTGAACATAAGCTCACAGAGTGCTCTAGCAGCCAAGATGGCCAATAGCATCCCAAGCTGTATTAACAGTAACATAGCCTGTAGGTTGAAGGAAGTGTTTGTCCCCCTGTACTTGGCACTCATTAGGCTGCATCCAAAATACTGTTACCCATTTTGGGTTTCTCAATCAAGAAAGACATTGATAAATTGGAGACAGAAAGTTCAGCAGATGGCCACCAAGACAGATAGGGCCTGGAGCACTTATCTTGTGAGGAGAGGCAGAGGAAACAGTGCTGGATAGAGTCTGGAGAAGAGAAGGCTTTGAGGGGACCCCATAGCAGTTCCCCAGTACCTACAAGGAGGTTATCAAGGAGACAGAAGCAGGCTCCTCACAGTAATGTATGGTGGAAGAATGAGAGATAAAAGACAAATTGAATCAAGAGATAGTCAGAGGGATACAAGGGAAAAATCTTTTGAGCATGACAACAACCACCCAGTGGAACAAGTTGCCTAGTCTCAGTTCCTCAAGGTTTTCAATACCCAAGAAGATAAGGCCCTGAGCAGCCTGACCTTGTAGCTGACCCTGCTTTCAGCAAGAGGTTGGACTAGGTGATGTCCTGAGGTCCTTTCCAACCTGAAATTGTCTATGATTATATTGAGTTAGTAAGCAAAATTGGGCCCAAACTTGCACTAATTGTTAACCAAACTCAACAGCAGGGAGAATAAAAGATAGTTAAGATCTTTCACCAAACATGCTTAGGCTTCACACAAGCATTCACTACAGAGAACGTAAGAAACATGAAGCCAAACCTATAAAGCTAAAGTACATGAAAAAAAGCATTAATCTTTCATTTAAAAAAAATAAATAAAAAGGAATAAGCACAGTAGATGTGGGCTTTGCTACGTCAAAAAGAGGAGCTGTATAGACATGATATTGTGATATTCATGGAAACAAGAATTTCTGTGTCAAAATTCTTGTATTTATACATGAGGAATTATCTTTCTTCTATCCATCCCATCAAAGGGAGGTTCTGGAAGATCATCCTGGGGTCTGAAACACAAGCTTGGAACCTTATTTCTGCTTCAGCAATGGTTAAGATTTTGCAGTTACTGTGTTTATACGGAATCTTGAATCCTAATTTGCATACAGTTATAAAATCTACCAATACAGAAGGATCCCTAAAGCTACACTGTGTTCTAATTACTCAGATACATGAATATTCAAAGACTCTACATAAGTATTTCAGGTTAAGTGGAACTAAGTTACTACAGAATCACAGAATCTTAGGGATTGGAAGGGACCTCAAAAGATCATCCAGTCCAATCCCCCTGCCAGAGCAGGAACACCTAGGTCAGGTCACACAGGAACATGTCCAGGCGGGTTTGAATGTCTCCAGAGAAGGAGACTCCACAACCTCTCTGGGCAGCCTGTGCCAGTGCTCTGTCATCCTCACTGGGAAGAAGTTCTTCCTCACATTTATGTGGAACCTCCTATGTTCCAGCTTGTACCCATTGCCCCTTGTCCTATCATTGGATGTCACTGAGAAGAGCCTGGCTCCATCCCCATGACACTCACCCTTTATTTATAAACATTAATGAGGTCACCCCTCAGTCTCCTCTTCTCCAAGCTAGAGACCCAGCTCCCTCAGCCTTTCCTCAGAAGGGAGATGTTCCACTCCATCATCTCTGTGGCTCTGTGCTGGACTCTCTCCAGCAGTTCCCTGTCTTTCTTGAACTGGGGGGCCCAGAACTGGACACAATATTTCAGATGTGGCCTCACCAGGGCAGAGGGGGAGGAGAACCTCTCTCGACCTACTAACCACCCCCCTTCTAATACACCCCAGGATGCCATTGGCCTTCTTGGCCACAAGGGCACATTGCTGGCTCATGGTCATCCTGCTGTCCACCAGGACCCCCAGGTCCCTTTCCCCTACGCTGCTCTCCAACAGGTCAAGACTCTACACTTGCCCTTGTTATATTTCATTAAATTTTTCCCCACCCAACTCTCCAGCCTGTCTAGGTCTCTCTGAATGCAGCACAGCCTTCTGGTGTGTCAGCCACTCCTCACAGTTTTGTGTCATCAGCAAACTTGCTGACAGTGCACTCTATTCCCTCATCCAAATCATTGATGAATATATTGAATAGTACTGGTCCCAGTACTGGTCTCCTGAGGGACTCCACTAGATACAGGCCCCCAGCTAGACTCTGTCCCATTGATCACAACTCTCTGGCTTATTTCCTTCAACCAGTTCACAATCCACCTCACCACCCGATCATCCAGACCACACTTCCTCAGTTTAGCTGCACGGATGCTGTGGGAGACTGTGTCAAACGCTTCCAAATTAAACCCAAACTGTAGCTCAGTTATGACATCTCTAGAATTTAGAAGGACATGCTTGTCTGCAAGTCTTTTCTTCTTTAAATCCACAACCAATTTCGTTTCACAAACGAGTGGTAGATTCAATATGCCATTGGCAAGTGCATTGGCTCTTGCAACTTAATTAAATGCCTCACTAACTTCAAACATCCCAGAATTTCTGCATGGTTGCTTCACATTAAACATTTCACAAGAAACAGAAAAATACCATAAAACAATTCTGCAATCTGATATGACATTGTACTGTAAGTTATTTTTGTGTAATAGAAACTGTGCTATTAAATACAGAGTCAGTTGGTAGAGAAGCCTTTATGGTTAAACGGACCATCACCTCTTTATCACTGGTTAAGCAGAGGGGAATTCCTAAGGAGACAAACACTTGTAAGAAGTTTACCTCCTCACTGCCAATCCAGGCAGATTAAGGACATTGTCAGTCACACCAGATCACCCTGATCGTTACTTCACTTTTACGCAAGCATTCTGTTGCTTGTTAGTTTTTAGTTTTGTGTTTTAAAATCTCAACAGTTTACTAAAAAAAAAAAAAAAGAAGCTTATGTACCAAACTTTCAAGTAAGCATTTATGCTTACTTTTCTATTGAACAGCATGTATTGAACAGCAGGCACAAAAGGAGTTATGGTAGAAGATGATCTATGTGCCAGGTTTAGACAAAAACAGACACTGAAATACATGGAAGCTTCTATGAAAGCATTTCAATGTTGGTATTTGCAACATGATACTGAACTCACTACCTTTAATGCCAGCAAGTGACAACTGAGCCTGATGCCCAGCACCTTAGGGCTCATAACTTTCTTATGGGATCATTTATTTAAGCACCAAACATGTGATGAACCCCCTGAAAACTATTGCAATGAAACCAGTTCCCCACATACTTAAAAATTCAGATTGCTTGTTCCTGTGCAGCTGCTGTAGTAAAACCTGCTGCACATTTATGCCTTCAGCTTTGAGTGTCTCTTCTTTGATCCCTTCCATCTTCATGACAGCAAGCTTAATAATGATCAGAACTGGAACTATATCCAGTAAGTTTAGCAAGTCCACAGTTTCATTACTGTGAAATCAGTCCTATTTTTCCCCTCTCTCAAGAGAACAGTGGATCCTGCAACAACCTGTAGCCACATATGGGACAGTTTACATGGAAAAGCTGCAGAGCCATGTGGTTGCAGTTGTGCATTCCTCTGGCATATGACATACTGCTCCAGAAGGTGTTAATGGCGTGCTAAAGTACATTTATCTCCCACCATAAAGCCACATTTGATCTTCCTTTCCTGAAGTAGACACATTGAGGTGATACTATGTGAATGCAAAAGATGGGCTTTCCAAAAATTTAGGTGGTAAAGCCACACTTTCTAAAGTACCTTAAGCACCGTTGCCTTTCAGAGGTATTATGTACCTATGTACTTCTGAAAATTCTCGAGAGCGTCTATGTGTATCTTTAGACCTCTAAATGCCCTGGGTTGGGGAAGAATGACTGGAAAGCTGCCTGGCAAAAAAAAGGATTTAGGGGTGCTGCTTGACAGCTGACTGAACATGAGCCCAGCAGTGTGCCCAGGTGGCCAAGAAGGCCAACAGCATCCTGGCCTGTATCAGATATGGTGTGACCAGCAGGAGTAGGGAGGTGATTGTCCCCTGTACTCAGCTCTGGTGAGGGCACACCTTGAGTACTGTGTTCAGTTTTGGGCCCCTCACTACAAGAAGGACACTGAGCTGCTGGAGTGTGTCCGAAGGAGAGCAACGAAGCTGGTGAAGGGTCTTGAGCACAAGTCTTATGATGAGCAGCTGAAGGAACTGGGGTTGTTTAGTCTGGAGAAGAGGAGGCTGAGGGGAGACCGCATTGCGCTCTACAACTACCTGAAAGGAGGGGGTAGTGAGGGGGGAGTTGGTCTCTTCTCCCAAGTAACAAGTGATAGGGTGAGAGGAGATGGCCTCAAGTTGTGCCAGGGGAGGTTTAGATTGGAGATTAGGAAAGAAATCTTCCACTGAAAGGGTTATCAATCACCAGAACAGGCTGCCCAGGGCAGTGGTGGAGTCCCCATCCCTGGAGGTATATAAGAAACGTGCAGATGAGGTGCTGAGGGACATGGTTTAGTGGGGAATTGACAGAATTAGGTTAATGGTTGGACTTGATGATCTTAGAGGTCTCTTCCAACCAAGGCTGTTCTGTGATTCTGTGACTCTGTAAAGGTTCTGAGTACCTTCCGGAACAAAAATTGCCCTGTTAAAAAAAAAAAAAAAAAAAAAAAAAGAGAGAGAGAGAAAGAGAGAAGCTGAAACTCCTGGAACACTATCCATTACAATTGGATGAGTTGGAGGCAAGGAAATAACTTTTTCATATCTTCACATTGTCCACAAAATTATTCTAGATTTAAAAAACAATGGAAAAAAACGCCAAAAAACCTGAGCAATAGCTAGATGAATGTCATCCCTACTGAAAAGCAGAAAAGAGAAGAAAATTGAGCTCAGCTTGCTTGATTTCCTCAAATGCACATAATGTTCCTTCTTAAAAGTATTAAACAGGTTTATTATATTAAACACCAAATCACAACAGGGAAATAAAAATGTATGGCAATACACCATCACTTTAAAAGTGTATATATATTAACAGGCAACAACTATATAAAGAAATATATGTTATAAATAGTGATGCAATATTTACATATTACTTTTTTTTTTCTTTTTTTTTCTTTTTTTTTTTTCCAAAGTTTTGGAAATATTGTGACGGTAACAGCCCCAACATTACAAACTGTATTTTCTCTACGAGATTTTTTCATTTTATTTTCTTTATTACAGGTTTTCCAAATTGCCTAAGCAGACCTCTTTCTGCAAAACCCTTGGCGTTTCGCACTTTAATTTCTCTATTCATCAATGGGAGTAGCAATATGCACTTCTTAGGAATAATTCTCTAAAGATGACAGGTGAAGAATCCTCTGTGTATCCCAAGAATTACAATTAGTCTGCAAATATTTTGTTCTGCTGCACCTTTAAATGGATTTCTGCCTACAAAGAGCTTTTGTAAGTAGTTCAACAGTAATTTATCATAGCAGTTCATGGCACCACATTTTGATATGAGAACAGTTTTAGACTTCCTTGATATTTTAGGCCACTACTTAAGTCTTTGGGAAAAACACACACAGGCAAAGTTCACTCAAGTAAGCATGCTAATCAATATCAGGGTTGGTAGGTTATATCTATCTTGGAGAGAAATATTACATCTAACTACCTTAAATGGTATTTAGGCACCTGAAAATACTACTGAGAATCATAGCAAGATTTCCAGTAGTTATTTTTACTTTTAAATTAATTCCAGTCTGAAACATGAGTTCTCATGGGGAATTAAACCAATACAACAAAAAACCTGGTCTATCCAACCACCTGACATCTTATTTATAAATAAACCATAAATATCTACTTTTTTTTTTTTCCCATGAAAACATTATTATATACCTTACTATTTAAGATGCAGCAAGATGACTAAAGCCAACGTAAAAATGGACTTGCATAGACATACAGAAGCATCACATTAAAAATTGTCCTTATAAATTAAGAGTTGGTCATATGTTTTTCAAACTCAAATTCTGTCTTTCTGTGACTGGTTTGGTTTCTCCCCTCCCCCCAATCAATGCATTAGAATCAAATAGAAAACATCATAGGCTTACAACAAAGCAAAAACTTCCATAGATTGCTAAAACAACAAGAAACTGATCAAAAACAACAATCAAAACTACAAGATAACTAGGAAATTAGAGCAAAAAAGCCCCAAACCTTACACAAAAAGCCAGGTATCAACCTCTTCATATGCCTGCATTGCCCTTCCAGGTCTTTAAATTTTCAGTCCAGGATGCAGAGTCTTCATGATGTGGCCTATCTTTTAACCTGAATTTGCAGGTCACATGGCATAGCAGAACCTTAATTCAGCTAGGTCTGTCAGGCATTTCCATAATACCCATTACCAAACATTCCGCTATATATTCTGGTCACCTGTGAGCTAAATTACCTTGCCAGTGCATAGCCTTGCTTTAGGAGTCATGGGCGAGTGGGGGATCACAGAAGTCTTCAGTATAATTATTGCAGAGAGCTTCAGGGAACCACCTGGTTGAAGGGGGAACAGAGATAAGATTGCAGCCCATCACAATGCTTGGCATATTTTCTCCCCCTCAACTCTGTTAAGAGATAACAAAATGCTTCCTGCTCTTTTTTCCATCTTAGCAGGAAAGTCTTGGAAGCAGCTTTGCCTTTTTGCAGGTGCAAAGATTGCAAGTGTTGTCCTGATATAGACCTTCACACACTCCAAAGCCAATACCTGCATAAGATAAGAACCACGCAGCATATATGCCATTTTTTCTTCTGAAATATGCACAACAGAAAACATGCACCTATTTCCAACATTATTCAGAAGCACAGAGTGTCAAATCAATTAGAGGAAGAGACAATTCTCGGGAAGGCAGTTAGATCAAACATCAGAAAGTGTAAAATTTTAAGCCTGTTAAACAAGTATTGTACAGTAGGATATGATTTAACACCCAGCTCCTTCCACAATTACAGTCTGTACAGAGACAGAGTGAGACAATAGCATTGTCTGTGGCAGTTTGGTAAGTTGTTACAACTCACAAACACAATCTATTCTGAAATACGAACACATTTTTCAAATATAATGTCATATTTTCACTTGTGGAACAGCACTTGCTCCACATACCCACTCAGTGCATTTCAGCTTCTGCTGAACACTGCTTATCGTATTTCCCACCCTTCTGCACACTGATATCTGATCAGACCTTCTGCTCCATGTCTGCATTCGCTAACCACACGATAGCCTTAAAAAGGGTTCTAACGGACAGGCTTTGTGCTTGCTTTGCTCAGCAAGAAACTGGAAAGAAACCTGCCTAACTTCAAATTTTCATACTTTTTTTTTTTTTTTTTTTTTTTTTTTTTGAGTAGTTTCATAGCAAAGTATAGAAAAACCCTCTACTGTTTGTTTTGATACCAAACAAGTCATCTGCTTGCCCAACATCTTGCCTTCTTTAGTTTAGCTGAATTCATCTCATCTGTGAGTGTTTCTGTATGTTTGCAGCATTAGGGGATGTTATCCTAATGAAACTTTTTCAAAGCATACCTACTCTGTATTTTATAGGAGGGACATGCGTGCAACACGAGCATTTAATCCATAACCACCACAAATATGAGCAGTCCTAGTAACGAGAAGGTGTCACATATACCTTAGATGGGGAAAAAAAAAATCTAGATTCTATTTTCTATTTCTTTCTCTGCCACTACAGCACTGACTAACCATTGGCAACTCTGCTGACTCTCCACTTCTCCTCCCACCTAATGGCTTGTGAACAGATACACACAATTTAAGGCAGACTCCCATTATATCCTTCTTACTCACCATTAGTGCATTATGATATAAACAAAAGACAAGCAAGAGCCTATTAGTGAGGAAAGAAATAAAGGGCCATAACATTTTTACAGAAACATTACAAACTCATTTAAGCTGCTTTATTATTTGTATATAATTAAATATCATATTAAAAGAAATAATAACCTCCCCTCACAAATAGCTCCTCAAGCAGCAATTACATTCACCTCCTACCAGAAGCATTTGAATAATGTCCCTGAAAGGCCCTGAGACTAAACCCACCAGATGGGATAGATGAGATATTCTGGGCTTTCGCATGAATTATTTCAATCCATCATAATTTGGAAGACTCATAGCTGCTGTAATACTGGAAAGCTTAATTTGATTTCCGTTTATAAAGCAGGGCTTTGATGGATGCTATAAAACAAAGGATAACCATCTAGCTACTGTATCTTTATCTTCTCCACATTTTTCTTGACAGCAGAGATCTCAGGGCTCTGACTCACAACCTACAGCAGTTTAAACCAATATGCCAGCTGTGACAACTGAGAAACCAGCACACAGCAGCCCTGCAGTTGCTGGGGCAGATGAAGGGAATCTCCTGCAAATAACACTGATAACATTTTAGGCCACTGCAACATATTCTGCTGATGAATCTGAGCCCTAAATAATTTTTAGTCAAAATTAATGTTTTGAATAGTTTAAAACAAAAATCATTGTGTGCATACACTGAATTGCATACACTCTGCAAATTACTTTCATGATCACACCAGCATTGTCTTAAACCATTTAATCTTCAGTGCCATCATCTCCTTACTCATTTACTCAAAAGTCAGTTCCTGGCTCAACTCTGGAAGGGAAACAAGCTTAAACATTATAAAGCTGAGTGTTGATGTTACACATTTCACACTAAATTACATTCAGGGCTGGAAATCTCTCTTTAGATTAGGTGCTAGCAGCTGATAGACACATGTGCCAAGAGAATAAAAATTTAGTTAAAAGTTAAAATATAGCAAAATCTATTTCCCTAATGTAAAGAATCCTTGGGTAGCTACAAATGCAACAGAAAATATGAATATGTTTCCAGCAAACGTTAAATATTACTATTTTAATGCCCCTTCACTTCAGAATGTCACAAATGTCCTTATCCATATTCTTGGTGTTCTGCCAGCGGAGATCTGGCAAAGGACTCTAATGTGCTCTTTTTAATTCAAGGCCCTCTGCTGCAAAGATCTCCCACAGAAAAGTATTTATAAACCACAAAGTATCTCCTCCCTCTCTCAGAAAATATTGCCAGACCTTCATGCTCTCCTTTTAGGTATTCTCAATTTTCTTCTATCTCTGCAAGACACACAATCGACATGGGTTCATTTGGATTCAAGGTGCAGTAATGCTTCTTACTTAAAGGAGTCAGACACAGACTGGCTTCAGTATCATTTAGTCTCTGTGATATCTTCTCTGATTTTTAATGTAATCCTTCTGAATTAATTTTCTTTTTTTTTTCTTTTTTCTTTTTTTTTTTTTTTTTAATATAGTTTCTCATGCAGTGATAACTTTTGTCAATCAGAATTGTCCAAACAGCAGATTTCTGATTGCAGTTTTGAATTCAAAGAACTTGTATCAAAGGTAAATATATTGCTACAAATTTTATTTGCATCTCAAACCTCAACTATTAGCAAACAGAAAAGAGGGACAGTACCTGGGCCAAAAAGCAAATGAAACCTAACATATAGCAGTAAGGATACCAGTAAAGGTCTAAACCGACACAATAAGACATACAAGTGAACTGCTGCACTAAGACTGGGTAACTGTGCAAACATTTACTATGTTCATACATCATCCCATAGCATTCTATGTTTTCTTTGGAGGCCAACCATGCAACTGTTTACCTTTAAACTGAAGAGTTAACAAGTGGCTCCCTCTACTGTTACAAGAATGTCAGTACTGGTATTTCTTTCCAGGAACTGTTTTAAATTGTTTTGTGACCATAAAAATCATTATATAAATTTAAAGAACTGAAACGCTCACAGTTTTGATTAATCTTTAAAATTTGTTTTTAAAAGGGTGCATGTGTGTGTCTGTACCAAGGTACATGCAAGCCAGCCTTTTATTTTTTGCTTTTATTTTTTACTCAAACCCTCTGAATAATATTTTGCTCAAAATTTTCTCTTAAAATTAATAGTACTAAGACTAAATACTTTGAATATTCTATGCTCATTCAACATCCGGGTAGAAAATGTATACGTTACTTCGGATTTGAATCACAATGAGTCCTATACTTAGCAACAAATAAAAAGAAAATAAAACTTCATTGGTATATTTCAGCAGAACTCTGGTATCTTTGGAGCATAGTTTCAATCTTTTAATTTCAAATATGTAATCTTTTAGTTCTCTTACATACATTGAAAATATCATTCCTGAAACAGTTAAAAACATACTCAAGTGGAGACTGAAAAGGGGAACTAATGTGTTCAAAAACAGTTTCCTCTTAAAAAAATGCTTCGTTTGAGTTAGCCATTTAAAATGATATAATGAAATCTTACAGAATTTAGCTAGCCATAAGGCAGACAGCAAAACATGTTTTTTCATACACAGCTGCAAAGTTTCAATGGTACAACAGAACCACGCTCTGAACATAAATGCATACACACACAGGTGAAAAACATACATATCTAAAATCCATCTTTTTAAAATTCATCAGTTGTCCATTCCTTTTACTTGGGCACTGCAGTATTTCCACTGTATGCACAGAATTACATACCAACATATATGTACAAAATATAGCACACACAGTAGCAGTCAGGGGCTACAAATACTATTAGTCGCACCGCTGCAAGGGTTTACATTCTATGATAGAAGAGAGTAACTGAAGGTATCAGACACACACCTGGTTTTGTAACCAGACTCCTCCAAATACCAGAACACCCTACCACAGTTTATAGTGCTTCATGCAGCAGATAAGATAGTCTTTGAATCTGCAAAGTAATTATTATTTTAAACTGTATTAATGACAATAACTGGTCCTATACACGAAATCTACAGAGCTACGAGCTTCCCAAAAAAACAGAGCCATCCAAAACATAAATCAGTCCAGATCTAAAAACAGCATTGGATGCAGCTACAAAAAAATAGAGCAAGGAAGGCACTCATATCAGACACAGCCTGCAAGCTTTCAGAGCAGAAAGAAACACTGTCAATATTAGAAAGACTCTGTATGATTCACTGTTTTTCATGGAACTTTCTCAGGCACTTTTTCTGCTGTTTCAAAAGGCAGTTCAGCAATGCTCTTCCAAAACACAAAGTACCCTAATATGGCACTGAAAGAGAAAGGAAAAAAAGCAGCACCAGCACTGAATACTAGGACTCCTTTGTAGATTTGCTTATTTACCACCAGAATAAAATTATTTACCATACATAATGCCTATCTTAAAACGACAGAAAAAGCTCCTGTCAACAGTAAACTGTTGAATTGTGACAGAAATCTTGTACTCATCCTCACATTTGGAATCAGTGTCAACGTGTCAGGACTTTATCCTGCAGACAGACATTCTACAAAATGTTAAAGGGAGGAAGGGGGGAATGATGCATTACTCACTCAGAAGGCATGGCCCCTGTTACTTTCCACTCAAAATACTGCTTCTGCTTGTGTTTGTTCAGCAACCAAAGGTTGAATAGCATAAAGCATACTTTAGGAACAGACTTTAGAGAAAGAAATGAAGATTACAACATATGTATATTCTCACACCAGCACTTAAAAAATGAACGTGTATGCAATCACAAGTGAAAGAAGACACGTTCTTCAAGAGGCATGTTGACACGTGCACACAGGCTCCAGACAGTTCAAGGGAGCCTGTAGCTAGTATCAGACCGAGTACAAAGAGAGAAGGCCATTTCCCTTTAAAACTGAGAACAAACAAACAAAGCCCAAAAATGACACTGGGGTTCTGTCTTCGCTTGATTAAGTAATTGTGTGACTTTGAAGTGATTCATCTATTTCTGATTAAGTCCAAGCATGAATATTTATTTTGGCATAAGAACACGGTACTTAACATTTTTCAGGCGTAGCTCAATCATTTAGGACAAGAAAAACAAACCCCAAAAATCTCTGCCCTCAGTTGCGGCAAACCAATTCATAGGAACAGACGTGTTGCTATGTACTGAGGTAAAAACACTGCATCCCATCTCCTTTACTACAGATAGCTACAGCATTTACACAGCATTTGCATCATTAAATCATAGCCCTAACAGCAAACGCATTTGATCTTTTAGCAGTTATTTAAAAACAGAAGTAGAGACTTAACCTCTCTGACTCGCCAAAACTAGGAGGAGTGGCTGACACACCAGAGGGTTGTGCTGCCATTCAACGAGACCTGGACAGGCTGGAGAGTTGGGTGGGGAAAAACTTGATGAAATTCAACAAGGGCAAGTGTAGAGTTTTGCATCTGGGGAAGAACAACCCCATGTGCCAGTGTAAGTTGGGGACTGACCTGCTGGAGAGCAGCGTAGGGGAAAGGGACCTGGGGGTCCTGGTGAGCAGGGTGACCATGAGCCAGCAATGAGCCCTTGTGGCCAAGAAGGCCAATGGCATCCTGGGGTGTATTAGAAAGGGAGTGGTTAGTAGGTCAAGAGAGGTTCTCCTTCCCCTCTATTCTGCCTTGGTGAGGCCACATCTGGAGTATTGTGTCCAGTTCTGGGCCCCCCAGTTCAAGAAGGACAGGGAACTGCTTGAGAGAGTCCAGCGTAGAGCCACAAAGATGATGGAGTGGAACATCTCCCTTATGAGGAAAGGCTGAGGGAGCTGGGTCTCTTTAGCTTGGAGAAGAGGAGACTGAGGGGTGACCTCATTAATGCCCATAAATATGTATAGGGTGAGTGTCATGAGGATGGAGCCAGGCTCTTCTCAGTGACATCCAATGATAGGACAAGGGGCAATGGGTGCAAGCTGGAACATAGGAGGTTCCACATAAATGTGAGGAAAAATTTCTTCCCAGTGAGGGTGACAGAGCACTGGCACAGGCTGCCCAGAGAGGGTGTGGAGTCTCCTTCTCTGGAGACATTCAAACCCACCTGGATGTGTTCCTGTGTGACCTGACCTAGGTGTTCCTGCTCTGGCAGGGGGATTGGACTAGATGATCTTTTGAGGTCCCTTCCAATCCCTGACATTCTGTGATTTTGTGATTCTGTGATTCTGTGACTCTCCTTCCTGCATGGAGGCTTTTCAGCAGTGGGCTGCCTGCGGTTTGCTGTCTCAGTTTCATACTGACAGCACTGTTGGGTCCAGCCTAGCAGTGCAGAGAGAGCAGTGAGATTTAAGATTGCCTAAGCCACGTACCTACTGCAGAGCTGCCCTGTACCCGGGTGAGCGCTTTGCTGTTACCACAGGGTCTGCCCCTGAGCAGGGGTTTGGCTCCTGCTCCCCCATCCCCTCTCGCTTTCCCGCCAGCCTCTCTCCCCTCAGCGTCACACGTTTGTTTACTCTCAACCCGACTGCTTCACCTGCAAAACTGGGCCAAGACATAGGAAAACAGCACAGCCGCTGCCTGGGCTGCCATACAAGCTCACAAAGCCTCTCCTTAAGCAGCGTGCCAGTCACCACCCAGCCTCCATTGTTTCCTCACGCCCCTTTTCCCGCCCTCCCCGCCACAGCTCACCTGAGGTAAAACAAGATGGACGCCCTCAGAGGTCTCATTTTCCACAGCAGCAGGGCTGTCACGGTACTGGTTGTGGGGTGGATGATGGTGGAGTCAGATGAGGAAAATCTCCACCTCAGCCCTGCACATCTGCCTAGGCAGGAGATACGTCGCAGTGGGATGAGGGAGCTAGTTGCTGTGGTGAGGCTTGGAGCTCGGTCACCACTTCCACCTGCCATACTGAGCAGTTTTTAGGCAAGTTGGGTCTTTCTTGTGCCTCAGTGTCTCTGTTTGAAAAATGGGAATGGTTTTGCTGGCCACCTGCATGGAACATTTTTGTTGATAAGAAAAAAGATACTCGTCAAATACTTACCTTGGCAATTCTGTAGTTCCTCATGTCAAAGCCCTTTTCTTCCATGTTTTTCACCCATTAAAATCTAAGCATTGTCTCTCTATAAAAAGAATGGGAATTACGTAGTAATATTCACATTAAATTGACCCTCTGCACGCTCATTCTGTGTTAAACAAAAATTTGCAATTATGTTGTTAGTTTATCATTAATCAGTATTTTTTCACAGGCAAAAAGAACACATGGGCACTTGCCACATACCCAGCAGGTTACCTCCTGCCAACAGGCAGCAAACTTGCAAATGGACCTATGTAACGCTCCTGCGTGACTGTGTGGAAAACACTTGTTCAGTTCTGTAACAGTCTATTCCTAGAGATTTTTACCCACTCATATTAAGTTCTTCATCTTAACATTTTTCAGTGAAGAACAGTTTTCCCACATATCACTTATCGGTGAAAATTTTTTAGATTTTTCTTTCTTCATACAAGTTAGCATTAGGAAATAATATTTTGTAATAAATACAACAGTATATTTCATATTTTTAAACTGCTGTGCTTTTTCTCTTAGGTTCTATCAACTCTGTCTTCCAAGATGATGGGAAAGGTGCTTGGAACACACAGGGAACAGGAAAAAAAAGCCTAAATACCACATTATGGACACACTGGGAAACTCAGTACAAAGACACTTGGTGGCATTAGCTCAGGTCGAGCAGGAATGACAAGTTCAGGCTCACCATCAGTGCAGGACTTGCTTACAAAACCATGTTACTCACTGCATGCTTCTTTTGCCAGCACAGAACCCAATAATATATCTGAAGTGTGACCTGTCTGGGATCAATGTAGGAAGCAGAGTAGAGAGCTCTAAGATCACTGCTTGGAGCTGGATCCTGCTGGTCCCAAACTGACAAATCCGGAGTGCCTTGGGTATCTGAACTGCAGTTTGCTACACAAGTATCACAGCAGAACTAGAGCACAGTTACACATTAGTTATCACACAGACAACTACTTGAATGCATTCAGGCAATTATGATATTTTATTGTTTTAGTATGGAGCTAGATTATACACATATTCAGGATTTGGGGTTTTTTTTTGTTGCTTATTGCTGGGTCTTGGTGCTTTTTTATTATCACAGGTAAACTCAGGGCTGTTCTGTTCAGGTAAAAGTAGTTGCATCTACCTAGACAATAGGGAAGTTCTGAGCAAGATCAATGCAGTGTTCCTTTATCTTCCCATTTCAGTGAAAATACCAATAAATTGAAAGCTCTATTATTAGCAATTTATACCATCTCACAGAAAATTAGTTTATTCTAGGGAACAGGAACATTCTGGCTCTATTTGGACTTAGACTTGACTTTTTCCTCTGCTCACTCCACTCTGAGCACTTTGTACAGTTGATAAAGGCGAATCACAGACCAACTTTCTTGCATAAAGTATATTTTATTTGCCACTATTAAAAAAAAATCATCCAAATAAAGAACTTGTTCTGGTGGATCCAGGAAAGCTTTCTAGGCTGCTGTGTTTCATGTAGTGCTAGTTCTGTTGTGCACTGAAAGAATGCTGTTTATGCATTTTATGAACAGCTATGCTACAGTAAGTAGGCTGGTAAGGAGCTAAGAACAAGTGAAAACAAAACTGAAAGACACTGATGGTTTTGTTCTAAGTACAGCTGAGACTCCACCCTGGGTGTTCCTCTGCCATATGGCATAGCATTGCAACAGCTCCACCCATTCCCCTCAAGGAAAATTCAGCCCATACTGGTTATGTTTGCCATCTTCCCTGTTAAGAGAGATGCAGTGTTTAAAACTCAAAGCTGAAGGGACAATAGAACCTAAGGAAAAAAAAAAATAGAAAAAAAAAAAGAAAAAAAAAAAGGAAAAACAAAGAACCTTTGGCCTTACTTGTTATCATTTTACATAAACTTCACTGTGACAGCTTGCTTGAATGTCCATCAATAAGCTTCTGCCATCAAAATCAATTCATTTGTCAAGTCTGTCCTCTATCTGGGAAGAAGTGGTAAGATTACATGTTTTGGATAGCTACTATTCCCAGCTAGGCTTCTTGTGACATGAAAAAGTAATCAGTAACTCTTTAATTCCTTTCAAAGTAGATGTTTAGCACAG
This sequence comes from Podargus strigoides, assembly GCA_028020825.1. Lineage (NCBI taxonomy): Eukaryota > Metazoa > Chordata > Aves > Caprimulgiformes > Podargidae > Podargus > Podargus strigoides. Next base: position 2,609,125 of record CM051630.1, read on the forward strand.
AAGTAAACAGCACACAAGCATTTACTAGCATTAATATAGTTCCCTAATCCACTGCTAGCCAATGAAGAGTTTACATACTTCATCCTGTCTCCCACACTAGACAGTAATCAACACGGTACTTGTCTTTTGCTGCCCCTGCAATGCCATACCTCCAATTTTTACCTTCTTCTTCCTTGTGGCAAACAACACACCCTTCTTCACCTGCACTTTTGTACTGCACTGTTGGCTTCAGTTTTGAGTACACTAGTATGAAAGGAGACGTGGAATTGTTTGTATTGCTCTTGGTCCATTTCCTTGATTCTCCTGCCTGCCTCTAGAAGAGCTTATTAAGAATTAAGAAGCTGACCTAGAGTTCCTGTGTCTCACTCCAATGTAGAATTAAGCAGTTACCCAATTCACCACCACTGTTCACCTTGGGATCCTATCCCCGTTAAGGAAAAGCCCTTCACTGGTCATAATTTATTCCCTTACTACTAATTAAAATAATACCAGCTTTAATCAGTGACAAGAGGATTTAGGATCCTGCCTAAGTTTTTATGGGGACAGAACTTGGTGATCATATAGCACTTCAAAGGTAAACACTGGTGTGCAGGTCAGAATGACTCTGCCCACCTGACTAATGAATTTATATGGGGGCGTGGGGGAGAAATAAATATTTGTCTATTTGGATGTAGAAACAGATTCAAAACCTTTCATCATCCTCACTTGTATTTTTGAGATGCTGCAATAATTGTTCCTAATACTTTTCCTTTGCTCTTGTCAGTTTTCATCTTTCAGTTTGCACCTGTTGAAGGGACAGCAGGAGTTTGCCTTCTGTTTCTCACTCCACAATACATGTGAAAGGGCCATGCACGAAGACAGACTTTCAATAATCTCATTTCCTCAGTATATTTCAGTTCTTTTGCATTTAAGCAAAGAGTGATTTCAGAAACCAGGGAACTCCTACTGGAGGGACAGCCACTACTCTTATGCTCAGTACATCAGAAGTTTCACATAGGCTCTTGTACCCCATGTTTTCTTCACAGTCTAATTTGATTTTACTAATGTGAACACTTAGCACCAGAAACTGGTTAAAAGGAAAGTATAACAGGCTTAAATATGCAGAGACATAGACACACAGTAATCTTCACTTTGCTCTTAAAAATGGTCCTATTGGTCAGCTTCCATAAATTATGTTCCTTTTTTCCCACCTTACCTTTCAGATAGATCCCAGAACAGATTTAAAAAGGTAGAGTTCACTGTTAACAGCAGCATATTAGCTCCACAGAAGATAGCATGCCATCTCTATATATAAACAGCATCACACTCTGTTAATAACTTATCACAGCATTCAGATTTAGAACAGGCAGGGCAAAGACAAACACATAACAGTGCAGATTGTTAAAAGATACCAAACTTATTCTGAAGGAGTATTAATAGTCAAAAGAATTTCCAATTTAAAAAACTAATGTAGGTATCACAGATCTTTTAAAGCATTACAAATATCTTCTATTAATGAGAGTAGTGGATTTAACTAACTGGAACCTTCCCTCCCCTAAGTACTCCAGCACAGGAACTCTCAACTTGGATGAACAGGCAAATGGAGTTCCTTGGTTTGTTTTCATTCCATGGGCACTAAGATTTTACCCATATATACAAAGCTTCTTAGCTGCCCACAGTATCAGAAGAGTGCTTAAGATCCTTAAGTTATTCATATACAATTTTATCCACAACACTCCTAGAATTAATGTTATCTGTCTTGCATTTAATCTTTCTTTACATAAGAATGAGCACTTAAGAATATATCAGAAGCCTTCCCGTTGATCATTACAAACCAACAGATGCATTACGCCACCTTGTGACAGCACTTCAACAATACACTGAACATCCACTGCTTCCCTACTGTGATAACTGCTGTCCATAGACCCGTAGGAGTACAGCCTGTTTCCAAAATACACAGTACAGGCTTAAGAAAAGCTGATTTGCATATACATTATGTAGAAATCTTCGTATTTGAAAATATTAAAAGGGTCTGTTTTATCTCCATGGTGAAATATTTCAAAGTTCCTAAATGAAGGAGGTATAGAAGGTAGAACATAGGTTTGCTAAGAATATCTATACTCTAGATACAAACACTAACAATATCAGACAGGCACATGGCTTATGTTATAGTACGTTATGCATGCATCTGGAAAATATATGTGAAGCTGTAAGAGCAACTTTTAAGCCTCTGACATGAATTTTCCTTTTTGAGGAAAGGAATTTTTAAAAAGTGCTAACACACTCTTTAAAGCAACGACAGTCCTTTAGAGCTGTTACTGCTTTAATAAGCAATTCAAGTGCAGCAAAAGATTTGGATTTTTCATAGAAAATATTACTACAAATCTGTAGTAGCAGCAGTTTTTATTTACCAAAAACTGGCATCTATTAGCAACAGAACATAGACAAAACATATCTTTGTTTATACAAATAAAATTAGGTTCTGAATATTCACAAAGTAACAGAACAGAGCAAAATTTTTCTTCACATTGATTTTCAAAGTTAGTCAGATCAGTTGTGATATAAAAATCCTGTATAATATTCAGTCAAGCACCATGGCAGACAGTGCATTAAGATCTCTCATGAATGGATGATCAGCTAGTATTTGATCAATCTTCTGTCTTTGCTCATAATCAGGAAAGATTTTTATCAAGGCTTCTCTTAGCTGTACTGTTTCTGAGGCAGATCTCTGTGGTGGAATTGGTAGACAAGCCTGTATGTTTGTTTCCAGAGGAAGCCACGCTGATGAATGACCACCATGTACTCTGGTTTTAGGCTGTTGACTGCTACTGCTTGGTTTGGGGATTGGCATGAAGAAAGGTATCTCAGAAGAATATTGTCCACTGCTCTGTAAAGCCTTCTGTGCTGACCGAAAATCTCTATGGAACAAAATAAATATTTTGATTAAAGGAGATACTAGCTGTCTCTGTACAAACACAGAAAAGAAAAATGTGTGTAACTCCTGTACTTCACTACTGCTCAGCTAGTTACTGACTGATCAAATGATAACTCTCTTTTCAAAATGAAACAAAACAGTAGGTCTAAGTTTTCAGTTTGAATCTGGCACGACTGACAACATGAACTAACATTATCTAGCACCAGTTCCAATATGCTGCAAGCACTTTACTTGGCAGAATAAAGCAAAGATTATTTTATGGAGGTATTAACATCAGCATTATTGAGGTAAATGGGCAAAAAGGTACATTGAGTACATGTACACTGACTCAGAATGTGAAAATACTGACGGACCAAAGGGGCTTCCAGATGCACCACAAGACTATTCCTCATCTATTTTTGCTCATGAGTGCGAGCTGTGCTCACATTTAGATCAAGGTCTAGTTTCCCTCATATGATATCCTTAATGGGGCAATGAAGGTTTTCAGCAATTTCAGGATCTGAATATTCCTTAATTATTGAGATTTCATTTCCGACTCTGAAAAGTTGTTACTACTTTAAACTGCTGGCATTACAAAATTTAGGGCCAAGTCTACTTCACATGCCACCAGACAATACAGAAATGTGAACTGGAAGTCACATTTCTCCTGCCACCAAGGGAAAGAGTACCTAAATTACAGAGCTCTATTTTAAAAGCATTTAGGTTACGACACCTCCCACTACTCAACATGGAAAGGCTCTCTAATTGCTCAAGATCCTTCTAGTTTCTGAACTTGTTCCTAGTGCCATTTATGCTTCCTGCATCATTCAACTTAAGCAGAAAAGTCTCAGGAAAGGAACAAAATTAACTCTTTACACTAGCACCTTTTCTTGGTCTTAAACCCCATCACACACCTGCAAAAAACAAAGCCTAGTTCCAGTTCCAAGTTTACAGATAGGAAACCAAGCTCTTCTAGAGTCTTCTCAAAAGAGTATTTTTCAATTTCTACAATCACCACAGACACTTGTCAGAACACACTCTGTTTTCACTTTATTTTTCTTGGACACAAGTAGCTAAAACACCTGTGACATCCAAATGACATCAAGAGGGTTTTATATAAGAGTTTGCATACTTTCTTAGCATTTCTTATTCGAGTTCTAGAACTGCACTTGCTTTTTTCATGCTGACATTGCATGTTATATTCAAATCAACTGTAAGCTACAGGTATATACATGTCTATCTTACTGTAATTGTTTCCAATAGCTGAGATTCCTGCATATTTTTTGTATTAGTCCTTAAGTATAGCTTGCCTTTTATATTGCTAATTTTATTTACATGGCTTGTTTCTAAAAGCTCTCTCAATACTCACTGTCATTAGCATTTATAATTCCTAAGCTGGTGAAAGAAGAACAAAGAGCAGCTTATTTTCTTGTGCAAAAGAGCAAACCCATTCTCAAGTCTTGGCAGTTAACGTAAAGCAAATTCATACTTTGAATATATGCACATTTTAAAAGTACAGTGATTTCAAGGGAACAACATATGTTCATTAATATTTAAAATTATGAATCAAATACAAATGCATTTAATAATAATGCCTCTCAAGAATCATTTTATTAACAGTACAGCGCCCTCAAGTGTAAGGTGAAACACCTCTCCCGTGACAAAGAACGAGTGTAGTGTGTTTCTTTTATAGCACCTAATGTCCCACTATGAATAAGTGATCAACCATGGTGTTTTAAATAACATCACTGTAACATCACAGGATACCAGGCTATACCCAAACCACTCGCAGCTTTGTGCAGTATTAACATAGGTTAGACCACCTTTGTGTGAATGCCACAGCAATCAGATCTCAGAGGAAGTTATTGTCTTACTTATCTTAGTTCTGAGAGAGATCTTGATGAGATGCAAATGTCACCAGCAGTTTCTGAACATACTGAAGTAACAGGAAAAACATGTTTTTGTTAAGCTACTACATCCTACAATGTTCTTGCTTAATTTTACTGTATCTTTATTATATCGACCTAAGTAAGTGTTCAAGTGAACCAGGAAAAGTTTCTTTCACATTTGAAACCATAATTGCCTTAAACAAAAGTGAAAACAGTGCTTATACCTAGAATAGCCTTCACTTCGAAGGAAGTCATCTAACCTAGGTCCATTTCTTCCCAAAGGATCATCAGGAACCATAAATATGTCACCAGCAAAAGTGTACTGGAGCAACCTGCAAGAGAGTTCTTTGAATGTTATTTACAAACAATATTCCTGCCCTTCAGCTCTGTAGCACAGAACAAGTTGCCTTAGAGCAGACACTTCACACCACATCAGGAGTCACTGAAACTTAACTAGTAACCCATTTTTGATACAACTAATATTCACTGTCAAAATAATTTAATGGGTGCTTACGTGAACTGTTCACATTACACTGCAAAACACTGAGCCTGTTTTTTTTTTCCCCACTGACAGCAAGTGTTGGATGACTGCAAATTTTTGCAAAGCAACTGGGGGGGAATTTTCTAGGTGATCAGAGATGATTTTTTGGTTGTTCAAACTCCCCTTCCTTTTAAGGATCTTCAACCACATAGCTAAAATGCATGTTACCAGAAAGCCACAGAAGCAGCAAACATAGTGTTAGCTGTTTACAGGTTTGGTAAGCAGCTTTTTTTCTGGAATCATTATGGGACAAAGGGAATCTGCATTGAAGGAAATCAGTTCAACTAAAATTTGTCTACGTGCAGGAGTTTGGTACAGCGGAATTTCCCCAGAAGTAAAACTAATAGCAGATGTTGACACAAGGTCTTAAAAACCCACAGACTCAGAATGACGTGGTAAGTATTCTTGCTAAAGTTCTGTGGAACAGAACCTGACTTGGGTAGAATTCACTCAAGAAATACCTGCATAATTAGCCAACAACAACTGCATGTTCTCACAGAATCACAGAATAGCTTGGTTGGGAGAGACCTCCTAAGATCATCAAGTCCAACCATTATCCTAACACTGTCGTTTCACCACTACCCCATGTCCCTTAGCACCTCATCTACACATCTCTTAAATCCCTCCAGGGATGGGGACTCCACCACTGCTCAGGGCAGCCTGGGCCAGTGCCTGACAACCCTTTCAGTGAAGAAATTTTTCCTAATATCCAATCTAAACCTCCCCTGGCACAACTTGAGGCCATTACCCCTCATCCTGTCACTGCTACCCAGAAGAAGAGACCCACCCCCCCTCCTTTCAGGCAGTTGTAGAGAGCAGTGAGGTGTCCCACCATCCTCCCCTTTTCCAGACTCAACAACCCCAGTTCCCTCAGCTGCTCATCATAAGACTTGTGCTTCAGACCCTTCACCAGCTTCACTGCTCTTCTCTGCACACGCTCCAGCAGCTCAGTGTCCTTCTGGGAGTGAGGGGCCCAAAACTGAACACAGTATTCGAGGGGCAGCCTCATCAGAGCTGAGTATACGGGGGCAATCACTTCCCTAGTCCTGCTGGTCACACCATTTCTGATACAGGCCAGGATGCTGTTGGCCTTCTTGGGCACACTGCTGGCTCGTGTTCAGACAGCTGTTGAGCAGCACTCCAAAGTCCTTTTTTCGCCAGGCAGCTTTCCAGCCACTCTTCCCCAAGCCTGTAGCGTTGTATGGGGTTGTTGTGGCCAAAGTACAGGATCTGGCACTTGGCCTTATTGAACCTCATACAATTGGCCTTGGCCCATTGATCCAGCCTGTCCAGATCCCTCTGCAGAGCCTTCCTACCCTCAGGCAGATCAACACTGCCACCCAACTTGGTGTCTGCAAACTCACTGAGGAGAGAACCAAAAAACTCAGTGAGAACCAAAGAGAGTTTTCAATTATTTATTTCATTAGACCTATACAGATCCCAGTCACTGCAGTATATGTACCCTCAAAAGAGGACAGGGAGACTCTGAAGTATTAGTGGGAAATTTGGGCAACAGAAGATCATACCTTAATAGTAAAATGACCTGATTTAACTGGAGAGGAAAAAAATCAAACCAAAACAACCAAACAAACAACAACAAAAATAAAACAGTTGCACAGGAGAAACTGTAATTCACAGAGCATCTACAGGCTGAAGCAGGGATATTTGATAGCTAAGTGAACTCATCTAAACCCAAAGGACACTCAACAATTGCAGTGAAACAACTACAGGGATATGCTGCAAGTGCTCATTGTTTTGTTTAGCTATACTGATTTGTTGTACTACATAAAAGAGTGATTGATTCTGAAACCTTAAAAGTGACACTGTATAATAAATACCTGCATGAGCTACCACATCTCCTTGAAGAAATGAAATGTAAAACAAGAAAGCCTGTGAGAATGTACTGCAAATCATATACTCTAGCAGGATCTAACACCAAGCTTCAGAAGTGATATAGCTTGGCTGCTACATCAAGCTCCCATTTATGTGAGCAATACATTAGACATACATTAGAGAATATATGAATAATAGGGACATTAGACAACACACAATTATAAGGCCACGAATCAAAGTGGTGACACAAACACAGTACTTTGTTGGGCTCTCCCAGAATTGCATTACAGATTAATTAAAAATAAAAGAAATTTTTTTTAAAAAGTCTCACACACAGAGTGCCTATAACTGTAAGGACAGACATCTTTTTAAGCTTTCATAGAAATGGAGTCATTACCTTTTTTGAATAATTTCTCTCCAGGCAAGTGACTCTGTCACAAATTCTCTGAAGTTATCGTTAGTCACAATAACACCTCCAGTTTTATCAGCAAGATGTAATAAAAACCTGTAAAATTCATTTCAAAGGCTGCTAAGATAGTCTGATTTGCTGAAAATTGTCCAAAGATCTAAAAGCCTAAACCATCCAAGAGTAACTTATTTCCATGAAAACAAGCACTTTGATTACCAGGAAATTACTCTGTAACCATGTAACTTTAAGCAGTGTTTTGGGTATTTTAGTGCAGCAGGGTCTTCATGGGCGGCTTTTTCTCCATAAAGAAATACCCACAAGCAAAACCCGTGGAACTATCATATTCTGTAAGATTTATACAGGGAAATGGTTTGCTTTACAAAAGACTACAGTATTTTCCAACACAAACTTATTTCCATAAACTTTTTTGCTTTGCATTGATGTCAGTGTTTTCCCAGATAGTGTTATGCACGTTAGTTGTCTGCTCTGTCAATGCTTGTTAACAGAGTGCTGCTACCATTTTGTTGTGAAATAAATTATGACAAAAGGTAACTACTGATTTATTAAGAAAATACAATGATTTTTTTAAGTGTCTGAAAACAAGCTTTTTGCCATCTGAAATTATTTTAGCAAAGAGATAATAGATGGTGTTCTTTTAAAGACACGTACGCTTTTGGCAAAAGGGCAAATGTTAGCACAACACTCCTTCCCACAGTAATCTCAACTGTAAATACTCAACTTACATAGAATTCTATATGAAATTCTAGGTGTATATAAAACATTAGTGTGTAAAAAACTCCACCTTGTCTCCCTTATATTTTTTTGCTATGACATTATTATTTAAGAGATCGAAGCTGCTATATTTTAACAAGGATGACAAATTAAGCATACTCCATATATCTTTTACATATCGAGTTTTGCAATGGGGTACATGGGTGTGCAGTCTAACAAAACCCAGGCATGCCCAAAATGCAAAAACTTGACAATTTTGTAGTCAGAAAAAATAAAGTATGAATGATTATTAGAAGGAAGGAAGAAACTGAAATCCACTTTCTTAGTACAGTAAAATAACATAACAGATTCAGAGCTCAGCGTGAAGTTGGGTGCATAGCTCTGCCTAGACAGGCTGAAGAACTAGCCAATACTACCACTTAGGAAGTATTAAGCTTTTACAACCATTAGTCAAATGTTATAAAAGGCTATGAAACTACATATATTCTGTACCTGTCGTCATGAGCAGCAATTCTTGCTCCTAAAACCATCCTTGCAGGGGTTAAAGACAATATTCCAACATCTTGGAGCTGTGTTAAGAAATCCTGCTCTGTTAAAACATGAAACAACTGTTCTTAAAAACAAAAGCTTTCTTCTAAGCTATTTATAGGTTTGACAATTAGTCTGAGATATAATTAGAAGACAGGCTATTTTTCTACCTATTAACGTACAGAAACAACATACTGATAGCTGAAGAACTGCTAATATAAAAATGGGGAGGAAGAGGTTGAAACGAGAAATTAAGGAGGAAACAAAACCCTAACAAAATAAAAAGGCCTCCACTTATGGCACATCAGTTAGCCACAGCATTTCAGAGTGTCTCCCACTGTATATGGAAACCAATTACTCAATGCTGAGCAGTCAGACCACTCATATTTAACATTTTATGAATTATTCCTTATTCATTTTTTGCAGAAATATCCGAAGAAATAGTTACAATTTAGTTTAATAAAGAAAACATTAGGAAACTCTCTCTCTCACCTGTAATGAAAGGATCACGTCTTGTTCTCCACTGTGGAACGAATACGGTAATATTTCTGTGGCCACGTTTCCAGAAGTAGTCAACAGCTATTGCAATTCCTCGACAGGAGAAGAATTTCCTTAGACCATGACTGGGGGTGGAAGAAAGAGAATGGAGATTAATTTCACTAGTTTTACGACTATGAATACAAAGAAAACAGAGCAAAACCTTGCAAAGTGAAGCCAGAAGTTACACATGCAGCCTCATCAAAATAAAAGGTAGATTGATGTCACAAAGAATCTTATAAATGGAAATAGATATTCAGCAAAAGAGTAAAAACATCTCTTTGCAACTTTATAGCTCAGACTCCTTTCAGTTCCACAGGAACAATGATATTTTAGGGCCTCTTCTCCATTTCTACAATCTGAGTTACCATTTTCAAGTAAAGTAATGAAATTTCTTTAAACAAAGATTTTCAGAACATTGTATTTTAGTGGCATTATTTTTCCCCCCCCCCCATTTAAAATAATAAGATGTTCATTACCTGTTCTTGCAACTCATTTAAGTGGCTTTGCAGAAAAATCACCAACTGCTTAATGAGTGATACAGAGATTGGAGAGGATGACCTTGAGAGGTCTCTCTCAATCTGAATTATCCTAATGATCCTATATGCTCATTTAATACATGGCAGGAAGTCCTCCTTTAGCAGTTAACTGCCTAACCAGATTCTGGAAACTGAGGTTCAGGAGAATAAAGGAAGAATAATGTTAAAATAAAGCACAGAAGACAGAATCAAAAGTACCTCTAGAATAAACTCCTACAGAACACCTATTAGCACCTTACACAAGGCTAAAGCCATTTTTCATTCAGAAACCTTTTCCCCCTCGCATTTTCAGCGATCAGAGGCTATGCTGAGACAAAACAAAGATACACTTAGTTAGAAAAGACACAGTGATCCAGAACTGATGGCAGAAACAGGCAAAGCATTTCTTACAAAGCAGTACATATTCTATGTTCCCAGTTAGATGTTAAGTCACTACAAAGTGCTGCTTCTAACAAGGAGTGATCAAGTGGTATTTATATTTCAAACAGGTTGCCTCATTAATGTTTAACCTACCGGGAAGTCTTCGGAGCAGAGAGTTCTAAAACATCTCCATGGAAGTATTTTACAGTGAAACTCAGCCTTTAGTAGCATTCATGTATCCTTTTCCAATTTTTAAAACTAATTTTAAAATCAATGTATCAAAATATAGATGTCTTAAGGTTCTCTGAATTTGGAGAATGTTTCATGTAGAAGGGCAGAGAAACGAATAAGCTACAACTGAATTACAGAAGGCAAAAAAATTCCAACTTATAACAGTTTCTGGAGAAAAAAACCCCAAACCTATGCCACACTTGCCCTAATAAAATTAAGTGTTGTCGATGTCAAGAGCAGTCAAATAAAGGAATGCAATTGTCACAGAAGAGTTACCCCTCATAAACCTTCTAGGTCATAACCTTAAAACGCAGTCATCCCCCCACTTTAAGTTAGGTATCCTACTCAATCAACTGGAAAACTCTGTTAAATACTTTCACTGTATTAATGACTCTCAATTGGACTTCAAGAGACGCAGAGATCTTGATATTCATGTTGAAAATTATGCCTTGCCCATTTTCCTGTTTTAGAGCTTTAAACCTGCTGAACTACACAGACAACTCTGTTTTTTACATGTTTTGAAGCCACAACAGCAGATCTTGATTTGTCCTGTATGATCACAAACTCCTGCTCTGTAAGCAACTTAAAAAAACCCAGAAGCAACTTATTGAACTTTATCAAAGAATATGTAGAATTAAGGTGAGCTATAATATGAATAAATACATCACTTCTAGGTAAACAGAAATATGAAATGCTTTATTTGAGCTAGGTAAACATCTGAAGGACAGCAAATTAGCACAGCAAGGTGGTCTTTTCAAGACATCCATCTCAAAGACTGCATCTGTTGCCCAGTTGCTATCATAAATACTGGGTTGGGCTGTCCCAGTTCTAACCACGAAGACCATAACAAAAGTATTTCTGAAGTTAAATGATCACAGGCAGCACAAAGCAGCAGCCAGCAGGTTGCTTTCTGGGACATGTATCATTTTCCCTTTGGTTTTGTAAGTAAATTAAGGAAAGTTAAGTATCATTATTTACTAACAATTCTAGCAAGATACAATTCCATCCAATTATTCTTTCATTCTGAGTTTCTTCCACGCTTTAATACTTAAAATTACCCGACAACTATCTGGATATTTCAGTCTGCCCCAAAAGGCCTGTTTTCAGCACACAAAAAGAGGCAATTTTTAAAAATACTTGTTAGCTGTTATGAGTAAACTCTGGGCTTTCTCCTACTCAACAAGCACACTGAAAGTACAGCTAGCATTAATATATCAATGTGCTGTTTTTACTAGGCATCAAGAGCAAAAATTCTTCAGCTTCTTGCAGTCTTCCAAGACTTAAGACACAAGGCAACAGTAGTTTGGAAGCCCATTCAGCCTTAGTCCAAGCATGTGAGCAAGGCATTAATACACCCCTCAAAACCACATGACACTCAAGGGTCAAAAAAACCAACCCAAAATAGGCATGGAATCAGATGTTCATAACCTCAAGGTACTGAGAAGTAAAACTGAAAACGATTCAAAGCAAAATTGAAAACAATTCTTCACTTTAAGATGTAAGAAAATAATGAGACTCTTTGGCCAGAAGGAAGCTGCAGAATACCTCCATTAAAAAACCCCCAGGCCCCACGCATCGATTACGTCGCAGGACATTTAAATATCTCGATGGTTCTGCTATTTTGAAGCAGTTCTCTGTCCTTTGCTTTTCATTAATTCACTTTTCATTTTGAAACATCTTGTTATCAAAAAGGATCTCATCTACCTCTAACATATATCTCGTTTTAGTTTTCATTGCCCACTCTGTTCCAAGTTGTTCTCAAATTATTTTAGTATTTGGGCTTCATAAATCTGAGCTACCCACTTTTACAAATTTGCAAATTTCTACCAGAGCAGGAAAGCCAACTCTTAAAAGGCTTTACAGAAAATATTTTCCAGGGTGTTGCAACTACCAACCAATTTTTAAGTCGAAAATTAAGGATTTTCCTTGTTCTATTTTAACCAGTTATTGCATTTGTTCAACTCCAAACTCTGTAATTTTTTTTAAACCAAAAGTAAATTCTACAAGAGTTGTTTCAAGACAGAATATCCCACAACCACGCTGTTCTAGCTTGATTTGTGTACTGAAGTGTCACATAGTGTACCTGCTAAAAACTTCTGAATCTCCTTCTATGCACAGTATCTCAACAAACAAGAATAACTCCAAAGAAGTCAGCCATAAAAATGAATGCTCTCACTAAATGGAGAATAAAAACTATCAAAATTGCTATGTGTTGGAAATTAAAAGGGCTGCTGTCAATCTCACATAGTTTTTCACTACCAAGCCTTACCATAACTTAACAATAGCTGAAAAACCTTGCTGTATACACAGACTGTTAATCACAAAAAAGGCAGCCAGCAAAAACTTTACACGTGCCACAGCACTCCCTTAGTCTCTATTTCATTTTGAAGTTCTTTAAACTTTTTATTAAAAGAGAGCTGTAAAGAACAACACTTACGAAATTGCAACGTTGCTTCCATCAATAACGATGTGTTTTAAATATGGTTTCCCAGGTTCATTTTTCAACTCCAGTCTGTATGGCTTTTTCAGAGATTCCAAAAATCTTTGAACTCCAGTAACTGAAGGATCAGGGTGATGTCTCTGTGGTCCCACTCTCTCTCTCTCAGGATTCGAAGGATGTATTTGTGAAGACAATACCTGGTCTGGAATAGGATTTTCAGAACTTGAGGTTTCAGAAAGACGACGGTTGGGAGATCGCACTCGAGAAGAGGAGCTGCAGTGTCCTAATTGGTCCTCAAAACCAGGATGATTATTCTGTACAGTTGAGGGCCCTGCAGATTTTTGCTGAACTGCAGTTTTAGTCTTAGTTGAGAGATGCTGCACATCTGAGCTCCCTCTGGCTACAAAATCAACATCTTTTAGAGCTCCAGCTTGTATAGTGTCAAAAGTCACAACACTATCAGTTTCTGTATCACTTGACTTTGAACTGTGATTCTTCCCAGAGCAGTAAATGTCTCTCTGTTTATAGCACATAGCTGAATTTTTCCGGGAAGGGGAAGCAGGTTTGCGCGCCAATGCATGCACTTTATCTTCGGCATCGACTTGCATGCTTGGTGAATCTCTTATTTTGTGATACTCATTTTTTGTCTCCTTTGAAGTATGACTGGATTTAAGTGGACTTTTATTACTAGAAATGCCTTTGCCTTCTAGCTTTTGTGAATTATTCCCATTACTTCCTAAAGGAGGATTGACAGTTCTATGCTTTTGAGACGACTGTTCCTGTTCTTTTTGAAATCTTAAATTTTCCTTTTCAATTTCTTCTAGCAATGTTAATGGTTCCACAGATTGTCCTAGCATACCAATAACTTTTTCTACAATATTTTGGGAATATCCCATTGTTCTGAAAAAGTTGACAAGAATCTTATATTCCATTTCCTCACTGATATCATCCCCTTCTTTAAGGCAGTAACTCGGATCATCTGAGTCACTGCAGCTATCCGAAAGCAGATCAATAACTACATCCCTGTCTGAAGGATTACTGTGTGAGGCAGATTTTACTTCCTGATCATTTTCCAAAGAGAACTGCTTTTTAGGGAGCCTTTCCTCATCATCAGAAGATCTTCTTTTACATGACTGCCTTTCCTTAGACACCACCGCCTCTAACAGAGGCACATTTATGGGAACAAAACTTGTTTCAGGAGGATCAGAAAACACAGTGTCCATTTGCTTTGTAAGCTCAGTTACAGGTGTTCCAGCATTGTTTCTTGCTTCCTCAGCACATGCTCTTCCATCTCTGTTTGTATCGATTACTTTGGAGGCTTTGTTCTGTGAAAGCTCTGTTGGGCTTTCAAAACCTGTAAGATCTATGATATCGCTATCCAAATTGTAACATTCAGTTTGTGTGAGAGCTAGGAGTTCTCTTTTTAGTGAGCTAGGCAAAATCAGTAGATCCATTGTGTACTTATCTGCATGTGCTTCCACAAATTGTCTGAATTGCTTTTTAATCTCCGATTCATTGTCACTTAATAAGCTTTCATTATTCTCAAAAATCTTCACAAACTGCTGAACATGACTTTGAGCCATAACAACAGCTTCTGCGCCTCCCTTAATACTGAGCATTCCTATTTCCAGCACTGTAATATCAGCACAGGTATCCTGAATAAGACTGTTGAGAAAAAGGCTCTGTGCACCAACAAAGATGCAGTGCATGTCCTTGGGGTAGTACTCCTTTTCTTCTAGTTCAGGTTCACAGAGTCCCTTAACATACTCCTAGAAGGAAAAAAAAAAAAGAGAGCAGAGTGAATATTTGTGAAAAGCTTATATATTTAGTTTTGGTTAGGTTAGTAATGTACATTAGAAAATAAAGCCAACTTAAGATAAGAAACATGAGAAAGTAAATATTGCTAGTAAATCAGGTAAGAGAGGCAAACACAGATAACTGAAATGATTTTTAAGTAGATCTTATAGGAGGCTAACTTTCTTTTGTATCCTACTGTTTATAAATACATTTACTTGAAACCTATAGTAACCAAGTATTTAAGTTGTAGCTCAAATAATTTAAAAGACAAGTCAAAAGAGATTTATTTTCATAGAATCACGGAATGGTTTGGGTTGGAAGGGACCTCAAAGATCATCTCGTTGCAACCCCCCTGCCATGGCAGGGACACCTCCCACCAGCCCAGGTTGCTCAAGGCTCCATCCAACCTGGCTTTGAACACTTCCAGGGATGGAGCATCCACAAGTTCCTTGGGCAACCTGTTCCAGTGCCTCACCACCCTCAGGGTAAAGAACTTCTTCCTTACATCTAGTCTAAACCCACCCTCTCTCAGCTTCCACCCATTGCCCCTCATCCTGTCACTGAAGTTCCTTGTAAAAAGTCCCTCTCCAGCTTTCTTGTAGGTCCCCTTCAGGTACTGAAAGGCTGCTATGAGGTCTCCCCGGAGCCTTCTCTTTTCCAGGCTGAACAAGTCTAACTCTCTCAGCCTGTCCTCATAGCAGAGGTGTTCCAGCCCTCTGACCATGTTGGTACCCTCCTCTGGACTTGCTCCAAGAGCTCCATTTTTCCATGCCTGTTCTTTGGTCAAAGAGAACATAAGCATCATGAACAAATGCCTTGCACTAGAGAATTCTTCCTAGTCCATGAAACCGACTTCCAAAACCAGTTTCTTATTAAGCAAATAAAACATTTGTATTTTAACACTACAACTGCCAGAGCACCTACTTACAATGGGTACGTAACACCAAAGAATATCACACCCAAAAAACTCAACAGCAAGCCAGCTTTCCACAAGGCTTTGAAACTCAGTATTTTGAAAAAGCAGATACTGACAAATGACTTGAGAAAACTCCAGGCTCCAGCTAGTTCTGTGTTCTAAGAAGTTCAAGTTTTTGATAGTGGGTGGGGTTTTTTTTGTTTTGCTTTGTTTTTTTTTTAAACAAACTCACTCCCATTGCTTTTTCTGCCACCTAGAAGTTACTATAGGAAAATTCACTATACTACCTTGTTTTAAATGTGTCAGAGTTCAGAACTCTGTCAATACTATATCCTATTTCATCTTTAAGGTACCATTATTTTTCCCCAAACTGTCTCTTTCTGTGCTTAAAATTCTGTAATGAAGTGAAACCACCTTCTAAGATGCAGTCATTGTATTTGCAGACTGCGAAGTACACCAAATTTTATTAGCTGTATCTACTCTCAGAAGTTAAACTTATTTTTTTAAAATAGAACTGAAAACCAATACAAGGTCACAAACAATGTAACATCTCTTCCTATCATCTCTTAAGTTACATCACCACAGGCTGCTTCAAGACCATATTAGCACAAACTGCTTCTGCAACAAAATCCACAGGATTACTTTTCATGCCTCAGTCACTGTAGGACTGCTTTTGCAACATGCCAGTAACGTAATTAGGAAAAAAGGATATTAAAAATCTGAGAACTTTTTGTTTGTACATTTACTAAGCAGCACTGAAGAAAGAATATATTGTACGTGACTGGTGAATTAAAATACAAATTGCTCTCACCAAACCTTTTAAAGGGAAACAATAAAGATGTGCAATTGTACTTTCTAGTCAATAATCCCTCCAGATAGGGCCTGAAAACTTCTCTGCATGCAAGGTAAGTCGAGTCTCCCATACCCTTTAAAGTATTTGGAGTAGGAAACATTTTGTATGTTATTAGGAAGAGCAGCAGTTAGAATATTGAAGTATATGTGTATTTAAACAAATAGACGTGAACACCCACATCCAGATATTTTAAAGAGCTTCCTTCAGCCTCGCTAGTGCTCACACTGCCATTCTCATCACATGATTCAAACGGCTAGAGCTGCCAGGCCCACTATGAGTAATATTAATTTCATAATTACGGCCGAGCCCCTCCAAAGGTTAGTTATACAAGAGGTTTAAGAAAAATAACTCTGTGAAGACACTTCCCAGCAGCTGGTGGGACAGTGCGAGGCACAAACAGCCTCGGCTGCTCTCTCCTAAGGTGCTTAGTGCTCGGTGAAGGAGCAGGCTGTCTGCCCCAGCACACAGACCGGTGAAGCAGCCTGATCCGCCAGCTTTTACACCAAGGGAA
Organism: Podargus strigoides; assembly: GCA_028020825.1. Classification (NCBI taxonomy): domain Eukaryota; kingdom Metazoa; phylum Chordata; class Aves; order Caprimulgiformes; family Podargidae; genus Podargus; species Podargus strigoides. The sequence goes on from CM051630.1 coordinate 2,626,134, forward strand.
CACCAACTCTGTGATGAGAGCTGTGCTAATTAGCTGCCAAATGCCACAAAGTCTGTAAAACACGGCAACACCCAACCAACTCCAAGGGATTTCCTGACTTCGAAAAGAAAAAGCGGAGGGATACATTTTAATCGCCTTTTAAACCAAACAGACGGCAGTGCCATTTCCCGACGCGGTGACCCTAACACCCGTGAGCTTTGCACTCCCCAGCCCCTTTCTGTGTCTCTCGCCATTATTCTCTACGCTTATGTCAACACCAGCGGAGACACCCCGGCACCGAACACACCCACTGCCGAGGCAGGGCTGTTTGCTTCCTCGTGAACCACTGACTTTACCCCCTCCTTTTCTTCCTCCTACCCACCCGCAGCAGCCCCGAGCCCTGCCCGGGGGGTAGAGGGGCCTTTCCCCACGCCAACACGGCCCCCGTCTCCGCCCGGGTGGCCGAGGCCCCAGCGACACGGCCGGGCGCCGCTCCCCGTCCGGCCCCCAGCCCCGCCGTACCTTGGCGCTCCGCACGGCCTTCGCACCCCCCGCGAGCCGCACCCAGATCCTGGCGGCGGCGGGCGGCGGACCCGGCGGCGGGATGGCGGGCCGCCAGTCCCCCTGTGCTCCCAGCACGGCCAGCCGCACCTCGAACAAGCCCTCGATGCGGCCCCAGCTCCCCTCCAGCAGGCGGCTCTTCTCCGCCGGGACGGTGAACTCATCCACCTCCGGCTCGGAGCCGCGGGCTGCCCGACGAGCCGCCATCAGCGCCAGCCGCGCCGCCCCGCGCTCCGGCCTCCCATTCCGCCGGGCCTCAGGACAACAACACGGGGAATCCCCGGCCGCCCTCCGCACGGCCCGCTGACGTCATCAGCCCGCGACGGCGCCACCGCCGCGCGTCAGCAGGTGAGGGCGCCCCCCGCAGGCGCGGCGCCATGTTTAGCGAGGGCGGCGGAAGCGCTCATCTCTCAGCCGGGAGCCGCCCCGCTTTTCCTCGGGCGGGGTGGCTTGTAGCGGAGCGCAGAACCGAGCGCACGCCGGCCGAGCCTCTTGTTTTCTTTCTGTCTCGCTAGTGGGTGCCAGTAGTCGTGTCCCGGGCGATCCCCGCAGCCCCCAGCGCCGGGCAGAGCCCGCACACTCGGTTATGGAAGAATGCTAACTTAAGGAACTGTGTACAGATTGGCGTATTTGCAGTAGAAGATATATACGGCTAGCAGAAAGAGGCTAATATAGTTTAGAGTTAAAAAACTAACCAGCAAGGATAAAAGTTTGGAGCTGCTAAGCAGAAATGCTTAGTAAGATAAGGGGAGAACTGAGAGACTCGTCCTTGACAGAGGGAGCAGCCAGGCCTGAGTGATCAAACGGTGGTGGTAAAGGGCCCCCAAAGACAACACTCCCTCAGGAAGGAGGGACTGATAAGAACCACAGTGCTAATTAAGGGGTCTTGGAAACCAGAACAGACCGGTCTGGAGGGATGAAGTAAGCAAAGGTAAAAAGGACACCGCGAGGAAGACTCTGAGCCTTCCTCCTTAAAACCCCTGAGGACGATCACCAGGATGCACAAGAGGTGTGGAACATCACAATAATTTACCATAAATCTCCCTAAGACCCTCCCAAAGATGTAGTCCTCATTCCCACCTGATGTAAATTTATGAATATGCAACACTTTAGGCTGTAAAAAGAGCACACTCCTGGCTCCGGGTGGTGGGCTCCTTAGGAGGAGCGATCCCCAGATCTGCAATAAACGAACACCTGCTGCTAAAGATCCTCGTCAGCTTTACAGTTCTTTTCAAGATGCAGATTTTGCTCTAATCACGCTCACCTCACACAGCCCTGGCAGGCTGGAGGAGAGGCACGTGCCCACCGCGTAGGAAGGAAACCTGCCTCTCTCACGGTTTCACAGCCCAGAAGTTTGGTTTTAAGATACTGTCAGCACAGCCATGTTCTGGGATTGTTGTCTTGGGCTTCATTTAGAAAGGAATCTAAGTGTTGTCCCTCGTGGTCTCAAGGGGTGGAAGTGTAGCCCCCAAACCCTTAGCTCTGATAGCTCAGAAAACAGAGGACACATTTTCACTTAAAAAAGGTCTTAAAATGAGACATGAAGGATAAGAATAGTTCTTTAAAAGTATCTCTGGGGCTTCACTAGACTTTCAAATGCCTGGAGTTGGCAATACTGACCAGCTTGCACAAAGGAGTAAGTACCTTAGTTTCTTTCCTCTCTTCCCAACCCAGACCCAGGTAAATATCTTCCAAGTTCCCCCTGGGCTATTTGATTCTCACTTGTTTTGTCCATCTAGCATCACTGCAGAGTTAGTTTTTAGTAGCTGTTTATTAAATATAGCCTTCTAAGGGAGGATGAATATTTCATAGTGTGAGTCGGACAGATCAGCATTGACTCAACATTGTCCATCAGTGACATGGACAGTAAGGTGCCCAAAAATTAAGCTAACATCTTGACATAAGTCTGCAGTGGCCTGCCTGAGACACAGTTGCTGATCCCAAGAATGGAACACAGTTGTCATGAATACAGGGGGTGTTGGCCCCAGGATAAAGAACTGCACAGTGCGGAGAGTGCTGTGCTGTGCTCCAGTACCAAGGCCTGGCCAGAGCTGTTCTGTCAAGAAAGATGGATCACAACTTGCTTCAACATCGATGAAGAAAAGCCAGGGCCTAGGATTGTATTTAACTAGGAACCGTATAAGGCAAGAAAATAAGACATTGTGTTTAAGCAACTACCATGGAAAGAATAATCGACCTGCCTCCAAGGCTGACCATGGCTGGGACACTCCCCACCACCTGTCCACCCGTGCATGCCATCCCTGAGGCAGGGGAGGAGTAAGGTGTGTTGCTAAGCATAAAAAATGGATTCTTAGCAACGAGAATTCAAAGGCCTTCCCCCCATGGATCATGACTACCAATTATCACCCTATTCACCATCTCTGTCAAGGGTTGATAGCTCTAGGGATGCTTGCTTAACTACTCTGATGTCAGATTCTTCTTTAACTGTTTCACTTTACACTTTGTTTACTTTTCCCCTTTCTTTCACTCATCTCTGTTTATCGTGTGCCGTTTCACGGGCAATGCAATGAAGTTTCACTGTTCGATTGATGCCAACCCCTTTGGCGTTGGTCGCCTTAATTTTGCACTTTCGAGATCGCAGCAAACGAACCGTTCCAAGTCCATCGAGTGGACTGTGACACATAGATGTGTATCTAAACGTACATATTTTGTTTTAATCTACTTATATGTTACACCAGGAAATTGTTTATATTAAAAATACAAAGTATTTTTATAAAGACACTTATATCCCTGTTTAGAAACTTTTTAACCAAACGAGAGTTTGCAGTTCTTAGCACATCTGACAGTCACGCTAAATGCTTGTGTCCAGGTATAGCTATATACATTTTTTCCTATCTGAATTTGAAGCATTATATCTCGGAGTCCAAGGTAATTTTTGTCTGTGGCATGGTAAAATAGGAAAATTTACATCTGTGTGCAGACACTGGGTTTACACGCATACATGCGTTCTAAACAAGATCGGGTTTTGATGATGTCATATTCAAGAAAGATGCTTTCCTTTCCTGAAGATAAAATTTTTCTAAAAAGAATCCCCTTATTTGTTTTTTAGACATTTGATTTTTGCTTTCGCATCAAATTATTCTACAACATTCACATATACGAATGCAATCTGACATTTAGTTAGGCAATTTCTTGAGGTGGTTGGTGCCATCCCGTGTTTAAATGTAGTCACTACAGCCATTGTTGCATTGTCGTTATTGAATACAAGTGAAATTGCAAGCAAGGAACTTTAAAATAAAAATGAAATTACCAGCATTTTGGGATACAAAGGATCGGAATAGGTTGGGATACTGAAAGCTTACTGGTTTCTAAATAAAGTGGATAATGCTTGGTGCTGGTATGTTCTCTTGTGGTCTGTTTTGCCATGCTGTATGCTATAAAACTTGGTCTCAGTGCTGCATTTATTGTAATCTGTATAATCCTATATGCATTCTCTATAAATCTGTATTCAGAGGTCATTTACAGCATTATAGTAGTCTGAAACTGCTCTCGAAGGAGGTCATTGTGAGCAGGAATGGTTCTGTAAGGCTGTGACCCAGCCTGCTGAGGTTAGGTGGTACATGACAGGGTAACATTCGAGGCAAACTAAAGCTCTTTTGAAGTGGAAACGACCAACGCTATCGAAAAGGTTTACTTATGTTTACAAACATGGGTCGATTATTAAAACGAGTTGGAACTTTCTCCCTGCATTGTTGTGACTCAGACTGAAAAAGATATTTATAGTAACTTTGATTTTATTTATTATTTTTTTTGGTGGCCATTTGAAGCTGCAGCCTGAACTTAATCTTCCCAATACTTAGAAGAAATTCCAAGCTTCTTGTCACAAGCAAATATTCAGGTGTACAAAACCCAAATGTGAGCTAGGTTGAGTACACTAGAAATTCTCTTACTGTTTATAATAATTTTACAAAGTGGATTTGTCAAGGAAGAATGACTTTTTCACAGTAAAATATCCAGAGTGACAGGTCCTGCATAGCTGGAGGGGATATTCCAATTTCCTGAATCTTTGGTTGCATTTTGTAAGCTTATTTTAGGGAAGGGAAAGTACAATATTTAGCTGGTAGCAGTCAAAGGAATTGGTTACACCCAATACCCACTGTTGCATTTCTACTTGGAACACCAGTGGGATACTTTACAGGTTGTTCTGAATGTGAGTTCATTATTTGTATTACTATTGGAGAAATACTGTAATGTGTAAACATTTTTTTTTTCTTTCATGTTTTAAAATAGCTTGCTTCAGCTGCTTTGGGCAACTTCTTGCTTTTTATTAAAATTTCTACAATTGAAAATTGGTTGCATAAATGATTTTATGAAGCTGGGCCTTCCTGAAATGTTTGGGCTGGAGTTGCATGCTTGAAATAGGAGCTGTGCTAGTTGAAATGTGGAAACCAAATGAGCTATGCAGTCTGTGATGATGCACTTTACAGATGGTGCTCTGATCCTCATAATTAGCATTAAGATCTTCAGTGGGACCTAAAATACCAGGGTACAGAAAGTATTGAGCATGAATTTGAATAGCAGAAACTGTAATTTGTAGTCATAACGGAAGTAGTGTGTTTTTTCTAAAGGTGATACCTCAAATAAATTCTATATATTTCAGAAAGGAAAAGGAACCTTGGGTAGAGCTCTCAAATCTTTGTGTGTAATATAATCCTAAAATTTAGGACTGCCCCTGATTGTATCAAGCTTTCATTAGGAGATTTTGGTATATGCCTTAATTTAAGTTTGTTTTTTTTTTTATTTACATAACTACAAAGCAAAAAGCCACAAATGGTTTGAAATAAAATGATTTCACAATGCTTTATAAAGACAAACTTCTAGATCATATTTAAATCTCCAGTTGTGCAGTGACAGACATTTATAGTTGCTTGAAGCCCTGGTGACACTTGTGATTAAGGTTTCCCTTTTGAAGACCTTATTACAATGTTGACTTCTTAATAAATTTATAGATCAAAGGTTTGGTCTTAATTTTTTAGTATCAAGAGACAAACTTGTTGAAAATAATCCAAGGTATAGATTCTATAATTAGTAGTTTCTATTAATGAAACTTAATCTGTCCCTTAATTTTAGAATTAATTACTTTATTTCAAATTCCTTTCAAAAGAATGTATTGTAAATAATTGGATCGTTATAAAAGGAAGAAAAGACAAAAGCCTTGCAATTACACATGCATCAGTTGTTGAGAGTGGGTAATGTTTTGCTTTTTATGTAATGGAGTCTGTATTTATTTTTGTGAGGCTTTTTGAGTGTGTTTGCTCAAGTTTTAAGTTTTAATTAGTTACAAAAAGCTGCAGGTGTATTGGCAAAGACTGTTATTTAGCCTGGGAAATGTTCCAGAAGATAGTTTTGTGGGTTTTTAATGTATATATTTAGCTATGTTATTACCAGTCACTTTAAAGGTTCCACACTGTGTGCCTGCTGTGTACTTAAACATTGTAGCTTCACTTGAATGACTGACAAAACAAATGATAATGTGAGAGTATAAACTTTATTGTGAGAGGGCACTGAATACCACTGAATTACTTGCAGATATGGTACAAATGGTATTTGAAGGGGTGTCACCATCGTGCAGCTGTCTCTGAGGAATTTGTAGCCCAGCTTCAGATGAAGTCACAGAATGGTTTGGGTTGGAAAGGACTTTAAAGATCATCTTGTTCCAACCTCTGCTATGGGCAGGGACACCTCCCACCAGACCAGGTTGCTCCAAGCCCCGTCCAACCTGGCCTTGAACAGTCCCAGGGAGGCGGCAGCCACAGCTTCCCTGGGTAACCTGGGCCAGTGTCTCACCACCTTCATAGTAAAGAATTTTGTCCTAATATCTAATCTAAATCTCCCCTTTTTCAGTTTAAAGCCATTACCCCTCATTCTATTAACACATTCCCTTGTAAAAAGTCCTTCTCCAGCTTTCTTGTAACTCCTTCACGTACTGGAAGGTGCTATCAGGTCTCCCTGGAGCCTTCTCCAGGCTGAACAACCCCAGCTATCTCAGCTCCAGCCCTCTGATCATCTTTGTGTCCCTCCTCTGGACTTGCTCCAACAGGTCCATGTCCCTTATGTGAGGATGCAGTACTCCAGGTGGGGTCTCATGAGAGCAGAGTTGGGGAGCGTGCATCACCTCCCTTGTCCTGCTGGCCACGCTTCTTTTGATGCAGCCCAGGACACAGTTGGCTTTCTGGGCTGCAAGCGCACATTGCTGGCTCATGTCGAGCTTCTCATCAACAGACACCCCCAAGTCCTTCTCCTCAGAGCTGCTCTCTATCCATTGCCCCTCCAGCCTGTCCTTGTGCTTGCCTCAACCCAGGTGCAGGACCTTGCACTTGACCTTGTTGAACTTTATGCAGTTTGCACAGGCCCACCCTCCAGCCTGTCCAGGTCCCTCTGGATGCCATCCCTTCCCTCCAGTGTATCACACACCACACAGCTTGGTATCATTGGCAAACTTGCTGAGGGTGCACTCCATCCCACTGCCCATGTCGCTGACAAAGATGTTAAACAGCACTGGTCCCAGTACTGACCCCTGAGGAACGCCACTCGTCACTGATCTCCACTTGGACATCGAGCTGTCGACTGCAACTCTTTGCTCTGTCTGGGTGGAGGCATCAGCTGCTGCGGGGGTAGGTGGTGCAGACCCCCCAGCCTGAGCTGCAGCCTTTGCACTCAGGTGAGCGCTGATGAATGCTGCAAAAAGTGTGCCGGGCTCGATTGCCACTCCGTAAGTTAGTTTAAAATTGTACTTTATCAAAGTTTCTGCAGCTGCAAAAATTAAAGCAGTAGTCTTGCTAATTTTGTAACTAAGGATTTTATAAAGATCTTTCAAGTAATTTTTTTACAGTTTGCCAAAAAGTAGGCTTAGACTCTTGAATGCCATTAAGGTCTTACGAGTTTTGCAGCCCGAAAGCTTTTTTTTTTTAAACTTCCATAAACAAAAATTTTGCTCCTAGTCTGACTTCAGGAATTTAAATACCTTTTGTAAAGCACTAGCTATAGTTACTGAGCAATGTTCTTGTATGCACTATACCAGTTTGGTGGCTGACTGCTCATAGAGTAGGTCCTTACAACGCATTTCTGTTTGTTCTGGGATGTTTAGTACAGTATAAAAGAGTTGCTGGAAAGTGGCACCAACAGTTGAAGGGTACAAGGGGTGCAATAAGTTTGAAAGATGTGCTTGCAGTGGCTTTGTAGTGCTTTTAAGGGATGCAGCATGTAGTAAACCTAACTGCAGGTGATTTGGGTTTTTTTTTGTTTTGCTATTTATATTTGTGCAAATGAGGATGAGAATGGATATACAAACCTCCATGTCTGAATGCTATCAGTTTGCAGATAGCTTGCACAAAATCTAACTGTTACAAGGTTAAGAGCAATCAAATTGAATATTATTCGTCTTTATGTATGGGCCTGTTGACTTCAATGAGACTGCTAAATTGAATAAATGCTTTTCATCTGAATGAGTGAAGAGCAGTGAAATGGGATAGTATTTTGGGGGAAATATGTAATCAATATGGACAATCAGATGTGCAGGAACACATAATATTGTAATGATCCGTGTTAAATTGAATATCAAAAGCCAAGTAATAACAACAAACCAGAGAGGAAAATGAATGAATTGTCATCGAAGGCCATAAGATCATAAGGTAACATTACAGGTATAAAAGGAGGTACCTATCTGCCTATGCAGTATAGTATTTAAGTGAATAAAGTTCTTCCTACCAGCTGGAATTTTGTAGCTGGATTTTTTTATTTTAGTAAGGTTTTCCAGAATCTGGTCCTAAATTTTAATTTTACTGTAATGACTAAAAAACGATGGTAATGTTTGGCTTATGTTTTCTTGTACAGAGCAAGATTTTTTTTCTTCAATCAAATAAGAGTATTTTTTCCACTCTGAATATACCATGATTTTTAAACTTTTGAGGATGAAGAGTAGGCTGGGCCAGACTTGCAGTATGTTTCAGTCCTAATGACTTGTACATGGTAGAAGTGTGTGAAAATATTTCTGATGTATTTACATTGTAACTGATCCTCTCTTGAGAGTTCTGTAAGTCAAAAATCAGGCTCCCAGACCTTCTGTGAGAACGGGGTGTAATATAATTGTACTAAAATCAGTGGGATTAATCATCAGTATGTCAGAATATTCCCACCAATTTAGGTTACATTTTACTCACACAAACTGGGCATGCTAGGCTTCTGTAATAGTTGTGAAAAAAAAGCAAATTAAGCTGATTTTCTTTACATAGAGGACAATGATGCGTTTACATTTGATTCCAGTGTATTTTACTGCATGACTCAGAGCAAAAGCAGTTCAATTAAATAGGGCTTTTTCTAGACAGAGACCTCTGGAAATTGCTTTAACCCTTTAACATTTAGAAAGCATAGTTAGAGAAATGGGATGCCTCCTTTTATGTGTTTGCTTTCACCCTGGCAGAAAAACAGTAAAACATTTTCAGGCAGATACCATTCCATTTCAACATGGTCCAGTAGAAGTAATAGAAATCAGCTCGAAGTTTTGTTTAGTGCTAATGACTCCTACACCAAAATCTAAGAAAAATAATTTGGAGGTAATTTGCTTTACATGACAGATGAAATTTTTGAAACTTCTGTCAGTCATGTTATCCACTTTTTCGTACTGATGTCCTGTCAGTCTCCAGTCATCTCCAGACTATTAAATTCTAAACCAACACACTTTTTTCATACGTGTAGAAATACATATAAGTCTGGACTATCTTCAATTGCATTTCAGCTGTATTTGAGCATGGTTAAATGCAATTTTGCCACAGATCTAAAATGTAATTATTAGAATTCCTTGCCTGGTCGATGTTGACTCTTGAGTGGTTCAAAATAATCTCCTATGACTTAAAACATTTTATATTTATTTAAATCTGTATATACTTCTAAGTCCAGTTAAACCCATAGCAGTTATTATTAGGTGAGAATTGAAAGTGGATAATTACATTGCAATCTCTTGAACTACTCTTATTCAGCTAGCACTATGGGGGCCAAACTTTTTGCCAGAAATTGTCAACAGAAAAAAAAACCCCAACACTAATCCAGGACCAAATCTGATTTCTGAGCTTATTAAAAAATATACTCTTAAAGAAACACAATATGTATGCTTATGACAGACAGTCTTTGGAGTTGGAATAGAATTTTTATTTTGCTAAACTTCATCACTGAGCCAGTCTTGGGTGTGGTTGATGTTTGTGGCAGCTGTACCCACTTTGGCCCTGGAGCCACCTTCTAATGGTGTTCTGTCTAGCACCTCACCTGGTGCCAGGTTAATGGTCCCCTACAGGGAGGGCCCCTGGCTAATCAGAACTGCCCACAGATCAGACTCGACTAGGGAATAAATGGAGCCCTGCTGGAGAACCAGTTTGAGTTGGTCCTCCTTGGAGCAATGGGTCTGCAGTTGGGGATGGTCCCTTTGGATTGGGACAACACCCAAGGAATCTCCCTGGGGTTGAGAGCCCTCACCATTTCCCACCTTGGTGAGTGAATATATCTGGTGGATATTCTTGAGTGAGCCCTTGCCCCTGTGGGTGAGTGATTATGTATGCCCTGGGGAGTGATTATATATGTTTTTGAGTACCCTTGGGTGGGAGATTTTCCCCCCTTTTAGAGTCAGTGTGCACCTTTTTGAGGCATCTTTCTAAGTAAGTCCAGTTGTGTAGTGATATATTCCCAACTGACATCCGAATTTGTGGTTTACTTTTGCTCTGTTGGAGTGGCAAGTAGTTTTACTCAGAAGGTATCTTTATTTTTTAGTAACCTCCCTGTCTGTTTGGTGAGTGCTTCTGCCTGGCACCTGGGCTCAGGGCTGGCTTGGGTTTGTCAGTGTGTGAGGTGCCTCCACGACAATGTTTAAATGGTAAAACTTTTTTGCAAAGAAAAAAAAGACTTTTCTTCTTTTTTTTTTTTTTTTTTTTTTTTTTTTTTTTCCCCTGTTGCTGATGGGTTTGAAAGCAGAAATGGGTCTATCAAAATGTTTTCCAAAACACAGGCGCTACAGTTTCAATTTCTTATGCTCTGACAATTAACAAGAAAGTTTGTTTTTTTTCTCACACTCTTCTGCAGGAGTGCCTGCATAAGAATCAGATAAAGTCTGCTCCTCTTGTATCAAGTGTTTCACTGTGCTTTGCATTGAACACGTGGCAGGATTTGTGATAAAACAGGACTTTGTAATAAAAAAGTATTCCTCTTCATGTCAGCTCATTAACTTTGCTTACTGATTTAATTCTGCTTGGTTTTGTGCCATGAACACTTGTGAACTGCCAGCATTTCACTCTGCAAGCCTTGAAGGAAGATAGGTGATAGCAATTTTAAGATTTGATATTTTTAACAATTGTCTCAAGGGTGCTGACGATCGATCATCAAAGGCAATAATGTACCCAATATATATTTATGTAACTTTACTTTGAAATAAAGTTCAGTCTGTCCAAATACCTTTAAGAATGTGGAGGTTATTTTCCACTTGCACTGGTGGAAATCAGGAGTTAACAGTATCGATATCATTTGGTCTGTTGTGGCTTAAAAGCAGAACAAGTAAGAGACTTAGGTAATGGCTCTTCAGTATTTGAGCTCTCTCTTTCCCTGGAAAGTATTGCAGACAATAACCCCGTTGCTTTACCTGCCCATCAAGAAATTTGTTATAGCAGGAGCTGTGATACCAGAACTAAACAACTGAGGAGGGAATTGGAGTGTGGTCTTCCACAACTTAAAGGCACTGTGTGATCTCTGTTAGCTGTTAATGAATTGTGTCAGCTCGCTAGCTGGCAGAAAAATCAATCCTATCAACTTTACTGTTTGAAAACTATCATTGTTATATTAAAGTTATTATTTGAAATTTGATGCATTCGGAAATACATCACGGAAAAATATTGAATTAAATCTTCATGTGTCCTTTACCCAAATACAGAACTTCTGTGAAACTTTGATTCTATGTATTCACTCCAGTTGTTTGTGTTCCTGAGGGTTTCCTCTACAAGGCAAGGCCCTTCATATATTTTAATTAAAAGCCAGAAAAGAAATAAATTGTCCTTGGCATATGTCATGCTAATGAGCACTGGCTACTTTGAAAATACATGTTCATTGGTTTTACATGATAATTTCCCTTTGAACCTGAAGCCCCTATTTATACAGAAACCTTTTCTGGAAGCAGTAGAGGGCATCATTTCACTTTTGTAATTCTTCAGAGACGTTATCCTAGTGCACTATGTGTACAAACTGAATTGTCTTTTTTTGTTTATGGTATTAATCCTGGGGTTAAGGTTGGCCTATGGTGAGCAATAATAAGTTTAACCTTTGACTTCATACAATAAGATGTAATTTATCATTTCTAGACTCTTTTGTAAGTGCCATTACCCTCACTTCTGCTTAAGATAAATTGAGACAAGTGAGCACTTGATATCAGTGATCTTTACATGCAAAACATAAATCTTATTTATTTGCTTATTGTTTGTGCTTAGTTCTGTATCCTCTGGTTACGTCTTTCAAACGGTATGATCATTTTTTGTTTGATGTGTTAATCACATTTTGTAATTCATAGAATGTTTGGTCCTTCACGTAGACTTCAAACCAGTAAATATAAATCCTGGAATGTGGAAATGCATAGAAACTGTATGAAATGTGGAAACAAGGCAAGCAAGGTATTCATATTCATAATATTTACTTGCTAAGTAACTGTGATGGGGAAAGCATTTTAAAATTAAATTTCAAAGGCAATTTAAAGGTGATTAAACAACTAGCAGCATGTAAATACATTGTTTTTGTAGCCATTGCCATTCACTTGTAACATATATGTATCTGTTACTTACGAAACCTCATCATTATTAATTGTAAGTGAAAGAGTTTTAACTTTTTTATTTTACAGCACTGCTTTTGAATTTGCATTAAATGTTTATGTTGCTTTTTGGATTGTGATTGAAGAACAAATTCATGGCAAGTTTATTACTCTCCATGCTCTTCAAGCAAGAATTAGAATATGCTTCCTAATTGTGTATACAATGAATACTTCCTCTTTTCCTCCATGGTGAGGAAGTGCTGATTTGCCAAATATGTTTGTGGGCTGTGAGGTATATGCTGGTTTCATAAAGTATGTTTTCATTTCAGAGTAGGATTATTCAGGTAGAATGATTCAGGCTCATACCCTCAGTAATACTAGAACACTGAATCTCTCTTTCCCCCATCTCAGGCCTTATTGTATTTTGATATTAGGACCTGTTTTTGTCATAGTCATGATCACATACAAATATTTGTCAGTATTTGCAAAGTGTGTGCAAGATAAAAGGCAGAAAAACTTGAATAGAAAGAAAAGAAAAATTATGTAATGCTATTTTGGAAGAGTACTAATGTTTGGTAAGATTCTAAAATAGATTTTTCAGCCTGGATTTAATGTTTTGAGAGGAAAAAAATGTTAAGTCATGCAGCTGTAGGAACTCAAACCATTTATAGGCTCTTCATATGAAAGCTTACGTAGAATCTATGTGTGTAATTATGTAATTTTCATGGCCAGACCACCCATGATCACTATATTTGGTCTCCATAACACTAAGGACTACTTCATGGTAGTTTCAGACCTGCTTCTAATTTTCAAGTAATTATTTAACAACAAAAGAGGCTGCCAGTGTCTGTAATATGTGCTGGTATCTGAACCTTCACTAGTTCATTTACTAGAAGTTGTCTTTTGGCTGTGCTTGCTCACAGCAGAAAAAAAAAAAGCAGTTAGTGGATTAGCATAGCCCTTGCTGGCTAGTTGTAGGTAAGAGATGTGTAGAGTATTATGAATCCAACAGTACCAGCTGTCTCTCATGACACACGATAGACAATGATGGATTGTCAGAGTAATTAGATTCCTTACTATCTCAGAAGGATAATTTTGAAATCTTCCTGCAACTTGCATTGCATAGATATACTCTGTAATTTCCCTTAAATTTGAATTATTTTAGATAATGAAGATGTAATAGTGAGAATTGAAGATACCATAATTTATGCTAGTTTCATACACTACAGTTATGTTGAGTAAAATGAGCTTAAATGTGAATTAAGGAGGAAGAAATTATTCTAGTGATACTTATGGAAAAAGGAAAGAAGAAAGGAAGTACTTTTCTTTTTTTTTTTAAAATGTCAGACATGTGACATTATTAAAATAAAAAATTAATCTTTCTTAGGCTGGGTTGCTGTATATGAGAACAGAAGAACTATGTGAAAAATTAAAGGTGTGCTGGTTGTTGGTGAACCAAGAAAATGTGTTGTACTAAGCTATTTTTCACAGAATCACAGAGTGGTGGGGGTTGGAAGGGACCTCTGAAGATCATCCAGTCCAGCCCCCCTGCCAGAGCAGGATCCCAGAGCAGATCCCACAGGAACACGTCCAGATGGGTTTGAATGTCTCCAGAGACAGAGACTCCACAGCCTCTGGACAGCCTGTGCCAGTGCTCTGTCACCCTCACAGTAAAAAAGTGTTTCCTCATGTTCAGATGGAACCTCCTGTGTTCCAGTTTGTGCCCATTGCCCCTTGTCCTGTCACTGGACACCACTGAGAAGAGTCTGGCCTCATCTTCCTGACACCCGCCTGACCTTCTGTCCCTTTGTCCAGGTCCTTAATGAATATATTGAACAGGACTGGACCCAGTACCCACCCCTGGGGGACACCACTGGTCACAGGCCTCCAACTAGACTCTGCCCCACTGACCACTGCTCTCTGGGCTCCGTCCTTCAGCCATTTCCCAATCCACCTCACTGCCCAATCATCTAGTCCACACTTGTTAAGTTTGGTTGTGACGATGCCATGGGAGAGTGTCAAAAGCCTTGCTGAAGTCAAGGTAGACCACGTTGACTGCCCTCCCCTCATCAATCCATCTAGTTATGTCCTCATAGAAGGCTCTCAGGTTGATTAAGCATTACTTCCCCTTGGAGAACCCATGTTAACTACTCCTGATAACCCTCTTTTCCTCAACATTTTTTGAGATGGTGTCAAGAACAAGCTGTTCCATCACCTTTCCAGGGACAGAGGTGAGGCTGACTGGCCTGTAGTTACCTGGGTGCTCTTTCTCGCCCTTTTTGTAGAGTGGAGTGATGTTGGGCTTCCTCCAGTCCGCAGGGATCTCTCCTGTTCTCCAGGACTTCTCAAAGATGATGGAAAGTGGTCTAGCAATGACTTCTGCCAGCTCCCTCAGCACTTGTGGATGCATCATCCCATCAGGGCCCATGGATTTGTGGGTGTCCAGTTCACCCAGCTTTTCCCTAACCCAATCCTCTTCAACCAGGGCACAGTCTTCCTCTCTCCTGACTTTTCTTCCACAGTCTCGAAGGTCTGGGACTCCTGAGGGTCTGCCTTAGCAGTAAAGACCGAGGCAAAGAAGGCATTCAGTAATTGCATCTTCTCTGTATCCTCCATTACTAGGGCCCCACTTCATTCTGCAGAGGGCCTACATTTCCTCCAGTCTTCCTTTTGGCTCCAATATATTTGAAGAATCCTTTCTTGTTACCCTTGACCTCCCTTGCTAGGTTTGATTCTAAGGAGGCCTTAGCTTTCTTTATTGCATCTCTACATTCTCTGACCACATTCTTGTATTCCTCCCAAGTGCTCAGCCCCTTCTTCCATGTTCTGTAGATTTTCTTCTTCCACTGGAGTTTGTTTTGTAGCTCCCTGCTCAACCATGCAGGTCTCCCGGCTCCCTTACATGATTTCTCACTCTTCGGGATGCTACGATCCTGAGCTTGGAGGAAATGATGCTTGAATATTGACCATCTCTCTTGGGCCCCCCTACCATCCAGTGCCCTGTCCCACGGGATTTCTCCAAGGAGTCTCTTGAAGAGGCCAAAGTCAGCCCTCCTGCAGTCCAGGGTTATGAACCTACTTGCTGCTCTGTGCCTACTGTACATGATCTTGAGCTCCACCATCTCATGGTCACTACAGCCAAGGCTGCCCCCTACCTTCACATCTTGACCTTGTCTATCAATACAAGGTCCAGCAGTGCTTCTCTCCTTGTTGGTTCCTCCACCACCTGTGTCAGGAAGTTGTCATCAGTGCACTGCAGAAAACTCCTGGACCGTGCATGCCTGGCTGTGTGGCCTTTCCAGCAAATGTCAGGGTGGGTCAAGTCCCCCATGGGAACCAGAGCCTGTGATTTTGAGGCCACTTCCAGTTGTCTGTGGAAGGCCTCGTCAGCTTCCTCATCCTGATCAGGTGGCCTATAATAGACAGCTGCAACAGTGGCTCCTATGTTAGCCTGCCCCTTCGTTTTTACCCACAAACTTTCAGCTTGCTCATCAGCCACCCCTGGGAAAAGCTCAATACATTCTAATTGCTCCTTCATGTAAAGAGCAACTCCACCTCCACGCTTTGTTGGTCTGTCTTTCCTGAAAAGCACATAGCCATCCATGACAGCATTCCAGTCATGTTTTCATACTGTAACATGCCATATCAAATTAAATGTTTGCAATAGATACCAAGTCCTAAGAATGGTAATCCTCCTCACAGTGTTGGAGTATCAAGGTATGGTAACTTCCACTTGAACCAAAAGAAAATTCTTCAGCTAATGATAATAAACTATTGCTTTGCATCTTGATTAGTTGTTAGAATATCTATGAAAATGTGAAATTTGAAAAGGTATAGATGTTTCCGCATGCCATGATCATGTGTATTTGACTCATGAACATACAATGAAGAGATGATCTTTGTACAGGAGCTATTTCCCCCAGAATTCTGGATATCTGATAATGTTGTCAGAAGTATTGTTTGGAAATCCCAATCTGGAAACTGAAAATCTCCAATAAGGGACGGAAAATGCCAGGGTACTACATGTCGCTTAAAAGCATTAGTCTGCCACTGGCAGTGGTACAGATGGGAGGTACATACTGCAAAATGCCATGGTTCCTACTTTGCAACCATGCTCAGGATAAGTCGTGAGGCTTTTATTTGCACTTAGTTAATGTGCAGTTATGATAAAACAATGTAGGTCAAAATACTGGGACTCTTCACAAGACAGATAATATTTCTTCTGGAATGTCTGTCTTGGATACCTATTTCTACTAAAGAAGTGCTGCCTTGACTTCAAGGATTAAGAGAAATATGGGAATGCCATGTATTTCATCTGCTTGAAAGAAGTTGTCCCTGTGGACTGAACAGAAATGCTGCTAACATGGTTGCTACTTCTTTTACTGTCAACTTATCTTTGTAGTAGGAGGGAAGGGAATAGAAAGAGGAGTACTGATCTGAAGATGTTAATTCTACATGTGCATTGCTGGACTTTCATCCCTCATGGCCCTTCTCAGAATGTGCTGAATTGTAACAAATGTCAGATACTATAAAAAATATAGTTCTGAAGCCTCCTTCTTAATTCAAATATTTTTTTTTTGTGATCAAATGAAAAAAGTTGAGAGAACAATGAGCAAACTGTCTGCGTGACGTGATGTCTGCTGTGGGCAAGACACATGTATGTATAATACATACATAATATAAATCAAATATATAAGCATAAACCAACAAATTAACAAAATATTGGTAACCATTTAAAGGCTAAGGTCAAGTGAAATGTATCTCTGAGCCCTGATATACGAATATACAACCCAATTTTTCTCATGTGTTCCTCTTGATACAGAAGTGGTAATCACAGAATACTTTGAAATAAGTTTGCCACCTACAGGGAAAAAAAAAAAAAAGCTTCCTTTCTTGTCAGAGGCAGCAGACATTAAGGTCTTTCATGAGACTTTTCATTTTACTAAGTGGAAATGTCCTCTTTCCACTGGGTAGATAGTAATTTTGACAGCTTTGCAGGGTTTCTACCAAGTAATGTGAGGTTTTTTTTCTTTTTGAAAATAAAACCAGTCTTGGCAGTGCTGAACAGGTATCAGGACCTTCATTCTATCTTCCCTTCCTGGTGAGTTTTTCCTTATAGCAGGCTTTTTTTAGGTCAGAAGAATGGTTAGCCTTTAAAAATCTCAGGTTAAAGTTTGGGGAAAAAGAAAGTTGTGGCTTTGTGGAGAAGAGAAGCACTTTGGTAGCTGAAGATGAATAAAAGTCTTACAGCAGGGAGCTGCTGCTGGCCCGTTACCTCTAATCATTCCAAAGCTTTTCTGTGGTGGACGTTTTCTCCATCTGCAGCTGAGTCATTGGTGTGCCTAAGCTGAAGCAGCTTCTGGCACAGATACTTTGCATGAGCGAAATGATTCAAACAAGAGTGAATTCTTCTGGTGCAATCAGAGTATTTGGTTGTCCACACTAGAAGTACGTGTTGGTGCTGCAGGCTATCAGTTGGCTTTTCATTGAGGCATATTCCCTTTTATAGGCAAAGACTTAAATCATGAAGGAATTCACTGGGAAACGATAAAAGGAGTGAAAATTACCTCTCATTCGAGTAAAAGTGAAATGCTGAGAACTGTTCTGAAATTATCTTGTGTGGGAGACACTGTACTAATTGTGGTGGTTTATTTTCTCCTCTGAAATCTGCACTGCTTTGGCCAGTGGCCAGGAGAAGAATTGCATTCTGACAGTTTAGCCTTTTTATAATCCTATCAAATACTCCTAACTACCCAATTAAGGCAGTTTCTCTTCCTCTAACATGCTTTTTTCGTTGTATTTTCCATCAAGGTTTTTTTTTTTCTCAGTTTAAATGCTTGAATTACTGCTTCAAAAGGACAGTTGAACATTTTCAGATATGCTGAGATCCCTTCAGGTGATTTTTTTCTGATAGGTTGTTATGACTTAAGGGCTCTACAGATCCTAATGCAGTGGCGTCTGGATGAAGTTTCTGTGCATGTGGAGACTGGATGTGGGTTTCAATGTATTGTCTTCTCTCTATTCTTTTTGTAATACAAGAAAAAATTTCTGGGAATTTCCAAGGAGTGCAGTAGACTTCATTTTTAGTTGTCAAGATAGTTGACAGTTCATTGTTGTACTATGAATAAATTATTCCAGGGTTCACACGTAAAACAAAGGCAGAAATGCTTCTTTTTTTTTTAAAAAAAAAAAAGCTGACATTTTGAATTTATATTAAGCATAGTATCACCTGGATACGCACTGCATGAAAATGTAGACTATTCAGAATGAATTATTAACCCAAAGCTTTTACCCTTTCTTAGATGCACTGAAGTTACTCTGCAGGATACTACAGGGATGTGAATGTGGGAGAGAATAGGGGGTTTCTTATAAGAAGGCTGCAGTATCAGCAGATGTCATTGTTCAGCAGCTATTTTCCATAAGAGTAAGTTCTTTATTACAAAGTGCTGTGTGGAGATCTCTAACCATATTATTTGGAGAAAAGGAGCACTGGAGTTTGTGGATTTACTTTAAGTAACCTTCTGATATATAGGGTAAATGCATAGTCAGGATTGTAGTTTAAATGTAGTCAGTAAACTGGTAATGCAGTTAGCCACTGAATTTAGTATGCATTTTTAGTAATGATATTTGAAATGTCAAAGTTTAATCTTGTCTCAGTGCTGTCTGGAGAGTTGCCATTCTCCATGCACCTCTGCAAGACTTTTTGGAACAGTCAGCTTGCTCAAAACTGAACAAATCAGCTCTATATATGATCCTTCACATTAAATGTTTGGTGAACGTGGTGGTAAATGGCTTGGAAATAGCATAAATGTACAGGCAGCATCTTCCTAAACAAAAATGGCAAGGTTTGTCTTTTGTTCTTTGAGTTGTTTGTACTGGATGAAGAACTGAAGGGCGTCAAGACAAGTGTTACAACTTTAGGAAGACTGCTGTTGATTTCATTGGACTTTGAATCATATTCTTAGTGTTCATATTACTGATTTTCAGAAGTTGCAGGATATTTTGGGCCTGATTATTTTTTTTTTCTACTGTAGTTCTAGAATATCAGAAGATATGCAGTTATATAATAGGAAAGCTCCATAAAAGGACCACAACCTGAGTAGTTTGAGAAGAATTTTCTCTCTTTCTTTCTTTAATTTATTTGTTTTAGTGCTGAGACCTCATTTAAAAAATTAAGTCAAAATCACCCATGTGACTACGGAAAAATGAGTTAATCCTGAAATAACAAAACTATTTAGAGAGTTAATATGCAAGTCCCAAATCCCCTCTTAGTTGACATACAGGGTTGGAGAAAATGAAGTTTAGAGTCAGCTAAAATATGTAAAAAAATGTCCAGGTGACTTAAACTCGGCCTGTGATCATTTTCAGAACTATTTTAGACTTGCTATGCATCTTACCCATTAGCTGACTGGTAGCTTTTTTGGCCTGTGGAGTGCTGGAGTGCTCTTAATATATGCCTACATTATGACTGTTTTATTTTAAAATGTATTATTTAAGAAGTGAAATGGTGCTGTCCTTCCCATTTTCACCATCTCTGGGGAGACTCTACTTTTAATTTTTAAATAAGCATCTCCACTGTTTCTTCCTTTACTGCCTTTCCCTTTTGGTTGACATTTTTAACCTTGGATTAATTAGTTTTCTCTCTACAACTTTTTAAAGACTGTTACATAGACGTTGCAATTACTGAATGACAGTGCTATATGACCTGTAGTTCCCTCAAGATCAGGCCTATGTCTAGCATACAGTATTACAAATAGGGATAGAAACATAGTGCTAATGCTGCATAGCAGTATCAAGAGGTGCAACAAGTACAGATATTTGTTTAAAAAATACCCACAAATAATTAAGCAATTATCTCCCTTCAAACAGTATTTTTCCATTTCTAAAAAAAAAAAGGAGGATTGAAAGTTCAGTTAAACTACTGTTTGCTTTACATTGAGCACTAAATTGAGCTCAGCAAAATCTGTTTTGGTCTTCTCTATTTGAGAAGACCAAAGAATGACCAGTAGAATCACTCTCTCAGTGTTCTCTGATGTTGTCATGCTTTATAGCAAACAGCACTGTTTAAAGGGTTCTGGACATCACAGATTCTTATGTTCATTCTTCTATACCTTCATGACACTTGAAGGTCCGTTTGATTTGGTTTTTAGCTGCAAAGGCTTGAAATTGATATTTGGCGATTGTTTTACTTGTTGAGATAGTTGGGATGAATTTGAACCCAAGCTTGACAGGTTTCATTCAGCTGAAGTATGGGATTTTGTTCTGGTTCTTCCATTGGAGTCAAATAAGTCATAGGTACATCTATAGGTACATCTATAGGTACATCTATAGGTACATCTATAGGTACATCTATAGGTACATCTATAGGTACATCTATAGGTACATCTATAGGTACATCTATAGGTACATTGAAGAACTGAAATAAATGTGAAAATGAATTTGAAAATAAAACCTGAAAGAATAAGCACAGTGCCCTTTTGCAGCTTTTAACTATAGTCCTCTGCACAGAAGTTTGAATTTCTGCAGATCAGAATGCATTAATAGCTCTTATATTGTAATAATGCAACTAGCCAGGAGAGAGTTAAAAATCTGGGTGCAACTTGTGTTTACAGAGCTATGATTCCCACTTTCCATGGATGTTCCTCACTTTTTAAGAAAGCAGTTATATATTTTATTTAAAAAAAATATGAACAGGTATTTTTCCATGTGAAAGTCCAGAATGGACTTACTACTGATCTGAGTGAAGGAAAATTCATTCTCCTCGATTAACAGAACCACCTTTACCGTTATGGATGCAGAAGACAGTAATTAAAATATATTTAATATAAGCCACCCTCATTTTGAAGCTGCTTTAGTTTGCAGCCCGGGGGGAAGCCAAGTAATTAAGTTTGGATGCAGCACTGAAGTGAAGATACATGGTACTAGCAAAAAACCCAAATAATATTTTGGGCAGTAGTGGCTTAACAGAAGGCTCCCATTAGATCCGAGAGTATTGTTTGTGACCCTTAGTGGATGCACTGCACTAAGTGATGTTAATTTAATTACATGCTAGAGTTGGGTATTTTACACAGAGATGACAATGTTAAACCATGGTAATTCTCTAGGACGTCCATCCCATGCTACGAAAGTAATGTCTCCATTCAGGAACCTGATTGGAGCTGGTAATCAAAATGTCTTAAATCACAAAAAAACCCCAACCCAGCCTGTTGCAAGCTCAGATGATAAAGAGGAGCCACTTCAGATGAAATAAACCCAGCAATTTGAGTGAGCTGTGGGTGGACTGGGAGTGGAAGACAGAGGGAAAGTGAGCAGAAGGGGTGAAGCTGGTCTTGGAAATAATTACATCTGTGAGCTGGGTTAAAAAAGCACGTGATCCTAATTCCACAGGAAGTGTCAGCTAAATACACATCTCTCAGGCTACAGCTTTGGGGATCTTGATATTTGCAGGGAAGATAAATGCATAACCATACCTAACACATTGCCCCTTCCAACAATTTGTGGCTATATTCATCTCCTCGAGAACTCTGCAAAAGTTTGAATGAACGATTCCAGTGTGACTGTCACTCTCAGTTCTGCTACTTCACTTTTGCCAGTTACATTCCAGTGTCTCCTGTATCATAGCTGTGATGTAACGTATGCTGGCAATATCTGTATATATGCTTATAGGCATACATTTCCCATTTTACTGACTGATGTAAATTAAATGGAGTCTGCACTGGGAATTTTATCATCTATAATAATATCAGCAGGGTTATACGTTTGGGTTTTTTTCAGACTCCAGAAGATGTAATGGTATCAGCAAAACAGTGTAGATTACACTATATTTCAGAATCCCTTTATTTTAGTACTATTTTCACCACAATTTTGTTCAGCCTTCCGTTTGCAATATTCTGTTAGGTGGTGTGAAATCATGTGCCTTCTGACTGAAACCAGTTAACACATTTGATGTGAAGAGCCTAAGAGGATCCTTATCTTGTTGAGGAAAAATTTGTCTCAGGTCTTGTGAAAAAGAACAGAAATAAAGCCTGGATTCCTGGGTAACAAGTGTTCTCAATAAAAGAATTTCTGCTGCCTGTGAATATATCTGAGCTTCGGAGAGCATTCTGGCTGCCACGTTTTCCTGCACTCACTGTGCTGTCAGTAAGATGCTGTGTTACAAAGTGCTTTGGGACATTTTGTCCATAGAGAGGTACGTTACAGAACCAAATTCTGTTTTATTTGATTCCCTGAAATGGTGCAATTCATTTTTTTTAGTACATACTATTGCCAAAATGATCTGAAATCATTCTGTTTAGGCATCTGACAGTGTCCATACAGCACTCTTCTGAACACCTAATCTGAATAGCAAAAGGAAATAATGAGAGATTACATTGGTAGGAATGGTCAGAAAATACTGTGATAAATCATGTTTTTCAGGGGTAGAGGGTATTCGTTGTACATAGTAAATGTCAGGATTTCCTCTGTCCTCTCTCCCTGGTGTTGTCAGTAAATATTTTTATTACCAATTTTGCTATGCAAAAAATTAAACCCATAAAACCAATGGGATTACAGTAGCATAAAATGTGCATATACATTAGAATCATCCTGATATTTTAATGTGTTGAAATGCTGGAAGTTTTGTGTGAACATTTGTATCTAATGTTTCTTATGCATTTAATTGCGACCCATTAAAATATCTGTTATATTTCCAGCTAGCATCCGAGAGATGATTGAGGTGGCAAAGAATTACATGTAAGGCCGAGGCAATATCCCCACTCACATTCCTTTTGTTTCAGATATTTTACACTAAAATCTTCTGCCATCTATATACAAACTTTTGACTTCGTGAGATTGTCTGTTAGGTGTGCTGCAGAAAGGTTTTTAATTTGTCATTTTTGTTAGTCCTTAATCAAAAGCTTCAGAATTGGCATCTCTATATCATCTACCATCTCATATGAGTTGGTACCTGCTCTCTGTTTGATTGATCTCAGAAAAATAATTGTTAAGAATATATTGCAGTGTTATGAAGTGCCCTTTTCCTTAACCATCTAACAGTCCATTATTTTCTTATGTACTGCACATAAGATTTTTTTTTTTAAGGTGATAATGTTTTAGAAAGTTTAATGGAAAGATGCAATGAGTACTTAGGATGTTTACCCTACATATATTGTCTGGAATCCAGGTATAGGGAGAATCTTTGTTGGTCACTCTATCTTGTGCTTGGACAGCAATGAGTTTGTCAGGTTTGGCAGAGAATTTAGATCAATGGCTCTGGCCTTTTAGAAAGAATGACTGTAAATAGAAAAAAATGCTGTCAGCCCTGCAGCATATATAGCTTCCTCAGAACAAGCTTGAATTTCTATTGCTAAATTTCATGAAAGTTGACTTTCTGGCTCTTTTTTATGTTCAATACACTTTAAGAATTCTTATTGTTTACATTTTGTGATGTTGCCAGTGCTAACAGTTTCCCAATAACGGAATGATTTCATGTAGATTTCTTTGCCTTTGAGAAGATTTAGATTCAGAAACAGGTAGTTCCTAACAGGAGTCTGAACCTTCACTGCAAGGGATAATGATTTGGTCATACTTTGAAAATTCAGAGATTTTCTTCTGATCCCTCATGACTTTCCCTTGTTAATAGAAAGTCCCACAGTGATACTGCCTGCATCCATCATGTTGCTACACTTTGTTTAGAATCCTTCTGACAAGTCAACATATGCAGACTGCTGTTAGGAGTCTGACTGAAAAGGTACAAATAGGGGAGATATCAATGCAGAACCTTTATGATTGCTCCACTCCTGAGGGCCAGGTGAAATTGCAGTTGCTTTTAATTATATATATGTATTTTTTAATTGATTTTTTCCTATCTTAGGGTTTTAGCAGTTCTGTAGAGTGAGCTCATACAAGAGTGATAGTGGGGAAGAACAGACATAACAGACCATAGCTTTTACTGCTAACTTCTTCAGCTCTCTAGAGTGCTATGTATTAGTGCCAAAATTTATATTATTTGGATACTAGAATTTCATTTTTCTAGTGTACCATGGGAAAAAGAACAAACAGCAAGAAAACAAACGTTTGACACTCAGAAGAAAAATATGGAAACCTGTCTGCCCTTCTGAGCTTTTTTTGGAACACGAAGTAGTTGGTTCCTGGTTTGAGTGAAAGGCATCTGAAATGATCCCTTCCCAGTCAGCTTAGTGATTTCATGTGCCAGGTTAATGCTGTGGTTCACTACTGTCATCGTAGTTAGGAAAAGAAGGGCTGCTACCTTTTCCTCATAAGAGTTCATTAAATGGAATTAGCCTGCTGTAGTTTTAATGAGAATGAGAAAAGGCATGGGTTCATGTCATGAAATGTACACAGTGACATATAGCACATATTTGCTTTCAAAGTCAGGTATGCACAGTACATATAAGCATGTCTAGTTGCTGCAGGTGTATGAAAGAAAAATAAATCAAGGTGCATTCAATAATCGTGAGAAATCATATGGTTTACTCCAAATAATGCATTATATAGAAAAGACACCTATCTGTCTGTTCACCATGTTTTTATATTTAGATTTTTTAATCTATTTGTAGGATAATATTAATTAGCTGTGGCATGATTGATGCATTTGAAACTGAGAGAGGTTTCACTGAAATGTTACCAGCTCTCAGATTGTTCCTAACAGAGGAAGAATTCAGTATAAATTGTGGTGAAAAAAGTGAATAATATAAAGACGAAAAAGCATGTCTGATCATACTCTAATATTTAAGTGCAAATTTATTTTACTGGTCTGGAATTTAACTCCATGTTAAATAATGGCTGCTATCTTGGTTGATTCTGGGAATGACCTAAAGAATTCCAAAACTGAGTCAGACTTTAGCTGTGCTCTGAGACTGAGAATGATAACAGGATATGTCTATTACAAACTAAGTATATCTGGTGGTTTGTTGAACTCACAGACCAGTTATTTGTTATCTGGAGCCACAGCAAGTGATGTGTAACGTCTCACGGTTTGTTCCCCTCTCTCTCTCCCCACATACTCTGTTATTCTTCTCTGTCTCCCTTTCTCTTCCTTCTTTCCTTCATTCCTACTCTGTTGCTATCCTTTGAAAATGTATTTATCAGAGATAGGTGTCTCTTCTTTACTGCTATTGTTTTCTTCCCTTTTTAACCTTGGCTTTGAGAAGCTTTATATTTTATTTGTTCATAAAGAATGATAGGTAATAATATTTGAATCTTTAAAACAGCAGCAACGTGAAAGTATCAGAGCATCATGAAGTAACAATGCTAGCAGGTGTGTCTGAAAAGTATTATGATTGGTAATGGGCACAATATTGGGATCACAGAATCACAGAATGTGAGGGACTGGAAGGGACCTCACAAGATCATCCAGTCCAATCCCCCTGCCAGAGCAGGAACACCTAGGTCAGGTCACACAGGAACGCATCCAGGTGGGTTTGAATGTCTCCAGAGAAGGAGACTCCACAGCCTCTCTGGGCAGCCTGTGCCAGTGCTCTGTCACCCTCACTGGGAAGAAGTTCTTCCTCATATTTATGCAGAACCTCCTATGTTCCAGCTTGCATCTGTTGCTCCTTGTCCTATCACTGGATGTCACTGAGAAGAGCCTGGCTCCATCCTCATGTTGATGTTGACAGTGCTATAGTAATAAATACGTGTGCTGGTATTATTAGGCAGCTCTGCTATTTTCTGTAACTGCTGTCCATTGACTAACCACTTAAAAACCACTCTTAGAACCTTGGATGCTCCTGGCCTTTAGTGAACTTCTTCCCATCTACTTTAAAGACTTCGAGTTTTTCTGACATCTCTCTCCATCCTCAGACTGAAGACGTACGTACTCCTGCCTCTTACTTTCTTCATTCAGCTGTAAGACTCACAAGATACATGTTTTCCATCCCTAGATCATGTGCATGCAGATTTCTGTTCTTTCATAGGGTATGGTGGGGAGAGAAAAGATTTGATTGGCTCTGTGACATGCCCAGCCCCTTCTCTAGTTCTGAGCCTTCTCTGAAAATCTGTATGATATAGAGAATTTGGACAAAGAATATGTACTAATACACAATAACCATCTGATACTCTTTGTTGAAATTCCAGGAATTTTGGAAGCTCTATTGTCTCCATTGCTTATCAGTTAGAAAACACGGGGAAAATTTTCCACAGAGAAACTTGGGAGTGGTTAGGAGGATGTTCTGTCAGAATACTCACGTTTGTGGACCATCCCTCTGTTCTGTTTTATGATAGGACTGAGAAATGGGCAAAGTCATCACCCTTGTCAGAACAAGAGAAAATATTTTGGCTACGGATAACTTTCTGCTTGTTACTCCTTATGTAAAGATGGATGCATGAAAGATCTGTTTTGTTCTATACAGGACATTAACCTTACTTTATGATTTTATATTTCTAAAATTAAGATCTTAATACAGCTATAAGAATCTCATTTGACACTTCACATTTATAGTGTGTGTAAAACAGTAATTTGAATGTACAATATAAAATGTTTTCTTAGAAGAAACAGAGTAATTGGCATTCTGAATAGTCTCTAAACCCCATGGTGGGGTTAACCCTATTTAGCAAAAGTTGTTTTTTTAACTAAACAAGTCAGTAGTGGTCTGCTCTTTAAAAACCTTTGCTATTTACACTTCTCAGGTGCATAGTCTACTTGAACCATATGCTCGGCTCCTCAGAAAAAGGTGGGGTTTTTTTACTGTATTTTAAAATGGAAAAAGGAAAGTCCAGCCTTGATGGTGGATCATGAATGCAAATGAGAATTTATGAGCATTCACTAGCTATTTTGTAGAAGTACATTAATATTAGGCAATCTCACTCTAAGTGTATTTTCTTTGCATCAAAAGGATCAACTATGAATATATCCTTTTATTAAGAGTCTTTTGTGGAAATAAAAATGATGTGTCACCCTTTTGTGTTTTATCCATGGGCAAGTAATTGTTTCCCAGTAGTGAGAAATCCAGTAAGACCTTTTTTGTTCACAAAATTCCTCTTTCAGGAAAAGCAAATTTGACTGTACGTAAACGTCACTGTGAATAGCAGAGTATTTAAAAATCTTGTGGACCATTTTTCAGTTGGCAGCATCGTTTAACTGAGTTACTGTAAAGGGGCCTGTAGTCTTTGTAAGGAGTAAAGCCATTGGACACAGAAGGCCAAAAGTTAGTGTTTACAAGAGGCTGAATGAGGAAACAGTAGGATTTCCTACTATAATAATATTCTGAGTTATGTTTCTACCAGAGAGAAGGTCTGCAGAGTTGATAACTGTTCTCCAGCAAGCTCCAAAAGAACAGTTCTGTATCTGTCTACAGCAAAACTTAGTTTATGTTAGAGACAACAGAAGAAATACAGAGGGTGATGTCTTGGCATCAAGTTGATTGCAATTATTAGATTGGAAATGAAGAGGAGTAATCCAAACAGTCATAACAGTGTGCCACAGAGCCAACACAAAATTCCAGCTACATAAAATACAGAAGCCTCAGAGAGGAAATGCATCATTTAATTAGAATGGAAATAACTCTTGTTTGCATTTTTTGAGTGAAATTGCTTGTTTGAAGCAAAAGCCTGGTAGTCTGTAAGAAGCATTTGGTCAGTTGCTTGCTTGTCTTGCTCATTCATGTACTTCACACTGGCTGAAGCTGAATTATTTTTTACATCTGTGTAAGACCACACAATTGCTAAAGAGAGAGAGTGCAGTAAAAATGCTGGAAGTAATGCTTAAAGTGGTTTTCTACTACAAAGTTTGTGAAGAGATAATATTTTTTTTTTCAGAGCTGTCTCTCTCACTTTTAGTGTTCATCTTGGTGGTTTACTTTGTGACTAGTCTCTGTTATGTTTTGGAACAAGAAAAATGTACATATGGTACATAGAAAGAAACAAAAGTGAAATTCAAGCAGAAGTATTGAACTGATTCTTTTTCCGTCCACTGAGCCTTGGTGAGAGGCTGACAACTTGAAACCAGTATTACGAGCTGAGAAATAAAATGTGCACTGCATTTATCACATGTTCACCCTTAGTTTCAGATCATTATCCACTTACTATTTTCAGATATTTGTTGTTGCTATATTTTTTTATCCCTTCTTGCCTAAATTCATTTCGTTCTTTATTATCTGCAGATTCAGCAAACACTAAGCTTTTCAATTTTTCTCCCTCGTTATTTTCTTTCAAGTTCAATTAGATCCAGTGTTATTTACTTTCAAATGGCAAAGGCCTTGAATGAGTTTTAGCATCAAAGTGATCAAAAGAAGGCATCTGAATTCCCTATTGCAGTGAAGGTATGTGTGAAGGACACACATGGGAGATGCAAGAAGAGCAGAAGAGGAACTGTAAAGTATTGACTGGGATATGGAACAGATGCTGTTTCTGGCTGCTTATAAAAGATCCCGTCTACTCTGATTTTCAAAGGAACTTGAACTGATGTTACTTTTGTCCGTTACACTTCAAACTCTGAAAGTATAGATGGAGAGGTGTGTACATGCTCCTCTTGTGACTGGCATTATGATTTTTGCAAAACAATTCCCACCTTAAATTCTCCAGTAAATTCCCAGCACTACAAATTCACTGTTTGGTTCTTCGTATTCCTGTGCATCACCAGTGAAAGCTGAATGGGCTGTGTGCAGTATGGGGAACACAGCGAACTGTTGCTGCAAATGGTTTTACTCCTCAGGCATTCTGTGAAGTGAGAATCCACATAAGGGATTCTCCATCAAGGCGTAAGGTTACCTAACAAATAATTTCTCAGTAGCAGAGCTTTAACTTGTGGAAAACTTTAAGAATATCTACAGGGAATATCTTTGGTTCTGCAGCTTCGTATTTAGATTACAGTAGCTGGAAGTTAATTAGCCCTGCTAGCCTTTTTCTTTTAGGCTAATTAGTAAGAAAACCGGATATAAAAAAGTCAAAGTCATTTTGAGAGAAAGAACTTCAACATTTTGTATGTAACAGTCCCTTTGGAGGATATTATCTCCATAATGACCATAGGATGCTCTCCGTTCTGACAGGATGTAGTTCTACAGTCTCTGGACTCATTTAGACGACGTCTTAGCCATTAATGATTTTAGGCCTAGCTGCTTGCAATTGCCAGATGAAACCACATGACATGTTGTTTAATTATGCAATGATCAGCAGCCTTTACATTTTAATTAGGGAGCCACTGTAATGAAGCCGTCCCACTTTACATATGGCTTATTGGGCTGAAAGGTTGTCTTTACTAATTGGTTGTTTGGAAATGCAGTTTTGACACAGCAGTACAGGTAGACTTGTCTTCACTTCTAATGTGTTTCCTGATCTTTTTTTCTTTTTGATTTGGTTAATTAGTGCTAATGATTTAAAGGCTGCATGGCATTCCATAACTCCTACTGTTTACTATATGTATGGTAGTTTCATTAACAGATTTTAGTGCTGTTAATACATGGTGACATAATGCTAATGTTTACTCACGGTCTTTGGTTTTGCAAGATGTGTGATCTTTCCTGTGATCTACTCTAGGATCCTGCTCTAGCAGGGGGGTTGGACTAGATGATCTTTGGAAGTCTCTTCCAACCCCCACTATTCTGTGATTCTGTGAAGATTACGGGGTCTTTAATGTCACTGTCACTTTAAAGTCTCTTTCAGTTAGCTGTATGTGAAAGTGGTTCCTGATGCAAGGAGCTTAAAGAACTGTGCTTTGATGACCATTTGCAGTATCTTTAGAGAATATCGACATTGGAAAATGCGTGATTTATTGAAGTTTTTCACTGATTAATTCATGAATGCGTACACAAGAATGCCAAGGTCTCCAAAATAATGAAAGCCTATCCTTTCATAGCCGTTTGTTTTCATTTCAAATCAAAGCTGTCTTGTTTGTTTATTTTTAAAAAGAATAGTCTGTTCTTTCCACTGGAGTTTTGATATCACTTTGACAAGTAAAAGAATTAATTTACATTAAAGAATCAAATAGGTAAAGTTTTCATCTCCCTTTGAATTATTTTATGAGATATGGTAAGTAGAAACATTTCCCAGCCTGCTCCACTAATCCTGTCCACACACTGTGTAAGGTCTTCCTCCTATTTGGTGTTTCATTTTATTTGTAACAATAAAGCAGACAGAGTTCATCTTAGTTCCTCACAGGGATGGCTGTTTATGAAGATCCTAGCTCAAAAATATTTGGCTCTATGTCCTTTCTCCCTTAAAGCTATTTTTGCTTATATCCAGTTGGGAAAAAAAAAATAAGTTGCTTCAGTTAAGAGACACAGCAGGAGTGTTTCAGGCAACCATTACTGCTGCTCAATTGTTAGAACTCTCATAATCTGACTAACTTTCATTGTATCTAGAGTCACTTTCACATGACATTCACAACCCTCCTTTTACCAGACTTCCAAGACCACTACTTTAGGGTTTCTATTCAGCAGCTATACAAGGTTTAGATCCAGATGAGTGTCTCTAAAAAGACTGTTTCATTTAAAAGGTTTCCTGTGCATTCCAGGAAATCAATCCCATAGCTCCATAATCTGTTACCAATGTAAAGCTGTTGGCGCAGGGACACATTTTACTGTGTATTTTCATTGTAGCTAACAAAACAAAGGTTTCAGCTTCATGATATAATTTTGCAACACTGATAAAAATTAGTAGTAATCTATCAACCACACAAATCTAACAGGAACTTGCAAGATGTGCTAGGTAGCAGCTGGGTCATTTTGTCTCCAGTGTTACAAACATTTATGTATATTGTAATGTCAGTGTCCTAAGCTGAGCCATCCAGATTCCTAATTTGAAGTCAATTATGTTTGTAGGGTGAAGGTAGGAGGTTATCTTGTTAATTTCTTCCTCCTCTTAATTTTTTCCTTCATATAACTTTTTTGTCCTGGTAACTTGGCTTGATTTATATTAATAAGGTGCTAGAACACTATGGGTGTTGTTAAAATAAGACAATGGGAGTAAATTCTTCTGACAAAAATACAAATGATTTAATAATTATCTGATAGGATATATTAGAATGATGATTGAGCAAGCTTTCTTTTCTCCTGATCACTAACAAGTTTTTATAGTTACTTATAAAATTTGTTCTAGCATAAAGAATTGTAGTTAATCCTCACATATTTTAAAACTTTCTTTATTTTCTTTATAGTAAATACTGGAATCTGATCATTACCACACTGAAGTTAGCATGAAAAATTTCACTGAAGTTAGCGTAGAACTCAGAGATTTAGACTTCAGTAAAATTTTTGATGATTAACGTAGTTTAATTAAAGCTAACTAACAGAAGATCTGATCTTTTTGAGGAGCTATATAATGTGGTTCCCTGCTTGTATGGAAGATTTCCTCCAGCACATATTTATGCAAGTCTCCTCAAGAGGCTTGATTTTTTTCTCTGATTTTGACCCAACTATAGCACCTGTGCACATGAATGCTTGGAGATCATAGAGAAGGACTTGAGATGATAGTGCTGTAGGAATCATCAAGTGGTAGTAATAAACAGGATGTAAATGGAAAAAGTAATAAAATTGAAGCTACCTACTACACTGACAATTAATAGTACATTTATTGGTAAATTGTTGCCATGTTCTCTGTTTCAGGTCAAGGAATCACTGTTCTAGGTATATATTTTTTAGAAGCCATTTTCTGCATTTGATTTATATCTCACAGAGCTGTTCCCTAAGAAAGTGTTTTGACTGTTAATCTTGTTTGGTTTAAGAAACTATTTTCTGAAAAAGGAAAAAAAAAATAAATTTGTTTTTGGCAAATTCTGTGTCTGGATCATTGAAGGATCATTGGAACTTGTAGATGGCATAAGTTATAAAATAACACAAGTTTAGTCCAGGTGACATAAATAGTTAAAAAGAAATTTGATGTGTAAGAGTGGTTTATCTCCAACACCATAAGAAACAGAAAAGGTCAAATAAGAGGGGATTCAGTGTCAATTCTCCATTCATTTGAAAAATGAACTCAGATTAGAACTGATGAAGATGCAGAAAAAGGAATTAATGGAGTTAAAAGGGGAAAGACAGAGGCATCCTTTGGGATTGTCCTTCTAATCAGATAACTGGGTTGAGGAAATCCTGGATGAGAAGGCACAAAACATTCTTTGTCTCATTCTTTACCTGATCTGGCACCTTCGAAATACAGTTGAAATGTCCTTCTTATGACTGTATAGAAGGAAATACTCACATAAACATTCAACACATGCATCTATAGAAGTTTTGGTAGCAACATTCTATCGCAGGCTACAGGTTATGACACAAAAGTGAATTGTAGCAAATTATTTGCTTTTAAGAGATTAACCTCAAGACTTGTATTTTCATCTGAAAAAGTAATTAATCATCGCCTGTTATGGGAGAGCTGGTATTTCTGGGAAAGGCTGAGCATCAAGATAGTTGAGCTGCACATCTCAACTAAATGATTTTATCAGAATAGATTTGGCCAATAGGTTGCTGTTTGCTTTGGCCGTGTAGTATCTTTCTGGTGGCTACAGGAATACAACCAGTTTTTTGTTGAAACAGGAATTGTGAGCTGCTCTGATGTTTTACTCGGTGAACTGCAGATGTAACTGCAGCTTTGTAATTTCACAGGATTCAATTGTCTCCTGCCAAAGTTTTAGCTTTCAGGCAGCTTAGTTTTGTTGTGTGCGTACGAAAGGGACATAGGTCATGAAAAACAACAGAGGTGCATAAAGAGCTGCAGTGATTTTTATCAAAATACGATAAATATGGTTTGGTAAGCAGAATTTCATGATGCATGTACTGCATGCTTCTGAGCTTCTTTATTTGTATAATTTCAAACCCTAAAATTTATGCTTTAAGCAACTGAATTTGACTACGTATTGTTTTCTAGTTACTTCTTCACGTCCTGCAATCAGGATTTGATCCTTCATGATGCTAAATATTTTTGCCTTTATTTCATATAGCACTTGAGCAAGTGCTTCACCTTTACCATGTTAGTAGTCTGCCTAATTTTATTGAGCCTACTCTTGTTGGCAAACGGTGTAACAATTTCAGAGAAGCCAGCAGGGCTATTTACATGCTTAGGACATTACCAAGGCATGATTCATACATGCTCAACAAAACACATTTTAATGGAATGAGAAAGCCCTTGCTTGTAATCCAAATGGTAAGGCTTGAAAAGAAAATTGCTTGATGCTCCCAGCTTCTCATGTGTGATACATTCTGCACAGGCTACATTTCTTGTTATCTGCCTCCAGCCACGTGACTCATATGAGACATGGACACATTGATATGTTGATCTGACTAAAAGAGAAAAATTCCATGTCATTTCAATAAACTGATACAATTCAGTTCGTGCTAACATGAGAAAAAATATATTTTGCCTCTGGTTTTATGGGTTGAAAGTTTATTGGTTTTTTTTTTTTTTTTTTTTTTGTAAGAAAAAAAAAATCTCTGTGGAAAATTGGTTCTGTTGATCATATACCCTTTTGAAAAATGCCCTTTTGACCATCCATCTTATTCACTTTCTGTTCTGTTTTTCATATTCTTTAAACATTTATTTCAAATTTAGAAAGACATGTTGAGTGTGCTAGTCTTTGTAAAATGTAGTTAGGACAAAGTGTAGAGAAGAGGATAGTAATGCAAATAAATACAGCCACTTCATTTTCTCAAATATGTCAACATGTTTGATATAGGCATGCACTTATTTTCCCTAGTAAATCTGGGCCTCTTTTTTCAGCTTCCTAGCTCTGCAGCTTAATGTTTCCAAAACCTTTAAAATAAGAGATCTGAAGAGGAGGATCATTAAGTTTGCATGGAAAACTGAATATCAAACATAAATAATAGCTGCATTTTTCAGTAATGTGAAGGTCTTGGAAGACTGATCGTGCAAAGAACAATCTTTGAAAAGAGCCCTGAAGTGATATGAGGTCTCTGAAATGATAGGATGCATCCTTTTACGTTAGGGAGAAATTAGCATTTGATTAGCATGTTTTCAATCTCATACTATCTGTATAGATTTCGATAACAGGTTGTAGTTCCTTCCTGGGTTTTCAGGTGTTTTGAATATATAATTCAATTAAAGTCTTCTATGATGTATTTGACGTATTTTTAGTTTTATAGTGACTGCATCTAAACTATTTGCTAATATAAAAATTGTATTTATTTTATTAAGTTAAACAATACCAAAACAGGGCTATTATAAATTAAATGGCCAGAATGCTTGCTTCACATAGTACTTTTGCAAGAGACATTAAGAACTGTGGTATTTATGTGTGTATATGTGTATATATTTAAAGTTTACAATGACTTCAGCAGAACTACACAGGAGGTGAACTTGGCTTTACTTATCATATCACGTAAACCCAGGACTTAGGTTTATGTCTCTTCTGAGGAAAGGATGGTGTATACCCTCTTCTGACTTGGACAAGAGACATGAATGATTCTTCTCTTGTCAGGAAAATTATATGCAGTGGTTAATACTCACTAGCTATTGTGTACCAAATCCTTGGCCTATTGCTGGATGAGGATTTTATGTACTTTGATTATGATATCATTGGGATTAAATGTTTCTTTCACATACACCCTATCTCTAGTCTAAATCAGGATAGAAAATTTTGTTGCATGCTTACAGTGTTTTCACCAATTTTTAGAAAGAGGCTGTATTTTTTTGCTGTTTTGGGATGGAATGGTAAAATTAATTCAGTAATCCCAGTATATACTGTATGCTTATATTTCAGGTGGAAAATCTGTTTGCTTTGATATCAATAGATCATCTATTTTCTGTAGTACTATGTCTATTTTCAAATGTTGATAGGAAAGCTCCAGTGGACTAGCTTTATTATTAATGCCTCAGGAAAAAAATATTCCATGTAAGAGTCTTCATTTTACATTTATTCCATTGGAGTTTTCATTTACATTTTTGGAAGGTAAATGTGGTAAACACTAGTCTGGAAATGTCTTACTTTTTAATGCCATATAGGACTTAAACTCTCCTACTTACTCTAACATCTTTGGTTTCTTAATATCTTGGATTACGTTGATGAATTTAAATGTAATTAAATAGAAGAAAGTTAAATGTGTTAAAAGTTTTTGAATTCTCAGCTAACTAAAATACAAAGGAATTTACTCTGATTCTTCTTTTCTACATATATATTGAATTAGATATGTCCAAAGTTTCTAACTTAAAAATCTTGCCTATGGAATATCTAAGTTGTTTCTATTTTTTAAATTGTACCTTTTCAATTAAAAAATTAATATTGTGTAAAAATATCCTGTGGAAAATTTTTTGGCATATGTTCTTTTAAAATGAAGTACAGTGATAAAATATCCTTTAGAATAATTGTGTATGATTGAGTGTTGAGTATAATACACTGTTTTCATCTCTTAGCAATGTATTAGCAACTGAAGCTTATGAATTTTCCCAGAGGTAGATATTAATTAAAATATGCTTAATGTTGTTTCTTCAAGAGTTTATGGAAATCATTTTCCTATTTGAAATGGTGGGTGTTTCCATTCCTGATACAATCCAAAGCAATGATTGTGCCATGTACTGTTCTGTGCTGGCTTCTGTACTGTTCTTATCGGCACCTACTGCTAAATTAAGAGGTATTACTCGGTCTCATGCACTTATTTGGCTCTGAAATCACAGTGAGTATGAGCACAACTGAACCTCAGACTTGATTTAAAAAAATTATTCCACCAGTTCCTTAATTCTGAAAAGAATAATCATTGGTTTCCAAAACCTCTATTCTTTGTAGGTAAAATTGGAAAAGAACAGATCAGCATTCAGGCAACTTTCTCCATCCTGCATTATGGCAGGTTACTGCACTGTGCCATAACTAGATGTCACATAACCTGGATACTGATAGCACAATTGAGTTATAAACCCTCTTAAAAAGAGGAAAACCCCCCACAATTAAAGGTAGGCAAGTACACATCAGGTGCATGGATGAAGTAGATAAAGGTACTCGAATCGCTAGCTGCTGGTTTGTCTGCTAACCATGTCTGTATGTCAGGTGTGTAACAATCCCCTTTGCCAGAATAGATTTAAGTTAGATACTGTCCTGGTTCCCCTGATACCCCTGGGATACTCACAGGGGTATCCCACACCTCCTCATCTGCTCATTATCAAAGGAGGGAGCTCAGGGAGGGTGGGGTTCCTCCTTCTCTCCCTGGGGCTCCTTGTTGGTGGTGCTCTGTTCCTGCTGGCAGCATTGAGAACCAGGCTGAGTAGAACCCTTTATGTTGGTTATTGCCTCAATTTTGTTATTCTATTAAATTTGTTCATACTTGAACTCACGGGCTTTTCCCTCTTTTTTTTTTTTTCTTACCTGATTTCCCTTCCCTGCTGGGGAGGCAGCCCTGGGTGATGTATGAACTGCTACATGTTAGCCCTGAGTATTGGCTAACTGTAGGCAGATACTTTTGGAATTCAGAGCAGCTGCCTAACTTGAAAATAGGGTTGTTGAAATTTTAGTGATTGCATTATGTTTTTTATGATCCTGACTTTTAATTATGCTATATCAGCATAGGTGGTAAAATACCTGAGAAGCATGAACAGGGTTATTGTCCCCTATGGTTAGCTCAAAATACTAAGTAATTGCTGTGTATCTTGTTTATGCATTGCACAGCACTATCTAGCATCATAACAAAATGGGATCTGCTTTGTAAACCAAGTGAGGAAAGAGGATAGCTCCTACAAATGCTTAGCAAAGGCCTAAGCCAACGTCTACCAGAGCCAGTGGGAACACTTCTGTAGATTTGAATTCAGTTTTGAATTAGGACCCAAGTACACTGGGATGACCACAGGGTATATAGATCTTTATCTAAAATCAGATTACCTGAAGAATTCCACCACACAGCAGAACAGGAGCAAGAAATGTTTGTATCATGCAGGAGTGCAGGTTCCATACCCACGTCATGCTGATGCAGCATGCTGACCATGTCTGAAAGAAAAATTGTTGCTCTTGCTGCTGAGCAAGGCTAGCATGCTGCCTGTGAGAAAACTAGGGTCTTCAAACGGCTGGTCAAGCCGCTGGGTAGAGATAACAGCAAAGCCTGACACTGACTGGGAACTGCAAGTGCTTCTTGGTCATGCTAAGCCTCTTTCTCCAATCTGTTTTCCTCCTTTTTGCCAGATAAATCAGAATATTTTATAATATACGATTTTTTTCCCAAAGTATTAAATTTATGTAACTCAGGAGATAAGGCATTAGTATGATAAAAGAACCACAGTGGTATGTCTGCCTCACTATTGTAACTACTGAATTTTAGTTTTAAACACTAAAAATATTTTAAACTAGAAACTTCTGTCTAATTAGTAAAAGTGATTAGTATCTTTTAAGAGAAAATAAATGGCATAACCACTTACTATATAGAAATCCCTGAGTATATGTTTGGTATGACTTCTCTCTTTGGGGAACCTGAATGGTAAACATTAACCTTAAACCTAAATGTTAAAAAGAAGTAATAACAATCATAACTGTATGATCTCATGGTATTCCACAGCACTTCAGTGAGTCATGGCTTATTAATACTTCATTGGGTTAAACCCATAATTGAGCTTCCCATCCCATTTCTACAAGATGTCTAAATCTCTCTTTTACTAAGCTCCATCTTTCTTTTAACGATGGGTTTCTTAAGTTTTTTTTATTGTAGTACACAGCCAAAAGACCATGTAGTTGCTACGTTATATCCGTGTGAGCTGTTGCACTGAGATTGTGAAGAATGATTTTTATAAATCCCTGGGATACCTACGTTGTTATTTATCTATCAAGAAACACTCATCCCTGTAATATGAATGAGTCTTTGCTGTATCACAATGAAAACTATTTTACAGCTATAGAGAGGAGAAATGCAAGCACACTAAGGGCATCTCTGCAGAGAAATACACCACAGAGCAGTGTCCTGACTTTACACCAGCTAAGCCTGTGCCAGAACCCAGGGCAGTATAAATACAACAACTACAGTCAGGGCTTACTGGCTTTAGTGACTACAGTTTAAGGCTATCTTTCTTCTTAGTCTCTTTGTGTATTTACATGCCAGGTCAGGGCAGCAACAACACAGGGACCCCACTTCATTAAATAATTGCTACATGTCCACAGTGACTTCCAAGTCATACATAGTCCTCTATATCACAAAACAAGGCACAAAATTTGCATCTGCATCATCTAAATTGATGCCTGTATCAGTCATTTCTCTCTTTACAAATATCTGAAAGCCTACACTGTATTTGCCATGTTGTATAGATATTCTGCATAACCAAGAGTCAGCCCTGCAGACCCACTAAGTGCTTGATGTGAGAAGATCAGCTTTCCATTACATCTTCCATGCTCATCCCCAGCTAATATTTGGAAATCTTAGGGGTTTAGTCTCTGCTAAGTGGTTAATTCTGCCTTTTGTTATTTTGCAGAAATAAGTCTGGCAACACATAATTGGGAGTATATATTTCTTATATTTATTGTGTAAAGAGAATTGGATAGGAATTAGCATCACAACCACCCTGAAAGCAACAGAGAAACCTTGAATGTTTTCAGTTTGTACTAAGAAAGATGCTTCACATTACAGAACTGACCTTGATATATCTCAGAATGAATGTGTTGGGGGTCATTTATATTGAGAAGGCTTTCGGTCCTCAGAATTAAAAAA
Organism: Podargus strigoides; assembly: GCA_028020825.1. Lineage (NCBI taxonomy): Eukaryota > Metazoa > Chordata > Aves > Caprimulgiformes > Podargidae > Podargus > Podargus strigoides. The sequence goes on from CM051630.1 coordinate 2,665,017, forward strand.
TAAATAAATAACCCTTCTAACAGATAAGGATGCTCTGCTGGAGAGTCCTTGTACTGAAAGATATGTGTGCAATGTCCTGAAAATTAAAATTCCACAGTTTGTCACCCATCAAAAGAATACTGCTGGCAAAAAAAGCACTCCTTTTTGTTCCCTCATATGAATTACTGAATGTTAACTGCAACATAATGTTCTCATTATTTGACTACCTCATTCTAACTAACTGTTGCACGTACCTGTTGGTATTAAATTGCCTTTTTATGAACTTGGGTATGGTGGAAAAACAGTGGTTAACAAACATGGTCAATAAAGGTTTTTTTTTTATTGTTTCAGGCTGAGATACATAGTTAATTATATCTCAGCTATTTAGGACAATTGACTTCGTGTTAATTCAATTAAATATTTTAATCAGTGACTTTATTAAAATACCATTTTTCCATTTTTTTTACTGCTGTAATAGTGAGCTAGGGCTGCCTTTCTGGCTTTGGTCTGAGTGCCGTGCTCTCAAAAAAAATAGAAGTAAATTTACTCATAAGTGAACCTGCAATGCTGGTTATTTTTTTTTTTTGGTAGTATATAGTACATTGAGTTAAATAGAAAAGAAAAAATCAGGAGCAGCAATTCTTTGACTATTAAGTACTCATTGTAGTTGGTGGAAAAAAAGACCTGTGACACTGTGACAACACTTGCTGTTGTGTATTTTCTAATGCAGTTTAGAGTCTGGTTTTAAATCATTAGTTAGCAGAAACAAGACATCTTTCTGCTATTGTTGTGTTTTAAAGAAAATCATTAAACCGGGGTCCCTCAACAAGCTCAAGGGAAACCTTTACACCCCAGAGTCCCGTTGAAAAACAGCTGCTGAAAGGAACAGATGGTTCCTTTAAGTAGAAAAGAGTTTGGGCCCTCCTTGAACCATTTCTCTTCTAAAACTGCTTCCTTACAGAAACATTGTATTTGTTAATCCCAGTGGTAATCTGCATTTACAAACTATTTTTATGAAAGTGTACTGATTTTTGGAAATTTCTGAAGAAACAAAAATATTTTAGTAGTTTCAGAAAATTCAGTATTTATTTTAAGAATTTTTCTACTAATATTATCTTTTTTCCTCTTTATGCTTTCATAATTTTATGTGATTCATAATAGCTAGTACGTTACTGCCACATCATAAGAAGACAATATAATAGCTGATTAAAAATAAAATCATTGAAATAATTTTAACACTTGTAAACACATGAAAATAAAATGTTTGTGACTCGTCAGTCAGTCATTATATTACTGATATTTATTGAAAAAAAGTATTTTGTAAATATATACAAAATTGTGAAACTGACACTTTTTTTCAAAATGCATCCAAAATGTACTTTCAGGAGAAGCAAGAAAGAATTGACAGGGAAAATAAGTCAAATATTAAAATTCAGTAAGAAACCAGAATTCTGAGATTCAGCTGGATCTTAGATATTTTTGTAAAAGTATGACCAAAGAGGTGGAGGCAGTTGCTGTTCATATTCTTGTTAGTGCAATCTTAGCTATTCTTACAGTAGGTCTTCAGACCTGATTCTCAGGTAGATCATGGCCACCAAGGGAAGGTGGATCCACTGAGACATGTGCTGGAAATGACAAGTTGACAGCTGAACAGACTGGCTTTTCTGGTTAATGTCCTTAGAAAACCACTAACGCTGACTAAAAGTTCACTGTAGCACAGGAAAGGTGCAAAAGCCAAAAGAAACTTTTTTGTGTGTGTGTTCTGAGCTTTAGGTTTTGTGCTACAAGCTGTTCTTGTTGGAGTAAAGAAAAAAATTAGGCTTGAAATTTAATCTTACCTCCTGGAAGTATGTTAATAGGAGCTTCTCCATAGGACAAGTTTAGTATGAGTTTCTAGGTGGTTTTTTTTCTCCAAACACAGACTATTCTTGCCTGAAAAACCATATTTTTTTCACCTGTGTCACAGTTTGTTATTTAAATAAATTATCTGATTTACATATATAAAAATATTAAGTCACAAAGTCCTTTGTAGTGACAGGTACTGATGAGTTACAGAGACCTTCCAAAGTAGCGTATTTTTCAAACATAGCTGAAATTTCTTATAATTCAAGTCAGTATTAAAGAGAGGCTAAGTCCTGAAGATTGTTTCAGGGAGAGAACTCAAGGAGTTAAGGTTTTTTTTTTTGTACAGTTTGAAAGGAATAGCAGCCGTGGCTTTCTAAAGGAAAACATTACTAGAACTGGCAATAGAATAATACCACAGCTCATCCCCTCGTTGTTTAGTAAAGTCAAAGTTTGGAATGTGGTGGGCTGTCATTTAAAAGCAGTATTTTGAACTCTGGTTCAATGGATCTTTAGAGCACATGCTTTAAGTATGTTCTTAAGGTCCTTTTAAAACTTAAGCAAATTCTTCAGAAGTGTTGCTGAATGGGAAAGCACCTACAGGTATGCTAATATTTTTGGTTGGTTGGTTTTGTTTGTTTTTCTAATCAGAGCCTCATTGGAGTTCCTTTCTGAATGTAATGCTTTCTCATTTTTGCAGAAGATTAGCATAGGAAGCATCACCAAAAAACATTGTTTCTGCATTTATTAAATAATTTGGGAGCTATTGGCTGAATACTATTTTAAAGGAAATGGGCATATTTTGCCTCTAAAATTATTCTAACTAAGAAATACTTCCTGTGGTTCTTCAAATCTTCAGGGGACTGCTTTTGCTGGGTTGGTTGACTTCAAGGTCTAGCACATCTCTAGCAATAAACAGGCATGTTGGGCATGTTGTTTGATGAACTTCAAAGATTTAAGCACTCAGCTTTAATTACTGATGGTTTTAGCAACAGCACAATAAAGATAGGCTCCTGCTTCACTAAATCAAAGAAATGTGACTGAGGGCCTTCTGATCCAATTGTTCTCATTTATTTCGGCTCTCACAAACACGGTTGTAAAATATTATTGTGGCTTGAGCTGACATGAAGCACCATTGTCATCAATCAAATAAATAAAAAAAAAAGTGTAGGAATCAATACATAACACAAAAGTGGTGGTTTCAGCCACTTAATCAACTGAACGTATTTCACAGTTTTGTTCCCCTCCTGCTCCTTTTTCTCTCCAACTTCTTTTTTTCTTTTTTAACACTTGTCATTCTGCAACCAAGTAAAGATTAGCAGCTGTGGAGATAAAAGGATCAGCATTCCCCAACCAGGACGGTCTGATAGACACTATTACTATATAACATTCAAGTGCTAATGCTACTCAGTACCTTTTAGTTGTTCAGTGGTAATACTAATATTTTGTCTCCCTGCTGATACAATTATGCCCACTCTATTGAATAGTTCTGATTGTGTGGCTTGACAGCATTCCAGGGTTTTGCCAGAGACCCTGCCATATAAACTCATTCAGAGCAGTGAGGCAGGTTTAATGGGCGAGCTGGATGAAGCATGAGGCCAGCTGGTGTCAGCTGCCTCTTAACAATGCTAATATGTACCAATCACTCAGCATGGGTTTGGTTTTTTGTTTTTGTTGGGATATTTTTAATCTTTGAGGTCTAATACTAATAAAACATATTTACTGGGATTTAAAGGGGCAGCATTATTTAGAAGGAAGAGATAAAATATTCCCTGCTGTCTTAATTTAAGCTTGTGCTGAATGGATAATCTTCAGTCACAATAAGCATTTCCATCTGACACATTTACTGTCAGGAAGGTAATTTCAAAGAGATTCATGTTTGGTACAAGAACTTTATTTCTGCAGAGAATCCAATGCATAGTTTATACAAGGACAAGGGGTTTCTTAATTTTTTTTTGGTTTGTTATATTTTTAAGCACTGTAACTTCAGGTAAGAAAATTGATTTTAAAACCCCAACAGATTATCTCAGAAATATCAGATCATCACATTTTCCTCTGAGCTTGTTTTTGAATATTAACTATTGAATTCATTACATTTGTTTTAAAGAAACTGAAGTTACAAATCCAGTTTACATTTCTTAAATATATGAATATACAAGAAAGTGTTTAAGAAGAGTACAAGTCCTTTGATTTTAATGGGGTTTATGCACTTGCTTAAGTGCATTTCTAAAATAACTGTTTATTCATCTGACTACTGTATGCAAACCATATGTTTTCTAACAGTAATTATTCCAGAACTGAACGGAAAAAACACAGCCAAACCTATAGTGTCCACAAATGGAGTGATGTGACACTCCTGAGGACTGCCTCTATTTTATTTAGGAAATACTTTGTTTCCAAGGAGAGTTGTTAAATTAATTAGATAATCTTAATATGAAGTTCCAGAACAGTTATTTAATATCTGTGAGGAAAAATTAGAGCCAGAAAAGCAGTCACTAGTCATGTGCTTATTTGGTTTCATCTAAATCTTGCAGATTCAAGATTTGGACACAGATTGCTGTCTGATTTCTTGATCTTAAAAACCTAATTATCTAGAAAGACGTGCCTATGGTTTCTTTTACTAGCAATTGCGCTCACATCATCCTTGTTTTTCTGTATGAAGTCTTCTGTGGATCACATATCTTCTAAATCATTCTGTACAGCTTTGCAGTTTACTCATGGCTGACTTAAGGTATGACAGTGGCATCCTGGGGTGCATGAAGAGGAGTGTGGCCAGCAGGTCAAGGGAGGTTCTCCTCCCCCTCTGCTCTGCCCTGGTGAGGCCTCATCTGGAGTGCTGTGTCCAGTTCTGGGCTCCCCAGTTCCAGAGGAACATGGAGTTACTGGAAAGAGTCCAGCACAGGGCCACTGAGATGATGAAGGGATTGGAGCATCTCCCTTATGAGGAGAGGCTGAGGGAGCTGGGTGTGTTTAGCTTGGAGAAGAGGAGGCTGAGGGGGGATCTCATCAATGCTTATCAATATCTACAGGGTGGGTGTCAGGAAGACAGGGCCAGACTCTTCTCAGTGGTGTCCACTGACAGGACAAGGGGCACTGGGCACAAACTGGAACACAGGAGGTTCCATCTGAACATAAGGAAACACTTCTTTACTGTGAGGGTGCCAGAACACTGGCACAGGCTGTCCAGAGAGGCTGTGGAGTCTCTGTCTCTGGAGACATTCAAACCCATCTGGACGTGTTCCTGTGGGATCTGCTCTGGGATCCTGCTCTAGACAGGGGGTTGGACTGGATGATCTTCGGTGGTCGCTTCCAGCCACCATCACTCTGTGATTCTGTGATTTGGTGATTGTCTGACTTTTCTGGATATCACAATGTATCAGCCTGTATTAGCTATTGCCTGGCAAATTACACCTAAGATAGATGTTCTTCTACATCAGCTACTTTGGTAGCTTCCAAAAGAAACATAACAGTTTCAGATACCTCCAAAGAAGCATCACAGTCGTCTGTGGATATGTTTTTAAAATGTTACATAAAGTTGGCTTCAATGGGTGATGTAAAACTTGGAAAGATGATGGTACATTTACATTGCGTTTAAATTACAACCACATAAGAAAGGACAGCAGAAAGACTGTGTGGTAATTCATGTTCTTCATCAGTTACCATATATTCTAGACCATATATTCTGTGGCAAACATTCTGGAGTCATGGTGAAAAAAGGTTTGTGTCCCTGTACCCCTGTGTTCTTCTTTCTACCATAAGGTCATGTGGGGTATGTGTACCAAAGCTACAGACACAGGTGACTAAAATAACTTTTGCCTTAAGGAAGTCAGAAATGCTTAATCCTCTCTCATGCTCCCAAGAGTAGACTTTACATGGAGATTAAAGATGTCTAAGAATGTTTGTTAATATAATGTCAGTAATTTATTTTTCTGTACTATAAAGCTGCTATCAATACTATATGTCTGATATGGATAGCTTAGCAAGGCTTTTTTTGTTTAATGTGAGGTTGCATAAAAGATGAAGCAATGTTGTCACGAAGGTGAGGTACTTGTTGTTCCACCATTGCTTATATTAACTATGTTGTTATCTATTAAAACAAATGCCAGCCATGCCAAAAGCAAAAAATCCTTTCTGACATATTGTTTGAACTGCCTTCTTCAAAAATAACCCTCAAACTATCCCATGCACTGTAAAAAGTGTCATTTAGTCCAGGCAAGATGCTTGGAGTTTTTGCACTGCCATTTTGAAAGGGAAGAGTGGAGGAAGGGACCACAGGGGATGGACTTTGAAAACAAAAATGTTGTAGCCAATTAGCTAAAATGTTACAATTGGTGCATTCTAAGCTTGATGGGCTCATTAAGCATTAAAACTCCTTGACATTTCCCTGTTGTAGTGATAAATAGGAATGAACAGTTTGCATTTTATACTTTACTAAATTGTGTCATTTTGGCTTATTCCTCTGTCATGTTTTACATGTTTAATTCTGCATACATTTTATTAAGAAATTCAGCATTAAAGGTTCTTTGTTCTTCTTCTAATTATATTCCTTTGAAAAATTTCTAGGTTTGTATCAGTTATATTGTTTGGTTTTAAAGTTTAATAGTTAATGCTCATTGTTAAATTGCCAAAAGGATGTAGACTAATTCAGCATGTTATTGCTGCTTGGTGAAAATGCCATCATTAGTGATCCATGAGTTGCAGAAAAATAGAAAAGAAAGAAGACCAACAGTCTTCTAGACACCCTAAGTGATTTTAAGAAGGCCATTTTTATTAAAGGGGTTTTAAAGGGAACCCTCCAAACCTTTCTTTCTTTCTTTGACATGGTTAAATACACTTACGTACCATCTTAAAATGGAATTACAACTGCATTGATTTAATAAGCAGGAAGGAAAAAAACCCAGATGGTCACTGAGACAGTGTTAGCCTTTTTCTATTAACGAAATTAACCTCAGGACTACCTGCTATTCTTTTTCTTTTTTTAAAACTTCTCCTCTCTTTTTATGCTATTCCAAGTTCTGAAAAAACTCACCTGGATTAGTGGCATGAACTGGAGAAAAAGACTTAAATTTTTATTGTCTTCTCTTTTTTGTTTGCTGTTCATAACCAATGGGTTTGACTTTTCAAATGTGTTCTCTCTCTCTAAGAGGAAAGCCTCCTGTTAAGTCCTCATTTTCTCTAGATCTTTACAGAGCAGTAGCAGGCTATTAATTTCTAATTCCTGTGTTGGGTGTAAATGAGAAGATTTTAGCAGCAGAGGTGGCTGCAGGGGAGGCGTCTTTGGAGAACCTTCAGGGGCTGCCCCGTGCCAGACACACGTGTTTCAAGCCAGCTTGGCAACTGAGCCACCACTTGCCAAAGCCAAGCCATTTGGAGGAGTTTGTGGCACCTCTGTGAAAACGTATTTAAGGAATGACAGGAAAATGTATGGAAGGAGGGAACAGAGGGAGCAGCAAGAGCAGAGGAGCAGTTGCTCAGTGAGGGAGCATGCACGCCGCTCAAGGGACTGTGGCTCACGGATGAACCCATGCTGGAGCAGGAATGGCCCCAAAAGGACCCACCTGTGGATAAACCCATGCCAGAGCAGGTTCATCACTGAAGGGGCTGCACTTGGTGGAGGACCCATGCGGAGCATAGGAACTGAAGGAGAGACAAAGAGTGACAGAGAGAAGCCACTGCACACTGGTCTCAGCCACCTGCACCGCTCGTTGTCTTACTGGAGGCTCTGGGTCTGACCTGCAGCAATAACAAGGCAGAGAGGTGTCTGGAACGAAGTTGAGCCTGGTGTATTCCCTAAGTAAATGTTTGCCTTCTTTGTTTCCCAACACCCAAATCAATAATTAAATATTTATGTTAACTGGCAGTGAATTAAGTTACATTCCCCAAGCTGAGTCTGTGTTGCCTGCAACAGTTACTGCTGAGTGATTTCCCTGTTTTTATTTTGACCCATGGCTTTTCTTGCTCTCCTGTTCTTCCTGTTTCCTCCCCATCCCGCTGCAATAACCACTTTTTGTTTCTGATCTAGGACAAAATTAACTGTATATGTCTCTTGTTAGTTACACAAAGACCACTTTTTACAGTTCTGGCAGTCTAATGGGACATAAAATTAGGATCAGAATGGAGTCCTTAAAATGCTAGCTTTCATGCTGGATAGACCATAGTAGTCAGTGAAGTGCTCAGAGACTGCAGACATGAGGATAAATTGTTCCCATGCTTTGTTCTATGTCCCCATGCTGAGGGCTTTAGGCTGTCTGTGTTCTACTACATATGATATACTGAGCTCATGCAATTGCTCTCATTTAGGTATATGGAGGCTGCTAGATAGTGTTCAGTTCCAACATCTGTATGAGAGACTGAACAAAGCTCAACGAGTGCTTTATTCATCCACGTTCCAAGCCCCCAATACTACTGCAGCAACACACACTCCTACAGTGTAAATGACAACAAGGCCTGTAGTTGTGAAATGACATGGTTATATTCTGGCATGAATAATTCTACATGAAAAGGAAGGCAGGTGGCTATATTGGAGAATGTTTCTACTCACTGTTTAAGAGGTTTCAATAAGTGTAAATTACAAGGAAAATTTAAAAACCCCCAACAAACCACTTGTATTATTTGTTGTGGAGGGGTGTATTTGTTTTTTCCCTTTAACATTCTCTTGGTCTATGTTGATGTCTGTTACTCCATACCATCTTTGTCTGTGATGATTTATCACCAGCTTCTCTGCATTGTAATATATGTGGCACTGCTAACATAATGTTTAAGCTTCAGAGGGTTGTTCAGTACTGGGGGCATAGCAGTAACATGTTTTGACATAAATGCATTAATTTTTCTATGTGGTATTTTTCTAATACAGATGCATATCCTTCAAAACAGTTTAGGATGAGATTATCTTTGTTGCAACTGACATGCATTGTCATTCTGATAGTGGATCTTAGATATGCCATTGGAGCTGCTGGGACATTACCTTTCTTTTACACAATATCCTGACCAGTCATGTTGAGATTCGAATTTGCTGCCATTGAGTGCAGCAGAATCAATATATAGAATTTTCCTGTGGGTTAAGGCTCTAGGAGGTAGGGGAGCGCAAGAGAGCTGGTCAATATTCAAACTCTACCTCCACCAAGTGCAAGATAGATGTACTCCCTTAAAAAAGAAAAATCAAGTAGAGGAGGCAGGAGACCTGCATGGATAAATAAAGAGCTCCTGGAAAAACTCAAACGGAAGAGGGGAATTTACAAAATGTAGAAAAAGGGTCTGGTTAATTGGGAAGATTACAGAGATGCTGCCAGAGTGTGTAGAGACTCAACAAGAAAGGCCAAGGCTCTCTTGGAACTTAGTCTGGCTAGGGAGGTGAAAGATAACAGTAAGAAATTTTTCAAATACATCAGTGAGAAAAGGAAGAGTAGGAAGAGAGTGGGTCCACTGCTAAATGAGATGGGAGATATGATAACAGAGGATGCAGAGATGGCAGAATTGCTGAATGCTGCCTTTGCCTCAGTCGTTACTCCTAAGAGCAGCCCTCAGGAATCCCAGTCAGTAGAAGTAAGGGAGCAAAACTGGAACAAGGAAGACCCTCCACTGGTCAGTGAGGATTGGGTTAGAGACCTCCTGGAGCAACTGAAAATGCACAAATCCATGGGCCCTGATGGGGTGCATGCATATCTGCTGAGAGCTGGCTGATGTTGCTGAGCCCCTCTCCATCATTTTTGAAAAATCATGGAGAACAGGAGAGGTGCCTGAAGACTGGAAGAAAGCCAATGTCACTCCAGTCTTCAAAAAGGACAAGAAGGAGAGCCCAGGCAACTACAGACCAGTCAGCCTCACCTCCATCCCTGGAAAGGTGATGGAGCAGCTCATTCTGAAGGCCATCTCTAACCAAATGGAAGAAAAGAAGGTTATCAGGAGTAGCCAACGTGGATTTACTAAGGGGAAATGCTGCCTGACTAATCTGATATCCTTCTCTGAAAGAGTGACTAAATGGGTACATGAAGGGAGAGCAGTAGATGTCATATACCTTGACTTCAGTAAGGCTTTTGATACTGTTTTTAGATAAACACTATTTTTTTGTCATTTGCTGAACATTTTTTTTATAAGAGAATGTGGGCTGGTCCTTTCCCTCTAAAAATCTCTTCAAAATCCACCATTAAATTAGATTGATTCTTTCTGGTAGCGTTTCCTATGGAAATAATAATTTCAGCAGAATAAGACTCTTCGTTTTCCCTCCAGCACTGTCGGGATCCTGACTGGGAATCTGTCCCACACGAGTTAGTGATGCACAGTGCTGTTAACCTGAGCAGGCTCAACCCTGCGCTGCGCCGTGGGAAGGCTCAGCCCTCAGCCTGTGTTGGGCTGTACAGAAAAGTGCAGAAAGAAGCTGTTCTGTGAACTTCCTTTTTGTTTGACAGTAGCGATGACAAACAGGATTATTTTCCTGTTAGAAAACCATATAATAGCTTGGATGACCCAGACAGGGGAGCTTCTCTTGACAAATAGGATCTGTGCGGTGCTCCATGGGAAAATCCATCCAGGGTCTGTCCTGTGCTGCACATGGGGTTCCCATCTTGTAAGATTTCATATCTAGATTCCTCTTTTTATTCTCATTAACTCTTTTATTAAGCCATTTGTTATTGGTTCTTTTTGAGGTACAGAAAGAAACCTGCACCATCTCTCTCACCCTCCTCCCCCTACTCCCCTCCCCCTTATCTTCCCCTGGTACAAAACAACCACCTTTTACATTATGGTAACTCCAGTTATCTCCTTGGAACTTGTCCCAACTCACCTTGCAGTTCACTTTTTAAAAATATCTTTGATATCACTTAAAGCACATATATATGATTATGTAATTTCTATGTTTTTGTTGGAAAAATTTCCACCATATGCATGTTTGGAAAAGAGATTCAAGGTATTTATCTAATATGCAGTGCATTTAACCATACAGTAGCTTTTCCCTAGTTGGCAGAGAGGGTGAGAAGATAAATCCAGCTCATTGAATGGATTCTATTCTCCTAATACTGAGTTTTCATTCTACTTCCTCACTGTCTCACACTTTAGGTTAATGGACACTCATATTTCAGCCAAGAAATCTCTCTAGTAATCCTAGCATTGTAAAAAGAAAGCATTTGATGGTATTTTCTCTGCTTTCCTATTTTTAATGGATTTTTTCTTAGTGCTGTGTTCTTTGTTTTACAGTGCCTGTATTCGTCTGTCATTTTGCTTAAGCAGTGACTCTTAAGGTCTTGATTACCCTTGCTTTGGGCAATCCCTTCTCTTTTAAATAATATGATGAAAGCAAATCCAGTGAGGCTTACACAATGAGACCTTTAAGGTGCCTCTCAATCCTATTTGGTCTTGCTGAGACAGAGAATGGTCTCTCCTTTCATAGAATTCATGATCACAAATGCAGTTGTTATTATTCTTATAAAAAACAGCCTATGCATGCAAATACTTAACTGTCCAAGGCACTGGAATGGCTCTTCCTGATGCAGATTGAATTACCATTATGCTGATTGAATTACCATTAAGATAAATGTTTGTCAGTTCCAGGAAATAAAAGCATTTCAGTTGGGAGGATCATTGCAGTCATTCTGGACAAAACACTGTATAGGCTCTTAACATTATTTTGATTAATTTTAGCAGAAATTATAACACAAACAAAAAGAAATTAAAATGTTAAGTGGGTTTTACTTAAATTGATAAACACCAGGATATTCAGTTTTCACTTTGGCAGGTTTGTTCATGTCCCTCAGCTGAATCTATGTTGATGAACCCTGTTACAGTACTGGGGTCTTCAGGCTAGATTTATAACTAACTAGTGATGGAAACAGGAAAAAAACCCCACAGGTTTGACACCTAGTTCACAGTGAAAGCCAATAGCAGCTGTGTGCCTCTCTGGGGCCATTGATTAAAAAACCCTAAATGCCTCTGAAATGGGCATTACAGATTGTGAATTGATTTGGCATTCTGTTACATGGGTTTATAAATACCTAAAACAGGTGAACAGGTTAGACTGACTTTTAGCACAAGTTGGGACAGAGAGTCACAGTTTCTTCTAGCATCTTGTTTGGTTTTGAGGTGGGAGTTGCAAAATCTTTGCTTTGTATCATAGTTCTCCTTCTGTGATGTGTCTGCCTTGCCTACACCTCCACTGCAGGGAGAGAATGAGTGTTGCCTGTTTGTGCAAGTAAATGGAGGATGCTAACTCCTTTCCAGAGGTATTTGATAGAGGATGTTTGATTCCTTTGTCTCTTGCAACTATATGATCCCTCTCATAATCTAGCTCTTGTGTAATCAGTTTTCAAACATAAAATGCTCACAGAGCTTTAATATATGTTTTTGAACTTCTAAAGCAGAAAACTTGAAATTAAAATAAATAATTGCGGTTCAGAAATATATCTCTTTCTGACTCAGTTTAGGCATGTGCTTAAAGTCTGTTTATTGGAATGGAGTCTGAAGAGGTGATTGAAATTAGCACATTCTTTTAAGTGATTAGTGAATTTCTCTGCTTTGATACTGGAGCTTGTGGAGCTAAACCAAGGGATTTTTTCCTATTGGTTTTGTTTCAGGAAAGTTCCACAGAGCTATGTAGACATAACTGCTGAAGATTTTTAGGTTTTGGCAGGGGGTTATTCACACCCAAAAAAGAAGAAAAAAAGAAATTTGAAGCAAAAAAAAAAAAATCAATGAGATTGGAACAAGTAGGAAAAAAAGAAGAAATAATTTGTTAATATGAATGCTGAATAATCCGGATTTCCTAAAGTTGAAAACACTGTATAGAATTCCTCCTGCAGTTACTGAAAAATCTTTTGAAATATATAAAGAAGTGACAGTGAAGCAGTAAAGAAACAAGCAAAAACCTTGCACTTTTGGTGGAAATTTATGAGATTTTCTGATAGGGAAGTTTACACATAAGAAATGCAAATCTAGGCTTGAGAGAAATGCCAAGTTTTTACTTAGATGAAGTTTACAAACCTGCATAACCATTCATTTTGCTTTGAGATGCTTGTGCAATATAAATGGGCATGTATTTCTTACCACAATAGCATAACACTCCACTGATGCCACCTGTCATCAGTTCCTTAGTTTATGTTATCTCTGCAGTGGCCTCAGCTTTTAAATAGTTCATTCATTGGAGAGGAAGGAAAGGTCAGTGATCTCTTATTGTTCAACAACACCAAGAGGTTTTCTGAGATTGGCAGCCAGCAGAATGTCCTGTATAAAGCTGCCAGTGCAGGCTTGCATAGATCAGCATTTCATTACAGAAATAGCAAATGACTGATGTATTTTCTGGGTCAAGGTGGAAGAAGTTAAATAAGGATACTGATGACTTGAGCAGGGAAAGGGGGCTATTGGGTGCAGTATTCCACCACCTGTGAATGGACAGTGTAGTCCTCTTTTCTTTCACTGTATAACAATATTTAAAGACTCAAGCACTGTAAGTCTAACCTTGATTTTAACAAATTGCATGTAATACTATGCTTACCTTCATTTATTTATTTCTTAGATAAAATAACGCTGAAATAGTAGGCATAAGTGTGGGCAGAGTTGATACATCTTCCTCTGTGGTGGAATTAGTTTGAAGGAGAACCTCCAGACAGTAATGATGGCACTTAGAGGTTTTCTTTTATTTCTCTTCTTCCCCTGAAATACGTTGTGTGTTTGGATACACAAGAGGAGCCTGGCTACAAGTACTTCTCTTAAAGAATTTTAGATGTCTGTCATGAGTTAGGAAAACAAAAAAAGGAGCTTAGTAAAAGCTTTACAGCATTTGTTTGTTTTCAAAAGTGTTCCTCATAACCATAACATTTCTCAAATGAGCTGGTGGCATTGGAGGTTTTCAGGGATGCTATTTAAGAGACTGAAGTTATCAAGAAGAAGAATGACTTCTAAGGCAACAGGACAGTGTCTCCAGATCTTTAATGGTCTGACCCTATTGTTCAGTCTAGAAGTGAATGAGTAAGGCCTAAGTTGTCTGAAGAAAAAGTCATTAGGAAGAACAGGCTCAAGAGAAAAAGAGCATTGAAAGACCATTTAAAGACTTTTTAAAGACAGCTAATTAGCCCTCTAATTGTTCTTCAATTTTAACTATTTCTTAGTTGTTTTACTTTTTTGAAAGTAAGAAAAATGAAGAGGTTCTGCCATTAAACAGTTCATAAGAGTAATCTTTACTGGAAATTTATGAGCTTTAGTGCAATGTTGAGCAAATTTCTAACTCGCTTTCAGCAAAATTTGATGAAAATAATTTCTTAAAAAAAAAAATATTACAAATAATTGCCTTCCTGCTGTGTCCTCTCGCTCCTCCTTTGTAGAAAGAACCAGATGACATTAATGTTTCGTTTACTTAGGACAGTTGCTTCAAGACTTTCATCTAGAATTCGCACGATTCAGAAGTCTGTGCGATTGTGTGACATAGGCACAAGTGACAGGAGCTGATCCTTTGTGCTCAGAATGCTTCTCTAGAGGGAGTTGTGGTGCAGAGCAGGTGGCTTGGCAGACAGAGTTCCACCTGGATAAGCCATGGGATATCAAAGTAGCCTGTTACCTAGTGACATACAGGAACCACAACAGGCAATTGAGATGAAGCATGAAAACCTCTTTGCTACGAATTCAGACAATTCTGCTGCTGACTAAGATGGAGTCACAGAAGATATTATAAATTTCTGGTTTGGCTTTATAGTGAATACTCCTTAATTATCTTTATTTTTGTTTTATTCTTGTCTTTTATTTCTCACATTGCTAATCAGTTTGGGCTTATTGCAAAGGCAAAACATGGGCAGAAAATTTAGAATATATTTGTGTATTTGTGATTGCAGAAAAGGGAGATGTACAGGCCTTAATTTTGTGGTCAGTTCACATTACTCACGAGGTAAAACCTGACAGGAGGTTAGGTGATGTATGCAGACTTTGGTCCTCTCTTCGGAATAAATTAAAATAAAAATTATTTTAAAAAATTGAATGTATTTCAAGTTTTTAAAAAATTGCATTTTATTTTTAGTCTTTGCAAAAAGTCAGAGTCTTTATCCACAAGACAACTTAGAGTTGTCACCAAGCTGCCAGATAACAAGCTTATATTGTTCAGGAAAATATATTACAATTTAATCTACTTGTACTGTTCAATAAAACATTAGTATCTCAGCATTTTTATTTAACAATAGGCAACCTTAGGCCAGTAATTATGCAACAATTATAATCATAAAAACTGTCCCCTGCTGCTCACCTAGAAACAAGAATATATTAAACCAGTACTAACCATCTAAAAGGAAAGCAACAAACTACACTCATTTTTAATGCCCCTGCAGTGCACCATGGGAAGCTAATAATTCACCCTCTAATTAGTATCCCTTCTGCTGCTGTTGGCGCAAGGACAGACAAAGAGGTATCCGCTTCATTACAAACTTGCCTTGGTAATCTTTAAATGTCTTTCTTCTCTGCAGGTTGAATGCATGGAACAGGGGCAAATAGAATGTGCAATTAAAAAAGGTTTGCTGGTATCGTGAGTCTGACCATGCATCCTAAGTCTAATGAGTACACTAAAAAATAATTAAAAAAAAGCCATTTGAATGTAGCTTTTCTGGTTTGGGCTGTGTTATAATTCTTCCTCTTTGTCCTTCATTAGTTTCTACATTAGCAGAGGAAAAGGAATACACCGATGCAATAAAGATCTGATAACTTCATGGCGTATCTGCAATGGCAGTGTTTAGAATTTGAGCAGTTGGTAAATGTTATCAGTCTAGCTGGAGAAAAAGTGAATGACAGTAGGTCTTAATTAATGCTTTAGAAGACTGAGTTTAATTGTTTCAAAGAGAGTGTAACAATTTTAATACTTTTCTCTTTTAAAAAAAAGAATGGTTTTGCTGCAGGGCACTATGGGTTTGAAGTATACAAAGCATTCTGCATCATTTGTAGTGCTGTAGAGATTACAGTGATAATCCTGCTGTTACAGTGATGCTTTCCTTCAACTGTTGTTTACATATGCACAATGTATTTGTTGATTAATTTAAGCTTATTAAAAAAGATGTTAAATGCTTGAGGGTATTTTCTACTTGCCAATACAGAGCTGAGTCTAATTATTATAGAGGAATTTTGGTTTTTACATTGGCCTGCTGGTACAGTAAGAAGCAAGGCCAGCAGGATTCTGGACAGCACTAAGAGCTTGTGCTCTGGTTCAAATATGGCCAAAATCAGTTCTGTTATTTCTATTTCATAGCTGTGTAGTGATCTGTGTGGTCCATTTGTAGTCTCATAAGAAAACCAGATGTGAAGTTGCCTCTTCAGTTGAGTATTATCTATTGAATTGCAGAGGACCTTTCTATTTATATCCAGTCCTGCCCTCTGTGCAATTCTGCTTGTGGAGTCACCAGGAGCGTTGTGTGTGCTATGGGGAATTGAATATCATCCATATTTCTGGACAGTCAACAGAGAATTCAAAAGTGAATGACCACAGTAACTAGCTTGAAAGTTTACCTTCTATTTTGATACAGATCAGTGCTTCTGACTGCTGAACAGGTAATGAAATATATTTTTTGTAATAAATAGGTAGTTTGAAGGAAGTTAATGGAGACTCATAATCCTTCCATTTGAATATTGCTGATAGCAGGTGAGAACTGGATTATCAATGTGAAAGGGTATAACACTCTTGTTTGCAACCCTCTAGACTCAGTGGTAGAACTAGTTCTGTCCCACAAGCAATGAAGCTCCTTTAACCATTTCTGTCTTTGTGTATATCTGTTCCCAGTTGACTTGTGACTCTCCAGAATTGCTGAGCAAGCTGTTCTGTCATACTGGCTAACACCTTTCTCTACCTGTGATCCTCTTCCTGTCAGCCTTCCTGTCCTGCTGGTTTTTTGGCAGCTTACTCTACCTTTTTTTTTATATAATGCTCTATTCTTTTTCCTGCTACTTCACATCTGTTGCTACTTCTCTTCCTCTGCTTAGGCCTAGCTGTCCCAGTGCTTATCCCTTCTCTACATCTTATAAATCTCAACAAGAAGACTCAGTGGCTGTAATATAGAATGGAGCACTACTCTGTAACAGAACAATATATAAACTAAGAGGCTGATTCAGCATCCACTAAGGCTTTCCAGTATTTTCATGAGTACTGGATCAGTTGCTAAGTTAGTTTTCAATTTTAATTTTAATTATAGGAGCCACATGTTGTCTGTAGAATAAAATAGGATCTTGATTTGTTGTTTTCTCCATCTAAATTAAAGATATTTCAGTTTCTTATAGGAGGGTAAGAGGACATATAGTATATGTGATGATGGAAAAAAATTTGATTTACTTCCAT
Source organism: Podargus strigoides (assembly GCA_028020825.1). Taxonomy (NCBI): domain Eukaryota; kingdom Metazoa; phylum Chordata; class Aves; order Caprimulgiformes; family Podargidae; genus Podargus; species Podargus strigoides. Next base: position 2,682,121 of record CM051630.1, read on the forward strand.
TCAAATAGTGCTTCACTGTTGATCCCAATTTGTCCTAATTCAAATGTCACCAAATTAAGAAATGGAAAAAATGGTATCTTAGGCTGTGTGTATACTTGAAAATGAAGTTGCTGCTATTTGAAGCTATCTTAGGACTCATATAGGGAAATAAAAGGTCTGGAGGGTATCCTGATTTAAAATCGAAGAAGTGAAATTTATAGAAAGCTTACAAGCTCTTACCAGTACTGTATCTGTTTGGAGAACTTGATCAGCTAGTTCCATAAATTTAGCCTTACCACTAAATTCACTTAAAAATGACAAAATTGGATTTGGTTGGCACTCAATCATATCAAAATTCACTTTATAAAGAGTTATGCACAGTTTCTATTATTGAAGTATCTTGATCAGAAAATAATTGGATATAAATTATAACATGTTATAGTGCAGCATGAAGCCATCTTCTGCATGACTAAGAATGGAAGCAAACCCAAAATAACTTAATGATATTAGGGACTTTTTACAAGGGACTGTAATGATAGGACAAGGGGTAATGGGTAGAAGCTGAGAGAGCATAGGTTTAGACTAAATATGAGAAGAAATTCTTTACTGTGAGGGTGGTGAGACACTGGCCCAGGGTGCCCAGAGAAGCTGTGGCTGTCCCCTCCCTGGCAGTGTTCCAGGCCAGGTTGGATGGGGCTTGGAGCAACCTGGGCTGGTGGGAGGTGTCCCTGCCATGGCAGGGGGTTGGAACGAGATGATCTTTGAGGTCCCTTCCAACCCAAACCATTCTGTGATTATGATATGATCTTTAAACACAAACCTATCCTTGTAATAATGACTAAACCACAGGGCATTTGCTAAAAAGCTAATGACATGGATCTGGATGTAACACGAGGACCCTGCTATAAGTGGCCATCAATGTCAATGGAAGTACTTTCTGCCTCGGTCATTATTGCTAATTGATCGGACACAATTGATCATAACTTCTCTTATTATGTCATATAAACTCCTTCTCATCCAGTCATGTGGTGCACTGCATCAGGTTACATTGTTTTCTACAAAATACTGTATTAAGTCTCTATTTTTAATACTGTCTGTCTGAAAAATAATGTGTTATATATTTGGGACAAGCTCTTGAAATACTTTTTTGAACACACTGGCTTTTCTGGGGGAAGCCAGCATGTGAGAGGTGGAAGCATTAATTTTAACCAGCCATGCAGTGCAGTGCCAGAGCTAGTCTTTTCCTCAGAAAAAAAATTTGGATCTCTTGTTCCGTAAGATTTTTGTCTTGAATCAAGATGATAAGCCAACCATCTACAATTTTTCTGAAAGGTAAAATTCTGGCTTTTAAAAATTTTTGCTATGTTTTCTCTGAGATAGTTCACTTCCTGGGTCTTCTGAGCATAGGTCTACCCAGGCACTGATTTCATAGGCAGATGAGCAGATTAAGAACCTGAGTGATCCAAAGCACTTGCTAGGGAGTCTGGAGTTTTCTGCTGAAAAAAATACCCTGTCAAAACAACCTGTTCTTCACATAGAATTTCTTTAAGAGCTGCCTAGATGATCAATTAGTCATCTAATCAAGAGCTGGGGACTGTGAAAGGCTGGGGACTGTGAAAGGCTGGGGCCTAAGGAAGCATAGCAGGTGGGCAGTTGACCTTAAAGTCATGATAAGAAAACTTCAGGAATACAGACAATTTTATTTCAAATTTTTATTGCACTGAGCATATTGTCAGGAAACTTCTCGACACTATTGTATGGTGACTGTACTAAAGTTTCCAGCCACCCTGGTAACATTATCTATGGTCAACTAGAAACAGTAATGTGTGGACCAGCAGAAACTGTATGGTGGATAGACTCACAAACTATGTCCTTGGCCAACTCCCAGCTCCCACAAGGAAGGAAACCTGCAGTTAGAATAACTCGTTATGGGCCAGAACGTTAAGGAATCCATATGCATGTTATTTTTTGTTGTCATTCCTTTGCACAGAATCATGCTTGTCTTCCACAAAATGATCTGCTCCCTGTGGAGTCTGTTCTTTGATTTCACTTTCCTGGAAAAGTTTACATTCTGGAGGAGAAAAAAAACCCAACCAAACAAAAAAGATGCACAAACTTCATGGTTTTATATTTTGGAACTCCATATATCTGGAGTCTCAAATAAGAGCTGCTGATTGCTAATCTCTGACATTAGGCCAAAGGGCAAGTTCTGCTTCACTCATGTTCTGCATCTCTAGCAACCCTCAAAGTTTAACACTTTAAATGGAGCGAAACAAAGACAACGTCTCAAAGACAAAGGTCTCTGATTTTGCTTGTTTTCGTAATGAATGATGGTAACTTGGGGAATTATTATAATGGTAAATATATAGAATTATAAATATTGGTAAATAAATTTGTATAGATTCTAGATTCATATCAGTGATATTTTAATTATATTACTTTATTTTTGGCCTTAATTCTCAGAAATATCACTATTTCTGCAAAAATTAATCATGTAAATCAAATTATCATTGATTATTTTTAATTTAGAGAACATTTTTTCCTGAATTTATTTCATGATAAACAGCTTAGAGAATGTTTTACCTCAAGATTGGAGTTCAGTTTTTAATATGATTATTGGCTACTCTGAATTTCTACTGTAAATACAGTATTTTTCTTAAACACACCAGGTGTTTCTGTTTGGTGAGGTGTGAGATTTTTGGTAAGGAAAAGCACAAGTGTAGAATTGCTTAATGTCTAAACTGATCATTACTTCCAGGAAACTAATTTTGTTTGTTGATGAAACCCTTGGCATGGCAGAAAGCATAGCAGAGACTTTGCTAAGAAGGGGAAATTGTATACGTGTGAGACAACCTTCTTGTGTGTCACGCCGTATTTAGAAGGCATAAAAGGTGTAAAATTGTTGTTGGGAAGACAGAATGGAACAATGGACTCCATATCATCAGCATTCTTGATGAGGTTTCTAGTACATCTGAATTCTGCTGGGTTGCCTTCAGCTGACATGCTCTTTTTTGCCTCTCACAGGCTTTAGAATGCAGTAAATCACTGACAGTTTTCTCTTGTGGTTTCAGTGCAATTGGCTTCAATTCCTAATTTCCACAGGTGAGATTAAGAAGAAACAACCAAAATGTCGTTTGGACTCATATGAAAAGGGTAACTAAAAATGTAATTACTGTTTCTTAAGGTAACCATTTGCTGAAACAACTCCTCATGAGCAAGGTTAGTTTTAGGTTGCCTTTTTATATACTCTAGCTCCTACAGTCCCTATATATTTTCACAAATTGTCTAGTGATAATCATCATATTGGCCTAGTACACAAAATTACAAAGTTTAAATCACTATATTCCCATTACTTGTTGTTTAAATTGCTTGAATATTATAAAGAGTACAGGGTTTCAGAATATTCAGAATATCTTAGACCTAAAATTCTGAAAACTAGGAAATACATCCTTAAAGGAGTTGTAGGATGTACAAATGTTTGCATAATAATGCACAATTGAATAGTAAGTTTATCATCATTGTCACTTGGAGCCCTTGATCTACTCCATCGAACACTGTTTCTGCAGCCTATATGATTCCATTAAAATGGAGTGTAATTTGTGTAACTGTATAGAATGGGGTTTCTCAGACTGTTAGAGACTGATGTTTAGCTTCAAGACTTGCAGATACACAGTGGCAAAGGCCAAACATCAGTGGTGACTGATGTTCTGAATGGCTGTTGTACACAGATAGTGGCAGTTTTGACACATGAGAAGGTATGGCTTTGTTAAAATGTGTTTGTACCTATTTTCGAACTGTTCTTGTTTACAACTTTTCTTATTAATAAAGAATCATTTAACATGCTATGGCCCTTTAGAGGACGACATTGTAAATGACATTTATTTTCTGGGTTGGGCTATTGTTACTGGGCTGAATATGCTGTACATGCACAGGATGGAATGATTATTAATAGTTCTAGTCTTTCCTGGGTTGCTAGCTGCACAATAATGAAAAACGCAGCATGGTCAAGGTGCAAATCAGATTGAAACATCTCCTGTGAACTTCTAATTCTAAATTTATACAAAGCAATTAAAAACCCCTGTACTTACATATTTCTTTTAGACTGCACTAATGGTTTGAAAGTCACAAGGTAAGATAGACGTTCTGATTAGAAGAGACCAGCAGTTCACAGATCAATAAGAACAGAATGTCCTAATACCTTCTAACCTCTGGATGATGTATTTTGTTCCACTGACTTTCAGTTTAGAGGTCCTCAAGGAAATTTATAATTGTGAGATGAGAGGTTTTTGTCCCTCAAATTCTAAAATAATATAAAATTTAATATGTCTACAAATATATCTGTCTTGCTATATGTATTACAGTAAAATTCATGTGGCTCATATCACATAAACCACATGAACTTTTTGGTGAAGTTATATCTGTGTTATGTATTTGACAGACAGGTGAGGGCTCTGTGCTCTACCAGGGAGGAAAGGACTTCAGAAATTATTGGTGGATGGAGAAGAGCTAGACAATCTACAGTTTTTAGATAGCTAAGCACTTTGAACAAATTTGAAAATGTTTTGTTACGATGATTAAATAATTGACGAAGACAGTTTGGAATAAAAAGGGAATAAACTTTATCATTTACATTGCTTCTGACTTTCCCATTTTATTAAGAGATGATGCTATCAAGCATCATTCACTTTTGTCAAGTGTTGGCTTCTGAGTTTTTTTCATTGGATGATTGCATCTGACTTTTTATTTGTATAGTGTATTTCTGCTTCAGACTGATGAGGTTTATTTTCTTTTAATCTGCAAAGCCATTGATGCAGCATCTTATTCTCAGCTGAAAAAAACAGGCTGAGGGGTTGGATTGCTGTGACAGGATTACAACAGCATATTGGCAGTGTCTGTCTGTCTCACTTCTAGGAGTGTTGCTGGCTACTTCTGCTATGTAGGGTAGTAATTATTTGTTGATTTACTTTACTTCATGAAGTCTGCCTCCAACCTTTCCAATCCCTATTCTACAAGGTGAAAAGAGAGACTTTAGTAGTTGCCTAAGGAGAAGGAAGGTTTTTGATACTATTGCTAAGACAAGTAATGAAGAACTTGCATTATCCATCTCAGAGATGTATTTGAGCGCCCATAAAAATTAATTGAGAATCTGATTTCCTCTATGGAGCAGAGTAGGAAGGTGAGAGATGCCCATCCCTGGACATTTGATCTTTTTCCATAAAGAAGCTGTTGTGCTATTTCTGTAGCATTACAACCATGTAGCCCACCACAGAGACATGCCTTTAATGCCAAGTCATTTTGGCCTCCTATGCCTCTCGTTCTTTCAAATGTGCTGCTCTTCAAACCAATTTCTGCTTATACAGTCTCAGTGGTTTTGCTGCTGTTGGAGAATATGTCTGACAGCCTTTTTAGAGCCTTTCTATGATTTTTCAGGTTCTTCACATGGTCTTTGACCCAGCTACCTCAATGTGCTGCTGCTACTCCCTTGTCTGTACTCTTTATTACTGTATAGAATTTGTAGTTGGGCTGTACAACCTCTGTCTTATATTATAATTTAAAACTCCGTTGTGATGTTTAACAGAAATAGCTCAATTGCAGGAGTGCAAAATCACTAGAACATATGATTACTGCAATATTCACTTCTGCCACCTTAGGGATGCACGTCCCTTAAGGGACAAAGCAGGTACAAAGCGGGAGCAAGCTGTCTACTGTCTATCCCTGTGTCAGCTCTAACATTAGGGCACAGATGAAACATTTCTAGTTTCTCCTAAAGGGCCACACAGCAGGATGTGCTGCACCAGCAGCTGCAGTATGTGTTGAAAAGCTGGAGCATATGCTCTCTCTTCACTGTACTCCCCTCTGCAAATTTAGCACCGGCACCTCTAACGGACTCTGAGCCCTAGATATCAGGACAATATATTGATACTCAGTAGGGAATCATACTAGTACAAAGTGGTCTTTCTTTCCTTCCCATCTTGTTCACAAAACACTAGAAACAACATGAATCTTACTGTTCAGGATATTCTGGTAGTTCATGAACTGAAACCTATTTTCACGTCTGTAAGAAGATATGAAGAGTATTATTCTAAAAAATATCTACTGTAAAACCTAAGTAGTGCTATTTGAAACTGCTGATTTCACTGTGGCCTAAAATGGCACATTATTTTTTTTTTTAACTATTCCTAATAAACAAAGATTCTTATCTGCATTTACTTGCTTTGATTTTTATGGAAGCAGCAGTTTCTCACTACAATAAACCCAGATCAAAAAGTGTTTTCTTTAGAATTCAAATCAGCCAAATGGGCATCTCTTTCTGAATTCATTCATGCAGCTGATCTCTGATATGCAGCGTAGTTAAGTGTTTCATGTGGTAAAAGGGGTGTAACTCATTTACACTGAATTATGTATGAATATATATGTGCAAAACAGCCAGAAGCCAAAGAAATATCCTCCAGCAAACTCTCTGTGGTTAATAAAAATCACTGTCCTTTCATGGAACTCCAATTTGACAATCCTAATGAGAATTAGATGGGTTTTTTACCTAAATTATTGTACTATCAGATAATACTGTACTACTGGCTTTCATTGTGTTTCTTTTACAAAGAAGGCCCAGACCATAAAATTAGTTCAAAAGGATAATAATGATCATATGAATAACATATGAATTCCACGCACCAGCTAAGAATCTATTAATTTTGGTCTATTTGTTGAGGTACTGAATGACACTAGTTCTTAAGATTTTTCCATAGATGTCATTTTAGAAGACAAGCACAACTTTTTTTTCTGCTGTAGGTACTGTTTCCTACAAGCTCTTTTTCTCTTCTTGTAATCTGAAAATTATTTCTTTAACTAAAAAAGTCTTAGAATGTATTTTTTCAAATTTGACTGCTATTCATATTTTTAAATTTATTTTTTGAATATGTCAGATCCTTGTGGGGACCTACACAGAGGGAATGCAGATCATTAGGCAAGTTACTGTTATGAAGCAATGCAAACCTTCATCAGGTTCCTGCACTTGCTCTGAAGCTGGTGACCCAGAGAGTCACAGCTTGGCTTTCAGTTTACTTTGGGGCAGGGAAATGACATTGTTTTTATCTTGAGTTTTCTTCCAATAGCACAGGAGATCCCTGGCAGTGCCCTTTCACCCAGTGCAGATGTATAAAATCATGTAACATCCATTCACTTAGTGTATCCTAGCTAATGCCAGTTCACAAAGATTTTTTTAAAAAATGCTTTTCATCTTGCATTCAGCAATTTGGCTGAAGTTAATGACTTCAGGTTGTGGGGAGTAACGAAGTAACACATGGGAAATTATTCATTTGTTTAAAACATGCATGTAGTTTAACATTCTTCTTAAGCCTGTCTTAGGCATGCATCGTGGTGCTATCAGTATCTCTCTGACCGAGAAGGATTTTTTGGAATTTACTTGAAGTGGAGGTTTATTATATTTGAACTGAAAATGAGCTGTTCTGGAGGAAATCCTTGGAGAAGCTCCACCAGTATAGGACACAACAAACACAGCAGCAGCTGCAGCATCAGCATGCTCCTCACACTTTCAACTAGCAGCTCAATGAAAGATTTTGGCAAGGCAGAAGACCCAGTGAGTGCCAGGTTGGCACTGGTACCTATTGTGTTTTCTTTGCTTTACAGGAATATTTTTTTTAAATTGTCAACCTGTTTTTATGATACTGCAGCTTGAAATGAGGGGATAAAGGAGAAAAGAATTTATTCCTGTTTAGGATCCCTTTCTTGTCATGGACTTTTGCTTTTATTCTTCTACATTCTTCATCATGATAATTAGGAAAAAAACTCAAAAAACTGATGTCAAGGACAGCTTCTGAAATATAATGGTACATATTAAGGGCAAGAATTTCCTCAACATGAACACTATATTTTCTTACATGTATTGATCCATGTTTTCAAATTGAAGTGTTTAAATGCCTGCTGATCTCATGCAGTATAGCAGAGAACAGGGCTGCCCTATTTCCAGAACCAGAAGCAAACAGCTGTGCCACTGTGGTGTGATGCTCAAGCTAAGTGGGGGACCTGCTGAGGACAGAGCCTATCAATTCAAGAGAATTGGCAATATAATTGGCAATATGTTACGTTTAACATTTTGTAATTACTAAAATGTGGAGGGAATGGAATTATCTTAGAGTACATCTTGTGCAGTCTCTTAGAGTGACTTCTAGATCTATATATACGAGCTTGCTTTGTTGACAGTTTCAGCAGGAGATGTTCCATGGTGAATGCAGTTGGCTTCGGTCTAGGAGCTAAATTGGTGATTAAAGTTTCCCTCAGTATCTGTCTTCAGGACATGGAAAATACAGCTTCCTAAATTAATACAAAACATGACTGCCTGCTTTTTCAGCATTGCCTCACATAAGCACACTTTGAGGCTCTGCAGTCACCACTAGTTTCCAATTAACTCGCAGGATAAGTCCAGGTTGTTGGTTTTAACCTGTAAAGCCCCAGATGCCTTGGGACTAGGCCACCTGATACCATTTGTGATATTCCTGCAGGTGTCATCAACAGATCACCTGTGGTAACAGACATCATCTTTAAAAGAGTGGAGGTGTTGTGGGAGGACATGTCATTTTCTTCAGTTCTGGTCTGTGCTGGGTGGCGTGGTGCTTAACTCTGTCCTGTCTGTCACATGTGGTGTTTCTGCAGGTGAGTTTAATGAACCAAGTGGTACAAAGGAATAAATATATGAGCACAGATTATGAATAGCAAAAACTGGTAGCGCATTTAGAATGAATACAAGCTCACAATAAATGAATCAATAAGAGTTTTGGAGAAGCTCGGAATAATTTTATTCACACTTGTCAGCTAGACTGAAAAATGTGCCTATAACAAATGCAGCAGTTGGCTTTGTAAAAGATATGAATCCACTTAAAGTATCTAAACAGATGAGTGTAGTTTATATTATGAACAGCTATACTCAGAAGTGTATTTCTGGAGAAAAAGCAGTGCTAGGTACCAGCACATTCCTGCTTGGCTCAGAACTGTGAAAGATTTGAGCAATAGCTTATGTTTGACAGCTGAACTTGTGTTTCTTTAAGGAGATCAAAGCAAGTTTGATATAATACAGCAGTTACAGAATTTTAAAAGTCTTTCCGACAAGTAGAGTTTGACAGTCTTGTTTTGAAAAAACGTATTTTAATCATTAATTCCTCTATTTTGCAACGAAATAGACACTTTGGCTTTACGCCTCTCACTGAGGTCTGTGAATTTATGTATGTAGAGCTAAACTGCTTCTATCTTTATGCTAGTGAAGACTTTGACATTATTTATTGTTCAGCTGTCCTGTGGTGTCTTCTGAAAGCAAAGTGGATGAAATGCAAAAATGTTTATAAAGGGGAGGAAAAAAAAGTCGTAAATGAATGAGTGCTTACTGGCCACTGAGAATTTTGTAGCAAGATTTAAAACAAAACAGTGATGGTAATTATTATTTACTGTGCTTTATTTCCTTGATTGTACATTAATGCATAAGCTAAGTAGATCATTACCTCTGTTTTTATATAACCATAGATAAAATATGAGGGAAAAAATATCACTGACTTGAGAAAGTGTGCCTGTGCAATTATCTGCTCCCTTGCTGTTTACCATGTCTGACTATAAATGTTTTATTTTGCCCTGACCATGTTAGCATGAGGAGGGAGGTCAGAACCATTAGCAGATTGATCCTTCTCGCCTCCGTTTTATGGCCCATATCCATTGTTAGTTTCACTTCAGTGATTTTTCTATTTCTCTTTCAGTACAGCTAATTTAAATAAACAAAGTTTGGGGTTTTCAACTCCGATTATCTGCCACTTTCTCACTCTGTAGTTGTTTTTTTCCTCTCAGCTGTCTCCTCTTCAAATGATCTTCCTAGTTGTTGCCTCCTGCAAGCTATCTTACTGGTTTTCAATTATGTTTGTTATTTTTATGACTTTTTCTATTGGGTACAAGTGTCTTATTTTACATCATCTCTATTGATTAATTCTGGAATGAGTATGTTTTCAGACTCATTATTCATTTTTTCTCTTGTGGAAAGCTACAGATTTTCTCTTAAGCATCTGAATTCAGCAAGGATATCTAATTGTCATTTAATGCTCTGTTATTAGTAGCTTTAATTCTTGAGAATCTACATTTATTTCCGATTTTACATGCCTGTGTTTTAGTCATTTGTCTTATACTGCTGCTACAATAAGATAGGAGATGCTTTAACATAGACTTAATATTTATCCTAGCAAATGTGACTGAATTGCTCATCCCTCTTATAACAGTGTTTGACCAAAGTGCCAGTCATACAGCTTATTAGTGTCAATGTTTGTTACTGATTTTTATTGTTCTTCAAGCAGTATCATTTTCAATTCACTTGCCAGCATCCTTTGTTTCTGTACGCTTCAATACCCAGGGCCTTGTTCTTCCCTACCTTGTCTTTCATCACAGGATTCCGGTGTCAGAGCTGCTCTGAAATCCAAGTCCTCTGACGGTCTCCAAGCAGCTGTAGATAACATAACTCTGCTTCTCTATTGTATTTCACATGGCATTGTATCTCCATGTTTCTCTCTAGACCTTTGCAGTGTTCTCTCAGGAACTGGTAGCAAAGTGCTTGTGCAAACGGGTGTGACCACTTTGGTGCAGTCAGGTGAACTTTTGTGCAGGAACCCTTCCCAGGAGACTAGTTATTCTGCTTTCTTTTCGAAAAGTGATGTGAGAGTGTTTACATCCATGCATAGAAAAAACAGCAACTTTGAGAGAGTTGTGTTTAATATGTCCTTTGAAGTAGAGTGCTTGTAACAGAGTAAGCATTAACAAAAGGCAAGAGGATGACAAAATAAAGTGTTAGAGAAAAATTCAGATATAAATTGTGAAGGACAGTTGAGTGGAGAAACTAGCACTGTGTTGGAGGAGTCTGTAGAATCCTGGGAAATACCAAGTTCGTAGAACCACAGTGCAGAAACTATAATATAGAAAGAAAAGTATATGTATGTGTATTGGGTCTACCTGGGATGGAGTTAACTTCCCCATAGCAGCCCTCATAGTGCTGTACATATATAAGAATAATATAATGCCATCATATCATGGAATCATGGAATATTCAGAGTTGGAAGGGACCTCCAGAGATCACCCAGCCCAACTCCCCTGCTGTAAAGCAGGATCCCCTAGAGCACATCCCTCAGGGCTGCATCCAGGTGAGGCTGGAAAATCTCCAGAGAAGGAGACTCCACCCCTCTCTGGGCAGCCTGTGCCAGTGCTCTGGCACCCTCACCCAAAAGAAGTTCTTCCTCATATTTAAATGGAACCTCCTGTGTTCCAGCTTGTGCCCATTGCCCTTTGTCCTGTCACTGGGAACCACTGGAAAGAGTCTGGCTCCATCCTCCCTCAACCCACCCTTTGGGTATTTGTAAACATTAATTAAATCACCCCTCAGCCTTCTCTTCTCCAGGCTGAAGAGTCCCAGCTCTCTCAGCCTTTCCTCACAGGGGAGATGCTCCAATCCCCCACTCATCCTCGCTGCCCTCTGCTGGACTCTCTCCAGTAGGTCCCAGTCTCTCTTCAACTGGGGAGCCCAGAACTGGACACAGTATTCCAGTTGTGGCCTCACCAGGGCAGAGCAGAGGGGGAGGATGTCCTCCCTTGCCCTACTGGCCACACACTGCCCTGTGCAGCCCAGGGTGCCATTGGCCTTCTTGGCAGCAAGGTAAATATGAATCTTTATTATCTTCATCTCACAAAAAGTATAAAAGAAAGAAAAGTAGTTCACAGAAATTATGGTAGACATAACCAACTGATGTTTTAATACTATAAATCAGTCAGGCATAAAAAAAAACCCCTTTGAATTTTGTATTTAGTGCAGTATCACAAATGCACATTAGCCCAAGGTCCTGTTTGGGTGTCCAGTACAGACTAGCTTTGTACACACTGGAAATATTAATAAATCAAATGAAGACCATGTATGTGTGGTGGTGTTTTTCTGCAAAATAACATATGTTGAGTGCAAGTATTAAGGCACCTGTTTTATTTGGCTGTTATTTGTCCAGAGATGCTTATTCATGCTAAATTTAGCTAGGCTGTGGCAGAGCATGAGTTCACTGGGGAATGTGAATCTGTGAAATATGCTCTCATTGGAGCATGGTGAATAATTTAAATCACTAAATCTCTTTTCCAGTTTGCCATTTAACTGTGAATAGATTTCAATTTTGATTTATTTTGTTCTTTATTCAAATTATTCAACAAAAGGTTTATGCAAATACATTGCAGCCTAAGGATAGATCATATATTACTCACAGTGACTATAGCTTCTCCTGCTGGTGATGGGACTGATTCAAAGCTCATTGAAGTAATTGGAAAGGCTCCTCTATGTTTCAGTTACAAAATCCTACAGATCTTTTTACCTTTGACTCTGGTGAGTATGGGATGATGCTGTGTTCTCAGCTGGCTACTTATGCTCTGTGTCTGGGCTGGTAGAACCTGTAATATGGTTTCTGCTGCTTGACAAGATGTTTTGAAAATCCAGAGTTCTTAAAGATTACCATGGGACTGTTCTCTCAAAAGATGTGCACTTCTTCATGGTATTTATCTTTCTGAAAAAAAATTCATTGAAACATATGTAGACTTACCAAAATGTCTGCAAAAAGAGATTTAAAAATTATATAGTACTCATTGTAACTCATTAAGTATATTTTTAGTATTTGGCAATTTCAAATCAGCTTATAACATACCTCTAGGTGTTTACAAGTTATATGAAAGGAAAAATCTAATCTGGAAATAATTTTTACTAATTGCAATATATAGAAATAAAACCTCTCAAAGCAATTGTCAATAACATTGTTTTGAATATTTAGGAAAATACCTGTTTTAATGTTAGCCAGTAGTTCAGAAAGTATGGGTTTCATTTCTTATAGTCAGACATCCTGTTGGAAAATGTGTCTGAATGAGGACTACAAGGGAGCAACCTTGCATTGCATGATTGACAAAACTAAAACAATACACTTCTATATTTTTTCCTTTAATGTCTGGTTTTTTTTCCTGAAAGATGAAAATATATGGATGATTTTGTCTAAAGTATAATCTCTTGAGATACTTAGGGTTTTTTTTTCAGTGCTTGTGATTCATAAGAACAATGTGTTTTCATTCTGTACTATTAAATTGTAAGAAATACCTAAAGGGTATTTCTGAATCTGATTTTATGATTACTAGGCCTTAGTTGTTCATAAATTTAGAAAAATTTGCTTCATTGTTTTTATTTTCAGTGACTAACCACAGAATAGCCTCTGATCATATTAGCTGCTTAACCAAGTGAAAGATTCAGTAATGTGCACATTTCCTTAGTCACTTGGCAATTTTTATGGCAGTCAATTCTTTGAATTCCTTCCTGACATGACTGATGCTAAAGCATTTGTATATACTTCATTTATATGCATTATATCACTTGATCTATCAATACTATTTTGGTTGGTGAAATCCATAATAGCTTATCAACACTTTCTCCATATCCACCCATCGTCTCGAAGCACAGTGTCTATTTTGATGGTGAAGCTTCATACCCTGCTCCTTTTGCTGGAGGTAATGGGCTGCATTTTCAGTGGAATGTGTAGAAGGACTTAACTTTTTCAGTAATTACTTAAGAGATTCATGTGATTAAACGTCATCTTGTTTATCTCAATCTGTTCTTTTAATATCACCAAAAATTCTTTCCATCCCATTCATTTTTTTCAATTGTTTGAGATATATTCCTTTTGCATGCTAGATGTTTTGTTGGTAGTGTGAGCCCGTAGTAATCTCTTTCATCATGTTTCTTTTAATGCCATATGTTTGCACTGCTGGACTTTGGATTGCCTTGGATATTTGCAGAAACAGCAAAAGTAGATTTATTTTTTCCTGACTTGTCTCATTGCTTTCATGTTCTGGGCTTCTGTTTTCTTGTAACATTTAGCAGCCGACAGTTTGTCACCCTCTGGACTGTTCCAAGTATTCTGGGCCCATGTGAGGTTCTTAAAAGCATCATTGCAAATATTTGAAAGAAGTAACTTGATTTCTATTGTTTTGTGAATAAGCTTTTGAAATGTGCTAGTGGCAAAGGAAAACCAGCAGGTGCCAAGTGATTTGAAGTGTCTGTACTACAGTAATTTTCTATTAAATTAACTGGACAGCAACTTGTGCATGTACAGTAACCAGCTGATGAGAGATGATTTTGATTGTGTTTTAAAGAGTAAAGTTAATTCAGTAGATGGCACTCTTCCTCCTGAGTCACTGAGCTAATAACTCGGTTCTCCACAAGGTGGTTCTCCACTATGGCAGTGTCATCTCTTTTTTTTAATTTTTTTTTAAATTTTTTTTTAATTTTATTTTTTTTTATTTTTATTTTTTAAAATTTTTTAATTTTTTTATTTTTTAATTTTTTTAATTTTTTTTTTTTTCTTTTCAGATGAGGCTGAACAAAATTTTTGAATATTTGAGTCCATTAAATATTCCCTTGAAATTATTTGCAAGAAACATGAGCAGCTTTCTGCCAAGATCCCAGTGTAAGTGATTATTAGATTTAGGTAAATTTATAGTTGTGTTCCTCTCTATCTGAGCAGTGCCTGCACCCCTTTTAAGTTCAAATTTTCTGAACAATGTCATGATTAATATGGTAGTTGTACAAATCATGTAGACTTGCATGAGAAAAAGCAGTGCCCCGTGGCTTTCTGCTCTGTCCCACCCACCTACTGCCCTCTGATCATTCATGGTGACGTGAATGTGCTTTTATGTGGATTGGGAAACTCATCTGGATTGTAACTAAACCAGCAAAGAAGCAATCCACCAAAAAAACTAGTCAGCCTGGGTACTTTTCCTGATCTGGTTAATGGTACAATAACAGAATGTGGTTTAAGAGGGAGTGGTACCAAACCAGAAATGATCATGAGTAAGCTGACTGGACTGATTCTTTTAGCAATATCAATAATTTATACCAGCTTTAAGTGGTCATGGGCTGCAAACACTGTTGCTGAATTCGTTTGGATTCGTTTTGGATTTAGAACCTGCTCTGGAAATGTTTCCAATTCTGCAAAGTCAGATCCTGGTTCAGCATGTGTGACTGAAAGTGCTGCAGCTACATGAGGCCCTAATCCAGCACAATTTCCCTCTGTTAGTTCCTCTGATCCCTGGAAAGCAGGCATAAAACTCTGTATGATGTGTACCTGCAGGAGTGACAGAAATGCTATTGTGTCATGGGACCCAGTCAGTTAATTGCACTGATCTGGTGTTAAAGACAATAAGAATGCAGATTCCTTGTGAGCATGGGAAGACCAAAGTTCAAAACTTGGGCAAAATAGCATCAATTAAGAGAATTAAATAATGAGAAAGAAAAGTTGTATGTGTTCTGTTCATGTTTCTGTCCTCAAACATAAGAAGCAGCATAGCCTCAGCTCTTTCTTTGAATAGAGCTTTTTACTTTTTATTGGATTAGATTTTTTCCCCTAAAATGGAGGCAATTTTATCACAGTTGTCTTGGACATAACTATTTTCATTATTTTCTTGCTTTTAAGAAACTGTGTGGTTTAAATTATTCTGTGATTCTATTTTGTGTGGTGCATGCAAGAGGAACAGACATGGTGATGGTTTCATTGCATGTATTCAAATCTGCCAGAAGAAATCCTGAGTCTCTCTTGAAAGATATTTCAAAATGGGAGATGAATAAAAGCAAATGAGGCAGTCCAAAGGACTAAACAAATGATCTTAGAAAAATACTCCATTTCACCCGGTGTGAAGTTGCTTCTTTATGAAAGACTTAAAGGATGTGGTAAAAATTTGTACTTATTTTCAAGTTTAACCACTGGGGCTACTCACATGCATTTGTTGCATTGTTCCCTTAGCCTAATAGTGGTGAGCTAGTAGTACCCATGAATATGTGCAACCATGTCCTTCCTAAAGTAGCTCCAACTTTTTAAACCAAGTAGAAAACAAAGTTTATTTTAGAGTAAACATAATGTAGACAATCAAACCCATTTTTCTTCCTTTCAGTTAGATCGTATGACATCTTTTATAAGAGTCCATGGTCATAAATAAACAATGAATAAAGATAGTGAATGTCTCTGAAAGGCAAGGATGGGATTTGCAACTGTGGCTTGGAACTGCCTAATCTAGAATTAATTTTTTTTTTAATCACAGTAATAACATTTCACTTGCTAGTTTTGGAAATGTGATGGGAATGTGTCTGTTTCCTCTGGGGAGCTGGTCGTAGCAGCATGTAGTTTCCTTCCTAATTTGCAGAGGTGAAACCAGTAGGCAGGTGGATGTTCAGTGCAGCAGAGCACTGGAGTATATTTGACTGGAGTACAATTGAATACCTAGTGCTGTTCCACAGTAAGATAATTAGTTGTACTTCGTGGAAAGTGGTTGGTGTATAAACACTAATGTTTGTAGAGATGGGCTTTAGATACTTAGAAATTTGAGGTTTTATTATAATGACTTATCTCCATGAAACAGACATCAGCATTTCTCAAAGGGAGAACGATCTGTGATTAAGACATAGTCAGGGGTCTTGGATAATCTGAGCACTATTCCCAATTTGGTTTCTAATGTCAAGTAAATAATTCAGTTACGTTATGCAAGTTGCAATGTGCAATGTTTTGGAGCTGAATGCTTGTGATATTCGTGATTCCTGGGTCGTCTACTACCACTTCACAAAACTGAGTGTTTCGCTTGCCATGTTCTTACTACAGCTTCAGTTCTATTAATTAGTTCTCCTTTTACAAAATGGGAGTAATTCCTTCTTACTTCAGAAAGTTTCTTGCAGTTTAAAATCTAGCTGTAATGATATGAGAAATCTATGTTTGCAGTATAGACACATAATTTTCCTAAAATCAAAAGAATGATAGCTGATAGCAAATGTGTGACAAGTAAGAGAATGATAGATTTCTGCCCCCCCCCCCCCCCCAATCAATAGATTTTAAATTTCATGTAGGATGCAAGTAATTAAGTGCAAGCTTTTTTCCTTGGTTTTATTGGTAGCTTGGTCATACCCTCCCATTACTATTCTATGATCTAAAAGAAACCCTTAAGAAGCAGTATTGCACAGTTCAGATGCATAAATACCATTACATTGGTTTGAAATAATGAACCTATTTAAAAAAACCACCTCAAAACAACAGCCTATAAAAATTCCTCTAGCTTTCTCACTGGCAGTCTTGGGGGTTACAACAACTTTACTTTTATTGAATTCAAACTAAAATTGGCATATTTCATGCAAACAGTTTATTTCAATAGGAAGGTATTTAAAAAAACCCATATGATTTGCCATAAAATATTGAGGCTTGGCAGAACAGAGGTGTGATTTAAAATACTTGCTTTAACTGTGAAGCCCATTGTTTTCATCATATATAATTTAATTTTATCTGTTTACATATCTGAGGATTACAGAGCTGTTTATAGAGTGGGAAAAGATTGCTTTTTTAATTTCTTATGTATATTTTTATGTAGTTTTGTATAACCTAGTGTTTTACAAACACTCTGGTATGAATAGCAATCACCACTATATTTCAAAACTGGTAAGATAGAAACCAGGTAGCTAGTATTGATTTGTATTAAGTGCTTAAGGTTCAAGCAGTGATCCCCTATTGTGTTAAGTACTGTGCAAACAGCATTAAAAGTCTTTGCCATCCTTGCTCTGACTCCAGTATTAAGATTGGTGATTGTAGCAGGACGATAAATGATCAGATCTGCATTTCCTCAAGTTAAAAATACCTGAATTTCCAACATGGTGCTTGTTGTTTACTCTCAAAACATTAGAAAATGAAAGAATCTGGCAATAAAACTTTTTGTACAGAGTAATAATGATTCTCCTCCCATTCCTTCAAATTCCTCCTGAATTTGGTCACTCAACATGCTGCTCCTGTCAGCCTAAAAGGATCCCAGATGGATATAGCAAATCAGCTCTGAATGCATCATTCCTTTGTTTAATATTGTTTAACAAGCTAATACTGAGTCTTCAGTCAGTACTTTCTGTCAAGTTCATGTGTGTTCTTTTTAAAGCAGTTTCAAGTTCCATAGATAAATCTGTTTGAGCTGTCAGTGTATGCATTGTGCAAGACTAGCTTCTGCAGCATTCCCAAGGCAAAGCAATTAAAACATTGCATTTCCCTTAGTCCTTCTGGCCCCTAATGGCATTTTATATTTTCTGTGAAGGTGATGGAAAAATGAACAGATTTGCTCAACATAGAACAGTGTGATTAAATGATACTGACCTTCTTTAAAAATGTGTGTTTTGTTACGCTGAATGCTTTCTTATCCTTTCAAACCACATTTTGCATGGCAATG
The DNA here is from genome assembly GCA_028020825.1 of Podargus strigoides. NCBI lineage: Eukaryota > Metazoa > Chordata > Aves > Caprimulgiformes > Podargidae > Podargus > Podargus strigoides. The sequence continues at coordinate 2,700,388 of CM051630.1, forward strand.
TTTTTGTCCTTGCAGACAAAAATTGTTCTGTGCTAATGAAGACTTAGTAGCTTTTTAGGTCTGGTAAGAGAATGAAATGCTCATTTGCATTTATGGTGGCCATGAAGATAGTAATCCCTATGGCTTGTGGCAAATTTGTTTGCATCAGAATACATCCACATGGGTGATTCAGAGTTAATTTTAGCTATTGGTGAGGCCCTGAAAGCTTTACACATTTTTTCTCTTTAGGAATGTCCAAGGTTCTCTTGTTTTACAGTTCCAGTTCTTCCTCTGTGAAATTGAGGCATATGCATGTGACAGACTGTTTTCATGAAGACAGATCACTGTCTGGGCAAGGTCAAACCTCCTCAAGTCCATGAGTTTTGGCAGCCACATCATTCAGAAATGGCAAAAGACTATTAGCTTTCAGTCCCTTGGCTGTCTGGATTGTCAGAAGCTTTTCTGGAGCATATTATGTCACTTAGAACATTTTTTATGAATATGCTGAATTAATTGGGCCGACATGTAACTGCTAAAGGGATCATAAGGAACAGAATTAGTTTGAAGCTACATTGTCAAAGAATGTGACTGAAGGATATAAAAAGCAGACTTTGTAATTTGACAGTAACGAATAACCAGAATATCTAGAAATGAGCATAGGTCTGAAATTAATACATGCTGAGTACCCAGTGATCATGTGAACTTGAACACGAACCATACATGCTCAGAACCTCTGAAAAGGCTCTATTAAATAAAAATAAACCTTGAAGAGTCCGAGGCTGAGTTTTCAAGAATTTGTAGCTGGAGACAGAATTTTAAAAGTTCTTAACTCCAATTAGGCCATATAGAACCAGGTTTTCAAATACACTTCCCAGCACAGTTCCCATCATGACACCTAAGACAAGAGTTTTAGAAGACTTTGCCCCTCAGCGTGCTTAGTTCTTTGTCTGCAACTGTGTAGGTGTAACAGAACTTCTTTCTCTGAAGTATAAATATCTAAACCCAAGAATTGAGGGATATCTCATAGAGCACTTTCCTCAGATATTTTTTTTTTTTGGTGAGTGAAATTCATTCTCCCCTTCTTCTATTATTCTCTTCCCTCGTATTGTGGTGCCTCAAAACTATAGAGAAACTTTCATGAGTACTGGGATAAATAATAGTCAAGGAGATTATGCAAGAATAATTATGCATTCATCTGTTTTCAGGTAAAGCAGGGTGTCTATGGAGCTCCTTCTCTAGTTTTTGCTCAGGTTTTTGTATTGCCTTTATTACTTTCAGATACTAGTGAAGAATATGCAGCTGCTCTGGTCTGGATTTGAAAGGACTGTGCAACATAAACCATGGTCTAGTGGCTAGGGAGATGATGGGATAAAGGTTGGACTTGATGATCCTGGAGGTCCTTTCCAACCATAATGATTCTATGATTCTATGATACCCTTCCTTTGCCATTAGTGACACCAGGATACCATCAGTAGAAGTTCTGCTGGAAAAACAGAGAGATTTATTCATGGTTAAATTAAAAAGTGTGATTCCTGAAGCTGCTAGTTAACAATGCAAAAACTATTCATTGGAAAGGTGTGTGTGGTTTTTTAAAAGAAGTTTCACTGAAATAGAAGCCACAGCTTTTTGAAGATTTAAATAAATAAAAAGTTGAAAATGGGAAGTAGCTGGCTTATCAATAACATTCTTATTTCCATAGGCAATACCAAATAAAAGGATTCAAATATTTTTTACTTTTAAGGGTGAGGGGGGAAAGTTAAAAGGAAACTTTCAACTTGGGAAAATTTCTATATGTTTTCTTTCAATTATTAAATGCATGTCAACTAGGAGAATGTGAAGTATCTTGAGTGGAAGAAAAGATGTTAAGTCTTCATTTTCAGTGGCACATTAAATCCATGTATTTCTTTTTTTTAATTAACCATCTTCCTTTTTTTAAACCTGATATGAATTTTTAAATTTCCTTTATAATATTTAGCAGACAAAAGAGGTATGACTTCATACATTTAAACACTTTATATGGTTTTTAAGTGGAAAGGCGAACTCGTATGCAAGAATGCCCTAAGTGTGTAAATATAATTAGTCTGGCTCTTATGAATCAAATCCTTCATAATCTTTGTACATACAGAGACTGAAGGATGGGATCTGTTTGTCTTTGTAGTTCCTGAAATAGAGCTAATTTGCAATGGCTACACTAATTTAACTTATCTATAAAATGAGCACATATTACAAGTGTTGCTTTATAGTTTTAATATGCTGTGATTAATTTTATAACTAATTTAAAGACTTGGACACTAATTGGTTATTGTGCATGCACACATAATAGACTGGCTTCCATAAAACCTTGGGGCAAGAAAATACACCAGATAACCTCTTGCAATCTCTTCTAATCCTTACTTAATGATGATATGAGCAACATGCGTGGTACAAGGTTTAACAAACAGTAAAACACATTGGTGAATGTACTGTCCATATAAGTCTGCAGCATGCCTTTGGTTGCATTAGGTCAAAAATTTTAGTACTTCCCCAGCTGTAACTACAGGGTTCCTGACATTAGTTCCTGAGATAATTTTCTTCACTGTGGCTGTGTAAGGAATCTGTGGTGTCATCCCCATCCCCCTTTCATGTGTCCTCCCCCCTCCTAGCAGGACATTGTTACTGAGTTGAATTAACTCTATGATGTAAATAACCTCACCCATGAAGATGAAAAGCAATGGAATTAATGCTTTATGGCAAATATGTTACCTGAATATAATCAAGCATTTTTACCATGTATAGTTGAATATGCAAATACCTATCTAGGTATTGACATGGCAGTTTCCAGTGTGTTAACACCTATGGGCTAGGGGAGATAACTTTTGTATGGTTGAATTCAGTCAACTTTATTTAATTTCAACACAGCCTTGCAAAATGCCTCAGGAAGGTTGGGTGGTACTTGCACGTTTAACCACATTCTGGACATATCTGAAATGTCTGTCATTTTCTTAAGGTAGTAGATGAAATACAGCTTTTGCAAAAAAAACCTTTGTGATTTGAAGTATATGATGTAAATTCATTGTTTAAAAGATGAGTAGTGTCACTATTTTATTTGACAGCATTATTTGTTAGAAAGTGCTATTTTCATTGCAGATAAGTAATCGTCCCAACATTTGCATTTGTTTTTTACAGCCAGCGCAGGTTACTACTAAAATACTGTGTCACTGACAGGTTTATAATTCTGCTGACACAGGTTGGCAGATAGATGAGCATCTCCCATGGAAGAGAAACATAAATTTCAATGAATAAATAGAACAGGGTCTGTTAGCATAGTCATCAAAAGGGAAAAGCCCCATAAGAAAATAACAGAAGGCTTTTGACCCTTTAAATTATAGCTCACTAGCTCACTGCTACAAATGAACTGAGCTCCTTAGCAGTGGTGGTAATTTGCCCCCTGGCATCTGCTTGTATGCTATTCACATCAAAATGCCCATGGAAGGTCACATTGTTCTCAAAATTAAGTAAATAATAGACTACCTGAATAGACCAGGTTCTCGGTCAGAGAAAATCTTTTACGCTCTTCTTCAAGATTCCGGGCTGCACATCTTTAGTGAGCTGAAGGAAAAAGGAAGATGTATTTGAATATCTCTGAGTGTTTTCTGTTTAACTTTTGTGACTGTAAGATAAATCTTGAAGAGATTACTTAGATCAAGTGATTTGATCAAACATTAAAGCAGGCAAGTGCCATATTATTATTATTTAGCACTCCCTTGCTTAGAAGCACTTCCCAGGCATGGAGTTAGAACTTTGTCCCACTGACTTTGCAGGGAATAAGCTGGGTGCTGACTACCAGGTTATCTGCTGGTGTGACTTTCATGAATTTTTTCAGTGAGAAGTACAGTCCTACTGCTTAACTTTTAACACACCTTTGAGCACTGATTCTTTCTTAATATTAAAAAAAAAAAAAAAAAAAAAAAAAAAAAGGATGAGCAATATCGAGCTCTTGGGTACAGTGATATCAGGAAAGTTGATTCTGCCTACGCTCTTTGTGAATTTAGCCCATGAAGACTTACATAACATTCTCCTTGCTAGAAGAAAACCTTGTTTTAGTGGTAAGATTGAGTTCAGAAGTTCAAGACAATTGTATATCAAGCTAAGCCATTGCACCTTGTTTACATATACATATGTGTACATGTAGCTATATGTGCATAGAAAATGTTTATCTGTATATCCAGAATACCCCAAACACGGGCATGGTGTGACTACAGCTACTTCTAAAGGAAACTTGTAGATGAGGTGCTGAGGGACATGGGGTAGTGGTGAATTGGCAGAGTTAGGTTAGTGGTTGGACTCTATGATCTTCTCTTCCAATCAAGGCTGTTCTGTGATTTCAGAGGGCATTTGAAATCCTCACATCTTTGAGGAAGTAATTTTCACAGTGTAAGGTAATGGGTATTTTTTTTATATTGGTCAGGCATTGGTGCTGAGTCCCTGCTGAGGCCTTGGCATGCTTTAGGACTCTGAGGTCATTACCACCTAGTGGTGGCTATGTTCACTTATGACATTGTGTTCAATAGTGACACTAAAATTTACAGGCATCCTTCCAGGCAGCTGAGATGTGTGTGTGTAAGCATAACTAAGCTGACATAAAGCTAGCTAATTACAATACTGAAATTAATGAACCTATCAAACATGGGATTCTGTCTGGGCTGTGCCCACCTTTCAGGGACTCTGCCTTTCTCCCTTACAGCTGTGGCCCCAGCTGAGCTATCTGAATTAGAGCTAGTTAGAACCTGTTCACTAATGTTACCAACATTACTGCATTTAGAACCCACTTTTACTTTCCTGACTTGACTTTGACAGTCCCTTTACTGCTTGTGCCATTCCTCCTGACTGTCATTTGCATACCTGTTATTTATATTACTCCTATTACTATCTTTGAACCTTCAGTGAAAGAAAGACTCATCTACATTGTCAGAGAGGCAAACCTGGGAATTACCATAACAAAAGACCTTTTGTGAATCAGCTAGATTCAGCTATTTACAGGAAATGCCTTAATGTGAGGAAGGACATAGATTTTTTTTTTTTTTTTCTTATAAAAGTTCAGTATAATTCTTAATGTTTGGTATATATAAAATCAGTATAACTCTTAATGTAATGGTTCCAGATACTGGAGTTATTGGAATTTTCGTAATAGATTCAATAATATATGTGGGAAAGCCTTGGTTTTTGTCTAAACAGATTCAGCCTGTCAGCAGGAAAATTCTACAGTGCTAGTTCTTTGATTTCCATATGTAGGGTGTGGGTTTGTGTTTTTTTTTCATAGGAGTTACTGTAACTTTGCTTCTGGCTGAAATTTGTCATTGGCACTTTGACTTTTCACTATTGACAGATATTTTTGAAAGGTATTGCATATATATGCTACATTTCTTAAATAAGAGTATCTTGGGTAGATAATGCACAATATGTGGGAGTGTTCTTGAAGAAAATCAAGTAGATTTGGGTAACTTACTGTTACTCTAATGGCTGAAAACCTGTCTGCAAACAGCTGACAAACAGTAACATAACTGATAGATAAAATTGTCTGCATCGACCAGCGAGAATTGTTTCCAGTTGAAATCTTTTTCCATTAACAGCAAGCAAATCTTTTCTGCTATTTTAGATTTTTGTTCCCAACTATCTGCATTAGCTAGCATCCCTTTTTTCTCATTTACGTTCAGGATTTACACCGATGTTGTCTTGTAAACTTTTACCTCTTCTTCCTATTCTTATGCATACTTTACCCCAGTTAATAATTATAAATTAACCCTAGGAAAAAAATATCCTGGAGGAGGAAAGAAAAACTGTAACACACTACAAATTAATTAAAGCAAGACTTAAGTTATCTTGTAGAACAGACCCATTTCTTTAGGGGTAACATGTCAAGTTGAGAGTTGTAGTTGGTCTTTAGCAGACACCTGTGACTGGTTTTAAAATTTATTTGTTGTATGAACATCCAATTTCAAAATAGGTGCACTGTAGGGGTCCATATGAAGATGTAATAGATGTACAACTTAAAATCAAATCCAGTTTACCCAGAGGTCAAAGGCAACAGTGAAGAGACTGGATAGAGGGGAAAAGAAACTAATCCATCATACTTCCTGAGTGACATTCCTCATAATGTGTGTAAACTCTAGGAGTTAAAAACAAACAAAAAGAGAGAGCAATAGGAGGTATCCACTAGTCTTCAAAATAGCTGAAATATTTCCAAGCTCTGTAGTTCACTGCCAAAGTTAGAATGTAGTTTTTGAACTCTCCTGCCTGATTTTTAAGTTAACATGATGCAACATTCCCCCTTGTCTTTTTATGAAGTATCACTGCCTTGTCTGCTTGAAAGATTTCAAAAGCTGTTCTCATTTTTCATTGGCCATGTTAATCAGGGCACGCTATTTTTCTGTTCAGAACTTCAATTACACATTTTATGTTCCTGATGGAAGAGTCGAATAGAAAACTTACATTTGAAAGAAGGAATTCTTATTTTCATGCCTGGACAACCATACTAATTTTTAAGACCTTGTTTTTAATTTCTATGATGCAGGATTCAGGTGTGTTGAAATTTCCCATGCAAAAATGCATCGCTGTTCATAGCAACAGCTTTCAGATCCACAGTGGTCAAGCAGTAAACTGAATCTAAGCAGTCATGTTACATTTCAGTAACAGTATACAGTGGGCCATTAGGATCGTTTTATGGTTATTACACCCACAGATCTGCAGTAAGGTGAATAATGAGACATGAGATGAAAAGCAAATGCTTTCAGCAGCTGTATAAGAGTGGCTAATGCATAATAATTTTTCATTCTGGAATGGTTTATCCCTGAATGAAATCAAATCTATGTTGTAATATACCAAGATTTGTGAATAAACCCAAACACAGTCCTATTTATGAGAGCTGTGAAACTCTAGAAGCTCAAAACCTGGTAGAATTCTACTTACTCCTGCTGCAACTATACCTTGCCAGGTTACTGCTTCCCCTAGGGCCTTTTTTTCTAGTGTGTAAATCCCTCTGTGTAATAGCGATATCCAATATGATTTTCATCAGCAAAATATTAAATATTGATTGGAAATTACTATCAGTCTAATCCAAATACAATTAATTTCCCACTATAAGACCTGGATGAAGCAAACTACAAAAAGTGTACCTAACTTGCTGTGGAAAGCAAGAACTCTCTGATACTGAAAGTGGGGTCTTTTACAGGGGCTGACAGTTCCCTCCAAAGCACTCACCAATAGCTGTATTTAGAAATGAGCAGGGGGATTTTATGTTGACATTTTTATCCCACCAAGATTGTTGTAAAGGCATCTTTTGATTTGTCAGAAATAAGAATTTGGTCTGTTTTGGCATGACAGATCTCTAGCTCTAACCACAACTTGTGCAAACCCACACATTACTTCATTACTCTCCCCTTACCTGCTGCAGTTTGTGAGGAGCAACAATTACAGTCTCGCTGGGAAAAGGAACAGAGCACTGTGTGTTTTAGTAGGCTGCCTAGCACAATAGTCACAGTTACCTTTGAACTGAAGTTTTTAGATTCTAACCTACTAGAAATGAGGAGAAAAATAGCATTGCTAGCTTGACTTTTCTTACCTTTTGCTACACAATAAATGGAAAATCCTCCCAAATCTACATGTTGAAATTTGCTTTCAGTGAGGCAGAATTCTTCTCAAAAGTTGAGTGTTACATCTGAAAATTCTGATGGATATTAAGAAATACAATTCTTTTTCGTGTTTGTGATTTTATTGAGCTAGAGAACAAGAGACTTATTTAAGGCACTGGAGTGGGAATTTGCTCACCTGAGATGAGTTTCTGGTGTGCTCTGAACGACTTGCATGACAAAGTTATTACCTCATCTGTAAAAGTCAGCCTTAAAACAGTTTTTCCTTCCTCTCTGTGGACTGACTTGTACATATCTTTTAAATACGTTTGTGAAGTGCCTAGTATAACTGCTGAGTTTTAAAATAAAAACACCACCAAAAAACAAACCATAAACATTAAAATTATGCCATTGTAGGCTACATGATTCTATTGAATTTGAAATCAAAGTACTTTTTGTTCCAGAATTTAATTTCAAAGAAAGAATAAAGAGAGTTTTGAAATTGTTGACATGAGACTTTCCAATTTTGTTTTAATTTTAATTTTTTTACTAGTTTTGCATTATAGAATGAAAAAGCTTTTGTTTCTTGCAGCATTTTATTTATACTTTTTTTTTTTATTTTCCCTAGGTATATGTTGGGGTGGGGATATTGGTAATTTTCAGTTTTAATTCTGATTTTATGAAGCAAACCTTTCATCTAGAACTACTCCAGCCCCTTTGTCAAACAGTGATATCTAGCAGTGATATCTAGATAGTGATAGCAGTGATATCTAGCCTACTGGGCCATCTTGTAGAAAAGGCACTGCATCTTTCAGCTCCTCTTTCATTACTCAATGCATTGACAGCAAGTTTTTCTAAAAAATCTTGAAAAGAATTAGCACAAATGTTGTTTTGGAAATTCTCATGAGAAGTCTTACCCAAAATGATGGAGTGAGGCACAGTCAAAGTAACCCATAGATTTAATGACAAATATTTTGCTTGATTCTTGTTTACTTCATTATAAGTCACTAATAACTTATTGAACTCTCTTAAAGCAAACTTAAGATGTAATGGTAAGTAGAGTTGCATCAGAGTGCGTGTGCAAAAGAAAACAGTGCCGGAAATGCTGATTTGTAATAATCATACCAAAATAATGTGGAAATACATTGACTTACAAAATCTGTCTGTATAATACATTCTCACTTATTTTAAAACCCATTTTATTCTGGTCCTATTTATTTATTACCCAGCAGCAAGCAGATGGAGCAATTTTTTCTGAAAACAGTTTGAGGGATGCAGTGTTCCACATGCTGCAACTCTACTGATTTACAGCTTCTGCAGCAGAGGAAGCATCTCTGGATATGCCTCTGTTCTATTTAATGCGAGGGAGAAAGGTTTTCAGTGCAGTCTCACCTTTATGACATAACTTATAAATGAAAAAATTCCACAGTGAGACATTATAGTGCCGGTATACTCAAATTTAAATTATCAGATACTGCAGTTCTACAGGGACTATGCTCTTAAGGATTTTTCACTTAATTTTTAAATATGATCTAGGCACAGTGAATGAGAGATTAAACATGCACTTAAACCATTTCTTGTACCAAATGAAAAAAAACATTGTGTCTTTTAATAATATGAGTATTCGAAGAGCTTGTGAACTGGGTCATTTGTAGATTATAATAGAGGTCTATTTTTACTTAAATTTTGGCAAACTCTCCAGTTTTTCTAACTGCCACACCTAAAAAAGAGTACTGATAATATATAGCTTTTATACAGTATTTTAGATATTCAGAACACTGATTCTAGGTATTAAGTGTTTCACAATCACTAATTACTTGGTCACTACAAACACATTATCATCTAGCAAGATAAAATTGAATTCATTGTTATAATAGTGATGGGAAAGAGGAGCAGCAAGTCAGGAGGAAATATTTGATGCATCATGTGGCTGCTCAGAAAATGGGCCATGAAGTTGATACTCCAAGATTGCATACTGGGTTGTGTCCTTACCATGAACTTCAGAGTCTTCAAGCAGGATAAGTAGCCATAAATGCATACTTTGTTCCTGAAGGACTGTATGTGATGATATCCATGACTTTCTTGGCAAAGCTAAAGGACTCTGGGTCTATCTGCTTTGGCCAAGTGAGATGGAATGCAGGTAAATACCAATACGAATAAAGATAGAAAATAAAGCCCAAAACAAAACCCAAACCTTAGGTTTTTTGTTGTTAGAATGAGAAGTAAGGTTTGAACATAACCAAGAATACATTTTTGAGAAGTACTGGGAAGAAACTACCCAGTGGAACTCAAGAATGGGAAAACTGAAAGCAAAATAGTATGTTAAATCTGTAATAATGAGATCATCTATTGTACAAAAATGTTACTGCCTAAAACCAGTTTGTGCTCTCCTGCTAATCTTACCTAATTTGTATTGAGAGGGGTTAAAAGAGGATGGCAGCTGTGCACAGTGGATCAGGGCATAAGAGAGAGTGTACATTTTGCAGTATACTTGGTCAAACTGCAAGGTAGTGCTGGCACTCATCCAGAAGGATGAGAAGTACTGGCTTGTTTTCATAAACAAGTATTAATTAAGTAGTGTGAGAGAACAGAATGAATGATGCAATCATTGGTTCTAGAATTGGTAATAGCCTCTGTGTTGTTGTTGCTTTTGTTGTTATCGTGTATTAACAGCCTTGAGTACCTGTGGGCTTATTATGAGAGATGCTGCACGTGTGCACACATGAATACTTATATGCACACATATACATGCAGACAATGTGAGGAGGTATTTGGCTTATGGCTTTACAAAAATTTGAAGCAAATACACAATAAGTAAGATGTGTCATGAGGTAAGGAGTGGTATTTCTTTTTAATAATGGCTATAATACCAGAAAAAGTGGTTAATGGGACCAAAGAGGAAAAGGTAAAGACAACAGAAAGATTGAAAGAAAGAGGGAGAGTGATATTGAGGAAGAAAATACACTGAAAGATACTGGAAATGGGTTTGATATAGTAGATATATCAGTGTAGAAGAAAGTAGGAGAAAAATAACAATTCCAGCTATACCTGTTGGTGCTAATCATCTGTTATTGGGAACAGCTCTATAGACTTCAATGAGCAGAGATTCTTGCTTTGACAGGATTAAATCTAGAAGACAACAAATAATACATTAATTCCGTTTCCTCGTTCTCTTCCATTTCTCTAGTCAACGGAAGACACTTTAATGAATATCTTCTGAGTGAGTTGACTTTTAGGGTTATCCAATATAAAAAGATAAAGTAATGGAACTACTTTCCTCAACCATTCGAACCTACATTATAAAACAACTTAAACACTTTCATACTTTGATGCTTACAGAGAACAAACAGTCAAAAGTTTCATTTGAAGCAAATTCTTAGCTTATTTTTGCAGCTGCCTACCTGCATCTTTATTCGTGTTGACTTTGCTGAACCAGCACTGCCTCTGTCAGTCTTGTACACTGGCAGGACTACATCTAGAAGAGCAGGTTGACTCAGCAAGCGTAAGAGCAGCAGACAGGTTGCAGCCAGTTTCTGCAGGAGGATTTGAAAGTTATGTAATAACTTGCTCTGCAACCTGTTCAGCAAAACAGATGGAGAGTGGAGACAGATGCAAGGGCAAAAAGGAGTAAGAATGCAAGGGTAGTAGGACAAAGAGGGGAATATCATAAAGGGACAAATAGAAGACTGAGGAAGAAGAGATTAAAAAGGAGAAGAGGTGATAGAAAACTCCTAGACTATCTGAAAGAAATATGATTGCTATATTTTTTTTTTTTTTCTTAGACGTTAATGGGAACTTCATATTTACCTAAAGATCACAAACATTGGAGTGAGAGTACATAGATGTATACTTTTTTTTTTTTTTTGTGGAAGTATTTGTCCTAACATTTGCAAATAGGCCTTTAATAGTTGGGGTTTATTGCTGCTGATACATTTTACCTGGCCTAAGAGCTAGCTTACGTAGTGGCTTGTTTCAAGATCAAGATAGCTTTCTCTTGTAGTTCCTTGCATTCAGATTGCTCACTGCAGGAAAAAAAACCCACCACCACCACAACAAAAACCAAAACAACCCCCCCCCCCTTTCAATTTTACAGTATTATCCATTATACAATAGAAACCTACCAACATTGCATATCTGGTAGAATGTCATTTCACTTTGAAAATATTTTAGCAAATATTTATTAAAGGCTTGAGTGCAGTTATCATTCTGTATGAACTGGTTATATTACTTGTTTTACATCATTATGCTGTTTGTATGTGATATTTAATGAAGTCTTTATCTAACTGGTTAAACTGTGACACTGTAGCCTGTTCCCAAGTCTTCTGGAAGAAAATAAGGAGTCTTTTTGCTGCACACAAAGACTTCTGAATAGGTTCATTAGCTGATCTGTATTGTAGCTTCTCATGTAGCATGGGTACACTAACCAATAAAGAAAGCTAAATTTGTCTTATTTAAGACAAATCCACAGTAGCTGTGCATTTCTAGCTCATGAATGATGGCATTGGCTGCATAATTTGCTAAGAGTTTGATCAACTTTCTCACACTGTCTTTCAAGATCAGAGAAGGATGGCATTAAAAAGCAAGCCACTAAGGGAAAATAATAATCTAATTTTACTGAAGATGAACAAAATTAACTTCATTTGAATATGCAAGCACATATAGCGTTTGGCAGCTTAAAACTGTCCTTCTCTGAGGACACAGGAGACAGTGATGAAATTGCCTGTATTTCAACTCAAAACTTTATTCTTAGAGGCTTTTACACATGAGTAAGTGCTAAATAATAATAATAAGCAGAGACTGAAACAAACTACTGATATCTGAAGGGTGTCAACGCAGTCAAGATAAAGAACTGGGAGCTCTTCAAGTGAGTCAGGGTGTGACAAAATCTGTACTGATGAATGCTGACATCCTGAATAAAATCACTACATGACTTCACGTAGGTCAAGAAACTACATTGTTTCCCTGAGCCACAATGACAGCGGGGTGACAGAGATTAATAGCTTTGTATTGACTGAGCAACTTCCAGTTCCTTATCTTTGTCAAGTCAAGGCTCTGTCCAAGAGCTGAAATTGTTATTAGACTTATAATTGCAAAGACATTTAAAGGGTTTCCCCTTAAGGGACTATGAAATCCAATAAACCTTTCATAAAACCTCAAGCATTCAAGTGCAAAACCCTTGTCTCAGAGACAGGCACGCTCACAGCCATAACAGGGGAAACCTTGAAGCCTCGTACATTGAATAATGTTTGATTTATGAAGTTGGTTTTGAATTTGTATCAGTTGTTTTATTAAAAATATATGAAAGAATGTTTTAAATATGAGTGAGCTGTGTTCACTTCTGTCTTGATCAAGTACTCTATGTGTCTGGGCTGGAGGTCTTTCTTCACCTGTCACTTAGATTCATGAGAGCTCAGGAATACAGAATTTGTATTGCTAATTTAAGGCACTTAATTCAATTTGGATGAGATTAAATCTCAATTCCTCACTGAAGTTTCAAAATAAAAGCTTTAAGATCAGGCTTGGGTTTCTTTATTATTGTTGATTTGTAAGGAAGTGTTTGCAGCATGTAAAGAGTTTTCAGTGCTAAATGTCAGGTTTACATAATGAACCTCTTTGAATGAGAGAATGCAGTGTTTTAAAGCAGTGGATTTAATGCTTATCTCTGTGGCTTACTTAGAGTCTGTTCCAGTACAACATAGTGTAAATTGAGAGACTGCACTGGCCCCAGGAGATATCAGATTCCTTCTTTTGTTTAAGAAGATTGAGCTTTGCTAGGAAATTATTGTGGCTTGTCAGTAACCCACACTGTGCTAAGTTTTGTTACTTCGTTTATTTACTCCAGAGCTTAAAGGGCTTCAGTTGATGCCAGTCATAAGTGGTCACTGCAGTCATTTTGCATCAAAGCAAATGATATTGCATGGTGCAAAATAATGTAGAATCTGCTCCATGATTTTAAAGGGAAATCTCATAAAACTGGTGTCGCATTTAATATCTTAGAAACTCTTGATTTTTTAAAGACATTAAGAAATAAACAGTTAACATAATTAAAAAGTAGCTTCTTAATAGTGGTAACCAGATTTAATAACCATAATACTTTCAGGCACATACCTTTCTACAAGCATTCATTAATTCTTCCACTTCCAGGAAAACTGAATGGCATTCACCAGAAGTAGTTACTCCGGAGTAAATTATACAGCTCCATACTACTGTGTCTGCAGCTGCAATAGCTTACTCTTTAGATCTTTCAGAATGTATCAGTATGTTATCTTCTTATTCCAGTAATTACTGTGCTTGCCAGCTCCCACAGTTACAAACCACCATCTAGGACCATAAGACTGGTATGGAGATTATGCCTGGTCTTCCCTTTTGCTCCAGAGAAGACAGCGTGAGCTTTTGACGTCCACATCCATCCACTGGATTATAAAATGGTGTATCTCTTGTTTGTTATGTGTACACTTAACTCACATGCATGTTTGAGGCTAATGCAACCATTAACAGGTTCAAACCTTTTTTATGTTTGCAGAATAAAGGACCTCACTAAGACCATGCAGTGTTAAATATCACTGTGAGGAGCCTGTCTATATTTATAGAGTATAACAGCCAGGCAGACATATAAAAACTAACAGTGGAATTTTAGAATTGACTTTCCTGCCTTGTCTTGAGATTCACCCGAAGTTTTGTTGAGCAACATTGCTGGGAAGAATAAAGAAAAATAAGAAACAGTTTCAGCTGCCATGAATTTCAGCCGTGTTTATTGTAGTCCTTACATTGACTAAAACTAGTTAGTCTTCATGACGTTGAAAAGCCATAAACTACAGGATTAGAAAGGGTGTCTGGACTGTTCAAACTGTTTGGGAGAACTTACAAATATAGTGCTAGAGTATTGTAGCTTGCCTTGGGGGCAGACTTTCATAAAAGACTTTTTTCCTTTTTTTTTTTTTTTTAAATATTAGATTTATTCAAAATGCTCAACTAAAAAGCTTTATTTTTATTCTTTTCAGTCATCTTCAGTTTCTGAAGACTTCTGAAGACTGATTTGATGATTAGTGTAAGAAAAGTAAAATGAAGAAAGAGGAAGGGTTGTAACTGATGTACTTCAGATATCTGAAGGAATAAGTATTCATTAATTTCTTTTTGACTTCACCTTTAGATAGTGCTAAGTATTTTTTCCCTCTTAAGAACTTTCCAGTGGTTACAATCTAATTGAAATGAGCAAGTTGTATGAGTCCTTTCATTATGTACATATGTTTGCAGGTACACCTGTACAGAAGCATGTCAGCATGTATTATAAAGAAGCTTTATTCCAGTTTCAGAATCCTGAAATATGCCTTTGATAATGATATATAATTATTTCACACGTAATGTATTAATAATTAGAGATATTTTAAGCTAGTATCAAGATTATAAGATCTTATGGCTTGATTTAACCCTGTCAATAAATATATTTTTTTAAAAAAAATTTTATTGAATCATATGTATTGCATAAAAAAAGAAGAACAGTTAAAAGATCAACATTATTTAAAACTTGTTTCATATGTGTCCTATATGTGTGTTATCTTAAGTAAATGACATTCCATCTTAGCATGTGATGGAAGGTTTTCTTACAGTTGCACCTCTTCTTTTTCTGCCTAGAAATGTTGCCAGAACAGAGTTCGTCCATTTGGCTGGCAGTTCAGTTAAAGTTTGGTATAAATTGTACTGCACATACACATGTCAATCCTACCCCAGACGTGCAGACACCTGATGCACTCAGCACATCCAGTGAATTCTGCATACCCTGAACCATTGAGATTTACTGTACATGTGTGACAAAGCACACCCTTCTCTCCTGGAAATCCTGGAAAGAAAAATAGGAATTTTGTTCTTACGTGGCTGACTGACCAGATCTCTAATGTAAACAGAAGCAGCTTCTCCAGGGTACCTTCCATTGTGGTTTATTATTGCTTGCTAAGATAAGATTTCTCAGAGTAAGAGGGCTGCAGTTTCAAAGCAGACATTTAAGGATTAGTTGCTGCTTGCTTCATTGCTCTCTAACCTGGTAATTTTTTTGTGTTTTCCTACTGGAGAAAGTAGGTAATTGTGAGAACTTAAATTGCTTAGAACTACCTTGTTATATAGTACAGCGTTATCTGGACGTTATCAAAAGCAGATAAGCATGGGATCTTGTTTCATGCAGTGGTAGGAACACGTTCAGTGAGGGTAATTGGTAGAGAAAGTTCAGTGTAATGTACAGTGACCAGCACTTCAGTCATATTGGATGTAAGGACACACAGTATTTTGACAGCTGCCTGCACCCTGTTTCCTACAGGGAAAAATGCCCAAGGAGTAAGCAGGAAGGATATAACAAACTGGAATGGACATAAACTGGAAAAATGTAGTTGTTAAAAAGGCTGAGATATGAGGTGAAATCTGAAGAAAGCCTTAGTGTTGCTCTTTGTTGCTTTGGAGTCCATGGAAAAAAGGAATATCATTAATCCTTCTGAGCATTTCTGTAAATATTTGATTTTTCATATTATGCTTTTTTCCTCCAGTGTTTTTCATATATCAATGCCAATGCTAATTTCTAATGTAATGCCACAAATTATCTTGCCTTTGTTACTCAATGACCTAAAATTAATCAGTAAAAATGTGGCTTAGAGAAAGCTGTAACCAGTTAGGTTAGCCACTGTTGGCAGATGAGCAGTCTAGCCATCTCCTCTCTTGCTGAATGTTTAACACTAATTTTATATCTATGTATATTATTTAACAAATCCAAAAGACAAACTGTCCAAGAGTAAACTAATATTTTAGTAGCTATGTTTTGTTCTAGAGATGCAATAACCAGTTTTAGAACTCATTAATTTCTAGGAAATATAGTAACAAAGGTTTTAGAACCTTATATATGCTTTTTTTTTGTAATACCTAGAGGGGAGAATTAGTAAATACAATTTCTATATAGACATAGGCTTCATGCTTGTGTTCAGGAAGCTCATATCATTTCAGACTTTCTCCATTATCTGTGAAATGTAGATATGATGGTTGTAACATACCTTGAAATCCATGTTTAAACAGGTTCAATGGCTACTCGAGATTTCATGTGGTGCTTTTTCAACATATTCTTACTTTTTGGGGAATAGAAAACAACATTAATGTGGCCAGTAGATAATTTGATGTCTCCCTATCAAATATTTCCCACAGATTCTTACAAAAGTGTACAGATGGCAACACATCACAGGACAAAAAGTTTTCTAGCATGAATAAATAATTTATAGTGAAAATTTCAGGGTTCATTCCACAATTGTACTTTGTCGGTAGTGCTAGGAACCAGTTTTGGTGCTCATTTGGTTGTCATTTCATAATTTATTCCAATCGAGCATCTATTATGAATCATTTTGCTGCAATCAGTGTGAGATATTTAAAGCACTGACAGCAGCAGGATGCTGTGAGCCTAATCCTGTCCGGTTGAAAACCAACATAGCATGACATAGCTTAGGTGATCTCATGCAGCTCATGCTATTACTTTCCCTCCCTGGTTATTTCTTGGTTTTATAGCCAAAAGGTATCTTAACTACACAGGAAATATCTATGATCTCATGAAATATTATTATGGCCTCCCATTGTACACAATAATCACTATTTAGAAGTTCTTTGTGCTGTAGTCAGTGGGTGTCCAACCATCACCACCACTGAGAAGCCAACACTTCCTAATAGTTACTGTGTAGTGGGAGCTGTGGCAACCATGACTCTCTCTCCGCTGTTCAGGACATACTGGCACAAACTATGCCATTAGGAGTAGTTTGGTTAATTTTGATAAGCCTAGCTTTTAAGAGTTTTATCTGTGGGGTTTTTCATTTGGTGTGGTTTTTTTTTTTTTTTTTTTGGTCTTTCAGAGTTTGAAATAATTCTCACTGTAAAAGTGAAAAAGCTCTAGTGGGTTAACTTGAATAAATAGCATTGGCAATTTGGTTAGTGAATTATATTCTTTTGAAGTATATTCCAGCAAGCAGTGGGTGCTGAGGACAGCCCAGTCCTGTGCAGGACAGTCCATTCTCCTAATACTTGTTTCACATTTTCTTGTTTATCCTCAGATAGATTTTAGTCAAGCTGCTGAGTGGAAATGAGCTTTGTAAGTCATCCAAGTTTCCATTTTAAGTTCCAGAGAGCAAACCAATTCTCCTCCATTCATAACAGTATCTATCTAACTGTACAGAACTGTAGAGAAGATGGGAAAGGACAGAATAGAATGCATTACACTTCTATCACAGGAAAACACAAGAGTTCTTCAAAAAGTTTGGATGGAAGTAGAAAGAGATGAAAAGATAAAATCAGGCCATTCTTCCTTCCAATTCCTTTTTGTTCAGGATTGCACTTAAATTAAGAAGCCTTAAAGGATAGTTATTGTTGAGCTAAGTAGAGTTCCTGTTCTGTCATAATAACACAAGGTGTTTCCTCTTAATTTTCACAGAATCACAGAATGTTAGGGGTTGGAAGGGACCTCAAAAGATCATCTAGTCCAATCCCCTTGCCAGGATTACCTAATTTTGGTAGTACAAAATTTGACAGATTGCAGAAAATGGATTTATGTTCAGCAACTGCTGCAGATGTGATTTAGTGCACAAATTTAAAGCTAGAAAACAGTCATTATTGATTATTGATACTGTTTTTTTTTTCAATATAACTGAAACCTCATTTAGGACTGTGTATCTACTGAATGAATGTGATACTTTACCAGATGTATTGTCCAAGATGATTCCTGCCCTGATGACTTCATAGCCCTTATGATTCAGTGACATGCACAAACATAAATCACATAAAGGCAATATGTTTTAAATACATATGCTACTGCACTTTAAATCCTGGATGTAGGGTAAGGGTATGAGTGCTTTTTTGGATCAGAGCATTCTTTAAAATGGGGTGCCATAATAGCAATTAATAACCACATTTCCTTTCCCTCCTAAGGCTTATCTGTAGTACATACATGTAAACATGTATGTCACCTCTGTGCATGGCTCCATGTTTTAAATTCCATTGGAACTGCAAAGACAAATGAAGCTGTGCTTATTACAGCTTTCTCATGTTAGATGTTTGTCAGAAGAAGAAAAGATAGTGCATTAAAAACATTTAGTGAAGAGAAACTTTTGACCTCTTTATTGATTGTTATTTTTTTTCTTAATACGGAAAGTGAGAAAATTTATTTTCAGAAACTGTTGACTTCAAGGATCCTAGGTCTGGGAGGAGAATATTTATTAGTTTATATAATCAAAATGTGGAAAATGTTTCAGTTTCTGTAGCCTTAGTTCTGTTTCTTTCTTAAAAGTAATAAACGCTGTACACAGGAGTATTGCTAAAGTAGACTTCTGATAGCAACCTGGAGTGTTGGATAAAGTTACATTGCTTTGGGAAAAAGAAGTACTGGTGTTTTTATGAGTATTTCTAAAGATGAAAATACTTGGGAGAAGATGGGGGAAGGGGATGGTATTTGAACTACCATTTTAAAGTTGTTTGAATGTGTGGCATTGTTTTCCTAGGTTGCCTAGGTAAACAGAATAATTGTTAATAGGATCTGCAGATGAGAAGGCTGCTGCAGCTAGAGTGGGGGCTCTACCACTTCAGATCGTATGAGAGGGTGGCTAGAAGAATAGCAAGAATAAACAGAAGGTTACAGTTTTGCAGAGAAGACATTAAGAAAACGGAGGAAACAGAAGGAAACTAGTTAAAGGGCTGTGGAGAATGACTAGTGTTATCCAGTATAAACAGAGGGATTTGCATTCAGGGGGAAAATGGTTATGGTCTAAAGGAAGACAAAAGAGGCAACACTCAAAACAATGAGCAGAACAACTTTGTCCATTACAGAAATACAAACAGGGGCTGATGAAGAGTTTCCTTTAGAATAGTTGTTGTTGCCTCAAGTGTAGGGGAACAGTCTTCATCAAAGAAATTTACTGCTGCTAAGGCTTAATATAAGTTACAACTGAATATTCAAATATTTTCCATTAGGGAAAAAAAATCTTAGAAGGGCATCTTAGTTAATTGCCTCATTACTGGGAAATTAAGTAATATTATTGTTATTACCACAAAGTTACTTTTTTTTTTCTGATATCAGAGACTAATAATTATAAAGAATTCTTTGGAATTTGATGTGGAATTCTGATCAGTTCTGAATGTCCTAAAAAGGCTGCAAAATTTCATGTATTTCTGCTGCCATATGTAGCCAATAATTTCCATCACAACATCTCTGTGGAAATTGAACAAAATGTCTTGATAGGAACAAAATTAACACAGGTCACACATCACTCCATATGGCAAGCCACTGTGCCAAGACAACTCAAGGTGCTTTGTAGTAGAAAGAAAGTCACTAACAAATACCTTTCTCTGTCAAGCAGTGTTTCTGTTATCTAAAGAAAGTTTGACATCCATGTCTTCAGCCAAGATCCATCAGTGGTTTTCCATTATTTTATTGTATTAGCTTAATTTGACCTAGAAGAAAACAGAGATACCTAAGCAAAAGCTCTGGATCCTTGTGTACTCACCTCAAATACCTTGAAAAGGGGAAAAAAGTTGGCATTGGAATGTTTAAAAATAATCATTATAAATTCTTCCATGTTCTAGTGCTTGACCTCTATAGTAGTCATGTTCTCTCCCTGCCTCTATTCATCTCCCTGTTCTTTTGTGTTTCAGCTTGGAAAAAATGGCCACATACTATTTTTTGGATTATGCATGGTAAGTTGCCTTCAACTTTACCTGTGACTGTGCACTGAGAACAGGAATCACAGTTTTTATCCTAGCTGACTCATAGGCATCAGGCTGCAATGTGAAGGTTGTGTGATTTAGCTGGACCAGTTCGATCTCATAGCATCACTGAATAGAAAGCTCCCCACTGAACTTCTGCCTACAGGGCCAAAATTTTACCTCTTCTCAACTATATATTTCACACATACATACGTATGAAAGCATTGTGGAGCCCAAACTGAATCTGTGCTTGTGTCTGGAATGATTAAAACCCATAGTACTGCCTCTTGCCTAGCATTTTCCTGCTGTATCCTTCATGCAGGTTTGGAACAAGTGTTTATGAAAACGCCTCATAAATACTGCATGATTATGACACCACCATGATGTTGGTGCAAAATCAAATGCAAACTTGCAGTGTATGCAACTACATAGTTTCCAGTTTGCAGAGATCACGTATTAGTTCTTAACTTGGTTTTCAGGAGGCATTTTGATATAGTTCAACTGTTCCAGCATCTTCTGCATGAATAATGTGTGCTATGGCATTCCTAACTTGGGAGCTTTGTTTTTCTCCAAGTGGCATACAAAAAAATAGTTAGAAAGGTTTGAATGGGGTATTGGCAGTAGTTCTCTTAGTGAGATTAAGTGTTGGAATACAGTATGGTTTTGCATCGCTCTGATTAGACTAATGACATCCCAGCCTTTTGGAACCATGATTTCTATTACAACTTAGGTAAGAACATAGTGCATGTTTCTCTTTGTTGCTGCTTGCAGGATTATCAAAAAGGAAAGACAAATCCTTCTCTGAATCTCCAGTCTCCACATTTTTAATAAGGCTGAGAGTGACCTCGTCCTTATGGCCAGGTTGAAGTGCCTTTGAAGTAAACCATAATATTTCTATTGCTCTTAATGAAGTTTTATTGGACACAAACTGAATGCTTATTCTGAGTTAGGAACTAAAGGAGTTACGTCGTTTTAGTAAATGCATTTTAATTTTGCTATCAATTTTGAGAGGAATTTTTATTTAAATGCAAATACCTTTTTTTCATGAATAAATGGTGGGGATGGGTAGAGGACTGTATTTTCTAGTTAAGTAAGCTACTCTGCATTGCTGAAAAGTTTAGAAGAATTTCACAACTATGCCATTACCACAGGAAACGGGGATTGGAATTTTTTTGTAGTTTTCAGCAATTTCACAATTCTGATTGTGTATAAATAGGTGCATTCTAAACCTTCTTAGCTTTTGCAGATAAGTGCACTGAGAGCTGTTGGAGACCAATGTTTGGAGAGGAACTATCAAAACATTGGGAGATGAACATTTGAGGCACTGCAGAAAAACATACTGGCCTTTCAGGTTGCTTACAGTACGAAAGAGAAGCTTATTCCCTGTATAATCATGACTCAAGGAATCAACATTTGAAATATTACTGTGTTCTTCATAGTTGCATTGTGGTTTTCATAATGCAATAATAACTTCCTATGTTAACCACCAGTGTTTTCTGTGTTAGAAGATGCATAATCACTAGCAACAAATACCCTGTGTATTATCCTATCTACTTGTTTCTGTAAGTAAATAAACATAAAACATCCGTACAGAAAACCAGGGTGAAAGTTGGAAATGAAATAAGCTCAAATGCAGTGTGGTGATGACAAATATTGCATACTTTGCCATGTACATTACATAGATCTATCTTATCTTACTGGGAAGTGACTCATTGTAGTTTTGTGTTCCTTCTATTATCCAAAGGAATGCTTTGCAAAATATTTTGTCAAGTTCTCAGGAGAGCTATCTTTTCCCAGAGTATACATTTACAGTAGCACCAAGGAGGGAGATTTCCTGTCCCAAGTTTTGTGTGTGGTTTTGTGATTGTTTTTTTTTTTTTTTGGTCTGTTGTTCAGTAAGGAGCAGACTTGACACCATCCTCTTGTTATCCTGTGTATGAGGCTCCCACGCTCCAACTTTGTAATCTCAGTTCCGAATTAACTTCCCCTATGGGCTGCATTCATTTTAGGGGGATTTGCTCACAATATTGAAAGGCAGGATGATATAAATGGATTAGAACTCCTGGGTCTTGCTCCCCATCTCATTCTCGTTGTGCTTTGATCTTCTCTGCTTCCTCCAGGAAGATCAGTATCAGAAAGAGAAAAGATTCTACCTATTAAGCGTAAAAGACCTCTGATGTTTGATGCAAGGAGAGCATCCACCATGTTAATAGATTTGTCAGTGAGCTGAGTGCAGAGGTACTATCTTTTGTTCTGGGTTTGTACAGTGCCTGGGGGGAAAAAAAAAAAAAAAAAAAAATTACTACTGATGCGATTGAAGCTTCTGAGGATGTTTTATATTTTACCGACTTGTATGGGAAACTGGCCCTGTGATGGTTATTTAGAAGAAGAAATACAGATGCTATTCTTGTAACACCCAAATTCCGAAGAAGCTGCCTATTTATCTCCATTCTGTGTGATTTTAACAAAGCTGAGCAAACCTTTCATGAAGGGTTGAAATCTTCTCATCTATTGAGAGTTAAAATGTAGGTTGATGCTCCAAATGTTGGTCTGCTCACAGACTAGGATTTGTTTCCTCCAAAACTAACCCTCTAACCCCCCCTCCTTCAAAATCAGATGTCATGATAGCATTTCAACTCACTTATTCCTACCAGAAAGTCGAGATTTAACAGAGCTGTGCCTAAAGATTTAGCAGATACTGTTCCTCTCTACACATTTCTCAGACTTTTATTGTATATAACTTTTCAGAGTCTTGAGCCTCCTGTGTAATATAATGTGTTGGAAACTCAGGTTATTACTGAAGTGGCAGCCTCCGGCAGGAGAGAAAATTGGCACAAAAAGACACACACTTATTTCCTCCTCCTCTTTCCTGCCTGCTGGCTTTACCCTCTCCTCGTGTGCCACAAACTTTCGGAACTCTGGTTTCTGAAATATGTACAAGTTTAATGTTATCTTTGCTGTATTGAGTATTTTAAATATGAAAAAAAGTACTAAAACATGATTGTCTACACTTATATTTCTCTGTAATTCAGTCTATCAATTTTTACATGAAATTCCAGCAGGATGTCACTCCTACAGCAACAGTTCACCTTCAGGCAGGCTGCCTCAGTTGCCTTTTCCTCTTAACAACCTATTTGTGACTCGAGTTAACTTTGCACACAAACGACTCTTCTCCAAACCTTCTCCCCCTATCCCTTCACCCCAGCCTCCCCCAAAAGAGCAATATTTCCCTAAAGCACTGATTCAGTTTCTGCTGAAAATTGGAGCATCTTCACTGACTTCAGTAAGGTCCAACACGGCCTGTTCAAAGACAAATCCAAAAATTTTGTCCTGTCTGATAAAACTAGAGTCACACAATTAATTAAAATTAGAAATTTGCTCTTCCCTTTGGGCTGCTCCAGTATCCAGACTTTCACAAAAGCCATGAGAAGGTGTAATTTCTTGGTACCTAAGCCTCAAAAGCTGAAAATGGCCATCACTTTCCATCTGTATTCCTCTTCTAGAACAACTAACAGGGAGTTGACAGTTCTAATTTTGCCACGATGCCCTAGTTGAGGATCTGACCTATGATTTATATGAGGATTCATTTTCTTTCAGTTCACCTGTTCAAACAGAAGTAACCAGCTACAGTACTGTTTTGAGACTTCACACAACCACATTTTGCATTGCATTTATAGATTTCATGATATTTTGAATGCTATCTCTGATTTTGTTTGATGCATTACACTGAGAAATTATAATGTTGTTGCATTTTTACTTAAAACCCTTTACTTCATCAGTGGGCTGGAAGGAAGTTACCCAAATACACCCCCAAGTTCTTGCATTGTTTACGTGTCACTACTGTGAAAGACAGACAGGGAGCTGAACACTTTCAAATTTGCTGAAGTGGTTCTGTGGTGTTACTCACAGGTGGCTGGAATTAAATTGACTAAGTGGTTTCTCCAAGCACAGCACCTGTCATATCTTGTCTCCTTTTCATAACTTCAAAGATATGAAAGTCATAAAACCAAGCCCAGAAAGGGTCAGAAGTCACAAGCTGCTTTGATTGATGTTTTGTCATATTTTGGCTCATTACTTCACCAGAAATCTTCTCTTCTAAATTTCAGAATTTATGAGCTCCCACAAAATAAATATTATTAAAAACTAGGCAAGAGGGTCAGAGCAAATCTAAACAACATGCATGAATCAAACCCTTATGCCTCCAGGATGCACTCAGAATAAGAAGATACAATAGAGATTACATTGAATGTATTTGTTATCTATTTCTTTGACCTTAAAGCCACCTTACAGTGGCTGAACCATTGTTGAAGGAAATATTTTTTTGCAGTTGTGTACAGAAGATTCTTTTTAATGAACACCACAGGGTTTACTGATCGCTCTTAATGAGTTAGGAACAAGTGTCCTGCAGGTAAATTGTCAGATATCTTTAGAAATAAACCAATCAATGATGAAGGTGATGTATAGAATGATAGAGTTATCTGTGCTTCTCCAAAAGAGAAAACAAATATATCAGTGTCCTTAATGTTTTATATAAAAGACACTTAAGGAGCTGGCAAAAATTCCATTAGACCTGTACTTCAGATCTTAAGAATCAATAGCAGCAGTTAAACTGAGATTTAGGGACTCTTACAAACAGTACCAGTAACAACACACAAAGAAACTGAAGGTTGTCACAGTGGGAAAAAAAGTCTGATTTTGTCATCGTGTCTCAGCACTTTTTTTTCCAGAGGTATATTTTAGTAGCTGCCTCTGAATGTTACCGTAACGTACTCTCTTTTATACAATAAGCTTACCTCTATGATTTAACAACGACCTTGGCTACCTTTATAATATGTGGCAAAAAACCTGCTGTTCTGCCAGCATTCAAGAAGGAAATGAAAGTTATCTATTCTTTCTAGCAGATTTATTTGTTCCTGAATATTTAAACCAGGATCTGCTATTTATGAAATTCACTTAGTTCTACTGCAGCTGATGTGAGGGAGACATACTCGTTTTCTTTATTGTGGTGGTTTAGACCCTGCCCGGACCAGAGACCACGTCACCACAGCCCCTCCCACACTGTTGGACAGGTATGGGACAGTGAGTAAAATACAGACCCCGGGGCTGAGATGAGGAAGATTTACTACAACAGTGTCACAACACCAAACCAAACCACAACGATAACAATGACAGTGACAATAATGTACAGAACAAGTGCTGTACCACACGGACACAGCACGAGGGACAGACCCGGCCCGAAGCCGGTGTCTGTTCTGTCTGTTAGTCATCCTGGGCTTCAGGTTTCCAATGTGGAATTCTAATGACTTTCTGAGAGTTCTTTTTACAAAATTTGGCAATTGATGCCTACCATAACAAACTCTGATAGATTTTTTTAAAAAATTTTTTTAATCTGAGCCCTACTCCATTTGAACCAAACATAATATCTCTAGGAGAAGACTAAACAGCTGAGCTAACTCTAATGTGCTTTCAACATAATTTTATATATTTTGTGTATGACACCAAATACATTAATTCCCATAAGACTTAGCTTTTTCACATGCAAAATGGAAAATGATGTTATTGTACAGTTCTTCAATATTCTCCTTTTTCCTCTTCAACATGCAAATGTAATTTTGCTTAATCAGATAACATATCTGAAAGAAGAAGCAAATTTTAAGGACAGAAAATAAGGATTATTTTGTGTGTGTAAGCGTGACGTGTACAGACCCCCCTGCACCAATATTCTTTTGTAGGATTGAACGTGATTTCTTGTGTCCTTACACGAACATTTGGAAATTGGTTCTATCAGATAGCAGAATGTAATTTAGAGTACATAGCATAAACCCCAAACTATATAATAAATACAGAGTTACGTGTGCTTTTGTGATTATTTTTTCTCGTATGTGTAGGTATATATTTGGTTTTTTAATGCTGGGGTTCTTTTAACTTGCGTAAATATAGTTCTGAAAACAAAATGCTCTTTTTTCTGTTCTTCTGTGTTAATCTTCATGCTGGAAGGCATGCATGAAGTCCATTCTACTTCATATAAGACTTGTGAAAACTTACCTTGGGATGTTTTATCATTATGACTGGAGATCTCTTATAATATTGCTTGTATTGTACTTGCCAGATGATGGAAGAAAAAGGCCTTGGATTTTCATGTGGTGACTTTTCCATTCCTTGAGCATCATTCTGCATCATTTGCTGTCTAACTTTTTTCTTTAGAACATTGGTGACAAACATTTTTTTGGTCAAGTGAAAAATAACTTACAGAAAACATTGAAGCGCATAATTATTTGTGTGAAATTCAGGTTATTGGTGGTACAAAACTTGACAGTAATGCCAGTTGTTTACCATCATGGCTGCAGCATACTCCAATAAACCTGCTTCTTACTCCCATTTTAAGCAACAGTAAAAATACTCTGGTCTCAGTAATGGAAGAACAGACTTCTGTACATGGCCAAGGGGTAAATTTATTTATGCAAAACTAAGGGTTGACATTAAATATTTATAGATCTCATTTATCTGAAACTGCTGCCCCATAAAGAACAGAGTGGGTTTGGGTTGTCATTAACTGGTCGGGTTTTTTTGACCTGGGTTTATTCCTCAGACTACTGTGCTTGAAATTGTCACCTCGTATGAGACATTCCAGGAAAATGACAACACTGTTTTGAAGTGTGAGTGAAGACCACATGCTTGTCCTGTTCAGTGACCTCAGAACGTCCTTTAGATACTTGTACTGTTGTGTTCCTCACTAGTTTGGGTCAAGAATTTTGTTCATGGGCAAGAGTTATTAAATTCATCACCATTTAGGCATATTTAGGAATTTTCTTATTGTTCAGATACTCATTTGGGACATTTCTATGAGCGAGACTTCTTCCAATGAGTCCTTGCTTATCTGCTGTAAATATGATGTTCAGCTGCCTACATTAGCTACTCTGTTGCTTGGAGAGGGGCAATATGGAAGATCTTAAATAAGGAAAAAGTACATCCAGCATGCTGCACAAAAGTGTCCTTAGTTTCACAGCAGTAGGGACTAGAGATGCAGACTACTCTTAATGATGGGTTTGATTATGAATATTTAGATTATAATTGCATCTTACTTCTTATTCAGTTTTCTGAATTCTGCTTCTCTCTGGAAAAGTGTGCATTTTTGTAAGGTTTTTCTGCCTTGTGTTTAGTTCTGTTGGGTTGCAGAACATACTATTGCATTTTATTTATCTATTATCATTTTTAATCTATGTATTAATATTTTCTTTCATAACAGGTCAACAGGTTATTTTACAATAGCATGACGGTATAATCTTACTTGTTTGTAGTAGTTTATTTTTGTTGGGTCTGCTTTGTAGTAGCTTTCTATGTTATTTACCCACCTAATTTTTCTGAAGCCTATAGAATATTCTGGGTTCAGTTTAGAACAGTCATTGGCCCCTTGTTTGTACTTCGAGCTAATATCTTTGTTAATTTTGGTAAAGTTTACAGCATATTTACAGCCCAATCTTAGATACCTGTTCAAATGGTAAGTATGATTGTATTAGTATCAGTGGATTCAGTATTACCATTTGCAAAAGTGATTTCACTTCTGGGAAGAAAAACTTACGAAATCAAACTTGGTTTTAAAACAAACAAAAAAAAATAATTGCAAAGACAACAATAGCACATTGATTAAACTGAGACTGTGACAAGATATGAGATACAAATCTTGTCCAACATTTAAACCATATTTAAGTTGTAAGACCAGAACTAGTGATGCACAGTCCTTGAATGTTGTCATTATTTATAATACACAGAAGCTCAGCGTTCCACCTGGAATTTTTTCTAGGCTGTTTATTTAGGATATAAAGATAATCTGATTATTTGGAAAGCCTGGAGTGCTTTGAGAAGATAATTTTGAAACTCATTGAAATGAATAAACTCTACTTTGACTAGCTGTAGATATGAAGAATATAGCAGTATTCTTTATTTCATGTTTAGTCTGTCACTTAGACTAATGAGCACTGAGAATGTACTCCTTTTTTTAACTTTTCAGTTTGTTTTGAAAGATGACTTAAGTAAGATTTTATTTTTATCTAATTTGCTTTTCTTTCTCTAATGAGAAACTGAGTGGTAACTGTTTGAATTGTAGCTGGTGTTTCTATTTGATCTGTTAGTTCAAATATACCATGTTGCATCAAGGAACCCTTGATTTATTTCCAGATCTCTTGCAGATGGATTTGCCAAGCAAACAATTTTCTTAGAATTATTTAGATTACATTTGGCATTTTGTATTTAGTCAGAAAGGTGCAATAGATCACGTTTTTATTAACATTTCTAAATGTGTGCATATTATACTGTATGCAGCTACACACAAAATCAATATTTGTTTAAGCTTGTAAAGATGACTGACAGGCTGGTTATTGCTTCTGCCCTCAAGTGACTGTCCACATGTATATTCCCAGCCATTCACAAACACTGACTGATTTTGGCTTAAAAATGAACTGCCTTGAGACTGATCCATAGGTTTATAGATTGTGCTTCCTTTCCTCAAATTAGTGGAGTATAGATTATTTTAGTATCAAAACAATATTTGTTTTATAATTGAGACACATATGACATGTATAAGAGGTCAGAGCTTTGTTTACTTAAAATGTACTCAGAATAATTAAGTCTTTAGTAGTGGTTCTGACAACTAGAAGTATAAAACAGAAATATTTGAAATGCTTGAAATCTCTCAACAGATTTTCATTCCCTAAATCACCATACTGAAGTGAAATAAGAAAATTTATTAAGAAAGTTTAAAAGATATTTGAAATAATCCATATAATAGATTACAAAGTAAATATAATTTCTGTTAATCTTGCTACTGTTTGCTGAGTCCTCAGTGGGGAAGTAGCAAAATATGAAAATCAGATTAAAAAAAAAAATCGACTGGCAAATTGAACGAAACTTTTTTTTCTCTTGGAAAGGGCAGATCTGACAATAAGGTTATTTACATACACTAGAACAAAATCAATGAAGTAATTTTACTTTCTGCTTTGCTCCTCTGCTATATGCAGGTGTAATAAGTCATCTTGACTGGCTGAGCAAGAGTGATCCTGGAGGCCATGGGTCTTTACTTTTATTTCTCAAGCTGTACATGTAGCAGCCCATGAACAGCCCCTTTTTCTATATTCATTTTCTGCAGTACTTTTAGTTTTACTCTGAATAGTTCATTAAAAAAAGAAATTAATCATGCCTTTACTGAGGTGCCCTTTTGCACAGCAGTTTCTGAATTTCTCTCTATTAGACTCAGCAGAGAGAACTGACATTGGCATCTCACCTTCTCATCACTGTTAAATCTTGCCAGTGGTGCTGACAGGCAGAGTATACTTAAACTGCCAAAAGGTGTGGCTGAGTCCTTTTATGTGCATTTAGATCTGTTCTCAGAAGTAAAGAAAAGGAGACTGCCTTTTATTCAAGTGTTACAGAACTGTCCATCAAATAAGCAAGTTGGGAGGTCAGATCTCCTTTAGCAAGTCTTGCTTTTTTTAATCAGTGAGGTTTGTAAGACATTAGGTTGCTTATTGGCAAAAGAGTATTGTTAAATCTTATCCTGAACTTAGAAAATAATTTGTGAATAAGTAAGTGATCCTCTGGTCTTGCTGTCCTCAGATAGTCAGGTAACACCAAGTAAATGACCACCTAACAGTCTGATGGACTTTTGCTTTTCCTTAAATTATAGAGTTCTAGGATAATAGGTCCTCTTTTGCTGTCTTCTATGAATAATTTTATAGTTTTTCTTTCTAATGGACATCTTGCAGGCATCAAACAGCTTTTGAACTCTACCTGTAAAAACTCTACCAGTTTTCAGTGGACAGACATTCAAATCAGAGAAGCTGTGATTATATTTAAGTCTTTAATTGCCACCCTGTGAAATCACAATTTTTACACTTATACTGTCATTAGTTTCAGTGTAAGAAGTTTCTTGTCGAATCGTAGTGGAAAGTGTTTCCCTCAGAATAAAAATGAAGTACATCTTTTGTGTTGGATTCCAGGGTCTTTGTAAACCATCTTGCATAATAAATCATTCTGGTTTTCTTATTTTTTTAAAAAAACGTTCCTTCCTTGTAGCTTTGTAACTTTATCAAATATCAAGCAGGAAGAGAAAGGAGTTCCAAGGGAGAGAACCTTTATTCAAAACAAATACACACAACAATGGCAAAATAAGTGCAGAATATTAGATGACCTAAATTTCACTCTACATAAATGTTCTTTTCTAAACTCTGTGAAAGGTATTCCTTAATGTAAATATATGCACAAGAGTACATCACTGAATATCACTCAGATTTATGAGAAATTGTCAACCTAGGACCCCAAACAAAACATTATTAAAAGACAGAAAGGATGTCAAAAGATTGTTTTCTTCACTCACAAGTGAGTTTGTGAAAAACAGACATTGGCATATTTCCCAGTTAGCCAATTGTTAATTATCAGGGTATTCTTCTATAGTATTAATTTCAACTGTGGCTTGAAGCTTAGCCTCTTGTGCAGAGGTTGTTCAAGTGCAGCATCCAAACGTGCTGAGACCAACAGCCCTTGCATAAGTACCACTGCTTTGTGAGGAATCCAAATTTGCACCTAGCCCAGTATCTGTGATGGACTGGACACAAAATCCTGGTCCTGAAAGGTAAAATTATTCCTGAATTTTGAGTCTAAATGTGGATCTTAGGTTTCTTGGAGCTTTTCTCCCAGGCTTCTGGCTAGCAGGACAGACAATAATAGGTCTTTATTAATGACCATGTTTTTTCCTTCAGATGCAGAAGATGCAGATTTGTTTTTTCTCTCCTATTTTGTTACAATGATCTTTCTAACTTGGTATATGTCTAAAGGGACCACATTAATTCAAGGCTAATTGATCTTATTTAGGTTTTTCAAAAAGTGATCGCTGTTAATACAATCTGAAAAAAGTCACATTTTTTACAAGCAATATGCATGGTTTTTGTATAGTCCTTCTTGGGCACGTGGGAAGGCACTTTCTTTAGTAATCTAAATCTTTCAGTCACTGAATAAAAGATTAGTAAGATAGACTGCTGCCTTTGCAATAATGTGCTCCTTTGTAAATTGATTATGAAATAAATTCAGCAATGTATCTTACTAAAAAGCTACTAAAGCTTGATCATAAAAATAATGAAAAGGTGGCATCATCATTCCTTCCACAGCTCTTTGAAATCTTGCTCTAAAATATTGCAAACTGCTAAAATTTATAAACTGCGCAAAGTGAAAAATCCTGTATTTCTGAATTACTTGTTGACGTTAAAAAATTACAGTTTCCCTCTACTTGTGGATGCCAGGAAAGAATATATTTCATGTGGGTAGCTGGGAAAACAATGCAAAGTAGTATTTTTACAAATTTATGGTACAGACTGATTTATTTATTCTTAAATTTGGTCCCGTGAAACTGGTAAAATAACATTGGATGCTCTCACTAAACAGGGAAATGTGTTAGAAAACAGGTGCATGTTTATATATGAAGTTCCACATGTCTACTCACAGCTTAAACACTGAATTGCAGTTATGGAAGTTCACATATTTGCTGTTAATATTTCCCATTCTCCAAAGGGAGTTTGTGTTTAATGGCTCTTCTGCATCTCTGGATGTCTCGGTGGTGCTGGAGTCCCATTCTGAGAACTGAAATGTTGCTGTGATCCCATGCTTGAGTTTTTCAAAGGGACAAATCCTCACTCACAGTGACTTTGTGTCCCTCAGCCCATGCATTGTTTACTATTGTCACAACTAGTGGTTCCTGAGCTAATTTGTGAGTGTGTGACTGTGTCCTCGATGTGACTCAGTTTTAATGTTACCTGTGTCTAGGGAACTAGTTGCACTTATCTCAGTCAGTTCAAAGAAAGCCCAATGAAAGAGGAGGGAAGAAGAGGGGCTAAATACTAGCACTATGCATGTTTCTTCTTAAACTATTGGACTGCCTTGTCTAGGGAAGCAGTCAGTAACAAGGCTGATACTTTCATAATGACTTTTTTTAATTTATCAAGAGTTGATAAATTTACATTATCAATAGTTGCTGATGTCTTGTATGGCTTCAGCCTTTTTTTTTTTTTTTTTTCCCTTCTGAATCAGATGAAGTTGCCAATATCCATTCTTCGGTGTCAGACATTTTACTTATTCTGTAGTCTAAAATCTGATTGCTGTCACTATTTAAGAATTGATATTATTATATATATTAGATTTATAGAGAGGATGTGCATAGACACAGTGCCTTATCTGCTTGATCTGCTACATCTGTTTTCCTAAAAATTATTGAAAATCTGGGACTAAAACTTTTCCTGTTCTTGAACCTACTGCTTGTTATTACATACAGTCTATTTTCTGTGAGCCGGCGATGTGCCCATGCCACCAAGAAGGCCAATGCCACCCTGGGCTGCACAGGGCAGTGTGTGGCCAGTAGGATGAGGGAGGTCATTCTGCCCCTCTGCTCTGCCCTGGTGAGGCCACAACTGGAATCCT
Source organism: Podargus strigoides (assembly GCA_028020825.1). NCBI lineage: Eukaryota > Metazoa > Chordata > Aves > Caprimulgiformes > Podargidae > Podargus > Podargus strigoides. Next base: position 2,733,138 of record CM051630.1, read on the forward strand.
GTGTCCAGTTCTGGGCTCCCCAGTTGAAGAGAGACAGGGACCTACTGGAGAGAGTCCAGAGGAGGGCAATGAGGATGAGTGGGGGACTGGAGCATCTCCCCTGTGAGGAAAGGCTGAGAGAGCTGGGACTCTTCAGCCTGGAGAAGAGAAGGCTGAGGGATGATTTAATTAATGTTTATAAATACCCAAAGGGTGGGTTGGGGGAGGATGGAGCCAGACTCTTTTCAGTGGTTCCCGGTGACAGGACAAATGGCAACGGGCACAAGCTGGAACATAGGAGGTTCCATTTAAATATGAGGAAGAACTTTTTTTGGGTGAGGGTGCCAGAGCACTGGCACAGGCTGCCCAGAGAGGGGTGGAGTCTCCTTCTCTGGAGATTTTCCAGCCTCACCTGGATGCAGCCCTGAGTGATGTGCTCTAGGGGATCCTGCTTTACAACAGGGGAGTTGGGCTGGATGATCTCTGCAGGTCCCTCCAACTCTGAATATTCTGTGATTCCATGACTGTACTTGTGACCTGAATCTTGGCATGTATCTCCTTAATAACAGGTCAATTTGACCAATTTTAAACAAATTTGGCACAGAGTACAAGTCTCAGAGATTAGGTGCCTTTCATGAAAATGAGTGTTAGATATTGGAGAGAGAACCATCTTTGTATTCTTACTTAGAGAAGACAACAAAATTTATCTTTTATTAGACACCAGAGACTCCACATGGACTAACCCTTGAGCCATGAATCTCAACTAAGATGTTCGACTTCGACAGTTTTGAGGCTCAGAAAATAATCGGGGGGGTTTAGGGAGGATTTTTTCCCCTTGAATCAAAAAATACATCCATATACTTTGAGTTGAAATAACTTCAGACATTAAAAAACCCAACAACACCAAACCCAAACAACAATTTAAAATCTACCATTAGAGGTGAGCACTCAAGTCTAATTTATAACAACCTGAACTGACCATAAAAGGGCTCTAAAAATAGTAGGGCACTTAGAGAACTGGAAGGGAAGCATACAGAAAATAGAGATTTACATAGTTCAAAAAACTGTATGAATAAAAATGGGGTTTTGCTGCTACTGTTTCTGTTGCCACTTCACCTAGAGAAGAAAGGGATGAGCACCTTCCATGTAGTTTGGAGTTTAAGGAACACTGAGTGTGTGATTTTTCGTCCTTGAGTTACCATAGTATCTGGTTTCCCTGGTTACCAGTGACCAAGGAAGGGACACCAGAGAAGCTGGAGGCTTGGTTATTTATTTATTTATTGAGGAGGAAAAGAAAGAGAGCTCAGAGAAGATTTTGTGTATCTGAGAATAGTGCTGGAGGGTAACAGTTGGGAACAGATTTTGTCTGAAATACAATTTATAGATTTCATTGCAAGCAGCTAAAGTAGTTGAAAGAAAAAGATTGGTTGTGTGTATGTTTAGCCCCTACCTGGGGCTAAACTGTAGTAGTTGCTCTACCCCTCAGTAACCCTTCTGCAACTGAGGAGGGGAATTGGGGAAATAGGGAGAAGCCCTGTGGGCTGGGACGGTGTATGGGATACACCCGTGAGTCAGCTTGGGTCAGCTGGCCATGGTTCTGTTCCTCTGAAACTAGGACAAGGTGAGAAACAGAAATTTTGGTAAAAAAATGAGGGGAAAAAAGTTGTTAAGCTGTCTTCCAAAGAGTCTGGAAATAAGAAATCAGTTGTGTCAATACAGGTGATACAAGGTGTAATTTAACTAGATAGGCTCTGGGGGAATCTGGTAGTGGCCTTCCAGTACCTGGGGGGGGGGCTACAAGAAAGCTGGAGAGGGACTTTTTACAAGAGTGTGTAGTGATAGGATGAGGGGTAATGGCTTTAAACTGGAAGAGGGTAGATTTAGATTAGATATTAGGAAGAAATTCTTGTCTGTGAGGGTGGTGAGACACTGGCCCAGGTTGCCCAGGGAAGCTGTGGCTGCCCCCTCCCTGGCAGTGTTCAAAGCCAGGTTGGATGGGTCTTTGGGCAACCTGGGCTGGTGGGAGGTGTCCCTGCCATGGCAGGGGGTTGGGATGAGATGATCTTTAAAGTCACTTCCAACCCAAACCATCCTATGAATCTGTGACTTCACTGCAGTAGTACTTAGGGGTTGGGGTCTGTGCTGGGGACTTTACTCGCAAAGAACCAATTTACCTCTGTTGTAAAGAGCACATTGTCCTGTTTCTTTGCTAATCCAGAGGATTTCTTTGGTAATTCTTTTGGCTGGGACTGCTGAGTGGTTCCCAGAAGGGAAACTTGTGCCATTTATTGTCTCCTTATGGTCTGCTGCCGAACTGTAAATAGAAAAGTAAATATGACAGATTATAACAAAGAGGGTTTTCAGTGAGGTGGTTTTTTAAATCTAAATATTGTTGAATTTTCATTTTGCTTTCAAACTTACCTATTTCATGTCCAGAAAGTATTTTTCAATATTCAGCACTGTAACAGACACCCAATATAATAAACATTCCTATGCAGCTTCTCTTTTGATATTTTAGTGGAAAGCGACGGAAGGCAGTGATTGCTTTCATCCTTTAGACTTGTTGACACTTAATCAGAGCTCAGATTTCTAGGGAGGAATTATTCAGGCCTGGGGAATTTTTGACACCTTTGCATTAGTAAAATATTTCTGGACATGTTAATATTGTTATTCCACAAAGACCTGCTCATGCCAGGAAAACTCTTAGCAGCAAATTCCCACAAATGCGAGAGTGGCTCTACTGCACTAGTTCCAGTGTCAGAGGCAGCTTAAATGGAAACATATTTCTGGTTCCTTCTTGTGTTTTAATCTTGATACACGTGTTTCTTTGATTCCTTCATTTCTATGGTAAGTTACAGATACTTGTCTGGACCAGCTCCTCCTTATCCTTAAATCAAGACTACAGAAAGGCTTAAATATAAGAATACTAAGCTTTATTGTGTGTAAACTCTTGTTTATGGCTGAAATTCTAAACCACAGTCTTCAATATGCTCTTTTAGTTCTTCTCATGCATGCCAGATGGTAGGAGCAAACTATTTTAGTATCCTTAGTAGTTCAGTAGCCTACTGGATGCTTTCATTCACAGGAGAAAAGTGCTTCTGTAGTACTGTAATACTGCTCTAACTGTACTTACTAATAACTAATTGATTTATATTAGTAATTATGGTGACATTAGTAGATATACTTTTGTGGGGGTTTTTGGTAGAGTACATGAAGGTAGTATGAAGTTTTGCATTTCGATTCTTCAGATTTATTGTGCTTGTATTCTTTTATTTGCCAGTATAACTCAAAATACTTTCAACTTGCTTCCAAGTATGAATTCAGATTCTCTCAGTTTTTCTTATTTATTGGATATTTCCCCCTGTGGTTTCAAAAAGGTATTTGTGTTTTGATCCTGATTTGCATGAGCACAGTGTCAAATGCACATATGCAAATTGGGTGTTTACATCTGCATATGATCATGCATGCAGTCATTTTTTGCATTTGCAGTTAGACAATAGCTAAAATGCCAATAAAAGCTAGTTTCAGTATTGCCAAGATTCTCATTCGTGTGGCAGCAAAGGAGAATTTTATAAATGAATTGGAAGAAGGTGTTCAAGGGAAGTCCTCTCAGCCTTGTGGGCAACATGGGGAAATGCACAAATGCGGTTGCTTGAAAATCTAAGAGGTTTGGTCCAACATCATGGACTGATCAAAGGAAATAATGTTTTGGTCACATGCACAGTCTTATTATTTTCAAAATGTGCTTTGTGTGCAGGAATAACTTGGGTCCCTTGTAAGCATTTCTACCTTCAGTAGTATTTGTGCTTCTGACATGAGACAAGTTTTCCAGACAATGCATCTCCCTGCAAATTCTGCATTTTAGTGCTCATGCTTAGAGCTCAGTTCAGTGTTGCCCACTTTAGGGGGCTGAAGGTTGCTGAGTGACATCTACCTTTGGCAAAGACAGCCATGGCAGCTGCTTCAGCTACCAGGGCCACTTCTTGGGTGACCCTAGGTTCATGATGTAGCCCAGGGACCTACTCTCGTATCAGTACAAATTAAGTGTTGTCTCAGCCACTGATGATCAAACTGGACCCTCCATAGCTCCAAGAAAGAGGAAAGCCACTCACCTCACCCCTACAGTAGCATGCATCAAGTCCCTGGTTACTGAAAAATGGGAACTTTTAGTGAGCCTCCTGTGACAGAGGCTATTTCTTTAATATCTAGGTGGTATCTAATCTGATCTGAGATAGGAAGTTTTTCAGAAATGTGATTGTCTCCTCCACCCCTGCCTTTTAAGGTAAAATCTCCTTTTCCTCAGGTAGAAGTACTCATGTCTGATTTTGTTGATAGGCACCAGCTAGCTTTCACTTAAGATATTAATTACATGTTCTAAATACCTTTTTTTTTTAAAACATATAGCAACATTTTCTCATAGTTAGTCTTTCTCTGATATGATTCTCTTGCTAAATATTATTCCTTTCATACTGCTGAAAAATATTCTATTCAAAATGTGACTTATTTAAACAGGTAATATTGCTAGATTATAACTTTCTCAGTAGAAAGATTTTTTTCCTTCTATCTGGACATTGAAAGAAATAACAAAAGTCACAACTACCTAACTTTGAGACAAACATAATATACAATTTTGTAGAAAATTTGCCATGGAGAAACTGGAGCATGTATTGAAAAAGACAGTCTTTCAGAATTCAGTCAAAAGGTTGTCAGTGTACATATTTTGCTAGTTGTGCATAAATAGTAATTTAATTTTCTGTTCTGCTTTGCTGACATACTCCAAAAATCTCTATCGGAGGAATGTGCTATGTTGACCTTACCCTTACTTACTAAACTTTACAAGCACACTGGTAGTCAATTCCCTTGAAAAAGATATTGTTGCCTGTAATCATTGTGAAGTGGAAGCCCAAATATCCCATATGTGGCAATAAAATTTACCTCTTCAAAAAGATTAAAAAAAAATAAAAGAGAGCCTGGTGTTCTGAATACTGTAGTTTAGTAAAGGTGAACAACATTTATGTCATTTCTGCCCCCAAGGCCCAACCTGCAGGTCATTATCTTAATGCCTGATGGGACACACCCAAACCATTTGGTGTGGTCACAGGTGAGGGGGGGTTGTTTTTAAGGTTTGCAAACGAAGTCCATCAAAAAGACAGAATCAGCAGTTTAAAACTGAGGTGTTTGAAGAAGTTTAGAAGGAAGCATGCTGGTAATCTTCCATTAATATAGCACATTCACCCAGAAGACTTCTAATTGCTGTACAGAATTTCTCCAGAGATTTAGAAGGTGTTAGTAATTGGTAGAAAGACATTAATTTATTTTCTGATATGTGGTGCCTTCTGGGATGAGAAATACCTTTTATTTAACAGAAGCAGAAATTAACTAAAAGCTGGAAGGAAAGGGAGTGGAGGATTCCAGGTAAGTGTGATGTAATAACATTTATACAGTTTTCTCTAGGAATTGGTAAGAAAGCTCTATTAATGTCTTATGCTGTGCATAATTGTTTTGTGAAGTACAATTTTTGTGTCCCAGGGGGCTGCAGAAGGGGTGCATGCCTATAATCACGAGTCCTACAGAGAAAGTTGAAGAGGTGTTATGATTTTTTTCAGAAATGTCCTGAATGCTTTCATAGTGCAGTTTGAAATTGCTATGATTCCTGGAAAGGATTTATAATGTGAAAAAGGGGAGTGCTATGCAAGTACAAGAAGTTTAGAAAATGTTGGAGAGTTTTGGGGGTTTTCTGTTGTTGTTTGGTAGGGTTTTTTTAATACTTAAGATTTCCCAGATCTGATTCAGGCAATCTTTTAAGCATGATGAAGATTTGCAAACATCTTATTGGCATTGAATGTTCTAGCTTCCTATGTGTAATAGATATGCTATACATTTTTATTCATCTGGTGGTGGTGGGGAGAAGATTTCATATGAGCTGTGCAGTACTTCATGTAAGGTATTTATCTTTTAATGACTGGTGGCCTAAAGCTGCCACTTAGGTTAAAAAGTAATAAGAATTTGCTATTTGATTAAAGCCATCTTTTGGATGCATGTTTCTTTACTCCTAAAAGATGAAGTATTTCTAAAGTGAAATAAAAATATTTTTAAATGAAGGTGGCAAGTCAGCACAACTCTGTTGTATTAGTATCTTCAGAGCTGCTTTGTTTTATGCTTTCTTTCCTGAGGAGATCAATAATGGATGGCTGACATCATTCTTTCACCACTCAGAAATGAGAAAGCCTAAATGCATTTCTTTAGGGCAGGCATGTTTTTCATCTTGAGCTGAAAAGCCTGTAATTGAGTGAGGTTTATAAGTGTGATTGCTATTGGTGTGTGTTCCAGCCTGACGTGCCTGTGAAAGGTTCCACTGGCATTTACCTGGCTCTTAGGAATGTTGACCTCATCTCCCAAACCAGCCAGCATGTGAAATGTCTCTGCTGGGAGGCACATATACAGAATTAACCTAATACTCAGGAGCATCGAGGCTCAGCTTATGATCCCACTGGTAACTTTCTTGAAGTTTGCTGGTTCTAAGTAATTTGCACATACTTTAATTTAAAAAAAAAAAAAAAGAAATAAAAAGAAAGCAGAGCAGAGAATAGATGTCTGATCCTTTCCAATGTTGACTTATACTTGTATCTTCTTGGTGAAGTGACTGGAAAGTTTGCCACCAGTAAGAACATGGGAAAATCAGATGGGTTATTTAACAGGACTGTTCTGCTGCTCTTCACAGATCTCAAAAGTCAGCAGAAATGTGTACCTCTGAAATGACGTGTCACTACAGATGTGTTTATAGCACAAGACTCTAATTAAAGAACAGTTACTATTGCTTATCGATACCAGTAGCATTTAGGTTTCCAGTCATTAATACAAATGGAAATGTACCCAAATGACAGGGGCAGGGACAAAGCAACAGAAATGAAGAATGACAGGTGCAGTGTGAATCCAAAGTCACCTCTGTGGCTCAGATCCCTCTCTTGGGTGAGCTGTCCTTTTCCTGCTCTCAGTGCCACCTGTGGCACTGCAGGTCCCTGATCTTGCCAGGACACTGACTGCATTACCCACCAAATGGGCACTGACAGTGGCAAGAGCATGTTCCAGAGCCAGGCAGCCTGTCTGCTCCACTGCCCTTGCATCAGGTGTTTTCATTTTACCTTCGGAAGCCTTTCTATAATATATTTGCAACACGTTATCCAGAATGGTTCAGGTACCTTCCTGGGGGGCAGGATCACAGTGAGGGTCAGGCAGGCTTCGTGGCTCTTGGAAGATTTTGTCCTCTCTGCTTATTTTACCCATCCCTTAATGCTTCTTATTTTCCACATCTCTTTAATGCTTTCCATCATGCACATCCCAGAAGTTTCTTGGGGAAAAAAAAAAAGCAGCAAAATTCTGTAATTTATTGTATTGCCATTTTCATCTGTTAATTTGGAAGGAAGCAGATAAGACAAATTGGTTTACAGCACATGTGAAACACTGCTGGAATACAGAACACGGATGCACCAAGGTACAATAGTCCTTTCCACAATTAATTAATTAATACTGAGAAAAAGACAAATGCAACTTCGATTTACAGATTTACATTTTTTGATGGGGTGTTTTTGTGTGTGTGGGTTTTTTTTTGGTTTTTATTTTTTTAAAGGAAGTGGTGATTCTCTGAGGTGTCTTGGGAGTCTTGGTTGATGCTACGGTGATGATATACGTACCTGGGAGGTGATTGCAAGGTACACAGTGATGCTTAATGTCACACCTGCAGTGCAGGGATGGGTCCTGGCTGTCTGTGCCTGGGTGTTGGCTGTGTGTGGGGTGTCTCTGTGAGGAGGTGCAGGGCTGTCCCAGCCAGTTCTGCAAGGGACCCACCACAGGGCACAGCTGAGCCCCTCAGCAGAGCTGGTGTTGCCTCTGTGGAGACATATTTAGGGGAGGGCAGAAAAAGCTGGATAAGCAGAGGAGGAGGGGAGAAGAGCAGGGGGAACACCACAGAGGTAGAAGTGTGCTATGGTGGAGCAGACATCCAGTGAAGCCTGTGGAGCCAGGTGTCTTCTGCCAGGAGCCCCAGCCCATGGGGAGGGCCCATGCCTGGAGCAGAGGCAAAGGATGAGAGGGAGGAATGGCTGTGTGCTGCCCATGGCCCCCTCCTGCCCTCTGCTGCTGGGGGCAGGAGTGGAGCTGAGCTTGGGAGACACAGGAGGAAAGGTGCTTGAATGTTTGTCTTCACTTCTTGCCACCTGAATCTATTTTAATTGGTTATTTAATTACTAATTATCTTTAGTTTTAACAAATTAGGCAGGAGGTTGTTCAGCAGTCAGTACCAGCGTGTGTTTGTGTGGCTGACGATGACATCTTGCTGTTAGTTGTGCATATAGATCTTCATCTCCAGAAGTAAATAAACCTCTAAATGCTGTAAATTGTCACAGTTCTTTCAATCTAACATGTCTGCCTTGCTGTGTGAATTCAGTTGTATCAGAAGCAGCATTCCTGTATTTGTATGGATACACAGTGGAAATAAGTGCTAGTTCTCTTGCACCTAAATATACTATCTATTTGTGAATTGAGTTTCAAACTCTTTTGTCAACACTGATTGCTGCCTGGGGAAATGATTCCAATATGTCAAAGCCTGAGAGAAAAGAAAGTCGAGAGTGGTTGAGTATTTCAAAGCAGAATAAAAAATTGAGCATTAGAATTCATGACAAATAAAAGCAATTTGTAGTGCAGAAGTGTGGGCGCTGTATTAAATAAATGCATTTAAAATACTGCATGTAAATTAAATAGATGTTTGAATTTAAGAAGGGAGAGCAAGTGCTGTACATCAGTGTTTAATAAGGTATTTGTAGGTAGTAAGAGACTTATTTGGGAAATAAGATTACCTATAACTCACTCTGGGTACTTAAAAAATTATTTATTTTTTTTTCTTTATTAAAATCGGTCACATTTACTCCTGCTGAGTAATATTTTATTCTTAAAGTAGGTTTCTTCATTTGCACTACCTATAAGATAGAACACTATTCAATGCTAGAAACAGGGAAAATGTTCCTAGCAGCAAGATACTTAAAGACAGAAAAAGGGATATCTTTGTCTTTCTGCTTTATGGTGTGACAAGGACACCCCACTAGAAAAGGTGAAAAATATTTTGGGTGCCAAATTGGATGACACATCATTTAATTTTTTTCTCAAGCATTTATTTTCAGCTCATGAATATACAAAATATTGTATATTTTCCTGTTTTCTGCTGGAGATGTAGCAATGTCATGGCAAATCCATTTCTAAACAAAAGAACCTTATTTCTCAGTGGCAACTGGATGATTGTGGAAGCATGTGTTTTTTCTTAAATAATGGTATAACAGCTATAAATGAAGCAAAATAGAGAAAATTAATCTCTTACAAAGATAAATGAAACTACTGTATTGTTTGACCAAATTTAGGACGTGACTAGATTACATTGCTGTTTTGTTTTAAACAATTTGGGCTGATAGAAGGACAAGAGCTAATCTGCTTGTTTTAACAACATGTTGAATAATAGGTGTTCACTTACAAGGAAAATGCTTTCTCTTCAAGTGTTTTTAAGATGTTTTTCATTGTAAAGACATTATTTGCTGAGCTTAAGACACAGGAACACTTTACACCATGATGTGGATGCTATTTGGAATATGTTCACCACTTTTATTAGATTCCAAGAATGAACTTTATTTAACTTATTTAACTTGAACTTGTTTAAGAACCCTGGGGTTTTCTTAGGGACATACAAAATGTGTACATGTCTGTGTGTGAGATTTGAACAAGCAGTCCCTTTCTCTTTTCAAACAAAGAACATACATAACAGAAATTTGAAGCGTTGCATTCAGTCCTTGTTTCCAGGGTTCAAACCACTGTATGTGATTGGCCCCCACCTAAGAAAATTATAATTAGAGAGATATTGAAATTTCCAGTTTCATATTTTTGTAAACTCACTTCAGATTTCTAGATTTGCCAGGTGTGCTTTTTTAGCAATTTCCATTGTATTCTGTGATGAATCTGTTTTGTTACCTCATTTTCACAAGTGTGTTTTTTAAACAAAATTGTTCCATGATCACAATAGCTCAGCACTGGTTAATTAGCGTTTCTTAATTTCCATGATTGAACTCTCTTGTAATTTTGTCTCACTTGTATGTAGTCTGTTTTTTCCCTTTTCTGTCACCTTCTTGTAACTTCTGATGTAGCTGTCAGAGATCTGAGTCTTATTCAGTGCCAGGTACTAGGAGTTTTGTGATTTCAAGACAATCACAACTAATACAAGAAGTGAAGTTTCCTGAATGATTTGATATGGAGGCCCTGGTCTGTAGTGCTAGAAGGTGATTTGAGCCTGGCCACCAGGCAACAGAGTGAGCTTGGGACTGAGAAACTGGGCAACAAGGCAACCATGCAGCCTGGCCACCAGGCAAACATGAAAAGGTGCAACCGAGCAACTGGGCATCTGAGCTACAAGGCAATCTGCCAACCAGGCAACCATGCAACCTAGCCAACAGGTGAACATGAAAACATGCAGTCGAGCTACTAGGCAACCAGGGAAACTGGCAATCGTGCAACTAACCAGGTAATCCACCTACCAGGCAACCTGGCGACCATGCAACCTAGCCAGTCGGCAAACATGAAAACGTGCAATGGGGCAACCAGATAAATGATCAACCAGGGCACCAAGCTAGCAGTCAACCAGGGCAATGAACAGCAAGTTGACAAGTCTGTGGTGAAAGTTACAATACTTTAAAGGACATATAATCTGCTGTGCTTTTCAAAACCCCCAAATAAGTAAGATACAATCAAATTTTATAGTAGATTGTGTTTGCCAGTCAGGCACCATTATAATTTGACAGGCATGATGTGATACAATGAAATCTGAATGACATAACCCGTTGTGACATAACAGATAGGCCAACGTAGAAATTTAATAAACATTTCCAATAAGTTTGCTGTACTTGGCCTGCCATGTACCCAACCATGCCCCAGTGTTATATCAATGTTTGGGTCAGGTATCTGGGCTTGACTGTTAGAAAATGTAACAGTTTGCTTATTCATGAGGAGTGCAATAGGTGTTTCCATGTACACTTTCTCAATATTCTGGATATGAAGAATGTTACAACTATATAATTATTCTTGTGTAGGCACATGGGCCATCTTGGTTGTAAATGGTCATTAGAGAAGGTACTGAATACATGGAATCACTTAACTTACATATAAGTTCCCTAACACTGATATACTGTGTTGTGGCTAGCTGTGACCTAATAGGCTTCTTTCTGAAGTTCTTAGTTGTGTGGGTTTGGGTTTTTTGTGTTTTCTTTTTTAATAAAAAAGACACAGCTGCATTTTTTTTTTTTCTCTATTTTATCCTGACAGTGGCTTTCTTAAAGAATTATAAGCAAGGTATCTTCTCATCTGCTTCTTCTGACTTACATTCCTGCTACCATGAGAGGGTTCTTTTTTCATTCGATGAAAACCACTTGGTACAGCTAACATCCCAAACCTCCAAAAATGTCATTTAGTACCTAAAATATACATATACTGCCTGTGGGGTGTCTGTAGGTTGGCATGGATCATGTCTATCTGCCCTGATGGTGGGCAATATTAAAGCTGCTGCAGGAATGATCCAGGGCTGCCTCTCCAATGTCCAACATGGTGTTGCAGAAAGAATATCAAATGCACTTGGTGATGGTGACAGTACAAGGCATAGTATGCTTGTGCACCTACATTGCAAACCATGGTATGGTTGAGTCTGTGGTAAGGGGATGTACTCGTACCTCATCTCCCTAGAGTTGTCTGAAGCTCTTCACAATGCAAACAGAGGTGAATTTTGGCTGGAATTTAGATGTCAGTCTATATTCTAAGTACAGCATGAATATATCCAGTTGTTCTGTAAAAATAAGTAGCTCTTATCTCCACATGACTCCAACTTTGAAGGTGCCTTAATGCCTTCAAAATAACGGTGTCTGAATACATATTTCAGTTGAAATTCATGCTCTCCTTTATTATGGAATAACTTCATTGATGAAGGACATTCAATTAACTTGAGTCCTGAAACATACTGGTTAAAGACAGGAATAAATTGTCCCCTGCCTGTGTATAGTAGAAAGACTGCAACTGTTAAGCCCCCAAGCCTGACATATCTGGAATATCAAGCCTCCATGCTCTTCCCTGCAAAGGCCAGGGGCAACAAAGGTGATGACTGTAACCTCTTTTGCAAGTAGCCAGATGGTCTTGTTATTTCAGTCACCTGAATAGATAATAGGTAGCTCAGGAAAGAAGTCCTTATTGTCAGCTGAGAGGCAATCGTTTCTGGACACAGAATATCAACATTTAAATCTGCTTTTATTGTCTTAGTCACTATCTGAAATAATTTTCTTAGGCGTCCTAGATTATATAAGATGAATGTAAATAAAAATTTTGAATGGTGCTAAATTATGGGAATACTAATAGTCTATCTGGGTTTTTTAGGATATAAGCCTCAGGTACAAGTGTTATGATCTGGTGTTGTATTTAATGTAGTTATTTGTCATCATAATGCATTTCTGGGCTGTTTTCCTTGAAAAGCAAGCCATACAATAAATTTCAGTAAACTTGACATATAAATTTCTGAGGAAGAAGAAGTAATAGATAGAATGCAGGTAACACGAGGCTCCAAAAGAGATTTGGGGATGATATGTTGCTAATGAATACAAATCTTTGTAAATTATAATGAATGGCTGCATTCAGCGAGTACAAAAATGTTTTATTCTGAAATCTTTAATTGTATTAATCTGTTTCAAGAGTCTCTAGATGTGTTTTTGTCTGTTTCGTACCTGTCTCTTCTCTCTTGTAGTTAGGTTTTTATGACTCAGCCCCACAAGGGTATTCAGAGGTAGGAGCAAGGCAAGTTGCATGGCAGACTTCCCTGAAGCCTCTGCCAGCTCACTCATGTACACGTTTTAATTTCCTCTCTCTGTTGTTCTTCCTCTCCAACACCTTTCAAGGCTGCTCAACAAACAATCCAGAGATGCCTTGCTAATTACTGTGTAGTAGGTGTGCTTGCTGATTACCATCAAAACCAAAAAGTGCTATTTACCCAAGATAAAAAATCAACAATGGGACAGATTAATCCCTAAAGTAACTTCTCTAAATTTGCCCACACTTGAACTGTTTAGTTCACAACTTCTTTGCCTATAGAAACAGTTTCAAAACCCAGTGTTATCTTAATTAATGGCAAACCTCTTGGCAACACAATCAAGGTGAAGTAATACTACAGCAAGGTATTTAATTCTATGCATACAGTAATGCAATATGTAAGAGGTAAATTGTGTTTTGGAAGTACACTGTGTGAAAGGAGACATATAAGAGATACTCACTGATGGGGGTGATGGGAAAATTGCACAGTGCAAGAGGATTTCCTATTGTTCAGAAACAATTTCATTATTAATTGCCACTAGCAAGAGACTAGGGAGACTTGAGAGAAAAATGTCTGTTTTCTCACCATTCTAAGCATATGTTTGTGCTTATGCAGCTGAACTGCCCTCCTGGTATGTTCCCTCTACCTCTTTTCATCCCAGAAGGAAAATTCATGGAATGCTACTCTGTAAACTGTATGGATATTTTCATATTTCTTGCTTCTTGTTTTCCTTCCATTTTGTGGAAAACTCGGTGAACTGACAATAGAATTAACCCTTCTAGGTAACTAATGAATCACTTACATGTTCTTTTCCAGATTTGCTAAGGGTTTGTCAGTGCCTTGGTCTGATTGTATTTGTATGTAGTAGTCCTGGAGGAAAAGGTGTTATCCATTAAAGGTGCTTTACACCTCTACAAAATTCATCTTCTCTTAGAAATATATACCTTGGTTACTGAGCAGGGTTTATGCCATTGTTGCAAGCCTCATCTTCAAGTGCCTGCATTTACACTGAGTTTGCAACACTACCTACTTTGGTATAGCTGTAACAAGGAGCTGCATCTTTTCCTGCACCCAGCCTCCATATAGACAAGGTCTAAGTTATGAATGTGATAATTAACTATACATTACAACTCATTAAATATTCTTAATTCTGATGTGGGAACAAATGAAATTCATCATTAGCAATTGAGTTTTAGTGAGTGAATGTGTGTGGGTGCATGGGAATATGTATGCTAGAAGAAATTTATGCAGATAAATCCATTAGCAATTTTCTGCACACCTCATTAAGCAAAATATCAAATCCCACTTAGCTCTTCTGTGCTCTCATTAGACAATTGAAACTATACTATTCTATACCATGGAAACAAAACTAAAAAAAATAAATCCCTGGTGTAGTGTCCCACAAGTGAATTCTCAAAATCTACAGATGTCATACTAACCCCTTGGACTAATCATGTTGCCTCACTGTACTGGATCAGTCTGCCTGGCAACTACAGAGGGGCTCTTTGGAAAACCAGTATATTTGTTACTTCTTGTCACAGCACAGTCCAGACTCTCTGGCACCACAAGTGGCCTAAAACATGTGTGCAGCTGTGCCTCAGGTGTCGAAAATACTTCCCACAGGTGATTGTTGGAAAAGCTGCCCTGTCACTCTTTGTTAGAAAATACAGATTTATCAAAAATTGAAGTTTTCCATGTGAGGATGTCACCCTTGCTGGAATTTATATTGGAATAACTTCTTGGGTTAATGATGGTATATCTGTTGTGGCTACAGCTGTGTCAGGCACCATGGTTTAGCCATCACTTTAAGACAGGTTAAGCCATCTCCAGTACTTAAGTAAGTGTTCCCACCTTGCCCAGACCCAGCAGCTCATTCCTGTCCTCCCTGGCACTCCCTGCTCTTGCTGGCACAAGAACAGACAACAAAGCAGGGAAAATTGGCTTAAAATTAACCTGGCAAAATAAGACTGAATTAGTTTTGATATAGTTAGGTCTGCTGATCTGGTTCACCACCTAGCCTTGCAAGTACTTACTCCAGCACAAATGAAGGGAGGACAGTACAGGTTGAGACTAAGTACAGGGAGGACAGAAATTGTTTCTTTTGTGGTAATATTGTCTTATGACAGTTTAATGCCTTCATGATCCTGTGGCAATAACATGATCAGTAGTTCAAAGGAAGCTCTATAATCTAAAGTTGAACAAAAGTGGGTGGAAAACTTTAAAGGGAGTTTGTTTGCAAGAATTTGTCATTATTTTTGCAAGGAAAGGGGAAGAAATGGGATTTCCACTTACCTGTCTTGTGTGTGTAAATCACACAAGAAGAGAAGATGTGAAAGAAAGTACAAGCTAATATTATAACTTAGTCTGTACTGAGTAAAAATCTAAAAACTCTGGAGAAACTTTATTGCTTTTTCTTCCTGTTATTTGACTGCTCTCTCAGTTTTTGACACGAAAATGTGCCAAATAGTTTTCATTTCCATCCCAAACAATTTTGTCCAATGCAATCTCACGCAGTCGAGAAGCAAAGTGATCTCTTAACCAGAGGATGGCGGGGGAAAGGAATGATTCTCAGCTGAGTACTCAGGGTTGAGGTCCAGTTAACTTCTCTTTCTTTATGACTGAAAACACAGGAGAATCAGAAAACGCCCGCAAAAAGGCACTTAGTGCCTCTTCATCTACAGTATTAGGGCAGTATTCTACTTTTAAACTAGGTTAACCATATTTTTAGCTTCTGTCTTCTTCCTTCTTGCAGGTGCCAGAGCATGCAGAATTTCTCTTTTTACCTCACTCTGGAAGCAGCAGTGTATAAGAGAACAGATGAATTCTTGCAGTGCCACGTGTAGTGTCCTTTTGCTGCCTTTGATGACTTGTCATTTTGACTATTACAGTTTGAACAAAGTAGCTAATCAATCCCTTCTCATTGTGTCCTTCACATACTGCCTGCTATCAGCTTTGTTCACTTCCTTTGTATTCAAAACTGTACAGTAAATAATACTGCAGGTCCTCTCAGCGCTGGTGGGTGAGTCTGTCATTCTGCTGTGAGAGAAGAACTGTTCCTATGACCAGCTGGAACCTCACTCAGTCAATCAGAAATGCTTTTGAGCCTCACCTGGGTATGTGACTCCCTGCGGGAAATGTTTTGTACCTCATTATGCTTTCTGTAGCCAGGAGATGCACCCCACATGCTGAGAAGCTGGGCCATAAGAAGGAATTGGCAGGCAGGAAGATCTCCAGAGCACTAACAAAGACTCTTGAACCCTGTTTCCCTCTCTGTTCAGTCACACAAAAGCAGACAGTGTGGCATATATGAAAGTGGCCAAGTAGAAGCTCAGTGGTTTGTGCTTTTATTGGCTTTGTGTAGACTTATGAGGGTTATGGTTCCCAGATATCCTAGTGAAACTGGGACAGTTCTAACTATCTGGGCAAAGTGTAAGCAATTCCAGTTCTTTCTGCATGAGAAATTTGTCAGTCTGAGCCTGAGCCTCTACTGACCGTCCCCCGTGTGAGGGAAAGGGGTTGCTGGGGCACAGGGTTTGAAGCCACAGACCCTCTGAAATGATATGCTGAACTGAGTTTGGTTGTCTAAAGAGAAAAAAAATTCATTTTCCTAATTTTTTTCTGTGTCATCTGGCAACTCAGGATCAGATCCTCCCTCAGCTGTTGTGTGCTTTCTAGTTCCCCTGGTCTTGCCAAGGGAAGGAAATTCTGACAGATGATGGCTTATGAGCAAGTGTTCATAGCTGTGGGTGAGCTTGTGGTACAGAACTGAGCCCTCAATTGCATTTGAATCAAAGGAGGGTGAAAAAAGGAGGGGGGGGTAAGAAGTAATCTTGCCTTTTTTATGTGTCAGAATTGCCTTTTCTCCTGGACCATAACCCATTCCAAATCCCTTTGTTAAACCATGAATACATTGTATGCTAACCAAATAATTTCTCCTATTATACTTTACATGCAATAAAGTTCTTCAGATTCAAAGGTCACCAGCCAGACATGTAAAATGACTTAATGAATGACTTCAGCTCATTAATCGTGCCTTAGTGTAGCAGTGGCTCTCCTGTTCATTAGAATAACATTTCTTTGCACTTTATGGCAAACCATCATTATAATACAGAGTAAGGACAACAGAGTGTGAAAGACTTTTTAATGAGACTTCATAGCTGCTCGTGGTGGGACTCTCCATCCTGTATGCTCTTGAAAGAGCTGGCTGACAAAGTTTCAGAAGGATTTTACCTGATGAAGAGAGCCATGAAGAGAGTTTCACAGAGAAAACTGTCAATGAGCTTGCAGAAGGCTGCATAAACCTCGCTGCCCTGTTGGCTGAGCTGTCAGTCTTCTAAGAAATACCGAGAGAAAATCTTTAATTGTGCTCGCCACACGTATGACATTTTGTGCTGTATCATTGTCATTTGCAGAGAAAAAGCAGCAGTTCAGGATCCCCAGGATCTTGAGTGGACTCTGCACTTAATAAGGAGAAACTCTGTAGTTTAATAATTACCGATTATTGAAGAAAATAAACTCTTCATCAAAACCTCTAAAGCTCAGTTTCACCATCAATGCTCTTGCTGTTATTCTAATATTATTTTAGTCCTTACTTTGGATATACCAAAGAAATGGAATATTTCCAATAGTGCTGGACTGAGACAGCTAATTTAAATCTCCCTTAATAAATATTTTAAGGGATGTTAATATTATTTTAGTATCTATCTTCCTTAGGTGGAATAATGAAATTGCAAAAATGGCTTATAAAGTTTTGTGGATGTTCATTTTTTAATTAAAATGTTCTTCTCTGTTTTCCCTCAGGAGTGTAGTGACTTTGAGTGCTAGAAAAGATAGCGAGTTTCCTCACAAAAAGAAGTACCAGTCTGACTACTGACCTCATGATTCTATAACTTTTTCATTTCCTGTCTGTGAGGCCAGTACAGGTTCTCCCCAGAAAAAATAAATACTTGCAAACCCTTGCAAATCTTGTCCTCCTGCCCAATAATCAACTCCCTTTGAAGGCAAATGCAGTTTTAATTCATATGAGAGCCAGCATCAGAACAGTTCTGCAGTATGCAGATAGAGGAGTAATAATATGATACTTACAGTATTGCCAGTCTCGAGAGATAAAATCGAACTTTATAATCAATGGAATCTTAAGGTATTTGAAAATGATTGTTGTTCTTTTGGACTGCCATATGTTTTTTCTTTATTGCCTGTCTTCAGTGTTTGTGACAGTGCCATAATATTATTCTCTCCATATACCTCTCATCTCCTATCTATTAATTAATTTCTATATCTAATCTCCTAATAAATTCTTTTCTTCATCCCTGAGTCAGTTCCACACCTGTAAACTCTGCATGTGCCCCTAGTCACTACATTCTGAAAGAGCCTCCACCCTAGGCGTCAGCAGCTCTCTCCCCAGGTTTACTGCCATTTATCCCTGCAACTCCTGTGAGGTACTGTGCATCCATCGTTTTCTTCCTCGCTGGCCAAGGTCTCTTCCTCATGGGTACTGCATGGGCTAAAGGCAGAAAATTGTTGTCTTTCAAGCCTGGAGTGAGGAAGAAGCACTGTTCTCCATTCCTCCAAGTATTTCTGTTGACACTGAGTGAATCAACAGTGGTACTGAAGTAAAAGAAGCTGTTCAAAGTATAAAGCATGGTTACTAAAATGTTCACGAGCTGCTTTCTTCAGTTGCTCTCTTCTCCAAATCATCAGGCTACTTTTTGCAGCATCTCTTGGTCTATTTTATATCTTTCTCTCTGATAGGCCAAGAAAAGACCTTTTTTTTTTTTTTTTTTTTTTTCCTTGTAATCTCTAGTCCTCTTTTCCTTGTGTTGCTCTGATCTGCTTTGTCAAGTGATCAAAGTCCCTGTACAGGTGAGCTGTTGCTTAGTTACCACCTTCTTGGAATTCACTCTTGAAAAATTGCTTTGTCTTGAGAAGTAGCCATGTCTTTGTTCCTTGGTGCTCCATTTAAATGGATGATCAAAGTTTATCAGCCTGCTCTATTAGCACTGCGTTCTGTACAAAAGTTTTTCTTGTCACCTTCTATGGATTTGAGGTCAACCTGGAGAAAAGAGATGAGAGAGAAGGTAAGAATGCTTTGCAGTTTAGAAAAGATGTTTGTTGGAAAGGAGTCTGACAGGGAAACAAAATGCATAGTCTCTAGCAGCAAACAGGCTGTACGTAGCCAGACATTCTGAATAGTGACAAGAGCCAACCAAGGTATTTTAATGTTGGAAATTTTTTTTAGATTATTGTCTCTAGAATTTTATTTTTTTGTAGATTTTGGGAAGAAGGTTGGTTAATTCCATTTAGGTACACAAAAATACATCTCAGTGATAACACATATAAATAAGCGAACGTGCAACGATATGTAACATAAATGTTCTTGCTCCAAACAGGCAGGCTTGCCTAGAGAGACATATCTGTACTACTGATTGCTGCTGTTGCTCTTCTTCCTCTTTCCAAATGAACCTCCTAGAGCCAGAACAAAAGTTATATTTGCACTTGCCATGTGCATGACAGTGTACTGCCTTACCTTCATGTTTCCTTGTCAAGTGTAGAAGTTGGAACCAGGCAAATTGACTGCCAGGATTCTTTGCTAGCCATGCATTAAGCAAGAGACCTATTAATGTGTAGAGCAATGTTTAGACCAGACAGATCAGCAGCTCTTAGCAGCAAACACCTGCAATAGCAGCATCAAAAGCAAAGGCAGGCTTTAGGTGAGAAATATGGTCATAAAACTGTACACAGAAGAACATTTAGCAGTATCAACAAACACGCAGGACCAGTTGTCACCAGGATCCCACGTCGTACCTTGACCATTATTGATGCATATGTGCTCTATGCTAGATATGCAGGTAGGTGATTGCAGTCTATTAATTATAGCCTAAGAGATTCTATCAGAGTTGGCAGTTGCAGAAGTAGAAACATCTGCTAGGTTTGTTCCCAGCCAGGAACTCATCCCAGCGTTGTAAGTGAATGACTAATGTATTACTGAAACTTCTTTGATTTTCAGTTGACTTGAATGGAAAGAAAAGTATTTGTGCTGCTTTTCTATCAACTAATAATGAAAAAATCCTGATAATTCATGGTGTGGTGGAATTTGGATTATCTAAGCATCTAGATTTTTTTTTTTTTTTCAGTTTCAGGAATAGCTCAAGCTAGATTGGAAATTCTAAATCCATTAGATTTTCTTTAGTGAGGCTGAAAACTATGGCCTTGTCCTATTACAACCCTCCTTCCTCATCCTTCATGAATATATACTGGTACTGGGGAAATAAAAAATAGATGGGTTAGTTACCTGTCTGATACATTCTTCAACATCTACTGTGTTAAATTTGAGCATTGCTATTTGAATTAACTTATCCTACCTCTGCATGGACACATTTGGGTTGATTCAATGAATAATAGGCATAGTGAAGAGGTATCTCAGATATCTGTTGAAAAGCAGAATATAAGTTATTTGAGCAAAATTTTGAAAATACTGAAGGTTTGGGTAAAGTCCATAAGAGGTACTCCCACATGTCTTAGTTTTCACTGCCTCTCGATATAAAATTTATTGAAATACTTAGAAATTTATTGAATACATAGAAGCTGCTAATGATTTTTTTTTTTGATGTGACGCAGTTAATAAGTTGATTATACTGACAAGTCTCTTATATTAATAACTGCTCTTGTCCTGATTTGATTTATTACCTCCAGACCCACCTGAGTCAGAATGTGCTGAGATTAGCTGTAATTACAGTACTTGCTACCCTTGAGTACTCAAGATGGGATGCCAAGTCAGGTTCAAATTCTATTCTTACCACTAATAAAAAGCCAAGATGACACCAGTGAAGGCAGTGTTGCTACTTCAGGTTCTCACTGCTGTAGGGGGAAGCTTTGGTCCTAGCATGCCAGATTGACTTCTGTCCAAATGTAATAACAAAAGAGCCAAATATTGACAGGTCCCTGCTCTTGTAATGTGATGACTGCAGTCTTTGTGAACAACTGATGGCTTAAGACTATGAAAAATAAGTAAATAAGTTTCATTCTGTTATGAAAGTGTTTAAAGTTCATACACTTTGACAGTGTTCTTGTCCTAAGAGTGGCAGCTAGTATGTGTGATCTTCAGAATCAAATTCCAAACACCTCAGTAAAGCAGAGTAATCTGTACTTTTTATAATATGATAATATATTTCCATCATGTGGGAAAATGTGGAAACAGTCAGCCTTGGGATTTATTTATATTTTTCTGGAGCCTTTGAGTATGTGCTCTGTCCATTTCTGTAAGGTTAAGTGATTTACAGAATGCGTTGCAGCAGGTTTTTCAGGGTGTGTTTTAAACCTATTAGATTAACAGAACAGGGAGCAGAAAAAACAAAGAGTTAACTTCCTGATTATTTTTTAACTCCAAAGTATATTTCTTACCATTTTGCCATTCTGTCTGTAGAATACCTGTCTAATGTTAACATAATACTCTATATCTGTATGGCATTGTCTAGCTATGGATAAACCCTGTGCTAAAAATGTTCTTCAGAATACCTGAAGTTTCAGAATCAGTTTGGTTTGGGACAGTTCTTTTTCCTAGTGAAATGTTTCACTTT
Source organism: Podargus strigoides (assembly GCA_028020825.1). Taxonomy (NCBI): domain Eukaryota; kingdom Metazoa; phylum Chordata; class Aves; order Caprimulgiformes; family Podargidae; genus Podargus; species Podargus strigoides. The sequence continues at coordinate 2,754,567 of CM051630.1, forward strand.
ACTGAATTAATTTGCATAACACTCTAATGAGCTAGGTACTCTGGGCTGTAGGATCAACCCTCCAAAATTAATTTGGATTAGAATAAATTTACAATTAGTCTTAAAGGCTTTGTACAAAAAGCAGTAATGTCATTGTGGGTAGATGCCTTTCTGGAAGAGTTAATCTTTGAGGGAGACTCTATAGCACAATGATCCATGTGCAAAGATATGATGGTTGCTGAAGCACAGCACTGGAAATGCATGGAAGCTGAAGAGGGAAACTTTATTGGCTGTTCAGTATGCTCGTATGTTTCTATCCTTCTCTGCTTTGACCTCAGCCCTTCCATCCTTGGAAGCCATTTGTCCAACAGGCAAAGTTGAGAACTGAGCACACATTCTGTGATTGAAACTTGCCAGCAGATGCATCATTTCATTCTGTGCACATTTTTAAATCTGTATTTTTAAGCATTTTTCCCTTTGTCCTACCTCTTTCCTCAGGTCTAGTAGAGATAATCTTGACATCCTGACTCTACGTCTTCCGTGCTTTCTGTATTTATTTTATGGAATTTGAATAAAAATGGAGAGGAACAGAATGGAGTGAAACAAACTACTTCTGGTGACCATCTCTTTAGTAGTATCTTACATTATTCTTCTTTCCTATGTCTTATTTGACTCTTCCATCCCAAAAGGCTCTCCTACAATGGATGCTCCCTTCTTTTTTTTTTTTTTCTTCTCCTTTGTGTATTTTTTGTCATGAGTACTGCCTTTCATTTCATTTTTCATTTTTTTGCATCTTCCTGCCATCCTTTCTTTTATTCTAACCTGCCTTTGGTTTCATGCCTTTATTCTGGCAGTACCGTGTGTAGAAAAGCAGATGGGTGGCTGCTGACTGACTGCTGGGGGTTAAAGAGCAATGACTGTCACTGCATGGGGATTTCTTCTGGGAAGTGCAAGAGCGTGGTGGAAGTCAATGAGATGGGCCTGAAGTAGGATCTGGCAAGTGCTACGTATTTCCAAGATGCTCTGTAGCTTAGGTCTGCTCCAGGTGGGAGGTCTACAGTTTAAGAAAGTCTTCTCCTAAGTCAATTTGTTTCCAAATAAAGCAGCCAGGTGGTTGGTTTTCCTTACAAGTGAAAACAGGCTGAGTTTGGTATTTTCTAGTGTTTCTTCACCCCTTTTTTTCCCCAAATTAAAATAAAACTGTAAGTGATATCAATAGTGATTGAAAACTATTTCACTTCAACCAGCAAGAAGCAAATTCTTGCTGCACTATTGATCAAGTCTGGAGCTATATTTTCACAATATGAAACTGATTGATAAACTAGTTGGATATCTGAATATAGAATATATGGTTCCATGCACTTCTTTTTTAGACTAGAACTACATTTTGTGAGGAAAAGCAATTTACCAAAGTGGTGCTTAAAACAAATATTAGCTTCAGCTAACAGGCCATAATGCCAAGTGAGTTCTCTTAATACTCTTTTTGTATTCTCTAAGGCTGCTTTTACATGAGTTAAATCTATGTCAAGTTGTTATTATACAGCAATTGCTGTAATTATTAACTTATTCCTAGAATTATGGAATGACAAAGCAATAAAATCGTAGAGTAGTTGAGCTTGGAAGGGGCCTCTGGAGATCCAACACCCCCTGCTCAAAGCAGGGTCTGGTACAGCAGTTTGTGCAGGGATGTGACCAGTTAAATTTCGAATAGCTCCAATAATGGAGACTCCACAACCAATCTGGACAATTTGTTCCAGTTAAAAAGTGTTTTCTTAAGTGGAATTTCCTGTGTTTCAGTTTGTGTCCGTTGCCTCTGATCTGTCACTGTGCACTGGCTCCAACTTCTTTCCTTCTTCCCATCAGGAATTTACACACACTGCTAAAATGTGAATAAATTTAAAAATATGCAAATCAAGATGATGGTTCTGAGGGGCAGCAAAATGTGTTGTAGATACAGTAATATCCAGTTCCTATGTGAAACAACTTGCAATATGGGGAAAGAAAGCAGATAAAAGATCAAAAAAAACCAGTTACTCTGATACTTTGGTGAATCTTGGTGCACCTGATTCTGATGCAGCTGAGTGAGATTCTTCACTGTCTAGCTAAATTTTATTGGGAAAAGGGGAATGCAAAGCTATCACTACAGTGTTAGTATTATAGCTTCTTTTGTTTGATATCTGTTGCCATTTATTTATTTTTTTACAATGTTAAATTTTACTAACAATGAGATAGTATTAAGTATTTTTTTTGTTAATTCTTTTGCACAGGTACAGTGTCAGCATAAAAGGAGCTACTGGGGAGATCAAAGCAGGGAAGGATCAAACACTGGGAACACACCTTTATATGGAACAAACCCTAGTAATTTTTTACAAATTGTCAGAAATAAAGTATCACAGATTTGTGAAGAGTCTCAAAAGAGATTGAAGTCAGAAGCAGGAGTATTGATTTGAGATGCAAGATTACTTAGACACAGAGTTACAAGGCAGGTGGAAAAAAATGAAGAAAACTAAGAGCAGTCTATGAAACCAAATTGTATAGAAGTACAGAAAGAGGATCTGGGCCCAATTCTGTGTCAAGTGCCAAATAATGTCGATACTACTGATTTAAAAACCACACTGAAGAATCAGGCCCTACTCAGTTTAAAATATCATGTCAAACTATTTTCCTCTTTAGTGCTGTTTCTCTTTCTGTCTCTATGCCAAACTCCTACAGGGACTCTAAGAACAAGTGTTAAAGCAGGCTTTCATGTTTAGTATTTCTATATTAAATTTAGCAGCTAGATTCTATATAGGTTCCACATCTCATAATATTGGAAAGTTTTTGTTAATTGCTAGGCTGTAAAGCCTCTGGCTAACCAACCCAAATACTTTTCATTTTTAACTCGTGACAGTAATAGAAAGATGCTTTTTGGCTCCTGTTATTTTTGTTCCTAATAGCTGAGAGCCTTGCAGAGTTTAAAAATATCAAGCCTTGAACACTTTGCTCTGTTAAGAAGCTCTAAGGCATGCAATTTCTTTGCCAGCTGATGTTTGCTAGATTTAAAAATGACAACTACAAAACTTCCAACCTTGAAGTTAATTACAAATTTAGCAATCACTTTTATAATTCTGATGTTACCATGATATGTGTTTTTTGGTTTATTTTTTTTTTGTTTCATGGACACACTTTCTCTTATTTTTTGTAGGTTAAGGACTGTTTATCATTCGCTTGTCCCCAGCTGTCTCTCTGGCTTGAAAGTATAGGTGGACAAGATCTTTCTGTATTTAAATGTGTGTAATATAACGTTGACAGCCTCTCAGAATTCAAGAAGGTTAAACAGAACAAAAAGTATAATGAATAAGTCACTATCTGGTGGTAAAGAGTGGAGCAATTTGGTTTACTGTGTTTTGCTCCCACTTTCTACAAGGTAATCACCTCCCCAAAGAACGTAGCTGAGGTCCAAGACAGTTTCCTACTGGGTTCTGAAAAAAATGGTCTTTGAAAATCATAGTTGGGCACCAGGTTCCAGTTTTACAGATATGCTGATTTACAGAAACAAAGGTAGTCCTTGTGTTCAAAGACTAGGTGACAGTACAAAAATATCTATATAAAGCTACAGTGGCTTTATTTTGGAGCTACAGGAACTCATTAGAGATGTCTTCTAGCACCCAGCTTATGCACAGGGTAACAGTGTGAGAATACCTGGTGATATTATGTCTTCAGTATTAACTAGGAGATTTTATTTAAATACAAAATGGAATTTTACAGATAATTTAATGTGTTGCCCACTTCAGATTTTTAAGGACTGATGTGTACAATACTATTTTCAGTATGTCTTCAGCAAAACTGTTTTTATTAGCCAGTTTCAATACTGTTAATCATTTGCAGCAGAATAATTAAGAGTACATCTCAGCTAATTTAGAATTAAAAGTAACATCTTGCAGACAATTAATTCTTATAGCAGGTTATGTACCTTTGGTATTTTGCAAACATAAAGCCTGACAATAGCTTCAAAGCAACAAAGATGTTTTAGTTTAAACTGTGTCTCTAAGTACTACAAGAATTATTTCACCAAACTTTGCATCCAATATGCCAAACAAGAGGAAGAGAGGCTGCAGATAATGCATATTTTGTATGCATGCTGGGACTATACTTCTGAGTATGGGATTCTACATAGAAATTTTGGTGTCTTGTATTTATATTAATCCCAGGGATGCACACACACATCAGATCTGCCATTTCCTTCTTCCCAGGAACATCACATAGCCCTTTGTTTTACAAAACCAGGTCTGAGCATTCTACATTAGGCTATACTTAGTAATTTGCAGGGGCAGAGTTATAAATGCAGATCCTCAGAGTATCTGAGCTAACTTCTTGTAACAAGATCTACACAAACCAAGGGTGATAACTTCTCAAGAAATGATTGACTTGATTCTGAAGCTATGGTTGCTCTGGTCTTAGCACAAGTTAGAGAAGTCCCAGTAAAGCTGAGAACTGATAAAGGGGAGTGAATCACTGATCTGCTTCACCAGCTATCTCCTCTGCAGTTTGTGAGGGTGTGAGCTCTTCTTTTGTAGATGAATTGAAAGCTTCCCTACCCCCAGGGGGTGGAGGAAATCCGTAAGACACATATTTTGGCTCTTCACACTGCTCAAGGGCACAATTTCAAATACAAAAGAATGCAGCTTATTTTTATTAGGACTAGTAAAACATGTCTGGGTTGTAATTTTTTTTTAATCTGCAGAAGTGTTGAAATTTTGACATGAGACCAAGAAAAGGTTCCTAGTACTTTTGCATTCTGATGCCTTTCTGTAAGTTATACTGAGGCAGGTAATATAAATGTACACATCAATAACCTAATTTTAGAAAGTCTATTAATAGGAGAAATTGAAGTATTGATATCACCTGATACAGAATGTCAGTATATTGAGTTTGAATTGCTGGTTTTGGGTTTGTTTGAGTATTTTTTTGTTTGTGGTTGTTTTGGGGTTTTTTTGGAAGAAGTCTCATTGGGATGATCTCTTAGTTCCTATACTCTGCACACAAAAAAGCAGTTATCAAGCACAGAATAGCTGTCTGTGGCCTGTTACTATGCTGACCTTCAATTTTGAAACGGAACACATTCATATACAATTGATTGAGGGCCACCTTTTGTTCTGTTGAAACTTAGGAACAGGAGAAGCCACAAAGGTAAAAAACTTTCCTCTTCTGTTTCATCTTCAAGTTTTTCCATTTTTAGTGTGGAGGAGATTGCAGAGTGGGACAGGACAGTGCAGTTTCTGGCCTTGCTGTCCTCCCAGGGTCTGGTAACATGGATCCCAATTAATGTTGGTTCTCAGCATGACTTTTAAGATGTGGGTTCTTTTCCACCTGAAAATGAATGTGGTATAATATTATATTCTTTCATATAGGTCATCTAAACAGCTGTTGAATTGTGGAAGCTTCCAGTCACTGCTGATCTGAGTCAGGTTTGAACTGATGACCTGTGGATGAAAAGCTTGAGTCAGATTTCACTCCCCTGAGTCATTTAGTCTGCCTGCAAATGCATAATTAACATTTAAAAAGCAAGTCTTTTTTTAGTAGCAGAAGATAAGGGAAGAAGGTAGTCAGTTTTTAATACTCTAAACTGTCCTAATACAACACTGCAAAGAAAATGTCTGTACAGCTGGGAAGTGCAGAATTTGATGTTAGAAAGGAAACGCGTTGAGTTACAAGTCAATCAGCATTTCATGGAAATAGCTGGCAACACTTCATTTTCATTAGTGGTTCAAGGGAGGGTAAAAGCAGAGTGGTAGTTAGGACACTCATCTAAGTATTGGAAATATGTTCAATTCATTTACCTAAATAAAGCCTTCGGTAAGTTAGGAAAGGCCACGTAAACACCGACACGTTCTGTGTAGGAGAACAGTGTCTCCTTCTCCTCCTACATGGGTGTCTCTTTTCAAAAGATTCTGAGTTTGTCCTGGTGCAGAATGATACTTTTGATTGTAATTCTGTGGGTTTTTTGCAGAAGAAGAACTAATCTATTTAGGAGGAAAGATGTACTGTAGTGAGTTTGCCAGTTTCTTTCCAAAAGAGCGATGTTCTCTGCGTTAAGCAAAGCTTAGTTTCAGATTTGCAGTGATGGAATTTCCATAGCATCTTTTAGGAGACTTTCTGATGGACTAGCAGATTTCAGTATTACTGGGTTTTTCCTGGTAAACACAGTAGCTGTTATCTTCTCTTACTGTTATCCAATGACTCCAAGTTAAATACACTGAACTTTTTATCTTGTTTTCTTTTGATGTGTTTATAGACTTCTATATCTGCAGATTTTCATGACAGGCCAGCAACAGTTATAGCTATCAACAGAGACTGAGGGGGAAGATAGTTATGATCCAGTTTTACACAGAAAGTAATGTAGAGGTATGTATTAGGATCGATGAGAGGCAGTTTTCCATAAATGAGAGTAGATTTTCTTGGTGGTATTTCTTTATCTCTGAAAGACTTACACTGTCCAAACCCCTGGATATCCAAAAAGAACTGTCCTCTTTGGCAGCTGCTTTCAGACAGAAATTTTCAGGTTGGCATTATAGTTAAACTGCTATGTCACTCCAATTGAGCTACGATGACAAATGTTTTTGAGTGAAAAGAAGGCTGTCAAGCTGTGGTTCTCAGCTGGCAAGGTGCTGTGATACAGTGTAGAGCCTGCTCAAGTAAACTCTGCTTGCTTTTACTTGACTTCATGAAGAGGCAGATGTCTCTCTGCAGTGTTGCTGAATTGAAAGTGCTAGGGTGTGTGTTGTAAAGGCATTTGAATGCTTCTGGATGGAGTCAGATGAGATTATTATACCTATGGCACATGGCAGCTGGCAGTAGAGCTACTGTTAATGGGATAGAAATATCTGCTACCCAGGAAAGAAGACAAGAAGGTGTAAGAGCTCTAGGATGGGGTAGGAATGAAAAGTTGGATCTAGTGAAACACTACCATTGTCTGAAAGCTTAGGAGTTGGTCTCTGTAAGGTTGTCTTGAAGGTTAGCCTTTCGACTAAGCTCAAATCATTTATGCAGGCCTTGCCTAAGTAACAGACTAATTCCTGGTTACATGTGATGAGCAGAACAGAAAGCATGAATATGGCATCACCTGAAATGGCTTCCTCACTGCTTTGATTATTGAAAAGCCCTTGTATAATTTTTGGCTTGAATTTATTAATATTCTGGTGGCTTCCATTTGGTTTGGCTTCCATTGTTCATTTAGAGCACCATCAAATTCCTTTCAGCCTTCATTTTGCTAGACTGAGTGAGCTGAGTTCTTTTATTATCTTCTTTCAAGCTCTCCATGCACCTTCTCACTCTAACCCCCTTGCTCATGTTTTTCCAGCTTGAGTTCAACTTTTTAAACAAAGGTCACGATCAGCATTATAGATAATATTCCAGATAAGATTTTATTTTCCTTTCTCTCACAAAAACATTATTCACTTTATAGTCTTACAGTCTCACTGAGAATGTCAGGATTTTGCACAGGTCAGAGAGAAATGTCCCTCCTTATTAGAGCTGTAAATCTTCACTCTTTCACTTCGTCTTGTGGTTTTAATTACTTTTGATAATATACACAAACAATTATTTCATCTACAGGAACAAAAGGCAAAACAGAAATATGATTTCATTAATTTGTTTGTGAAGGATCTTTCTTCCCTATCTTTTATCCTAAATACTATGCAAGATTAAAATGACATGCACTAATGTTCTTTTAGTAATAAAACTATGTATTAAGTAGCCATCAATGATCAATAATTAAGCAAGTAAACAAAAACTTATTAAAGAAACATTTTAAAAGAATTTCAAAGTTTTAAATGCACATTGCAAAATTGATCAGTTCTCTGCATGGACAAGTGTTAAGTTTTCATAACAATATGTTTTTGGTAAAATTTTAGTAGTGAAACTAGTTTTAAGACATACCTGGTTTATGTACATAGAATTAAGAAGAATACAACTTTTAAGGGCATGCTATATTACTTTCAAAATGTCACGTTTTGCTGTGAAAGACTAAGAAATGCAACTCTCCACTTTGTTTCATTTTATGTCACACTGTGTTAGAGTTAAATCATATGAAAGAGAGTCCAACAAAAATAACTCTATAAATACATAGAATTGCTTGTGATCTAAGATACAGGTCCCTGTGTGACATCCTACCTCTATTGAAATCTATGGAATTTTTCCACTGACATGATTACGTAGATTTTTCAACTTAAATATATCATAATGCAGTCTTATGGCTGCTTGCTGTCAAAAGCAAAGTCACTACATGTTTAATTTATTTAATTTAGGGTAACTACATTAAAAACAAATACCCTCTCCTCATTTAAATGCCTAACCAAGAAAAGTCAAGATTTACATGGAAGAGCGACAAATACGAGATGAACATTGTAGTAAGGAAAACAGTCACACCAGGATGCATATAGAAAAATGCTGAATTGGAAAATAAAAGTGCAATTCTATGAATAACTGATTTAATTTTTACTTAAGCAGAAAGGAAGTATACAGTAGTAATAATAATAATCATAATAATTAAAGAAACCTCTAGAGGGATTGTTAATGAATTACTAACTACTCATAACAGCTGTGAAATATTTTTTTATATGTCTGCTTGTGAGCAGTCAATTGTCTGCTGGAAATATAACACAGCAGAAAGAGATCGGTCCCGGGGGTTCCTAGAGTGTGTGGACGACAACTTCCTAACAGAGCTGGTAAGGGAGCCCGCTAGGGACAGTGCCCTACTGGACCTGCTGCTTGTTAACAGAGAGGGCCTTGTGGGGGATGTAAAGGTTGGAGGTCGTCTGGGGCAGAGTGACCATGAAACAGTAAGAGTTTTCAATTCTTGGAGAAACGAGGTGGGGAGCCAACAGAACTGCCACCCTGGACTTCCAAAGGGCCGTCTTTGGCCTGCTTAGGAGCATGGTTGAGAGTGTCCCTTGGGAGACAGTCCTGAAGGTCAAAGGTGCCCAGGAGGGCTGGGCATGTTTCAAGGAGCAACTCTTAAAAGCTCAGAAGGCCATTCCAAGGTCCTGAAAGACGAGCCGGCGGGGAAGAAGACCAGCCTGGCTAAATAGAGAGCTTTGGGTGGACCTCAGGAACAAAAGGAAAGTCTACGGCCTTTGGAAAAAGGGGCTGGCAACTTCTGAGGAGTACCAAAATGTAGTGAAGCTATGCAGAGGGAAAACTAGAAGGGCCAAAGCTCAAGCAGAACTCGACTTGGCCGCTATAGTTAAAGATAACAAGAAGAGGTTCTTTCAGTACCTCAATAGAAGAAGGAAGACCAGGGAAAATGTTGGCCCACTGATGACCGAGGCAGGCGCCCTGGTGGTGGAAGATGCAGAAAAGGCAGAGGTACTGAATACCTTCTTTGCCTCGGTCTTCACTACTAAAGTGGTCTCTCGTGAATCCCAAACCGTGGAGGCAAGAGGGAAGGTCTGGAGAGACAAAGACTTTCCCTCGATAGAGGAAGACCACGTTAAAGACCACTTGGCCAAACCGGACATCCATAAGTCCATGGGCCCTGATGAATGCACCCGTGAGTGAGAGAGCTGGCAGATGTTACTGCTGGGCCACTCCCCATCATCTTTGAAAGGTCATGGAGAACAGGAGAGGTGCCTAAAGACTAGAGGAACGTCAACATCACTCCAGTCTACAAAAAGGGCAAGACCCAGGAAACTACAGGCTGGTTAGTCTTACTTCCATCCCTGGGAAGGTGATGGAGTGACTTGTTCGGGAGGTCATCTCCAAACATGTTGAAGAACAGAAAGTTATTGGCAGTGGTCAACATGAATTTACCAAGGCTAAATCATGCTTGACCAATCTGCTACCTTTCTCTGATGTTATAACTGGTTGGCTGGATGAGGGGAGAGCAGCAGATGTCATCTACCTTGACTTCAGCAAGGCTTTTGACACTGTCTCCCATAACATCCTCATTAGGAAACTCAGGAAGTGTGGGTTAGACAAAGGCACAGTGAGGTGGATTGAGAGCTGGCTGTGACAGATCAGAGGGCTGTGATCAATGGAGCAGAGTCGAGTTGGAGGCTGTAACCAGTGGTGTCCCCCAGGGGTCAGTACTCGGTCTGGTCTTGTTCAACATACTCATCCATGACCTGGATGAGGGGACAGAGTGGATCCTCAGCAAGTTTGCTGATGATCCCAAGCTGGGAGGGGTGGTGACACTCCAGAGGGCTGTGCTGCCATCAGTGGGACCTGGACAGGCTGGAGAGCTGGGCAGAGAAGAACCTCATGAGGTTCAAAAGGGCAAGGGTAGGGTGCTGCACCTGGGGAAGAAGAATGCCAGGCACCAGGGTAGGTTGGGGGGGACCTCCTGGAAAGCAGCTCTGAGGAGAAGGATCTGGGAGTCCTGGCAGACAGTAAATTATCCATGAGCCGGCGATGTTCCCTTGCTGCCAAGAAAGCCAATGGCACCCTGGGCTGCACAGGGCAGTGTGTGGCCAGTAGGGTGAGGGAGGTCATTCTCCCCTTCTGCTCTGCCCTGGTGAGGCCACAACTGGAATCCTGCGTCCAGTTCTGGGCTCCCCAGTTGAAGAGAGACAGGGACCTACTGGAGAGAGTCCAGCAGAGGGCAATGAGGATGAGTGGGGGATTGGAGCATCTCCCCTGTGAGGAAAGGCTGAGAGAGCTGGGACTCTTCAGCCTGGAGAGGAGAAGGCTGAGGGATGATTTAATTAATGTTAACAAATACCCAAAGGGTGGGTTGAGGGAGGATGGAGCCAGAGTCTTTCCAGTGGTTCCCAGTGACAGGATGAGGGGTAACAGGCACAAGCTGGAACACAGGAGGTTCCATTTAAATATGAGGAAGAACTTTTTTTGGGTGAGGGTGCCAGAGCACTGGCACAGGCTGCCCAGAGAGGGGTGGAGTCTCCTTCTCTGGAGATTTTCCAGCCTCACCTGGATGCAGCCCTGAGTGATGTGCTCTAGGGGATCCTGCTTTACAGCAGGGGAGTTGGGCTGGATGATCTCTGGAGGTCCCTCCAACTCTGAATATTCTGTGATTCTGTAACAGATCATACTAAAGTACTTGTGCCTAATGAAAACCACTACTAAGGAGTTTTAAAAAATTGGCCTAGATATGTTATATGGAGGTGTGTAGTGTAAACTAATAATTGCAAGAAAGAAATGGAAAAAAAAAGAAATAAAGACCCAATAACCTTGTCACCTTCTAGAGGATGTTTAAAGCAAAGCCTCTGCCAAATGTTCCTGCCAAAGTTTGTACAGCCAACGCAATACCACTAGCTTCAGCAGTGGTGAAATGCCAGTGTTTTCTGAATCATCTAAATAGCTTTGCAGGAGTGATAGAAAACATACTGATTAAGACCTTACTGGCTTTCAGCATTGGCGTTGCTCTTATTGTTGATATTAAGAAATGTGACTGGTTGTAGAAAACATGATCTGACGCAGTTTTTCAGTGTTAAAGCATTCTTGGACAAGAAAAAATGATTTCTAGGAAAGGAGTTTAATGCATCAATTGTGCCAGCTGGCCAAGAGTCAAAACCCAATGATTTTTAAGTCCTCAGTAGAATTTATTTTCAAATTACAGGTAGCTGTAGATGGGTTTAGAGGATTTTGTTGTTTTTTTTCCCCCCCAATGAATAGGATGATATTAGGATACACAGGAAAGTCACTGATTTAAATTGATATAACTTGAGTCACAAGATAACTGAAGAATTTAAAATGCAGTGAGTTGAACTGCATGTTCGTCTAACTAATCTGTCTGCTGCTTAACCAAATGGCTACTGAACTAGAAGCATCTCACTTGATGCTGAAAGAAAGCATTTACATTTATAAAAGAGTTGTTTAAACAAAAATATTGGTCATAATAATAATTACCCTGTTTGCTGAGGCAGTGCAGCAGGTGTTGAAAAGAAAGATTACAGTTAAAATTGTGACAAAGAATAGATTAAATGTCTCAACCTCTGTCACTGTAAGAGATGGACATGTGAAAGACAGCACCAGAATTGAAACCTCTGTGTTGTGGACATTCTGCAATGTGTCATGTCAATTGATAAAGAATAGGGTCTAAGCAAAATATTGTACTTTGTTCTTTTCCAGAGGAGCAAAGGTGTGCATAGGAGATGTGTGGTACCAATGAGCTCTTCTGAGCATGGTCAGCAAAAGAATAACTGGTTTTGGAAATATCAGCAATAGCTTGTGCTTTGATTTTTGTCTTCTGTACATAACTGTTACAAGTTTTGGATAATTATCCTGTTAAACTAACACAGCAAACAATTGTATAGCCCACTTAGGGAAGATGAGGAATAGCTGTAGTTTACTCTAAATAGTGTGAGTTAAAGTTTAGACTCATCCAGTTCATACTGACAATATAGTGCCCAGGTAGTACTAGAAGAAACAGCATGTAACAGGTGTATGGACAACATGACTTCTATTGACAAGTTCCAAGATTACCACCCAAATGTAATAGCAGAATTTCAGTTGGGTTCCAGAACTGAATATACTTCCTTGGGTTTCAGAATTGGGCTGATGAAAGTAAAAAATTATTTGGCAAGTTCATTGCAGTCTTAAATTTAAGTGGTATTGTCACTGCAATTTATTTAATCTGCTGGCCTCCTGTGAGATTTGATTTAATTAGTTGACATTTCACATTTGCCGTCAAGATCTTTTTTTGGGAAAAAATACTGTCTAAAAGGTGAAAATCTAAAACACTTCAACACTTTCTTGTAAATAATCAGCTGTTTAAAATGTGATAAAAATGTGGTACGACCTCAGGTTATCCATCTTCTCTGCTTTTATTTTTCACCTGAGCATTATATTTTCATATTTTTTCTGGTACAACAATCTATACATGATTAGATTAGACTATTAGGTTACTATTCCTTATATGAAAGGTCAGTAAAAAGGATTGTTTTGCACTTTAAAATACATATGACCTCTTTGTGAAGAAAATGCAATAGTGTGGAGATGCTGCACTCTTCATTGCATCATCTTTTATGGTGTTGTTTTCCCTGGTGCCATTTTAATCCCTGCTCTTACCTACATGAAAAGTACCTTCAAGCATTTGTACATCCTTGAAGCATCTTTACATTTCCTCTGGTGTCTTTGACTTGCCAAGTACTGGAAGAGATATAACCTGTAATTTTGGAAGACAGAAGCTGTTTTGTGTCTTCTTTCCCTCTGCCTTTTTTTTCCTCCTCTATTAATTGTCAGTGACCAAAGCTAAGTGTAAAGTATCACTTTATGAATATGAGAGCACAGTTCCAAAAATGGGACCTACTATGGCAGAGGGTGTTGCTTTAGGAGTGAGCAGTCTAACCATCCACATTCATACTTGCTTGCCACCTCCCCCAGTTGAAACAATCTGAAGAGTCTGACCAACCAATGGGTAGGCAGTGCCACCTGAATACATGGGCACCAGTTTGGGCAGCAAAGAAACCATGTCTGAGCACCAAATGTGTTTGGTGGATCGTGGATGACAGAGCGTGGCATCCCAAACAGCTGTCCACGTTGAAGTTATGCATGAGTGGACAGGAGGATGTGGAAATGCTAATCTAGCTTTTGGCTGGGTCAATTTAGAAAATGCCTATTTTTCTGCATAGAGATTTTGGCTTTATTACATTTATCACAATAATGTAGAGAGGGACACTAGAGAGCCCCAGAGAACCCTCTATTATTTATCAGACCGAGAAAAATTAACATATCCAGCCAAAATAGTAACAGTTGCCTTTCTGCTGGGGTGCCAGAAATGTATTGGCTTTTGTGTAAGGAAAGGCAGTGGTCAGTCATTTCAGAGGTGCCTCATTTCACTGCTATAAAACTCTTAGTGCCATGTCCTACTAAAAGGACACAAGGCAAAGCATCCTTTGGGCCTTCTAGTGTGACATCAAGACAAGTTCAATATCTGCTTTCCAGAAGCAGTGGGCAATTTCTCTCTAGTGAAAGAGGAAAAAAGCATTGACTTCTTCAGATCTTTGAAATATACTAGCCAGGAGTAGATGTAAAATTTTTCATAATTAGATTTTCTTGAAGCAAAGAGGCTTCTTCACTTTCTTCACTGTGAGGTGAACCTTTGCAATTAAGGTTTTTATGCAAGAATAGAATATGACATGTTTTCCAGGAGCTTGACTCCCCCCTTCTGATTCATAGGGTCCACATTCAAGAGTAAAAATCTTGTACTGGGGCCTTGTAACCACACCTGTCTGAGGAGAAGAGGGATTTTCCAATGAGATGTTGTAGCATCATACATGGAGTAGAAATTGAACACCAGGGAACCTGCCTATGGGCATCTTCATCTTTGTTTAGGGGGCAGTACCAGTAAGGCACTGAATTCAGAAGGAAAGTAGAAAACTGAGCCTCAAGCACCTTACTATGAATCTCTTCACTTAGGTAAATCTTTGTTCTGTAAGTAATTTTCTGTATGTGTAGCAGATTGTAGTCATATATTCCAATGATATACATGCAAATTCTCTTGAAGTCTATTGACACTTTCTGTATTTATTGTTCTATGCTGCTAAATTTATTTTGTTTAGTTAATGGACTTTATGGTTATCTTTAATGTAGAATTCCTTAATATTTTTATAGCAGAAACTTGCCTGGATGAATGCTACATAAGTAAGCTACCTAGGCCTTCAGAAATATTTCAGTCCCTCTGAAAACAGATTTCTTCATTTGTAAAGATCAGAGGCTTACAGTCTCATCTAATTTCCCCTCCTATTTCCAAGAATCAGGAGGGTCAGGTAAGCTATAGACTTGTAGTTTACTTTCTGTTAGTAAGCTTAGCCAAATAATTTTAAAATGGATAGTAAATACATTTATGAATAAATTATTTGAATTCATGCTACTGCTGTTTACTTAAGCATTGTTTCTGAATATAAAGAATATAGTATGTTCTTAAACAGAATATATTTGTAGTAAAAGTCCAATGTTTTTTATTTTTCTGCAAAAGATATGTCAGTCAACTAATAACTAGTCTATTTCACACTGTACATTTTAGGAAATGTAGTAAATGGGTTTCATACCATACATAATACTAAAGAGTTAAAACAGGCTATTTCTCTGCAGTCTGAAAATTTTCTAAAACTATTTGGAAAATTATTTAGAAAATACTTGAAAATATATAGTATAAAAATCACACTTATTTCATATCACGCTATTTTAACTTAGAAAGTGTTTGGTCAATGCTTTATAGATTCTAATCACATTTATGTAATTCCTCCAGTGAAAATGCAGATCACATGGCTGATGATGGCTACACATTGTAGCTTTTAAAGAATACTTTGCTAATATTTTTTTTTTCCCCAAGTAAAACATTATCCTGGTTTTATGTTGTATTTATTGGTTCCCTTGTTGATTAAAAGTGGGTAGTTCCTACTTCATGTCATTTTCTTCAAGCTTTTATATACTGTTTATTATGCGTACCATGTGGCAAACACAAAACCAAGCAAACCCTTTTTTTAATGCTGATACATTTTTGTGTACTCCAAGCTTCCCAGAGTGTTCTGAAGCCAGAGGGAAAGGCTGAAAGGGGATAGAAGCCAACAGCCTGATAATGATAGGCATCCCTACAGCTTAGAGGTACCAACTGCATCTTTTCTCCCTTGAAACTTGAATATCAAGCTTTCAAATCTGTTTCCTTCCAGAGAGGTTTTCATTTAGCTAGTTATCCACTGTACTCCTTGATTTAATATGGTCCATTAGAACCTACATGAGATTGCTACATCCTCCATATATATTTATTATGTAGAAAACAATTTCCACTGTCTGACTAAGGTGATACCTGATCATTTGAGTTAAGATATGATATATGGGTTGTTTCATGTATGTGTGTAACATTTAGGCTGGGATTAGGTCTTAACACATTTTAGAAGTTCATTTATTATTTATCCAAGCTATAAATTCTCTCTGTAGTCATTGAGGAGAGAGAAGTTATTTCAGAGGGTAATTAACACCTTAACACAAAAGTCTAAGGCAGGTGGCGTACTTGACTCTGGAGGTTTTTCTCTTCCTCTCTTTCCCATTATCCCACTCTCTGTTAACTTTAGGGGTAACTACAAATGTAGTTTAGATCAGATTCCTAACTTTTAGACAGATTAAATTAGGTGACATGCAGCTTTAGAGAACTTTGTATTTTATATGTATATCATTCATCATTTCTTGAGTTATAGTGTCTTGGGATCAACTGAATAGAAATCTTTATTTTTTCCTGAAGTTACATCAGATTTTTGCCATAACTTTTAAGTATTTCTTCCTCCCTTGAGCATCTCCTTTTATTTAAGATTGCCCACCATGCTGCTAATTGGACTATATTTCATTTGACTAGCTTATTCTGGTATGGACATATTGACAACAACAACATTTGCTCCACTATTCAAATTTACATAATGATGCATGCATGAGATTTGTAAGGCAATAATAAGCTATGCATTTCCATAATTATGTCATAAGCAATTCTGCCATGAATAGTGTCAGTGAAGTCAAATAGGAATGACATTTCAGTCATGAAAACATGAGAAAAACACTTGTCTGCCATAATAGTGATGACCTTACAGCTTCTGGTGCCCCAAGTGAAACTAGGTCATTGCAAACCACATAGTTTGATAGGTGGGTATATTTATAAGGGAGATTAGTAAAGTGGAAGTTTTTGATTGCAATTTTTCCATGGGAACAGTTACTACAAGAGTTCATCCTTTCGTCAGTGTTATAAGAGACATTCGTAAAAAATCAGAGGGAGATGGATGTTCCTCTGATAAATTTCAGTCTGCACAGATCACAGTGTCCTGCACTGTTGTGAGAAAGATGGGATGGAAATTCAAATTTGAAAGTGATTTTTTCAGCTGAATCTTATCTTTCTAACTGATGTATGAAACAGTACCTGTCTCGCTTCCTCTTCCATTTTTGCACCCTTGGCTGCTGTACAGAAGGCCAGTCAGAGAATGGGGTTGAATTCTTTGATACAGAGCAATTCGTAATTTAAAAGTTTTATATACATTACTGCCATGCTCGTATGTATTTTTCTTTTTTTGGATTACTACAGTGCGCTTCTTTAGCTCGAATGTTGGCTTTAATGAGACAAATCAGAATGCCACTTTTATTATTTTCCTTTTGTGATTTTCTTTTTTAGCCTTTTTTATATAAACATCAGTAAGAGGTTAGTGATTAGTGAAGTCTGAAAATTATGTATACATTTTAAAAAATAGAAATGTGGAAGCTCTGCCATCAGTCAGGAGTTCTCAAACAGTGAAGTTGAAGGGAGCAGCAAGTTTTTAATAACAGTAAATGAATAATCAGATGACCTGCACATCTGATTGCTCCTTCCACACAGGTAATGCAGACAGTTTATTTCAAATATTGTTACTATATCACATCACTGCCTGAGCAAGTGTGTTTAATGATTTTTAAAATTTATTTATATGTAGTATTTTGATTATGGTTCTGTACTTTATTTCGATGTTTAACAATTGGTAGTCATGAATCAGTAGTATTTGGTGGTCATTTTAAGATACTTAAATATTATGTAATGCAAGAAACTAGGAAATAATTTTTAGTGAAGATTATCTTAATTGTTTGTGTTCATTTAGTTGGCTGTAAATTATTACCCTGGTTTGAATCTTGTGCTTTATTTTTGTCTTTAATATACTATTTTTGGTTACTGAGTGATCATTTAAATATTGTAACAATGACATTCCCAGAATTGTTGCCATGAAAAGTGTGATAGAGCACACACTAGTCTGACATTATTGAAAAAGCTTTGTTGATGCTGCTTGTGAAAAGAGATGTTCCTGTTTAAAGAACTGAAAAGTCTTAGTGAAATTTGCTGAACTTTATTATCAACCAATTTTAATTTATTCTAAACAAGATATAATAAAACATGTATACAGCCTAGTAGAATAAAAGGACTGGGATAGTCCTTTTGAGATTGTAAATGCACAATCTTAGGGATTTCCATGTTGGACAGTCATGAGAATTAACAAATCTCTGTGTGTTCAAATGGGCATTTAATCTGAACAGAAACCAAATTGTTTGTATAACTGATCATGTTGATTTTTATCCTATTATAGTAATTTATTACTACACATTAAATTTGTTACACTGACTGAAAAAAGCAACTCAGCCGCACACTTCTGTCTCTGACTGATTTTGCATGTAAGGAGCAAACTACGTGTATAAAAATTGAAACTGAGTGCACATCTCTCAATCTTCCAATAAAAGGTTTTGAACCAAGGGCACAGACTGCTTGACCAGTGAGCCATGTGATAAAGCACAAACAGTGCAGGAAATGAAAACCCTAGGAGTAGCAGATGATGTGGGCAGGAGGCACAGGTATTTCACTCAACTCTATCTGGTTCACTCCCCAGGCTCTCAAAGAAAACTTAAACATTATTTACTCAACCATGTGCTAGTTAAAACCAATATCTCTAGACCATCTGTTCAGGAAGATGACCTCATGCAACTTTCTGCCCCAGCATTACGTCAGTGTAATTCTGACTAATCAGTCTCTGCTTGATCACATTGTCTTAGAGTTTTCCTTACCTACAAAAAAGAAAAAGCTAGACTTAGATTTAACTGGATATTTCAGCGTTGTTTTGTGAAACAGAGCAAGACCCTAACTTGTTGTACAGTGGCTTGGCTTGGCTGGATTGTGGGGGTTTCTCTGTATATGCCAGGTGAGGGGCTTGGCTGTGTATATTCAATACCTCAATCCTATAATTAGTCTTTCACTATGAAATGTGTTCCTTTTTAGGACACTTTTCAGAGGCATCAGCATTGTTTGGATCTTCAGGCTTTTCTCATACCTAACTATTCTTATCCAATTATGTATTTGTATTAAAATGAGATTGCTTTTATAAGAAAACATTGTGGTGCAGTAAGATGGCTAAAATACTTCCAAACAGTATTAACCTTCCAGTGTGAAGTGCAGTTGTGCATCATGGACCTTATGTGTTAAAATTGTTGGTTTTAATAAAAGAATCTTGCAAACGAATAAATAAAGTGCAAAGTAGAATAGCAGTTCAGTGTCCCAGCATAGGAGTTTCTGAATGGAAAGAAGTGTAAGAATGAACAATGATCATTCCAATTCATTGTGTGGACTGCTTGGTTTCCAAGAGTTTAACACCAAAATGGGTGACTGATGAGCACCTAGAACTAAGTCAGGAGTTTTAATCAGTTCTAGCTCGTCTGTTTAAGGTCGTGTTGGGTATTTAATCTGAATTCATACTCAGCATCCAAATTGATGTAAATATATTTGTTAACTTTTTCTCCACATTTTATATTGTGCTTGTTTAGTCAGATCCAGTTTATATGTACATACCTTAATCCTACTTTAATGGAGAGCAGAATTTGATCTAGTGTTCCCCTTGGAACGCTGTGAAAGCCTGGTGGACATTCAAGCACTGAGCGTGGTTTTATAGGGCATTTTCACATGTCCTGTCACTTCTGGTTATTCATTCACACCTTTGTTGCTTTCTGATATAGTTTCTGTTTGTTGCCAGGCAACTATAGCTCTATTATGCAGGGTTCTGCAGTACACCAAGAACTAAATTGCAGAGCACCATAGAGCAATAACTGATGTTGGGCTGTACTTTTATCACACCATGCCTTTGTTTTCCAACTATTTGTTTCTAATTAAGTGGTGCTCATCTGAAGGATGAAAACTTTCCAGATATATAGTCAACAGAAAAATAAGATTGATCAGGAATGAAGTGGGGAAAAAATTGAAAGATGTATTTATTCTTCAATCTTTTGAAATACCTTTGGGATGTGCCATGGCTGTTTTGAGGCATCACTGTTATAATGTGTGCTATCATGCTTCTTATCTTAAGTATGTTACATCAGATTACTAGCAAGCATCAGCAGTATCCAGGAACAGGCAGAAATCGTAGATGGTTGATTAATCTCTTTTGTTTAGATGGTTATAAAACCTGCAGGCATGAGAAGTTTCTCTGTGTGCATGTGCTTTTAAAACAGGGTGATATGTGGAGCTGGTGGCTGCTGCTGTTCTATCCATTAGAGCTATAAACTGCTTTAAAGAATCAGGAGATTGCAGGGAAAACATTTACTATAAGATCCTGAAAAGTCTCTCTGAAGAGACAACCAAGGAAGGAAATTTTTAGTTGCTGTGAGTGAATACATGCCTAATGCTGAGGAGGATAAATCTCACACAAGGGAATTCATTTACATACTATTTAAGTTGACATGTTAATATCAAAGCATTAAAATATGTAAATAGCATAAGCATGCACAAAATCCTAATTACTACTTTACATTATCAACTCATTTACTCTTTATGATATTTTATGACTATTCAGCTGTGTCAGCAAGCAATTACAAAAACTACAACTTGATGATAATGCATTTCTGTATATTTCCTTTGCTTTCTGAAGAGATTGTTCTTCCAGTCCGAAAAGGGAACGAAGTGGAAAAGATCCATGTTGCTCAATGTTGTTTTTGCATGAACAGCATTACTTTGAGTTTCTAGCGGTTCAGTGGTCTTTCTTTTATCCTGCTTACCCAAAAAAGGCAGATTTATATGCAGGCTAATGAGAACTGACATTTCTTACGCTGTCTGCTACAGTTACAGTACAGATTTAATCCATTGCAGGTGTTATATCATTACGAAATAAGCTAGAGGCATATGAGCACTGAGGAAAAACTTAACAGTTATTATCATAGAAAAAGATGCTTCATTTTATGAAGCGTTGTACCTTTTCAGTCATAAAGTCTTTACAGCAGGGAAGAAATTTGTCATAAAATTTGTACTGCCAACCTGTAATAAGGCAGTCTCTTTTTTCCCCCCAGTAACTTCAAACAGTTATTGAAATCAGAAAGCAGTGATGTGATATTTCTTGATTTCACTAAAAATGTCTGAATTTTGATCATGTTTTATTCATCTAAAACAGTTGCTTTAAATTAAATGGAAATTTCTTTTGGGATGTAACGCTGCTATTGTGATGAGTCTCTTGATTTATGACAAGAAACACTTCATGTCACAGCAACTTGAGACATACCAGATTGTGTTATGTCAGTGTCTTCAGTGGTCTTGAAGTGCTGCTGTGTAGAAAAAAACTCAACGTGGGGGCAGCTCCTAGGCTCTTTTTATAGAAAGTATTGCTGTTACAATTGGAGTTTTAGACGTGTTAGGAAATTAGGCTGAACCCTTAGTTTGAAGAATTTACTTTGAACTTAATTTAATTGGAAAAAAATAGTTTTTAAGAAACTGAAATCACTTTAATTATTACTTGTTTATAGAGGATTTATGTTGTTCTTGCTCTCCTGTAAATAAGCATGAAGGGAGTCAAATTGCAGAGGATTGGGGCTATAATCAGCCTGTGCTGTTGCAGAGGAACTGGTGTGATAAGTAGAATAAAGAGAACTAAAAGACTGACAGAAACAACTTCTGTTGAAGAAGAAGATAGAGGCAAAAGGCTCACACAAAACTATTTTAAGCCAAGGACAGATGACACGAGATTCAGAATTTAATGAGCCTTAAATGCCATAGAATGTGCCAGATGTACAGTTATAGCATAAAGTCTCTGCACAGTTGCATACCTTCCCAAAACATTTTTTAAGGGCTGCTCAAAGCTCACATGCTGATAAATTCTGTCAGAAGATGCTCAGAAATAAAGCCCAAACCATTTCAGGTGGTTGCCATTCCAGGTTAGATCCCAGTTTAACTGTGAGAATTGGAAGCTTGGTTTTCCTAACACCACAGATCACTTCCACAGAAGCATCGTTTTGCATCCTCTCACTGTTCACTGGCATGATACAGGCAGGTGTAACTCGCTAAGTGGCACCCAGCAGCAGGCTGAGTCCCTGTGCACTGTGCAAACATGCATCTCCATGGTGTGTCTTTGAAACTGGCTCACTTTCTTTGCTCTTCCTAACTTGGTGGTTTCCTATTCAGATCTTTTGATCAATCACAGTTGCCACTGACGTGTTATTTTTGTTTCTATGTATGTGTTAGGGCTGCATTCAGTTATATGCCAATTTTGTGCTTAAGTGTGAGAGTTGAGACTGATTTAGACTATCAGGGCTGGTAGACCTTGCATGCCAGTGCAAATGATGGAGATAGGTACTGTATCCAGGTCATTCCCTGGAATGCAATCATGTGCTATTATGTCAGTTAAATGTCTGAGTTCTTTTAAATTTATATTGTGTAGGAAACGCCAGTATGCATCCTGCTTCTGGTAGCAGTAGTCCAAACAATGCTTATTCCTATTTTAGATAATCTGAAAATACTGGCTTTGAGGTATTCCGTGTATAAGTTTAGAAAATTATTTTTGTCAACAATACTTGTTCGAAGAATGTTGTTCCAGTGGGATGAAATTATCTGCTTGTCACTACAGGCTGAGCTTGACGAGCTGTTTCAGCTGCAATGAGAAAGAAAATAAAATTCATAAATACTGAAAGTTTCTTGCAATATTTTAAAAACGTTTTGATTTTAAAATTTAGAATTACTTTTTCAGTTCAAAATTGATCCAATTTACAGACTAGGTGTAGGAAAATGAAAACAAAAACCAATTTCAATTCAGGGCAGAGAAAAATATTTCACTAAACCAAAAATGTATGTCACCTGCACAGCCTTCCTGTGCTTCTACTTCATAAATTTTGCCTTGCCTGATCTGATCTAGTCTGAAATATATATTGTAGCCAAATAAAGTGATTGTGTACCTTTGTGACAGTATATATATAACAGCAATAGTTAGGGTTCTGCTCTTACTAGCTGTAGACTAAGGAGTTCCTAGTTACATCACACTACTGTACAAAAATACATGAGACAGTCTGGCTCAGTGTTGCTGGAGACAGCATGCTCCCTGCTTACGCTGCAAAAAGGAGCTGTGACTGCTCCCTCAGAGCCATATGGCAGCGTGTGCATGGCAGGAGCTGTGGGGCCTGAGAAGGACCAGTGCCAGCTGGCCATGCCCTGCTGGAGTAATGGACCACTGCTGGTCATCCTGGCTTGCCCTCAGCCTTGCTGTATCTCATGTTTTTCTTTTACATGTGTAGCAGGGGGAAAATTCTTACCATACAGTCCCTCTCTTTGCTCTCTTTCTGGCATGCACAGTGATATAGCAGAGTATGGCCTCTGTATATAAGCTGTTTATAATGGAAATAATGGGGGTTTTAGTTGTGGATTGATGATCTTAGAGGTCTTTTCCAACCACATCTATTCTGTGATAATTTTTCATATTGTACATCAGGAGTGGAATAGAAGCTCTTTACTAAATTTGGAAAAAAAATATGTTTTGGCACTCAAAATGAGAGGGAGTCATTGCAAACATGTAGAAATCTATTTTGTGGAAAGATACAGCTTATAGGCTATATATTAAATAGTATATAAATGCAGTGGTCTTCTAGATGAGTCTCAGTTCATGTTTCAGACCCTAACAAAAAACATGTGCAGGTGTGTAGGTGGAGACAAAAAGTGATGATGAAGTAAAAAAATGTATTATTTTATGCTCTAAATTCATCTTGCCAGTTCTACCTACATCAAAAACTGAAAACATCAAGACTGTAACTTAAGTGTGTGAGAAGAATGAACTTGGAACATACTGGACAGAACTGAGGAAGAGAAGGGAAATGAGTCCTTCATTTGCTTACTTTAAAATGGGCAGCATATAGGTTTCTCTACTATTTACTTTTTTTTTTCCTCCCATCTTCTTTTACTCAATATACATATATATATAAAATTTTTTTTTTTTTACACAGACCTTTCTTCTCTCCCTTAAAAAAAAAAAAAATATCTCAAATAGAAAGCTAGTTTTGCAGGTCTACGCTTTGCCATTATTTCATGGAGTCTTGTTTTTCTGTAGTAGTAGCCAGGTGGAAGATGTGTGACTTCTGTTTTAGACTAATACAAATGAGATGCTGCCAAATGACAGAACTCTGGAAACTGGAAAAAAAGACAACTCGCAGTCTCTCCTTAAGTTGTGCTGCTATGAAAACAAAAATTCTCCACAAATATATGAATTATGGATAGGGTTTGAATCTTTAGTGGATTTTTTTTTAGCTTTTCTTACTTTGCATCAAAATCTCACATTAACAACTACAAATCTATGCACAGTTGGATGTGGAAATATTAGATACATAGGTAGACTAGAAAAATTATCTAGTGAATATGAAATTTCTTATATAATCTCATGTATATCTCATATCCAACTCTTCTGCCACCCATTCCAAACAACATATGATCTTTCCAAGAGGGCCATTTTGCCCTCTTGTTTTCTTCTACAATAGGACCCTGCAATTCTGTATATTTGTACAATGGGATATAATAGGGAAGTAGTGGAGTCACCATCCCTGGAGGTGTTCAAAAAATGTGTTGATGTGGCACTTTGAGACTTGGTTTAGTGGGCATGGTGGTGCTGGGTTGACAGTTGGACTTGATGATCTTGGAGGTCCTTTCCAACCTTAATGATTCCATGATTCTATGAATATGAGTTTATGGAAAGGGAAAACAGATGCCCTAACTTTTTTAGTATTTGATATCTGCAATGTACTATGCTGACAGCAACTAATTAATTACCTATTTTTGAGATTAGGTGAGGAATATTATTCATTTGCAATGGACAGAGGAATGGAGAGAGTTGACTAAAGCTACACAATGATCCTACAATACAATAAAGATTACATTTTGAAGGACTTTGTCTTCAGTTCTGTGAGAAACTTGAGCACTAAGTATTTACTTATGTCCTTGCCTGTTCACTAGGCCAGGAAATTCTGTACCTGTGGGCAGTTTGTTATCCTATTGTACTCATGCGTCTGCTACAAAAAAAAAAATTTAAAAAAATCACTTCTAAAGAAAGCCAAGGTAAAATCTTGAGAATGGTTGCTGTAGTAGATGCATTTGAAAGAAATCCCCTCTGACGTTGCTTCATTTTTTGACCTTGATAGGATTTTTACTTACAACTCAAAACCAGGTGGACTGTGAACTGCATTTTTGTCTTCATCTCAGAGAATCTCTCTGGGGACTTACCTGAATAGTCTTGGTCCGAATAGATTGTAACACAAATAAATGTAATTCAATTAAAAATAAGTTGCTCTTTAGTAATAAAGTAGCATCTTATATTGACATCAGTGACTGAAGTATTGCACATGAGTTAATATGTAATGTTTATTGGGAGAAAATTAAAATAATTTCTGTACCACATAGCTAAATGATTTCCAGCTATGTGTTTCTCTGCATGACTGGCTTATCACTCCAATTTTTTTAGCAGGTAAAAAGAAAACCAGGTTATGAAATTAATTTAATTGAAACCGAATAAAAACCCAGAATATATATTTTTAATCTCTAAAATACCGAAAATACATGATCGTTATTAGTAAGTGTGTTTGTGTTGTTTCAAGAAGTGAATTGAAATTGGAACACTTAGTTCTGTCACAGTATACCCTGTGATTTTGAAGGCAATTCTCTATTGGCTTCCTGATATTTATTTAGTGATATTACCATGTGCTTGAGAAGAGTGACAAACACAAGAGGGATTTTAATATTTGTATGACTTAAGCTTACTATGTGGTGTTTTTCTTTTTTATCTTAAGCTCAAGATGCTGAAAAAATTCTCTCTTGCTGTTGTGATTTGAAGTCCAGCCAGAGCTCAGGCACTGGCAGTGGGATATTACCTTGGCTGCTTCCAAGTGGCTATCGACACTAATCCATTGACAAATACATATAAAAGTCTCCTTGCTGATAAAAGCAGATCAGACAATATGAACAAGGATGCAGACACCACATCACCAGGTGAAAATATTAATAAAAAATTAGGCAGGCTGAGTTACTATCCTCAGTTGAGTTAGTTATTCTGTATTTGTTCCATGGACAATTTATTTGTTGCTGGTGCAGATATGGGAGGAGCTGACCAAAGTGTGCACATGGTGATAGTATTGAGATGTACTTTGTACCTTAGTGGGTAAAATATGTGTTTAATTATATATAACTGGCCAGATTCTCATCTTGGCATAAATCAGCATGACTTCATAATCTTTAGTAGTCTAAGTGGCCAATCAACTATCTTAGCTATTGTTGTAGCTTACTCTTCATTATGTCAGAAATTGTATACCAGTTTCACATTTTGATGCACAGGGTTTTTTTTTTTCCTTACAAAATTCAAAAATCTTCCATAACTGTAACCTTAAAAGTTGTATTTTTCTAAGTCCTCTTTTCTGTGTCATTACAATTTGATTTAAAAAAAAAAAAGAAAAATGGGGTAACTGTCTGCGAACTAGTTCTAGTCCTTTTATGGATTTTTTAATTTTAAATATAGTATAGCTTTGTATTTGAGGGACTTGTGTACACTTGGAGGCTGGTCACAGAGTTCTACTCTTAATTACAGAGTTCTACTGTAATTTTAGTCATTCAGTGGTACATTTATGAATTAGTTGTAGTATGCTTTCACTTATAATTTGTGAGAGAGGCTAATTCTGTCAAAAATAAATATAATATACCTGGGGAAAATCAACATAAAATATTGAACCACATTGTTTCATGTCCTTTTTGAGAGGTGAGAATCTGACCTTGCTGGGCATGGTGCTAATGGACGTACAAAATCCTTTCTAGTGAAAATATCAGAAGACCTTTAGGTCTGCCAGTGAAGCAAGCTTGCATAAGGTCCAGTTGCATTCTGTTCCTAAAGCTAATTGAAATTCTTCAAAGTGATGAGGTAAACATGGACTTTTAGAAATTTTGTTAAAACTCACTGAAATATAATTTGGAACGTATTTTCTCACTTTCCTGTTAGAGTGTAAATCTTTACGAAGATTTATAATCATAAAATCATAATCAATGTTCATGAAAATTCACACAGACCTGCTGTGTGATGAGTTTATCCTGCTCTGATTATTTTCTCCCATAACTCGTCATTTATTTCAGTTCAAAGAGTACTAAATTACAATGAATATCCTCTGTCTCCCCTAACACATAGAATTTTTATCCTCCCAAGCAAGAGAATCCTAAGTATTGAATTCCATTGCTGCTCAGGAGAAGGATTTCTGATTCACTGATGGTACATTGATAGTAGCAATTCTTTAACATGAGATACAAAAAGCCATTAAACTTTTAAGTGTGCTAAACCTATAGTCATGCACAGACTATAAATATTGCATCTTTTTCTTAGTTAATGTAGTAAAAATGCCCAAATACCATTTTTTTTTCCCCAAAATTCTGGGGCTTGATTGCCCATAACCTATACCTAGTTTGTTTGGTGTATGAGCTTCTAACTGGATAGCCTTAGAAATAAAGTCACCATCTTCCCTCTTTCCCTATGTGCTTCCATCCTGAGACCAAATAATGCCGGCCTGTTTTTTTTTTTTGACCCAGCATGGTGAAGGGTTTTTCTGTTTCTGGGAACCTTGCAAATATTTTCACCAGTCTAGAAATAGTCAGAGACATCAACTTGTTTTGATTGTCTGTGACTTTAAGTAGATCTGAGGGTTCTCAGATCTTCTTATAAACAAATTTTGAGGTTTGTACATCAGATTTAGTTTAACTGGGACCATTGGTTGCTGTATTTCTGAAAAAGCAATTTTATTTTAAAACACTTGTGCTAGCAGCAGCAGCATTTAAGTAAATGCAGTCAGGCATGATCGTTGTTAACTTGCCTGTTTTGTTGTTTAGAACAGCGTTCTGTATAAAAACTCAGTCTTTACTACTAGAACATGAACTTTTTTATCATGAAGAGACAAAGTTTCTCTAAAACCCTTTCATATCAATCAAACTGTGATGAATCCTGGCAAAATTTTTGATATGATCTCTGAATCCTTCATTTGATTCTTCACATTAAACATTATTTCTCATCACAATAGACTAAGTAAAATTCATGAGTATGGGCTGTGTTATCTGTTTTAAAAATGTGCCTGGGAAGTCTGTTATCTAAATGTGTAAGTAATCCTTTTGTGACAGAAACTGTTATTTAAGATCACCCAGGGAAAAAAAAATCAGAGATTGTTTTTACTTGCACTTCATCCTTGCTGACTTTGTATAACTCTGCTGGGTCTTTCTTACCCTTTCTTTCCACAGTTTCAATAGGACTTTGCTATTTGCAGATTTAATTAGAATAGGCTCTCTGATCATAGATCCATACACCTCTGGACATGTTGTAAATGACCTAACTGAGTAACTATGCCATAGGAAAAAAGTCTGGAACTATACAGGTAGTTCTGTTTAGTACTCTGTTGGCGTGCTGCCTATTGACTTGTGCTACAAGCAGCTTGCAGGGAGCTGAAGGTGCTGATCCTCTACTAATTTTTGTGAAAATTTTTCATACAATTCATCTCAAATTATTAATAAAAACAAGAAAAATTGTTAAGAATTAAATAAATCATGAGAAATGGTGTAACATAAAGAAAGTTAGAAAACATTACAATTCTTGAAAGAGAAGAAAAATGTTTTCCTTTGATTTACTACAGAAGCATGAACAGATGTGATAGTCCTAATGGCCTTCTGTAGAACATAAAAACTAAAATGCCTTTCATTCTGGCAGTTTTTAAAGTTGTGTGAACTGTGGTCAGGGATACCAAGTAGATGAAAGAACTTTAGCTAGAGATGGTTTAGAGAACAATTCCAGTGCAACTGTGTATTGTCTTAAACTATTTACTATAAAGCTTTACTTGACTTGATTTAATAGTAATTACATCTCACTGTACTCATGTTTATGCTCCCCAA
Source organism: Podargus strigoides (assembly GCA_028020825.1). Lineage (NCBI taxonomy): Eukaryota > Metazoa > Chordata > Aves > Caprimulgiformes > Podargidae > Podargus > Podargus strigoides. The sequence continues at coordinate 2,783,167 of CM051630.1, forward strand.
AGAATCACATTTTCTTGCATCACTGACTGTTTAAACATACAATGGGATATGTACACAAGCTGTAGTGTATTAAGCAGCATAACACCGAACAGACATGTTGGGATCGTGTCAGCTAAGGCAAAGAGCATGTTTTGAGTCCCAAAAAATGTGCCCAGCCTCAGTCTGTTTGCCTCATGTGTGTGTGGCTCTAGTTACAGGACTTACCTGAGGGCCAATAAAATGCACAGTTGAAAAGCCAGATGAAAGTCCTTTAAAGAATATTCAGCTGAGGAATCCCAATGTCTACAATAATAATAGCAATAAGGTAGAGGCACAGAAGATGTAACTGGTGCTTCCACTCAGTATTCTGAAGAACTAAGGCTTCAATATCCTGTTACTCTTTTCTTTATCTGGAACTTCTACTATGAAATAGTGCTGCTCATTAACCTTGTTTAAATTAAATAAAAATTAGCACCTCATTTGAGTAAACCTCAAAATGGATCTGTTGCCCCTTTTAATTAGGCAAGCACTTAATCACGTTGCAACAATTTGGACCAATTTCCTTCTGAAAGACACTGAGCTACTCTGCTTTTCATGCCCATGAGTCTGAATGCTCATAAGAAACAAGTCTACAGAAATGCTTTTAAAACTTTTTGCACACTTCCATAACGCTCTGCCTGGCTCCCCTTTGTAGTAACGACACCTTGAGATTCTGGAAACCTAACCCATTATTTCAGATGATTCTGTAAATTGAACAGAGATTCTCTCAGACTCCTGACTGTGTGGACACTGGGTTTACAGTTTGTCTTTTCAAGGGCATCTGATAGGGGCAACTTGTTGCTCGTATTTTCTGTTTCTTGGGTTTCGTTTTGTCTTAGGCTTCCCAAATCAGGTGTCTTTTGTGTGCAGATTGTGCAGCAGAAGTGAATGACTGTTTGCTTTGGGAATTTAAAACACATGCAGACGTAGACAATAGCTGTACACACCAGGATAAGGATTTCATTCTCTAGGAGTCCTTATCGCTCTAGAGACTTCCCTGGACTTTGCTGGCAGAATCCTCTGAGAAATCTCAGTTTCTGGCAGGTAGTTTGTGTCCAAAGTATGGAAGATGTATCTCCATGCTCCAACTTTTTTCTAGGCGTGCTTTGACCACGAATTAAATCTTCCCATCGCTTCTTCCCACCTATCATTTCATTCCAACAGCCTGCCATTACCAACAGCTTACTCTAACGGTTAAGTCACTGACCTATGCAACCTCTGTTGCTTTAAAGGCCACCATGAAGGCTGTCTGAACCCTGAAGTGCCAAAGGAGAGCAACTGAACCAGCTCTGTTATGTTTGTTGCCTTTTAAAGGAAACATAAAATTGTGGCTGTGTGGTAGTTCTTTTTTTATATGCCTTATCTTAGAAATTTCCTGAGAGTTATTATGATAGGGACTTGCTGTTGTCTTTATTCTTGTTTTTGTTTTGGAATGGAGAGTTCATTTCACAGGGATGACTTTCAGTCCATGGACAGTTCTGGTCAGAAAGCAGACATGCTTTCAGATGTGAATTTATGCTTTTGTGAGCGTTTGTTAACGTTGGATGGGAAGTTATGCCAGAATGATCTTTAGTTCAGGCTCAATTTAGTAAAAATTTCGTTAAGGGAGAAACAAAATTAAAATAGAGAAGAAAGGCCTGGCTGGTGTCCTTACACTCGTGCAGTGTTGTGAGCTGGGAGCAGTGGCTCAACAACAGTTTGGTAACTGAACGACAGTGCCTTAGTGAAGGGAGGCTACCTTTGCTGCACTACACAAAGACCAGTCTTAATTTATTTCTTTATATTCCAAAGCAAATTCTTTGTCTTCAGTGATGTCCCAGGAATGTACACATCTTTACCTAACTATTTGATGACTTTGAATAGAAACCTACAAAGCTGAAACAGAGTAATTTTCAATTTTATTTCTTTTAACGCTGTATGATACCACTGTAGTTGTTCTTTCTATTCCTCTACCACAATAAACTGTAGACAATACTCTACAGGAAACTTTTATATATAGTGAAAGGGCTTTATTTTTGGAAGACCATGGTTCTCCAGTTGGTGGTCTGCCTGTTAAAAGCAAACAGTTATTTTAGTTTAGAACACAGTTCATATCAAATATTAAATACTGGCTAATGTCATTCTTGATTCTGGGACAACTGGTTTCTGCACTCCAACCTGCTACATTGCACTGGGAAAATATTATATTTTTTATATATTGTGTATTTTATTATAATTATTCTGCTAAACAAAATGGTTTCTTTACTGAAATTGAACACTATGTATGTAGCTGGGTCTGATCATACAGCCTGCATGTGTTTGCAGGCAGTTAAGAACAACTCCTCATGTTCTTACCTGACTGGACACTATGGAGGAACATAGGATAGCAGCAAATCCAAAATGAAAACTTCTCCAGGAATGCAGAGTATAGTTTAATCACAGTGTTAATGTGATCATGTCAGCTCAGGTGAAATGAAAGAGAAGATTGCATGTGCACATGAAATGCTCTGCAGATATATGAAGAGACGAAGCGCTGAATGGAAGATGAACACTAGAGAGAGACTGCATTGAAACTTAAAACAAGGAAAGAGTCATTAGGAGAAACAATGCAAACTGATAGCATACCTCCTCCAGGTATAGCATTTCCATGTGTTTAACTATGTGTTGAGAAAGTAGTCCAGGTTGGTCCTGGGTCTCAAAAACATTTAATTAATTTTAAACATTTTCTAGCTCACCAGTCCCACGCTTTGGGGAAGTGGATATTGCTGCCAGCTGGACAGCCAGCTAGCAATGCTGTTTTATACACTTGGTCCTTTGGGGAGTCATCTCTCCTCTTAAAATAAGTACAGAACACACATGGGCTGCTCTGACCGCTAAAATTGCAGCTTAACCATACCTTTACTATATTTTAATGTGCTCTGTCAATCCAGTAAAATACATTAAGACAGTTTGTGTTCTCATGAGATAAAAAAATTGTTGGATGCAACAACTCATAAAGGCCATATTTCCTTAATTTTAAAAGGTGGTTATGGTATTATACCAGTGAATCACACTCTAAAAATTCTTAAGTTCTTTCTTTCAGAACCATTTTTCTTTTATTCTGTCTCTGTATATACACACACACATTATATACACAAAAGGTTTCAGATGAAAAGCTGCTTTATAAAATAATTTTATTTCTCTCCTATAATTATATTTCATTATCAACATTTTGTATGCATTATTCTGTTATGACTGTAAACTGTAGATTAATTCACCCAAACAAATGCAATATATTTGATTTTAATCTCTCTGTACATTTTGTTTGTGCACTAGAGTATTATTATATATGTAATATATAATTATTAGGTACTTCTAGTAAATGACATTTTGTTTTTATATAAGTCTACAAATTCCTAAGTTTCTGTATTGTGATATTTTAGAGTGGGGTATCTTTATAGCTATAAATTTAGGAATTAATATACAGTTATTCAAAATAATTATGATAACAGCAATATTTCTTTTTGTTTGTTGCAAAATGGTAATCAAAATCCATAATTCCTAATCTTATTTCCACATTTAGGTGTCTAGTCCGTGAGGGAAAGTATATTATGGATTCAGGATGAGCTTGTGGTAGACTCAGGTAACGGATTTAGGCAATGTTTGCCTGTATAAAAGGATGATATCCATTGATACAAGTATATGCCCCAGTGTTCTAAATAAGCAGTTAATAAAACTTGCTTCTACGGTTCAAAAGAAGATTGTCGGTGGTATTTTACAGCAGCTCAGTGTTTCTGAGTGTAATTTATGTGAAGTCAGGACAAAATACTTATATGGGTATGTGTTAGGCTGCTTTTTTATACTTTCTATGTGTGTTCTGTCTTATATTTCAATATAAGATTCTATTGTTTCTTCTGTGACACCTACAGCATCCAGTCTCATGTTTCCCTTTTAGATACAAGGAATTATGTGGTGTGCAAAGCAAAGCAGTGTAGTTCACTACAAAATTTTTAAAAACATTTGCTTACACCAGTGATAGAGGGTAGGATGAAGATCTAGGTCTGAAAAAAATGGACTGCTTTTCTGGAATTGATTGTGGAGAAAAGAGCAGAGCACAGGAAAGTGAACTTGAAGAAACTGAATCTAGAGTGTATCACACTGCACACCCCTCTTGTTCAAAGGCTATGCTCTTGCACATTGCCATTTTGGGATGAAAAATAATTCATAAACATCTACTAACTCCAGTAAGAAAAAGGGAGTTTTCCAACAATTTGTTCTCTTTGGTGGTGTTTTATATTGTCAGAATATCCATACTTCAAATTGCAGCAGAAAATGTTAAAAATATTTACATTGAAGCTATTCCAGTTGATGCCTCTACTGTCCTGAATTTCACTAAATCAAATACATGAATATTTAATATTCCTAAATGTTTCCACAAAGCCTATAACCACTTTTAGGGTAAAATTCAGTTGCCTCTGGCTCACACTGAGGAAGCACTTCTTTTTGAAACAGCTATTCTTAGCAAACAGTGCTACAGAGCACGGAGCAACGGAATTGCTATGCATAATGTGAGGGCAATTTCTTTTTGCCTTTAGGTGGTATGGCCAGCTGACATTTCAGCACAAGGACCCTTCAGAGCAACGCAGAGAATTTGATGTGACAGTGCCTCTGGATCAACCACTGAACTTCAAGTGTTCATTATCTACACAACACATGTACCAGCTTCTCACGTAATCAGAGATTTCTCTGTCTTGTTCCCATACGTAGTTGTCTCTTTTCTTGTTCTCATTTTTATTTTGACTGAAGTGTACTTAGCACACACATCCCCACACACACACATACCCCACACTCCTGCCTTCGCTGTGCAGGATACACCTCGTGCCTTGCCATTTCTGGTTTCTCACCTCTTGTGTTTCGGTCAGATTGCTTCCCTTGCCAGCAGTGTCAGCTGAGGGGATGCTGGAAGTGCAGAAGAGCTAGCAGCTCCTTGCTTCTGAGAGGGTGAGAGCAGGAAATGTCAAAGTCTGTCCTCATCAGTTTAGATTAAAGCTGGATGGAATATTTGGCAAATGCGTTTCAGACAAAGCAGAACATGTTGGCAAACTGCAGTTTGAGCAGTTCAATTGGCAAAGGAACTAGCAAACAAGTTTTTATGAAGAAAAGTATTAAACAACATTAGTTATATGGCTGCTTTGACTCCCCATCAAATAAAAATAGATTTTTTTTTTTTTTTTTTTGAAAATGCACTTTACCTAATGTTGCTGAAAACTGATAATGAAAGGAAGTAATCTTTAGGGTGCTGAATGCCAAAATTTCAATGAATGGGCTTGTGACAGGTCAGTCCTCCACAACAATAACCTGCCCTATTGCTGGCTTGAGTGCATGGTTTGTTATTTTCAAGTTCCTCTGTGGTTTATTCAAGAAACTTGATGGGTTCATCTGCTTTCCTAGAGCAAATAATGTCCTTTCTGCCTGGTGGGGGACAGAGAAGAGGCAAGCCAGCAGAAGTTGCTGAAAAGCATGGATTTCCTGCTTTGTGGTTTGAATATTTGTATTCTGGTCAACACTGCAGTATCTGGGTGAGAAATGGCCCTTCAGTGAATGGAGATGGTCTCTCTTTTTATCTATGAAAAACAGTGATTGTGCAAGATAGGTACACTAAAACTAGTGACTTCAAGTGACAATCTATGTAGGAGAACTTACAATTGCTGTGACCTTCTAGTCAGCTCCAAATGGGTCACTGATTCACTTTGATTGCAGTGTTATTCATTTCCCATGTTAAATAATTTATAGGTTATTTATGTATTGCATTGCAATAAACTCATAGCTTTTTAATCTCTAAGGTGGGTTTTGCTGCCTTTTGTGGAAGCAGAAAGTCTGAAAGTCCTAAGTGATTACTATCTTTAACAATCCTTTACTGCACAGGTGTTTTACAATAAACCAAGGGGACAGGGCATTCCGTAAATTTAATGGCACATCACTTAAAACATCGTATAATTACAAGGTGTATGTTGGAATAAAATTATACCTTTGCAGGTTAAGTAAAGAATCACTAATAAAATTGTAACAGACATACATTATACAGCATGGGGTTCATAATGAATAATTGCTAGGTTATTAGTGCTTAACAGATTAAGGGTACTTCCATTTATTACTGTGCTCCACTAAGGATGAGCATTAATTTTTTTTCAAAGCAAATTCACTGGAAACGTACAGTTTAAAATTTATGCTTGTAATGATTGCTACATGGTCCATTAAGACCACCTCTAAGTGAGCTTAATTTGTAGCAGATAAATGTACATGTCTACATATTTTTCAACATAGTTTATGGTGCATCCTGCACAGCTGTGCCCAACTGATTAAATCCTCACAAAATTTAAATAGGAAACCCATTACATAGACAGTATTATATCCATTTATCATACACACATTTTCAATTTAACTCTCTGAGCCTTTGTGTTGGGTATTTTCACTGATTCATTAAATATGTATAGCGAGGCCATTTTCTCTTCTGGTTTGTTTTGCCCTTTTGTTTTCTGGGTTTGTTTGTTTCCTACTTTTCAGTTCTGTCATCCAATAATTAAGAATTTCAGCAAACTGAACATGATCTACAACAACAGTTATCTCCATAATTATCCTAGATATGACAGTCACTTAAAATCCTAGATTTAGAGAGCTCTTATCTAGGGAAAAGAAGCAGGGCTATAACCAGTACGTAGGGAAAGGTGGTTGGTACTAATACCTTCATTTGCCTTCCAGAATGGACTCTGGGTTTGTCCTGACAGACAGACATGCTAGATGCTGAGAAAGGTTGGAATTACAGGTATTTCTTCCCTTCCTTCAGCATTTCCCATTGGCTAGCTCTGGCCATCTCCTGATTTTGTTAAAATGCTTTTTAGGATCTCATTCTGAACTGTCCAGCTTCATCTCTGCTTTAGGTGTTTTGAGTCTCATATAAACCATAGTTCTGGATTCTAGAAATAGGATTCGAAGCATTTGTCCAATTTTGGAGATCAATTTGAGATTTTCTGAAATCCCTCTTATTGTCATTGACTATAGAGTAAATTAAAGCTGTTAACTTCACATGCTCTGAGCCCTGTGTAAAATAGATGGTATGAATTCTCTGTCAGCTGAATACTGCTCTACTTGATTGAAGATCATAGATCTTTCTCTGGCTCTAATGTGCTGTGGTAAGTCTTGATAATCATATTCAGTGGTCTGCTAGGATGAGGCTCTGCAGCCCTGTTTAGGTTTATTAAGCTCAGTTAAAGCCCAAGCTAACAGAACAGTGCAAAATAAGGGTCAACTTTTGTTTAAGGTGTAGTAATATCTTTGCTTATCTTAGAGTAACAAAAGGGAAATAAGATTTTAAAAGAACAAGGAGAACTAATTGTTGCTCATTCATTTTCACACTCCCCTAATTAAATGCCAGAGAGATTCTGTAGGCTTCTACAGAACTGAACAATATACAGAACCACAAGGAAGTGTTGACATCCAAAATCTTCAAGAATTGAAGATTTCATATGAAAAGAAATGGCTGCTTAAATAGGAGTTCTCTGGTAGCTGGCTCTGCTTTCTTAAAATATATATAAAATTGAATCATATGGCCACTTTTTTAGTAAACACAGATATTTTAGAAATTAAAAGGATTTAGAAATTTTAGTTTTTCTTCTCTGTGGTGCAAATAGTGACAATGATTTATTATAACTTTCTTTTTAGCCTACCTTTGAAGCTATTGTGTCCTTAAATTATTTTTCTCCCCCTGAGATTGATACCATCAGTCCATTTTCCACAGGAACACCAAAACTGATAGATGGATGAATCAATTTTTAAAACTTTTCAGATGACAATAAGAAACTAATTATATCCCTGTATTCTGAAATTCGTTTCAGTATATTTTGATTAGTATTAACTGTAGGAAATGATTGATTTTTTTGTTTGATGAAAATGGAAATACTGGTGTAACAGTTTGCCAACTTATATGATTTTTTTCATAATATTTTAGTGTGGGCTAGAGTTACTCCTGATGTTCTTCAGAGCCTTTCACATGTTTGCTTTGCTCAAGCCCCATAGTTTAACTTCTCACTTCAATTATGTTCCTTTTAAAAAGCCAAATCATCTGTAGGAACGTAGTGGGATTCTCAACTATGAAACCCAGGTAGTGTGCCTCTGTTCTCCTAAACAGCAGCACCAGGAGTAAGACAAGGACAGTAAAAAACCACTTAGAGCTACGTCATCCTTGGAATGTAGTGAGGAATGGGCTTCCCAAGTCTTGGAGAGTAGAAATGTCTTAGGAGTTTCAGGGAAAGGAAGTCCTTCATTTGAGGTGGGAGTGACGGAAACAAGAGCTTTTAAAAAGCTGAGCAATAATCATTTCATTATTCCAAATACTCAAGTGTTCTGGTGGTAATCCCCACACCTAGAATCAGTGCTGCTGGCTCAGCATTTCAGTTTTTTTCTTAGATAAGAAAAATGTTCTCATCTTAAATGTTCTCCCATGGTTTTCCTGACACCCGACCCTTTAAACAAACACTTGGTAAACTGAATGCATGATATAAAATAGAAAAGTAAATCTTGGAATCAGACCTATAAATGTGATATTATAGATGAACTTAACTATCCTAGAAGATAAGATAAATGCTTAAGAACACAAATTGTTTGACAAAGAATCAAACCATGAAAAATTGTCCTGGATATTCATTTCAGTTCAAGCATCTCACAGAAATAGAGGCTGGCTGAACTGGACAATTCTTGAACAACCCATAGGTGAGGTCACAGTTTTTAAAAACGTCTGTGAGAATTGGAATGTCAGGACCTGTGTCCCAGTTCATTCAGAGACATCTGTTTCAGTGTTCATTTTTCTAGTGATCACTGCCAGTAAGAATCAGTTGTGACTAGTAAAGTGCTGGCTCCAGGGTCTGGACAGTTGGTGGGTTCCTCAAAGTGTGAAAACAAGAAGTTTCTGTCATCACAAGTGTGAAAATAATATTGCAAGTGCATATGATATTATTTCTAGATTTCAGGGAGAGAATGTTTCAATGGATAAAGAATTATGGGTAATGAGTTCCTTGCAAGTAAAGTCTATATCTATGATACTATAAATATGCTCAGTTTTTTTGTTTTGGTTTGTTTTTCCAAAAGTGGGAAACTATTCTTTAGGAATATTATTAGATACCCAGTAACTGATGATATATTTTTTTTGATGGAAATACAAAACAGCATCTTTCAGCTATGCACAAATTTTTGGAAGCTTGCTTGTGATATCAAGAAATTGTTGACTGTGAGATTCTGATGTATATATAGTCATCCACTTCATGTATATAAAAGCAATGTTTGTGCTTTTGATAAAACTGCTCTTTGTATGTTTAGTGGATAAACATTTTAACAGAAGTGTTTATTTAAAAAGGCATAGCAGTGCAAATATATGAACCTGAGGAGGTTTGTGTCACAATCTGTTATCTTGAAACCTTACCAAGACAAACTTACTTCAGGGGAGTCTTTTATTTTGCTGCTGGCAGCAAAATTATTAGTTGCAGAATAATCTTATAGAGAGCTGGTTGCTGATTAAAAAAAAAATAGACTGCTCCCTGTGTCATATTTTCAGAGGAATCTTCCTCACATATTTTAATTTTTGAAGAATAGCTAATGCATTAATGCCTTACTGTTAAATAATCATTGCATTTTAAATTATTAATTTATCCAATTATAGGTATTTAGGAATCTGTCAGCTCTTCAGTTTGAGGTTAACTTTTTGGCAATAAATAGATGTATGAAAGAGACAAAGTAGTTACTATAGAAGACTATATAACCATTTCTGAAATATTTCCAGAGCAATGGAAGAATAATTAGTAATTGGGTTACTAGGAAGAAAATGACCCTTAATCTACTGAGAATTTTGAAAGTAATAACATTTTGGGTCTAAATTACATTAAGTACTTAAACATTCTGATTCTTGGGTGCTTGGCTGAACTGTAGCCCCTGTTCCATCTTATCTCTGCCTGTATATTTTAAATAAATTTATCCAAGAATGGCCAATTCAGAAGGCAGTTTAAAGAGAGACTATAATCCCAGCAGAGTCAGAGGTAAGATCTTGCCTTGAAGCTGAGCTAAATAATAATTTAAGCAAGTTCAGTGATCAAAACAAAATTTATATATAAATTTAAATAAATATTGAAAATATTTCTTCATGAGAAAGGGACAAATTCTGTTAACAGTAGTTTTTAATTTTTTTGAAGTGAGATGTTTGTCATCCTCCAAATGATAGCAAATTAGAATGTGTTCATGACAAGCTGACCTTTGTGAAAGTGCATTTTGTCCTCAGATGAAGGAGGTTTTACCATCATATAGTTACCATGGCACATGTAAAATACCTGGCTTGGAAAGCAGAAGCAATAATGTTTAATTAAACTTTGTTTTGTTTCAATTGAATTGATTTACAGTCAAATAAGAAAGCATCTTCACACTGTAACCAAAAAATAAATCTTGAAGCAATAGACATGCATAAGTATAGCACCACTGCTACAGAGATGTTCTGTGGAGCTGTGGTTAAGATTATTTGGGATTTTAGTCCCTGTCCTTACCTTATGGTGTATGATAATGTTTGTGGTTTACATCTTCTTGCATGAACTGTCACTGTTATAAGCTGTATTCTTTCGTTCTGTTCCCCTACGTGTCATATGATTTACTTACGATTTTTTTTCTACAATATTGATTTTTCTCTCCAAGTATACTGTTTGGTTTTTGTATTTTTTTTAACTATAACTATTATGTTATATGCCAAAACATTTCAAACACTGGTTAAATATGGAGGAAATAGGAAATGTTTTCACATAACTCTGTAATGTGATATAAAACATGTTTAACACAAATTTAATACAAACATAATAAAACCAACTTCCTCTAAATTTAAGTCTCTTTAGAACATATATTATTCTAATTTGGCTTTAAAACAAGCACCATCTTTACTGTGTTGCTGGTTTATTTTTTGTTTGAAACCTTACTGATTGTCTTTCCTTTATTTCATTCTGTTCTGAATCATTGCTCAAACTGAATGTTCCTGGAAGGGTCAGTGATCTCTTTGGAATGGGTACCCAAGTCTGACTTTATTTAGGTGCTCTATACCATTATGTGCCTGCTATTTTGCACCCAGTTTTGGCTGTGTGTAAAAAGCACAAAGCACAAAGTACTCTAGATATGCAGTGTGCATAAACAGGACTGAAGAAGGTGATCCATAATCCCCCCACTGGCTAAGCTGTCTAACTTGGAACAATTTTGTGATTTAGCCATGTTCTGGTGTATAAGTTTCTCTTTTCTTAAGAAAAATCAGGGAGAAATGCAGAGAGCTAGTGAGTCCCTGAAAATCAAGGGAGAGAAGAAATAAAGCAGGAGGGAGGAGAACGAAAAGTTGGGTGAGTGGTAGCAAAAGAAATACTTACAGGTCCTAAACTTGCAAGTTCTTTACGTTTGGACAAAAAAATACACCTTTGTGTTAAAGGTCTGGATCCAATATTGCCCTTGGAATTTACAAGCTTCTGTTTCCTACTTTTCAGGGACCGTGTGCCATGGAAGTCGGTGCACTTATATACTGGTACTTCTATACTCCAACAGCTTCTGGGCAACTGCCAGCTGCTGGATATCCTGAATAACTTAATCAGTGCAGTGAAGCAGTACAGAGGAGCTGGTCTGGGCTGTTTCAATGGTGCAGGCACATCCAGATACAGTCTCTGATTGAAAAAATGTTTGCTGCTGAAGTCCCTTGTGGCCAGTGTCATCTTCTAAAAGACTTCTCAGGAAAAGCATATTCTTACCAAGGTCCCTTTGGCGACATGAGCAATTTTTTCTGCTATGTTTTGTGGCTCATCATTTGAATCATCCTTTAAGCATATGCTCTGGGCCAAAGTCCTATTTGCACTATTAACTTTTATTCTGTAGTAACTCATTTAAAAACAGCAGATAGTCTCTAAATAGGCTTTTTATTAATGTTTTGTTCAAAAGTAATGCATTATGTTCCTGTTAAAACAGACTCTTGCAGCCTCTGTAATGTAACCTTGAAATTTCAAAACTCTTTGAAAGACCTTGCAGACCCTTCCTGATAGATTGAAGAGGTTATTGTTTTATCAAAGGATAAACTCAGAGGAAAACTGATATGTTATTTTTTTTTCTCAAACACTAGTGTCTTAACCTTACTTGTCTTCAGGTTTGACTTATATAAAAACATATAAAACTATCTAATGTATACAACTTTGCTTATATAGTTCAAGAATATAAGTGGCTCACAAAATCTACTTAGCTTTTTCATTGAATACTGCCTGGTTAGTTTCAGTTATTTGGGTTTTTTTATTGTTTTCTGTGGTGAATTTTGCAGTATAGATACTGAATTCCAGTGTAGTTTGTCTGAATAAGTTTGGAAGTGGGAGGTCATTGACACTTCATGGCCAGGTCCTACACAAACATAAGTGAGAGAAAAGGCATATTCAAGTGTTCCTGAGGGCAACCTGAGCAAACTGTAGCTTTCTCATTCTGCTGTCCAGCATAGCACATGCTCTGTTTTGTATGAGAGCCTGATGGAGGAGAGGCTGTCGTCAGCATTGCTTGTGCCTCTAGACCTGGTTATGGCTTATGTTTTTATGTTCTCTGTTATTACAGAAAATTTAAAGGGCTTTCATACATACTGAATATGGATTTCCAAGAATTAAGCAGAAGCTCTAATCTGACTCCTTAAAATGCTCTTAAATCTCAGTGTTTGTCTAAAAGATATGAATTTTTGGTCTAGATTGGAAAGAAAAATGCAGACCTATTTTCTGTATGCAGGTCAGATGGCACCCAAAGTTGATGAGAGCACCCAAACTCTTATGAGGATAGTTCAAATGAAATTGTACTAGCATGTGTGAACTTGAATGTTAGTCTACAGACAACATCAGTCATTGAACTCAGACAGAAATCACAGCACAGATGGAACTATGTGAGGAAGATACATTTTTCTCAATTCACTTTTATTTAGGTATATGCAAAGCATTTTTGACTTTGCTACCAAACACAAATTTAGCTTGTTGTAACACCTTCCTTTAGCAGTTATGGGGTCTCACTGAAATATATCTTCTGACTCAAAGCTTAACACTGTGTTTCTACTGTTGTAGCCAGTATGTTACTATGAAAACTGTTCCAGTACTTATCTGGAATTATTGAAGGACTTGACCTTCTTCTGTGAAGTATTAGTGACATTACTGTGTTCTCTTTTAATAGTGTTTTTATCTCTGCCCTTGCAAGTCCCTTCTTCCAAATGTTGCAGCTTATTAGTTTATATGCTATTTTCATTGCAATTATAGCTAGTACGGGAATGTTTTGTTACCTTTTTAACACATTGTCACCATGCATCATTTTTAGATCCTCATTGCTCCTTATTAGAGGTTATTTAAGCTCTCAGCTGTAACTAGATAATGAAGCATGCTTATGATATAAGCTAGGAAAAGCTTATGTGAAGATTTTGTTGCATTGGTGACAGTCTGTGGTGTTTTATTTGTGGTTTTTGTGCATGTGTGTCATCTCTTAGGTTAATTAAATGTAATAGAAATGTACATAGATGTCAGACAGCTGGTACAGCCTCTGCTGGAATGACTTCACGACTGTGCCAGAATATGCAAGATCTCTGCATGCTCCACCTAACCTCCAGTATGGTGCCACCTTCTTCTGGTCTGTTTGTTTTCTTCCACTGACACAGATCAAATAGAATAGGATACAGTGTGTCAGATGAATAGCTTTGGTTGTCTGAGGGAAAACCTTGGGATCCTTAAAAATAACCAGACAGCTATTTGAGGATAAAGTAAAGCAGATGGAAATTATTGATGTGACCCTGAGAGGATTATGCTAAAGAAAATAGTGTGATTTGCCTCCCTTATGTCAATTATCATTTTGCTTAGGTTTTGTTTGGTGGTTGTGTAGCCTCAGTGTGTATTACCCAAGCACATCATAATCTGGAGTGTATTTATTACTTCTCACAACATCCTTGCAACACAAAGAAGTATTACTGTTATTATTATTATTATTATTATTATTATTATTATTATTATTACTGTTATTAGTTTGGTTTTCATCTGCCAGGGATTTATAAACTTTTAAGGCCCCTGTTCACACTCTTTCCTTTCTCTAATTATGCAGATTTCTTATGCAGTGTATTTTGGGAATTTACTCTTTGTCTGTGGAATCAGAGGATAAACACTGTGCTGCTTCCTAAAGCAACTCAGCACTGAAGTGTATGGGCAGAACAGAAACCAGCTCCTTGAAGGATCAGCCTCTGATTCGTTTGTTTCACACTTACATTTCCTGCCAGTAAAAGAGAAGTGGCCATTACATTTTTGCATGGAGGATAACGCCGTGGCTGAGACATAGAACTGTCTGTTGGGGATTTGATGTACGTAGATCCACGTGATGCCAAGGTCTAATCCTAGACAGTGGTACCCCTTTGTCCTATAAAAGCTGGGAGGATCCACAAATTATTTCTGCCCATTTATTTGCAATGATTAAATGCACAAAGCCCTCAGTGTTCTCCCTCTCCATACCCAGGAGCAAGTCGCTATTACAGATATGGACTGAATTGCTTGTTTGTTGGCACGTATTGTTTTCTGAAGGGAGGTGTGCAGAATGAACTGGGGACCGAAGCACTGCAATTCCATTAAGGTTTTACTAAGAAAGTCCAAATAAAACATGGAAATTAGCTGATACTTCTTACCTACTGTGTTGGGTGGAGGTGGAGCAGTCTCATTTCATTGAAATAAGGTCAACTGGCCAGAGGACATACCAGCCTACGCAAAATATTGACAAATATGTTGGTGTGTATAGGTAGTCAGGTGGCTTCTAAGGGTGCATTGGTCCTTTTAGTGTGAGAGAAGGACATACAAATTGAAATTATATACCTGAACATCATGAGACACAGACAGGACAGAGTACATGGTTTTGGAGCACTCTGGAACAATCTGTAATAGAAATAGTATATTCTATTCTATAGTATATTCTATTCCATAATATTTAATTTTTTTAAAATGCTATAGTGGTATTTTCTTTACATTTTAGGACTGTTAGAATATTTTTGAAATAGTGTAATATTTAAATTTTAAAGTATTTATGATAAAATCTAATTACTATCGCTCTGAACCAATTCTGTCTGATTTTCCTGAGGAATAGTAACTATAGGCCAGACTGCATTTTTTCTGTCATTGTCAGAGATGTCACTGGATTTCCTGGTATATAACCCAAAGCAAAATGTGGCCATTTAATTCCACAAACAGCAATAAAAATAGTGAACACTGGAGAGTATGTACTTGGATTATGAGTCATTGATTTTTCTTTTAATTTGGGTTTACAGACTATTGTTAGTAGTATTGTTTCCTTTTTCATTGCATCCTTGAGAGTGGGTGTTTGCAGATGCACCATTACTAGAGCTACTTAGTAAAGTCAGGCAGCCTGTGCTAATTGCTGTACAGAGACACTCTATGATGTAATATACAATGCCACTTAAGCCCTGCTCATAAAGACCTGAGTTTTCAAATGTGCAGTGCATTACAATAAGTTTTGGGTTGGGCTAAATTGCACTATTGATTTTTTTTGTAATTAGGTTTTAATGAATTGTCTTCACTAAATTGTACGTTTGTCAAGGGAGTTCAAAGACTGGATTGTGATCATTTCATTCACTTTGTATATTTTTATTGTATCTAACACTAGAGAGCTCCTGGAAATCCTTTCTAGATATCAGTAACTTTGATTTTTGTGTTGGCTTTTTTGACGTCCAGCACCTGTTTTTCTGCAGTATAATACTAATAAAAGACGTAAGATTGTAGGAATTTGGCTTGTCTAAAAGCTGTTGAAAAAATCCAGATCTTATACATTTCTGTTCTCTTACTGTTTGCTCCCCTGCATCATTTGTGTTTAACCACTCTACTGAAATTGGTCAATAAGGGGTTTTGTTGGACTTTTGCTCCTTCATAGTGGCTTATATTTGTTTTAAGCTTTATCACTGGGCACTAAGAAGCTGCTTTTCTTTGTTGATTCGTCATCAAATATGTTTGATCAAACCCTGTTCTGATTCGTCATCAAATATCATGCCAGCAGATAAATCCCCATTCTGATTTAGTAACATGCACTGTGTGCTTTTCCATGAGCATTTCTTATACTGTTTTATTAAATTATATGCTTTAGGAGGAACACATGGCCTACACAAGCCTCCAAAATACTGATTAAATAATGCTTATACAGCTTAGTTTATTCTTGAAAGGCCAGGGGTGCCTGCTGTAACTTTGTAATTGACATTTCATTCTTCTAATGGAAAATCACCTTTTCCTGAAATAGTTAAATAGTTTAAAAATCCCTAACTTGAATTAGTGATTCCTGTATCTATGTATAAGCCTTTCCTTTCTCATTACCTTTGCTAATATACTGGGCTTTCCACTGTGCTGGACAGCAATCATGAATAATTTTTGCTGAGCAGAGTCCTGGGTCAGCACGGTTTTCTTGTGAGCTGGAGACTGAGAGTCTGGCCCTCGATCAGTAACCCCTTCAAGGCAGGACAAGAACCACCTTTCCCAGAGTCTACTCTTGATCAGTCAGCTGTCTTTTGTAGGGGAGGTGCTGAACACTTCACTGCACTTGAGTGGGATTTACCTTTCTTAATGCGATTAGAGCTAATCCCAACAGCAGATTAACTTGTTCTCCCAACTAGAGCAGTCCTCCAGGTTTCCACCTCTGTGAGCTATCAGATTTTAATGGATACCTGTATGCTTAGATACAGGACTGTGTGCCATCTCAAAGCAGTGGTGGCACTCTTTTGAGACCCACTTGGTTTCCAGACCAGAAGCAGCCTAGCAGTGTTAGAAAAGTATGAACCAAAGCGAATGCATCCCAGAGAGATGTGTCATATTAACTTGATTCAGCTCCAGAGTTTTGGATTGGAATTTTTGGATATAAAACTGGTTTGTAATGCAGGGAAATAATGTTCAACTGCCTGCACATGGCTGGACAGAGGTACTTTCATGTTGTTTTCTTTGATGCTGACCTACTATATGACCTTGAGTGAATAAGTCACTGAATCTTTCCGTGCTTTTTTTCTTCCTACATATCTTTATTCTGCCTTTTATATTCAATCTAATATTTCAGCCTTTCATATTGAAAAAACAAATATTTCCTAATTTATTTTACTACTTTTGTCATGAACTATTGCAAAAAAATATTCCAGCATGAGTTTTGTTCTGTATGATTTGCACTTGCTTAGGTAAAAATCAGTCAATTCAGACATGAAAACATGTGCAATAATTCTAGCTTGCTGTATTTTAATTTCAATAAACATGTTCATCTAGAGGGTTTGTTTCTTTGAAACTAAATATTAGGCATAACCCTAGTTCCTTGTTAGATTTAACCAGCAGTCTGGTGAACTTATGCTGCTCCCCTTAGCTGTGAATCTGTTGTCTTTTCCAGAACTATTTGGGCATAAGGTCCTGTACTGGGCAATTAAAAAAGACACAAAGCTATTACAACTGTGTCTAAAAACTACTTCTAAATTTGTACACAGCCATTTCCACATAGAGAGATGCACTTTGCACATGTGGCTGTATGGTTTAATGCCAACAATTTAAGTTTATGGCATGAATGTACCTGTGTATAAGACCTTATTTTGAAACTTGGTCATGCAGAAATTTGCTTTTTAATTGAGTTTTGGGGGTTTTTTTTCCCCTCTTGGACAAAACTTGCACATGCATATAATTGCATATTTTATGTATATTTTTAGAAGGGGTCACTGTAAATTGAACTGGCAGAATGGTAAAATACAGCTTGGTTATACCCAAGTATGTAACCTACATAAATATAAACAAAGATATCTATCCCAAAGTGAAAAACTCAAAAGGTGTGGCTAAAATGTGGAAAATTTCTCTTTGGCTAAGGAAGAAAAGGCATGTCAGATCATAAGAATACATTCTTCATGCTTCCTCACGTTTTCCTCTGAAAAACTTATTTTCTTTAAATTACAGCTGATTTTGTTACTACTATCAGAATATTTAATACTGATACTAATTTTTTTTCTCTTTCTGGCCATGAAAGAATTTACTAACAGTATTGATTGTAATTGTAACAGGCATTTGTGCAAAATAATGACAGGCTTTTTATTTGGTGAGACATTACAAGCAGTGCTGGTAGCAATGATTTTTTTTTTCTTTGGAGCATTTTAGTACAACATTAGTAGTGGTTTGTATGAGCCTCTGGGGAAAGACATTGAGAGAAGAGCAAATATTTGGAGGCAGAAGTCAGATATTTCCAGATGGGCAGCTTCCTCCTTCTTTCCTCTTAGAACTATGTCTTACCTTTGTCATAAGTTTCATTTAGAGATTCCTTTTCCTGGGACAGCTTCCTTCAGTTTAAATCCATGCAGTCTAGTAGGACAATGCCAATTACCTAAAGTTAGATGAATAGGATATTTAGTAAAATAAATAAATATTACACATAAGCAGCTCATTCTGTGCAGTTGCAATGAGTGAATTTCTAAACAGGCTAAGCTTGAGTTTGTATACACATACTTCTGAACTCTTCCTCCTGAGACTACGTAACTCTGGTGTCTTCCAATGAAATGAAACGTTTCAGAATGAAATTGAAGAGAGGATGAAAGTGGTAGGAAAACAACGCAACAAGAAGTAAATATGGAAGCTGCCATAATTCCCCAGCAAATAAAAAACTAGAATTCATAGAACTAAAAAAGTTCTAAATAAATGGGATTTACTTACATCATTATCTTTTCTGTCCCTGTGTCAATATAGAATAGTTCTTTTCAACATATTTCCAAGTGTAAAGTACCTTAGGTGACAGGGTTTTAACAAACTCCCTTAGAAGATTATTCCATGGTCAGATATCTCTAACTATTAGCATTTATTTCCAAGTTCAGCCTTTGCCCTGTTTCATGCTCTTATTTCTGCCCCTTGAGCCACATTAAACAGGTTTTTCCTATTCTTGGTGTGTATGTCCTTCAGACACTTAAGGATGCTTAACATTGATCCCTCAGCTTAGAAATAGTTAAGGAGAGAAAAAAACTGGTTCAGTCATACAAGATGCAGGGGATATAACATTATTTAATTGCTGGATATAGCTTTCTTAAACTGTACTGCATTGTTTTTGCAAAATATAAGAGAAATTAAAATATGCCTTACCTTTTCCCCCTTCATTCTTGAGTTAAAGTGGATTTTTTAATTGATTTAATCTTTTCAATTAACTTGTGTAACAATGGTTGGATCAGACTGGGGACTTCAACTCATCCAAAATGTAAAACCTGTCCTGCTTGGGAGGTTAAATACCCTTTAAACTGCTTACTTATTTCTGCTTGATCCAGTGTCACTGGGGACCAGGTCCACCTCATTTCCAAGTAACAGATACTGAAATGGTTTTCTAAGAGAAGTGCTGCAGTTATTTAAAGCACACATACACAGCCTTGATGAGGGTGTAATTGTTTCCTACCATCAGTGATTTTTCTTTTTTTTTTCCTGTTCTACATTCTGGTTATCAATGTTGCTGTTTGTCTTGGAACTGCAGATTTTCCATCAAAGAAAGCTTGGTTTTGTCAAGGTTAGTGAACAAAACCATATTAGATTGCAAACATTCTTGTGTCAAGAAGTCTGCTTTTCTCTCTGACACTTGTCGTGCTGTTATCTGCTTGTATATGTATGCTCCATGGTGAACACCTAAACCTGAGGAATAATTAAGCTAAAGAGTGAACAGGACAGCAAACAATGCTGGTTGCCTATAAAACTAGCTTCATAAAAGAAATGTACCAGAGCTGTTTGCAAATATTTCTCCAAGATCTCACAAACTAAACATTCAGCTAAATATGATTTGTATAACTTTCTGTTAGATAATGTTATAACTAGCACAAAAGACGAACACTGATTTTATGTATAAACTCTGTTAAAGATCTCTCTTATTCATTTCACATAGCTCCTTCGGTTCTTTTTCTGAGTATTCCTACTTTACCCCTGAAACATTCCCTTCCATTCTTCTTTAGGCCATGAAATGGGACATCCTCATACTGTCAGAGTACACATTAGTAATAAAGAAAAGAACTGAAGTTATTCGAATAAGGCTAAACAAATAACATCCTGTGATTAGCTGATTAGTTTCTATTTCTGGATGCCTATTTGATCGTTAGTGATGCTTTGTTTTGCAGATGTTCTCTATCTGTATAGTCATTTATACTGAATATGTGATACCCACCGTTAAAAACTGAAACTGTATTCATTAGGTCTGGTGGGTTCAGTTAAGGTTCAGGCCAGTACTGGCTCATAAATAGGCTTTGTTGCCCTGATCTTGCTAAAATTGATTTGTGCCAAATGGAAAGGGCCAAACGGTGCCAGGGCCTTGAGGAGCCTTTTCTACCTCTTAGCTCCTACCACTTGTGTTTCCAGTGCAGTGGCATGGCTACCTTTCAGCTCCCTAAACCTAGCACGGGAATTTGAGCAACTAGAGAGAAGTTGCAATGCTGTTGCTGTAGTATGACTAATGCCAATTCTATGGCAAAGCAGTAGTAGAGGAGGCTGAAACATGGTTAGAATCATCGAATAGCCTTGGTTGGAAGAGAGACCTCTAAGATCATCCTGAAGCATACACAAGTACTGCAATGGACTGTTAAAGGGGAGTCTGAATAATAAGGCCCATCAGACAGTTTCTAGATACTGGTGGTACGAATAATGGAGTTCTATACCTGAGAATTTATCAGGTGCATGTTTTAATTAGAGTGGGCCCTGGCAGAAGCAGTGTCTTGACAGAAGCAAGTGGTCATGGCAAAATTCTAGTGAATAATAAAACAGGGGGAGAAGAAAAGGAAATAGAGGATTGAGAGACTGGGACAGAAAACTGGTCTATAGATTTTAACAGATGCAAACAGTGAACTTGAAGAGATCTCCTGAGGATGACTATGATCCTAAACTTGCTACTATTGCTTAATTTTTTTGTTTAGTTCTGTTTCAAGTTTCAGTGAAGACTTCTTATCTGAGAGAAAATAATTGGTCACTGTTATGGGGGGACTTCTTGACTCCTGAAATAAGTCAACCTATAACAGTAAACAGAATGAACCAGTAAGAATGAACCAGTTTTCTTTTTGCTGTTATTACTGTTCTCTGATTAGATGATCATAACTCTTACAATCACAAGAAAGAGTTAAGGAAGCCACTGAAGCTTTGCCTTTTTAGAGAAAAGAACATAGCAATATAGAATATTTAGAAAAATATAGTCTGAGGGAGTCACATAAATATTACTGGCAATATATCTGTAAACATAAAGCAATGTATTAATTACTGCCCCAGCATGGCTTATATTTATTATATTAATTGTATTTGCATACATCAGGTATATACATGGAGACCTCAAAGTCATTTCTGTCAGATTTCATGAATCTATGAGTCAGGTAAACATCTGCAGCCAGTACAAAAAGGGCGCTTAGTCAAGCAATTTATCAGGAGCACATAAAAACTGCTTCTCACAAGCCTTCCCTGTTAATTGGGCCAGGACATAAAATAGCATCTGCAAATGTTTGACTCTTGATCCCAAAGCAAGGAATCATTGCTAGGCTGTTTGCAGAGTATACCTCAAATGTGGTATGTCCAGAAAAGCAGTACAGCAGACAATCAAATACAGTGGTCTTAAATACTTGGGATAAGGCTGATTGATTAAAGTCTATGCTAACGTTATCATTGTCAAATCCAGCTTTATCCTCAGTAAAATATATATATGTCTGAATATATATATGGCTGATACAGAAAACTGCTATCCTGGCAGTAAAAATCAGTGTCTGTCCAAGGTTGTCTGCAAAAGATTTTTCAATGCTGACTGGTTTTTGTCTTGATGAAATTAATGGTGATTGTTAATAATTTTCATAGTTGCTACTATAAACCAGAGGTGAGGTACCATGAAGAAGATGGGGAAGTTTGTAAAAGTAAATATTTCAGATGATCTTCACCTGAGCCTAAGGACAATCCCCATTTTTTGTAATTGTTCAAAAGCAGCTGGGGATTCAATGACTGCTGTTTTCCAGCTTCCCCTCTGGACAGTGCACAAAATATTAGAAACTCTCCTCCATAATCACAAGAAGCCATAGAGGCAAAACACATGGTACAGTGTCTTTTTCTTTCAGATATGTAAAATTTTAAAAATTATTTTAAACAACAACCTGAAATACTCTAATGCTACAAACTGAACATTTGTCAGAATGAGTTTTGCCTAAACTATGTATATTTCTACTGACATATTCTAAGTTGCTTTTTTAATTATGTAGAAAAAATGGGTGCAGGCAAATAATGTGAATAAAAGTTGCTCATATTTTGCCAGATCCTTAGACAAACTAATGTCAACTGCTTGTATAGACTTGCAGGGTTTTCTCCAGTAGACACAAGGACAGTAATCTCAAAACAGTATTTTCATAAGGGAATTAAAACTTCAGGGATACCCCAACAAATCCCAACTGGCAGTATAATTATCACTTGAACTAACTTTGCTATTTAATATATTTTATGTGAAGAGATCGTGGCCATGTGCATGTCTGATGGGCTGAACATCTCTAAGCATTTCATATGAAAATGGTCTTGAAGTTAATTGTGGGACGTAATTGTGACAAACAGTAAACCTTTAATGGTAATCAGTCAGCAAATTAAAGAGAAAGATTTAAAGACTTTTTTGTAAATATGGAATATAGGTGATGGAGAAAGCATTGATTTTTGCAGATTGTGTTCCATTTATGTGAATATGACTGCTTGAAGTGCTGGGGTCTGAACCCCGAGCCCTGAATTAAGGTTGACATATGGGTGGTTCCCATGGTCCTTTAAGAGGAGGGGATGAGTTTGCCTTTTGGCTTTCCTCCAGGGTGTGGCCAACCTTGCAGGGAAAGCCCTTGGGTAAACAAGCCCCAGGTGCCCCCATTGGGTAAATGAGTGCCAGGTGTCCTGCTGTGGGGATAAAAGCTGGGACCACTTGCAGGGAGGGTGGGATGTCTGTGTGTGAGGTGGATGCACTTTGCAGAGTTTCCCTGTTGAGGAAGGACCTCCTGACTCTCCCGGCAACTGGACCCCAGTCAGGTTTGGTGCTTGTGAACGCGGGCTTTATGAAAACAATAAGTGGCTACTTCTCTGTTATCCATCTATTGGCTTGGCTGTCTCCCATCTCTACCATGGGAGACTTTGTTGCTTTGTTTGCCCCACTTATTGTTGGCCGTGTTGTATCATTCCTGGGGTTGATGTCTGTTATGTGTGATCTGACTGACTTGTTTGTACCCTCAGCATTCACCCATGTACTGACTTTGTTGTGTGCAATGGAATCTGGTTACTGGTTTGTTTTTCTCCTGGCTGTGTCCTTTGTGCTAGGCCGAGTGACTGGCAAAACACTGCTGTAGGAAGTTTATTTTTGAGAAACAAAAGTCTAACGTGATGCATAGACAATGAGTAGCCAGAGTATTTTAAAATGAGTGGTACTTATTATGTTTACATCCTTGCTAGTGAATAAAGGGACACTGAAGAAGACCCACAACAGTTGTGAAAGGAACTAAAATGTTTCCCAAGAGTTTTACTTTGTCATATCTACTAGGTTGTTTTAAAAATCTATTTTGAATTTCCAAAAACATCATTTACAGAAAAATAAAATTCACTTTTTATGATACGAAAAAATCGCATGAAAATACATAGAAAATCCAGGAACCTTCCAAAAGTAACTGCCTCTAATCGATAAATATTGCTCTCTTAAAACCAGAGACACTTCTATTTCACTCTAGCTAGATGGGGCTCTACATGAACTACTGAAACTGTCATCTTTGTTTTCTTTCCAGTTAAATGTTATTAATTGATCTTAGTTCTGAAGGTGAAGTTTTTTTTTCTTCTAGTTTCCCATAATACCTGCAAAATGAAAAGCATTGACAATATTAATGAAGAGGAATAACTATAGGACTTCTTAATTACATAGACTGAAATTTATGCTTGTATTTTTAGAGGAACTTAGTAACTGAGGAATTGATGTTTTTTATGTGTCACAAATTTGCACCTTCTTGCTCGTGACTTTGTGGTCAAAACTTAAATTCCCACTTGAAAAATCTCTGGTTTAAATCTCTGAAAGTCACCTAAGAGGGAAAAAATGCAGATTCAGAGCCTTGCTAAAATTTGTGTACGTGATCTTGGGCTTTACCTGCAGCTCATGAAGTGCTTATATTTGGGATGCATTGGTTTACCCTGTTCCAAAGGCATATGTTTTAAGTATGTCAGAGAAATTATCTTCTAGAAATGTTCATTTCTTTCCATTGACTGTAGGGGGATCCCAGGCAGCTACCTCAGATACAGATGCCTGTGTGGATTCAGACACAGCAGACAAGTGGAAATTCCCCTCCCCCTTTCCTGCTACCCTTCCTATGTCTTTCTCTTGTCTTCAAGGACTGAGCTCTAATCTTTTATCCTCAATTAATGCATGAATGAAAGGATGGCTTTCATTTGCTTTCCACTTCTATTTTAAGGAAATAATGGTTTTGAGGGAAATCTGTAGCTGGTTTATGTTAGTGCTCGATTATGCATTATTTAGACAAGGGTAAATATTAGGATTTGGGAATCCAGCACAAGAGTAATAGATTTTTCTTTCTTTAAGGAAAATAGCCTATTTGCTTTACTGCCAAGCATTGACTGTTTCAATATGTTCAAGCCTAGAAGGCTGAAAACAACGACACAGATGTGATTCACATAGGGCTCACCAGCATGGTGCTTCAGTGTTCTGGCTCCTTGGAAAGCTTCCAGGGGATTTAGGAAAAGAACATTCTGAAGAAATGTAAACCATTATTTAGCCAATTAGTTGGGAAAATGTGTTTTTTCAGCATGATCAGAATTAGCTTTGTTCATTTTTATTTGTTCTCATCAAAATTTCCACACACAGAGCCAAATATTTAGTCACAGAGATGTTATCTACATTTAAAATGGTTGTGTGTCAATCCAAAGGAGTTTTAGAATATTCTGTTTATTAAAGGGCTTGTGTGTCTCCTAGGTGATTGTAAGAACAAAGTGGAAGTATACTGCATAGCAAGGCAAATCCAGTATTGTTTCAGTAATGTAGCACTGGAACTTACATCATCTTTTGCACATGGAATTTATTTATTTTAAACTTGTAAATCCTAATTACAAGACTAAAGGTGTTAGATTCTTCTTTCCTGGAATGGGATTATCCATGTATTGGGTTTGTGGGGAGGTGAAAAAGACAATGCAAAAATGCTACTCAGGAATGCTATTCTTCTTATGTGATGTCCTTAAGAATTGGTGCAACTGACAGACCAATGTGGAGCCACTTTAAAAAGTATAATTAAGTCATCTTGTTTTATATGAGATTAAGACATACTAAGGTTTTCTCAGTCTGTAGGTGAATCTACTGTAGATGCAAAAATTTGCAGATAAAAATCAAAAGTGGTTTTACAAGGAGGACCTTCCAGGTTTTCCACCTAGTAATGAAATATGATACAAAGCAGCACTGTGTCAATAAATCTACAGGATAAAGGTCAGGTTTACATCGATGGACAGAGCTGGAAAATACATTTGTTCCTGCAATGTCTGTGTTTTAAATGCCACCCTCTGATGAACCTAGTGCAGAAATACACTTTTGGGTTTGATGAGATGTCAGTTTTGTTCAGTGCTGATCAAATAAGATGAATGGAAGTGAAACAAGAACGAAAATATTACTTCTGTCATTTATTTTTTTTATGCATTACAGGAAATGGGTCAGTCAGGGAGATTTCTCTTAAACAAATAGCAATCACTGCACAATATCACCCATTGATCTATTTCACAGCAGGCAACAGCCTTTTTGTCAGAAAGGACATACAATTCAAATACCACAGAATACGTAGAAATGCCCATGACAGGTTTAAAAAGTGTCTTCCCCTCCTTTTACTTGCTAAGATGTCCTGTTCCACAAGTCAATCTAGACTGCAGAGGCAAGGTGTTGGAAAAACACTCCCAGATCTACAGCAAAGGCAGATATTCTAAAAAAAAATGTGTAATGTAAATATTGTCTAATGTAAAGGCGATTCAGCAAAAGTAATTTGTTTTCTGTGATATAAACTTAGAAAAAATACCTGGTGAATTGACAATTGCATGAGCCAAACTGTCATTTTGCCTGACTGTAGCAGTTTGAAGTCCCTATGCTTAGGCTGAGTGGTATATCTTATTAATTCATCTTCAGAAAATTCTATCAAATGCTAAAGACCATGTATCCCATAGGATTGCAAATATTTGGGTTTTTAAAGAAGTATTTTGTGGATAAACTGTTGTGAAAATATGACGCGTCCCTTTACATTAATTTGCTTTTGAAATTATTTTAAAGTGCTTACATGAAATACCCTACTTTGAATGATCCTAAGCAACTTTCATGTGTCTGAAATGAGGGAACCAAATTCAAATATAAGCATCTAAATAAGTGGCTTGAGTTCTTGAGCATTTATAACCAACGTGGAGGTAAATATTATTTCTAGTTTATCACCTGCATGTCAGCACAGCTAAAAAGCAACACAAGAATTTTTCCAATAGTAGTTTACAGTCAAATATGGGATGTCTGCTTTATATGAGTTATTTATTCAAATAACTGAATTACTTCACTTTGCTGGACAAATTGTTGATCTTGGTTGATCATAACTTCAGAAGAAAATACAGTCTGTGAATTTTGTGTATTTTAATGCAGTGGCACCCATAATCAGAACTGGTTTGATTTAATTCCAAATACTTTTTGTCGATTGTGATGGCATAGTATTTGTGGAGGTCAAATAAACCCCCTGTAAATCATAATGAATGTCTGAAGTGAACAGTCCTCTAGTAGTGAACTAAGAACCTCTCACCTCCAGCTGAAATCTGGGTTTACAGGTAGCCCATAGTCTTCACTTTATCATTTTCATTTTTAGAAGCAAGAATAAGCTTCACTTTCACCTTCAAAAGTGGGGAGGAAAATAAGAGCCCTTGTGAAAGGGAAAGCTGGTTATAGGAGCAAGTTAAAATGAGGACAGACCAACCTGTGTTTCCACGGCTGATTTGTTCCTGCTCTGTCCACTTGTTGGATTACATACAAATATTTAAATATTTACCATTCAATATAAAAAGACTGCAGATCTTAACCATGGTAACCATTGTGTCGCTCTTTTTAGTATAGCTGTCTTACCCTTGCAATGCCAAGAAATGCCATCAGAAGAAAAGCATGTATCCAAGGCTTCAAAAGTGTTGATTAAATTGTATAAGGTTTTCAGAAAAAAACCTTCATGTATAGTACAGTTTATATTGTCAATAATTCTGCAGCTTTTCAGAATCTTTTTAAAACATGAAGACACTGTAACAACAAGGGAAAATCTAAATGACTCTTATAGCGTGGCAAAGCTAGAGCTTAGGGGAATGACTTCTTTTGTCTTCTACTCTTTCTCCTGTACTGTAAGAATATGTTATCACTGACATTAAATCCTATAATCTATAAAAATTAAATAATATTGGGATTTGGGGATTTTTAGCTATGCTTTCCCTTATAAGCACTCTTATGTGATACTGTATGGTATGTTTACTTGTAGAGCAATATGAAATGGGTTTGTTAATGAAAATAAATACATAACTTTTTAGGGCAATGTTACAAGATTGATACACACACTTGCATTTAACAATGATACTGCATAAAAGAGACAAAGTCTGGATTCTTTTAAAGCTTTATGCATTTCACCCTAAAGATCTACTGTGAAATTTTCTTTTTGTATAAGAGGGCCAAGAAAGACACTCTTTCCATTCCTTGAACCTTTCAGTCTGTTGGTACCCTACAAAAGTCAGAAAAAATTTGTGTGGTGATCTTCCATAATAACCCTGGTTTGGCACATTTGTGTGGAGCTTGGCTGTCAAGGCTTTGAGCATCCCCTCCACCTGAGGGCTTGGCTGCTTGGGCTTGGGAGGCAGCTTTCAGTAGTGGTGCAGGTGTGTGGCTGTGCAGGTAGCTGAGCAGCCTTACTGGGGATCCTACCTCCTCACCTGGGAGCAGTGTTCAAGCTGAGGCTTTTGGCCGTGGCCCTTGTGTGAGCTGTGCTGCCACTGTGCTTGTGTCCTGGCTGATGTGGACCCTGTCCAGAGACTTGATTCTCTGCCTTGAACTTGGACCTGTCTGGTGATCTGGACTCTTGGCTAAACCTGGTTTCCCTCACTGGATTTGCTCTGCTTGCCATGCTTTGGTATGGTGGGACTGCCCTTTTGTCCATGAAACCTCTGTGGCTGCCTGGCTTGTTTTCATAGTGAGCTCCCAGCTCCGCTCACTCTCTTGGAGCAGCGCCTGACCTGGCTGCTCAGCTGCAGTAGAGAAGTGAAGGGGAGCTATCAACTCCAATTTGTAATTGAAGTGGGCAAAACAAACCTGAAGGACACTGTAGACCTCCCTGGAGGCTCTAGGGAACCTGTAGAGTCACTTTGTTCAATTACCTAAAAGAACTTACCGTCCTGTAGCTCTTTCTTTTGACCAACTTAAAGATGTAGTACTCAGTTGCCAGGTGAATGCAAATTGTACTGGAGGAATAAATATTATATCTTTTTTCCTGTTTGGTGGGATGTAAGACTCTCTGGGAAAACAGGAAGAAGTAGACCATGCATATGCACACAAATAACTCACAAGTTTAACTCTACATAATTCAAATCAACTTTTCTACAGCTACAGACTGGATAGAGATCATCCAGATGCCTAATGGGACATCTTTCATGTGAAAGGAGGATAAGCTACGTTTTCCCCCTGTGAAACTGTCCACTAACTCCTTTATTTTTATCCCTCAGATCTCTGTTAGATCATTGCTTTGTCTAAAGCACATTCCTTCCCATCATTACCATATATAACTGACCTTTTAATAGTGACAGAGAACAGAGAGGGAGTGTTAAAGGAACTTTGTGTATCCACACAGCAAGAGGTTTTTTCTGTGTCCTCTTTTACCCCTGCAGAGAAAGTAGCTGAGAGTGTTCCAGTGACAATGAACTTAGTGGCTCTCTTCAGGGCATATTAATATTTCTTAGTATTTTGATGACAGCAGACACTTGATAAGCATGCAGTGAGCTATCCCATGGAATTGTTCTTGCAGTGGCAAATAACTAGACTCACCTTTGCTGACTAAGCAGTTGTTGTTATATATGGTTTCCAGTTGTACTTTATAAATGACTTTAATTTACAGTGCGTTACATGGCTGTGCCTCTAAATCCCCGTGCAATAATTTGTATCCTTTCCCTCGATAGTTTAATTGTGTGTAATTTTTTTTAAGGTAACTTCTTGATAATCCAATCCAACAACTTCTTTCCCTTGCTTCTGAATAATAAATCTTTAGGTACTGTTTATTCAAATTATCGTAGGTACTTGTTTTATAACTCTTTCTAATCTAGGTAACACAAACAGTATTATTCTTACACTTCCTTAGGGGG
This sequence comes from Podargus strigoides, assembly GCA_028020825.1. Taxonomy (NCBI): domain Eukaryota; kingdom Metazoa; phylum Chordata; class Aves; order Caprimulgiformes; family Podargidae; genus Podargus; species Podargus strigoides. Next base: position 2,812,581 of record CM051630.1, read on the forward strand.
AGGAAAAAAAGCATCACCAAAACTTACTACTTTACATAAATACAAACCAGAACACTTAATTAGATTTGCTAGTGTAGCTGACAAATGGTCTGCAGGTACTGTAAATGGGGTATGTATATTATGTATGATTGCACTTCAGTTGGAGCTTTACAGTACCTTAATGCATCTATGTAAAGAAAGGTCTTAGCTCCAAAAAATAAAGCTTCATCTTAATCAAATCTTTGCAGGAGTTTTTAGTATACTAAACTCCACAATAAGATCCTTGGGACTTGAAATTAATGAGAGAATACTTGTGTAAAGAAAATTATGAGGAAAAAACCCCAAAACAAAACAGAAGGAATACATGTCTAAATAAATCTGGCCTAAAGTCCTTGCAGTTTGTTCATAATGGATCACTGAGTTTGAGAAGCAAAATCTGAACTTTCCTTCCCTGTCAATGGGATAGGAAAAGGAACTTTAGGAAGACAGTCTTGGTGGTTTGAGTTTTGGTTTCCTACTTCTCAAATGAAAGTGCTTGCATTCAAGCAAAAGGCTAGAAAAGATTTACAAGCTCTAGGATGGTCTTCTTTTAAGAGCAAACTTTGTCTTCACAGTCTCATTAGAAAACTCACAAAAAGGCACATCAAGTGATGGGTATGGAACTTCAAAAATAAACACATTTATCATTTTTTGAAGTATAAGTCAATCCTGACAATTTGTTTATGGAATTTTCTTCTAATTTTCTTCTAAATGACTCTTATATCATTTCCTATCACTTGTTATCTGTTGCAGTCTTTTCCCCCTCTAAGCTGTATGAAGTGAATCTACTCTATTGCATAGTTGCTGGATACTAAAAATATTAAGCTCATGCCACATCTTAAATCTTCTATTAAAATCTTCACAAAGCTGTAAAATGAAATTAATGAAACAAATTAATGGGCATAATTCAGTCCATTAAATTTTCCCTTGTAACCTATGTAAAGAGAAATTCACTGATTTTTATTGCAGTAGTCTTTAAAAATAGTTGATGCATGTAACCTCTTTGAAAAGGTTGTCTTTTTATGTATTCAGCTGATTTAGCCTTCTTTGTTTTATTGCCATAGTTTTTTTTTTTTCCATGTTCAAGCCATCACTGGAATATGAAATTTCTATCTGAAATACCTTGCTGTCTTCAAAGCATGTAATCCTGAGTGCAGAAATTTGTTTCTTTATCAGTGCAGGCAGATATCAAGCAGAATTTTACAGCCTGCTTCTGTTAGTAAGATTATCAACACCAGAGTTCAAAGCAGGTGAACAGATATTGTAATAAACATGGCAGGATTAAATAAGAAAGATCGTTTTTGTAGGTTGTTCCTGGTCCTCCAGAGGCAGATTCCTGCCCCATCCCCACCCCCACCCCCCAAAAAAAAAAGGCAAAAAAGCCTGGCATCCAGCAGTTCATCTAAGGCCTATTGATTCTCCAAATACTTGGCATTTTTTCCATTTTTACTCTTATTTTTAGATTCAGATTTTAGGGTGTGAGAAAGGTAGGCCAGCAGTAAGTGGCAATTTTTGTGACCTTGGCTTTTTGTATATAGTGGGCAGTAAAAAATTTCAAAAGTAATTACTGGAAAATTTGATTCACCAGTTATAGTGACTATAGTTATATGCCCAGTCATCATAAATAAGTGGGGGGAGAGAAGAAAAATATGGAGAAAGGCAATTAAAATCTCACTGTGTCAGAATCAAATATAATCATAGAGAATAGAGGGCTATGAAGATGATGAGGGGACTAGAATGTCTCTCTTATGAAGAAAGGCTGAGGGATTTGGAGCTTTTTAGTCTGGAGAAGACTCGGGCAATCTTATCAGTGCTTATAAATACTTAAAGGGTGGTGTCAGAGGGATGGGGCCAGTCTTTTCAGTGTGCCCAGTGACAGGACAAGGGGCAATGGGTGCAAGCTGGAACATAGGAGGTTCCACATAAATGTGAGGAAGAACTTCTTCCCAGTGAGGGTGCCAGAGCACTGGCACAGGCTGTCCAGAGAGGTGGTGGAGCCTCCTTCTCTGGAGACATTCAAACCCACCTGGATGCCATCCTGTGCAGCCTGCTCTGGGTAAACCTGCTCTGGCAGGGGGGTTGGACTAGATGATCTCCAGAGGTTCCTTCCAATCCCCACCATTCTGTGAATTATATTAAAAATTAATATTATATTAAAAATAAATTCTTAGGATAGACGTGTTTCCTAAATTTCTAGTAATACATTTTCCTGACTTTTTTCCCCCCTCTATTCCTTTGCTGTCCCCTGGTTTTTGATAACATTTCCTTATTTGCCTTTTAATTTATTTTTGCTTTCTTAAAAACCAGTCCTGATTTACTATAAATAGATATAATTCATTGGTGATAATTGAAAATTGACAAGAAGTTTGATATTTTATCAGTTAGTTTTCGTTTTTTTGATGGCTTGTCCTTCAGAAAGGACACAGGACCTTCCTGGCTGTAGTCACAGTTGTGGAAATAAACATTGAAACAGCTTTTCACATTTCTAATGCTTTTTATATTCCTTACATAAATACAGTTACACCTGGGCATATATGCCTGCAGGATGGAATCTCACTGAGATGTAATAAACTAGGGAAGATTCTTGTTCAGGTAGGATTTGGCTTTTCTCTAGTGATGTCACATCATTTTAAACTAGGTTATTGGCACTGGGAATAGGGAAGGAAAGTTCAGTATGTGTCTGCTCTCTCTTCTGAGCCTACTGAAAGTGCTCTCCTAGCAATGTGAGTATTCTCTCTGGTCAGTTCACCAGAAGTAGCTGAGTCAGATATCATAAAATAACTAACCCACATTCACTTGCTAAAAGCTCAGACACATCATACTCATTGTTTAATTAGTTTAATAGTTCAATAGTTACAGGTTTATTGTAGCAATAAAATGTGCTACAGCTGTAGCATGTCAATTCAAACCCACTATTCCCTCTCCATAAGGAGACTGTCCAGAGGTTATCAGACTAGTATTCAAGAAATTAGATGACTCTGTGTTGGTGTGAACATGGAGAGTATCATCTGCAGTTGCAGAATTTGAGAAAAATATGAATCTCATATCTGATTGTATATATCTACATTTTAAATTAAAATTGAAGGTGTTAGATTCCTGGCTGTACTGAAATTTTGCTGATATACTATTTGAACAAATACAGCTGATGTCAGTAGTCATTTTTAAACACTGCTGAAGCTAGAGGAGAGGCAAGAGCTTAGTGTTAAGTGGGAAGTTACTAAGGTATGCCTCATGAGCATAGCTGAGAATGTTAGCAGTGAAGAATTAGATCAAGAAAGAAAATAGTTCCCAAAGTATTTATGATTGCTGAGGATAGAAGTGAAGTCCAAAGAGAAAACTAAATAAACAAATTTGAAGCTGGTCATACAAAATCAAGAGAGCAGGCCAGAATTAGAAGATCTCAACAAAGAGTAGTAGCTCAGGAGAGATGTCGAAGTAAGAATCTTATTGATAGGAGATTTTGCACTGCCAGCTAAGGTTATTAAACCAGCAACTAGAGAAACCCTAAGAGAAGAAAAGCATGTGATTGATGTGAGTAAAAATACTTTGAAGAAAATAAAACATTGTTAAATAATATTGATTGTGCAGGTGAAATAAACCCTATCCATGAAAAACTGAAGTTACATCTCCCACTGCAAGGGTCAAAAATAAAGCTTTCGGAAGTGGATGATATGCCAGCAGAACTTACAATGGCTTAGAGTGCAGCTAAGAAAACTGGACAGTGACCTACCAATTGGGTGAGATTGACATAGCATAAAGGAAAGGTGGCTGTAAAGAATATACAAATTACAGGACAATTTCTATAGTGTTGCATGTCAGTGTGGTAAAACACCTTAGGAAAGCATTTAAAAGAAAACAAAGTGAATAGATAAGGTAAGGTATGAAAGGCTCTTAAATGAGTGAATGGCAAACCATATGACCGTGATTAATAACACTGTGAGAATTTGGCCAACTGCCTTGCTGCTCTCAGAGATCCTTATTCTGGTGAAATTCTGGAAAAATTAAGTATGCATTTATGAAGAAGATGGTGAAGATAAGGCTTCTACCAGAAAAAGAGGTTGAAGGGTAGTTTAATTATCACAATCAGAAGCCATCAATAAGTTTACAGGAGTAAAGCTTGGATGGATTGCCAAATAGATGGGTGGTGGTTTGGAAGATATTTTAGGATTACAGTTCTGTGCCTAGGAAAGGCAATCCTTCCCTAGACCTAGAGAGGGCAGGTATGTACGGAAAAGAGGGGAAAATTACAAAGAACCTGGCTAAAGGCAGAGAGGATTGGAGAGAAATAAGAATCAAAAAAGATTGCCAGTAAATAGAGAAAGGAAAAATGTGTTTTGTGTAGTAAAATATATTTGAATACTGTGTTTATATTTTTGGGTAAAGGAGACATTCCTGAGGATGATAGTGTTGGTCATGAATAAATTCTTAGTAACATTCCAACTTCTCCAAAATTAGCAAAGAACTTAAAAGATACTTTGGCCAAGTAACTGTTGTGGAATACAGGCATATGGTGGGGAATACTTCATGCCAAAGAGTCAGTGTTACTGGTCACAATGGTGATATTTTCCAAGGGAAAATACTTTTTGACAAGTACAAGAGAGAGTGTGGACTCAACTTCCCCTGAAAACTCATTTAATTTGGTAAGATTTCTGCTATTACTTTTGACGTTTTCTTTTAATTTCTTTTAGTATGAAAGTAAAAGAATAATTTCAAATGCAATTTATTAAAAAAAATAGTCTAAAACTTTAAGCAGAGTAAAAATTAATTAAAAATAGCTTTGTGAATGAAAAATACGTGTACATCTTATTTGCTGTTAAAAATACATTCATGGTCAATCCCCAAGCTGTCATTTTAGTTTGGGTTGTATAAATGTCTCTGTTTAGAGAGAAAGGTAGGCTCCACTATTCATCATCCTGTTCACTTTGTGTTTCACACTCTGTCATGACTCTGTTTTTCACTTTTAAAGTGTCTGCTCATCCAAGAAAAACGTGCCTGTGTGTATGTGTGTGTTTGATGTGCAATCATTGCCAGGGATGCAGGTTGCAGGAAAGATTTAAGAGTATATTTGACCTGAAAACTACATATCTCTGCCTGTACATAGCCTTACAGATCCATAAGTATGCATGCTTCTACACAAAAATTGCACCTTGTGTGTTCAGAGGCAGAGTGTATGAACTCTGGTAGGCGAAATGCTGACCCCATGAAATCAGTGACAAGTTCTGTCTTGTATAACAGTTTCTGCAAGTGTGAAGATGTGTGTTTCAGTGGAATACAGGGAATCTATTCCAATTTAGGATAAAATGCCAGTGGTACTTTTTGGTGGTGGATGGAGGGGAAAGAGGCTGCTCTATTGATTGCTTGGCCTCACCTTACTAACAGGAGATGCACAGCTCTGCTTTTAAGGTTTTGAAAATTAATTTCCATTCTGTATTGGAATAAAACTAAACTTTTTTGCATATATTCTTAAAGAAGAATCACTTCTTTAAAACTGAAAATTGAAGTAAGCTTTTTCAGTCCCTCCTCTCACAAAAGCCTTGAAAGACTCTCATCAGTAAAAATAATTGTCAATATAATCTTTAGTTGCAGATATTCAAAACCAGCATAGTTACTTCTTTTTCAATACTACTTTAGTAATTTCTGCTTTAAATCCTTTGTTACTATTGCCCAAACAACACTTTCTTAATCTCTCTTCTTGCCCTAAATCTCACTCCATCTTTTCCCTCCTTTTCTTCCCACAACCACACAACCTCATACCTATTCTTTTCAACCACATATTACCTTCTAAATCAGCAATATTTTATTTTCATCAAGCACTTGACCTTCCCAAGCTGCTTCTTTTGGACTCTGTACGATACCAGGCAGATAAGGAAAGAGTGTCAGTCCTTTGAGTGGTGCAGCTCTGCTCCTACATGGATGAGTTTTTCTTACATCAAATTCTAATAGGTTGAAAGATCAAAAGACAGTGATACCTGATAGATTGTTGTATGCCAGTTCTCCAGTGCTGTGCTGAATTTTGGAGAACAGTTCCAGTGCTGAGATGCTGCCATGGAGAAGACTACATTCATACCAGATGACAATACTTGTCTGTCTGGTACCTTTCCAAAACCTGTTTTTTTAAGGTTATGTGCCATGTTTCTGATCGAAATGCTGAGTTTACATTTAGCACAGCATGTTTGGCCAGCTATGCTTGTTTTTCTAGTTTTTCCAAAACCTGCATTTCCAGTTTTGCTGTGAAATGTCACTGAACATATGTTCCACAGCTGAATCTGCCTGTGATGGTGTGCTGGGGGGGACTGTGCAAGAGAGCAAGCAGACAGAGCTCATGTCAGAGCTCGTATTTAGTGAAGGAAGGAAAGTTACTGACTGATCTCAGAAGGTCTTCTCCATGAACCATATCCTGGTAGAATAGCTCTCTTGTGCAGCTATGAGCTTTGCCTTTCTAGTGTAGGTTTGTATCTGCCCTGAGTGCACTCAGCAGGACCCACTTTGTTATGACACACAGATGGCTTTTTCCCTGTGATACACATTGAAATGGAGAGAGTCCAGTTCAGCAAAACACAGCACCTGTATTAATAGACCTGTTTAACCATCCCTCTGGCATCGGAGAGCTAGTGTCCTGTTAAGGGAAGAACACGGACAGCTCTGTATGCTTTAGTATGATTTTAACTTGGTAGGTTTTAAAAATTACTTGTGTTTCTTCTTCATCTAATTTCCCCAGTTGCTCATATTGCACATTGCATAACCTTCTGAATTTATTCCATGATTACCGTTCCTTTCCATCTGAAATACACTTTCTACCTTTCATACATTTTTCCTTCTTATTTTATGAAAAATGCTAACTACATGTATTTTTTTTTATGCTCTGTTATAGTGTTCCTGGCTATATCTGAATTTCTGGTGAAAAAAAAAGTTTACTAATCATACTAATCTGTAGCCATACAGAGATCTCAAAGAAAATGCCAAAAAGCAGAAAAATGGGAATTTATGCTATGAATGTGTCAGCTGCCATAATCTACGAGATGACTGAAGATTCCTATAGCTTGAGTAATATGTTGTTTTTAAAACTGGACTTTAAAAAAAAAACCCTTATTTTGCTGAAGTTTTGAATTGCTCTGACAGGGGGATTGGACTAGTTTATCTTTTGAGGTCCCTTCCAATCCCTCGCATTCTGTGATTCTGTAATACATATCTTTAGGGTTAGTTGTTGTTGCAGTGTTTTTTTTGTTGTCTTTTTTTTTGTTGTTTTTTTTTTAATTTGGTTTCTAAATAGATGCAGAAGAACTAAAATACTGTAAGAAATCTTTTCCTGGATTTCAGTCCCAGTCTTGAAAATCCAGTATTTCATCATTTATGTTCCAAATTTAATGCACCTTGTAGTTCAACCCTCTCTTTAAAAGTATTTTCCGTGACTTCCACTTCTAACTCACATTTCATTCCACTTTATCGAGGATCTGCACAAAACCATGTCTCAACCAGACTCTGAAGTCCTGGGCCTGTAAATACTGAGCAGTTTTTAGAAGGAGAATTCCTTCATTTCTCCCATGTCATAATTGCTTTGCTCATTAAGAGATTGCTGCATTAAAATTATATTTGTATTATTTTTGAATCTTATATTTGAAAACATGAATGCATAATGTCTCCCTGGGACTCTGCATCATTACTATGAAAGATACAAGTGGAGTCTAAGATAGACATGTTTAATTAGTGAGCAAACTTGACATTTTCAGTGTTTAGACTAGACAAGGAAAAAGCCAAGAGCAAACTAGAATTTGGGGTAGGGTTTTTTTTTTTTAGACTGGAGACAGAGAATAATTGATTTAACACAAATCAAAATGAAACTTCTCTAGATTTGTAGTGGATAAAAGACAATTAGAGTTAGGATTCAGTGCTTAATCACGAATCTAAATATTCCAGACACCTAAGTAGGAGCAAATACTGTATCATTTTTGAGTGATAATCAGTCAGATTCTGTAGGTGGCAAAGGAAGATCTACATCTTCATTAATAAAATATTTAATTCAGAATCAACCTCTATACAAATCTGAAATTACCTTCTCAAATCTATTTTCTTCTTTTAATCAAAATTTATTGCAAATATTATTCTTTATTTGCTCTGTGATAGCACAAACTTTACAGCATTACATAAATTTGTTGACACAGGACAGGAATGCAAGTTTTAAGGCACTTAATTTGATTAATTTCACTTAAGTAAATTGGGACTACCTTAAAATTAGGTTTGAATTTTTCACCCCTGGCTTCACATACATTGTCTTGGCTATATTCTTTTAAATACAAGGACTAAGAAACTTGATTTTTATTTCTTTTTAAAATCAATTACTTTCTATAAAAATGTTGATCCCAATCTCAATCAACAGAAAGAGTATAAAGGGAAAAGATTCTTTCATTTTTGAAATTCTTAAACGCCCTAAATATACATGTCTGAATATTTCATTCAGAATAGAAAAAGCTGACCTTGGCTGTGTGCCATGTAAAAGAAGGAAGCAAAAAAAAAATAAAATGGAAAAAGTCACTACCCCACAGTGATCATCAGTGGAATTAGCTCTGTGACATACTGGGAAAGATTTTTTTTTTTTTGGTGAGGTCTGAAGTCAGCATAAAGCATTCACTTGACATTTAGCAACCAGCTGAAATATAAAATAAAACATGGAAACCCATCAAATTCATAGCAGTGGTATATTACCTGTTCAATGAAGTTGGCACACTGTGTTATGGTATAGCATAAATCAACGAGGTATTGGTTGAACATTTCATGTTGAACTATTTTCAAGCTAATATATTTGTATGGGGACATTGATCAAATTTCAAAGTTACACCTGTTGGTTAAAACCAAAGTAAACTGGAAAAACCTTTACATTGAAGATATTGGTAAGTAGATCCGTTGGTAATCCCTTTGTTCTTCTCAGAAGCTGCACTGTTTCAAAACAGGGCAGTCCTTAAATTAGAACTAATGTTTTGACCTCTACTTCTAGGACACTTCTTTTAATCTAATCAGCCATAGTTGGGTACAGTTTTCAGCATATGAAATTTGCTTAAATGTGGTATGTTAACCTCATTTTTTGTTTAATGGGGCAAATAATCAGATCTCAAATACCATCAGTGTAACCGTTTCTGACCTGGACATTATTCACTGGCTATCAGTAGAGAAGTGGGAACTAAATGAATAGCAATACTGTCATTTATTACTAGTGATGATAAAGGAATGTAAGGCTCTGTTATCTTAGCCCTGTTTTTCCTAATGTAAGCTACGTTTAGTCTTATGATTTGTTTAAATATCTTTAATTTGTCACAACAGACACTGGTTAGAATGAAAGAAAGCCTTATCTTCTGAATTTCTCTTGATAATTGTGCGATCTTTCTTCCTCTTCTTACCGAGTCCTTGAGGTTCCCAATCCTCATACTATCTTTCTGTGCTGCATTAAACTCTTCCACCTTGGAATTAATTTATACCATCACAGCACATGACAGAATCAGATCCATAGGATGTTATGCTCCCTTCAGTGTTGTGCATGACGGGGTGATGTGAAACAAGTCCAGCCATGTGGGCTGGCAGATTGAATGTGTCCATCTGCATCTACTGCTACTAGTTCTATATAATATCACTTAGTAGATCATTAAGGTGGGTGGTCAGGTTTTGGTTTCAACAGCTAGGGACAGTTTTTCTCAGCTGGCAGTACAATTTTCCTTCTTTGGAAGTCTGTTGTTCTTTGATTTGTAATGAGTGATTCACTAGAAAGAAGCAGGAATAGTTCAATTTCACATACCCTTGTAATTCAGGGTTAGAGGATGAAACAGAAGAACCTACAGAATCTGAGAGCTAGGGCCCTTAGGATTTAGCTAAGGCCAACTTTCTCATCTGTGAAGTTGTGTTTTTCATTATATCTGACATTTTTTGAGGGTGAGTTTTGTTACAGATTATTAGCCTATGGCACTGGGCTGGGAAGATGAGACTTCACTGAGATACAGAACACATAAAAAAAAAAAGAAGAGTGAACAATTGAAATTACAGGGTTATTGGTATCTTGTTGTCAAGGTAGCTTGAGGTTGGTTTTGCACTGAGAGGAATTCAGCTTGCTTTTATGTGTGATACTATGAAATGAATTCAGTGCCCAGTGTGCCCCAACACTAATTATAAAACTTTCTAAAAACAAAGAACAAAACTAAAGCAATTGTTTCCAGCTTTCTTTCACTATTTAACTCTTGTCATGCATCTCTGGAACCCCTGTATTTATTTACACAATTGAGGGTTTTAAATGTGATTGATTACCCTATGTATCTTGTTCTGTCCTGGATTATGTATATTCATGGAAGGAACAGAAAATGTAACTGAATCAAATCATTACCTCAGGGATGTTACTTCGGATATTTAAAAGTCAAGTTCCTGAATCACTGCCATTGACTTTGAAGGGAGTAAATCCATGTCAGCAGGGAACTAATAACTTCCTGAGCAGCTGCTGTGCAACTAGTCAGGTAACAAACATATCACACCCATCAAACATTACCAGCTCATTAAATAACGGGGAATCTAAGAAAGGAAATTTCTAGGAAAATTTAGGGAGAACATTCTGAGCAGCCTTGAGATGTTCTTGTTCAATCTTCCTCAAAAATGCAGGGGATTAAGCCAGTGAGTAAATGCCTGCTAACTGGAGGAGACCTGCAGTCCACAGACACAGGAAAGATTTCAAAATTATCTTGGCAAATATTGTTTGGGGGAAAAAAACCACAACACAGAATGCAGTCCAACATGTATATATTCAAGGTACTATGTACAAGCACTATTACAAGATGGGAATAAACGGCCAAGTAGTAGTTTGCATCTGCAGGCTGTGAATTTAACGTGAGGTATCAGAAGTATTACCATGAGTATGGCAGGTGTTCTATGACATGATCAGCAGGGGCATAACCAGGACTTGGAAAACAATTTTTGTACTGTACTTGTAGTTGTTAAGACGTCACCTACAGTACTATGTCTAGCTTTAGTTCCTGCATGTTAAAAATTCTTTTAGTGACCCGTATTTTGTTATTTACATATTTAAAGTTTTGTTTGAAATCTCTTTAGATTTCTGTCTTTAAAGTTGAATGACCCAGTTCTCTCGGCCCACTCATGGTTGTGTTTCCTGGATCTCTAATCTGGTTTTATCCTCTGAACTAAGTCTTTAGTAATGTTTGAGGTTTTTTTTGAAGATCTGTAAGAGGAAGGAAACAATCTATTTTCTATATCAATGGCAATTGGATAAGCAGTATTGGTTTTATACTGCAACAAGGAAAATTCAAATTAACTTTAAAAGGTTTTTTTCTAGTAACTAATGATAGTGATGCATTAGAATAGATTGCCTGGAGAGACTTTGGAATCCCCATAGTTGAAAGGTTTTGAGGAGACTGTTTAGACAAACATCTGTCAAGACTGATATGTTTGATCTTGCCTTGGGACAGAGGATGGATGAAATGACCTCTTGAGGTCCCTTCCAGCCCTGTTATGAATCTATAAAATAATGTTTAAGCTCCCAGGGGAGAAAAAAAATAAACTATTCAAGCACAGAGAATCTGCTACAAGTGACCTTTGATATTTTCATTGACAAAAATTTGGAAGCAGTCTCAGTGTATAGCTGGTAATAATGAGATAAAATTATCCAAACTAACATTAATCTGTAGTTTCTTCAATCAGAATCCTATATAAACACATTTCTAGGTTAACTCTGTATGCACTGTGACTTAAGGCTTCCTGTAGGAAATAAAATTAAGATTCTGTATTTGTAGAAAAGCAGCCTGAGCTCACAGGTGTCTGCATCACAGATCAACACTACTTACTGTAGGGATCTACTGTACACAGAAGTGAAATTATCTATAGCTACCCATAGGAAAAGATCTTCTGACAGCAGCCTTAAAGATACTGTTTTACTTACCTTGCAAATGAGTCTTCTATGGGAAATATTGTTGAAATATAAGGGCAAATAATAAAATTGAGGAGTTTTTATAGAATCGCAAGATATTTCAGATCAGAATATACCCCTGGTGATCTCTAGTCCAGTCTCCTGCTCAAAGCAGTGACTGCTATGATGAAGTGAGACCACTTTTCCAGGGCATTACCCAGTTAGCTCTTCAAAACATCCAAGGACAGAAGACTGCACAACCTCTCTGGGCAACCTCTTCCACCACTTGACTCTCCTCTTGGTTTTGTGAGCCTTTACCACATTTAGAACCCCTCAGTCTTTCAAGAATGAAGGTTTTTTCCTTAGTAATGAGAGTGTCTATGCAGCACCAACAACTGAAGTTCTCAATATACTTTGGAAACATTAATCTTTGTTAACAAACAATTGTGACTAGTCTTTCAACTGCCTTACCCTCATCTGTAAAAAGAAATTATAATGCTTGCTTGCCTTTGAGTATTTGAAAACCTTTGGTGAAAACTGTATTTATGTTAATTAAAATGTTTTTCCTACAAATAAGGATATTTCTCTTGCGTAAACAAAAAAAAATCCTATCCCTTTTTACATTTGAAATATTCAAAGCTCACAAAGTATTAGCTCACGGACTAATTTAATAAGAGAATTCAACTACTATTATCTCTTACTGAATTAAAGGACATTGAGACTATCAAAAAGATTAATCTACTATCTTGAAAAAAGCCTTACACATTCATCCCATTGAAAATAATTGTGCTATTGATTTCATTGCTTTCAAATAAGTTGGTTATCGAAATACAATTGGGTATGAGGATACAGGAAAAAAATAGATTATTTTGTACCATCAAAATGGAAAAACAACAAAGAATTGAGAACACTCCCCATACATGTAAAAAGCTTTTTCTAAACAACTAAATTAATTCATCTCTACAAAAAAGCAACAGAGATAAATAGTTCCTCTATCTTCAAAGAAGAAAACTTTGCAATAACTAATATTCTTGAAAGAAAGTTGATTATAATTATTTTTCAAAAAGTATAGTATAATTTTGGAGAATATTCCTTTTTTCTGAGTAATTTACATAAAATATTACTTTCAATCAAATTAATAAGAGGACCTCTCAAATTTTGATTCAATGTTCTTATCAGTCAATAGTTTAAATGAAGATGATATAAATAAACACATGCAAATCATACACAGGCTGCAAAACAGAGAAACTCTTATAGAATGCTATAGTGAGGGAAGTGTAGTGTAAACTAGGTATCTAGCCCAGTACAAATGTAAGGTGATGCCTGGTGCTCACTTCTGCTTTGTATATTATCCTTACAACTATATGGTATCACATAAAAACATGAAATGCAAAATTTAATAGATGCCAGCCTGCTGAGCTTTGTCCACATATCCACAATTTATAACAAAAGGAGCTTTGCTGCTTAAGAATCAAGCCTGAAAAATAGCATGAAAGGAAACCTATCATGTATTATAGCTCACCTGGTAGGTATGAGGACAAGCTATTCTAAGGAGCTCTTCATTTTGCCTAGGAATCAAAATCTCTGACTGAAGATGATTAAGGCTTTTAACTGCAGACTTACATGGCCTGATGAGTGACTTCTCAAAAATGTTTGCGTTGTGTTATAGATATTTTCAGTTTGGAAGAATTCTTCTAATTCATTGTAAATCACTTACTGAACTTGTATCTTCCTGTAACAAACAGTGGGAGAGATGTCCTGTTTGCTGCCAATTTGGCACTGGCAGCGAGCTCGCTGCTGCACAAATGGTAAAGGACATTTGACCTTATTTATTCATTGACACCAGTTTGAAGCAAAACTAAAAGCCCCCTGTGGGACACTTGACAGAGTTTTTCCATCACATAAAGCATGTTTTGAAAGTAGCAAAATGTTTTCTTGCCAGGTGAAACAGCTGTAATATGCTGCTCTCAATTTGTTGTGCCCTAATTTTTCTTCTTAAACCATGTAAAATTTGCTACCTTTGATAGCAGTCTAACCTAGCTCTTTAAAAATAGCTTGGAATATGACTTAACATGTTCATCTTCTGTCCTACTACTGCTGCTTATACCCTTCTCTGGAATATATATGAGCTTTTAAATTATTTATGATAGGCAATGTTACTGAAAAGAATGAATCAAAATGGCAGACTTTGATAAATAAAATGACTGACTTTTTTTTTTTTTTGCTGTCTCTTAAGAATCAAGAGTTCATGTTGTTTTGCTTATTTTGCCAGTGAGGAGAGCGAGAGCTTAAATGACTTTCCTATGGAGAACTCTATCAGAGTAGATAAGTATATAGACTAGATGCAAGCATACTCAGTGCCCTTAAAAATTAAATCTTCTTCCATTTGGGCTCTATTGATAACTTGAACAATAATATGAAATAGAAGAGGACAGACAACTGTCCTGGTTCCCCAGCACAGCCCCATGGCCAGCCATGCAGGCAGCCATGAGCAGCCCCCAGTCAGTGAGAGTTCCACTCAAGGCACTGACTCACAGGGGTATCCCACACCTCCTCATCTGCTCATGATAAAAGGAGGGAGCTCAGTGAGGGTGGGGTTCCTCCTTCTCTCCCTGAGGCTCCTTGTTGGTGGTGCTCTGTTCCTGCTGTCAGCATTGAGAACCAGCTCTATGCTCTATGTTGATTGTTCTTGCAGTTTTGTTGTTCTATTAAATCTGTCTGTACTCCAGCTCACAGGCTTTTTTTTCCTCTGACACTCCTTCCCTCCCGGGGAGGGAGCCTTGGGTGATAGACTGACTGCTACGGCTTAGCCCTGGGTGCTGGCTAACTGTAGACAACAACCTGCAAGAATCCTCTCAATCTACACTTGTATTTCCCTCTCTGTTATTTTTGTCTATGTTCTCAGGCTGAGTGTGAGAAAACATCCAATTTTCAGAAGCTCTGAGAGCTCTTCATCTAATAGTCAAATGAATGGGGGAGTACTCTTAAATCTTACAGTTCTTTGGCTTTTCACTGTTATATATTTAAACTTCTTTGTAAATGAGCTTGGAGATTAAAAAATGTGTCTGTGTTCCCACTTTTTTCCCCCTTTGTTTCTCCAACAATCTGGAAACAGGGAGGTTTTATTTGTAGAATATAATAGGATAAATTAGTATCAAATATAATAGTTTCAATGAGTAGTAATCAGCATGAGGAGACTGCAGTTGAATGAGGTTCTGATCAGGATAGTAAAGTCAATAGCTGATTTCACAATTAAAAGAGGTTCAGTGAGACAAGCAGTCTTTATTTCTTCTCTTTGCCTTGAAGTGAACTATTGCTCCAGTCATGCATGATAGACAAAAGAATGCCCAAACAACCCTCATTCAGGGTCTCTGTTCATCTAACAAAGGCTGATGTATGTAGGGTTAGGATTTCCTCCACTGTGACATTTCTGGGAGTGTAAGGTACAAGAGATAAGCTCCATGAGCTAAGACAGCTTTTGCAATCAAACCTTGTAGTTTGATGGATGCATGGCATTTAGGGCTATTGATCAGTGACACAGTAACAAGGAGAAAAGGCATTAAGGTACTTTGTTGTCAAAGCTATAGAGAGGTTTCTCTTTTCCTTCTGATAGCAATACTTAAGGAGAAAACTTCTACAGTGTGATGGAGAAAATGCTTGTAAAGGTATAGTTTATTTAAAATATTTGTGCTCTTGGTTTGCTCCAAAAAAAGAGTTTTAAAAACTTTTAAATGCCAGCAACCTGAAATGTCAATATTGAGTCAGGTTGACGAAAAAGTCTACTTCCTGACAGTACTTCATATTTGCTCCTCAAGGGCAAGTGTGCTATCTGCATTTAGGAACACAGGCATACTTGTTATCTGGTCTAAGTATTTTGGTCACTTGCCATAAATTCTGAAACGTTGTTTGCTAAATTAACCTATAGCTGTTTAGACCCTAAGGATCAATTAGCATACACTGAGATCTACATCTGGAGCAGTTATTCTTTGTCACAAAGAATAGCTGAGCATGTATTGTTATACAGATGGTGGGTGTTTTTCCTCTTAAAAAAAGGGTTATGCCTCTAGAATGTATGTATGCTAGAATCTTTATACTACTATATCTATATTTCTACTTCCTGGCAGAAATATCATTAAGGGTTTAAGTTGTGTGATTACCATTCTCTTTACCATTCCCAGGCAAAACCTGGGAAATGAAAGAGGGGAACAAAATGAGGGACATTTTAAGTTATTTTTTTTCTGTACTTCACTGTTTATCTGTTTTTTTTGCCAACATAGATGAGAGCAACCAAAATGAATGAAACTTCTCTCACTACCCTGGAACACTGTTTTTTCCTCTCTTATTCAAACTTGAAACCTTTTCTCAACTTTATATAGCGTGTGCAACAAGAGATTTTTATTATGGAACCATTATGTACTATAGTAGCACTTCATGTTCATAGCTGGTCTACTTGCTGTATCTTAAAGCTCCATAGCGTGACAATATAACTGTCCAAATGTTCACGGGTTTTGTTTTCTGTCTGTAGGTCCTTTCTGTAGTTAACTAAAAGGAGAAGTTAAGTTGTTCTTATAACTTCAGATGAATTAGAAAAAGATCACCGTGTTCTAAGGTTTGCTGCAAACATAGTAATGAAACTCAATATTGAGATATTCCTTGGAGAAGACTAGTTCTTAGTTTGAAAAAAGAAATATTGAAGGAATGTTTTTGTATTTTGTAGTGACTGCAAGAAAATAGCTCCTAAAATAAACATGCACATCTTTCACACACTTTGGAAATCTTGGCACTTCCCAGCTGAAATTAGACTTCTACTCTTTGTGTCATTTATTTACTTGTTTATTTTGTTTTTAAAAAGAAAATTCAATATCACAGTAAACCTAGATGCCTTGGCAGACAACAGAGATTTGAGAGCATCACAAGTTTGAAAGAATAGCAGTCATTTCCAGCCCCTTGCTAAGTGTATCATGTCCTGTGTGTGGCACTTGTAGATGGCTGTTCTGTAGAGAAGATGACATATATATACATATATGGTTTAACCTTCTGCTAGGTGCCTACTGCCACCCATACTAGTGTTTCTCTTTCTGACTCCAGGAACTTGAAATGAGCTCACCCTAGCCAACTTCATGGGTAGCTTCCCTGCCCTGTCTCATCCAAACTTGGGAGGGTCACTGTAGTGCCTGAGACTGTGGAATTTGGTCTACCTTTTCTTTCAGGCAAAGAGAAAAAGCAATTAAAAGGAATTTGTGACATTCTTATTTACAAAATAAGTCGAATAAACCAAGACAATGTGGAAGATTTTGGTGAAGGTAGCAATTTGAAATAGTTGCAGCACTTCAGCACTTTCACCTTTCACATATCTGCCTGCTATTCTGGTACTTCATGGGAAGCAGAGTAGACACTGTGGGATTGATGAGCCTGGCACAGTGAACTAGTGCAGCACAACTGCTGCCTGCACTGGGGCTGCACTGGCAGAGCTGCACCACTGCTGATTTGGTGGGCACTTCTCAGGCTTCCCTGAAAAATCAGCCTTGCATGCTGCCAATCTCACAGACACATCCTGTACAAGGACAGAGACTGAAGAAAAGCAGGATCCTTGCACAAGATTTCTGTTTCTTGAGAATCGGTCTCTTAAACCAAGAAGCCCCTTCATTTTGGCTGAAGTTTAGTTGTATTCCTAAACCAAAGTCTAGGACTGGAAAGATGAGGGTTATCCATTTCCTTCCAGATGTATTCAACACGATTTTTATGCTGTATGCAGCACTGTAATATTGTTTATTGAGTCAGTGTGGGGAAAAAATACAAACAATCCAGTAGGTAGGGTAATTGGTAGTCTGCATTACCATATGAAAACAATATTTACTGGATTTGACTGTTGAGGACTAGAATTCTCAGTTCCCTAGCTTTTAACCCTGGAGTTACATGTGACCAAGAAAGCAGTAATAGTTTACTAACCACTAATTAAGACTGGGTAACTCAGCAGCTCAAGACATGAGAGAAACAGTTGTCAGTTTTTCTCGTCGTTGCTCATAACTCATTGTTTGATCGATGGCACGTAGGAAATTAGTGACATATGGAGTATGATTTCTTTACACCTAAGAAGTTAAACACTTGTAGGACTTAGTCTCTTAAATTGATTTATTTTTTATTGCAAAGAATGTGAATTAAGTAGCAATGTTCTTTGCTTTTTACTCCAGAACAGGTAATAGAAAGATCTTTAAATATAAGTCTGCTGCAGGTCTGAAATCCTGTACCTACATGATTATACAAACACACACATGAAACCATGGCAATGATGAATGCACAGCCTTACATTACTCTGAAGCTCAGAAAAGGAAAAATGTACTTATTGAATCAAAATTCCAGTGTTAGTGTGAACTACACATAGGAATCAACTCCTGAAAAAAGGAATTTTTGCTATTACGTAGTTCTGTTTTCCTTTGTCACCTAAAGAAATAAACTTTCTTTTATTGTAATTACATTTTAAATTGAAAATATAACAAAGAGTTTAAAACTCTGTGCAGCTACCATTTGAAGGAGATAATATAACTTGCTACATATGTTCAAATTATGCACCAAACATAAAATGAGGTTAAGTTCTAATACTTATTGTAATCCAGAAATGATACTAAGTGTTTCATCACATAACTAAGGAAAAATTTAGTCATATGCACATGCATACTAAATATATATATCCAACATGACTTTAATCTTAGACTGCTCTGTTTTAAATATACATCTCTATTATTGAGGAAAATATTGTAACCTTACTCCTTTTGAACAGTACCTTAACTCTCCACCATACAGTTTTCTGTCTTTCCATTAGCTTAGTTGACCATTTTCTTGTTAGTAGTCTGTTTGCCACAGTGCTGGCCCATATGTGCCAAAGACAAGATGATGCCTGTGTATTGCTCAAGGCAAGACTCTTAATTCATGTTCTTCAGGAGCTCTGCCTTTATCCTAGCTCACTTTGGGAATTTGCAGAAAAGATTCAGGTGAGAAATAACTGTATTGCTGACAGACTATAGATCTGCTAGCTGTGGAGAACAGCTTGCTTGTGTTACGAATTCTTAATACAAATAGAAATTAAGTTTTCTATTTTAAGATGCTTCATAGATTTCAAAATATTATTTCTCTAGTTCATTGTTTGTGTAAGAAAAGTCATGCAGAATTATGCAGTCTCGCAGGTGGTTGTTCACTGTGGAAAATCATTTTATTGTGTGTTCTCTGTATGTGTGTGTGTATTCACTAAGAAACAAATTAAAAATACAGAAACTCAGCATCTCACTTTCAAACAGTGAGTGTTCCCTTCTGCACTCCCTTTGGAGCATATGGCTCCTGGAACAATAATGACTCTGTATCTACAAATCACACAACAGAGGAAGAATTGTAGAGAGCTGCAGATGATGAAAACCCAGAATTCCCATTTTGCAATGCAGCCTGTGTCCCATTTTCTTTTTTTATTTGACCTTACTTGAATAATTAATGTGGGACTGGCAAGGAGATATCTAAGGAAACAAGTTCAACATAATGCAGTTATGGAAAAATCATTATCCAAACACAATATATTTTCTGTACAAAACATGGAATAATTGGCAATGTTGTGCTAACCTCAACTAATTGATCATGATGATGGATTTGTGGACATTATCTCCTTCTTTTTTTTGTAGGGGGATTTTTTTAGTTTTTAATCAAATAATATGAAATGTCTCCAGTTGGCTGGGAAACTGTTGCTACTTCATTCTGTAGTTCCAAAGTAGCACAGAGATTATAAGTGTGGGGCTGAATATTATTTTGTCACCTTCAGCTGGTTTAACAGAGCTTGAGTGCCAGCAGACTGGTATTCTCATATCCAAGGAGCACTGCTGAGACATCAGAGCAGATACAGAGCCCACAACACACAAAGATGCCTTCTGGAGGAAAGCATATAAATGATTGCTATGAGAGCTAAGCTATAAAAAGGCAAAGTGAAATATGGCGTCACTAAAATGCATAGCAAAACTCAGTGTGATTTCCATGCTGCCAGAATTTCATTCTAATTCAGCAGAAGTTTCTAGAATGAGAGAAAAGGTCAGATACACAAACCTGCATAGAGCATGAATATAATATATTCTAATCAAAGCTTACTTTTATTGACCTGATATTTCCTGAATTTTAACATGGACATAACTCTTGTCCTTGTACTCAGAAAATCTAGTTTGAAATAAGATTTAGAAAGTGTTGATATTTTTCTATAGCTAATCAGAAATTTCTGAATCTGTGGAAAATTCAGCTGCAAACTTAAGACAACTTCGGAATACTTCTAAATGTGAATGCCTAAAGTTGGAGGTGAAATTGTTACTTTAAGAACAGCAGTTCTGATCTTCTGGCATCAAATGGAGGTAACCAAAAAACCCTTAAATATACATTGCCATAAATCATTTTACCAGTTGGTCCTTCAGGCACACAGCATGAGGTTGAATACTCAAGGAACAGGTAGCTACCCAGTTAATTACATCTAACATTTACTTTTCCATAAATGAATCTCAGATAATGTCTGTGTTAAGAGTTCACTAAGATAAACCTGATGCTATTCAGGAGGTTACAGTTGGCTTAATATCATTGTTTCCTTTCCAATCAAAGGGAGAAAATAAAAGCTTTTCTCTTGCCTTAAAGCAGGTAAATCATTGTTATGGAATACGCTGCAGTGGTTTTTAAATGTTAACTACTTTTTTTTTTTTGGCATCTACAAATACCTAACAAAATTACAATACTCCCAAATGACTGATTTTCAAGATTGAAGTATCACTACTGTCAGAGGCAATACAAAACTCCTAGGTTCTTACCAGAAAGTTATGGGACCATTCAGAATCTTTCCATCTTTAATGGACTAATTCAGATGTATCTGCACACAGAGGTTATGTTGGTTCCATTGGGATTTGTCATTGCATTTTGTAGTGTTGCTGCAACAAACTTTAAGCTACAGTAGAAGCTCTTCACAGCACACAAGACTCTTGCTTGTGTGGTTCTTGCCATTTATTTGGAGTGAATATTTCTTATCATAAACCCAAGTGCTCCCATCAGGCATACAGTTATGAGTCTAAAATGATTCTTGCAAATGATTGCAAGAGCATGTCAGTGACTTACTTGCCCATAGGAAAGTCAAAGTCAAATTGTTCCCGAGATGGAATCCAACAGAGTCACACGTCTCATTTCATAGATAGTTGGGTGATAGTTGGGTAACCTTAAAGTTATGTCAATTCTGAGAAGACAGAATAGACTTGCTTTTTGTTAGGATTAGTGAAATTTTGATAGCAGGGCCAAAAAAGCTGTGTGAATTACCACCTCTGCTGAGATACAGAGGAAGGGTTTATTGGGTGATATGCTGGTATGAATTGCCCTTTGTTCTGTTACCAGTGTAGACCATAATGACTTATGGACACTACTTCTGGATACGCAGAAAAAATTCATGTAATAGTTCACAGCATCTCAAAAAATAGTAAACCTTCTAGCTGTCTTGCAGACGACTGACACAATTGTTGTGCTAGCGCTGCCAGAGAAGAAAAGCAGAAGGTGAAATCAAAAAGGAAGAAATGTGGAGGGTTTTGAGTTGATTTCTTTGCTCATCAAAGATGACATTGGCATAAGTTAAGGCAGGATTTTAAAGCAGTTTTCTTGACTGGTGTTGGTGATATTACACTGCATTAACTGAACAGGAAGGTTTTCATTTCATGCTCCTCCATACTCGCAGAAACATTATGAGACGATAATCTGTTAAAGCTAAACTCCATTTTATTGCTTTCCTTTCACAATCAAATGATTTTATGGAGTAATTAAGGTCTTTCGCAAAAATCATAAACATTAGCATATTGCTAATTTAAAAGGCAGTTACTAAATAAATGCCTATGATGCAGTACACATGTTCTGCTGTGCACTTTGCTTATGTTGATATTGCTGTTTCCATTTATTTCAGCTGAGTAAGAGAAGTTTACCCAAAAACTTGCTTTCTAATCAGGTAGATGGACGAGGATATTTAGGCACATAAATCGCAATATTGATTAAGGTATGCAGCAATCCACCTACAGTCCCTAGTGATTTTATTGTGTGAATTTCCTGATCATTGCACATATAAACCCTACAGAATTAACTAGCTATTCACATGCAGAGAAAACTAATCTCCATGTACAACCATTGATGCATTTCAGGGAATGTATTGCATCTGAAGCTTTGAGAAATGTTGCTCTTTAAGAAATAACTTCAGATTATAGGGTTTATGTTTTTAAAACCAATTGGGGGATTTTGATGCCAAATTCTCATTTAAATCCATTTACTTCTTTTGAAAAAGCTCATCTTCAGCAACTATTGATTTTAATAGCTGAAATAAATAATCAGAGCAAAACAACTACTCAATTATTTTCATGAAAGTTATGTCTCCTAACTTATGTTTTCTATAGAAATAGAACCCTATTGCTGTGACAAATCCACTGGTATTTGACTTGTTACAGCTAGAAGTAATCTCATATATCAAAACTCTGTATTACCCAAATTATCATATTTTATTACTTATTTTTCAGCGTAGGTTAGCACTTGAAGATAGACGTTGCTAACATTAAAGCTAATATCAAGACTAGGGTAATATTATTTCAAAGATCCCTGGTTACAGGATAACAGTCTGTGGCCTTGCTGATCTCTGTGATAAATAAGACTCCTGAGCATCTCTTTTAATTTCATGTATTGAAAGGTAGAATCTCAAGTTAGATAGGGCAAAATTATTAATAAAGTCCTTCAGAAATGCTAAAAGTAGCAGAATCAAAGCAAATGTTAGAATCAGTTGGGTTTTACTATTGAAATAATCATCTGCATAATAATGTGCAAGCTTAGGGAAAACCCGTACGCATGTTCTTTCACAGAATCATGGAATACTCAGAGTTGGAAGGGACCTCCAGAGATCATCCAGCCCAACTCCCCTGCTGTAAAGCAGGATCCCCTAGAGCACATCACTCAGGGCTGCATCCAGGTGAGGCTGGAAAATCTCCAGAGAAGGAGACTCCACCCCTCTCTGGGCAGCCTGTGCCAGTGCTCTGGCACCCTCACCCAAAAGAAGTTCTTCCTCATCCTTAAATGGAACCTCCTGTGTTCCAGCTTGTGCCTGTTGCCATTTGTCCTGTCACTGGGAACCACTGAAAAGAGTCTGGCTCTATCCTCCCTCAACCCACCCTTTGGGTATTTGTAAACATTAATTAAATCACCCCTCAGCCTTCTCCTCTCCAGGCTGAAGAGTCCCAGCTCTCCCAGCCTTTCCTCACAGGGGAGATGCTCCAGTCCCCCACTCATCCTCATTGCCCTCTGCTGGACTCTCTCCAGTAGGTCCCTGTCTCTCTTCAACTGGGGAGCCCAGAACTGGACACAGGATTCCAGTTGTGGCCTCACCAGGGCATAACAGAGGGGGAGAATGACCTCCCTCACCCTCCTGGCCACACACTGCCCTGTGCAGCCCAGGGTGCCATTGGCCTTCTTGGCAGCACGGGCACATTGCCAGCTCATGGATAATTTCCTGTCTGCCAGGACTGCCAGATCCTTCTCCTCAGAGCTGCTTTCCAGGAGGTCCCCCCCAACCTATCCTGGTGTCTGGCATTCTTCTTCCCCCAGGTGCAGCACCCTACACTTGCCCTTATTGAACCTCATGAGGTTCTTCTCTGCCCAGCTCTCCAGCCTGTCCAGGTCCCGCTGATGGCAGCACAGCTCTCTGGAGTGTCACCACCCCTCCCAGCTTGGGATCATCAGCAAACTTGCTGAGGATTCACTCTGTCCCCTCATCCAGGTCATGGATGAGTATGTTGAACAAGACCGGACCAAGTGTTGACCCCTGGGGGACACCACTGGTTACAGCCTCCAACTCGACTGCTCCATTGATCACAGCCCTCTGTGATCTGTCACAGCCAGCTCTCGATCCACCTCACCATCCCCTCATCTAACCCACACTGCCTGAGTTTCCTAATGAGGATGTTATGGGAGACTGTCAAAAGCCTTGCTGAAGTCAAGGTAGATGACATCTGCTGCTCTCCCCTCATCCAGCCAACCGGTTATAACATCATAGAAGGCCAGCAGATTGGTCAAGCATGATTTAGCCTTGGTAAGTCCATGCTGACCACTCCCAATAACTTTCTGTTCTTCAACATGTTTGGAGATGACCTCCAGAACAAGTCTCTCCATCACCTTCCCAGGGATGGAGGTGAGACTAACCGGCCTGTAGTTTCCTGGGTCTTCTTTCTTGCCCTTTTTGTAGACTTGAGTGATGTTGGCCTTCCTACAGTCATCAGGTACTCCCCTCATCAGGTACCTCTCCTGTTCTCCATGACTTTTCAAAGATAATGGAGAGTGGCCTTGAACTCTCTACTGTGATTATTTTGATTCCACAAAAAAAAAAAAAAAGTTGCAATTCTAATGTCATTTCTTACATTAAATTCTTTTAATTCCTAAAAAAACAGATTGTCAGTTTTTTAGGGAAGTTACATCTTGCTAATGACAGATCTCATTGCTTATTGAAGATATTTCTTTTTAGTTATTCCTTTATGTCTAAAACATGCAGGTTTTATTAAGTGTAAAATACTGAAAGGAACACAGAATCCATATTACATGGCATGTCCTGCTGTGGCCCTACTTTGCCAAAGAAATGTAGCAAAAATGTACTGGTAATATCCTTTGTCTTCATTATAAGAATCTGTGTTACTACATTCTTTCTGATGTAGGGCCATTTACCTTGACTCCCAACTACATTTAATCTCATTACATTCACTGTCATTATAGCAACATCTTTATTCCACTTGAAAGACTTTAAAGCTCTGGAGGATGATATTACAGTAAGGGCAGAATATGCTTTATTGAATAGGGTCCTGTGTAAATTTCAGATATGATCATGTCATCCATTTTTATGAGCCTGCTCTCATGATTCTGGGTTAATGCAGCAACTGTGATTCTTCCAGTTAAATATGGGGATGGGAAATCAGACCATGAATAAGCATCTCAAATGTTTTGGTATTGAAAGGACCAAAAAAGATGTATTAAAATATCTTAAAATAGATCTTGACTTAAAAAAGAACTGTAATTTCCTTGCAAAAGATTCTACAAAATGAAACATGTATAAATACAAAAGCTAATGTTAGAAATAAGAGTATAAATTAATTCCAAGACAGGAAATGACATCACTGTAACTTACGCTGAGTATAGAACTCAGTATTTCAAGGATCATATTAGTTTTTGTAATTTTACTAACAAAATCTACAGTGCTGAGTTAAATAAGTTTTATTCCTGGGGGGAAAAAAACCCAACCAAAACCCAAATATAGTTTAGGCTACTTGTCAGGGGATCAGCATTAGAATGGAAATTTTCACAGACAAAATGTTTCAGAAAAGTACAAAGCCAGAGAGGCAGGGCTGGGATTTTCAAGTCTTATACAGCTCATGAATAGCCCGTGGAGTCCCAGACACTCCTGAGAGCAGCAGAACATCCAGTAAGGTGGTAGAACACAAGAAACTACTGTCATCTTCTCTCTCTGTTCAGCTCTCTTAGACCTAAATTACATTTCTGAAAATATGTCTTTGTGTTGGACTGCCTCTTTCATCTCCTGCGTTCTTGTAGGTGGTTGTATAGAACAGCAAGTACAGGGTGCACGTAAAATTTCTCTGGGATCAGATAAACTGCTTTCTTCATGATTTGCTCTGGACAGTGAAATAGCAAGCTGTGTGAAATTTATGGGTCATAAGATCTTTGTGAAAAGATAGTAAAAATTTCTTAGTGCATATCTGCATAAAGCATTCTTGAAGTACTCAGCATGACCGTGCTGATAAATAGATTTATCCAGCATAGACTTACCCAGTAACTGAAGGGCAAGTTAAAGGTTCTTGCCTTTGGTCAGTGATAACATTGTATGATCTTGTCATTTGTTATCATAGATTTTATTAGGCGTGTTATTATAGACTACCCATAAAATTTTATGTACTAGCAGAAAATAAAATTACAGTTTATCAGATTATTTGTCTGCCTCTAACCATCCCAGACGGGTGAAAACAGAGGTTTGGAAGGTATAGAACTTATTAATAAATACAGACCTAGAGGATGATAATGTTAAAGATGATTCTGCCTACTCTTTAGCCTTTGAAGCTGCAGTATCCAGTGCTGATCCAGGGATGGATCCAAGGGAAGGGTAACAGTAAAACCTGTTAGTTTCATTGAGCTGACTACTGAGGATTTGATTTTGCCTTGATAATGGCTGCAAAATGTAAAGACTGGATATGTCTTAGGCCAACATATGCAGAATTTTTTTTTTCAGGGGCAAACTTTCTGCTGTATTAGCTTAAGTAAATATTCATGTTCCTAATTAGCTCAGATAATTTAGGTAAATTGTGGTTTTTGAGAATGACTTAAAGTGCAAAATTAGTCATATGAAGAGAAATAATTGCCTATCTAGCCATTTTAGTAACCTCTGCTATTCTCTCCTTTTTATCCCTTTACAAAGCAACTTCATCAGGCCATAATAAGCGTTACTCACACAGAGCCTGTAAGTCTTTAAAGGGGCATATAAATGATGAAAGGAAAGACGAGACAGGCAGGAAATAGAACTCAGTGAGGTTATACATTGTTGCAGATTTTTCTTCCAAACTGTTATTCAGTAAAAAGATTTCCCTTTCCCTCATGCCACAGAACCATGCTTCTGTGCGATCCGTTCCTGGCTGATCCATGGCGCAGCATCTTCATCATTTCTATTGAACTTGGGAGACATAAGATCAGGCTGATGCAGGGCTTCCTCACAAAAAGATTCATTGGGTTTTTTCCACTGAACAGAGTTCTCATTACTGAGAAACACAATCTAATTTCCACTTATACAATGGATGGGTCCCATAGTTCACAAAAATATATGGAGGGAAAACGTGTCTTACAAACCTGTCACTCCATCTTTGGTCTCTGTTTGTCCCCAAATTAGTTCAACAAGATGCCATTTGTATTTCCTTTTCATATGTAGTTCCATACAGGCATGTCTAGAAGTGACATTTGTCCCAGGGTGCACAGACAAATGTTTGTACAAGATTGTATTCCTGAGGCAGTAATGGGGCACTCTGGAATCTCCTCAGAATGATGGCTCCCTCTCCTGTTGCTACACATTTTGATGGTCCTGGAAAATCTTTTCTGAATCACTGCTTTTAGCAGTGTTTGCATGCATTAGTACTAAATTTTGTATTTGCTAGTTATTTCATTAAACAGCCTTGCTCCATAATTAAGCTAATGACTTCATTGCTTTTCTCCTTTCTGACCAACCAGGAAAACAATTTCTTTTTCTTGTATTCCTGCTCAGATACGTTCTGCTTTTACCTAAAAATTAAGAAAGTTGATCCTGTGTCTTTCTCTTCTGTATTAGAATTAATCAGATCTAGCTTAAAATTGGGAGTTACCAAGCAATCCCTGTTTACAAAGTTTTGTGTTCCAAAAGTGCTGCTTTCATCACTTTACTGGCTACCAAACAGTAACAGGTTGGCTGGTTTTGCCACTAGCTCTCCATCATGCTGGCAAGTGTTCCTGATGCAAAATAATCCAGTAAAGTCTGTTGGTTTTGTAGTTCTAAAACTTGCAAAACTAAAAACAAATGGTTGATATAATTTGCTCTTTTGGGAAGAGAAAAACCTAAAAATGGCAGATGTACAAACCTACAGCAGACTCCTAGCAACAGAAAATGCTTGACCTAACCTTATTTTTTCTCGGACTGCATGTGAATTTAATTATGTAGAAGTTGAAAAAGGAGACATGCTAGACATTCCTGGTAGACATGCTTTGACCTACCCTGACTGTTCTAAGCATTCCCAAACTCATAATTTCAGGGGAGCATTTTTCTTCAAAAAATATGAGGTAGATCAAACACCCTTCAGAGAAAATGTTTGTAGAATTGGAATCTGAATTACCTGCTTACACACAATTGTTCTCATTCCTCCCCCCAACTGGATTTTAATTCAGCTATCTGAGAGATTTTACAAAACTAATCATTTGCTTTGATCCTGTGAATACATTCTCCTTGAATAAAGACAAAATCAATAGGAGAAAACAATTGATGAGAGGAAGAAAAACCATTTTCTTATGCTCTAAAATTGTAGCTGTCTATTGACAAATGGTAGCATATTCTACAATTAACTTATAGCATATCTTGAGGAGAAAGATGCAGAAAAGACTTATGAGGGTCTCTCAGTGGAACACATCAGTATCTGGTGTTGGGGATGATTCAAGTTCACTTTGTCCTCCACCACCTTGTCATCAATTTTCTGTAGCTAGCTGCTGGAAAGTTTTCTATTTGCCATTGATATGTGCAAGTTAATCAACACAATTGGCATTCCAGATATCTGTAGAGTGTGTTCCCAACTACTAAGACCATTTTTCCCATATGCTTGGAAACCTATGGACTGGTGCATGTATGACCTTACCTATCATTGCTGTCCAATTTCAAAACATATCATTAAGTGCTGATAACCAGCATATTTCCTCTGCCAAGCCCAAGTGTTTGGGCTCTACCAAACCAGTTTCCCAGCATAAGGAAAAACAGAAATATATTTATTCTAGATTTGGTTAATGTACACGTGATCCTGGGATACAGGTGCTACTAAATAGAAATCTTCTGCTTTAGGAATCTAAGCCAACAATAATGCTCAATATTCAGAAAGAAATTGTCTCAAAAACTGAGACCAAGGATGAGACCAAGCTGTCCTGGCACTCCTATGGTTCCTCTCTAACCATCACTACTTCAATAGTGAAACCTCAATATTAAAGACCATGTTCTTTTCTGAACTGGCACCTAAGGGAAAGAATTTAGAAATTGCATCTAGCAGCTCCTTTTGAGTGCACCTACCAGAATAATACATTTGCTGATAAGATTTATTAAGCATGAAATGGAGCTAAGTATGTATAGCCCTTTGTTAATTATGCTTGGTCATCCTGCTGTACTATAAAAAATACATCTTTCTTTTTACTTTTTATATACCTTTTGGGGTAAATACATCATGATGCTGGCTGATGACACTGGTTCCAATAGCTGAACTCTTTTGCTTACTTTTTGATTGCTCTGTGTTCAGGTATCCTGAACAGTAAGCACAGACCTCATCCATCTGTCTGTAAAGTCCACAAAAAATTTCCATTGGAAATCTAGTTTGAGCCCTGAAGCACACTGGCAATTAGGAAAATGATTCAGTCTTTCAAGAATGATCTAGTATTACTGAATATTCTACCAAATTATTTTTCCTCCAAAATCCATTTTCATTGTTTTAGTTATTTACATTATGGCTGTTGTTCCCAAATATAGCACATGCAGGAAAGTCAGGACTTTCTAGCCTAAAGGGAAATGATTTGTAGTACAAAAAATGGGGAAGATTTTGTTTCTTCACCCTGCTTCCTCACCTTTTCTAATTTAGTAACCTCTTACTGAAGTTTAACAGAACAGCTGACAGTATGCAGCACTTGAGTCAGCATTAGCAAGAATGTTAAATTTGCAAGGAAAGAGATTATCTAGAGCAAGTAAGGAATAAAACACAGAAACTGTAAATTTCTTTTTTTTTAGTGCTTATGTTTCATCAGATTGTTAGTTTCCATTCCCATGTGATTTAATGTCAATGTCATTATAATTTCCATAATGTGTGATGCTTTTTTTACACAGTATTTTAATTAAGTATCTTTCTTGCTTTCTTTGCCTGACCTACCATCTTGTCTCTGCTCAGCTCTGTACAGAACTACCCTCACTCCTCTAGCTTGTGGCTGTTGCCTTTTTGAGCCAAACTCCTGCCCTGTCCGTGGTGGGGCTGTAGTTTCCCACTACTGCAGCAAGTTGCTTCTGCTGGCTGTGCAGAATGGCCCCAGGAGGAAGAATAATAGTCAAAGCCTTGGCACCAGTATGGGTTGTCATGTATGGGGCTTGTATGTAAGTCAGGTGGTAGCAAATGTGAGCCAGGACATTGCAAGGTTTTACTGGTTTGTGTTGAATCCCTGGTTTATCAAAGAAGTCAACAGAAAATGAAGATATACTGCATGTCACTCGGGGAAAAATTAGAAGCTACTTTGGTGATATCTTTCCTGACCTAATCCCTGACATTATTTCCTAAAGGCAAACAGATGTGTAACAATTTGAGACTGTCTTAAAGGATGAAATACCAGTCCTGATATTCCTAATGGTCTGACAAGCTGCAAAAAACTTGTGCAAAAGCATCTTCAATTTTTTCATTAGAAATCTCTACCCAAGAGAAACTGTGTGGCTAAAATTCTCAGTCCTCCAGATATATATTCTGCTTTGTTTCTTCTCAAAATAGAATAAAACGATTAATTTTTCTGATTCTGTAGAAAAAAGAATTTATAAGATTTATTTTTTCCCTTATTTTCTGTTCCTACCAGAATGTTACTGTTCCCAGAAAAACTGCAGATGTTTTTGCCTTCACTGTTATTTCTTGTAGAGGTCACGTGCTGCTTTTAATTACAGCCTTATTCCCTACTGAGGCCTGTGCAAGTATTACCCAGAGCAACACTTTAAGCACTACATTTAGACTGAGACAAAAGCTAATCTTCTATGTCAGAGGTTTACCATTCTGGATTTATTAACACCTTCACAATCTTCACCAGTACTTCAAAATTCTTCAGGTCAAATTCATCCAAAGTGAAGTCAAGCATAATGAATTCTCAGACTGCTGTCTAATTCTGTGACAAGTGACAGATTCTGTGGTATAACATGGAACTACGGAGAGATGTCACTGCAGAAGAAAAAAGGTAGTGGTTGTAAATACTGATGGGCACAATAATTATCCATTAGCAACAACTAGTGAATAAATCAAATATAGACTACACAGAAAGGACCCCAAGGACCAAGAGTCAAATGAGGAATAAGGCTGTGCTTTGTGTTGTACAGTCAAGGATAAATCTGTAATTTTTAGTGAAAGTGCTCCAAACTGTTACCTCTGTTTCAGAATGTAGTTTGCTTTTATATTTGATTAACTCTCTGAAATATGTGTAGAAGTGCCAAGAAATTGATTCCTTCAGTTACATTTATGTGGTGCCATTGATCTAAGTAGGAACTGCACAAAGTGTCACTGATCTATATAGGGATCACATTGAAACATCCAAGGGAAGAATATGGTGGTTTGGTTTTATAGGAGTAAAAGACCCACTAGATTAATTCATTCACATGCACTTTTCTAAGTGAGTCACAAACTATTCCTGTATGTACTGAGACCTGAGACTTATTTGTTTCAACAGCAGGGAGCAGAGGCACACAAGTCTTGAATTTGTTGCTGTAGTGAGCAATAAATTAGCAAGAGCCAATATAATATTAACCTCCTTTAATTGCAGTCTCCTCGTCTGTTTGCTCTACTGTATATATTTAGTTGCAGTCTCCGGGTGCCGTGGTGTTTCCAGTATGATCACAAATAAATGACTGTGCAGTTCATTTTCAGGCATCAGGGATGAATTTTCATCAGCCTTTAGTAATGCTTAAAGAAAAATCTGACTGTTCCAAAACATCAAAGCAAATATTTAAATTGATTCATATCTGTTGTTTCCATATAGGCTTTCAGGCACTAATAAGATGTAAGATTCAGACTACAGATAATTTATAAGAGAACATATCATTTAAGCATATTACCAAATTCAGGAATGATCAGGGAAGACAATGGAGAAGGCACAGACAAAAATGCAAACGGAAATCCAGGAGTGTGATGAATGGGAAAATGAGTGCCTCAGCAGGTGGCACTCTACCAATGCCCAGATGAAATTAGAGAGTACTTTATGACTGAAAATGGTGAATATTTGACGAAATGCAAATTTAAGGTGCTTGAAAGCTACAGTAGGTGGGGAATTCCTTGAGTTTTTAACGTATTCCAAACTAGGTGCTGTGTGTAGACAAGTCATCACAATAATCAGCACTTAAACCTTGATCAGAGGGCTACGTAATGCAATTCTGCCTGAACTAATTCATCCTGTAGACTTATTTATTTCCACTTTCTGTTGTAGAGCATTGCTGTACAAAATTAAATCACTGCTGTATTGTTTTTAGAAGAGGGGGCAATTTGTTTGTCACTGAAAGAATATAGTACCATCATGGCTGATTTTTGTGGGAATTTCATGAAGTGAAATCTCTATCAGAAACAGGTTTGGCAGAGCCATGACTTTCTGAAAATACTTTTTGCAAATGTAAGGTGTAGAATTATTGTGGAAAGTGATACATGCCTAAAATTAATTGCTGGGTAGCAAAGCATTTTTATACTACTAGGCTGATCTTTAAACAAAAGTTAGCATTTCAAACACCTACTGTTGGCTTTCTTGCAGTGTGTTCCAGTTCAATAACTTTAATGAAGAGAAGTGATATTTTCACATGAAAATTCTAATAAGGAAAATATTTCTAGCCATCTCTGACTCCAGAAGTTTTGGGGGTTTTTTGTATAGCTTTACAGGAAGAAGAATCCATCATTCATACACAGTAGCCTACTCTTAAAAAGACCTGATTTATATCTATTTTCAGATGTTTCCCAACCTGGGGATATTAGTGGGAGATGACTGGAAAACAGGTTCTATTGTATTATACAGCATATTATTTAAAGCCACAAAATAGCACAAGATTTGCTTTTACATTACTGATAGTTATTGTCTCAGGGGGTAATTATTCTTGCAGTATTCAATTAACCACTTTAAGTATTAAGTTGTACTGTTCTGGTGCATATTACACTGTTGGCATAGGGGGCTACAGCAGCAAGGATGAGGGGTTAATTGACTTTTATTGAAGCAGTTTATAGCTTGCTCTTGCCTTCATCCTTAAGCACTACTGATCCACTGTAAACTAAGATCTATTGGGACAATATTTTTAAAGATGTTTAGTTTTCTACTAACCTATATTTTATTTGTGTTGTTTCTTTTTTTTTTTTTTTTCCCCTCAAGATACTCTAGTGATAAAAAGGATAAGGTCATTGTTACTGAGTCTCTTTTTCTTAAGGTGAACATACTAAATTCTCTTGCCCATTGAAGGACAGATGTTGTTTTTTTCCCCCAGAGAAATTTACATACACTCTAGTTTGTGGAACAGAAATTGCAGTAATTCAGTAGGTAGCTACATTTGTTTAGCTTACATAAAGTGCTGTAAAGAGATCTGAGGGGAAAAGTACTACCCTTTTAAGTGATTTTTAAAATATCAAATCTTATTTCAGTTAATTCTAATGGTTTGCTACTAGTAGTATTTTACCATTATGGCCATTCAGTGTGTTTGAGCTCTATTAAAGATTTTAGTGAAAGCTTTATGGAATACACTTTCTTAGAATTCACAGGGTTTTATGGATTATTATTCATAACATCTGCCACATTGCAGAAAAAAAAAAGCCTTACAACACTCCTCTAACATGTATTTAATGCTTGTAGTACGACTTTATATTAAATAAGATTTGTTTTATTTTAGCAGTTGTGTTTGTGTAGCTGTGGGAGAGATCTTTTTGCTCTATAAACCCTTAGGTCTGAGGTTTATAGCCTGGCTATTAAAACTTTCATCACAAGGAAACTTGGTATTTATCAGCATGTAACATATATAGGTTTTCTGCAAAAGATGAAAGACTGAAAAAAGAATACAAAATAGACATTTTAATGTTAATGAATTCTTACAGGTAACTAAAATGATGGATTCAGTAAAAGAGTGATGTAGATACTTTTATTCTTCCTGCTGTATGTTTTATTAAATAATTTTCTAAAAAACCACAACTTTGCTAGAATTTGAGAAGCCACTAGAGAGATCCTGGAAGGTATTCTAAAGGCACACAAATCAAGCTTAAGTCCTTTTTTATTTTTAACTGCAGGAAACTCCCATTGTTCAGGTTTGTGCTTGACATTGAACTGGGCAGGTGTGTCCACATAAGGTGCAACAGGGAGGATTTGCATGCTGGCTTGCTGAAGTGACAGAATTGTGCAAAATATCTGCAGTGGTCTGGCAAGCTTCAGGAAGCAGGTGGATCTGAGGTGCCTACCTCCAAAATTACAATGCTGAAAATGCCTGCTTGCCTGATGCCTAGCCCAGGAGGCATCTACACTCTTTTTTCCCCCCTGCATTATTATTCACCAGGCTCCCCTCCTGTAAATCTAGACATGCCTAGAATTGCCCCACTCTTGTTGGATCTGGGTGGCACAGCCTGTATCTCTGAGCAAATTTGGGATCCAGAAGTTCTGTGTGTGTATATGTGAATATGATTAATGGTGAATAGGAGAATTTGTATGTGCATATTGGGAGGTATATATTTGCATACAAGAGAAGACGTTTATACTGATTTTTACTGAATACAGACAACACTGTTCATTTAGAAGATTTAGAAAGCTGTTTCATCTCTTGTATTGTTACCTTTGTTCACTTGCATGTCGAAATGCTGTTGATATTGAACAAGTATGATAGAATATTGATAACAATATCACATTATTCAGCAAAAGAGCCCTTTTTCAGAAACGTTTTTTTCATCAGGAAAAAGACTGGTCAAATGGAAGTGTCTAAGAAATTATGAAAGTTACATCAGGGAACTTTTCCAAAAAGGATACAATTTTTGCTAAGTCAAGTGAAGAGACCAGAACAGTCAGCAGTCTGATAATTAGAGCAGTTACCTAAGAGCATATGGAGCAATGATTGGAATCTGGCCCTGAAGACCATAAGGATGTGTCTGAACAAAGAAGTAGCTATTTTGATGTTTTCTTTCTCAAAAACCATAAACTACAAGAAGATAATTGAGAATAATCACGACAGACTTGACAATGATAAATCATTCTGGAGCAGCCTGAAGCTACTCATCGAAAAAGGCAATGGTGGAGAAGGGAATAGTAGTGAATGCAATATACCTTGATTCAAGAAATGCTTTTTTCACTGTGTCCCACAGCATTCTCATTTGGAAACTAAGGAAATTTTGACTGGATGACTGGAGTGTTGAAGAAGATGAAGACTGGCTGACCACCAATCAAAGGGCCAACCAGTGCAAGACTGAACATGAGCTGCCAGTGCCCTCTTATCATGAATAAGACAAATCACAAACTGGGCTACATTAAATATGTCTGCTCATTTCTAGTGAGACTGCACCTCAAACACTGCATCTGGTTTCAGGCCCTCCAGGTGAAGACGGATGTTGACAAACCGCAGTGGATCCATCAGAGGGTTGTCAAGATCATTAGGAACCTAGAGCAACAGCCCTGAGGTTGAGGGAGATGCACGTGCTTATTCTGGCAAAGATGCTGATAGCAGCCTACAAGTACTTGAAGAAGAATTGCAAAGATGATGGAGTCAATCTCTCATCAACCGATGACATAAAAGGGGGCAATCACCATGATTGTGGCAATTGGGAGGTCTGAAAGAAGCCTTCATACTATCAAGCCTACCAACACATACATAGGTTGTGAGTATGCTTTTCGTACTCCCACATCTCACAATCATTTATTTTAATATCTTTAACACTTCAACTGATTTCTGTTGCTTTTAACACAGAGTGAGTTTAAACCAGATGAAAATATCCACAGTCAGTTACTCCCTCAGCTGTCTCCTGTCATATCACTCTATTTAAGTCTCTCATGGGAGTATTCAGATTTCCTGTTCTGCGCAGTGGAATGAGTTAAAGGTAAAATATCAGCTTGGAATTCCCCAGGAAAGGAATTTCAGTCAGCTTTCATAACAGGTTTTAAGCAGACTCAAAGAGGGTTTTATTTTGTGGATTAATAGCACATGCAGAGTGTCTACACTGACCTAGGACACACTAACAGCTCTGTCTGAGGCATTTAAATCTGCTGGGTTAGTGATTAGCTCAGTGAAAATTCTTATTAGTTTTTTACGTAGTAGACTATCATATTCTATCAAGTAAACCATACAAGATTATTTAAAACCGTAATTCAGATTAAGAAGAACTATTTTTCTCAGAATACAGCAGTGCTTTATTTTCCACATAGATCTAATAGAATTGCGAGAATAATTTACTATTGCATGACATGAAAGTGGCTTAAATCTCTGCTGGCAGATGAGCACACAGAGTAATCATTCCAAGTGATCATTACTACTTAATCGTGGCACGTTCTGCTCGAAGAGGTAGTTATAATTCTCAAAAATGATGCATTTATATTTCCTCAGCTCTTTCTCCTCTTCCCCTTCATAGCCTATATCAAGTGACAAGGTTCATATTTAAATGAAATTTGTTCAAATCAGTTAGTGAATTAGTAGAAGAATGACCATAAAATAGCTGCTTAAACTTTACTCAAATAATGAAAAGCATTTCAAATTGTAGTTACCACTGTTATCGTCACTGACTTAAAAATCCAAAGCACATAACATAATTCTTGGGTTTACTCCAGTAACTTATATTTTATTTATATATTTACAGATGCAGTCAGGTAGCAGTCTCCAGCATGGTCACAGTTCCATATTTCTCATGTTTGATTTTGCTACATTACATTAGCATTATTTTCCTTTTGTGGCATACTATGGAACAAAATTTAATTGTAGCTATTTTTAGTTTACCAAATTAACCTTCTTCAGCAAGAACACCTGCAGAACAAGTCTCTGGAAAGTACATGCAAATTTTTTTTAAATGTACATGAATACATTTCTGCCTCTTATTATATAAAAAGTAGTTTGAAAGAGTCAATAATAATACATAAATGATAAAAAAATAGTAATAAGATTTTTAAAATTACTAGTATTTTGCATCCCAGTTGATTCATGCCCAAGGGGTATTGGAAAAGCAAGCTCTTTCCAGGTGTCCTGAGCATATGCTTACTATATTATGCCTAATATATCTTCCTGGAATTATTTTGAATACTGTAATCAAAATGTTTTGCTTTTAATCATGGAAGTCATTATTTGGCCAAACCTGCTGAGAGAACTGACTGGAGAACTGGAATGCCCACAGCCCAGAGAAATACCATCAAAGCTTTTCGGGATTAGAGAGAGATGACTTGCCTGGATTACTCAGTATCACCCCCATTAATGAAATCCAATAGATGACAAAGATGTGTAAATTCATTATAGGCCATTGGACATCTGCGTGTTGTATCTCTTGTTATGTCTACTTAAAGAGCCAGCACTGTCTTCAAAAGCTCTGAAAATAATAGACTTTTCTAGGTAACAAAAGGTATTGAGCCATTTTCAGTTAATGAAAAGCATTGAATGATGAATCATTAGGATATTTAAATTATAGTCTTATGTCAACTCCAAAACTATACAAATGTTTTAAATTTAATTCATTTGGTTCTTGGTATTGAATAGTAAAGGCAATTTGCAAGACAGTTGTTGAATGGATAGACCACTCAATATTTTTGGTATAATGGGCATTGTCTTGTGTTAAAAGGAGGGGGATTGTAGTTAATGACACACTGCAAGGTAACTTCTGTCATGGAATTCTCTTTCAATGCATTCATTGTTTTGTGACAGTGACTGTTTTAAATTCTGTGCCTTGTGTCTAGTCTTCCTTGTTGTTACAGGACTGAACCATTTCACACATACCACACAGGGTTTAAAATATAAATTTCTCCTATATCTCAATAAGATTAGAGAGAATATATGTCAAGTATGTTTGTGAGAACAGACTGCTCCTTGATGTTTCAGTAGAGGTTTCTGTTTTTTTATCTCGTATTGAGCTTCCTTTTCCTTGATTTCATTGTGTTTTCTCTCTCCCTTTTGAAGTGTCCTTCACTGACACACAGTCTCTGCACCGCAACCTCCTTGACTTCTAGTCAGGATGGGGTGACTTTTCTTCATTCTGCCATGCCTGTTATGTGGCCATTTGTTTGCTAAATTCAAACATCCACTGTGGCACATTATAGGTCAAGCTGTAATGTCCAGGCTTCTTTTGATACTGTCAAACACATGAAAAATGCCTGTCCTGTGAGATCATTATAGCAATTATAGCATTGTAACATCTCCCATCAGATCAAGTGTCCAAGAGGGACACGGTTTAGTGGTGAATTGACAGTGTTAGGTTAATGGTTGGACCTGATGATCTTGGAGGTCTCTTCCAACCAAGGCTATTCTAGGATTCGAGGTGTATATAAGATCTTCAATGAAGTACTTTTAAAAAGGCTGTAAACATGAGTTTTCTGCATACTATGTCTTACATATCTTTGCCTGTAAAGACCCAGTCTGTGTCTTGAAGGTACAGAAGTTCTACAATATGTTCTTGCTGTTGGTATTGTAAATAACAATTTATCAACTGAAATACTGTTCTTTACCACTATAAAAAAAAATTTACAAAAGCTAGTTGTTATATTCAAAAGAGGAGCTCTACTAACCTGTGAGATACCAAAGGCCAGGCAGTCTAAAAAGCTTTTGAGATTTGTCTCAAGTGAGTATTTGTTCAAATACCTTGAAAAATACACCTTGACTTTAGGTTTTGTAGGATAATGTTCTCACTGAAAATTTTCCTGCCCAATACTACAGTTGTAGGTAGTCAATTAAAGGCAGTAGTAACTGGAAAAATCTAGAGAACCCATGCTTTAAAAAACAAGAAACGGTAATTTTGTGTCATAAGAGAACTTCAGTGCAAATAACATGGGTTGATATTTGAATCACAGACAGTGACACTGATTAAAGGACTCAAGGAGATCATGTGCTGATTTCACATTTCTGAGAGTTATTGGGAGCTGCATTTGAGAGGGCACAAGGTGTTATTTTAAAGTCCATCTGCAAGATGAAAACAGTGAATGTTGTAATGTTTTTTAATTCATACAGATGGTTTTTGTAGCCTGTCATATAGTAAAGTTATAAATGTTTTACTCAATCCAAGGATTTAAATGATCTAGAAAAAACAATTTTGTTCATTTATACAAACTACAGAAAAAAAGTTTTAGAATTGTGGAACAGAGAAAGACAATTACTCTGGGCAAAATCAATAAGACTGTGCACAAGGGAGTGAGGGATACTCAGCATGAGTTAAGGGTTAGTGGAAATAAGCCTTTAGTGTGAAATTCAATCCTGTGCTAAGTACCAACACAGTCTTATCACACGAACCAATTAAGGACCATTTAAGACTGATGTACTTTTTCATTAAGTGTCTCTTAAATGTAAAACTTGACTAGGTCCCATCAGTCAAATATTCACTTAAAGGTGACCCATAAAGGCAGTAGAAAAGCTTTTCCTTTAAATGACATTTTCTTTTGACCAGGAAAAACCTATCTGAGAAGCTTAAAAACAGTCTATGGTAACAGGAGGTTTAAAAGATGGTCTGTGCTTTTACAAGTCCCTAGCTTATTTACAATTAAGAGGAGCACTGAATTTTACTCTGCAAGGCTGCAGTTCCTCACAGAACATCTTGTGAATTGGTAAGAAAGAGTACTAATTGTTTGTTTGATCATTAATTAGCCATCCTGCCTTTCCATATCATAATTTAATTCCATTAAGCTTAATGTTTATACATACACCATATTAATGATCTCAAAGACAGATAGTGGAATACATAGTGATTAGTGAAGCCATAATCATATAAAAATTATCAATTTCATTACTATTAATGTTAATTCCATTAATTTGTAGCAGTACAATAGAAACTGGATCACAACTGGAGATGTATTTTTAGATATCATAAATTATTACCAGATAAAATTATTTCTAGAGGAACAAAACCCCATGAAAATAACACTGTGTCTTTGTGGGATATTCTTTTAAAAAAAAAATCAAACAAAAAGCACAACAAACACAAAAATGCACTCCAAACAACAACAACAACCAGAAAAGAGGCTGAGTTTCTAGTGAAATCAGTGTAATAACTAGAAGTCTTGAAGTTCTCATTTATTTTAGTTCTTCTTTCATGACATGATATGACAGTGATCCTTTTTCAGAGCTGTGTTTCTCTTTTCTATAAGAGTTCTTCCAAATTTTGTTCGAGACAACTGAAATCTAGACTGACTATCTGTGAAAGCTCATTAAAAAGGCAACAAAGCTAGTGAGATGTGCAGCAAGATTTATGTATAAAGCACTTCCAAGACTATAAGGTATAAATTGATGCTCCTTTGGATCATTTACCAGTTCACACCACTGAGATTCTCATCGCAGAGTGGTTTTGTTTGGGAAGAGTAGGTAGTGATGGGAATACAACACAGTATTCAGACTAGCAATGGGGGCATTTTCTGCATTGCACAGCTCAATGCAATAAATCCAACATGAAATTAAGGGCCAGTGCATTTAGAACAAATAAAGTATTTTATGTGGAAAATAGCCTGTGGATTTTTCAATGGCAAAAAGATAACGTGTTTGTATGCAATAGGGCTGGGTAATTTATGTTTGCTAATACTATTTGTAGCTGTGATAATGCAGATGATCAAATCTCACGTGTCAGAGAAATATGATAAAATGGGAACACTTCTTTCTTTTTCTTACTGTCATTTCATAGTCAGTTAGATGTTTTATGGGCATATAAAGTAGAGACATAAAGTACGAGGGGAGCTGTAGAACAGTAGATGGACCCATTATGACAAATTCTCTATTACTTGCTCTGTGAATACCCAATCTAGAATGCCCACTGTTGCCAAACTGCAGAAAATATTTCTATTTTAAGAGTTAGTTTGGACAAGCAAAGCTGATAAATGTTAGAGCTAAAATAAGACTATGGAACAGACCTAAGTGACCCAATGCTAATACCTTACAACTTCGTTATTCACATGACATGATTTATACAGTTGTAGTTTCCACTGATTTCAGTGGTTCCTTGTGATTTACATTACTATAAATGATCGTGAGATCAATTCTTGTACAAAAGGCATTTTCAGTTGAGGTTTTTCTGTCTCAATGCTATGTCGCACAGGTTCAAGCACTATTTTCTTTGTTGTCACTTTTTGGCCAAGACATATTCTCTGTAAAAGATTCTGGAAGAGTTCTGTCACATTAATACTTTCAAACCGAAGGCATCATTTACCAGAGCCTATATTCAGTGTCACACTCTTTAAAAGAATTGCTCTTGGCATCACAGCCTAATGGTATTACAAATCCTGTCACAATATCAATAGCGAAGTGATAATAGAGTTAGTTAGAAATATTAGAATGGTGCTCCATAGTCATGTAGCTTGGCAAAGAATAATCTGACTCTTCTCTTGCTCATACCAATGAAATGTTGTCAATCTCAACTATCCTGATTTATAGTTTGATTGGAAGACCACTCTAATCAATCTTCACCTGTCCAAGGGGAACAAAGAATTCCTATTTAAGTGCTCCACAGTGTTCTAAATAAGAAGGAACCTGAACTTAGTGTGCAAACAGATCAGTAGTATCACCACTTGTTCCAGATTTAACAAGGAAGTAAATGACCTTAGCAAAATATTCTTTTGGGTAAATGGTAAAGCAAGATCATAAAATCCAGAAGATTCCACACAGACTTTTGTACAACTAATACAATCTGTCAAAAAGCCACCTAAGAAAGCATCAAGCAGTGTCAAATTTTACCATATCAGACTACTGTCTGCAGCCTGTCTGTCACATAGCCCCACCAGGTAATTGGGTAAGTCATGACAGAAAGAAGTATTTATTTGGTTCTTTCTGCACATTTCTGAAAACTAAGTAAGATAATTTCCAAGACAGTAGTCTAGCAAGTTTACAGAATTTCGTACAAATAAATGGCTGCATTCACATGGTGTGTGTATCATTTCACATGAAAACCTCATAGCCTTAGTAAAACCAGACGGGTTTAGTATAACAAACTTGACTATGTTTGCCAGAAGAAGTATTGGTGATTTCAATTTATTATTTTATATAATTCATTGATTTCAATTTTAAGTTTTAGAAAGGAGTGTAAGCTCTTTGTGAGAATAATTGTCCATTATTGTCCACTCTGATACCACCCTGACAGGAAAAGAATTTCTACACATTGCCGATACAGCAAAAAATCAGTAGGAACAAGTAAGCATAGCTAAAATGGAAGAAGCTTGAATATAATCAAACTATTCAATCATTTCTGATTTTTATTATCAGCCCCTTTAAGTAGACTGTTTAAAATGCTTACGAAAGAAAAAAGTAAAAGTACTGATGGAAATAAACCTTTCTACAACAGTTTTGTTGTGCAGATGCAATTGGTTTTTCTTCTGTAAAACCATCAGAAAACTTAGTGGCTCCCTAAGGTATATTTAAATATTCTCTGATGAATGTTCTTGTGTCATGCTTGATTGTGCATGTGTCACACAATTCCAAAGAATGTGTACAGTGGGAGTAATCACTTCTCCTATGTAACTGTAGTATGACTTCATATATAATCGTGAACAATTTACATACATTATATCTGTGCAGGCACAACCATATTTAATACAGTCCTTCAGTGAAAAGATTCTTCTCAGGAGTCTTCTTGTGGGAAGATTGCTATCTACAAAGCAAGTGTGCAGTCTGAATATAAGGAAAAGGTAGTGTCCTTTGTTTGTTAGTGTACCATGCTCAAATGAGTTAGGAAGACTGAAAATGATTCAAGTATTTTTGTATTTTTAAAACCTCTTTATGTGTCCATATGTGAACCAGTCAGTAAGTTAATGTAGTGTACTGGACTCAGAGAAATGTCCCTGCAAATGTTGGGCTGCATCCCTGCTGATGGGAGTTAGTATAATCCTTCCTTCATTCTGCCACTGAGTTACTCATTATAATTCACCTCCTATCACTGCTACCACCTTTAAATCATCCCTCCTCCTTAGTGCCTTCACGCAGTTTTCACTGTTCTATCTTTCTTTTTTTACCATGTTTTTGTGTCAACTTTGCAAGCCTGGTTAGTACTGCATAGAACTGACAGTTCTGCATCCTCTTGATTTTAGGCAAAAGGAAAAGATCTTTAATTTTTCGTTAAAGGGTATACAAAGGAAAAGCAAGACTCCTCCCTAATTATTATATTGTGGACAGTTTTACCTTCCTTGCCCTTCTCTGCCCTCAGTCCAGTCTCATTCTTCTCAGTTGTCCAGGATCCATAGACTTCTCTTGGAGCATCTACATGACCACTTAGCCTCTGTCTCTCCTGCACTCCACTGCCTATTTCCAGTTTCTTGCAATTCTCTCTTCAGTCTCTTTGCATTGACTTCTCCTATTTTATGTCCCTAGAATCCTTTTTATCCCTCTCTAATCAAATGCAACAGCTTGTTTCTGGAAATGACTGAACTTCCCTGAAATTTTTCTAAATTTTTTTTTTTTCCCTGAAATTTTCTAAAACCAACTTGAATATCTTGGAAAGTTCTTGGAACTTTCAATCTAAATACTTCCTGTTTTATAAAGCTATGAGCAATTGAGGATATGACTTTATAACAGCTATCATTAAAAACCTTAACAGGAGACAATGTTTTAACCTTGCCTTTTCCACTGTGCCCAATAACATTTTTGACTCATTATTTTGCCTTACTAAGTCATTAATTAACAATATACAATTTCACTGAAATAGCCTGTTCTTGATACCATGAAAATTAGTGACATCATCACTGGTCGTCACTGCTAGCTTAGCTTTTGTTGTGCTTTAAGAATATCCATGTAGATCACTGATATCAAAATATAGATGTTGTACATCCAAGTTTAAAACAAAGTCTAGTAGAGAGAATGTGTAAATGGAAGACTGAGCATAAATAACACTATTACTACCAATACTTCTTTTTTCTTTAAAAACAGGAGCAGGGAAGCAAGTTCTTTGATGCTAATTCTATTTTTAATTAATTTTTAGGGTCATGAATTAACATTACTAGAAAGTATGAAGGCTGAAGTTTCACTTTGACGCTGTACATTCAGATTTAATGACCTAGA
Organism: Podargus strigoides; assembly: GCA_028020825.1. NCBI lineage: Eukaryota > Metazoa > Chordata > Aves > Caprimulgiformes > Podargidae > Podargus > Podargus strigoides. The sequence continues at coordinate 2,856,206 of CM051630.1, forward strand.
TCTATTTACACCTAAATGAGTTTTTTAATGGTCTAATTAACAAAATGTATCAGTTTGCCTCTTTAAACTAAGCCACTCTGAGGTAGTATCTTCTAGTAATTTCAAATGTTTAATAAAAGATGAAAGCCTTCCATTATTTTAAGTGAGAGCTTTTCTAACAAGCCATTTCATCTTAACATATTACTGCTGCCTCAAGAAATTGGACTTTCCATATAGAATAAATTTAAATTAGGAAAAAAATTTAAATTCAGAGGGATGTGAGCATTTTTGGTAGGAAAAAGGTAAAGAAATACTTAGATATTGTGTGATAAATTCTAGCTCACAGGAACTGCTGTTTTCAGAAGAGGGTTCTGCTTATCCTGCTGAAGTGCAGAACATCCAGTTTGTGAAATGAAAAGCGTGGTCTTAGTGCTGAGAAGAGTAAGTCCTCTGTTTCTCTTGGCTGCTGGGTCACACTTGATCCATGGAGGATTAAGCCTAGTTCTATGGGTTTGGTTTTAATAGGAAATCTAATTATGAAATACTTTTAACTGATTTTGAAGCATTCTTTCCAGCTGTGTTAGCTAGAATTCAATTTACCATGGAAGATGACAATATATTATCTGAATTTTATTATCTTTTTTTCTGAAGGCTTCCAAGTTTTTACCCCTTATATTTTAAAGAGCAGGAATCTGGGAGATAAGAATGATTCATAACTTGCCCAAGATCACAGAGAAAATTGAGCAACAGACCTCTTCATTCTTACCTAATTCTTAATATTGTGACACAGGCTAACGTTTCTGACGTGCAACAGTAGCTTACATAAGTGGCAAAATTCAAGTGCAAGAGGACCCCCACTGGTTCCCATGGGGCTGCTTCTATGAATCTAGTTGAGCATTCAGATAAGGCATTTGCAGGATTAAGGCTTTACATATGGTGGAGAATTGAGCTTTATATAAACTTTAAATAGATTCCCAATCCTTTGTGTTTTTCATTGTCCTGTGCTGCCTCTCACTCTGAAATAGGGCATATCAGCCAGCCAGGAGAACTGAGCAGACAACTGGAAGGGAGAAGGCAGTCTCCTATGAATTAAAAAATCTAAAGGCTGACCCCCCAAATCATACGTTTCAGTTTCAATAACTTCCATGGCTTTGATATCAAACCTGTGATTCTATTTTGGTTTGCCTTCTGATTTTTGAACTCCTGGGGTTGGCTACACTGACATCATCTCTAAATTTGGTGGGGAGAGAGAAAGGCAAGCATTGTTAGGGTGAAGGAGCCTGAACAGCAGCAGCTGCTGATCTGCTCAGTCAACACAGTCTGTTTTATCACACGGCTTGAGATTGAAGGTTTCTCAACTATATTTTTAGCGCATTAAGTAAAAGCTTATTTGTTTTTTGACTGAGGTGATTATACCCTCGGTGAGGTGCTACTGCTTGTTCTGCAAAATAATAAAGACTGTTAATCTTATGACAAACTCAGGGGTGCAAAATGAGTGTCACTCAAACCTCTATTCTATTACCTTCGTAGTTAGAATGTTCAGAAAACAGACCTGCATCTCTGAAGTCATGATTATCTCTGCTTTATTGTGCATTGCATCAGTTACAAAAGATAAAAAATAAGTTACCTGAGCCTCCTGTTAGGGCTGGGGAGCTATGCAATTTAAGTAAACAATAACATAGACCATAGCAAGATCAGAAAGATCAGAACAGGGGCTACATCTGTTTATGAGATCTACCTCAGGAGTATTTTTAGTCTCTATCCCTTGGAGAAAGGATTTGTGGCAAGAAATACAGTATGTAAAGGGAATTCACTGTCATCGAAATAGCTGCTGCACTGGAGACCATGAAGTATTGTAAATAATAATTAATCCTTCATCTTACCCTCAGTGGTAGACTGGTAGTTTTGTGACAGACTGGTGAATCCAATACCTGCAACTTGTTCCTAGGCAAGTCTGCAGAAAAACCCCACAGCTACAGCAGAGCTGTGTCTACATGGCACCATGCAATATCGCATAGAAATACCAGTGAGAGAGAGCTGAGTGAGTACTAGAAGTCACCTAGCAGCAATAGCACAGCACTGGGTTTATTACTCTGAGAGGAACAATATGTCAATACCTCAATTCTACTTTTAGTAGCAAAAGAATTTGGAAATATCACTGTATAACACTGCATTACGCAGACATGTACCTGGTGAGATGGGAACAGAGGGGAGAAATCCTGGCTCCCACTAGAGCCAGTAGGAGTTTTCTTGTTACTTCAGTTGGTTAAGGATTTTTTTTTACTGGTTTGGGGTTTCTCACCTACGTATGTGTTCATCCCACAGCTAGTATCATCACACTGCGATTCTTATCCAAGTTGTTTTGCAACTATTATAAACTGAAGAATAAGGGATAAGTCTGGCAATATCTTGTCTGTTTAGACAGAAAGGTCTTAGAAACAAGAACTGCCTTCTACTGTCTGTTGCTATAGTGCCTAGCACAATAGGGGCCTGGGTCTCAGTTGGAGTCAATGCAGTATCTTCATTGTAGTAATAAATGTTCCTGACGAGATAGGAAAATACAGCAGTTACTCTGTAATGCAGTCATGCACCATAATGGCATAAAACAATTTGACATACAGACTAGTCACATTATGGGTGGAATTACACCTTGCTATGCAAAAAACTTCTCAGGCACTAAAAATAATCCTTCATGTAGCACTGATGATCTTGCAGTAACCCAAATTTTACAGACCCCAAAGACCTCTTTCACATATATACAGATACTGTACTCTCTGATGTAGCACTGAACTCAGGGAAATGCAGTTACACAGGAGATGAAATGCAGAAAATATTTAACAGTATAAGAGCTGCAAGACAGAATGTGAGCTAAAAAATGGCCTCCATTAATGTGGTGAAGGGGATTTAAATAATTAGGAAACTCTTTGCCGAGATGGAATTTGGCAAGAAGACCAAATTTAACATTCTCTTGTGTCATCCAAAAAGTTTCATGTTCATCTGAATAGTGTTCTCCCAGATGGAAATGGGCAGAAATTTTCCAGTAAGCAATGCTTCATTAGAAAATGCTGAGTTACAAAATTGTGGAGCAGAGATCTTGAATTTGAGTGAAAGCATCTCCAAGCACTGCCTGGGGAATTGCTTGGTGCTCACTCCTTGGACCAAGTGCTTCCCACTGAATTGCTAGCATCACTCCAAACTTGTCTGCTTGGTGGTTTGCCATCTGAGCTTGTTTGAGTTAGTCATTCTCAGCCTGTGAGATACGGCATATCCAGAGTGGGAGGATGATAATGTTTGGCACTTAATTCTTGGTAGTATACTGTTTACACTAGAGCCATTAAATGTTCTATAACCTTCAGATATCCTATTTTTTAACCATGACTTTTGTAGTGTCAAGATGTGTTGAAGCCTTTGTACAGTATGTTCTGTCATGGTGCGTGCAGAGTTCAAAACTTTGCGACTCTGTTACACAAAATCTCCCTGTGCCTTCACAGCTATTATCTTTCCTCTTGACAGAAACATTAAAAATAGCTGTGGATGTTAAAAATGCTCCCTGCTACCCATAACAACCTTTCATTGCATCAGAGTTAATAGCTGTGGAAGGACTGAGCACAACTGACTGGTGCTATGAAATGTCTCTACATTTGCATTGAATGGTCTTCTGTCCTGTGCCAGCATGGAAGCAAATAGCACTTTAGATAAACAGTCTCTGATATATATATATATATATATATATATATATATATCAGCTTATATATATAATTAGGATGAAGTTTGCACTTGGTGTGGTACATAAAAACAATTACAGGTCTCAAAACACGCATTCAATAAATATTCAAGAACTGTAATAATTCACCAGCAAGCAGTTGTGAGCAAATTTTATTTGAAATCAAGAGAGACATAGTGCCTATATGTGCATACACATAAAAGCAAGGATGGCCAAGGCTGCAGGTTGGTACCTTGTCCCTCTCTGAGTCCCTCCATGTAGACTAGTTGCAATGGCAACCTTGTGTGCTTGCCATGCAAAAGTGCATTTGCAGGTGATCTGTAGGAAGATTTGCCTGGGATCCTTGTACCAGGGCACACCTTGCTCTGCAGTACCTGAGAATGCAAATGAATTTGACACTCACATAGGAAAGAGCACTGAGTATTGAATACCCAACATTAGACTTCTGGCTGTAGTAGGACTACTCCTATGTGGCAAGGTGTTTGCAGGATCAGGACTGGAGAGAGCTTTGGCCAGGAGTAGAAGCCGTCAATTCCCAGGATCAGAAAATTCAGAAAAGAATAGTGAAGGCCTTACTTGAAGCAGTATGATGAAATTTCCCCACCAACTGTTTTGCAAAAATTATTAATAAACAGTTAATCTTTGAATTATTTCAGCAGATCATGCACAGGGACATTAAAAAAAATAATGGTGCTGGCATCATTTTATGTATAACAAGTGAGATGTCAACACTATGCAGTGATTTGAGCACACCAGTGCCTAACAAGAGAGGAAAGGTGTATGCTGGGGGAAAGAGAGAAAAAAGAAAACTTTGAGAAGGTATTTGTTTTAAGAAAGAAATCCATCGTATGGCTTTTTCAAATGAGGATAGAACTTCTCTCTCCAGCTGCATACAAATGGGAGAGCATCTCACATATTAAAATGGAACTGGGACTTCCATGTACTTCACTCAATATGCAGAAAACAATACTGGATGTTGACAGCTTTTCTCCACAAAGATGACAGCTGTGGGGGTCCTTTTATTAGACAGTATAAAAAAAAAAATCCTAAAGTGAAGTTTTCCCAAGTAAATAGGCAAATACTCAATAAAACAATCAAGTGCTGTTTTTATTTTGCTGTTCAGTATGGAGTTTGTTACATTTCCTGCAAATAATACACAAAACAAATCCCTTTTTAGGACTGTGGGAAGTGCTCACATAAGACAAATGGTGATTGGTATATAGATGTGCTGAGCTGGTAATGTCTGTGTTCTCCAGAGCCTATGAATCAACTGACAGTGCCAGTGTGATGTTAAAGTAGAATAATATTTTCCTTTTCCATTCTGGAACATCTTGAACTTTCCAGAACCAGGGAGCCTTCCTTATAGTTAGACATGATGCCCTGTGAAACCACAAACCTTAATTTATTCTCAAAATCTCTGTCTAGTTCCATGTGTGAACTACACATACTGCATGTGTGAACTACATGTGTTGCCATTATTCTTACATAAGTACCCCTAGCAGACAGCCAAATCCTGGATTCAAAAACTCAGAATTCTGTGTTAGCTTCTAGCTAACTTGAAACTGTATTATCCCCATCTGTCCATGTCTGGGATCAGTCTGGGGGCTACCCCTAAAGGTCAGCTCATTGGGTTTAGATGCAAAGAGACTGTTGTAGAAGTACTTGGGCTCAAGAACTGCTTCCTCCATGTCCCAGTCAGCTGATGCTGAAAGGAACTCATTCTAAAGAAATTCTTCAGGGATTTTTTGAGTCTTCTCCAAAAACAGAGGGAGATGCTTGGGAACAGTTTATACTGTTGAAAGGGATGGTTTTATCTTTCACAAAATATTTATGATCCTTGTGTGAGCGTCTGGGACACAAAACAGTTAATTTGCAAACAACAGAGTTAACTAAGACATTATAGAACATCAGCACACATACACAGTATAAATTTGACAGGTGATATACGGAGATAAAAATCAGCCTGTGGCATCTCTTAATTTCCATTTCCATTCAAAAGAGATTCCCAGAGATGAAGTACAGCTCCAACAAACAGCTGCACTTTCCCCATGCACAGATTCAAGATGGGCCTTTGCATTTCAGGGAAGGAATGCTTCTTCCCTAAAACTTTATATATAATCTGTCTTGGTTTTTCCTCTGTTAGTCGTTTTCAATCAAACCAGAGGTTTCTTTGTTGTTTGTCTTTCTTCATCTGCTTGCAGTTAAACACCAATTACCACTTGGATAGATGACAATGTAATGCCATTTCTGTTTAACTCTCTTTTTCAAGTCTTGATGATATATATCTTAATCATAGTGACTGTTAAGTTGTCACATGGAAAGCCAAATGTGTCAAATACAGATGCTATTATGCAGTTTAAAATGATTGCCTTTTAAGAAAACCAAAAGGACTGATGAAATCGATATACCGAGAGGGTTTTGTTAATCTCTGCAGACACGGGAATACACTGCATAGTGCAATGTGAGTTATGTCTGCAGCTAGTTCTCATTTGAAAATCCTTACGTAGTTTCAAAAATTCATTCTGTTTAATCTCTTTAAAATGTGTACTTTGTTCCTCACTTTCTACAGTGGTAGAAATGAGAGGCTAAAATCATCTTCAAGGTTTGTTGTTTGACAAGTTATTTCACTTTACTTGTGAAATCTCTTTGCCACAAAGACCCTTTGAAGCTTACCCCATTCTCCCTAACTGGCTGGTACTTTTGTGTCTGACCTCCATCAGCACGTAATCAAGGGATATTCACTAGTTTAATTGCCTAATACTGCATTTTCTGTCAAATCTCTCCTAACCTCTTTTACCATGTTTATACAAGGCCCAGATTCTCACCCATAGCTCAGCAAGGTGCAAATTCCAGTTGCTCTTCCCTGACTCACCTTCCTCTCTTCCTCCTCTATATCCACAGAGCAAACCAAGGTAGACAATTTATTGCCATTTCATAGACTCTTATGCTGTATTCTCACTGGGATTTCAGTGCCACCTGGGGCTTCTCAGTGTTCAAATAACATAAATGTTTCATAAAATTAATACAGAGAAGGAAGGGGAGCAGGTAGGAGTCAGGTTGCCCACAAATGTTGAATAATGGGACTGTTCCCACAAATGGAATAATGGAAGAAATGCTGCAAGTCACTGTAAGCTGAAAGCTTACATTAACATCTCTATTCTATAATTACATGGTATGCTCAATGGTTGTTAGCTTTGGCGGGCGTTGCACAGTAAAGATGCATTAGAGTAATTATGTTGTAATGACAGAAGATCATGAGTTAAAGATGTTGTGGATCCTGTTAGTATACACATCTGAAATTGTTTGGAGCTGATGTGGGAGGTGTATCCACAAGGAATTTGATAGCACTGATATTGTAATTAAAGCTGAGGAGATGGGGTTTGTACTTATTTCCTATTGCTGCCTGTGAATATTAATTAGCTCATGTAACCACCTGACCCTAGCAATAATCAGCTTTGTAAGATAGAGCAGGAGGGAAAATGTGAATTGCCCACTAAATATTTATTAAGCAAGCTGAGATGCAAACAGCCCAGTTGTGATAGACAGTAGAGGCTCCTGGAAGCCCAAGTCCTTCCTCCCTGGTGGAAGGAAGAACAGAATCTTTCCAGTTTCCTCTGGCCTCTGCTTCATGGAGCACAAGAACATTTCTGGCTCCTCACAGATGACAGAAACACACCTGGTTTGGCACATGAATGAATAAGAGAACCACAGGTCTGCAGAGATCTCAGATTTCTGAAGACAGCTGAGACTTTTTTTCCTTCTTGCCTTCCTGCCTACATAGGCTGTAAGGAGGAGAGGTGACTCTAGCAGGCAAAAAATATAAGTCTGAGCTGAAGAGCTTCACTAAATCTGGACACCTTGGGTAGACATATGTCACCCTTTCTGAGGGCTTCAGCATCACCCTCGGAGAGAAGGGAAATGATTATTTTATCACTTGTGAAGATTGGATGAAAAAGTACGTGGGGAAATCCTGCACCTTGTACTGGGGAAAGGCCTAAGGATTAAACTAAAATTCTAGCCCCAGGTCCTAGGCTGCCTGGCAGTTGTCTCTGCATGGCTCAGCAATCCTTTTCACCATTCACACTAACAGGGTGGTGTGAGCTTTGTGGATATCCAGAAAACTGGGTTCAGGGAAGAAATTTCAATGTGTGCTTTTTAAAGATGGCAAGTAAAAGCCGTGAAGGAAATGAAGATTAGTCTGTATCTACAGCATAACTAGGTAAGATTAGTCTGTATCTACAGCATAACTAGGTAAGATTAGTCTGTATCTGCAGCATAACTAGGTAAGATTAGTCTGTATCTGCAGCATAACTAGGTAAGATTAGTCTGTATCTGCAGCATAACTAGGTAGCTCTGTATCTCTCTCCATTAGGTCCTAGTCTTGTTTGCTGCAGCAAACCTTCCTAATGGTTTCCTGATAAGACTTATTATAGAGTTCAGATTTTTGTCCTTCTCATATCTCCCTCATCTCTTCCTATCACAGTCCCCTCCCCAGTCATAAGGATTCGACCACCTACGATACACAGTCTTTGGAGTCTGTGTGGAGGGCCAGGCTGTGCTAAAAAAATGGTGTGCTCCTAATTGCTTTAGGGTTGGCTAGGCAGTAATTCTCAGAAAAGATGGTAGAGCACGATGCTGCTGTGCACTGGTGTCTGGTTGCTGCTCTGCTGGAGATCCATGAGCAACAACTGCACTTTGAGTCCTCTTTCTTCTTTCCTGACAGCACCACAGTACCTGTATCTTAATCAGTCAGTGTCAGACAGTGGCACAGGCTCTGAACGCTCCTCTAAGCAAAGCACAGCACAAATACCTCCCTGCTGCTTGTAGCTTAGGTTACCATTACCAGACTAGGCTGTCTGATATAACACTTAAATGCTCCAGGCAGGCTGAAATCTTCAGAAGCTTTGGCACCAACATCCATTCAGACCAAAACACCCCTGGGCCAGGGGGTTTCTGTGCTCTCAGGACTCTCGCAGAGGCAGCCACCCCTGCTACTCTGCTAGTAACAGCACAGACAGGAGGCAGACCTGCTGCCAGAGAGAGGTGACAAAAGGAAAAGACCATTGTGGTGGTTACTGGAATAACTTTAGTCACATATGTTACAGAAAACAAGGAATTAATGTATATTTTGTATTGAAATATTGCATGCCTCTTGGGCTGTCTGATACGTAACTTTAATGACTGGCATGATTTAAATCAGAAAGGATGAAGGGGGAAACCTACCCAAAATGAAATGGTGACATAAATAAGAGTTTTAGAGCAAACAATGGAACAGCTGACTACAGGGAATAACTGTAGCTCCATCAAAGTTAGCGTGGTTTACTATTCCCAGCAGCAAGTCTAGCATCAAAGGGAATCCTAAACGTGAAACCCTTGGAAAGAAGTGGGTTATGCAGATACAAACTGATTCATGTAGAGAACAAAGAGAACATTTTGTGAGTGGGACAGCCTGGTTTTCCCAGCTCAGTGACAGCGCTCTCTTCCTCAGCACGAAGAGGTTAAGCTTGGCCTTTTAGGTCTTTCACCATGTTAACACATTTTCCTCAAGGCCCTGTACCTTTGAGGTATGAATAAATAAGGCTTTATTTCTTAAAAAATTATGTTACATCTGTTCAGAGGATTCTACTGGCAATGTTTCCAACTTCCACAGACCTGTGGTGTTAACACAGGGGTTTGGTGAACCATGTTCACCCGTGGGCACTGGGTATTTACAGCAGCTTTATTAAACTTTTGGGGTTTAAATGCTTTATGGAGTAGGGGCCACCAATTATAAACTTCAGCGATTTGACTTTCTGTTACTTGGTTACTGCTTTATGGGCCCTCCTGATGCTGTACAGGCCTTTGGTGTGTGTAGAAGAGGAATAATTGATTATTTGGAGCAACCCTGCTAGTAGTATCACAGACAGGAGGCAGAGCTGCTGCTGTAGAGAGCTGGCAAAAGAAAAATATTGTTGTTCTGGTGGTTGATATAATTTTAGTTGTATATGTTATAGAGAATGAAGAATCTGGGTTTGATTAGAGAGGAAAAGCAGAGGAGCAGCAATGGTTTTACACTAGGTGTTTCAGTTTCCTTCAGAGCATCTTCATGTGCAGCAGAAGGCATTTGGGGAGTTACTTTTGAGTCAGATTTTCATTGAAGGTATTTCTTCTGTCTCCCTTTCGAACTACAAGCATTTCACCCCTCAGTTTAGGAATGTGCCTCAGCGTTGAAGCCTGTGCTCCACAGCATGGTCCAGCACTCAGGCAGGTGTACCTGTGTCTCCCTGCTACATGACATAATGGCAGCCTTAAGATGTCTCTTGCAGAACATGTACACAAACAGATGCAATGATCAGTGGCACTATTTATTATTTTTTTTCAACAAGCGTAAGGCTGTTCACGAATTTGAGCTGTTGCAGGATTGAGACCTTGTTTAGAAACCAAGATACTCAGTAAAAATAGCATGTTCAGTTTTCATTTTTGAAATCTTCTACACATTGTAAATATTTTGGAAATGAGAGAGAATACAAAAATGCTCAGCTGGGTCCTGCCTCAGCTTTAGTAAAATGTTATGGTTCTATGAGGCTACCTTATAATTTATTTCAGCTGCCCCAGAAGTAAAAAGACAGTGGTGTTTCAGGGGTGGATTGCAGAGGTCATAACCTTCTGCACACAATATATTGAACAATTCCATCATTCCTGCCTTCAAAGTGAATTTAGACTGACATAGCAGAATAGAAAAAAAATGCTTAATAAACTAAAGGTTTTATTGCACACTCAGAGCCTCATAGGTATGCATTCAGCAAAGAGTGGGCATGACTGTCTAATAGGTACACTAAAAAAAGCAATCTGTATTAATATCCCCTTTCACCACACTGAAAAGAAAAGCCCTTTTCAGTTCTTTTACTCTTATCCTCATCAGCTTTACATTTGTTTGACTACAGTATTACCTTAGTAAAGAAACCTTGTTATGCAAAGTGATAAAATATGAAATTTAAGAGGATGAATGTTATATGGATAGTAGTAGATGCAGTGCACTGAGCCAAGTGAGGAATTCAGGAGACATTGCCCTGGCAAGCACTGCCCTGCGTGTGTGTCCTCTGCCGAGGAGAGAAACTTTCCGTTGTGCTGCCCCTCAAGAGCAACAAGGGCGAGCGCTTCCAGGGGCCAACTCATCAGCCCAGATGCTGAATCAGCCCAAGAATTTTTAACTGCAGGAGAAAAATGGATCATACCAGAGGATTTTCTCCTTGAAGAGAATTTCACCCTGTTCTAATTGGAGATGGAAATTTCTGAGGTGTTCTGGACTTCTCTAACAGGTCTCAGCAGCTTAGTGCAATAAAAATGGAAATCATGGACATTCACTTTTCACCTTAGGCATAAACATTAGTTAACCCTTTGATGTGATCAGATTTGTAAGGAAAATCCCTCAGGCTCTCATTCCCTTGAAAAGCAAAACCACTTGATAAATCGTGCCTAGTTTCTAGCACCCTCTCCTTCACAGTATCCCTGGAAAGAAAGAGCAGCTTTAGTACCCTAAGTTCCAGATGAACAGCCGACCTGTAGGAGATTTAGACCAAATCCTCCAGGACATCGGAGTGCCTCAAAACTTTTGAGACCCTAGGCTCAACTGGCTCCCTAGAAACTGGGGTGAAGGATGGGAAATAAAGCCTTAAATCCAAGGCCTTCATGCCTTAAATGTTCATGTGAACACAGCACCATCCTTCTCCTACAGAGAAGTTCCTCACCATAAATAATTCTTCATTACCAACACTTGTTTGCTAATTGCTTTTGCTTTGCAATCTCACTGTTTCATTATTATGTTGCACAGCCACTGTTACCTTTTCAGCCATATATTGTCAGTCATATTTTTGCCTCTTGATGTGTTATTGTCAGGCTCTAAGATGTTTATGAGTCCCTGAAACATGAAATTTTGGTTTTGTTCAGTTTTCAGCTAACCCCGCTGCTTGGATGCAGGAATATCACATTTACCATGCAGAGAGATTTATTTAAAAACCAATTGTGAATTACACTGAGGAATCTTCAGTAAACCGTGACAATAAATAATGAGAGGATGTTTGCCTGGAGGACTTATCCCTAATGAGGTTTGGTCTTAGGCAGGCATTCTCTTTGGAAGTCAGATACCTCGTTTCTGGAGTTTTTCATGTTTCTCCCTGTCTAGCAGGGCTTTGTGAGATTTTGTTAATAATTGACCATGGGGTCACTAACGATTACACGTAATGGCAAAAGGGATGACCATGAACATACTTGGCGGAAAAATAATTTCATGTACAATTCCAATGTTTAATATTTACTTGCAAATAAAAATTCTTAACAAGATAGCACAGTTGTTCTGGAAGCAGGCATATCCAGGTATGCTTAAAAAGAGACTATGGAAAGCAGAAAATATTGTTATGGTCCACATTTCTTCACAAATGGTTTTTGCTCTGAGATGCACCTCTTAGTATTGTCACAGTCTCGCGTAGGATCTGTTCTCAAATGAACTTTTCTAAATGAACTCTCTCACTTTTGTAATTGTGGCATTTACATTAGTTCACCCTCCAGAACCTGCTTTCCTTTGCACGTGCCAACCTTGCTGTCTGCTCCTTCAGTGGCACACAGGATCTGTGCTAATGTGGGGTTGTGGGAGCTACGTGGATCAATACTGGTGCCCGCAATATTCCACCAGTCCAAACCTTCATTGCTCTGTAAGGTACACAAAACCAGTTTTCCAGCAGGGTATTTTGGACACTCTATTATAAGGAGATACATGTAATAGCAGGGTATATGATGCAGGTGCAGGAAGAAGAAAATCTGTAGGGAATGATGGTATAGCTTATCATGTTTGGGGGAGATGGGTGCAGTTCTGTTGAAGCTCTTTGGAGCCCCTGGTGTCCCATATCACAAGCCTATACATTAATTTTGCATGTGTTAAAATGTTGTATTTCCTTGTAAGTTTACTTAAAGATACAAATAAGAGAGTGAAGCATTTTTTTACTTGAACAGTGAGAGGCATGAGTGTAACTACTTAGAGACCCAGGGTCCCAAGCCAGTTCATTGGGCTTGGAGAGTTACTTACCAGATGTTTCTTGGTTTCTGCAGAATAAATTGATATCCAGGTAATAGGATAGGACAGTCACCAGACTTAAGGATTCCCTTGTGGACAAATCCCCATTGATATTAAAAGGCAAACAGAATGTACGTATGGCAAAAAGTAATATGTATGACAAATAGTTTTGGTTGGATCTTTCAAGCTAAATTAATCTGCACCATGGTTTTGAATAATTTTATGCAGGACGAAGTCTTCCTCCCTAGATGAGATATTTCATCTCTGCTCATTAGTAGCTCATTTCCCATACTGGGAAAAACTCTCCTTAAAGCAGAGCTAAAAGGAAGACTAATATTGTCAGACTCCTAAATTAATAAAGCTCTCCCCTGATCTAAAGCAGCCTAACCATTTACTTACTGCAGTGAGCAGCATGTCGTCAGGTTACAGAGATTCACAATGGGAAAATATGTCTCTTTGCCTCAGCTGCACATCTGATAGCCCTTAGGCAGAAGACAGGTTTGAAAAGCATCTCACCAGTAGCTGCCCAGAGTGTCTGCTTCTTCAGGTAGTGCAAGGTTCAGCAGCCAAGTTAGAAAAAAAAAAAGAAAAATGCATTGCTCCTTTCCTCCTTGCCTCCGGTAACATCTGCTTGTGTGACAAAATGAAAGCTCAATAGTTCTTCACTTCAAAAACTAGTTTGATGTCTGATTTATATTCAAAGTGCTCAATAACTCTGTGCTTTGCACTTACTTGTTCTAATCTCTTGCAGTACAAGCAACTGGATAATGTAATAATCAAACAAAAGATTGACAGAGGATGTAGCAAGCTTAACATATCCCTCTGATTTTCCTACTGTGGAGTGATAGATACTTCATGAAGAAAAGAATTCCCCAGGTGGTTTCATTGTTTTCCAGGCATCTTTCTAGATGAACTTTTCCAATGGTAAAATCATTACAGAGCAGAAATGCAATCCCTCTAGGTGCTAATGTGAAAACCTTGTCTAATACAAGGAGCAGTAATGAATCCTATAGGCAAACCAGGACTTCTCGTGACGGGCTTTGTAAGGTGAAGAAATGGGAGAAAATGTTGCATTAGGAGAGTTAAGAGAGAGTGTTATTTTTGACTGCCTCATAATTTGGGATGTTACAAACACAAGGTCTCTCCAAAAGCTAGAGCCCAAACCCTAAAATGGAAACTCCTTGAACTTCTTGAAATGTGAGCTCTCACCTATACTGTATTTTTGAAAACGGAAAGGCAGTGCTGAGAACACATTCAGATCTCAAACTGGATTCAAATTTTACCTCTCAGTGGCAGCTGCAGTGCTTACTGCTTCTGCTCCTTCTGAGATTGTTCCGGGGTAGAAAATCCCCAGTGATGTGATGAAAGAGGCTGTGGGGATTTTGTAGCTACACAAGAAGAAGGTGCCTTCCCAGTCACACCACAGCCACATCAGGCCCTCTGATGAGCCACATAATAATGCTTATACCTCCACTCGAGAAAGGCAGTGGGAATCCAGGCTGATATCAGCCCCTCTGAGATGGCTTATTGGGAATTTTTATATGCAAAAATACAACAAAACCAAGCCTGTCTGAAAAGAAAACTCAAAACGTGCTACTGGGACAGGAAATGAGTGAGAAAAAGTAAGTCTTAGTCAAAAAACCCCTTCATTTCCAGCACGACAGGGAGTAAATAGATAGGTAAGTTACAGCTTTGCAGTGAGAGTTCAGCAAACAGACAGAAATCTATACAAAGTATTGAAAATGAGAGAAACTTGAAAGAAATATTATTTGCTTTCATCCTTCTCGGGAAAGGAAGCAACTGCAATCAATTATGTTGTGATTTTAATATTGACTTTGAACTATTTGTAAGATTACTTTGCATTTAATGATGCAGCTTGCCCTAATATAAGATAAAAGCAGAGTTTGTCTTGTTTGGAAAATAAAGAATTGCCTTGTTCAAATTGGACGAAGCTAATAGTCGTGTGTAACAAACCACAGTGACAGTTCAGGACAATGCAATACCTTAGACATTTTTTTTTGGTCTTTAATTGTGATCAAATTAACATGGAAAAATCAGTTTCTAATTTACTGTGAATTAACTCCTTGTATGTACTAAAATTTTTGCCTGTCTGAAATCAGAGTATTTCTACTGTTCTCAAAAATAGATTAAAACATGATTCAGTGCCCTGCAATAAACCTAAGGCAAAGCCCCAACAACTGTACTTGGCAACTGTACCTACCTGCTTTCCAGCAAAGCAGTAATCCCTGAGAAAGCCCCACTGTTTAAGTGCTAAAATTATACTAAATGAACACCATGGCTCAAGTACTTGAGTGGGATGAAAGCGATTTACTTTTCAGAAGGTTTGATAAAAATAGCATTGTATTTTCCTTAAAAAAAATAATTAAAAATCTGGTTTCAATCCAAGAATTATAAACTAAAAGAATTTAAGGGCCACTGAAAGAATAAAATATCCCTGAATACTTGACAGAAGTGAAGACAGTAGAAAGTAAAAATCAGACTATAACTTCGTTACTACATCGTAACCACCCCCAAAAAGCATTTGTGGGAAATGTCTGAGTTGCTTAAACAGCCTGGAAGCAGGTGAGGAGACAAGGAAGAACTGAGGGTGTTGGTGAGCTGTTGTGTTACCTACAAGCACACAAGGGTCTGTCTGCCTTCCTTCAGCATCCTTTGATGCAGTAAAGAAATGATGTCTCCCCGGTGTACCAGAGACCCCCCCAGCCAACCATGAATGTCCCGTAAAGATCCCGTCTGAATCTCATCCAAGTTGCCATTATTTCCTTCCTTTTTATGCAATAAATGTTACTCTGCTAGGAACAATATGTGTCCTTGTCCCATATTGCAGCAGTTGTAATTGGGAAAGAGCATCTTTTTAATATATATATATACACACAGACACAGAATATATAGATATTATATAGTGTAACATACCTTACAACTGTATCGTTTATACAATTTGTATTTATATATGCGATGTATTTATATGCTTATCTATGTATTTACATTTTATGTATTATATGAATAATGTATATAGAATTTGTTTTATAGGTTTGCATTATATTATGCAGTAGGTAAATATTGTATGTGTGTCGTGCTATATTATACATTTATTTGTATGGTTTGTATATTTATATATAATGACAACACGAAGGCTAGAGGTGCTTTCCACCCATTTGGGTGGGTGAGGAGAGGAGGACAGGTGTTAGAGTTTTTATTTCAGATGGAGCCAGTGGCAGCAGCTCCCCTGTGGGCGCAGGCTGAGGCTGGTGCCAGGAACGAGTGTCAGAGACCTGGAGCGAAGTGTTGGCCGCTGTGTAAGTGCAGCAAAAGCAGCGCAGCTTGGAAAAGCGACCTCGTGCTGCTCTCGCAGGGCTTCAGGGCGGTGGAATGCTCTCGGGTGTGTTTGTTTTGTTTAGAGCACAGCTCTGCCCGCTCCCAGCCAGCAGCACACCGAGCCCGGGCGCAATGTGACAGCAGCCAGCACCTGCCCTGCGCTCCCGGGGTGCAGGGAAGGGGGTGCCGGCCTTTCCCCGGCTCACACCCCCCACAGCCCCATGGCTGCTTCACCTGCACCAAACACCACACGGCTAGCAAGGAGCAGGCTCGTGTTGTTGCAGAATTTCCCACCTGCCCTCAGGATTCACACCTCCACGCCGCGCTCCCTCGCCAGCCGCACTCGCTAGGCCCGGCCTCAGCATGAGGCAGGCGTGTGAGCTGCTCCCTGCACAGCTGCGGCTGTGACCGAATTTACAGGCCCTTACTGTGGTTTGTATCGGTAACCACGTGCAATTTTATCTTTTTTTTTTGAGCTGTGGTTGGTTCTGAGGACATCGGCAGTTCCTGTAGCTCTGAGGGGGTTTTTTAATACCACGAAGTGCCACAAGATGGCGCTGACTCGGAGGCCGGCTGCCTCCGCCTTTGCCAATCGCTTTGCCATTGCGGCAGGCCCGCTTGGGGCTGCCTGGGGCGGTTTTTACTAACTAGCTGGTGGCTCTGACAGCACTCAGCTTCTGCTAGTTTGTTTTGTTTTAAGCTGTGGCTACGAAATGTTACGATTGTGGGAGAACGACACAAAGATCTGGGATTTAGACATTTAATTTTCTTATGTTGTATGTGATAGCTGGGGGGTTTTTGTGGGTGTTTTTTTTTTGGTTGTGGTTTATTTTTTTTTTACAGCCTGAGCCATGCAAACAGCGTATAGAGACCAGCCTGTGGTTAAGCCCACCAAGAGCTGACATTTGCTACTTGCTCCTAAACTGGGTAAGTTCTTATCAAAAGTCAGAAACCAGCAGTCGTGAGACACTCACAGGATCGCCTGCCTAACTGCAGCATTTGCTGAAGAAGTACGTGTAACTGCTGGTACACAACCTGCCCGTGGGGCTGCTGCCTTCTGGAGCCTCTTCCTGCCACCACACCAGTGAGTACAGCACAGTTGTTCACTTTGCAACGTTCCTTAAGCACCTCCTGTATTCAACAGCCATCTCTGGACTCGGCAGGTATTCCCAGTTGGTTCATAACGTCTCTTGTCGTTCTGCTGTAATAGTAAGGCATTGTTCATTACTTTGACCAAACTGTGCCTTC
This sequence comes from Podargus strigoides, assembly GCA_028020825.1. Lineage (NCBI taxonomy): Eukaryota > Metazoa > Chordata > Aves > Caprimulgiformes > Podargidae > Podargus > Podargus strigoides. The sequence goes on from CM051630.1 coordinate 2,873,539, forward strand.
TGGGCTGCTGTAGCATCCTGAATGGTGCTCCAGTGGCTCATCTGATTGATGAGTTGCAGTAACTGCTTTTGAATCCCTTTGTTGTGACACTGGTTTTCAGTTTCACTCATGTATAATAAATAGCCTAACAAACATAGTGCATTATTTCATTCCTTTATTAAGTCATTTTTTACACTACAAGCTCTTTAACTGCATCAGTACAGTTTCTGGATAAAACCAATTTACTGCCATCATGGTTTAACACACCACGCTTATGTGGATTGCTTTTCAGTAAATCCATACATTACAGAACCTGCCCAACACTAAAACAATAATCTTTTCATTGAACAGACTTCTAGTCAAATCAAATTTTTATTTTGCCTGGAAACTGAGTTTGTTTCGGTTGCTGAAAGGGAAAAAAGTTCTCTTTCAAATGCCCTTCTCATCTATGAATAGATGAACACATTGGCCACACACTGAAATACTACAAAAACTGCGTTTCTTTAAAAATAGGATGAATCCCACACTTTTCCTGGGTTTGAATCAAACTCTTAGTCAAGGGAAAATACAAAGAATACAGACAGTACAAACACAGAACAGATGTTTACATTTAAGCATATGCCAGTCAGCCGTCAAAAAATGATTCAGACACCAACATATCAAAGGCATATTACTGACATATGGTGTCTGACATGCTTCCACAAACAAATATACGTGCTGGCTTTAATGACAACCATGCAAATTGTATCTTTCCATGTGAACAGTTTATCAAGGGACCAGTCAGATTTGTGCCTGTACAGGAAGATGATTTTGGATTCCTTCTGGAGGACACACCATGTTGTGACCATACAGCATGTCGAATCAGGAGAACGTGTGTTAAATCATTTGCTGTCTCTTGTTTCCATTCAGAGCCAGGTAAGACTTTAAAGCAGGTGAGACCCAGCAAGCAGGTGTGCTTGGAAGTGAAGTCCAGCTGGCCAGCTGTGCTGTACAGTGTGACATTACAGTTCCAGGAACTGTTATCTTCCTCCTGGGATAGTGACCTTGTCTCCAAAAAGAGGGTCAGAGGACAGTACCCTCTAGAAGAGCCAGACAACACAGCAGCAAATTTTAGCCAGCCCTATCAGGTGGTTTTTTCTCTCTGCAGTGAAGATTTGCCCTGGTTCCTGCAGTCCCTCAGCAACAGTAAGAGCACAAAACCCAAGCAGAGTCTCCCATCAGCTGTCACAACATAGTTCTCATTTGCTGCATTGGCTAGAACCATTCCACACCACGTTATTCCTCTCACACAGAGACCCCAGGAACAGCAGAGCACAACCACTGCTGCTGCAGAGGTGTTCTCCCAGAGGCAGGCAGAGTAAATTAGACACAATGGGCTGCTCCCAGTGCTACTCTCCAAACTGGTGGCTTGATCTCCTTGGCATATGGTTGGCAGTTCCAGCACATGGGAGGTTACCACTTCACCATAGGAGAAATAGCTGTTACAGCTTATTAATATTATGGGGGTCAGTCAGGTTAACATGGGGTTACATGCCAATGTACTCAAGTACTGTCTAGACTTAGGTGTGTTTCAGTGGAAAAAACCCACCAATTTCAGGTGCTTGGAGAGCTTTGCTGTCCAAAATTCAAGGTACCAACTTGGAGGCTCTTGAGGGTTCCCCAGAGTGGGATGTAGGGCTAAGGGAGCTTTTAAGATTTCAGCTTTAGAATTCAGTGCCTAAATTTTGCCTACGTTCTTTTCTATGAAGTCCTCAGGGGGTAGTTGTCCAGCTCCGAGCCTGTAAAAGGAAGAATAAAATAAGCAAAGGCCATACTGAAGTTTACAGAGATATCAGCTAAGGAAGGTCAGGCTGATGAGACAGAGACTTCAAGTGCCTGCATGTGTAAATAAACAAACAGACAAACAAACAAACACTTGTTTAAAGCTAAATTAGCCCTATTGCCCTTGCTTCCCCAGAACAGCTCCTGCTCCAACCCTGAATTCAAGTTCATGGGCACTACCTAATTTATGTGTTTTAAGTAAATATTTTTCTCTATCAGCATATCCTTGAGTCCAGTCATCATTTTAAACAAACACCATACAACTGAGTTCCCTGAGAATGCACTGAAGTTGAAAGCCCAAAGTTTTATTCCTTCTCTGGCTGCATTTAGAGCCCAATGGGGTACACTGATCCCACTGATGCCTGGACAAGGCTTTCAGCTCAGTGCTGGCTCACGTCCTGTCACTTCAGAGCACAGAGAGCAAGCTGTCCTCCCTCCCTGGGGACAGGAGTACATCTGTTCCTCAGCCCAAGGTGCTGAAGATCAGCAGCACGCTAACCGGCGTTCGGAATAAAAATGCCAAGTGAGCTGGGTTAGCCTTAAGCTGCAGGTTTGATTGCAAGAGGTCTGCCTTGATGTTTTTCTGTACTTCTACTTCCAAGCTTTCTGCCCTTAAATAAAAATCCTGTCAGTGCTTACAGAATTTCCACAGTTTATTTTATCAGCTTCTCCTGTGTGTTCTCGCTGGTATCGAAAAGGAAAAAAAAAAAAAAAAAAAGCAAGCCAAGCCATATATTGTCTTCTAGTCACTAGTTGGTCCTCCTTTAAGGACCTTGTAAGACATTTTTTTGTGTATTGTTTCCCTGCATATGTGGGCAGCTTTACTACTTCATCCCCCTCAGGACCACTTAACAACATCAGCAAAGCAATTAAGTGTAGTTTTCAGGAAAATGCCAGAGGCATTACACTGTCTGGATGGGAGTCTCAACCCAATTATTTTCAGCTAGTTGTGAACTGTGGAAAGTGGACTTTACTTCATTATAACTTCAGTTCCCACTGATTAAAAGTCTAGTGTGTTACAGACGGTAAGGAAAAATGAAACAATTAAACTTTCCATCAATAAAATTGCTGCATATTCTTCAACATAGGGGTTTACTTCTCTCCAGAGAAGTGATTAAAATGAACTGATTGAACTATAATTTGATTGACTGAAGAGCCTCAATCCATTGCACTAAAGCTTAAATTCCATCTTATTGCTCTATTTAACTCCGAATATAAAAAATTACTGGCGGTCTTGCAAACCCCTTGCGCAGTCATCTAGCTGAAATCTCTTGCTGCTCACAGGCTGCAGTAGGTCCTGTTCTTCCTCTGCTGTGTGTGCATGATTCACATTGGATTCATGCTGAAAAAGAGAGGATGATACCCAGGAAATGACATTAATACAGCTTAAAAAAAATTAGAGAAGGCCTGTTATATTATTATCAGGCATCTTGTACCTATTACATACATAACCATTTGGGGATTCTAAACTCAGCCACAGATAAAATTAATGCAAGAGACTGGAGAGAATAATTGTCAGGTTATATACAGTTGTTGCAGCACAAAAAAAGAGAGCATATTCTCCTGGTGAAAAATGCAGCCCTGCTGCACCTTCCTACTGCAGAGCTGTCTTCAGCAAGGTGTGAGGTTGCCAGACAAGTAGGTTTGCATATGTATGACTCTTTCCTTCTAGGAGACTAGAGAGGCACATTTAGTCTGATCTGGAGTGTAAGCTGTGCTGGCTGTGAATCAGGATACCTGGATTCCAGTCCAAAGACTGTTTCTTTGGACTTGGGGCTAGTTTTTAAGCTTTGCTTGGTCCACAAGGCCACCGTCTCCACAGATTAAAAAGTGTGCTGCTGAAGTCAGGGATTCCTATTGCAGTGAAGTCAAATGAAAGCCAGTTAAGAAACAATGAGCTGATTGCTTCTGTCAACAGGCTACTAGGATGTTTTGATAGAGAAAATACCTAGAACATCGATCCCCCTCTGAAAATTTAATTTAAATGCCATTTCCTATTTTGAGGTTGCCCCTCTGTGTATGACACGTGCTTTCTCTATTCCCACCTCATATTGCGAAATAAAACACAGCATTTGACTGACAACTGCCCCACAGTAACACTGAGTAAGGACATATTATAGTGTTAAATTGCAGCAAGAACATACTGTATTGGTAACTAAAGTTGGGTAAGACATGCAGATAAGGCGGGCAACAGCTGGGTTAAATACTTCATACACATCCTCTAACAGGCAGCTCAAGCTTGAAATGAAGTCAAAAGATTTTTTTTTCCATTAACATCACCAAGAACCAGGGTATATACTCCTTGAGGGATAATATTTACTACTGAGCTCACCTTGCTGTTGAGCTTTGCACTTTGGCTGCGACTGATCTACGAGGCTGGCTTTGCAGCTCATCAGGCTGTACACGTGATTTGTACCAGCTCCAACCCTTGGACACTGCCAGTCCTGGTTTTACAGGGATTTCTCACCACAGTCAAGGGTTACTAATTCACCAAGTTACTTGGTCTGATTGTCTAGGCATAGAGCACACCACAGTTCTTCGTATTTGTTAACCAAAAGCTACCAAGACTCTACTGGAGTCACTGAGGTGACATCGATCTGATAAAATGCTGCCTGCATCTAATTTAGAAGGAACACCTTTGACAAATTATATTTGGCACTTAATGATTGCCTTGCATTATCAGCCTTTTCTTCTGTTTCCTCTTTCATTTTGATTACCAATTACTGTAAATGTTATCCTCTACCTCAACATATGTAACTCTGAACGTGCAGTCACAACACTAGCAGCAACATTTTAAAGGGAGACAAGGGCAAATGCAGAACCACAAATTTGTAGGTGTCTCTGGAGGCTGCGGGATGTTTGCTACATTCCCTGAGCCCAGCTTTATATACACACACCAAAGGTATATAGGACCCCAAACAGCTTAAATGTCTACTTAATGCCTATTTAATCTTTTAGTCCTTACAGGTAAATTCTCTCAATTATAATAAACACCTTTGCAGAAAAGCTGCAGAAAAAGGTGCTGTGCTTGAAGTAATTTATACCTTATTTTCTTGCAGAACAAGAAAACAGCAAAAAGAGGAGCCCCAAGTGTGAAACCAGCCTTGAGACTTCTCTTATACCTAAATGAGAAAGTGGCAGGGATCTTACAAACCATCTATTCATCTCTCAGAGAGGTCCTACATCCATGGCAGCAAGCAGAGCCTGGCAAGGGTTTTCTATCACACTGACATGAGTCACAAGAAATCTGGGGAGAGTGCAAACAACATCAACAGCAGGGCAGGACCATCTTCCAAGCCCAGCCTGTGCAGGCACGTGAAGGAGGAGGAACAGGCATCTGGTGACCCAAGCGATTGTTTAATGTGGTTCCCCACAAAAGCGTCAGCAAGTGCCCAGACAAGAACTCGCCAGCAGTTCCACCAGACCATGCTGCACTGGCACATCAGGGAAAAAGGGAAGAATGATTCAAGCTGGATCTGTGTCCTGTTTCCGTGGGTCTGCTGGCGGATGCACAGGGATAACCATTCACAACTACCAAACAGAATGTCACTTTGCTATGGGTGCTGCAAATCACACAGATGACCTCCCTGTCTTTACCCTGTTAAGGAAAGGCATCAGAATTTTCTATTTTTTCAACAGCAAGTTAATTTCAAAACGTCCAATTAGAAAAATATATAAAAATGTATTAGCCAGCAGATTTATGTTTGGAAAAATACAGCACTTCAGCACTCTAATTACAGAGATATCTTAATTCTCGATTTTTGAGGAAATGTGATTACTGCACACATGAGGTTACACTTTCACTATTTAAGCAACCATTATTTAAAAGGCAGTGTTATCTGTTCATTCCACACTGTTAAAACCCCAGCAAAACATAAGCAAACACTCAAATACTCTCTTCCTAGCAACCAAGGTCTTTCATCAGAAAAGCAGCATACTTGTGGGTTTTTTTCTGCAGCTTGTATTAAGCCAAATTTCTAGTTTGCAAACCTTTAGGCCATTCAATAACCATCAGATTCCTGGGATATAATTTTAGGTGAAAGTCTAAGCCAGTGACTAAGCCATCTCTTTGTTCATTTTCTAAAATAAAAATAAAAATGAGGGGTTTTTTTCAGTAACACCACATGAGTAACAAGAGTGCCCTCAGCTTTAATGTTACAGGAAAACCATCTATGAAGCTACCCAGGACGACTTGGGGCCAAAATTCCACATTGGCTATGTCCAAATCCCTATTTGAATGCCTGTGTCACCACTACTTACATATAACACTATAGGGCCAGATTTTCAGAATTCTGTGTATCCCTTGCTTCCACTGATGGAAAGATCATTCAATTAATTTTGGGCATTAAACTTCTTTACATTTACTAACCTGCTGCACGACTTAACTCTTGAAATTACCAGCAGCCTTTTACAAAGTGCTGAGTTTCTGCAGTTCACACTGCAGTCAGTACAAAGGGACTGAATACTCCCTTGGGATTTAGCTCTGTCTTTAAAGGCTGGGATGGGATAGAGGTGATGTTTTTACTGAAGAAAAAGAGTTTTTGGATCTCGTAAGACCTTTGCAGGATGCTGGGGATCCAAAACCAAACGAACAAACAAACAAAACCCCAACAGACTTACACTAACAGAATTCTCCCTTACATAAGGGCAGGCTCTTCTGTCTTTCTTTTCTTATCTGGGGGAGACCTATGGTGTCCTTGCTAACTCCTCAAGAAAAACAGAGGAGCAACTGGAAAAGCTGCCTTCTGTGGAGAAGATGAAAGATAGCTAAGTGAGAGGATATGTCCTTTTTGACATACAATAATGTCAAAGAGCCAGCTCTCCCCTCTTTTCCCAAAAGAGTTCACAGACAAGTATCCAGAAAAGTACACGGTCTCCCCAGCAGTTCTGCTAACAGCAGGATGTACTGCAGCACTCTGGACTGCTGCTGCTGTGTCATTTCAGTGCCTCCGAGGTCAGCTTAGTGTATTAAATTAACACTGTTCCCAGGCAAAGCAAAATGTCTGCCAACAGAATGGTGTAGCATAATAATGGGATAGGAGGGGTAGGTACGTGCCTAAATATTAAACAGTTGGAAGGCATGGGGAGCACTGACATGATTCTGACATATGTGGTTTAGTGCTAAATGTACTTTATCACACAGACCTCCCAGCAGATTATGTGTCTGTTCACCACCACTTAACATTTTCATAGCTTTTTTTTTTCAGTATTTTTGCATTTATTTCACCCTTAATAATTTATTTATGAGCTTAGAATTATTAACAATTTGAAGCTTCATTACAAACTATCCTGGGGGAATCTCACCTGCCTCGTCCCATTAAATTATTATTCCCAAATATCTAATTTACATTTAATAAGACATCAATTGAACATCAATAAAATAATAATGAATTAATAAACTATAGCTTCCTAGAAATACGAGTACCTTAAATATGTAGGCAAAGGCAGTGCAGAGTCTGTAGGTCAGCTGTCAAATCTCTCCGAGAATATTTGTCACAATCATTTAGTATTTAGAATATGATAATAAGTCATAAAAATAATTCTTATGATCTTCAACTAATTCTTGTGATAATTGTGGACCATACCAACCTGTGAACCTGTAAGGCAGAGCTGGGAAGTAACCAAGTTTTCTATGCAAGTAAGAAGGACATTTCAAAACACTGTAAATCACAGAATCACAGAATGGCAGGGATTGGAAGGGACCCCAAAAGATCATCTAGTCCAATTGCTTAAGGGATTCTATGTTTCCATGAAATGAAATGGCAGAAGAATTTTGGTTTAAGTACCAGGTTTTTTACTTCAACATGGTCCCTTTCTATACAGAAAGTTAAAATACATCTTTTTTTTTTTTTTTTAAACTGACTTACATTTCTGCCTAAGAACATTAAAATAGCATAGTTCAACACTGCCAGTTGGGTGTTCTGTTTTAACAAAATATTGACCCAAAGGACAAGCTGTGGCAACTATTTCCATCCAGACCCAAGTCACATTACTTCACCCTGGGGAATTCTGGTAAAGGCCCCACTCCTATTCCACCCTATAGCTCCACAGTGCTGTTTACCACTAACTGGGGACCTCTTCTGTGTGCATTTCCTAGGCTCATGCAAAGCCCACATGAGGCTTAATGGAGGAAGGGGAAGTATAAGAGTCGAAATTTTCACTCTGGATATTTTTTTCTTCACCAAGTTCTTAGTATGTACTTTCCTTTATGGTTCAAATTTTATCAGGGCTTGAAAAAGAGCCTTAGCTGGAAACAATGACCATGTTGTCAGTAGCATGCTTCTCTCTCCCAGTCCTCTAAGAATCACTTACCCCCATTCTTCAAAACAATCCCACTGAAGTCAGTAGATCAGCCTCAGCCCCTCACTTCAGTAGGATTTACATGAGGGCACATCTGTGGAACCGAAGCCAAAAGACAGTATTATCCTTCTATGACAGTCTGATATTTTTTAATATTCACTGACTCTCCATTTTCATCCACTACACATTTGTCTTTTTTAACTGCTCATGTCCACTGTTTGGATAGCTCTATTACACAAGCAAGGATTATAAGGCCAACTGTGAGGCATGCCACATGGGTTCATGCAAACCTTACAATCTCATTTGAAACCTTAATGCTACTTGGGATGTTTACAAATCCCCCAAGATGTGCTATTCAAAAGCTGACATAGAGAGGTTTCAGTTTAACATTTTAAAAAATGTTTAGATCTATAGGGGCCATCAGATATTCTGGTCTGACCTCCTACATGAGATTTTTACTCAGTTACTTCTATATCAATTCCCAGAACTCCTATATGACTAAAACGCATCTTCCTGAAATACTTCCAGTCTTAATCTGTAAAGGAAAAATCCATCACCTCCCCTCAGCAATTTCCCCTCGCATGTATTACCCTACACTAGCACATCTTCTCAGCTGGGATTGTCAGGCCATCACCCCCACTCCCTGACTTTTACTTCCCTCTGCTACACAGTGCTTTGGCAGTCCCATGGGGGTGCTGGTACACTACAGCCTGGACGAGCTGGACTCATAGAATCACTATGGTTGGAAAGGACCTCCAGGATCATCAAGTCCAATCTTTCTCCCATCATCCCCCTAACCACTAGACCATTAGACCATGGCCTCAAGTGCTTCATCCACTTGTTTTTTGAACACCCCCAGGGACGGCGACTCCACCACCTCCCTGGGCAGCCTGTGCCAGTGCCCAACCACCCTCTCAGTAAAGAACTTCTTCCTAATATCCAACCTAAACTTCCCCTCATGTAACTTGAGGCCATTTCCTCTCATCCTATCATTAGTAATTTGGGAGAAGAGACCAACACCAGCCTCACTACAACCTCCTTTTAGGTAGCTGTAGAGGGCAATGAGGTCTCCTCTCAGTCTCCTCCAGACTAAACAACCCCAGTTCCTCAGCCAGTCTCCATAAGGCCTGTTTCCCAGACCTCTCACCAGCCTCATCGCCCTTCTCTGGACTCGCTCCAGCACCTCAATGTCCTTCTTATCCTGTGGTGCCCAGAACTGGACACAGTACTCAAGGTGTGGTCTCACGAGTGCCGAGTACGGGGCACGATCACCTCCCTACTCCTGCTGGTCACACCATTTCTGATACAGGCCAGGATGCCATTGGCCTTCTTGCCCACCTGGGCACACTGCTGGCTCGTGTTCATACCTCATCAGAGGTATGAGCAATTCCACCACTCAGGAACATGCAAGCACTACATACATACATTCACAACCTTGGCATGTCTTTTTACTGTGAAGGATTCATCAAAGTCCAGAATCGAGGATGTTTCCTATGTTCCTCTTGAGCAGATCCAAATACATTCCTTTTTGGGGCAATCTCATAGGGAAATGATAGTTTAACACAAGGAGCACTTACCCACAGCTTTGAGGGATGGTCCTAATTTTAGGGCAACCCAATTACCAGATTTTCCATTTCCTCTCATTTAACCACACTCAAGTTTTGAAAGAAAAATATCACTCACCTCTTTTTAAAAATTTTCCGCTATGGACTGCCCTCATTCAATCAAACTACTTGTTGACTTGAAGGTATTTTTCTTGAGTAAGAAAGAATGAAGTCTTCCATTTCTGGGCCTTCTTTGCAATGGATCCTGTGAATATCAAAATAAATAATGTACACCAATTCACCTTTAGTGGGTGCAAAAATAGTCCCCCAGAGTGATAGCTATCAGTTTGTCTCCAGCAAGAGCTGTATAACCTCTTCAGTAAACATGACAATGAATAATGATCAGTCCCATACTTCTCTCTCAGTCTCTTGTGTGACAGACCCTTAATTATAGCTATTATATTATTATTTGCTTCAGAGAATTCTACATGGCTAAAGCTGCATTCTCCTCTGGACTTCAAAGACAGTATTCAAACTCTGCTTAGGATTGCTCCTCAGAAACAATTGCAGATGTTCACCCCTACTAAGGAATGCTCTGTTCTAGACAGAAAGCACATAACCAGCTCGCTGCCTCCTACTCCCAGATGGGAAGGCATCCTGCAAAAACTGATACACCATGGAAAAGGGAAAGATTTCCACCTGAAAACACCAAGAGAAAAGTTCACCTCTCATGAAGCTCTGGAAAACTATCCAGATTTCTGTTACCTTAGCCAAACCTCTAGATCCTGCAAAGTTCACCCACCCTTAATAAGTTCCTGACCACCGAGGCTTGTGACAGACACAACAATGCTAAAGCAGTATCACAAATTACGATTGTGTAACAGAAAATTGAACTAGAAACCACCCACTAAGGCACTGTCTATTACTGCACCACAAATGGAGCTGTAACATTTTAATTTTGTATGTATACCATTTATGGGCAGCCTTCAGGGATAAACATAACTCTATATGCCTCTACCGTGAGCTAGGAAGGATATCTATACAGGTACCCCAAGGAGGGAACAGGGCAGAATCAAGATTCAGGTTTGTACCAAGCAATGAATGATTCATAAACTCTTTATATGTAGGTAACATGAATTAATTCTTACACAGTAATTACTAGAAAATTAATGCAACTGCCTCTCAAGAGAATTACTGGAGAACACTCTTATCTTCTGCACAAATGCAGATGCAAGCTGAAGCTAAATAGATATAATAAGTGATGATATGTATTATGATAACGTATTTGGTTTAGACTTGTTTTGCAATACGTAGCAACTTATCGATAGCCAACTTCTTACAACGTTATCTGTGTGGAAAGTAACACCTGGCAATTTTTCAATTCTTAAAGCTCTGTGCTTCTAAGTATTCCTGTTGATGCTGCTCTCGACTTTGATTCAGCTGATTTTTGTCTAGGCTCAGCACTGTGTGGCTCATCCATGTTTCCCCAGCTCCCTCAGGATTTGCAAATACAAATTCCTACTTGATGAGCCTGTTAAAAAATTAAGAACTGCATATGCAGCACTGCCCTTGTCCGTCCCCAGTCTGTCCATGAAACTAACATTGGTTCAAGATGCTAGAGGCACACGTGTGTACTAAAATCACAGGTTCCAAGATGAACACTGGCTGTACATCTCAGTCCAGGCTGGGGGCTGAGCTGCTGGAGAGCAGCTCTGGGGAAAAGGACCTGGGAGTCCTGGTAGACACCAGGCTGACCATGAGCCAGCAATGTGCCCTCATGGCCCAGAAGACCAATGGCTCCTGGGGTGCATGAAGAGGAGTGTGGCCAGCAGGTCAAGGGAGGTTCTCCTCCCCCTCTGCTCTGCCCTGGTGAGGCCTCATCTGGAGTGCTGTGTCCAGTTCTGGGCTCCCCAGTTCAAGAGGGACATGGAGCTACTGGAAAGAGTCCAGTGCAGGGCCACTGAGATGATGAAGGGATTGGAGCATCTCCCATCTGAGGAGAGGCTGAGGGAGCTGGGTGTGTTTAGCTTGGAGAAGAGGAGGCTGAGAGGGGATCTCATCAATGCTTATCAATATCTTCAGGGCAGGTGTCAGGAAGCTGGGGCCAGACTCTTCTCAGTGGTGTCCAGTGACAGGACAAGGGGCAACGGGCACAAACTGGAAAACAGGAGGTTCCATCTGAACATAAGGAAACACTTCTTTACTGTGAGGGTGCCAGAGCACTGGCACAGGCTGCCCAGAGAGGCTGTGGAGTCTCCATCTCTGGAGACGTTCAAACCCGTCTGGACATGTTCCTGTGGGATCTGCTCTGGGATCCTGCTCTGGCAGGGGGGTTGGACTGGATGATCTTCGGAGGTCCCTTCCAACCCCTACCACTCTGTGATTCTCTGTGATTAACACTGCATTATCCGTAAGCAAGTTACCCTATCCTACAAGCACACTGTGAAGGTGGTACTACCACACTCAATTAAGCCTGTATTTGCCATGCAGGAAAATAACTTTCAGATGGAACACATCTGTAAAGGTAAGTTTCTTTAGAACTTCACAGTCATATGGTGATGAAGCAAAACCAGGTGGATTTAAAACACCTCTCTGCCACAACTTAAGCCTGCTCCATACCAGTACAATAATCATTACTTTCAATGACTGTAAAACATGACTGCATTTCAAGCAGAGCTTAATTATGTCACACGCCTCAACTGTCAAGAGCTACTGAAAACATGATATACAAAGACACAATTCTCAGTTATACCTTTAGACAGCAGTAACATTTCTTTGTGAACACTTCCCTTTCCAAGTATCTCTTACCAACGTCGTGTCAGATATTCCATGAGCCATGTTCCTCAGCTGTCACAGCTTAGCAGCTTCCCACTGATTTAGTCAACTGTGGGGATTGCTAAAGATCAGGTCTCATGTGATTTTGAGTTGAGAAAAAGTGTTCTGAGAAGGGACATTTAAACTATGTATGATTCTTGTGGCAGTTTAAATCCTGTATAATATTTTTGATGAAGCTTTATGACTCCCAAAATCCACAGTCTAAATGAAGGTCTGCTTAAAAAAAACTCAGATTTGCCACAAAAAATCGATCTGCTGCTGCCCTATTCCACTCTTAATGAAAGAGACAATTCAGAAACCTCCAGGAACATGCTTTATTGATTTATTCACAAGTCACTAAAGCCTGCTGCCTATGTTCCCTCTGATAAGACTAACCACATAGTGCTTCCAGTGCACTGAATTGCGGGAAAAGACGATGACCCCAGATCTGTTCTGCTGGAAGTCCAATGAGACTAAACATACCCAATAAATGTAAACACAGTACGCCACCAAGTTAATGACAAATGTGTGCAGGAGACAGAGAGACTTACATTTCCTCTTTATTACCCCTTCTGCTGAGCCACTGCCTTCGCTGTAATTTATTTACCCAGGACACTTGGGCCCCGATGCACACCTTTTTTTTTCATGGAGGTACTTGTTTTTCTCAATTTTGCAGATGGATTAAATAAGCCAGGAGGAGGCCAACCTACGTGTGTGAGGTCACACAGTGAACTGTAATCTACTCTGCAGTAGATGCCTGAATCCATTCAGGTTCAAGACCTAATTTGGCATAAACCTGGTGTGTAGCTGTACTGCATTGTGTATTTGATAAACACATCTTTCAATAACTTCCCGTGCTTCTTATGAAAGCAATAACAAGCAGTAAGAACAGCTGAGCCTGTATTGGGCAAGCTTTCCTATTAAATTCCACTCATGCATCTCAGCTGTGACCTGTAGTAATTTGGGTAACCTAATAAGGCTGACTGCCCCATAAGAATCTGGGGTGATATACTGTCTACCTGCAAGATACAAAGAAGTACAAGAGAGCAACTAGATACTGGTATCACCTAGCAGCCAGAACAAAAGTGAACTTAAAAAATAGATGTAAGAAGATACAGGAAGAGAAAACACATTCTCAAGAAAATCTGCTTTACATAGTCCTACAGATGCTTTCAAGTATTACCACTTCATCATTCATTTCCAACTCAAAACATTACACCTGCTTGTCCTGCTTAAGGGAATATGCTACACTCAGATTTAGGATCAGGCTTTACAGTAACTACAGTTCCTGCAAACACACCACTACAAACACCCTGAGTACGGTGTTCTCTCAGATTCACACAGGTTCTGCCAGAAACCTAACCAGTCTTCCATCTTCTACCTGACACAATAGGTTTTAGAGAGCCCACTTCTCTTAAATCATTATAATCTTCTTCTTCCTTTACATATGCTTTTGATAAGTGTGCACACAGCCAGTCAAGCATAACGCTCTCTATGGCAAAACTCATCTTTTCACCTGTATTATGATTTCAGTCCCTTAGCAGCTTTAGAACAATTCTGTGTAAAGGATGGCTTCAGAAAGCAGCCTCTGCTCTCAGGTAGCTGTTACCTGGATAAATAAGGTAACAAGCAATTTAGTCATGTACAGAGGAATTAGAAGATTTTTTTTTAACGCTCTTTAATATTTCTAAAATCAGCCAAAAGCCCAGCATAAAAAATCACTTTTCCTTTAGAATTGTCTCCCAGCGGGGTGGTGCACACTGCCAAGTTATCGCTTTGTGCCATGCTGTACGTTCAAAGCCTTCCGTATTCACTGTGCTGAGAACCGACACCGACTCCCACAATCGGAAATACAAACCAAAGTTTCAAAAAGATTGCAGAATTTAGATGAATATAAATAGCTGCTTTGAAGACACGAAGCATTTTACAGATTTACATTTTAGTCCGTTTTGAACAGATAAACAGACAAAAAAATACGTTTTGTAAAGGAACAGTAAGATTTCCAGTTTAACACTTTCCATAGTTAGATTTTAAGAAATACTAGGAGCCACAGAATTATTTATATTCACTGTACAGAAAGCTTATGTTTCGCTCCTGCCTATTACTTGAGCTCCTGAAAAGCATCTCTTTTCATAACCTTAACAACTATTAATATAACCCAAAAGCTTTCTGCACATGTACGTTCCCACCATCACTCACCCTTCCTACCCAGCTACAAGGACCCAGAACAATCAGGGCGCTATCACTGTTTAGTCAAGAGATTCAGAAGGTTTAGCAGAGGTTTTCTTGTCTCCTGGAAGACACACCTAACATTGCCAAAGCATTCATACACACTCAGAATTAAAAATGTTGACAAAAGGGCTCTGAAAGGAAAATTAATTGGTCATATTCATTCTCCTGACACTGCTTCCTGTCACTTCCCTCTTAATGACTGACGTGTTTTTATAGTTTTCCGTGTTCTCCCTTAGTGCTGTGTAATTTGATTTCCAAATCCCCTGAGAGCTCTGTGACAAACCTCCAGGGTGTTTCCAGGATGTAAAGGTCAGAGCTGAAAAAGACGGGGATGGGGTGTGCAGAAGACAAATCTCAGAATCTCTTGCTTCAAATCCGTCACCGACAGAAGCCAGGGACAGTGAAGCACAATGGGTAGGCTCTTAAAGGGAAATGAACCATGGTGGGAACCTCTTTAAGATCCTAGAGCAACCGCCAGCAGAATCCAAGTGACATTCCTTAAATCAAAGGAGGATGACAGCTGCCCCAGAGATATTCTGCATGGAAATCAAATGGGCTTCCAGATTTCTTGAATTTCTTAAACAGAAAACTTATACTGGGAAGCCCAAATAATGTGGCTTGCATGCTTGGCTCATGCATAACACTTGGTATTTGGGGAGAACCTCCTGTACTATATTCCTGGACTTCTTCCCACCCCATCCTCCAAAGCTATCTGTCCTCAACCAGCTCCTTCACCGCCCTCACACCAGCCTCCAAATTCCTGACAAGATACCACTCTTCTGGTCTGGACATTACACGACCTTCCCTATGCTGGCTGGCTCCATTACTGTTAAAGAAGTGCCAGCCAATCTCTGTCTTAGGGTTCCCTTATTTTACTTTTTATTGGTTAATTAACATAATCACTTCTTAAGAAGAACTGTAATACTAGTAAGTGGAACAGGTGTCGTAACTAGTAGAAAGTCAATCAAGAGAAAACCCAATATCTCACCAGATGTATGTAGAGGATGTAACTTCCAACATCACAAATTCCCTTTTGGGGACCTGGAAGAATTTTCTGCTGCTTTTGTATGATGTGCTTCAGTTTGATCTTATTTGTTATTCTCTGTTTAATCAAGTTCTTCCGTAGTATGAACGTGATCCCCCATTATGCTAATCTCTGCACTAGGCATGCAAATATATAAACATTTGTGTGCCAAATTATTAAGGTTCCATAATGTTATGCCCCTATTTACTATCTATATTTTATGTCTTATGGATTTCTAAACATTTAAATTTATATCAGTGCTGTCACGTATCTGCAAGCAGAGACAGTTTTACGAGCACTAAAAAAAGCTGCAACACACAGCCACTAAATACTAATGACATAAATGGTATCCACTAATGGTCTCTATTTTTATTACAATACAAAACTTCAGTATATTGCAATTACCATTGCTCTCAGAGTGAACCATACACACTGTATAACGCCAGCTTCCATCTCTATAGCATAAAATGGCATTATTTGTTGTATATAGTTCAGCCCTGTACTGCAGATGTTGACTGAATGATCAAGTCAGCAGTTGTAGCTAAAATTCACTCTATTTACAGAGTCTTACTGTTAACTAATACCCTAAATTGTCAGATATGCCAATGCATTAGACAGTTTTCAAAGCCTACTGCACTAATAGGATGTAAGCGTAGCACATGTCTTCTTGTACCTGTCAACAGCCCAGTAACTTTGCAAAGGTAAAGCGTGTCAAAAAAAAAGAAAATTATCTTCTTTAGCTCCTGTGGCAAAAAAATCTTTGGTGAGCGATTTTTCTGAAATATCGCAACACAAAAGTGCATTCAACAAAGTTTACACCCTTGGAACTGGGTTTCTATTTTACCTTTTTAATGTTAAATTTTAAATTCTTCCTTCATAATTAGAGCAGTGTCTCTCTTTACTTCAGCTATCAAAGAGACAAAAGCTTGCTCTTAGGACTTTGAGACAGTGGAAACCTCAATGCTATCCATAAAACTGGACCGAAAGAGAAAATATGGCAAAATCCCTCATGCATGAACTGGGGGCAGTGGTGTTAATATCATTGCTTCTATGCATTTTACTTGCCAGAAACTCTCACCAAAAAAGGAGAGCTAAGTTCATCTCTCAGACTGTTTCTCTCACATAAAACAAGCCGAGTTATATTCCCTTCCACCGACTTCGACTGAGAGTAACCTCCAGAAAGCTGGAAGTTTTGTTTGAAACAGGAGACTTTTTCCCAATTTCCATGCAGCT
Organism: Podargus strigoides; assembly: GCA_028020825.1. Classification (NCBI taxonomy): domain Eukaryota; kingdom Metazoa; phylum Chordata; class Aves; order Caprimulgiformes; family Podargidae; genus Podargus; species Podargus strigoides. The sequence goes on from CM051630.1 coordinate 2,890,486, forward strand.
GGTTAGTCATTTACACGAGGAAAACACTGGAGACAAAGTAGGTGTCAGACTGGGTAGCATTTTACATGCATTTTCTGACACAAGGCAGACAACACAAACGTGCACACAAAGTATTTCCCTTCGAGGGCTGGCTAGCGAGAAGAGCAAAAACCAGAAGATGTTAGTGTGACTGTTACAGAGTTACCAAATACTGCTTGTCCTTAAAAATACAATGCAATTATCACCCTTAAATTTAAGCATGGAAAACCACTCCCCAGGAAAGCAGTATTTTCTTTAAATGTTCTCTCTCAGCTTGCATGCACCTAAACGTGCATGACTGACTATAGAAGAATGAATGACGTAAAAATACATAGAACAATAATACCTAAAGCTTATAACTGGGAATATTGACAGGTTATTACTTATTTTTTCATCTTCCTTTCTCTGCCACTAATCCTGAACATGACAAGTGCTTTCTAATGTAATCTGAACCCATTTCAGTGTTCTAATATTTTTACTAAATGGGTTTTATCAAGGATCCCAGTTAACTGTCTCTGTTCTACAATTAGAACAATTAAATATTCCAACTGAAAATTAAATGGCAGTTTAATTTCAGAATACAGGATTTCTCAAAAGAAAAAATTCATTAGTTTAAATATTTGTAAGAAAAAAAAAGCTTTTCTAAGTAAGTAAAATATTCTAGACCATTTTCTCAACCAGAATTTAAAATAACAGCTCATTTTTGCAACTGAAAATGGTGGGGGGTTTTCATTTTTACACTTCTCTACACATCTTAAAACTTGAAACTAACCAGACTGATTGACTTCACTAGCACAAAAGTGAAATATTTGGGTACATGAAAACATTTAATTTTTCACTGATTTCTCCATTTTTCTTGAGGAAATTATAACTATAATCCATTTTGAGGAGTATTTTTGTACATTTTGAAATGCCATCTTTGACAACCTGTATCGTTCACTGGAATTCTTTCTCCCTGCTTAACAATCACACCGTACCAAAGGAGGAAAAGAGCTCTTGAAGAAGACCTTGGACAAAAATCTGAAGTGTATCAACTTGAAAGAAATGTTGACTTTAAGTTTTTAAGTGCAATGCCTCCAGTAGAAATGTAGCAATAGGTCACTGGGCTGCTACTGCCAAGCCAACAAGTACCTGACCCTTTTCTTTTATCCCCTGACTTGGGGTTCACAAGTTTGCCAGTATAATTATGCAGCAATGCCCGATGTCATTCCCCTAACAGACAGCACTTTGGTGAGATGCCTAATTTAGGAAAGTAGCTAAAAAGTGTTATGTTCACTAAGGGCACTGAAAGAGAACCCAGGTAACAGCACAGCTGACACTCAGGATCAGAATTACAAAGGTCTCCATGGATATTATGTACATTCACACAGCAGTATGTCCAGGGGGTTTCTGAACTCACAGACTTGACACTTCCCACCCTGCTGCTCAAGTCTCTTGTACAGTAAAAAAAAAGGAGCTCTTGCAGAGCATATCTCCACCCAGTTACACACAGTGAAACCATGCTCCTTCGCTGAAACAACAACGAAAAGGTGGAAAACAAGAGCCTTTCCATACACTTCAGCAGGTGGTTGATCAAGTCCTAAATGAAAAGCCTCCTGCCCCTGTTACCTGCTTGGAATATTTGGCTATAGATTGTTTTGTTTTCACATGCCAAGACCTCAGCAAGGATGGCCGTCTGTATCTGCATTCCCTCCACAAGGAATGGGGTGGAATATTTCACTTAAGGCAATGTTTTTTTTAAAGTGTTTCTTATTATAACAGTACAATAAACCAGCTATATTATCTGGAAGGTTTAAATTTTTGTCTTGTAACCACGCAGATGAATAGCTTCAACCTTTGAAAGAAATTGCAGTATGAATGTCTATTTTATTCCAGAGTTGTGTCTGAGCAGACTATTAGTAGAATACTGATAAATGCTACAATAGCTATTCTTTTTCCTCCCCTTCTGCTTTTATGCCATTGCCAATACCTATCCTTCCCCTGGTGCTGTCAGCTGACGCCTGTCTCATAACTCTCAGGGTAACAGCATTAGAAGAAAAAGAAATTAAGTTCAAATAAAACTGCCAGGTAGAATTCAAAGTTATGAAATTATGGACTGAATTGTTTTCTGAAGCAGGCACATATATGCAGAGTTATACCACTAATGACCTACAAAGAACTTACATATTAAAATTTAATTCTATAATATAATTTAAGGGAAAAGATACTACAGCTGATTATTTTTCTTCTTCTAGTAGCTCTGCAATCTTTAATGGCAATTAATAACTAACTTTACCTTCCCTGTACACTTCCTGAGGACCATGTTTTAGCACCATACATTGCACCATGTTTGCATACAATCAATAGGTGGTGTGAAATCTTTGTAAAACGTGCATGTGGCTGGCAGGACATTTAACGAGGCCTCTGCAAATCCCAGCAGGCATGCTTATGCACACAGCTGCATCTGTAGGATTCTCTTTGTGCAGGCTCCTGTGTAGCAAATCTAAAAAGATATGGAGCTGCAAGTGTTGGTCCTGTGAGCGAAAATAAATCGGTGAGACGATGGAGAAGAACATAAAGACTGCACAAGAATGATGAAGAAATCCAAAAAGGAATTGTGAGCCATGCAACTAAGAATAGATGAGTACTTCATTATGACACCAACAGCTTTAAATTATCAGTATAGAGTTGTTTAGGTGCCTTTGTGAAGCAAATGAGTAAAGTTTTTTAACATATAACAGAAAAGTCATCCATGCTATAATTTATGTCACGTATCTTGAAACCACAGTCAGATACCTCATTCAGACTGCAGCAACTGCTATCACCATCAGAAACAACCAGATCCTTAACTTGCTGGTTCAGGGAAGCCAAATAACGAAGTGCCACAAAGAACAAATACATTTTTTGTTCCCCAAAGCAATGTCTTCAGTGAGCTACAGGAAACAGCTATGTCCCAGAGAAGCTCATAAGGCTGTAACTGATGTTTCATTTGCTTTGAAAATCTGTATTTTCTACAGCTCCCAGACAATTAGGGTCAGAGCAAAACCAACATATGTAAAAGACACTACGAGAATCAAAAATCTTTTTTTCTCATAAATACCCAATAAACTTGGGAACTATTAGGAACAGCTAGATGTTTATCCAATTTTAACACAATCCAGCAACATTTTGTTCAAAAAGCTCTAGCACATACATTGTTAGCAATAACAGTTCTACAAAGCAATAAATATTTATCTTTTAAGATCATGGTGGTAAGTACTGCTGAAACATACATGCGTGCATTTTAGGAATAGCTGACATTTGCTCATGGCTGGAAAGCTGTCTTGGTGAAGACAAATAATCTTATAAAAATGCTGTAATAAAAACGACGAGAAAACTCTGAATGTAGTATGTATGAAGCAGGATAGTCAAGGAAAATCATAAAGTATGTGGCAATTTCAGTTTTCAGGGAAGCTGAGTCAGCTGTGGCTCTGTCAGCTGGAATCCTGGACAACAACAGACATCAGAAGAAATCCTGCACATCTGCCCACCAAAAGGAATCTGACTAGTGGGAATTTCAGTGCACAAACAACAAAGGACTAGACCTTATATCTGTATTAAAACACTACAATGGGACTGCAAAAAAAAAAATAAATTAGCAATGCTAATGGCTGAATGTCAGTGAATGCAAAAAGTGTAGGAAATTAGAAGGAAATTAGAAGGATGCAGTAGTCATGGTGAAGCAGATAACAAAAGATGAAAGGAAATCTAAGTAGACCTGGGAAGGCAGGTAAAATTGACAACTGGTACATAAAACAGGAGCTGATGGAAAAGGGGGACTGGCAGTTACTGTGCAGAAGGAACAAAAAGAAGGTGGAACATTGATCAGGTGACTTACATATGGTGATCTGTAAATATATCTCAACAACTACAAAAGACAAGGATTTCTCTTCAACTATTTTCTGTGTGTACTTATCCATAGTTTTAGAGACTGTCAGTTTTGGAGATGACATCATATGCATATTAGCCTTCCAATGTACTTAAACATTTTTTTGACCTTTCCTGAATAACAGAAGGTATTTTTATGTAACTTATTCTGATCCACTGTAACTCCTAATCTTTGTCATCACATCAAATATCTTAAAGATATTGGGCATGCTTCCCACAGCACAATTATTTCAAAGAATGAACAAACTGAGAGTAAATAAACACATGCTGGTAACTTTAACGATCACCCAAAGAGTCACCCAGAAACTATTTTAAATGCTTGGAAACTCACAGTTGCTCTCACAGAAGTGGGAGAGCCAGCACTTTTCACATCCCATGGCTGCTCCATGAAAACCTGAGACAAGTCAGGCTGGCAGGCTTTGCAAGGCACACTGGAGAAAGCACTTGGGCTTTAAGCTCAGCTCTGTAGAAACCTGCTCTCCTTCACCTCCTCCCTGCCCGCTCTGTGGAAGCGTGGTTGTATTCCTATGTATGTGAGCAGGATGCAGAGATGGCAAATGGCTAGAAAACAGCACTAAGTGAGAACACTGCTTCTCCTCAGGCTTTCTCCCCAAAACTACTCCCTCCTACACCACTCCAGCCCCCACTTCTCCTTTATGGCGGCTAAATCCAACAGTCACACCCTTTCCAGAAGGAAGAGAGCTAATAAAAGGGTCTTGGAATATTGGCTGTGGCAACTCCTAATCTCACAGTGCTTCACAGATGTCCCCGCCACCAGACCATTCACGTGACCTCAGGAAAACTTCCAGTTGATTCTCTTATCCTGTCCTACTCATTCATGTTGCAGAAAAATCACTTGAGTTTCTCCTCTCCCCATCCCCACCTTTAACACCACAAGCAAAGAGAACAAGCCACCAGTGGACCAGTGAAACCGAACTGTGAGCCCACTGGCGAGCATGTGGTTACTTTCTATATTCAACCTTTCCAATCTGTGCTCACAAACAAGAGTTTACCTGCTACAGCCAGTCTTCACCTGGTATCTTCATCTCTTCCTTTCATGTTTACCTTAAATCCCAAATATCTGAGCTGTCTAACTATGGGAATGAATCAGAACAGATTTAAAGATGTCTACACAATGCAGGTTAAGAGCCATGGATTTCTTCACATAGCTGTGCACTAAGCAGTAAGAAGCTGACTTAAATGCAATAGTAAAGCAGAACTGAACTTTCAGATGCATCCCCTCCACTTGCTATGTCTCTCCTAGTAATAGAGGTACTGCTCAAAAACATAAAACCTAACTAGCTGGTATAAAATAACTTTACATAAGCAGTTATGACCTAAACAAAGCTTGAGCACTACACAGCCTCTGGGTACTCTTGCCCCAGTAAGACATTTTGAGTTTAAATTTAGATTTTTATTGCCCTTGGAACGCTGAGATAAACTTTCAGTCCCATTGGTGCAACTCCAGGAAGAGAATATATTAAATTTTGCTGTTCGTGAAGGCGTGTGCCGTCCTTCTATTCATTATCAGGCAAGCAAGCCACGTAATAAAGCTGAGCTGGTTTTATTCACATACAATGCACACCTTATTACGGCCAGCAGAATTCTGCAAGAGCAGTTCCTATCACCAGGTGGTTTTCATGCAAGAGCTGAGAATTACATCAGGGGTCTGTGGGGCTGAAAACACAGACCTGACACACACCAGGGCCTACCAGGGAATGGACACAGATTTTGTTCTTTCCTTCTGCAGCCTGGGACAGATACCTTATCTCCAATTCCCCTGCTTCAGCAGAACGTTTGGAAGTAACTCAAACACAAACAAATCAGCTTACTAAGATGGCATTGTGAAAACACAACAGCAAAATTAAACATCTGAGTTTTGAAAAGCCAAACCAAGAATTTGCTTTTTTGACAAGCAAAACGTCCTGAATAGCTAATATTAGTAACATGCACTAGTCTTAGGTGCCTAACATTCTACCAGCAAAAGAAAAAAGTAGGCATTGTTAGGCCCAAGTAGAAGTAACAACTCTGACTCAGAAACAACCTGAGGTACTAATAAAATTAAAATCCATTCTTTTGCCCAAGGTCTCTTCATCACTTTCTGAACTGAGTCTGTCCTGGAGTCAGAATAGTTTAGTTACCTGGGAACAGAGAACCAGCAACCTTTCTCTTACAAGCTGCAAGGAAAGATTCACCCATTTCATCACTTGCTTAGTGGTGTAACTGGAAGAAGCTTTCCTCATTCCCAGTGTAATGATCCACAGCGCTGCTCAGGCCCTAGGCAGAATGTTTAAGGTAACAGTTGGATTACACAATGAAGCAGAGACCCCTAAACATGAGAACCGATGCAAATCATCATTTGCCTCAACAAAACAAACTCGCAAAGCAACTGGCTCAGTAGGTTAGGCAGATTTCAACAACCTGAAAAGAGTCTTTAGGGCAAAATGATGGTAACCATGCCTGTGACAAAGAAACCAAACGTGGTGTATCTCTTGATGCAACATCTTATTGATGTTCTCTCATCAAAATCTCATTCAGTTCTGCTTTCATATCAAGCAAAAGGTCGTAAGCCTTCAAGGCACTGTGCCCATGCCACAAGCTGTAGGTCTGCGTTGGTAGCAGGACAGTTCCATTTTGGAGAAAAGGGACATAGGTTAACCAGGTCTTTACCCTGCTAACAGGAGCTGCAGCTGGTATGAAGTGCAGTGTTAACTTGGAGTAGAGCATACAACACTTTATCAATGGGTTGTCCATTGCATTATTCGCTTTTCAAGGGGGTATGGAAGGGAATCCCTATGGTTTTAGTCACATTCATTATGGGGGAAGAGAATTTGTGATCTAACCTCTGGCACAGTAAATTTAAAGGAGAATATGTCCTTCTGACTGATCATTTTTCAGATTTATATTTTGTGGGGGGTTTCTGGGATTTTTTTGTTATTTAAAGACAGAGAGGAAGTCTGAAGAGAAAGTTGAGAAGTTGTTTGTTTATTTATTAAATAAACAGCAATACAGACTAATTGACAGTGCTTCTCTGATCCCCTTTACTCAGAAGAAAGTTTGTGGTTATTTTCTCTTTCTGCACATAACATATCACCAAAACTGCTTAACGTTCCCTTCCTCTTCAGTTCCTACCCTGTTCAGCTAGAATCAGCTTAGATGGGCTTCTCTTTTTCTGATTTGGGGGGCTTCCACCATCTTCTGGCTTCACTTTTAGATCGTTTGAAAGTTGTTTTTCTCCAGAATAGCCTGCAACTTGTGATTCTGGCCCTGGCTCTTCTTCCTCTTCTACAGTGTTTTGAAGTTTAATTTTATACCTTTTATAAGGCTTTTGATTTTATTGTGTTTTTTGCAACTCCTACTGCTGTCTTTTCTTTATGCTTTTATAGATATTGATAATGTTATGAATTACATTATACTGTACAGAAATAAAGCTTGCTATCATTGAAACTCTCTGCCATTTTCTTCCAGTTTTTGCAAGGAGTTGAGACTCCCTATGAATTTGTTAAAACATCTCCTTTAATCCTCCCGCTGGACTGATGTTTCCTTTCAGAAAAGGAGGACACTGTTCCAGCCAGAAGAAATTACATAGCATGAAGAGGAAAAAAAGTCCTGAGTCATGAAAGCAAGGAAGAAATACAAGTGAAATAGAACTGAGAGAGGATTAAATCTCCACAATCTGGAAGGAACAGAAAAGTAGGATGGAGCTCTAATTGAAAGGAAATAGAGGACTGACTCTACATAAGAACTAGGTAGATCAAGGAGGGAGAACTTGACCAAGGGAGGGCTGAACTAGAAGACACCTCTCACCTTTTAGCTCTATTCATTATCTACCCTCTGTCTTCTGTTCCCAGAGAGAGCTGGGAGCCCTTCTGACAAACTTTTTCTGGCCATAGTCAATGCTGAAGCTTGAAAGCAAAGCCTCCAGGACAGGAGCTGCTCTCAGAAGGTCACAAAAGCACTACCAGGCTGTAGTGATGGACCTGCACTATCCTTCTAAGGGTGAGATGAATGCCTGGGCTCCAGGGAACGGAGTCAGTTCTTGTTCCCACATCACTGAGAAAAGGGAAGATCCATACCTAAAGTTTGCAAGTTGACCTATTTTGTGAATAAGTCCTTCCCTTCTTTCCTGGTACTCTGGAAGTGTGATTGCTGTAGAAGCAGAAACCCACTGCTAAGAGTTAAGCACACCACAGCAGTCTCTCAGTAAGCAGAATGCCTAACACAAGCCATCAATAACCAACCACCATCCAGGATCACAGACCACAGCCTGCTTGCCTCACCTCTGTGCAGCCTGGCTGACTCCTGCAGACCTTTTTGTCAATTAGAGAAGCAATTTTTTTTTCTCAGTTCATTAACCTCATTTCTACTCCTATACACCATGTTGGAAAACCCAGATTTACGGTAACTGAATGCACTCTGTGCTCACCAGGAGTGTTACAGTGTTAAATCTGAGCTCACTTGAGTTACACTGTTTAATCTACCATTCTTAGCCACTCTCTGGTGTGAGGTAACAGCATTTAAAACAGAGCAGCACCAGCTCAGAAGTTGAAAGGGGCACTATTTTCTGCAATTATCCCCATGGATAATTGCACAACTGGATTAAAAAAAATCTATGATCTTTTAATATTCATCCTGCTGGTCTGGATGTTAAAAAGTAAATCCCTTTGAGCATCACGGCTACACTTTAAAGATGAGTCCAGCAATAAAAAAGATCTCCTAATAATTGATATATTTTCTACTAGTTGGAGAAAAAAAAGAAAAAAAAAAAAAGAACTATCCCAAGGTATGACAAGTTTGCAGTATAGGTGATATATGACAGTAATTGACATCCTAACAATAGGAGACTATAAAGATACCTGAAATTACTGCATTTTCTATTTCTTCCCTGTCTGTTCTTCCTCCTGCGTTTCTTCAGAGAGCCAGATTTGCCAGCAAGGCAATTTAATCTTCCGGGGATAAAGAAAGTCTTCCTTGGCTAAGAAAAAAAAAAAGAAGAAAAATTCTACTGGTCAAGGACAGAAAGCCCAAGAGGAGGAATTATCTACTGACAGTGAGCTATGTTTTTTTATCTCTAGGAAGGGAAGCAGCAGTATTCTGGAAGAAATAACATTGATTTAACTAGAATGTAAGGAAGACATCTTCTGTTTGATGTATGTTGCTTTCTGGACAAGGGTAGGACAATAGCTTGTATTCCCTGAACAAAATACCTCCTACTGTGTTTTCACTATCATTTAGTGAGAAGTATTTTATTCCCTTGTAACATTAAACTCTAAACCATGAGAAACATCATGCTCAGTCATGAACCTGGACAGATGCTTATTTAAGGAGCTGCCAATAGGGTAATTCTTCTGGGCTCTTATGCCATGCATAACTGGGAGAGGGAAGAATCATTGTCCTATCCTGTACAGATAATACAGTAAACCATGTCAGCCAAAGAGGTACAATTTACCTCCTTGGGAAAATAAACAGAGAAACCAAACCTCAACTATCCTATAAGTTTATAATCCAGAGCAACCTTTTTTCCATCGTTTTTGTTACTGCACTTTACAACACAGCCACATGCCAACCAGGGTCAATATGTTTAATAAAGTAACTTGTTAGTCAAAGAAACAAACTTGCTAACTTGGGCTTAAATGTAAATACAGGACAAAGCTCCACATCTGTCTTCTTTTCTTCACAAACACACAACATTTGCCATCTTGTCAAGATCCACCTTAAAAGTAGCTGACTGGTGCCTGTGATTCCTTCTAAAAGAATGCTCCAGTTTTTTAAAAGGCCACTTTTATCTGCTGGTTTGAATATAAAACAACCCTCTTACTTCTGTTATCTAGCCTGAAGGCATACATGGCTGGTAAACTTATGCTTAAGTGCTTTAACTTTAAGAACATGAAGCACTTTGTTGCTTTCAACTGGATGAATATATTTTTCACAAGTACATTCTTAAGTGCTTTGCAAAACTGTAGGCTTCTCAACAGAATAACTGTATATATCAGTATCTATCTCCATCACCTCCTGAGTAACCAATGAGGGAAGTGGGCAGCCAATACTCCAGGCAGAATTAACATATTACTGGTTTCCAGCAGAGATCCTAATACTGTATATCAACAGGGTTCTTCTAAACAAGAAAAAAAATTAAGTTAGAAAAGGAAAAGCACAGCATGAACAACCTACAAGGGTAGTGGAGAAAACTGGAAAGGGCTACTAATGGAAAGAATTATTTGAAGTTAATCTCAGAGACGACAGGAAGTAGATCTACAAAGAGGCAGGCACCAAGTCAACACAGCAAAGAGGGTCTCCTCCTGCTTGGCAAGGCTGAAGTACTGGGCTTCACGACAAGAAAGAGGACTAAATGTTCAGTTAGAACTGAAAAGCTGCACAACTTGCAGAGGAAACTCAGCAGATGCACAACTGCATCAGAAGAAATGTACAAAAAACATCTCAAGACATAATGGACTGTACTTCTATAGCACCCTACCAATGCTGCGGGCAAAGACACAAACTGCTGCAGCAAAACGTTTGAAACTCTCCCACAACTGGTCACATGTGGCCAGACCTTACCTTGGCTGCTCTAAAGATGGTGCTTCCCACCATCTAACACCCCCTTTGCTTCTAGCTTGCAAAAATGCTTTCCTGCTGTACAGACACAGAATGAAGCATCTTGAATTCTTCCTCTGACCCCAAGAACAGACATGGGATTATTTGTAACCTGGCCAGTGTAACAGGAGGGAAATTTCCATAAACTGCAGAGGTAAAGGGCTGACTGAAAAGCATCTGAGTCAGACAGGAACTCGCTCACCTGCACTTTGTACAACAGCCTTTGTGCAGAAGTATTCATTATACACTAGCGTAGGCAGGGTAAGACAGAAACACAATGTGGTACGATATGCTGTCACCATTAAGGTAGGATGTGACAGATATATTCAGAAAATACAAATATATTCACACAACTTCAAATTAAGAAAATACATGTGAAGCCAACCTGTATAAAGAGTCCTCCCTTCTTTGGAACATGCTGACATTAATAGCACTAATCAGGCCAGCTCATAATTATATCAATTTAGAAACAACACCCCAATGCTGTATTTGCAACATCTTCCAGCTTTGCTCAAAACACATTGCAAAAAGGAAAATACTAAAAACATGCTTAAACATCAAACTAAAATTATCATTCTGTGGTTTTACAGGACTCATTTATTTTCCCTGCTGCTGTGGCATAACCAAAGGGATTTGGCTGCATTACCACTGTTACTGGCATAAAGCAGTCATGACCAGACCTGTGGGTATTGACTAGTTGGCCTAGAGAACCTGAGCATCAATTTGCCTGGTTTCAGAGGAGCCAATACTACCTGACACTGTGACCATCTCAGCCATAAAAAGACACAAAAAATGTGTTAGAAACAAAAATTGCATTTCTATCCCTGATATTGTGTTCTCCATATTTCTGTATGCGCTGCACTTGTTTTGTCCTAAAACAGCTCCAGACCAATTCAATTGTTGCCTTTCTCACATAGGACAAGTATTCAAGTCTTCACTGCCATCTAAAAGACTGCTGGTAGAGAGAGGGGAGATGGTTTCTTTATAAACCCATTTCAAGAGAAAACAGCAACTGATGTTATTCAAACTAATACCTTACTTAACATGCTTCAATGCTTTTAACTGTTTTTCTTCTTTTTCTGCATCTTTAATAAATATTTAAAGTAGGAAATGTTTGTCACAGGACTAGAAGAGGTTATGCACCCAAAGCTCTAGACTGATGGAACTTAACGTGACCATCACCACATAACACAGCACAGCTTTCACCCTGTGAAGTTAACTTTCAAAACACTATTGTAGGCATCTTAATGTTTGAACATCTGCATCCTTCTACCATGTGTCTGACACCGAAACTATTAAATGCCTCCACAGTTATCCAGAAGTTTTACATGATCTTCAAAACATGGGCAAAAGAATTCAGATCTGTTACGTAAGGCCACAGGTGAGATGAAAATAAAATGGGAAAAGAAGAAATATGAATGCTTTTCTTGCATAGTTCTGGTTACCCAAATAATCCTTGTCTCATGCAAGCATACCTGCTGCCTGCAGCAGCTGAGGTAATAGGACTGGGATGTATTTCTGTAACAACACTGTTCCCTTGCTTCTGCCGTAAGATCCCACGGGCAAAAGAAGTTGCAAGAATTTGCACTGCAACACAGCTATGCAAATTTATGTCAGCAGAAAAATCTCATTTAATGACCCACTGGAATTTAAAACCAGATCTTGAAAACTGAGCCCTGGCACCTCTACTTTAATAATAAAAGATTCTCCTCTTCCCATTACAGAGAGAAGATGATTTTTCTCTCAGTGTATCTGTTCCAAAGCCCTTTCTAGTCAATGAATTCTTTCCACTATGTCTATTAGGAAAATAAATATGACTTTCACAGGTCAAAATGTTGTGTTAAACCAGTGCTCCAAAACTCAGTGATGTCTTAGCTCATTCTGGGAAAACAATTCAATTCCGAGTTTGGTCAGGGCTGTGCAATTTTTCATGTAAATGACATGATAAACTCAAAGCTGGTAAATTGCTGTATATTAACGGTGGTAAATTACTATCAGGGCTCTCAATTAGCTTAAATCAAGCCACACTAGGGACCTGGGAATACTGCAGGAAACTCAGTGAAGACCTCTGCTCAAGACATGACTGCAAGAGGCTGGCCAATTGGCAAACTGCATGGCTACCTGAATTAGTATTTCTATTATGTATATAATAACTGCTGAGCTTCATCTCACTATCCTGGGTAGAACTCGTCCTGCTATTTCAAAAGAGGTGTTTCAAAGCTAGAGGCTGCAATCCTCTGGGTTGTAAGAACAATTGAGCCTTTGGAAAGTCTCTTAGAAGACCAAAATAGTGAGATTAATTCCTCAGAAATGAGACAGCAAAGGAACAATAAAACCAAATTGAAAAGAGAAACATCAGAAGCTTCTCTTTCCCCACACCTGAACAGACAGAAGGGAAATTCAGCTCTCTTGACAGCTGGGTAATACAAAACAAGGTAAAGAAATGATAAAAACATTCACAAGGGAGTTATGGATCCCAGCCAACCAATAATTTTAAAACATGACTCAACATATGCCCAAGAATTTGGGGAGAATCAAAGCAAAAAGAACTGACCCATGAAATTTCTAAGTCCTGTAGACCAGATTTTTAACAATAGTACCACATGCCTGGGAAAGAACAAAATGCTTCTCCACTCTTTCCATGGAAATTGTATTTATCAGGTATTTATCAGGCAGTCTGACCAATATCCTTCAGTGCCTTACATGGAATTTTGAAGGAAAGAACTCCTACAGTGAGCAATATGACACATCCATAATTTTCTTAAGACTCAGCATTTTTTATTTGATGACTGAAAGAAAAATACAGACCTGCTTTAGTGACAGCACCACCAAAACCATGCAATTAGTGGCATGGGATTTTTATGAACAGAAAAGGTTTTGGAATATGTTCATTTTCACTACAATATTTATGTTTTTAAAAGGGTTATTTGCTACTGACAAAATTGAGAAACACTGTCAGTATAGAAGCAGCTCAAGGAGGATGGCCCTGACTTGAATGACCCTGAAGCCCAAACCATCAAAGGCACATTAAAATTTATTAGCATGAAGTGCAACAATGAAATCAGAATTTCCACTATAAGCTGGATGACTATTAATTGCAAACAAAGCAGGAGCCCTCCTGTGATCCTCTAGTCCTTGAATGAATGTTGTATAGACCAAAAAATAAAAATAGCACTACTGCTGGGTATCTCTAGCAAGAAAATTGCAATGCTGCTGACTGGAAATATAACTGAAGTTGATGCACTGATATTTCTTATAACATACTGTACACAACACGAATTACTAATATGAATGACAATTATTCACGTCTTCTGTCTTCATTTTGCTCAAACTCTTCCAACATCTCTTCCTCAGGTCTTCTTTCTTCTGACAGCTTTGCAGAATTTCAGTCTCCCCAACTAGAATTACTCTCCAAAACACAGCAGGGAGGCAGACAGGAGAAGGTATGAGGATAAGATCAAAATGTTTGACTTGCTACACTACAGTAGAATAAAAATTTAAAGGTCACTAATAACAAGAGCGCTAGGAGCAGCATTCTGTGAGGAAGACTCATGACACTGAACCCATTTTTGATAGTGATCGAGGCACAAGAGGCAGGAGACCCTCGGGAATCTTTTTGCAAGTCCAGATGCCCATGCAATGCTAGAACCATTCTCCAATAGCTCCACAACTCCCTCCTGAAGGAAAAGTCCCCAAACAGCTTTTCAGCATCCCAGACATGTCATGAGCTCAGAATTGTTTAGTTTTAGGAATACCATACTGTAAGAAACTAAATGCAACTGGTGAAACACAAAATGTCTCACGACCATATCTCCCCACCAACACAGGTATAAAGCCACAGAAGAGCAAATGGCATCATCTTCCTCACGTGTCCAACAGAAGCTCTACACCTAGATGTACACAGCTCTTTACAGTGGGATCAGCACTGCTACTGACCCAGGACCACTGGAGCACTCCGTTGCCCTGTATCCTAGGAAGCCTGGAGGTGCTAGTGGAAGGTGGGGGAAATGCACCTAATTCAGGCATCCCCACTGCAGCCTCACGTCCACAGTGGGTTTCCAGCAAGAGTGTTGAGAGCACAGAGATGAGCAATGCCCCAAGACACAGGGACTGATTACTGCTAGCCTTGCCCAAGCCCTCTTCTCCCACAGCAAGGCACACGGCTTGTTTCACTCTCTGCAAAACCACGAGGCCTCTTTTATTTCTGGGCAAGCAGGAAGAGAGGCCTTTGGGCAACTCTTAGCTGGCAGAGTATCCTCCGTGCTGCCCCCACTCATCCTGCCCTTTTCCTGTGTGACCTGACCTAGGTGTTCCTGCTCTGGCAGGGGGATTGGACTAGATGATCTCTTGAGGTCCCTTCCAATCCCCAACATTCTGTCATTCTGTGTGCCCAACGGGAGGCAAGGAAACCACTTCTGCAAGCCCCCTCCACCCCCAGGATTTCTGCACTACGGGGGTTCCCGCAGACCCTGACCCTTCCCCTCTCCCCCTACACACACCACTGGAGGTGCCTCCAGCAGAACCTTCTGGTCACTCCCCTCCCACCCCACCTTCCCATCTCAGCGCAAAGGACAGTCCTAGAGGTCACCCCCAGGGACACAGAGCACGGACGAGGCACACAGCTGCTTCCAACTTGCCCTCACAGCAGTGTCCTCACCCTGCCTCTGAAATCCCCCCTGGTGGCTGTCCCACGCAGTCCCCTCCGCTCCCCTTACCTGTTGCAGCCCTCGCCCCCGCTCCAGCCAAGGCTCTCCAGCACCAGCCGCTCGCCGTCTCTCCCCCAGGGAAGGATGCGGGCAGCGGGGCGGGCCGGGCGCTCCCTGCCAGGGGCAGCACCGCCGCTGCCGCCCAGGACCCCGCAGCCGAGCGGGCCGGTCCCGCGGCCCCGGAGGAAGGCGCAGCTCCCGCCCGGCACGGCTCTGCCTCCCAGCCCAGCCCAGCCCGGCCGCGCACGGAGCGCTGCCTCTGCCGGCTGCTGGGGAACGGCCTCTCCCAGCCGCACGTACCGCGAGCTGTACCGGGGGGGGTGGGGGTTGAAGAGGGGAAATTATGTTTTGCAATGTGGAGGATGCATTAACTATTCCCAGTCAACTGCATTTGACTTTCTCTTCTTTTGGACTGAACTCACCATCCCCTGCTGGAGTTATTCATCTTTACGTTTGTGCGGAGCCGAGTTGGGTTTGCTTCTCCCTTCCCACCCCCACGTGCGCTCCCTAAAAACCCAACAATTAAAAATGTGGATTTTCCCCCCCCCCCCTTTAATTCCCCTACATTGTGTAATTATATTCACATTAGAAATCAATCAGCTCCGGTCATTACCATTAGCGATATGCTCATAAACCAAACGCTAGTCATGCTAATGAACTGAGCGAAACATAATTTCTTGTTGTGTAAACTGATGCCCAACGCTAATCAGCAATAAATTCAATCAGACATTACTTACATCAGCCCAAAAACACATTAAAGGCGGGTAAAGAGCAGGAGCTGCTCACGCCCGGGGGACGCGCGGACCCACGCCCGGGAGCGGTGCCCGCGGAGCCCGGTTCGCATCCCTCTGCCGGAGCTCCGGCCACGCGTGGGGACGGCTGCGAGCACGCGTGCCCCGGGACACGACCCGCCCTGCTCCCTCCGGCCCCGGGGAGGCTCCGCGTGACCCGCTCCCCCCGCGGTCCCCAGCCAGACCCCGAGGGCTTCGCGGCCTCTCCCCCTCGGGGCCGCCCCCTCTTCTGCCCGCGGCGAGGGGCGGCGGAAAGGGTTTTGTTGTGTTTTTTTTTAAATACAGTCCGTGTGCTGAAGTAAATCACCGGGCGGTACCGCACACCCCCGCGGGTCCACACCCCACGGCCACGGGAGCCCTCTGCGGAGCCGCCCCCCGCCCCACCGGTGTGTCCGAGCGGGGCTTGACCCCCACAGCGGGGATCCCTGGGGCGAGCATCCCCTCCCGGGCGGCCCCGCTGCCGCTCACGCTCCCCGCCGTGCGCCCGTGGGAAGCGCTGCCCACGCGCGGCTTAAGCCGGGCTCCCGCACGCCGGGGAGCGGTGCGGAGCGGGCGAGGCTTCGGTACAGCCGCAGCGCGGTGATTTGCTGCGATTGGGGGAATGTAATTTCCAGCTGCACAATATTAATGAGCCTCTCACAACCAGGGGAAAACTTTGAGCAGCGGAAGGCGGCGGGTTTGTTCGCTTCGCGTTAGGGGAGAGGGGGGAAAAAAAAAAAAAAGAAAAAGAAAGAAAAAAGCATCAGCAGCCCCGCAGCTGCGGCGCTCGGCGGGGCAGCCCGGCGGGTCGGGCTCAAGGCCACCGCCCCTGCTCTTCCAGCCCGGTGATTTCTGTTTCCCCTTCTTTCTCCGCTCCCCTTTCCCCCTCGCCACGCTCACGGGGGCCGGGGCGGCTCCGCTCGCCTTGCCCGTGCCTGTGGCCGGTGGGGGAGCGCTGCCGGGCGGCTGCGGTGGCGGGGGGCCGGGAGGGAGCCGTTAAAGGCTTCAGGGGAATGTAATAAAGCTTTTGATAGCGAGAGAGGAGCGTGCAGCCCGGGGACTCCGTTCCGTGGGTCGTCTCGGGCAGGTTGTAACTCCGAGCGAAACCAGCCGGGCTGCCTTCCGTTGTGACCCCTTCTCCATCACTCCCAGCTCCCGCCTCGCACGGCTCCCGGCCACCGGCCGCAGGTGCCGCTGCTCCCCGTGAGCTGCTCCCGGAGGCTGCGGGGACCGCCCGCGCCTTCCCCTCTGCTGCTGGGTGCCAATCGCGACATGCGGCTGTCGGCAGCCGCGAAGGGAAGCGGCGTTTTGACCCCTGCACCCCCGGTGATGGAGAAGCGGGTGCAGCCCAAGGCCGGGCCGATGCGGTGTCCCCTCCCGCACCGCGGGTCTATTTCAGGGCAGAACCTGCGAATAAAGCGAGAAGCGTTGCTTATTGTGCTCGTGCTGATCTCTCCCTCGGAGCTAATTAAACCCCTTCCCGGGAGGCGGGGATTCGCGCGACTCCGCCGGTGCCGCAGCCCAGGCACACAGCATCCCGCACACAGCATCCCGCACACAGCCCAGGCGGTCGTTTCACCGGTTTATTTCACGTTCAAGTTTAGATACAATCGAAATCCTCGTACGCACCTTTTAATAAAAGTAGTAATCTCTTTGAGTACTGCAAAAATTATAGCATTTACATCTTTAAAAGACTGTAAACAAAATAATACTAGCAAATAAATAATACTAGCATCGAAGTATACATCGTCAGGTATTTTTAGGCGGCCGTATAAAATGCGATCTGGTTTATAGAATATAATACAGATAAATGCTATAAATAAGAGTTAGCGGGGAAACTTCCTAGCGACGGGTCCACTCGGGCTGCCGGCACCGCCCGTGGGGCTCGCGGGACCACGCAGAGCGAGGCGGGGGCTGCCCGGGGCGCTGCGGCCGTGGGGGGCTCCCCCGGCCCGATCCAGCCCCAGTGCCACGGCACTGAGCACAGCCCCGGGACCCCCCCGGGCCTCCTTCCCCCGCCTGCCTGCAGTGAGAAACCTTATTTCTGGTTAAGAAAAATAAAAGTCCCATTTAAACTTTATTGAATTAAAGCAAAAATTATTTGTCGATATTCACACATATATTACAGAGTAATAGTAAAAGTTCAATATACTTCCTGGCGTTTAGTTGGACCACATTGTACAAGAGCAAAACAAGCATCAAAACATTTAGCAGCCTTAAATTTCACAATCACTCAGAATTACATAGAAATATTGAAATACTCTAGTCAGCCTTGGCTGTGAATAGTTCTTCGTGTAGAAATGTTTCCTTTTGCCAGCCAGTACACAGCAAGAATTGCATTTTCCCTTCCATCATGGCATCCATGTATTCAAAAATACTTTGCCTTTTTTTTTTTTTTTTTTTTTGAAGTTAAACTCAGAGAAAGAGTCAAGATTAACATGTTTTAAAAACAAAACTACAAAATATGCTGTAAAGGACAATGAAAATATCTAAAGTCTACTTGTGTGAGGCAGAAGCCACGAGGGAAACGATGGCAGAATACACCAGTGACACAGAGATGGGAACTAATTTTGTGGGAGGAGAGAGAAGAATATAAATGGGGGTTTGATCAATTATAGTGTCTCCCGCCTGTTGGCTGCAACACAACAAAAATAAGTAGTAATTCTTCAAAGCAGATGTACACAAACCTAAGCAGGATTTAGCTTCTTTAATATTTGAATGTAAAAAGTCTGCTGTCCACAACTCTTTAAACCCAGCTACGACTTGGGCGTTCCTGTGAGATTCTGACTCGCGTCTCTCCCTTTTCTTGGACGAAAAGTGATTTAAAGCGGGAACACTAGAAATCCAGAGAATGTTGAATACTTCCAGCCTCCCATCAAGTTTCCTCTCTCCAGTTTTAGATAAGCTCTGTCTCCTTTTTCCATCTGAATCAGGACTCCGTTGCTAGCAGCCTCTCGGGTCACATCTTGGTCCCCTGCAAAGGCAGAAATCACTGGCCACCCATTTAGCATCAAACTCACCTAAAGAGCAAGATAAAACAAAGCCCTCCGTCAATTAAAGTCAGACAATGACACCGCTGGGGCTTGCCTAGCAGGCGAAATGCTTAGTTAAGAAAGGGCCTCTTTTGACAGCTGAAACTCCAGCCCCATAAAAATGAAATACCAATCTGAACCCAGCTAAGGTATGTACTCTAAAGGCAGAAGCCTTTCACTGCTGTTTTAAGACCAACAACCACATCAAAACACCCCGTGCATATAAAGCAGGACATTGATCCTATTTTTGAAGAATTTCAATAGGGTGCCTGTGTTTTCAGGCTATGAAAAGAGGTCTGCTCACACTTATTGAAAGATGGCTTTATGTGAAACCTCAGAGCCGGCGAGCAGCAGAGCCGCAGCCGCTGGAGTCAGCGCGTTTGAAGTGTATTCAAGAGGTAGTTTTCCTTTGTCAGGCAGCAAAGACAACATGCCACAACACAGTCAATACGCTCTGCTCAGCTCGTGCTAACGATCCTGGGACCACATACCCCGTATTAATAATACACTGCTTCCCAACCTAGGGGTGTGGAGCCGCCTACACCAGGGCAGTGCTGTACAGCTCTACCTTCACCTTTGCACCGCGCATGGCTGCGCAGACAGATTCCCTGCCTAGGTTAGGCTACCTGGCTTCAGGCCGCTGAATTATTATCCCTACCTTGAGGTGTGCATGCATCGAACCACGTACAAAAGGCACGTGTGGGGCAGCCGCACACACACAGAGCCGTGTTCCTTACTGCATCCTACACCCCGAATCCCTATGACACCTTCTGCCACCCGAGAGCGGGTGAGGAGCCCCTGGGGCCGCGGTTCCCACGGGCTCTGTGCAGGGATGTCGCCCCGTGGCAGCGCGGGGACCCGGCCAGGCTGGAGAGGGACGGCAGGCGGGGCATCACCTCCCGCGCCGGGACGGGCTCATGCGGGCAGGGCCTGGTGAGGCTTCGTCGGGCACCGGCCCCTCGGGCGGGGAAGGGCCGGGAGGTCCGCGCTGGCGCCAGCGGCTCCGGGGCACGTCCCTACTCCGCCGCCCACAGCCCCCGTCCCCGCCGGGCCGCGGACCCGGCCCGCTCCCCCCCGCAGTGCCCCGCAGGGCGAGGCGACGGCGCCTGGGGCTGACCTGGATGGTTTGCCTGTTGTACACCTTCACCACGTGAAAATTAAAACTGTAAATCCCTTTCCTGGGCGCGATAAAAGTGCTCCGCTCCGAGTCGAAGTTGCTGCCGATGTTCACTAGTACCTGGAAGGGAAGGGCACCGTCAGCACCTCCGCCGCCCGGCCCCGCGGCCCCGCGGCCGCCCCCGGCGCCCAGCGCCCCCCCTCCCGCCGCCAGGGCCCCGCGGGGCGGCGCGTCCCCGGCCCTGCCCCGGCAACTCCTCTGCTCCCGCCCGCACCCCGCCGCACCTGGTCGAAGTAGATGATCATGGTGCGGTTGCTCATCTCGGAGGGCTCGTGGTTGGTGCTGCGGATGGCGGAGAAGGCGACCTTGGCGCTACCGGAGCGCACGGAGATGCCGAGCGCCGTGCCGGTGGGGTCGGAGGTGGGGTTGGAGTCGCACACCACGAGGCACTTGCCCTCCAGCACGATGGGCTCCGTCTCGTTCTGCCCGCACGCCAGCCACGCCGCGCCCAGCAGCAGCCCCAGCCGCAGCCCCAGCCCCGCGCCCCGCATGGCGCCGCGCTCCCTTCGCCCCGCGCCGCTCCGCGCCGGGCGGCACGTCCGGGCTCCGCGCCGCTCGCTCCCTGCCCCGCCGCGCTCTCAGAGCGGGGCCGGCAGCGCCCCGCCGCGTGGGAAGCGGCCGCGAGGAGGCACGGGCGCGCCCGCACACATAGCGCGCGGTGGCGCGGGGCCGCGCGGAGCGGTGCGGAGCGGAGCCGCCCGCCGCGCCGGGCTCGGGGAGGTGGCGGGAGGCGGCGGCGCTGCCGGGGCTGCCGGCGAGCACAAAGACGGCGCGGGGCGCGGCCCCGCCTCCCCACCGGCCCCGCGCTGGCGTCAGCGCCCCGCGCCCGCCCCCGCCGCGCCCGGCCCAACCGCCGCCCGCCGCGCGCCGCCGCCGCCAATGGCCGCGCAGTCCGTCCCGGGCCGCCCGGCGCCGCCGCTTTTGTGGGGCGGCGCGGGCGCGGGCGCGGGAGCAGGTGCCGAGCAGCCGCCCGCACCGCACCGCGCAGCACCGCGCAGCGCAGGTAGGAGCCGCCGGGGCGCGGCGGCGTCGCGCGGGGTCGGGGCGGCGGGGAGCGCGGGGCAGGAGAAGCCCGCGCGGATGTGCGGGCCCGGGGGGCGGAACGGGTCCGTGGCTCCCCGCTTCGCTCCGGCGCCAGGCGGGCTGGAGGGAGCGGGCTGCCCCGCAGATGCAGCCCCAGCACCGCCGGCCGTGCCCGGAGCCGCCGCCCCGCGCCCGCCCCGCCGCAGAGCGCACCGAGGGCTGGAGGCGAAGGGCCCGGTTCCCGGGGGGTCCCATCTCCGGTACCTCCTCCCGCCGCCACCCGCACATCCCGGGGAGGGACGAGCGCGGTGCCTCCGGCACGGCTCCCCGAGCGAGGAACTTTTATGGGCGTGTGGAGCCCGCCCCGCCCGCCAGAGCACCCCTCCGGTAGGGAAAGGACCCCCGGTGCTGCCCCGGGGCACTCCGGCCGCAGCGCGTGTTTCAGGGCCGGTGCCGTTCCCTAACGCGCAGAGATTGCCGTGTCCCCGCGGACATCCGACCGGTGCTCGTTCTGGATGTGCTGTCAAAAACTCGTCACCCGGGATTGCGACATAAGAGATCTGTTTGCAAAATCAAACTTATATTGAGATAAAAACTTATATGGAGTTTGTAGCATCTTCTCTGGGAAAGTGAACGTCATCCAAAACAGCTCCACTGCAGGTCATTGTGAATTTTGGTAAACCCTTTGATTTCTCTTACTGTGCTTGTTCTGATTGTGTGATCGATTTTACCCCCACAAATTGATCTCTCTCTGAAAACTGCTACAAATAAAACTTTATTGCCATGAGCGCCCTGCTGAGTTCCACGCGTGTCTGTGCGGATGCTCGGGCACACAGCAGTCTGTGCCGTGTTTGAAGTTTGCCCGTGGGTTGGTACTGGCTGGCTCGGAGGGGACGGGATGTCCTCACGACCAATGGCATCAGACCTCAGGCAGGATCGAAATACCCCGCACTTCAGATGCTCAGCGGTGAAGCAGTTTGGAAACCAAGGTAGTGGTAAAGTGGTTAGAGGGGAAGGAAAGTGGTCAGAAAGGTGTTTGAGAGATAATAAAATAGAAACAAAAACTCTCCTGAGAAGTAGAAAATGAGATAAAACTGAGTGGGTGGAGCCACAACCTGTTAGGTGTGTTGTATTTCACTTCAAGACATAAGCTTATGATTTATAATGTATTATTAGTGCTGACCTTCCTAACTGACTCGGAAGTCAGAATCAGAAACTCTTTTAAAAATAAAATTAGGATTTTTAAAATATTTCTAAGGGGTACTAATAATGGCTGAAGCCAATAAAAAACAGTGAAAATGGGCATTTTGCATCCTGGTCAGTACTGGCAAAGCGACACGGGGAAATGGCAACTGTCAGAGCACAGCTCTGCCCTTTTTGTCTTTGGAGTGCTCAACTGTGTGTTCTTCCAGCAAACACGGCTCTTTTTTATGAAAAAAAGTATTAATATGTTTCTCTTTTAAGCCACTTGTTGTGCGTGACAGAAGTCAGTTCTCCTGTGCTACCGAGCTTTTTATTTGTAGCTTACTGAGATGAATGCAGGAGGGGTTTGCCTCCTGAGCTGGAAGCTGCCCTTGCTGTTTTGTGGTGACCCCCTGGAGGAGCAGGGTGGCCCTTCCTCCCCCGGCCACCTCGACTGCTCCGCAGGCTCTGAGGAGCAGAGCTAAGAGAAAGAACAGGAACAGACAGGCCTGGAAAAATGAACAAATCTGTCACTCTTAACCTGCAGCCCTGTTCCTTACACAGGAGGTGAGCAGGCAGGCAAGGGAAGGATGCAAAGTTTCCTGTGCCAGACACCCTGGTTGCCACAGACTCTCAGTCTTGCACACTTGACTAGCACTGTAGGACCCAGCTTCTGCAGTTCTGGCTTTAATAAAGTAACACCAGCCATGCAAACGAGACATTACTTCATTTTCATTAAATGTCACATGCAGCACTAGGCAGTTATGTTGATTTTCTCTGTATTGACAACAGCCACTGACTCATACTGGGAACAAAGAAGAGCTGCTCAGCAGGAGGATGTAGGTACTGATATATAAGAACATGGTGTAATTAGTGATGTGTGGCAGAGAGCTCCCAAGCTAGGAGTGCAGATCTGCAAATCCAGATGTTTACAGAGGGCCTGGAATTACATTACCCCATCTAATTACAAACTGCCTTGTTAATCAATGTCATTGAGGTACAGTAGGGCAATTGTCATTCAGCTACAATGGGAAGGGTTTCAAGGTATTAACAAACTGTAGGTGTAGATGTTGCAGGTATTAGACTGAAAGTAAGATATTTCTGAAGCAGAGCTCTCTGATGTTTGCTTTAAAGAAATACTTCTGTGGATATAGAGGAAATGTTCAAACTGCCCATTGCACAGTAACTAGCCATGACCTTGATGTTGATAGATTGACCACAGACTATAAGTTTGTAGAACTCTGCTAATGTTTCACCCATGGTTATAAAAATACAGACAATTTGGAAATAATCTGGAGAAAAATAATGTAATGGAATGATCCTCTTAAGTCTCTGAAGAACCACTTGAGGATTGGCTACGATCCTGCTCAGATCATGAGAGGCTTGCTTATTTTGTTCTAGAAAAAAAAAAAAAAAGAGAGACCAAAATAACCTATTTTTTACCTCTTATAGAAGCACATTTAGAGCTCAGAAGTACTGAACCGTTATCTGTAGAAACCAAAATATAGTTTAGCTGCAAAGCAGTTTAAATTATGAGCAGCAGCAACATTACCTGCCCTGCATCACACTGTCAGTGAGCCTTAATCTCGTTTTAGGAATATCATTCTTAGAAACTCAATCTCACTAGACATTTACCTTTAGCTTCAGTTATGAAGGAAGCCCCTAAGGGGGGGGCAAGCATAGGCTTATTGGAAAACAAGTACAGAGAAATCTACTGGAAACCTTTATTTTTCCTTTGAGAAAATAATTTATCAAGAATTTAGCTATCTGTGTATAAAAGCACCTTTTCAGAGTCTACTTGCCTTTTGATTTAATCCTGCTTGAGTAAGGAATGCAAGGTCTTGCCCATAACTGGGTAACTTATATGAAATGTAGTTTGTTCACAGTCCTGAAAATGCAGTTTGTTCACTGCTATATTAGTTTATGAAGCATAAACAGCAAAAAGCAATTCAGAGATTTATATATGCCCATATAAACTTAAGACACTTGCTTCCCAAGCATCTGCTGGGATTCCCTACAAAGTCTGGAGATGTGTGAAAATGAGATTTTAGAGCAGAACAGCTCTTGCTGAGCCATACTGTGCACTATCTACAACTGTCTGATTTGCTGTTGTAAGAGAGGTTTCCATGTATTTATGCTGATTTGCTTATGGTGTCACCTTCAGCTTCCACAGCAAGCCACTAAGGTATCTCAAAGAGCAGACTGAGTTCAGTGAGAGAGTGCACAGCAGGAGATGAACTGTTAAGGTGCCATCCAGCAGAAATTACCTGTAATGTTCCATGCCCTGTAGAATAAGAAAGGCCACAGAGACTTGCTGTGGCACATGCCTGCCAGCACAGGTTGCACACAGCAGATGAAGGACAGAAAATGGCACAGACAGGCTGGTTCAGGTGCCAGGGGAGAGCACCAGGCCACAGGAATTCTCTTGTGATCACTTGTGGTTGCAGGAGAAAGGTGGCATCACTGAGGGTAAAACCCATCAGTAGCACGGACACCTAAAGACTGCATATGGTTTCTAAGGCAGACCTGAAAATAACTGAAAATAACTGTGTGTGTTCATATCCAAACGTTCTCTAATTTTATTTGATCAGGTTAAACCAGATAGTGTCCCAAATTTAGTCATGCAATCCTTCCTACAGAGAAATAGTTTTGATTTTTACTTTCAGATCTCACTTCTGGCCAGAGAATGTAAATAAAAATAAAATAAGCCCAGTGTTTTGCCTGTACCTTCATGTGTTTTGAAATGTTCAGAAAGATGGTGATAAAACATTGTAATAAAAATTCAGCTTTTGCAGTTTGAAATCATGGCAAATCTCAGTGTCAGAAGCAGGAATTTTTGATGGATACAGGTAGATGCAAACAGAAGGTCAAAGGGGAAACTGTTACACAATCTTCACCAAAGTGGGGATTGCAGCAGGAAACGAATACAGAATTGTCTGCCTTGAAGGACCATTGAGATGCACAGATAGTGAGTTTTGTATGTTTTGAAGAACAACACAGTTTAATAAGATAATGTGGGTAATGATGTCATCTGCTGCTTTTTATTGACTGCCTCCTATACAGTATTTGACTTCTAACCTCCCATTTACACGTTACATAGGGCAACTTTAAAACTGGGAAAGAATATTAGCTCATCACTGAAGATATTTGAAAACACCATCCTTGAGAGAACTATTAAACATTCTGGTTTATACAACCATAATTGTCCATATCTAAGTACAGTGCTTTTGTCTTTTAAAAAAGTAACATTGGATCTCAGTCTTACCTTAAGAGATGTCTGCTTTATTCACTGGTAACATGCAAGTTAATTCGTTACTTGGATGAGATTTTAGCAGGTTTTCTTTCAGGTACAAAAAATTGAGTGATGATGCCAAGATCAGGAGCTTGATTTGTTTTTCTTGTCATAGATTTCTGTCAAAACAAGTGCACTGTTACAAATAAATAACTCAGACTGGAAATTAGTTGCCATTCAGATAGGTAATTACATTTTAAGAGGGCAAAATCCCAACCCGAGCTGCCAGAGAACACTCAGCTAAAGCCAGCATGGGCTGGAACAGCGTGTGTGCTCGCTGTAATTGTAAACGTGGCCACCTTGGTCATGCTGCCTCTTCAGACTTAAAAGAATTAAGACCAAAGCTGTCCAAATGTTAACCGAAATGCCTAATAATTAGAGGTTATTAGGGGCTGTTGGCTGGCTTTATTTTCTACTGCAATACTCTTGTATTTGTGGATTCTATTTATACACAGAATTAAGAGCTCTGTTTGAACAGGTAATCCAATCTCTTCTGTGTAATTTAGCCAACGATTTTTTTATTATTTTTTTTTTCCTGGCCCTTACTTTTGGCTGTGTTTCAGGATGTACGGTGAAACTGCAGTACTAAAAATAATCTCATCCAATATATTTTAACTGAAAGGATAAATTGGGCTCTGTTACAAAAGCTGGGTAAAATTCTATTTGTATTTTTTTAACTTATGGAGGAAGCACGAGAGGTGCTGAGGGGAACTTCGTGTGCGTCCTTCCCTCTAGTGGCAGCTGTTCTGAAACATAAGCAGCAGCACTCCAGCACTTCTATTATTAGGGACAAAGTGATGGGTACAGGATGGAGGGAAGCTGGCCAGGAAGGAGACAAGCAGACACCAGCTTTTAGGTACTGGAAAATTCAGATCTTGTGATAAGCCATATCAAGACAAGAACCATGGATTTGACAATGTATTTGTGAAAAATGCAAGGCGTTCTTCAAAGATGATAGTAATTGTGATCACTCACATGCAAGATCAGTAATTGTGATCACTCACATGCAAGATCAGTAATTGTGATCACTCACATGCAAGACCAGCTTCTCAGCCACTTTGCAGTCTCTCACACCGATCCTTTTTCTTGGTCTGTCTTGTTTTCCCATATTATTCCCAGTGCTTGCAGGACTCACGGAGTTAGAAAATACATCAGGAACAGTTCGTAAACCATACATCCCTCTTGTAGCTCTTCCATACATTTTTCTCCCATCTGCCACATACTTTCTCCCTTGTGTCTGTCCTGTCCTTTTCAGCAGCAGTAAACCCACCCCCAAGGCCCCGTGTTCATTGCTTACTGTTCTGTTATTCCTGCTCTGGGATTAGCACCTATCATTCCAGCCCAGCACCCTTTCCCAAATGGCTATCAAAGTCATGAGTCAAAACCATGACTGTTAAGAGGATGAGGTGGCTGAGACAGCAGTGCAGAAACACAGCTACCCCTTGGTTAAAAACCAAGGCTGCAGGGCTATAACCAGGGCATGGAATATTTCGTAAGGATTTACTTGTCTGCACGCAGCACTGAGTGGCCACACGCAGTGAAGTCCATGCACTGTGTTGCATCTCTGGCCACCTTTTGCAGGCATTGAACCAGAGACTCTGTGGAGATTAAACACCTCAAATGGAGTGGTTAGGTTGCAAAAAAAAAGATAGGAGGGGAGAGAAAACGTGCTGGAATTTCATTCATGTCTCACACAGATGCCAAAGTGTAAGTTTTTCAGCCCTTCAGCTGGACACGTATCTATTTCTCTCTGCTTTGTCTCACCCCTTTGTTTTCTTCCATTTTTACTGGTTTTACAGCAGGCTTACCCTCTCTAGCCAGACTCATTTATTCTGGTTTTGAACAGAATGGTCTAGGTCCTTGTAATCAACAGTAGCTGGGAGATTTCCTTAACACTTGTCACTTACTGCTCCGACAGTATGTCATAACTGTGATGTAGTTAGATTGGATATTAGATACCTTCCCCTTTTTCACTCCACATATTGGACATACATGGTACCTGGCACAGAAACTATTACAGGACAATCCCAGGGTACATCCTGGGGCACATTTGCATCAGAAATCAAAATCTGACATGGCAACGATGACTATCAGATCTAGGGGTTAACTTTTAACCATAAATTGCCAGCAATTAAAATCCTGATATTAATATTTCATTAAGGACTCCTCCTTCTGAGTAACTAATTCATTATTCAACAAGTTAAAAGTGTCTATAGCCTTCCCAGCAGAATTGAGACTAACCCATGGTTAAAGAATACATCTTTAAAATAATGGATTACTTACAAGATCTTTGAACTTCTACTGGGACAATTCTCACTGCATTTATTCCTCTCTAGGTTTGGATGGGAAAATTATTAGTAGTTATGTGTATTTTCAGCAAAAAAAAAATAAATAGTAAATTCCATCAAACACTGACTACAGCTACTTTTTATAATAAAACTTTACAAATTCCCCACCAGTGAGCTCATTAGTGTAAATGATAGAGACTTATCTCGGGTTTAAAGTCAGCATTTTTCCTTAGCTATAAAACAGCCTGTTTTCTTTCATGACATGGTAATGGAAAACTTTACTCCAGAGAGAAGGGAAAATATTCCTCTCTCTCCTTGCAGGGCAATTGAGTAGGGCTGGTAAAAACCACGCAGACTGAGTGGGGTTTCAGTGCTGTTGGCATCCTTCTGGAAGCCTCTTCTAAAAGGAGCAGAGCCTTTGCAGTGGAGAGAAGCACACACTGCACCACAAGCCTGTTGTGAGGGGCAAATGGCAGAGGAGGAAGGCTATTTCTAAAGAAAATAATAGGCTCTCCCTATTCTCCCTCCTTATTCTACCCTCTAAAACCTTTGTGACATACAAGCATTACATGACGTAGGTGTTGGTGTCCCAGGACAGCATCAGTGTTACTCAGCACACACTGGTACCTCACCAGAGCTGGGAAATGGTGGAGTTGTGCTGGCAATATGCACAGGAGGTGGAGGTATCCTCCTCACTTCTCAGGAGCACCTGCAGAGGTAGTAATAAGAGGAACAGGGCTGCGCTCTTAGAGACACTGGCAACTGCAGATAAAGCTTAATTTTCAGTTGAAAATGATGACTTCAGATTACTTCAGTGGCAGAGAGAGGAGTAAAGGAGGGCAAAATCCTGAGTATCAACCAAATTCTCGTGACTTACAGCTGGAAATGACTAGCCTAGTAACTGTAGGGTAAACAGCACATGAACACTATTCCATACTGCTCGTTGAACTCTACTTTGTGTGTATAGTGATCTCTTGCATTCATCACAGTACATCAAAATAACTCTAATGAACACAGTCAAGGGCTAAAGCTGGACTGTCCAGAGGGCTCGCTGTGCTTGAGTTAGCTCTTCAGAAAGGTCATTATGTTCAGTGTTCATCTACTGCTTCCTGCAATTTTAATATAGCAAATTCCCATCTTCTGAACACTCCCAGTGCTTTTAAGAGTTGTTTGTGGCTCTGAACGAGAGCCACATCCTCCAGCACTCATTGAGGCAAAATCCCATCTGGCTCTCGGCAGCACTGGGAAGCCCAGCTCGTACCCACACCCACAGCTCCCGGGGGCCAAGCGGGTGCCTGGCATGCCAGGACCCCAGCAGGGGCCCACGGGCTGCAGTGGCTCTGCTCTGACCTCGGCAGCAGGCAAGCTGCAAGGCAATCTGCTTGAGTGACATGAGAGGGACAATACGATAGCTGCTGACTGAGGAGCCTTGTCTGGTGAGACGCAAGAAGGCTCCAGCAGAGCAGCAAACAAAACGACAAACAAGGGGATGTGGACACGTAGATGTTGTAAGTTTGAGTTAATAAAGGCTGGAGAGACATAGGGGTTTGTGCCATGAACTCAGCAAAGGTTTCTGAAGGAAACCTTCTGTCCCTCAAGTGCAATCTAGTTGAAAAAAAATCCTGAAAGGAAGTAAAACACCTTAATTTGGGGAAGAGAGTGTATCTCATAGTATATCATGTATATCAAAATGTCTTCATTCACTGATTGGAGTACCATTGTTTCAGTACTATTAAGCTGTGAAACACACTGCCATTATTAAATTGGCTTGGGTCAAGCCATGCATTCCCTCCTCTCAATTCTAGATTCCTGGTTCTGCAGCGAGCTGGGTCTGCGTTTCCCCTGCGTGGGCAGGTTCCCCCCACAGCAGCATCCTTTGGAGTCCTGGTTCCCTGTAAAGCTCCATCCAAAGCCTATCAGGCTCAGGGTCCATTTTTTCTTTCATCTTCTCTCAACCTTGAATTTACCTCACCATCAGTGGATTCAGATGGTTTATGTAATTTCTGGAACTGCGTTTTCACTACAAGATAAGAGGAGAGAAAGAATAAAGAGAACTGCTTCACATGAAGAGTGGACCTTTGGATTTCCCTTTTTTTTTTTTTTCCAGGTTCACAGAGCACAGGGAAGTGCCTGTGTGTTTCAGTAAGCTCTGGGCCTGCTACAAGGCTCAGGGGAATGGAGAAGGGATTTTTTTATTAACTGAGCATCACAAGGACCCCCTCAACGTCACCAGTGTGGAGAGTGACTGGGATATGTAGGCAGTTCTGCTCTTCCCAAGGGCCAAATCTACTTGTTTTGGAAACTACTGATGTACATGAACTTCAGAGGAGATACAAATTGCACTTCATGTAGTTGTGGCTACTACCTGGGCCAAATTCTCATTTACACTGGAGTAATTTTTGCATATATTAAATACAGGAGAGGTAGGAAGAACTGTTGATGAATATAGGCACCTAGTTCTTCATCTACACTGCCTCCATGTGTACATTTCATCCCCTGAAAAAAAAATGCCCAAGTTAAGCCTGTCACAAATATCATGTTTTCTTGCATCCTGTTTCCTCTAACTATATCCACAAGCAGATTGTCCATCAGTGCCGCCAGCAGCTTCGGACAAACTGCTGTTTCAGTAATTACTGAAGGTCTGTATCACATTTGTGATGCTGTTCACCGGAGGGGTTCAAACCTAGAAAGACAGGCATCATCATTTTTCTTTTGAAGCTGAGACCAAGCCTGAGTCACTGTGCTGGCCACTGACTGGCTCAGCAGATCAGCACTGGCACCAAACATATTGTATTTATTGGATATTATGGAGGGGAACAATGAGATGTAGGATGGTAACAGCGGTGATACAAAGGAAGCTAGACAGCGCTGGATAAGGAATCGAGTCAGGTATTGGCCAGCCACCAGGAGGAGCATATTTTTAACAAAGATCATTTGAGGGTCAGGATCAGAAGATAAAGGGAATCTGCTTTGTTTGCAGTCCCCTATATTTGGAGTGATCCACACCGCCACCATCGTTCAGCACATCTTTAGGGTACAAAAATGCTTATGTATTTACCAAGATTTCAATTTTTAAAATGTTTTTCTTTTTGCACTTGATGGCTTTTTTATTATTCTAGCTTCTCAAGTAAGCTGGGATTTCTTCATTTGGCTTATGTCAAATATTTACCCATGGAGAAGCCTCGCTGCATTCAATGACTCCTCACCATACCTTTTTCTTACAAGGTCAGCAAAATTCTTAAAGGCTGGAGTGTAAAACCTGTGTTGCATTTGCACATTGCCTTTCCTTTATCCACAGAAACTCTCCTCACTTGCCTAAGCCCTTTTGCATGCTAGGTTTTATTTACAAATTGGCAGTAAAGTGCTGTAGTCTCTTTGACAGTTTGCAATTAATTGCACACAATCTGTTTAGGCTTCAAGATGCACCTTTCATAAATGATGATATATTCCAAAAGGCAGTCCAATTGGCTGCTTTGCATATTGCATATATTTTTCATATTTCCAAGACAGGACATATGCAAAATCATTTTACTGTGGCACAAACACAGGAAAGATGATTTGGAAGAGAGGCCAGAGGTTCTGTTTCTAATTCTTCTGCTCACCTGCTGCATACTGTGGGTAAGTCATCTAATATTTCTCTGCTTTTCTTCTGCATCTGCACAAGACTGTTTATTCTTCTAAGAGCTGGAATTCAGTGAATGAAACTCTAATTTATTATTATTAATATATTCCAATAAATGGTTGCAGTGCTTTAGCATTGCTTCAAAGTCTGTCAAATAAGTATGAAAGAAACAGTGAATTGTAAGAAATGGCAGTTCAGTCCATCTGATACGCCTGTATTGAAACGTTACTTGTGGGATAACCTGCTCAGAACAAGAAACTAATAAAGGTGTGTGGATCCTGATGACTTGAGAAGCTTTTTCTCTTTTCAGTCACCCATTGTGTAAAGAACAACATGAGTCACATGGCCCAAATCACTAAAAGCAGCTTTTACAACATAAAGCATTGAAACCAGTAAATACCTTATATTGGCATCATACCTATCACCATTCTTCAAACTAGCTCCTATCTACTTTCATTATTCTCTCCTTCCTCCCACCCTGTCTTACTGTTTTCAATTATGGGCAACTCTTGGAAAAGTGACATACACTTTAATTATACACATAATACTATATTTGAATCAAAGTACTTTGTTTCCAAAAAAAGCTGTTCTTTATTTGCTGTCAGGCTGCTTGTTTGTGATCCTAGCTTTGTCAGTCACATCAGGAAAGCCATCTTAGTCATAAAGTAGCTATTGTAGAGGAAATATCATTGGTTCTGTATGGGGCTCTTCAGCAGTAATTATGTACAGCTTTTAGTAATTTCGAGAGCCGCCCAAGCATCATTGATACAAACCATTTGCAGTGACATGCAATGATGCTTGCACAGTATTTTTACAAGCAAACTAAAATAAGACATTTTGGTGGTAACATGTAAATTAGCCTTGAGGCTTGCAATGCAATGCTCATCAAGTGTGTAACATTTAATTACAAGACCACTGAGCATGAGTGAGGTCCTCTGAGCTTTTCTTCCCTACAACAGAAAGATTGTCCCGCTGAACTGACAATCTGAATCCTCTCATCACATGTGGAGCAAATCCACTGCTCCCTCAGCAGGCCAAATTGGCATTTAAGGCACTGATGTCTTTCAGGACCCTATCTGGTAAAGTACTTTGTGGAGCTACTGGTGCTTGAGATACCTTGTTCAATCCCCTCTGTGAGGAACTGAGAACTGTAGGTACGAGGTACAACAGCCTGTAATCAGAGGGAGTTGCATCTGAGGGAGAAGAGCTCAGTCTGGGCCATTCTGACTTCTACTATAATAAACAAAATACCATAATAACCAGAATGGGTTACGTGATGTGCAGCGTCATCATGCATTCATGCAGAAGTGGTTGCTTCTGGCATGCCTAAGTGTACAGGAGCACAGGAAACTTGAGCAGTTCTGTGTTCTGCACTGAATCACTGCAGTTTGCATCCACTTGTGCATGGAGGTATGGATTAGCTCTTTCATTGGCTCTAGCTCCTATCACAAACAAAACTAAAATATTGTTTGTCTTAGCCTTTACTTCTAGATGCTTCTGGAAAGGTAACGAATGTTTTGTTGTGGAGTCTAGGTTTCAGGCTAGGTACCTGTCTTCGAAATCTTAGACTCTGATACTCATAAGGTGGCTGGTGTGGCTAAGAGTGGTAAAATAAGGGAGAAAGGCCACAAGACAGAATAAATACACAGACATAAGTCCCCCAAGCCCATTCAGAGCTATATAACTTCCTACCCTCTACAGATACCTTGTAGTCCTCCTGTTAGGGTTGCTAGGGGAGATGCCTGGGGGGTCTGCTGACAAAGCAGAGGACTAGCAGGTGCCTAAGGAGATGCACACAAAGGTTTCATGTTTTGTCCCCAAGACTGATCACACCTGATATATAATGAACCACCATCCTCCATCTTTTTCTTTCTCTGACTAACTTTCCCCTGCCTCTGACAAACACCCTACACCTCTTGACCAGTTTAGAGCCCAATGACTACTGTCCCCAGATTTTGGGGGCTTGTTGATCCACGCTCACACCCCTGATCCAGAGTTCCCTGTCCTTATCAAAAAGAAACAAGGCTGTAGCACAGGTGGAGGAAAGGGACAACTGGGAGACTGGGCTGCAAGTCCCTGGCAGCATTCAGGACCAGAGGATGCTATGCAGAGATGTTGGCATCTGGTTACCCAAATACTGTATATATTGTGAGCTTTTATTTGGGACTCATAGACTCTCTGCTAACTTGTTTTGGTTCCTGGCTGTATACATCATTCTCCAAGTGAAACTCTCAATGAATGCACTCGTGGGTGTTTTTCATGAATAAATCTACCAGCTTAGTGACAAAGCTGGAAAAGGACATAAGTGGAAGTTGCAAAGGTAATTGCATCCAGGTAAATTCTGTGTCAAACAATTACAGCTTACTAAGTTTTGCCTAGTCTAATAATGAGTGTTGAAATTCCATATGTGTTTTCTTAAAGTCATAAAGCTTTGAGCTACACAAATACATGCAAAATTTGGCTTCTGTTAAAAAAAAAAAAAGTATAGAAAGTTTCTATTCACTTTTTTAGTCTCTATTTTTTACAAGCCACATTAAAAAACAAACAAACAAAAAAACCTTACAAAAAAAAAAACAACAAACCCCCACACCAGAAAGATAAAGGGGCAAGAAACAAATGCTGTTGAGAAAGAGCAAACTGTACAACAGTCTGGCCTTGCTCAAAAATTTAAGGGCCTCCTCATTTTTCAGTTTTGAATACTTGAAGCTGACAAAATTAGCGTGTCAGAAGGAAAGTTTACAAGAATTTAATTATAAGAAGTGGTTGAAATTAATTAACTTATTGATTACAAGAATCAAATAGAAAATCAATTAGTCATTTCAAAATCTAAAATTGATGCTGTTTTCAGGTATGCTTGAGAGAGAAAATATTCTGAGGGTTTGCTGGAGATCGGAGCTGCCTTCTCAGTGTCTACCTAGTGTAGCAAATGCATTTGCTAACTTGTTATAGATAACATTATGTGTGTGTTGTGCCAGTTCTCTCCACACTGGAAAATGAGAAGCCTGAGGAACTGGCTGCCCTGCTGGATGTGGCAACGGACGTGACTCAATCTGGGACAGCTCCTGCTAACGGTCTGAAAAAATCTGGCTGCCTACCACGGGAGTGTTACCTTTTTATGCAAATAGTGGTCGTACCAGCATGCTCAATCTTTGCTATTTCATGATTAGTGCTCTCATGTCCAATCAATAAATGCCCAGAGTCTCTCCCTGTAATGGCCATTTTGCTCAGTCTCTCCAGTAGGGAGGTCTATTTAGCAGCAGGTTTTCAGCAGACCAAAATGTGGAATCAATAGCCTGAGAATAATCTGCCCACTTGTCCTTATGACATATTTGTATTTTTCCATGCAAGTTCTAACAGACCAAATGACTTTTCCAATATGTGAGGTTTGAGTGCCTTGTATGGAAATGCATCAACTACATAACTGCCAGCACACGTGATAGGATCCCTCAAGGTCGCTGGTGAATTGACTGAAGAGCTTCTATAAAGCTTTAAAGTCAAGTCATGCAGATACAGAACACCCTCCTAAACGGTTACAAATTACCTGTGAGTGACTACGGCGTGCAGGTGAGCACAGCCTGGGGAGGACATGTGCCTTTCCTCTCATGAGCTCACTCCACACACCTTACCTCCCTTCTGTTACACGAGACACAAATCAAAAACCTCTCTGCTGTGTGAGTATCTTACCTAGGGAAGGGACATCTGCATTCTGTGCCCCAGGTATCCCCCCTCTGGTTTTAACTGTACCATGGGACCATTTTTTTCCTTTGAAAAGAAAATACAATAATATCATTATTAATAATTTTAATAATAATGGTGATTTAAGAGGACTTAAAAGCTATTAATAATTAGTTTCTTTTCTTGACTCCTTTACTGTAGTCATAAGAATACAGTAATCTCCACATGTCTTTTCTGATCTGGGATATATCTGTTGTTATCCTGCCTTTCAAAGGAGAAGCCCTCAGCAAAGGGTCTGAGGTTACATTTTCATTTTTAGCTTGGTTTCCTAAGGAAATGAGGGTCATGCCATTGCTATCTGTCTGTCTGTCCTTATTTTTCTCTCATATTGCCTTAAAGGAACTTTTGAGCCTGTCAGTCAATCTCAGCCAAAATAAATCAGCATTGTAAGTCTCAAGAATAAATACATGCCTGTAAGACTTCATGGACATTTTTCACTGGGGAGCAGAAGGAAACACAAATCAGACCTCTTGCTGAGCAGAGGTGAGGAAAACACAGCCAGTGCCATCTGCTTGGCAGCAGCCAATGGACAAACCAAGACCAGCCACTCATCAGCATGAGGCTAAGTTTGGACAAGCCAGGGCAGAAAGAGCTTCTTGGCTGGTGAGGGTACAAGAGTGAGGCCCAGATGCTCCCATGAGTGGGAGGCTCTCAGGAGCACAAGGCTCCTCTCTCTCACAGGCATGTCTCTAGTTCTGAGCTTCACAGCTATCATTATAATTCTGTCATCAAATTCAGCCTTCCCTGCCAAAATAGTCAGGATGTTTTGCAGATGACACATGGCAATACCATTCCTGGTCTGGGGAGATTACAATTTAGGTATATAAATTATATTCATTCTTAAAACCTATTGTCTGACTAAATTTTGAGTTACAGACTGGAATATAATCTCACTGTATCAAAAACATCCAGCTCTCCTCACATTGGGCCTGATTCCTTTTTTAAGTGTAGCTGAAGAAAGCCCTCCCTGGGTTTAGTGATGCAGGACCAAACTTGGGCTGTGCTGCTTTGTGTTTGGTTAGTAGAACTTAACAGGATAATATAAGCACATTTTTTGAATATACTTCATATGTAGTAGCACTGTGTGATAGGCAAAAGCAGTGAGAGAAATCCCCACAAAAATAATTAAAAACTGAACAACTGATGGCAGCGAAGAAAAAAAATTCACTACAAAACCCCCACAAAATCAATAGATCATGAAAGCTACTCTGAGGCTTCCACTGCTATCATCTCAAGGCTTTATTATCAAATATTAAAAAATCATTAATGCAATATCAAAACATTCATAATAACAATATAAAAACTCCACTCAATCTGTTCCTGCAGGGATCTGATCTAAAAATCTACAAGAAAAAAAAAGGATTGCTGTGAAAATGGCAGTTAGCCAGTTCAATCATTCAGCCAGCCTGGTTCTATAATTGTACACTAGTCTCTGCATTTCAGTGCCACCACTGTCGATAACTTCAAAAGAATTGCTCAAGCAAACGAACTAGAACCAAATCAGGCAAAATATGAAGCCTTTTAGAAAAAGCTCCTGAGTGCTGTTATCAGGTGCTCTATTTGTGTCTTCATGTCTTTTTATATCTAGCATAACTAATTCCTTATTCCATTCCATAACTAACTTTAGAAATGATGACTTATAAACCATATCTTGTGTCCTCCTGCAAAAGACCAGTTCTCATCAACTTCAACGCTTCCCAGATTTCTTTACTTCAAAAGCAAGAGGCACTCCAGATGGCAAGGGAAACCTTCATCCTTGCTGTCTGTGGGACTGAAGTTTTAAGGAAATCAGGTTTCTACATGGAAGACTTCTTTCGTTTGAGACTAATTCTGCACCTCTCATGCATACTTATGCATAATGCTTTCAAAACTAACATAACTCCTTTTTGAACCTACAGACAAATAGAGCTTGTAGTTCATAATGTCAGTGTTTGGGGAAATCATTCTCCATTAACCAGTATAACAAGAAAAGGAAAGGAAGTTTTCTGGTCCAGTTCATTTAGGG
Source organism: Podargus strigoides (assembly GCA_028020825.1). NCBI lineage: Eukaryota > Metazoa > Chordata > Aves > Caprimulgiformes > Podargidae > Podargus > Podargus strigoides. The sequence continues at coordinate 2,927,836 of CM051630.1, forward strand.
TGATCTGCTTCATTCTTGTTTGACACCTGAAACCCCGAGTCTGACCTGAGATTTATAACCTCACTCAGCTCTTTGTAATGCACTGTTGTATTTAACAGATATTTATGAAAGCCTCCTGTACTTGGGGACAAATCCTAAATATACACTAGTGGCAGATGTTTGTCTTTTCTTAAGCTTAAAATAAGTAAAACTCCTTGTACTTCTATTATAACTTGTAAAATTTATACCTTTTTCAGATGGCTTGTCTCTCGAATGTGTGGGTAGAAGATGGCCCTTCTGAATCTTGGCAAATGCACAGAGTGGGCTGCCTAGACCAAAACAAGAAGGTGTAAAAATTGAGGGGTGTACACAGGAACAACAGGGTTGAACCAGGTTGCTTTCAGTTGGACAAGCTCATGTGAGCTTACTCCGTGAATTTACACGAGGGAAAAGACCTATGGGAAAAGTACCCAGACCCCCAAAAATGAGATTTTTGTAGGTGAGGAACATCAAATAAAAAAAAAAGCATGTGAGTGCAGATCTGGCTGTTTATATTATATACTGCCCACACGTCCTTGGCTTTTCTTCTGCTACAGGCAGACTGTGTGAAGTCACCCTCCAGCCTTTCAGTTGATAATCTACTTCCTGACAATAACTAGCAAAAGACTAACATTGCACTTGGCTCTGCAGTAGACTCAAAACAGCCCACAGGCACAGAGCAGGGTCAGCCTGCTGCTAGGCTGTTTGTTTATTTTGGTTGACATTTTCCTTTGTCAAGAATCTATTCCTTGTTATTCAGTACATCCAGCCCTGCACATATCCTATCTGTTCAACTGTCTTAGGATAAAAGTGGGTATTTTCCCATGTCAATAAAGGTTCTGATGTGAAGCTGTGAGCTGGCCTCTGAGAGAACCACCCCCTGCTGAGTATCTCACTTGTGCATTGAGTTTTCTTTGTTAATCATGTGCAAAATAAGAAGGCTTTCTGTCTAGCAAAAACCTATCATTAATTTTTCATATGAGCACTAAAGTCTTGAACAGAATCCTTGAGTGGCTTCAAAGAGAAAGGAATAATAAAACCAAAGAGCTACATTTTCCTTTCCCCCATCTTAGTTATTTGATATTTTAAGAAAACTTTTAAATGCAGAACTACAGCTCTCTCAGCTTCACAGTGACACATTCATTCTGAAGACTACATTTGACCTTCAACTTTGTCCTTCATTAGCAGGATTACACCTAAACACTCCTTCATTTTCCTGCAAATGAGACAGATGCAATGTGTATTCTGGTCGGCCCCAGCATTAGGATTATCCCAAGAGTGGCATTTATGTTCTTATAGTTCTTTGGTATAAATAAATATCAAAGTAGGAAGACCAATCTGTACTCCTGTAGGAATAATAAACTAAAATAATATGGCACTGATTCTGTTTGGGTTGTCTAAATGTGTTTTTATGATTGTATATGTTTATGGCTTTCTCACACAGCCACCATGAATTCCAGGCAATTAAAAAGGACATGAGTTCTGTAGCATTTTAAAAGGGGCTTTGCTTTCCAAATGGTGTGTATTAAAAGTAGAATACATTTTTTTGACAGGGCTACTGCAAAGTCAACAGCCACACATTTCCCCTGCTTCGAATTTCTTCCCCTTCTTCTCCCACCTGAAATAACTAATAGGAATATTTCTGTAAGTTAAGAAGCAAGGGAAGGAAAGATTCCTTTTATGTTTGCACATATATTAGATGCATTGCTAGCTTAAGACTTGGCCTGTGGGCCCCAGATTAGAAAGTAGCTCAGATGGAGTACATAGTAGGTTTTGCATTGTGTATCAACCTACTTATACATTGTACCTGCTGTTTTTTCACGTTGAACAAGTCCAGTGTCACCCTGTGAGTGATCAAGAACAGTTCTGTCCTTGCTGCACACTGCCCAGTGTTCACCCCTCTGGACTGAGGGGCTCAGATTTTTCAGTCAGGGGGATAGAGAAGAACTTTAATTGGATAAATGAGTAATTCTGCTCTAACCTGCCTTCAACTGGACAGTCTGTGTGGTGTCATGAGTTGCTGAACAAAGAAGTCAAAGTATGAGCAGTGAAGAAGCATTACTTCTGATCAGACTGTTAAACGTTGTTGGCTTGCTTTTGTTATTTACATCAATTCAAATACCGAGTAAAGGGCTGAAAGAAAAAAAAAAAATCTTTAAACAATTTTCCAATTATGAACTAAGTCCAGTTTCAAATGGTTATGTTCAAGAAATACTTCAGAAGACTAGAGAAAACTAGATTTTCTAAGTAAATCAAGCAGGTACATTTTTAAAAGGTAAAAATGCATTGTTTCTCCCTAACCACATGACTTTATACATGAGAAAAAGTGAATAAATGGAATAGTGTGATAAACTTGATATTTTGCTTTCTCCAGTAATTTTTAGAGGAGATCATGATTCCTTGATTATAAGTAATCTATACCCTGCTCCACAAAGTTGCCCACAGCAGTCAGTGGAACAACTCATAGACCTAGTAATCAACAGCATAAAATTTCAAAATTTGGCTAGATTCATCATGGAAGGAGAATTTATTAAAGTGTAAAGCTACAGCAGTCACTGATCTGCTTATAACATATCTGGAACAAGCACTTGAAATCTCTGCAAGGTCTAGGAACTGTAGTTCCAGCAAGTCCATGGCACACCCTTTGATGCACAATAGATGTGGGCAAATATACATAGAAATTCTGGCTCAAGAGTCAACAATTCTGAAATTCTTTCAGAGTCCACAAATAGCCGTATTTTATGGGAAAATCACTAGGGATTTCTGCCACTTTGGTCATAAGACATTGCCTTTTCTGCACTCTTCACTGTAGCTTTGGTCCATCCACCTATTACGTATTTCACTGGGTGCATAGTCATAAAGAGAACTATTATCCTACTGTGCTTAAGTGCAGAATGCCAGCTGTTAATAGAAATGTATCATCATGTCATTATTAAACATTCATATTGTTGTAGCACCAAGAGACTAATCCTGTCAGGTTTCCTCTGTTAAATTTTTAAAGCATGATAGTCCCTGACAAGCTGACATGAGTCTGTGAATGAGCAGGAACTGACACAAGTTTCCTGTGTTTCCAGAGGAAGAGATCCTGAGATAACCTCTGCCAGTAGCAGGGCAAAGAGGGAAAACCCTGATAAGCCAAAAGTGTTTCCAAAGGCAACCCTGTCCCTCCGGGGAGGTTAGAAAGCAGGAACAGAAAATAAGCAGAATGGGGAAAGTGCAGCTCATCAATTGAAAATTATAGCCCAGTTTTTACATGTTCATTCAAACCAAGTTCTGAGCCCAGCAAAATTCTCTGCCATTAATGAACTTGCCTGAGCTGGCTGTTGGGTACCAGCCTGCAGCAGCAGACCCAGCATCGCCCCGGGCGAGAGCTACGCCCCTGGAGCCAAGCTCTCCTCCTTGCCTGGGCAGAAAGTCTCTTGCTTGTCTATTAAAGCAGGAAATGTTTTGAAATCTGAACAATGCAGGAGATCTGTGGGCAGACAGCAGAGGTAATGAAAAGAAAAAAAGAAGTATTACTTGGAAATGATTGTTGCTTTGTCACTTTTCCTTAATTTCCTCAGTAACTGGTAGAAACTGTTCCTTAGAAAATGTTTAGGAAATAACATCCATAACACCATTTCCCTGCCTCATTGTTTCCATCCTTTTACTTTTCATGACAGGTGAGTTTCAATTGTAGCCCTTTTTATGAATACTCAGTGTATAAATTATGCAGATTAAAGTCTCTAATTTCAGAGTAAATGTCAAAGATTCTCCTCACCTTGAGATGTGTAACAACTGTATAACATTTTTACTGAGTTCTTCAAGGGCTTTATGATCAAAATTTTTGTTTTAAATAGTGCCCATAAAATCCCTACATTCACTTATGAAAGCAGAGGCTGGAAGAATTAAATAACCAGATTTAATCTTCAGTTAATTTGTTAAACTGAGGTAAATAATACTGATGTTCATACTGTAACATGTAACCTGAAAGGAAAACTGTAGTTTTTTGGTAGTTTTTAGTTGAATATGGTCCATGGCTAGAACAAACTGACCAGAAGGCAGATCTTCAGGTGGTGCAAAGTATTTTTGAGGTCAATGAAGCAAAAGCAAGGTATGTCAACAAAGAACTAAAATATTATCGAGGCTCTGATTCTGGCAAAAAACCTTTGTTGATCCACACTGGAATTGAGGGAGCTGCATGTGGGGGACAAGGATTCAGCTATTTGGATTTTTAGGTTCAGGACTCAAGGTTGGGAAATAATTTCCACTGCCGTTTTCATTTGTGAGCCTTCCCTGGCCGTTTGGTGCTGAATTCGTTAGCATGTTTCTCTGCAGTACAATGAAGAAAGCTTTCCTCATTCCACAAAAAAGATTTTGGATTTCAGATAAACTTCTAGTCAGGTGTTGGCATGGAAGAGATCTCTCAAAGTCACAAACTCTACACCAGAACAGCAAACACCTCCCCAGTACATAGAAGACCAGCTTTCAATGGATGCTTAATTTATGCAAAATGAACCAGCTTGATCAGGAGCGACTGAACAAGGCTCTGGAGTAGTCCATTGTCTGGTGGATAGGTAACTTAGTAAGGATGCAAAAGGTATATATTTTTGTGTCTGGTTAAATCAGGCAGAGACATGTGAACAGCAGTTTCCCCAGCTAGTGAGCTGCTGGCCACATTGGAGCAGGCAAAGACCTTGTTCGTTTTCAGCCTTGGAAAAAAACAGCATTTTGGGTCCTAAAACACAGATTTGGCTTTGAAATTTGGTGCCTTCCAATGAAATGCCATTTGTTGGAACATTCCCAGTTAACCTGATTTGCATGTTAAGCCCAAAAATGTTAAGAGGGCACCAAAACAGAGCAATACAAAATTATCTTGAAAATCACACGTACCTTCCTATTTGTGTTGCACGACAATTAAACAGCGGCAGGTCGGCTGCAGTCTTACAGCTCTTAGGTCTGGATTGCTGTGCGTCACGAGCCTTTTCACAAGAACCTGACAAATCTCTCTCATTAATAACAAATGACAATCTTGCTGGTGCTACAATGCAAGTTACATTTAATCAATTTGCTATTTGTATTCATTATGTACATCTCCTATTTTGAGTCATGAAAAATTGAAAAGTAATTACAACATGGAAGAGCATCATGGATAACAAATGAGATAAGATGAGAAAAAGTACTATTAATTGGTCAGTTGTGCTTGTCAGTACATTTAAAGTAATTAAGGCAGGGAATGAGATAAGACAATCGTATGCCTTTGAAGTAAAGCAAAGCATCAGGACAAACACTGGTGTGCTACCCCGGTTACGACAAAAATTCAATCATCTAAAAATCCACGGTGTTAAGACAAGCTTTAAAGAGCTGCTGAACTACAGCTTTTACTTGAAGAAGTCCAAGTAACTTCCCTGAGTGATATGTAATTGTAATGCCTGGTAGCATGGCCATGCTATAAATAAGTCTGTCAGCATCTGCATTATAGCCCCCACTGCCAGGGGCTGCTAACTCATCTCTTTTACATTTCAACAGCCTTGAAGAGGGCAAACAAATTAGTGACTCAGAAGTCTATTTCTGTACTAAAAAAGGAAGAACAAGTTATTCTGTTTTTAACCAAGAGAATATCAAGATGCTCACAAATTTTTAGGATTTCATTTGCATTTTCCTGTGAACCAGAGCTTAATGGAAGTATTACCTTAAAAAATGGAAGAAACTCCCTCTGTATGAAACAGGGATAGGCTGATGACATTTTACAGCTTGGCAAGACCATGAAAAGTGGAACAGCAGCACTATCTGCACTGAACAAACAGTTGCTGAGTACTCCTACCTGTTAGTTTATAAGCCTCTTGACAAACCTACTAGTCCAAATTACTTCTGTTGCTGGTATACATAAACACAGAAGAACAAAGGGCTACATTCAGAAACAATAAATGTGCCTAACATAATCTTGAAGAGAACTTTGATGAACTTACATGTCCATGGCCAACGCAGCAGTCGTGGGAAGTCCTTTGTCTGGCTGTTTCCTCTGGGCCTGAGAGGTCTCTCTGGGCTACACAGTTTCAGCCAGGATGAAACTGAGCAGTGTGCTCACGTTGGGACCCAACCAGTGCAAGCAGCAAGCACCTCAGGGGCTGGTCCTAGTAACTACACTGGATTTGGCTTCTTAAAAATGCAATTATAGACCCTACTTCAAATTAAATTGTCTAACACCTAAGATAGTGCTCAGAAGAGCAGAGTGAAGACTGGGCAGGTCACAGGCAGTATTCTGTGTCTGCAAGGTAGATCTCCCTGAAAGAAACCCAACTAATCTAGAATTAAAATTAATACAAGAAGTTTTTAATAACTATTTCTTGTGCTTCAGAATTAAAATTCAGCCTTATAATCATGCTTTAGGAGAGGCAGTGGTCAGAGGTTCCTGCTGTGCAGAGTCACAAGTGTAAACTTTAGACCATTTCTGCTGGAAAGGGTAGCTTTCAGGTTGAATTTGAACAGAAAAAAAGAGTAAAGGCATAAGAACAGAAAAAGCCATGGCTGACAATCACTTTCTTGAGAAAGAGAATCACAGTGACAAGAGAGGGCAAAAGTGCTGAGGAAGGTGATGACTGTATTGCTGTAACATCTGGGAAGTAGAGTTTGGTCATAAAAAACTGCTCAGCATTAGCAATTACAGTAGCTTTTCTTTGACATTGCCCCTGAAGTTTAGAGGGAACATCATTGATTTCATAATGAAAGCTATTCATTTTGCAAAGGTTTATTGTAAAGTGTCATGAGGAAAGGCATCCTCAAGACACTAAGAAATATAATGAAAAACCTGCAAAAAGGTGTAAAGAATTCTAAATCACTACATTGTCTAAACATTAACGTAAGTAGGTACCAAATGCACTGACTGATTAATGCTTCCTTCCCCTTAAGGAAGGAGAATTACTAAAACAATACTTAAAGAACTGCAGGCAGGAATAAAACCAGTACCAGCAGCAGAGTGATTACATGGGAAACACGACACAGTAAAGCTAACGTGCTTTCTCAGACAGAATTTTATCTAGGAATTGACAGCTAAAACTATTCAACTATGCAACACAAAGTCTTCATTACCTTCATATAAAACATTTTTTATCACTTAAGTACCTTGCCAGCTGTGTGTGTGTGTATACACTGTGTAGTCTATTACCCATCAGCAGTGGGGTGTGAAAATTCTTAAGTCATTCTAGAAAAGAGTTTCAGTTTATCAGGGGGCTTTTTTAAACTGCTTGTTCAAAAGGGTTGCAACTGTGTGTCATCATCCTGTAGCCAACAAAAATGTTAGGGTTTTGTGAAATCATAGAAGCATGAGCTTTTTGAAGAAGAGACTACACATGTATGTCTGCTCTGAAGACCCTCTCAAGGAGAACAAGGACGTCTGTGCCCCAGATACAGAGTTTTGTAAATAAGGCTTCATACAGTTCATTGGTGTAAACAAAAGAGTGAAGGCAAAGCTAAAACAGAAAGTGATACACAGGATAGGATTTTCTAGACTGGTGTGAACTTCAAATGGAAAAAGAAGAGGTTTTGGTGTTTTATACGACATGTCTCAGTCAGCCTCAGCATGATAAAACATGCTGGCTTCCAGCACCTCGTAGTGTTTGCTTCGCCAACAAGACCTTGATCCCTGTTCTGCGTGTCAGTTGGCTGCTGTGCAGACCCTCCTGTGGCTCTCTGCAGTCACAGCAGTCTCCTCAGCTTGTAGGGCTGGGGTTGAAGTAGGCATACTTTATATCCAAATGCCTAACAGGTATTCCAAGTATTAAAAATAATAGGGGACATAATTATGTAACTTAGGAACATGCATCCAGGTTCCTAAATTTATCAATATATTGTAGATATTGTGTTTATTTGGAAGGAAATTTATATATCGAGCACTTTATGTAGTGGTATGTACTCAATTTCTATTGACCTGCAGCTAGTTGGAAGTAATTATATGATTTCTCAATAAACATCAGAAGTCAGCCATAAAGTTCAATTATTTTGACATGAGTGATCAATAACAGGAATCTGAAGCAATTACAAGCCCATGATTCAGAAGTTGTTTCGCTGAAAATGATCACGTGCTGAATCAGTCCCTGACTGAAGCTACAAGTTCAATTGGCAGTGTGGTTCTTCACATCAAAGAACGTGTGGTTGGGACCCCAACATCAGAAGGACATGGAGCTGTTGGAGCCAGTCCAGAGGAGGCCACAAAGATGATCAGAGGGCTGGAGCACCTCTCCTGTGAAGACAGGCTGAGGGAGCTGGGGTTGTTCAGCCTGGAGAAGGCTCCAGGGAGACCTGATAGCACCTTCCAGTACCTGAAGGGGCCAACAAGAAAGCTGGGGAGGGACTTTTTAAAAAATGTGCTTAATGATAGGACAAGGGGTAATGGTTTTAAACTGAAAGGGGGTAGATTTAGAGTAGATATTAGGAAGAAATTCTTTACTGTGAGGGTGGTGAGACACTGGCCCAAGTTTCCCAAAGTTGTGGCTGCCCCCTCCCTGGCAGTGTTCAAGGCCAGGCTGGATGGGGCTTGGAGCAACCTGGTCTGGTGGGAGGTGTCCCTGCCATGGCAGGGGGGTTGGAACCAGATGAGCTTTGAGGTCCCTTCCAACCCAAACCATTCTATAATAGCATAAAAAAATCATAGAATCAAAGTAAGCTGGTATTATTTTGCATTTCCAGAGCACACCTTGCACCAAGGGCTGCATCCTGGGCTGAACACATCCTTCCCCAGAGTAACTCCAAATGTAATGATGAAATCAGCCAGCATTCATATCTGTGAAAAACACAGAGAGAGCAGCATACATTCACTTTTTCAAATCAGTATCAACACACTGTCTCACATTAAATATTGATCCAACTGAGTCAATGTCATCCCTGAAGCAAACAGAAGGTGGTACTGGGATGCCCACTGTCAGGGCCAGTCCCGAGCAACTGCACTGGATGCTCTTCCAGAGCACTCCTGCTGCCCTTTCCCTCCCAGAAAGTGGACTGGCAGCAAGCTCTGCTGTCACAACTCAGCCATGTGGCCAAGTCATTACCGTGTGCTTCCTACCTCCACACCATGCTGCCTCCTGCCCACCATCCCAAAGTGACACTGCTAACACCTGAAAGTGTCAATAGTACAGAGGTACCATCTCTCTTTCATGATTGCCTTGCTCCTGGTGTCTTCTCCCAGATCCTGTGCTGTAATAAGCAGGCAGCTGGCACTAAACACCAGTGGGTTTTTTCCTGGGTGTGATAATGATTTGACATAAAAGATAATGTTAGACACAGTTAGGTACAGATGTGACTTTGGCAGTTTTCCCTCCTTTTCCATTTCCTTCTGCTGTCTTTGAAACAAGTGCACAGCAAGCAAAAATGAGCAGTGAAGTATTGTTGCTCTCCATTTTGTTTTATTTACTAGTGCTGCTCATCTGGACAGACACTGATTGCTGTTTCATCTGAACAGGACCAAACAGGGTCCACCCTTAGGGAACTCAGACATTTCCACTTCTGCATTACAATCATTACATTCTAAGAATGTGGAGGACAGTTCTGGAGTACAACATATTAGCTTACATCATAAAAACAGTAAAAATATGTGTAATTTGGGCTGCAACATTTGGTGCTTAGGGTCATAGCCTAGGCTGTTCAGTAATGTGTTAAATGTATTCAGTAATGTATTAAATATTTTTTTTCTTCACTAACAGTCAAAACTTTCATATTTTATTTTCAAAACGATAATTTTGATCAGCTTTGCTCACCAAAAAAGAAAAGCAAGACAGACTCATGCCACTGAGAAGTGTTAAAGAGCACCCTTCAAGTTTCTTGGGCAGCTGACTATCAAGAAGCCAGAGTTTTCTTTAGAGGCAACGAGAAAGACTGTGTGTAGAAAAACACTGGAGAAGCACAGCCTGTAAGAAAAATGTCTTGTATCTTTTAAGCATGGCATCCAATACTACTTTATGTCCTTAAGAGCTATAAATTAAGTTGTTGATTATGCACTAGTATCATCACAATACCAGTGTGGCCTTAGTCAGTCACCATAATAGCACATGTCTAATTTTCAAGTGTGGGTTCATTAACCAGCCAGGAAGATGCCAACTTGTTCAGACCATTCAAATCAAGCCTTAAAGTGATGTGGCTATGTTCTGGATGAGCTATGTGGGGACTTCTCAAATTAGAGCTTTGCACATGGGGCTTGATATTATTTTCCCAAAGGCTGCTCCTGTAAGCCACTACCCATGTGTGCACGCAAGGTCACAGCAACAGCTACTTGTTTCTTTTGAGCACTTCTGTGAGGAAGCTTGTTTGGCAGCTCCCAGGCCTGTTAAAGCTAAAGCATGCCAGCAACCCAAGCAGCTAGCCAGTTCTTCAAAGGAATCTCCCACACTTGGCATTACTTACGTCCTTTGTCCTTTTTCTTGCAACTGGAGCAACCAGTTAACTCAGCAGCCAAAACAGGTCACACTGCCTGGACTCCTTCCTGGTTCCTCTGCCACCTGCTTCCATGCCAAGGCTCATCTGCTCCCTCCATGAGGCTTTCCAAAACCAAACTCCTTTCTGGCCTCACTCACTCCTAAGCTTTCCCTGACCACTGGACACAAATAAGACAGCAGAAGTGAGAGTCAGACCACATCTGCTAAAGCGAGGTCCTAAAGATCTCCTACCACTTGACACCAGTGTGCAGGTTTAGCACTATCCTGTGTTTGTTGCCATGGATTTTGCTCTTTTATAAATACTCATATGTGTATTTTATTTGTGGGTTTTGGTTAATTTGTAAAATTTGAGGTGAAGTTATTTGCTTTTTCCTTCCTTGGGCTCTGTGGAAGGCATCTCTGCCATTCTGCTTGCAGGAGCACCGACAAATCCACCCCCCAAGAGACACCTAATTAGTCACAGGGAGGCTTAAGTCTCGTTCCTAAAGAAGGAGGTAATGTCATGGTGGCAAAACCTGTCACCTCTTCCTGACCAGCTTGAAAGGAGAAAGACTGTTGCTGCACAGTCTAATCCATTTGTGTGACAGGGAAAATGATACTGACTTATCCAGGGTGGAAAATGTAATAATCTAAAAAAAAAAAAAAATCAAAGAAAAATTGTCTCCAAGCAGTGCTAACATTTTCACAGGCAAGCTCTCTCCTCCAGTGCCACAAACGAAGCAGAGTATCAGCAGCTAAGTGATGGGCAGTTATTTAATGAGTTAATCTCATTAGGATATTTGAACTCTCAGAAGAGGCTCAACCCATTAGCTACATGAGAGCTTTGAAATGAGCCTTTCAAAAGGACTATAAGAATATATTAAAAAGTGGTTAATACACTATGGACTTTACCAGGCTGTCTGGCAGGAGGAGTAGTAAAGAGGTCATTGCTGGTGGCCACAGTAGCTAACGGGCCCCAGTCACCCCCAGAGCCCATCAAGTAACAGCACTGACAGTTTGGATTCCTGGTGTTTCTAAAGTTAGCTTTGCTATTCTGTGCAATTTCACCTTGCTTCCCAATTTTCAATCCTATAGCTTTACCTGATCTGGATAGTTAAACCTGGACTAGTATTTGTATATAAGACAAAAAAACCTCCATAATTATAGTTTTACCTGAAAGCTGCTTAACCTTGCATGCTCCATAGTGATGGTATCCCCTCTAAATCTTTCTTTTTTTAACTTGAATTTAATTAACATAAGCACAGACTGTGATTAACTAAATTATGAAGAACAGCAGTCTCACCCAGAACAACATCATGTCATTACTTCGATTTCAGTGGAATACCACAGCTTACACAACCATACCTCTGGAATTTACGTTGTATAACTGGTTTCTGCTCTTTATATTCACTTATATTAGCTTCAGGAGAATTATTCACACCAATAAAGAGAACAGTATTTGACTGTACAACATTAAATGAAAAGCATTAATAGAAGAACCTTGAGTATATCTTCTAGAAATAATTAAAACTCAGGGCAGAATAATTTTTCCATCGTCATAAATCACATTGAAATCTGGATACCTAATATCTGATTATTCAGATCTGCCCCACAAAAGCATTCAAGAAATGTCCACCACTTAATTGCTGATGCTAATTGCAGTTAGTCTGTGGTTTTTAAAGCAGTGATACAAAAGGTTCGTATTGTTTAGAGTATTGTAAAAGGTAACTGTTAGGTAATGCGTTTTCAAGAGTTTGGGGAACATTATTAAAGTTCATTTCCATGCTGCAGCTGCAGGAGCTGGAATTATGAAAGTGAAGAAGCTGTAAAATTGAAAAGGTCAGGAATGACATTCATCTATTCCAGCTGTCAAATCAAGAGAATGTTAACAAAACTAGTCTCTGGTAGAAAAGCTAATTGTCTACTTGTATTTTGGCTGCCCCAATACACGTACTCTACTGTGGCTAATCTTTAGGAAAGACCACATTGGAATAGAGCACCATTTTTTGAACAGGCCTCTTGTAAACCTCAATTCCCTTTAATTAGTAAGCTCTAATGATTCTATAACCACAATCAGTCTGCAAAGCAGTCAAATATTTCAAGTCAGTGTTTAAAGAAAACAGTATGTGAATGAAGCCCATATACTCCTGGAAGCAGAGTTCAGGTTTCAGAATGCTGGGAGAACAGGGCAAATTTTAAATTTTACTCTAATGTATTCTTGCAAGCAACATTTCTAAAATGTCTCCTACCAAGGCACGTGTTATTGTAACAACATACAGAACAGTTTCTGTCACAGACCAAATTTTTTATAGATGACCTCGATTTAATGATCCCACAGTGTGATGGACCTTATCTTCACCAGTTCATTCCCACAAGGTGAGAGAGTGCAAACATAACACACCTAAACACAGATCATCAGTGGAGACTGAGTCTGAGACCTTGGTTATTGAACGACAGACCCCTACCACGTGCAGGAAGAGCCCTCAGCAAGCAACAGCGAGAGACTTGTGCTTTTTTATGATGCACCAAATCCTGCCTTACACAGAGAATGACACTTCTCAGCAACTGGGGCTAAGGAAAGGGGCCCCAGAGCTGTAGCATGCCACACGTTCAAGGGAATCCAGTGATTAATCTACACAATTTTATTGCAAGCCCCTCTGGCTATTTTCTATCGCTCCTTGGTTTTGTGTTTTCACCAGCTATGCTGCAGCTGTTACCAGAGGTCTGCACATACAACTTAAACAACCACACTCAGTGTGAAGACTGTATACCCATACTACAGATATATGCCACCTCAAATTTTAATTGGTCCTGTGTTATGTAACACAGATATGACAGAAACAATTCCACTTGGCCTATGACAACATAATATTTGGTCAGTATGTAGCTTCCTGGGTAACATTTTAAAAATCTTTCTGTTATCTGACTTTTTTCCTATGGAGAAGTATTCCAAAAGCTAGAAACAATTCATGAAATATTCAGCTGTACAGTTGCAATCCTTTAATAAATTGAAGTGACCTTCAAAACAGACATCCAAAGATTAAGAGAACTTCTCAAAAGATGGCATTTGTCACTAATCAATGACTTGAAGAACTTACACTCTTCCTAGAAATGAATACAAAAAAGACCTTTCAGAATTACACCACTTTAAAAGCGAATCATTCACGAAACCCACATAAAAGAACATTAATGAGCTAACAAAATAACAGAACAAAACTTCAACTAAGCAAACTGAAAGAATAAATCAGTACCTATATCTGTGTCTGGAGTGCTGGAAAGCCATCCACACCTCCCACTGCTGTTCCCAGGGGCCGACCAATGCTACCAGCACCAACTAGGTTTATTTTATTGTGATATTATACGTCAAAATATTTATAACATTTTTCAAATGGATTTCCTTTTTCATAGTCGCACAGGTACCTTGGCTCTAACTGGGTCACTGTATTGGAACAGATGTAATCTCAGCAGAATACTGTGAGAAATCTGGGCTACATTAATGACTGATCCAATTACAGCAGAAATCTCTAGAAAACCCACATTTATTAACAACCAGGAGATAATTACAATGTACTTCTAGGGACGACCAGATGGACAAGTCAGTCTCAAAGTCTTTAAGGAGGCTGGAGCTGAATGACAGGTGTCTATGCCAGTGCCTATGTAGTTGGAGAAATTCCCACTCTGAGGATATGATGACAAACCTGGAGAATCACTGCAGACACCTGAGGGTACTGGATCTAAACGTGTCCGATCCCAGGAAGGGGCATGGCTTACACACTGCTGTGAGGACAGAGTGACAGAGGAAAAGGTGTCCAGGAGAGAATGACAGAGCAGAAATCAAGAAACCCTGGGCAGCTTTTTGTCCAAGAAGAGTATTAACACAAAAGATCTCCTTATGACTTAATATCAGGTCTTGAAATTTTCTCTCCTGAATGGGAAATAAATGCTGTCTTCCAAGCAGCAATCTGATCCCATGCTTAAGGAAACCCAACAATCTACCACAGATTTGTACCCAGAAAAAGGGAATGAAAAATACTTGAGAAATCTGAGTATAAACAGCTCATTTTACCACTCCAAAGGCAGGTAAAATTTCACAGCATCCCCTCTGATCTTGGTAACATGCTTAATCAGAGGGACCTACCCTTGCATCTGGTAAGACTGCATCTGTGAGTAGTCCCATTAAGGTAATTTGGATCTAAGAGGATGTCTGAAAGTTAAACATTTAGTAAATTACGAGCTTTGCTGAATCAAGGTCTTTTTTTTCCAGCTAAATATTTTACCTGAGAAGATATATTAAACAATAGAAGATAATATTTCTCATTTATCGAACTTTCTGCCAGCTCCAAGCTAGTAAATATTTATATTTCAGCCACTCTGATAGCTAATGTGACCTTTCTGTTGTACACTTTACACCTGTGCTGTATTTTACTTCCAGTGTTAACATTTTTTCTGGTCTATCTTACATTAACAAGCAGTATTTAAATATATGCAAATTTCATCTTTTAGCTGATGTTTTAGGAACATTTTTAAGGTCACCCTGCTTGATCTATCACACAGACATAGCAAATTTATGCACCATATATCCTATCTCTACTTGTTTTTTACCTACATCTGTCTTCCCTGATTGCACTTGAATGGGGTTATTTTCTATTTTAAATAAAAGATTTATGCCTTAGCTGTCACTTTGCCTTTATTTGAAAGTTTAATTTTGTTTCTAGAAGTCTAGATTAACTTATTAGATTTAACTGTCCCTTGTGTGTTGCAGCAGTAGCATAAGTATATTTTCCCTTGTGGATAGAGTACATAAACAAAATGCTCTCAACTTAAAAATAAAGAACGTTATTGCTCAGACCAGTGCAACACAGTCAGTCCAGGATTCAAAAACTGGTGTTGTCATTTTTAATTATGATGGTGAGCAATGGGAATTGACTAATAAATATGACAACCCACAAATCCAGGAGCCTCCAAAACCTGAGAAATGCTTTGCAGAAAAGGCATGTTCCCCCACAATGTCTCCTGCACTTAGGTTAGCAAATATCCTTTCATGACACAGCACCACTGTGACACAGGTTTTCTTCTTTAGCATCTCTCAGCAGTGTTACATTCATAATATTGTTTCTCAAGCCCTGGAATTTCAGGGCTTTCCTAAAAGGATAACCGACTCATTGCAGTTGCTGCCTGTGGTCCTTGCAATGACCAAAACAACTGAGTTTGCTGGGGGGAGTGTGTGGAGGGTGGGTGTTTAGGGGAGGTTCAGCTTTTCAAGTGTTTTCACGTGTTTTGACCCTTTTTCTCCATTTTCCATTTCTAGAAGCACCTGGGCTTCTGACCGGTTCTGTTATTTCTCTTCACATTGCGACATCCACCTAGACCTGGACAGAATCTGTTTTTAATCAACCCTTGCACCTCTTATAAACACAAAAAACCTACAGCTTGTGAGTCTGCACTCTCAATAATATCCACTGCTTTTGAAAGGAATTGAAGTGTTCCTGTATCAAAGTTCATAGGACCACTGTGAGGTTCCAGTATAATGATGCCAAGAACAGAGAAAGCAAAAAGCTGAAGGATGGGTAATTACTTGGCTATGTTAGTAAACCTTCCAGTCACAGAGTGGCAAACTATGTCCTGATTCACTGTGTTAAATACTGAGCATCATGAGCACAGGTCTTTTGAGGAGTATCAGGAATTCCTTACACAAAGAAAACAAATGCATGTATATGATGGCTTTTATCACTCACTAAATATCAGCCAAGAGTTGAATGGCAGGTATGACTACAGGGCCCTCTACTCTCCCATTCAGGGTGACACAGCAGCTAATTAATATAAGCAACAATGAAGAACAGCATGGCCACCAGTGAAACAAGAAGGCATTATGAGAGGCAGAAGAGGGCAAAGCTGAACCTGTACGGCAGCCTTCAGCCTGTGCCACTAAATGCATAAAGTGCTATCCCATCCAAGCAATCACTGCAGTGACTAGTCAATCGTGACATGAGCCTCATTAAAATTATGTGAAAATACCACAAAAGAAGCACAATCTCCATGTACACAACACCACCAATATAAAAGTGGAGCCTTCCCAAAGTTCTTGAAAAAAAATCTCGACAGCTCTGAAACACTCTAAGATAACATATTTTAGACAGAATCATGAATATGAGCTTCCTGCTGTCATATCCAGGTAAAGAGTACACATGAAATGTGTAACATCACTTCTGCCATGGTATGACCATGCTAGTGGAGGTACTGGGCAGGTAACCACTCGGCAGAGAAGGCTCACACTTACCTGCTCTCTTGATAGCAGGTTCTCCTGCTGAGGGGCATGAGCAAATCCATTCCAGCCTATCCCTTCTGCTGTGATAGCAAAAAAGTATCAAGGATGTGTTAAATCCTATGCTAACAAACTTTCAAAGCATCATACAAGACAGAAAATAAGAGTAAGACCTGCAAGGAAGTAAACTGTGCACTACACACTTAAAAGTTTCTTCATCATGCTTAAGTAGTAGAATATATTGCTTAAGTAGTAGAATATATTATCACAACAATTATCTTGTTACAGAAAGCACCTTCAAATACCAAATCAATTGTACAAATCATTGCACCAACACAGCTGAAAAGACTGCTCCTCCTTCAAAGTAGTGTCGCTTTGATTTAACAAGTAATTAATGAATACATAAACCCTGGGCAGAACTTTAATCTATCCCAGTGCCAAATAATTAATCACTCATTCCACATTTAATCCTGTTCTGATAGATGTAATTAATATTTCACCATGGCACTGCAGAATAGAACAGTATCTGGGAGCAGAGAAAGGCAGCCTTCCTTTTATCTGTCGTTGTAACTCTGAGGTGATAGAGGCTGTCTACATCTGACAGGTAATCCAGAATACACTTCCCCTATAGTTGTAAATTTGGGTTTATGCATGTCACATACTCTGATTGTAATGAAGCTTTACTTCCTCTGAGCTATTATTAAAAAGAAACCCTCCAAAACCAAAAACCCAACAGCTATGAAAAATAAGTCACCTGAGCTTGGTCAACCATTTTTCTGATCTGACAGCACTTGGGGCACCAGAGCTTGCACTAATGTCTTGGTCTATACAATGTCACTGAACACATGCCAGGGCCGTGGAGAGAGAACAAAGCATGTGCAGACTGTCTGCTTCTGTCCACAGAGAGCAGTGCCATGGGTAAAAACAACTGGATGAAGATTTAAGTCCTAATTTTACTGCAAGAGAACACTGGCATCTTTTCTGAAAGCTTGAAGTGTAATCAAGAAATGTGTTGATGTGTACAAAATTAAATTGCAGGAAACCCTGTGTTGATTTTTTTCAGCATGACACATCGCAGGAATCCACATATTTCAGCAAAGAGTTTTGCAAGGAGGATTCTATAACAAACAAATTGCCTTGGGATCCTGCTGCCCAATTACTCAGAAACAGAGAAGCATCCCTTCAGAGTTGTCTCCTTGCTCAGCATTCTCCAGTACAGCCACAAATTCTTCACTCTCAACAAATTCTAACAATACTGTTATAATTTCTTGTCATTTAAACGCAGAAAAAAACCCTTGATTAAGAATGCTAATTGCCCTGATGAGGTTTTACAGTCCTTGCAAGAAATCTGGCTTGTGGCACAAAACTCTCCCAGAGTCACACACTGATGCTCAGACAAAGGCAGCTGTAATTTCTTTCCTTCCTGAGATCACATATTATGCGACTATCACAGCTATCACTAATCTAATTCTCCATTATGTCCCAAATCTGTAAGGAAACAACTTTTAGATAGGCGTTTCTGGTGGAGTAAGACTAAACAGAGCCACATGGAACCAGGCAGTTTTAATTTGGGGACCTGTCAAGAGCTATTTTATATGCAGATTAATTTGCACACCTGATAAGGCTTATTTGTGGTGACTGATATCTTTAACATCTAGAGTGCAGTTTTAGCCAATTATGCTGGACAGCATTTGCACATTTACAGAGAATTTTGATTTAGGATCATGGTTTTATCAGCCTAGATTCACTTCAAAAGACTTTGTTTTCCATCAGCTCCAAATACTCCAAAAATGCACCGAACTTCTTGCTACTTGAATAGAATCTAAAACTGTTACGAACCTGAGTCACACCCCTTTCTCAAAACACTTCTCAATGCTAAAATAAGATCCAAGTGCCTAGGTAAGTGCTAGTTTTAGGTTCACAAGAAACAAATGACCTGATTAGGAGCAATAGATCATTGAGACAAACAGCAGCAGCCAGCACCAGAAGTCTCAAAGGAACACTCCTGCCCCACAGTAACACCCAGACCATAGGAGGGTTTATTTATTGCGCTTCTTGATTGAGTCAACAGTTCTTTTGTGCAAGAGATAACTTAGCAAACGATTGTATATGCCACATCTTTAACTTGTGCTCGCAGCAGTGGATGATATTTATACCCTTGTACTAAGAGTCACATGGACGTGTTGGCCAGCTGCTGCAGTGTCACCTCATTTCTGAATCCCACAAGGAAACCTTTTCCATATTCATGAGCACTGCATTCATTTCCAAGATCCTGGAAACCCTCACTGAAACTACGTGTTATAATCCAGTTGACTTTTTTATGTCTTAAGATCAAAAAAGCCTTAATTCACTGCAGAGACAGTGTTGTGTGATGCTCCATATACATACACACACACGACATTATTACATCTTTGCTATCATATGTGGATTTAATTTCTTTTCATTCATTCTAATTACTTAAAATGGGGAGAAGATTAAATTATTGGTAGATGTGAATACACCATTCTGCATTAGATTTGATGAGATTGCATTATGAAGAGAAACTATTGTAGGAAAAACATATTTCTGCTTTATAAGAAAACCAATGTTAAATTGAAATGGTCGCTATCAGCCAAGGTTAGACCCATTCATGCTAATATGACCTTCAATTAGTGAGGCACACATCTCGAGATCCAGCTATTTTATCAGGCACACAGTATAGGATGAGGAAGTGTTAGTATCCTTGAAAATTTCTACTTTGATGTGACCTTCTATTTAGCCAGGCTTATTAAGCAAAACAAAAATAATCGTGCAGCTTCTTCCTGATGTCTCTTCAGAAGGTTTTCAGGAAACCTCAGATTACAAATAGTGATTTAACCCATGGGTACATGTTAATACATAGCAGCTTAGACAGTTAACACAGTTATCCTGTGCAGTTCCCCAGAGACATTATCGTGTTTTCTTTTACTTAGCAACAACAGCTATTGGCTTTTACTTTGAAAACACTGCAAATCCACTTGGGTCTGGATTTTTGAAATAGTAAATACCATTGTGACATCCCTAAACCAGCAAAGAAGAATTCAGTGGTCCCCTTTATTTTCAGAGCCTGGCAGTTTTTGCACTGAAGTGTCCAAATAGCAGCAAAGCTCTTCTGAAAATCTGGCAAACTTCAATACTTAGGTAACTGAATCATGAGACTACTTTTAATCTTGTCAAGATAATATAGCACCTTTGACATGGCAAACAGGTATATATGTATCATTCTCCATTTGTAAGTGTTAGTATGTTCAAATGAGTTTGTGGATGCTAAGCAAATATATACACTAGCCAAAAAGAAAAGTAATGAGGTTATCATGGGGAATTCTCTCCATTTTTTACACAAGCCCTTTCAGTAGTGTGCTGTAGACAGCAAAGGAGTTATATACAAAGCTTATTTATAAACAGTCATAGTCCTTTTAAGTTACCTATTGGAATACAGAGAATTAGGGAGAGAGGTTTAAGTACCTAAGTAGAAACAGCAAATGCAGGTAAGGGATCTCAAGGAAACAACTGGCAGGCTGACTATTGGGAAACAACCATCAGGTTCAACAACCAGGCAAACTTCATGAGACTGCAGAGGGTGTTAAATGATCCCAAGACTCAACATTGAAAGACAGAAGAGTTGGTTGAACAAAGGAGGGCTTCCCAGGAAAGATGAAAGAGTCAGCAGGGATGGAGGGGGATGCACAGGGAGAGACAGCTGGTATATGCTGCCATTACTCACTGAAGTCAGCTGAGATATAACAACTTACATTATAGTTAAGGATTTGGCTGCGCAAACCTAACAGCCAGGATGAGACAAGAGACTGATGCAATTGGATCATGTTATATTCTGAGAACAGGAAAGAGAATCTGAAATAAACTTTGTTGGACAATACCTATACCCTTTCCTTTAGTTTGCTGGCATATTCTGAGTACTCAAATATGTCACAATACTTTTTTTCTTTCCGAATTTGCCTCCTCATTTGAAACTCATTTATATGCCTCTTTGTCTGTCCTCATCATCACACATGTACACGCATTTCTCCAACACTCTTCCAGTCAGGTGAGGATGGAGACATTCCTGGCTCTTCCAGCATGCTCGTATAGACCTTAGATTTGGGTGTGGTGTTTGTTTGGAGTTTTTTTATTTGTTTGGGTGAGGTTTTTTGCATTTGATTTTTTTTTTTGGTGGCTTGTGGCAGTCTTGTTTGTTTTACTTAGTTAAATAAGTAATTTGAAAACAAATAGAGCAATTCATTTTGAGCACAACCTTATGGTGTGCTTAGTCTGTTAGACACACTCTGCTATTTAATACATTTTTGAGTGGAAGTTCTTAATATTCACCACTTTTTTTTTTTTTTCCCTTAAACGACGTTAACAGCCAGAGAAATGAGTCCCTGGAAATACTCTCCTTTTCTCTTTTTTTATTAAATCAGTGCAGCAGGCAGGTTTCAAAGCGGGGCAGAGCCGCGGGGCTGGCGGCGCCGGGCAGCCGGGGGGGTGCGGCGGGGGCTGCGCTCGGCTGCGTTCCTGCAGCACCATCCCCATCTGCTGCCGCGCTCCGGCATAGCACCCGCTCTCGGACAAACACCACCGGCTTTGCATCTCCGTGCGGCCAAATAACTTCGCGTTTAGGCTTCATCCCAGCCCTTTCCTGCCAGCCCTGCGTGGTCCATGCCCGGCCAAACAGGGTGACCCGGCAGCGAGCTCTGCAAAGCCTCCGCGGGTTGGTAATATTTACGTGACATTTTCCAGCAGAGCGGTTCGAAAATCTCGACTTTCTCGGCATTAGTGCAAAAGAATAAAACCAACAAAGGGGAAAACTCTGACATGGCTGTGTGCAGCCGGGAGCAAACACTGGAGCTGTGGAGTTGCACCTCAGCAACGCACCCCGTACCTCGGAGCATCCCCGGGGGTGGGAGAGTAGAGGTACATGGGTGGCAGCAGATTAAGAGGAGTGTGGCTGTGGCTTTCCTAGAATAATATTTTTAAATCGTGTCTTTAGAGTAAAGGAATACCTCATCTCCGTCAGATCATGTTCTGTCAAGCTGCCACAATAATTTCATTTCCAACCAGTTCAGGTATGTACACTGTTCATTTCACATGCACACACACACTTTGCTTGCTTCCATTTGTGGGAATGTGTGTAGGCTTTAAAAGTTGGTTTTTTTCCCTCTTCATTGCTGTCTGACAGAAGACCTGATGCCTGACAGAGCAGCAGTGGCCCACAAGACACAGCCTGAGAAACAGCCCCGCAGATGGAGCTGCAGGGATCCTTCATTTATCAACTACCTGATTCATTTGATGTGGGCTGATACTTGGTCTCAGATTTGGTCTTTCTTTTTGTCTTTTTTTTTTTTTCCCCTTTCTTTTTTAATTCAACTTGTGTTTACACCAACACCTATAGTACATACTTTTATGTACAAAAACATAAAGTCATGTCTTGTACACAGGTAGTAAAAGCACTGATTTGCTAGTGTGGTATGTTTCTCAAACTAGTTGGGTTAATTTTGGCAATGTACTTTATCAAAGCTGTATTTTGCCTGCAGCAAAACAAACTGTCAGCTGTTATACAGGAATAATTATTTTTCATATTAAAATGTTCCTGTATGACAGTTGATTGTATCCATTAAACAGCTACCTATTCTTCAGGCTGGAATCAGAACTGCTTTCAGAGAGTATCTGGCTTGCTGTTGAAATGATTTAAATAGGTCGAGTGTAACACTGTAAATATGATCCAGGCAAAAAGCCAGTCAATAAAACTGTCAGTTTTACCCTAATAAAGCAGAAAAGCCTTTGCTATTTCTCTCTGGCAGACAGTTTATTGTCCAGCTGTATGCAACAACTTCAGGACATCTGGCCACTTAACCAATGTGTATCAATTCCAGAACACCAAAGGAGCCATAAGCGAAATAATCAGTGGTCTAACTCGGTTTTGTACTGAAGACCCTGCACACAGCTCCAACACCAACAGGCTGCATGGTTCTGGTGTAAAATGCATGAGATCTTAACGTTCCTGGGAGCTGCCAGAACGTGACAAAGAATATTGGTGGAAAGACAATCATATCCGAAGAACTGCGTGTTTTCTAGGCTAGGTCACACTGCTTGTCTGGGAAAGGCAGGAGTGTTTATCTCAGCTGGGAGGTGGTAGGGCCTTACCTTGTAACTAAAACAAGTACCTGCCTTTGAGAGTGCTTCCCCTCTTCTCCTTTTCATAAGTGCTCAAAGCTAAATTAATCTGACTGGGGGCCCTGATCTCAGTGCAGAGGCACTATGAGAGTCCCTGCCCCTCTGCCACCAGGCAGCAGTGCCTGCTGGCCAGCACCAGCTCCCAGTGCCTGCCTTAAGCCACAGCTGGACACTTCAAGAGCATCAGTGGTCCCAGCTGGGAAGCACACACAACATCTCAGCCAAGACAGGGTGCTTGTCAACTGTTCTTCTTTGTAACGAGGTTTACCTGGCTTACTTGTAACCCAATTCAGAGGCACAAAGGGCCCAAGGCTATGCCAAAACACAGCATGGCCAATACTCCTTACTGCCTGTGTGCCAGGCAGTGACATTCTTTGCTCTAGTTACCCTACAATCAGCTCCTGCCCAGAGTGAAAAATCCACCGAGTTACACAACTAACCCAACCAGCTCCTTCATCCTGCAAACCCTTCTGTAAGGCCCCAGGTAGTCCAGTGCACATAGAAATCCCCGTGCTTTAGCAAAGACATCAAACTCACTTTCATTGCTACAGATTCGGGCTTAAAAATAGACTTGACATCTGGATTTTCTGGTTTATACAACAGAGCTCAATATATTGATGTGAGCTGTAAGGCTTATGTCCTTCAGGGTGCAATCAAAGCATGTGGATTTCTTCAGCTGCAGGAGCTGAAGCTTTGGTATGGCTGCAGGTACAGAAGCTGCCATGGTAGCCCACAGGCACCTGATGTTAGACTCGCCTGTGAGACCATGTCAGTGGGCAATGCTGGCATATATCTTGTGTTTTCACTTCTGAAAGTGATCCCACATCCTGTGCTTTAACCAGCTTCCTCCAGGATAGTTCTGGTAACCAATTATGCATCAGCATGCTACCTGCCCTCATCACCGTGTTCTCAGGATGCAATGGTCCTCCCTGTCTGATGAGTCTTACGCAGGGATCTGTGTTATCTCACAAAAAGGGCAGTGATGGATTTGGAAGGCCAAGAGGCTTAAGTGATCTTTTTCCCCACACCTGTGCACTCAGAGGGTCAGTTACAAGGAGGGTGGGCTAACACAGACACTGAATTTGCTGGAGAACCAATGGGAAGTGGTTACCAGCTCACCTATTTAATTATTGCAGTAAATTGTCACACAGCCCCCAGGCACCCTCAGACCTTAGAGATTTCCAGGATACAGGAAGAAAGTATTAACCCATTACACTGAAGAGGAAAACAAGAGAAGGACACAGCAAATCAGGGTAATAACAGGAATGAATCCCAAATACCCCTCCTCTCCAAGTGGGTTCCTCCTCTACTGAAATACAGAGCTGCCCTCTGTCACCTACCAGTTTGTTTGTGCTTCTTCAGCCATGGAGAAATCTGTCTGATGAAATGAAACATCTCCTCCCAGAAATGAGGTAGCTGCTAAGTGAGAGCACTGGCTTCACACTGTCCAGGCAAACGCCTTAGGACTGAGCTGTTCGACCTGCAATGGAAAACAACTTTGCTTTTTTTTCTTCTCACTGGGCATAAGTTTTCCCTGTCTCTCAGTTGTGCTAGTGAAAGCAAATTTCACTGCAAACTGAATCCATTTACAAATATTTTGACAGATTGAGACAGTTGCTCAGGAAAAAAAATATCAAATGTATGCAGATAAAACACAGTGTCGTGTGAACAGCTGCTGCACAGACCCACAGCCTGTGTGGGCTTCAGTTTATTTATGCTTTTTAAAGGCTATGTGGATGTCTCTGTAAAACAGAAACAAAGTGAACATCATTCCTGTTGGTAATAAATTAAAGAAAACCCTCAGGTGATTAATCCTCCAAAATGTGCATTCCTGCATTTATATTTTTTTAAAAAACTTTTTGGCAGGAAGATACACATGCAAAATTGTTTCAGCACTGCTCTTGTATACACTCACACGTCTCATTCTTTAGATCTCATTGGCAACTCCCTTTGAGGCTGTCTCAGTTTCTGACTGGAACAGGTCATTATACGTGTGCCTCAATCCATCACTTCTGAAGTATCCTGCAAAGAGGCTGCCATTAGGAGCCAGTGCAGTGAAACCAACTATCTTCCATCTAAAACATGACTTGCATTTTTGTATCGCATCTTCATTTTTTTCTATTTCTAACATTATATTACCTATCTATACAGTTACTTTCCTGTAGGGACAGAGATCATGCTGTACCTGCTTTTTCTGCACCAATTACTGTTATTTTAAGACTGTGTAGAAATGTCTGCAAGTAAACATTAGCTGAAAGTTCCTGATGCTTCCCCCTGACACTGTCATTGGAACATTACGACCATAAACCTCTCTGCCTATAGCAGTTATAATTGATTTTGTTTCAAATTCTGGACACCTTAACAGTGAAACACTCAGAGTTTCAAATACCAGGATAGGTCTATAAGCAAAGGGCAAGAAATTTCAGATGCAGCTGTTGCCCTGAGTGTCATGAATGGACAAACTGCTTCTCCATAAATGCCAGCACTTACTATAATCTCTCTTGCCCAGGTTCTATACAGAGTAACCACAATCTGCACGAAGCTGTGATGCTTACTGCATATTCAGAA
Organism: Podargus strigoides; assembly: GCA_028020825.1. NCBI lineage: Eukaryota > Metazoa > Chordata > Aves > Caprimulgiformes > Podargidae > Podargus > Podargus strigoides. The sequence continues at coordinate 2,953,255 of CM051630.1, forward strand.
ACACATTTTCTCACCTTAACAGAACTTGAGATACATGTTTTGACGTCCAAATTCACAAACTCAATCCAACACTCGAAAACAAAACATCGGTGGGGGGGAGAATAACTCAATGTACATTGCTCTCCGAGAGTTCAAATAACCTTTTCGTACAGTAAGACTGCAATACATAGATAAAAACATCCTAGCTCATCTGGATCACCACTTAAACAGAAAATGGAAGTGCAGGGTGCTCAGACAACAGCCATGGAGCTGACTTGCACAGTCAGAGCTACGTTGCATGTGAGCTAACCCCAGAGTGACTTTATCCATGAATTAGAGAGAAATTCAGCATATTTGCTGACTCCTGCCCTCCCCAGTGAGAGCAGGGCAGGTGATATTCTAGGGCCTTGCAGTGCCAAACCAACTCCTGGTCTTCAGACTATCAGCACCGTAGGACATCTTTACTCTTAAACACAGGAAGCCCAGCAGTACCCAGCAAGAGGCTGTAAAGAATTTAGGGATGAAGGGGATATGCTCACCCAAGCCCTGCAAGGATAACATTGCTGTTTGGAATAGTGCTGAGAGGTTTTAAACACTGAATGACCTCATGGCAAAAAAAGCCAATAATAAAAATAATCTATAAATGCCCTATTCAAATGTACAAGATGTCTCTTGCTGTTGCTCTCTGAGCATTTCTCTTGTCAAATTCTACTTTGCAACTGATGAAAAAAAATATCTACAGTGTTTCATAATGACAGGGCACAGCTACTTTAAGTCTGCTGATGAATAAGGAGGCCTTGAACACAGCTATGACAGTGCAACGCTTGTTGTTTGCTACATCAGAAAACAAATGCCAAACTGCTTCATTCAGGGTCTTCTATTCATCAGCCCTTTAAAACAAAACCACAAAAACAAGCAAAAAGAAATAAACAAAAAAAACCCCAGGAGCAAAAGACCAGGACTAGAAATAACACTGTGTGAAACAACGTTCTCAACACCAGTGGCAGTTTACTGGGGAGCTGCTTCCTGTGAACTGGTACAGCAGCTTGCAGCCATGCACAGCTCAAGGAACAGGGACTATTCAGCCCATATTTTATTTTATATTGAAACATGTGAGCAACAGCTGAGTTCATATTTAAGAAACCTGTTCATAGGGTTGGCCATCAACAGCTGGATTATCTGTTTGCATTGTTTGTCTTTTGAAATTGTGGTATTTTATAACACAATCCATTTTGCATTTGCTGCCCCCTGATTAAAAAGCTTTTTTTTTTGGATCAGGGTAGAAAGACAAAAAAATACCTACGTACTCACACAGGATGGTAAGAAAACATGTCACATCACAGCAAGGAGAACAAAGGCAACAACTACTACCTGCATACCCAGGATGCAGCCACCACAGCAGCAGTTATGGGAGCACAGAGAGGGCTCAGGAGCACTTGGAGCAGTTCGCCTGTGAATCACAAACCAGAGTTCACCAACTGGTCAATTACAGGGAAAATACCGTGGCTTCTAACTTTACAGCAACAGCTTCAGATTAATTTTATAAAGAAAGCTTTCTGAGCCACAGAAAAATTTTTTGTATTGCTTTCTCTAGAAATACCAAGCAGGTGCATTTATTACAAAATGTCTTCATAATAAAGTGTAGCCCAACTTTATGAAGAAGCTTATACTACTGCTAATTAAAATGAATAGTTTCAGGAGATTCTGACAGAAATAACACTTATACTCATAAAACTTGATGACAACATCTGATGCGTTAGAGAGAAAAGTGATTACTCTAATGTGCTATAATGCTTGATACATGGTCTCATGGCTTTTCCCTGCTGTGTTTTGGATAACCTATGAAGTCAACACAGCACAGATAAAGAAACAAATCAAAGGAAGGACTCGCATCATATTTCAATAAAGAGGAATTAAAATAGATAATGGTTCCCAGACAAGGAAGAAAAAAAAAATAAATAGTACTTCTTGTAGCATTTCAGCCCTGACCTCATTAGAACTTTGTGGTACTGCAAATCCATCCTCTCTCTAATTAGTCCATACATTAACTGTTAAGACTCACCTGACTTCAAGTTATGATTTACGTCTACAACACAAAAACTCTGTACTGTTATGTGGCAGTTAGATACAGAAAATGCTGCATTCTTGAATTACATACTTCAGGAGCAAAATGTATTCTAGGGCATTTGCAAATGCCTTTGTGCAGCATTGCCAGTCCCCTGGGGATGCTGCTGGGATGTGCTAGATCCTGTCAGTGGAGCAGGATTTTCACATCTCTCATCTCTTTTCACTGTCCCTGGTTATTAAGAGTTTTGGAAATAGTTTAACCATCTCCCCCCTTCTGCCAGGTCTGCAGAAGGCTTTATACTAGCTCTCATTTTCTCCTCGTCTTCTTTTTCCTTTCCTTTTTTAAACAAAGACCTTGCTGTTACCAGTCCTAATTTTAGTCAGAAGAGTTTCCATGAACGGTGCTTCCCATCCATCTCAAACACAATGTGCTCTTTGGTTTCACTCTGCAGCTGTGCTTGCACCAGCATGGTGCTTTCTCAGCTTTGTAACAATGAACAGCCACAGATGAAGGAACAATTAAAATATAACTGGATTGCCACATTATTTTGATAAAAATTATCTACAAATAGACTTCTGAAAAAAGAATACACGCAAAGATACATCATAGCACAGGGCCACAGTTAGGGTGGTGACATTTGTCATGAGATCCAGAGAAGAAAGGTGAATTATTGATTCTTTTAAATCTCATTGGCTTCATTTGCATGGCCTCCTCAATCCACAAGTCCCTTTTTCTCTTTTGGGACACCCTTCTTTGGATTTTGTGCACAGCTATTCCACAACAAATCACTCCAGGCACCCAGAGACAAGTTTATGTGGTAACCAAAGTGCCACTTGGAAGGCTGAACATCTCTGTGGTCTTCAGCTTACTCAGATGCTGCAGTGGAGTTCTTGCTAAGGTGGAAAGGCAGAACTCAACAGCACAGCTACAGGAAGCATCAGTCACTCCCACATCCTCTGAAGTATGAATCACATCCATGGCAAAATGAAGTATTTATGCATTTAAGCCAATTGTTAATAAAAGGGCAAGAACTTGGACAGCAAAGGGACTCAGCTGCAGGAATTTTCTAAGTGTGCGTGGCAAACGTCCAAACCCACGAAGCACCTTTCTGGTCACACAACGTGTGGAGAAGTCAGCCTACACTCAGGATTTTTTAAAAGCATGGAAAACACACATACACACAAATACAGGCAGTCCCTATCACCCTAACCATTGCACAGTCATTCACAGCAGGGCAAAGCAGATAGAAAAGGACCAGAGCAATGACATGTTAGTTATGACTATGACTAGTTATGACAATGACTGTTACACTCTTTGTGGCAGTGTAAATGCCTTTGTGAAATGCAGAAGAAAATCCTCCCCATAAACAGTTATCTTATTATTTTTTAAAAAAATCTATTGAACTGTGGGAGAAAAGAGAAAAATAAACCAGTTGCATAAATAATGTATTTGAAAAACATGACGTTCCTGGTATAAACTCTTTGATGAACGTTTGAGAATCTCTACCTTTCACTAGAGATCTGCATTCTCAACAAGCCTGAATGGTTGTCCTTAACCTCCTCCTCATCTGATGAAACAGCAAAGCGACCTCATTGAGAATTTCTTCCCATGCACTATTTTCATCTGCATCCTCCTAAACTCATTTCTCTCAATTGCAAAGAAACAAAGAAACTGAAGAACTGCTTAAATGAGAACATGAAAAGCAGAATGTGACCACTTCACCAACCCATCACACCATGTAGTCCTTCTGGATTTGCTCTGGTGACAGCAGCAGCGCATTGTGAATGCTGCCATGGCACCAACAGCCTTGTGTGGGGCACAAAAGCACAAACACTTTTCCTATGAGAGACCTTGATAGAACTGTCCAGGAGCCCACAGCTTAGAGGACCATAAGAACAGCTTGCTGCTTTTCTATACAACAAAGATATTCATGGCTACCAGCTGCTGCTAAGCACTTGCCAAAGACATCAGCTTTGCTATTTAGGTAAGACGCTGGAAGTGCCACAGTAAACTCTTCAAGGGCCTTTCTGAGCTGACCCTTGCTATTTATGGCCAAATATATAGAAGACATCACTGTGTTTAAACATGTCATTTCTGATACAGAATCCTGGGCCCAGTTACACCTTTTATTTCTCCTGTGCTCGCACAACACAGCAGGATGCACTTTAGCTAGTTCACTGTCTAAAATATCTATATGTGCAGCCATGGATTGACAACAAGATTCTGCTGAACATATTCTGCATTGCATAGCTGAGCACAACATAGATTTGTTGTTCAAAATGTGCTCTCCTACTCAAAGGTAAACACTAGAAACTGATTGTAGTAAATATTTGTACTATGTTATACCAGTCCAGGATTCCACAGGCTCTGTGTTAGGCAAATGAGCTGACCCAGGGTATTAGCTTCACAGACTGTTTGCAGTTCCAAAAAGCTCCATCAGCTCTCACCACATCTACTCACTAAAATAATTTAGGATCTTGCACATTAAAAAGGGCTCTGCAATGCAAACAGTCATAGTGACAATTGTACTGCTTGTAGTTGGTCAGCTATGACAGCACTTAATGGAATCAAACTGAGCATGGGCAGGTGCTCTTTCTTTGCCCTGGGTGCTGGCACGTAGGAGGTGTCCAGGTGATCTCAGGACAAACCACAGCAACTTGAAGCTGTTACAAGCAACAAGCAACTGGAAACAGCAGCTTTGCTGGGTCATTACTTCAACTGCCAATGGAAACCTTCAGACAAACCTTACATAAAAGCACACTTTGGTGACACAGGCATTCCTTTCCCTCACCCTATTTCTGTTCCTGGACCTCTTGGGCTACTGCATAGAAAATAATAAAGTTAACCTAAAATAATGGCAAAGTCACCCTCCCCTGCTTGTCCCATGTCTTTCATGCCAACTCTTCTAGAAACAACCAAGGCAGGAGACCAGACTTGCAGTGCTAAAATTAGCAAAACAAAAAACAGCTGCCAGAAAATCGAAGGAACCACCATTAGAACTGGAGATACTTCACAGAAGGCAGCCTGCTGCAGGTCCTGGCCCTCTAGCTGAGGTTTGCTCTGGTTCTCCTGCTGGGACTCCCTGGGGACAGCAGATATCTTTCAGTCTGTAGGTGCTGAATAGGACAACAAAACTAATGCCTCTGTCAGACACTGCCAATAAAGCAGTGCAAACGACTCCTCTCCAGCAAAGATGTTCCCTGTCCTAGGCTGCCCACATGGGAGAGTCCACTCCTGTTCACAAAGGAAGCATATAGCCTTCCCAAATAGCACACAGCATCTCCATCCCAATCTTCTGATGAGAAGGAACAGAAAAGGTTAAGACCTATTACTCAGCTGGTGCCTCATCTCCTCCATTCTCAAGTCTTGTCAGTGACTTTAGTAGCCACCTAAAGACAACAATTTTTCTGGGAAAACCTGAGGCAGTACATACAACAGAGAAGCAGGAGATGGCCTCGGAGTTTGTAGCACTCCAAATCCTGGAAAAGAGATGCCCAGTCCAAAAAGCATCTGCAACAGTTTGAGCCAATGCTTGAGTGCCAAGTGAGAAATAAGGGCTGATTTCCCTGCAATGACATCTCTTTTCCAGATACAAAGAGGGCGATACATTTTTCTCTCACTCTCAGATGAATTATTTTGTACAGAAAAAAATCCCTCATTGCCCACATGAATCACATTGTCAGGAATTATAGAGAAAAAGAAATCAACACTTAAATATATATATATATTTCTGATACTTGGTATACGTAGATGGTTGGTACAGAGATTCACTCAATAAACTAAATAACAGATGACCAAATCAATTAGGAGGATACAATGGCATGCTGGTGTACTCATATCTAACTGAAAAGCAAATCTTAACTTTATAAGATATTCTATTCTACCTTGTGCATTCTTGCTGAGAAAAACAGACACTTGCCAGCATCTATCTATAAAGTTAACCCTCCACACGTCTGTGACCACAAGACATGCTGCAGGAGGGAAGCAGAAAGCCCTGCTGATGGGGTAGAGAGAAGAGCTATTGCCCTCACAGCCCAGACCTCCATATGCAAATGTATTTCTGGTTCAGAATCCTGTCCCCTGCAGATAACCAAGAACAGAGCAGCAAATGAGAAAGAACTTATGCATGGCAACAAACGAGAATGGACAAGACACGACATTCAGGTCAGAATCTAACTGCCCAAAGTTCAGCAACATTCTGCTCTAGGGTTTTCTTCAGGGCCAAATCTGTGAAAGAGAGAGAATGAAAGATCTCATTATATGTGCCCATTGCATGGAAAAATCTCTTTTTTACACACCATGTAAAATGTTTTATATTTTAGAAATCAATCAATCAGATCTAGCGCACATTGAAGTTAACAGAAAGCCTCCTACAGGCTTTACTGGGCTTTGGTTTAGGTTATGTGTTTTAATTCTTTTGTCCCTACAACAGAGAAGCACAGTAAATTATAGAGGTTCTTCTTGCTCTGTTCCCCTCCAGGCTGCAGGCAGCACGCACAGAAGCATCTCTCCATCTTCTTCCACGTTCATCTTTGATGGGGGCTCCATTAAACTCTCCCGGTTGTTACTGCTCAGAAGGATTTAATGACTGGTGTTCAACTCTGATAGCACTTAAAAATAGCATTTATGTAAGGAATTTATGCGAAAATGGTCTTATGGATTGCAAGAGAATGCAGGAGCAATAATAATAACAAACCAGACAGCAATGCCTTTTAAAATTCAGACTCTAAGGCAGGCAGATGTCACTACTCACAATAGTTAAGACAAGTGAAAATATAATCTTGAATCACAATCTCTCATAATATAATCTTCACAATTGAAATTCAGAAAAAAATTCCATCCTCCTCTGCTTATCATAACAGAGGTGCTAAAACCAGAAGTGTGCTGCTTAAATTCTTTTGTAAGTTTTAGTGAATACCAGAAGAAATCAACACCAGCAGTGTTCCACAATCAAACCCCAACCTTCCCAAACTTTTGTGCCCTGGGGGCCAAGACTCCTGAGCGTATGTACTCAAGCATTTTAAAAGGCCAAAGACCAAAACTCTGGTAATTAAATACCCCACTTAGCCCTGGGAGAAGCATTCAACTTATGCTTCTTCTGTAGCATTACAGATTAATTTTATTCCATCACACCCATAGCATGTTTTATTACTTCTAAGCAGCATCCCCTAATATATGCAATTGCCAGATGGAGACTCCAAAAATGAAAACTGATATTTGGTGACAAGAGACATCAGAAAGACCATTTACTATTTGAAAGCACAGTAGATGGATGACCAACAAAATCATCCATTCCAAGGCAATTCACTTCCTTCACTACTGAAAAGTTTCATCCCCTTGGATAAGGCACTCAGTTAAAAAAAAAGTGCAGGCAGTTCTTCATGATGATGCATTAAACAAAGTTTGGGTTTTGTTGTTGTTGTTTGTTTTGTTGTTTTGGGTTTTTTTTTAAAGACATTTGGGAATTACCAGGTTTCTAAACCAAAGTTTCTTTCCAAGACACATTTTCAGGGCGGAGACAGTTCCTTTGTTTTCTTGCTGTCAAAAAGTTCAGCATGATTAAAATATAAAACCAAGATTCAAGTGGTCCTATAAAGCATGTCCAGTCTCATCAGCACTAGAAACATAGCTCAGATCAAATGCATTTAAGAGTCCTCATGCGACTCTTCCCATCCAGGCTCTTGGTGATCTCCTGGCAGCATCGTGGGACACACTGCTTGCTCTCTTCTACATTTTGACCAATTTCAAAACCCTCTTGCCAATCCTCCCTTGCTTTGTATTCATCTCTACCCAACTGCTCAACCAAATGTTGCCTCCTCTGTCCTGCTCCATCTCATCTGCCACTATATCCACTCTTTTTCCCCCTGCTCAGGGCTGCTGCCACAGCTGTTCATACAGCCAAGGAGCAGTGCCGCTGAATTTTGCAAGAGAAGAGCAAGTGCAGCCCCTTGCTTTGTTAAGAGACCCTCTGCATTATTTGTTTCACAGGCAGCCACCTTCGCTCTTGGATTTCTAAATGGGAGAGGGGAATTAGGCAAGCAGGCAGGCAGATGCCTGTGTAAAAAAAACCAAAACAAACCCTTTTCTTATAAATAAATCTTCCAGATTCTAGTTCACAAACTAGATTAATAATGTAGCTGCTGGATGGAATTCAGCAAAATTTTGAACAATGCTTTAAAAAGTAAGGTAATTAACCCTTTGGTATGTGAAGACACTGTCTCAATAGTAATGCATCTCTCACCCTGGTACCCAGAAGTTCTTTGGTTGGGTTTTTTTTGAACGTGTCAGGTTCTCATAAATGTAGACTACCATGCTATCTAGTTAGTGGCATGGTTTATCTTCTCTAAACATCTGAGCATCTGCTAAGTACTCGAGGATTTATTCACAGGCTGCCACAATGAGGCAGTAGTAAGTTGTGGGGAATGCCGTATTTACAGCACAAATGATGCTGAAGTGCTAATTAGTGCTAATTTGACTTAGCCCGTTTTGGACGGCTGACAATCGCAGCTCTTCAAAAGCAAGCAGGTCTGGCACGGGCTCATCTAAGGAAAATTTCCACCTCTCTTTCCCCATCTATTGTGATATTTCTAAGGCAAAACTTTAAGAAATTTAAAATATCTGTGTTTTCCTAAAGCAGTAGCCCAGGAAAGCTGCTACTGCAGATTACTTTCTAGAAGAGAATATTACATATATTTGGCTTAATAGAGATTGGCACAAGTATTAGAGCAAGTCACTGAGTGTATGTGTGTTGAGTTACACACTTATTCAGAAGGTACTAAAAAACCAAACAAACCAACCAAGCCCCACAATTATTTTTTTTTTTTCCTTGAGATAAGCAAAACCTGTTTCCCAAAGAGAGGCTCAGGAACAGGAGAAGCCAATTTCTCTGCTTTCATTCTCTGCCTTTGGGCCTGATAACTGTACTTGCCTTCCCCCTATTTTCATTAGATGAATAAGGCCAGCGAAGAAAAACAGCTTAGAGATTCAGTAGGTTCATCCTTTGAGAAACATGATGCAGTGAACTTTCTTGATCAGGAATATTTTTCTAGTGAGATGAGCTATATAATTAGGTTCCTTAAAAAAAAAAAAAAAAAAAAGAGAGACTTTGAAGCTACACACTGCCTCCAAATACTTGTCGTTTGACCCAGAAGGCAATAAGTGAAAAATTCTGAACAAATAAATCAAAAAAAGCTGACGTGCTTTTCCAGGTGGCAAAGCTTTCGTGTGCTAACAAAAGGCTTGATCCCCACTGCTTTTGATATCTGCAGAATGACAGGCCACAGAAAGCACTCCTCAGTGATCGACAGTGGAGCAGAATGAGGCCAATGGAGTCATCACTCAAAAGAAGAGAGTAACTACTCTAGTGATCTCTCAGGTGGATGAAATGCTAAGCAAAGGACTGCTGGATGTTTTCTGCATTTTACATTGAAATAATAATTTAAAAATACGCTTAATAATAAATTTACAAACCTACTTTAATACTTTAAATACCTAAACAATAAAAAAGAATTAAATAATCTTGTTTTGTGTTTGATCAACTGCATTTGTGCTTTCTGTCTCTATTGTGACAAACAAAAGGAAGAGGCAAAATATTACATAGATAATTTCTGATGACTGCTCATCTGATCAAACTATTGGTACTGAAAATGAGTGACTCCAGCGTCTTCATGGGGAGGTGGAAATAAATAAAATCACAGGATGGTGCACTGCAACTTCTAATACATTAAAAGAAGAAAAATATTTTGGTTGATTAAAAACTTACAGCTCCTACAGCTGGGAAGAAGCAATAAATATACAATGAATTAAAGCACAAATCATTTAAAAGACAGCATTAGGAATGATGTAAAGCTCTTGCCCCACTTTGTTCTACTAAACCTATCAGAAAATTAAAAAAAAACCCAAACAACAAAAGAAATTAAAAACAACTATGAAAGATGCAACAAAAAATTGTCTTGTTGTGAATAATTCTGAAGAGACCATTCTATCATGTGTCAGGCCATGTTCATCAAGCTCACCTGTGGCTGTTACATTTAAACATGCCCCACACGAAGCTGAAGCCTGCACTCACAGGAAAACAACACACTGATCACCCCTTCTCCCACCACAGTCATCCAAGGGAAGGACAGCTCAAGTTTACTTTGTGTTAGACTTGTCACCATACCTGGTCTAAATGCTCCTGAGCACTGCAGTTACTGCCACCTGAGGGAATCCAGGATGCAGGGGGCTGCAGAGGAAGGGAACACTGGGCAGAACACAACCTGCTCTTCTCCCTTGACTGCTAGAAATATTACTTATGCAATAGATCAGGAACTGGCCAGAGATGATCTGATAAAATATCTCAAAAAATGCCAATTCATGAAACTATATATGGCAGCATGTTTTTAAATGAATTTCAGGTTTTATCCTTTCTCTTCTTCCTATATTAATGTTTATTTTTCTCCCTTATTCTAATGAGAACTGTAAAAGTATCAATAGAGGGGTAACCTTTTTTTATACACATACACATATATTGGTGATAATGTCCCACAAATACAATGATGCTTTAAGCTTTTCTTGTAGTGACTTTTTATATTTTCTTTTACTCAGACAATCAATTCCTCCTAATGCCACACAAGATAAAGACACACAGGCTGGAAACCCTGCTTTGCAGAGAATAACACACTCCAGCCATTCTTCTTTCTTGTTTAGTTCTATTCCAGCTTTCTGAAATCTTGTACCATCTATTTCCATGGCATAATTATACCTATTGAATTCCCTGATGGCAGCAATGGGGAGAGCTTATACACAAGATTATCCTGTCACTCTGCTTGCTGAAGGATGAGATCACATCTTAATGACTCCAAAATAAACTCTTCTCCTAAAAAAATAGCAGACAAATATTGTGATAGCAGAAAGTCCTGAAAGAAAAATTGTTTGCTACTTGGTTTTCAGTGATGACAGAAGACTGCTAAATTACTTCCTTTAATATATGTGATGACAAACAAACTTTTGAAGCTCTGATTTTAAGTTTGCAGACGTGAGGATTCAGTTGCAGCAAACATGACTCTACTGCAGGCGTCTAAGAGCAGCTGAAAGGCAATGTACTTGAGAAGACTTTCACAAAACAACACCCTGTCAGCATCTACTTTTAATGTTCCTCATGGCCTATTGGCTTTGGAGTTGTCCTGTGCAAAATGACATTGCTGGGACTTCTGTAAGTCCCCATCTTACAACGGAAGAAAGAAAAGGTGGTGTTAATTTGCAAAATTCCTGTCGTGACTTAGTAACACAGGGTTCTTCATCCCTCTCAGCAGCAGGGGGCTCCTGGAAGTGAGAAATCTAGAGTTCACCCACTTCTCAGGAAAAACATTTTAAACATGCTCTCTGCACAAGGACTGTAAAGGTGTTTGTCTCTGCCACAGGAAAGGCACTCTGAGATCAGGCCTGGGCTCTGAGCACTGGCCCAAAGTTTCTCTTCATCAACAAAAATCACTCACTATGCACTGCTGAGATGAGCAAAGCCCTTCTGTGCACGTCTGAACTAATTCTCTCCCATCCTTAAATAATTCTCTCCCATCCTTAATTTAGACAGTTCAGAGAAATCCCACTTTTAACTAGGACTAGAATTTTCTTCAAATAAAGACCCTATATTTACAATATAAGTCAAATTTACCGTGGAGCTGCTTGTGCCCACACATTCTCAACCCCCTTTACCTTTTCCCCACCAGTGCTACACACTTAGCAGGTAACATCTCTTTCTAACACTGCTGATGAAAACAGCACAGCTGCTGCATAAAGCATACAATCCACACATATGCTGGCAAGATTGAATGCAGGGTGAGTTAGACAGCTAGTTGTCAAAGATGATTAAGAACTGTGGGCAGCTTAATTCAGACAAGTCAAATACTGTTCTAAAATTGCCTCAATTAAAAATGTGGCTTTAGAATAGGCCAGTAAGTGGACAGCGTTCATAAAGTAAAACTGATGGAATTTGGGGATATTTTGTAGAAGGAATTTTGAAAGAGGCAATAAAGACAATTAACCATGAGGATACTTTTTTTTTTTTTTAAACAGAAGCAGTCCAGACAACTCTAAGACCCAGAGTATGGCAAACCATTTGCATATGTAACTAGCAGTTTTCATGCACAATTGCCTTGTTATTAAAAACATGCTTATGATTGTGATGCATTTAGTGTGAAATTTAATGCTCTGGGGAATAGCTCTTTCATGGCTTACAAGCTACTAAATACTAGTTTGTTGAGGTGTTAAGTGATACATATCTTAATGGATGAATTCTACTAGAGTCCCTTTGTTGATGCAACTCCAGGTTGACCTGGAAACTGGTACTTGTAATACAGTATAAATGGCATTTCTAGAGATAAAACCTTGGCACTGTTTCAGACAGTGTGCAGGCAGGTTTACCTCCAAAATATTAAATAAGCATGAGGATGCTTTCAGTTTCTATTGCTACAGTAAACCTATGGCTGAAATCATTCTCCATTGACTTTTCCAAAATGTGAGGTTTGCTTCCATAAGTACTAAAGAACTGGTTCTTAACAGGTCTGCAACAGAACTAACTAGAAAAAAGCTTTCTAGGGCAAAACATACTCCCAAAATTTCCAATATTTGTCTCATACATCAAATAGATTCCCCTAGAACAAGAGAGTTACTCTGCCTTCCAGCAGCAGCAACACAGGCTGGGGGCCAGACTTACTAACACCAGGGGAAAAAAATGGATCTTAACACAATAAAAATATTGTTAAATAATTTTAAGCTAAACATCTTGTGCTTGGATTTTTAAAGAGCTCAGAGCGTGCATCAGATGGAGGATAATCCATAGTGATACAGTTAAAGCACAGTTTCAGGATGACCTGCCTCCACATCTCTCTCCATTAGAGCAACTTTTCTTTTAAGCTGTCCCCTCTGCTTCTCAAATGCTTTTGAAGAAAGAAAACTACAAGTTCTTGACAGTGCTATTAAGGCAAGTAACTTGTGCTTCCCACACCCCTCCCCTCACACCAGTACCCTGACTCACCTCTGGGTATATATGTATGCACAGAAGTGGTTCTGGTGTCCTCTTCTTCTGGAAGTACCTGCAGCCACATCCTCCCAGCTGTATGGATTTGACCTTCACGGCTGACACGTGCTGAGTCTGTCCATGGCCTGATGCAAACTGAAGCAGCACAGCTGTGTTAGTGTAACCCTAAACCAGTCCTAACACAACCAGTTGAGAGAGCAAGGCATTCAGCTAGGCAAGCTGACCATGGCTACATGTTTTTTGGAAGCCTGGACAAATCATAGGCAGATTTTACACAAGTGGGAGTGGGTTCAGGAGACCTTTTAGACTTACCTATACACCAGTAATGCATTTTGTCTTTACAGTGTGGTGAGCAAGGACTCCTCATTTCACAAGTATGGTCAAATTCAAAGATTGACCCAGATGACATGGGAAGCCTCTGGGAAAGCTCTCAGCCTTTTATCAGTCACTTCAGTTGACTGCAGTGCCTTCCTGCTCTCCATGTATTTCCAGACTGTTCTTTAGTATTACAAACAATACCATGTACTTCTCCAATAACAGCAGTGGAGACTAAACTGAACATTGTTGGTAATTTCTCTTTTATTCTGTCTGCCTGAGTAAGGTTTCTTGCCTGGAAAAAGAAACCACAAGAGACCAGTAAGCTGAGGCCAGCACAGTTCCACTGTCTCCAGTCTCCTCCAAGGAGAGGGTCCTGACCACTCTCTCCAGGGCCAAGGGAGAACCAAACCATCTGCATCTCTGTTAGTGCTCACACACTATTCTACCACTCACTCTGAAACCAACTACATTCTGTGGCATGGAATGCTTGGGACTAGGATACATGAGCAAAGAGCTAACTGTAAAACCTTTCTGTGTTGGATCTCAGTTGTAGTAACACCCTACATGAGCTCCACCTTTTAGCTAATGCTTTATCAAATGGCAGCATAGTACCTTGCACAATGCAAACCTTTTATCTAGAACCTGAACACTCACCTCAGATATACAAAGATGTACAGGTGTGGAGGCTACAATGGAAGCTGCTTGGTGTGAAGGCTGAGTGGATTACTGAATGGACAAAGAAAGAAATGTCAAAAGCTTTAAACATCATCAGTTAATGGAGTAAATCCTCCCTCTCAAAAGTAATGGATACAGGAATGTCCAAAATATCCCTCACATCATTAGAGCTCTCATTCAGCTAACTGTCACAGTACTGTACATCCTTATTAAGCTTAAATGGATTTTTTTCCCCATGAATTCAGAGAATTTTCTTTTAGCTCCACGTGTAATTATTTAAATAATTACACATGCAACAAATTAATGAAAATCAAAGAAAACATATGTGCTTAGAAAACCAGCTTAATTTGGCATGCTCTGCTGCACACTTCTAAATGCTCAGAATCTTTCAGGCCCTGCTTAAAACAAGTTCCTCCACACTGTGCAAGTAATCTTCATAAAAAATAGTAAATTAAATTTGGCACTAAGTGAGGTGTGAAAGTCTTAAGCTGCCTCCTAAAAAAGGAGACATCAGGGTCAGATAGGGGCTGCCATCCTGTTGCCTCCAAACACGTGTTTATTTAGAAAGGAAAACTCACCTACAATCATCATTAGGTCAAAAATAAGTGTAAAAAACCTCTCCTGCTCTCTGCAAGAATCATAGCATGTATTTTAGACTGTTCTTTTGAAATCCACTCGTTATATGGCTTGCACTGATTCAGCTGAGCTGGTTCTGCCTGTTACCTTCTTTGAGCAGGCTGTTCTCCAAGGTGCCTCTGTTGACTTCAGCTGCTTTGTGGATCTACCAGAGCCTGCTGTACCATTTACATCGCCTGCTCTGGAAACAGAAAGGGTCAGATTTTACAGCTCACTCCATCCAGTTCCTTTCACAGCTATCAATGACCTCTTCACATGCCTCCCCTGTAACTGGGCAGCAGCTGTGTCCAAACCAGGACATTTATTGAGCAGCCCTCAGCTCTGCAATGCCCTCCCTCCCTGCAGCCTGAACCTGCTGATCAAAAGAGCAAGCAGCACTCCCTTGCTCAGTTCTCCACACTGAGAGGGTGTCTGACACATGTTCAGTATGACAGTGATGTCAATTCTTTGAAACTAAAACAAACCACAAAAAAAACCCCAAACCCCAAACCAAACACCACCACCACCACCCCTCCAAAAAAAAAGCCACAGAAGGAAAAAGGTACGAGTCTAATTTATAATATGATAGCACACTTTTTTCTGGCAATTATAACAAAATAATTTAAATCCTGAACTTCGAAACACGTTATAAACACACATATAGACTGGAGACATGAAGCAGCTCAGAAGTTTTGAAGTTCTACCACTTTCAGGACAGAACTTTTTGAGAGAGCTCTGAACTGCATGGATTAACATTTCAAATCTACGTGCATCTCCCTGGAGTCCATGGAATCAGCTCTCCGTCTGCACAGCGTTTTCTACTCACAGGAGCTGAGGATGTGAGGACCAGACGCTGCATTGGCATGTCCACTTCATTTCACAAGGAGTCTGACAGCGCGGTACCACTTAAATAATGAAGCACACATCTGGCAGGAGATTGCCAAGGTTTGGCTGAGTTTGTACAAGGTCAATTCATCCTCTGAGCTTCTGCACGCTGAAAATTAAGCACGAAGTTTATATGGAGACAAGCAGAACCAACTGATCAGTCTTGGGGTTTGTTTTTCAAGTAGCAAGCCTCTCTTTTTAAATCAGTTTTTACTGTACAAAAACAGGAGGGAACATTATTGTATTGCTCTGAGACTTATTTTCTGAAACTTTGCATTAGTTTCATACCTATTCTAAAATATGATCCTTTTCCCTTTGTAAGGAAGGTAGAAAAACTACAATGCACCACACACAGCAAAGGGAAAAGTACACGTATCTCTTCACATAAGATCTACCCCACTACCATGCTTTGCAAGTTATGGGCTAGACTTAACAAAGGGTGGATAATCCTTGAAGGAAGTGGAAATTATACAAGATCAGGCTTTGGAAAATTTATTTAGTTAGCACTTTCACTAATTTTCACAGAAGGACAATACCTGCTCGATACCAAATGTGCTATCCAGTATTTTTACATATTGCTATCATCTTGCTTTACAAAAATCTCATCAGTCCTCATAGAAAGAAATTCTAGGTGAAATTTCATATGTTAAAAGAAAGAAAAGACATTTTTATAAACTAACATAAAAATGAGACAAACATAAAAAATTATTTTTGTCACTCAATAAATGACATTCATGGTCCACAGCATAAAAAACAGTTTAGTAGGTAAGGGGTGTAGGTTAAAGCTCAGATCTCAATGATTTTTCACATTCTAACAATTAACCAAAGTAGCCTTTCTTCAGGAACGGTGAAAATCAGCTATCCACATCCCAGTTCAGTGCTTTAACTGCAAGGAATCTTTTTGTCTGAGTCATTGGCATTTGAAAAAAGACACTCAAATACTTTTTGCGAGTTTGCTTAGTCTCCATTATTTGAAGATTTCAACTGCAACACCCTTTTGTTGTTGCTTTGGTGGCTTTTTGTCTCTCTCCATTTGGCAAGCATTGATTTTTCATTAGTGCTCATGTGAGAGCATGAATCAGCTGCTGTATCTCATGAAGTGACAAAGAAAGAGGAGAGCTCACCCTCCGATGGACACACATACAAACACTGAACTGCCAGCAGGAACACCAACCACTCTGTCTGATCCTCTCCTCCTGCTAGCTTGTTCCTCTTTGAAGGGACAACATCAAGTAGCTACCAAGGGAAGGGGTCAAAAACCACCATCACAGCTTGGTAGTGCTTCGTTCTTCCTCTGATGGGCCATGACTGCCATGTCAGCAGACACCAGGGCTTCATAGCTGAGCTCATGTGATGGAGGCTCCCTCCACAGGGTGAATCAGTGCTTGGGGCACCACAAATTATGCTTTCTGGTCTGCGTTGTTTCTTGGCATCTGTTTCTTGGGGTTTTGTCCTGAAGTAACTGAAAATCTAGAGGAGAATCCTAACATAAGTGTACAGAGAAATCTGAAACAAGAGAAATGTTTTTGCTTCTTGGCTTCTCCTGTTGCTCTCAGCTTCATGTTACCACCCTGTGAGAAAGGTCAGCCTCCTCTATGCCCAGGATAATGTATTAGGGATGTTAAAACCGTAATTTCTCATTAAAACTATGGCCTTTTCAATGGGCTGCCCAGATAATTTTTAAAAGTAGTCCTGGTTTTATGAGCCAGTTAAAAAAAAAGAAAAAGTGAAAAACACCTCTGATGAACTCTGGAAAGTTCTGATATGTTGGCACAAGTCCGTTATGATGCCAACACCCCATAACCCAAACACAATCTCGAGTGTCTCTCATCCATGGTGTGCTTGGTTGTTTATCCCAGAGCACACACACAGAGCCAGTCAAGATGCTTTTTCCCTGTGGGGCTCAAGAGTGTACTGTGTGCCTTACCACCACAAAGATGTTACTCACGCAGGATGTTACCATGGAGAGGAGCCACTTCACGCTTTGCTCACGTTGCACTTCTTCCCTTTGTTTTTCTACCTTGAAAACAAGGACACTATACTCTTCTATATGTGGAAAGTATCAAGCACATTCACCTTAGCATCACTTTTGTTTACTCTTCTGTTCAGAGCAGCGAAGAAGATCTATTGTCAGATTAGTTTGTGCTAACATTTGATTATCCTCTTGCCTCTAACTTGTTCAGTCATGACTAAAACCATTATTTGGCTTTCTTAATAGACAGACAATATCTCTTGGCAAGCTTATTGACAGGTCTATCTCCACTGAAGTCTTTCCTCATAGAAAAACAACTTCTTGGATGGGGGAAGACAGCTAGAAAATTACAATAGGCTGGTACCCCTTTTGAAAAGAGGTGACACAATCTTGAGATTCAGGCACTCATCACACATTGCAAGACATTCCAGCAGCATTCCCACTCCCAAGCCCCATAGACGTGCTATGACCTCGCAGCCCTGGGCCCTCCCCTCTTCTGAGGAGGCTGGAAACAACTTCACTGTAGCAATGACTACCCTGTAAACATCAGTTTGGGGACTTGGCATCGGCTTCCTCGTAGTGCAACCAGGGATCTGAAACTGAAAAATCAAGGAGTTTTACAAGTGCTTCACTGTTTAAGGCTTCTGAACAGTGACTAACACCCTTGGGCTGCCCTGTCCATGTCTTCCACTCAGGATGTGAAAATCCCTGGGACAAGATGTCAGCTCTGCCTGCAGAGTTACATGCCAACAGCCACGAGGTGGCACGAAGAGCAGAACAAATTTGTCCTGTCTGCAGCAGCACCATAAGGATCCAGAGGAGGACATCCTGGCTTGAGGCAGACACCAAGAGACTGGATCACCACTTGACACATTTATCTTGGTGCCTCCCCCACAGCTCACTACTCATCTCTTTTGCTGGAAAGTGAGCAGTCAGTGTGACCAGACCAGGCAAAGACAGCAGAGGGGATTATCGGGGTGACGAGGGGGCACAGACCCAGCTCGAAAGGAACATGTGTGGAATGTCTGCTGCCACCTCAGAGACACGGGCCAGTCTTGCTGCTCCATCTATTTCCTGAAAAAGAAAAGCTGGTTGTTCATGTTTCTGAAAGCTCTGCTTTGGCAAAAGCTAATTTCACATGGAAGCACAGTATGTGCAGACCAGCTGGGCATGGCAATAGGGACAATGGAGGTAATAAATGCTATTTTTTTCCTGATTTAGACCTAACTGCAAGGAAGAAAACCATATTCAAACAGTGTCAAGAGAATAAGCCCCAGTTTGCCTCAGAGCTGGGTGTGATAGCCTGCTTAACCGAGAATCTCTTGTGCACAGTGTACATATTTAGTTATTCCAAGCATCTCTTCCTGTGTTGGATGCTCCTACCTGAGAATTTGAGAAGCAAGAAAATCGAGGCTTTCTATGCTGCACCCACAGCCTGTGTGAGTCAGGAGCAGGACCCAGACATCCTTACAGCCAGGCAGAGCACTTCACTACTGGAAAAAGTAGCCGTTTTATTTTGCCAAACACGTTCACACTGGAGCAATTATCTTTGGCAATCTCGAACAATAATTTTAAAATGTTCTCTTTAGTATCATCAGTGAAATCAAACTGTAATATTTTTTTTTTAAATACACTGTCATTCTTCTTTCTAGCTCTAATTATCTGGATTGCATCCACACCATGAAGCAGAATTGTGACATGAAAGCAATCACCTCAGAGATTTCCCAGAAATTTGCTTTCTAATTGGCCTGAAAATGCCTCAGCTTTCTGCATCACATTTTGCACATAGCTGGGTTTTCTATGAACACAATCTATGAAATGTAGAAATGCAATATTGTAATTATCTAATTGGGTTGCCACACCACAGGATCTTCTAGAGCTAGGTGATGTACATAAATTTAGGCAAAAAGATAGTTCCTGTGCAAAACAAAATTAATACTTGAGGGTAAGATTAAAAAAAAAACAAAACAACTGGAGAAAGAGATTGAGAGGATAACCTTGAAATGAATAGGTGTCATCCTGTAAGCATGATTCTGTAATTCTATTGCAAAGAAAAGAAATACCATCAGTTGGTAAAAATCCAGTGCTTTCCAGACCATTATTTACAGACATGTCATTTATGTCATGTAACCTCTCCACCCCTTATTTACTCATTGGTTGAATGGAAAAAATACTTAATACAGCTCCCTCATGAAGCATGGTTAAACACTCATAGTGCTTTGTTTGACAATAAGGCTGTGGAATACTATTGCTAAAGACAAACTGTGCCATATTTATAGCTGACACAGTATTGACTAAGCTCATCCTTTCTGTTTTTAAAGTTTTAACTAAGCAATGCTTAATGAAATTTGCTAGACTAACTGCTCCTGTTGTCTCTGCTGGTAATGCAAAAGCAAACGGCTGTAAGTACGGTACCCTGAAGGCAGACATTAGGAGTTTCTCTGTTGAATCCAGCAGAGAAGTTTCTTGCATCTCCGTTGAATGCCATCATGCTGTGATTAGTTAATCATTAAGTACATAGTGCTTTTAATTAACTGCCAACTCTGCTTGGGCATCTGTTCTGAAAATCACATCCGATCATGCTTTTCCCAGTCTGTGGCTATGGAGCTCTTCAATAATACAGTTGTTGCTCCATTCTCCAGCTCTCTCTGCTGCAAGACAGCTCAAGTCCAGAGTGTCCTACATGAAATGAAATATAACTGATCTCTTCTTCCAAGAGAATAAAAGTAAATGGGAATTAAACAAACTCATTTGCCTCAATAGGTAATAAATGCTGCCATTAAAAAGCAGATCAGGCCAATTGACATTTTTTCTGGAAGAAAGAAGAGGCTAGAAGAATAATTTTATACTTTAGTACCAGTACAAAATTTTATCAGCAAGACAATGTCTTTTTAAATACACTGATCTTTAACTGTAGAAACTAATCCTTGCCACCTTAAAAGGGGCCAGGAAGACTGATAATAAATACAACAGATTCTGCAAAATATTTCATTTGACTTAAAGTCAGAGAAAGATACACAGTACAAACATTCCCTTACAAATATTATGTTTCTCCATCTACATAAATCTACCTCTGCTGGCTTCAAAAACCTTTCGTTTTAAGTGTATTTTAAAATAAACTCCAACATCTTTGGAGCATGTACTGGGGGAAATAAGAAGATTGTAACATATCTTAGGTAGCGCATTCTGTTTTAAAGGTGATGATACAAAAAAAAAGCAACATTAGAGCAAGGAAAACACAGAGTGAGGCTGGTAGTAGGCACGGCATCTTCTGCTGGTGCTGTCAATCTGGTAGAAAATGAAGTCAAACATGAGGTCAGAGGATGATTGTGGCCATTTGATGGCACGAAATGAAATAAGGGCAGACACCTAGATTAGGAAGGGCACTGATTGTGTGACACCATGTTAGCAGTTTCAGAGAGATCAAGAATTTGCTGGATCATACTCTGTTCCCCAGTCTAGGCAGAGGGGCTTGGACCCCTCGAGAGCCCTGACCTGGCAGGTTAATGATAGAGCAGGTGCTTTATGGCATGAGAAGTAGCACATCTGCTCCATTGTCATGGCCAGCCTCAGCCAACACTCTCATGTGCCAGGTAAGATGCTTGGTCACACTGCAGATATGTGCTGGCCATATAAAAGTTCCTGGAAGTATGGTAATGCACTGGTAAAAGCCAGAAGAGTGGTCACATGAGTCTGTCTACTCAAAACAGTACAAGACGAGGACAAGCAGAATCCCAATGTACAGTATAGGACACCACAGTACAGCAACTTCCCTGCTGTCACTCCCACACCAGTGTGTGCCACCTCAGGCCCTTCATCTCCAAGCTGTTACTTACTGCATACGAATCCAGGAGAGTAAAAAGGTAGAATTCATAAAGCACCCATTATTTCTATATAGGAATGCATGTCAAGGAAAAGGGCACTCTTTGTCAAGTCCTGAGAACAGAGAAGAATAAACTATCATTAAGCTTTAAACTTTTGGTTCTTTAAGGAGTGGAGCTAAGAAAGTTGTGTGAACCTTGCAACATAGAATAAAACATTACAGTTAAAGAACAGTCAGTCTATAGCAGACAGGCATGTAATGATTATAGTTAATGCAACAAACACTCACTGTCACATACACATTTTACATAATAACCCGTTTTCAACAAGTTCAAAGTAATTCTCTTGTTTTCTTTAAAAATTCCACTGCGGATGTCAAGATGTTCCAGCAAATAGAAGTATTTCATAACGACATAAAAACCTGCATTTCTAATTGTTTCCATTCTGAACTGTATCAAGAGCAGCACTTTTATATACTCAAGGTATTCCTGGGAACAGGCTGTTTTCTGATGACATGAGAACACTGTCACTCAGGCAACAACTTGCTGCTATGGCAACCACAGCTTTTACAGATGCTGAATGCCAGTGAGGTTAAAAAACACCATTTGGAGATTTGCTAGTTCAAAGTTTGCCAATATTTGATGCAAGAAGCAACAAAGAACGTGCTGTAGATGCACAGCATTGCGCAGCTCTCTACCCATTATTGGGAAGCTGAGAACAATCAGCTTTATATTCAAGCCAAGGAGATTGTGGATGTATGGCACTTTCAGACATGTCCTTAAATGCCACTGCAGCTGGAAAGAGGCCTGACCACTAACTTCTGTTGCAGCTGGAAGGAAAGTACTGCTGCCTCATCTAAGAGTCCCCAGAATGAAGATATTTGAGGATCTAGGGGTTTAATACTCTCAGAGCAGAGACCCCACAGACAGTCTGGTTTTATATGAAGACAAGTCTTTGGAAAAGAAGGGGATTTTTTTTTTCCCTTGACTGCAAAGAATTACAGCATACAAGATAAAAACATCCAGTTTTGTAAGCAGTTGCTATCTCTGCTGAGACTACTGTCAGATGAAATCAGTCAGTAACAAAATGTTTTAAAACTAAAAGCCAAGTGTTTCTGTTCTAGAACTTCATGCGTTTTGCTAACTGCAAGCAGATCTCAGAGGCTCTAGAACACTGGCAAATTAAAGATATCAGCCTGGCCAGAAACCTACCCTCTGCAGGACATTAGACAGTTTCCTCACTTGAATCATAGATTTGTTCAGCTGGTTTTGTCCCCAGTCAATACAGGAGGGGCATGCGATCAACATTCCCAGTAAATTAATTTTCCTGTATTAGAAAGGGTCATAAACACAATCCAGTCAGAACCCACTCTTGAACTTGACTGAATATCAGTATTTTTCCATCCTGCAGCAGCAAACCTCAACTCACTTAGATCTCCTAGGAACTGCACTGTCTGCCTGGCTGTAGAGGTGCTTGGGGTGGCCTGGCATGGGGAATAAGAACTGGAGGGGGAGAGGGGTGAACAGATTTACCCTTAAGGCTTCTTTCCTTGACACCACCTTACAGTGAAGCTCCACAACTAAAACTAATAAAAGTGGAATTTAAATGTGCATGTTAAAAATGCAAAACCTAAGGTGTATTGTTCATAACGAGTTTGCTGCCACGTTTGAACTAACTGGCTACTACTGGCAGTCTCAGAGGACTAACTGAAGCCAAATTATAACACTTATTTGTGGGGTGGCCTCAATACTGAGATGCAACAGCAAGCTTTGAGAATCATTCTTGTTTTAGGTCTGTATGAAGGCCATCCAACTCCAGGGTAACAAAGACAACACATTTTCAATGCACCCACCTACTGTACTTCTATGGTTTTTCCATATGTATCCTACTGGGCATTTTGTTGTGTTCAGGGCATTTCCTTTTTAGTCCAGGAGAAGATTAAGGCCATTGCTGGTTTTCTTTTCCACATGTTATGCAGCAATCCTGGCTCCTATTGGTAGTGGAGTGCCCTCTCCGTGCAATTCTCCCCCATCATCTGCGAGAACAGAGATGTGGAAGAGGCCAATTACCTTTTGTAGAGAAGGAAATTACTTGCTTATAATTGAGTTCTCTGAGCATCGTGTCCGCTATTAGAGCCACACTCATCCTCGCACCTCCCCCTGAGATCTGGGGTTTTATTCCTATTTAAGTTCTAATTATTATAATTAGTCTGAAAAGGATTTGGGAGTTAGGGGCTATGATATGCCATATAGACCCCTCAAGGCATCTTTTTCTACTAACTCATTATGACCAGTTCTAAACTTTACCATTTAATCTAGTCATTCAGTACCCAAGGTCACAACAGCTGAGACCCCCTGAGCATCAATCCATAGAGACTCCCACCTTCAGAGAACTACAATTAAAAGGTAAATAATTCCCTTGCTGCCTTCTCTGTGAGGCAATGCTGTAAGTCAGAGAAAGGAATCCAACCTCAGCCTAATTACTACTTCGGTAATTTACGTAGTTGCAATGAAAAAGTTGGCAAACGCTTTTTCATTTCTCAAAACAGAAACACAAGGCCAGTTACAGATCATTTCAGTTGGACTTGGTAAGATAGTGCCTTACAACAGTCATGCTACAAACTCTGTATCACTCAACTCCAAGAAATTCTGAAGCACTACACTCCAAGGAAATCAAATAATCATCATAACACACAGGCCATGGAAACAGGAGTCTTCACCATGCTAATTAAAACCACAATGCTTCTCTTTGTTTGTTCCATCACAAACCTTCTGTTGAATCAATACAGTACAAGTTTTGAATTATTTGAATCAGGCTGTGCATAAAAAGGTTCAAAACACTCAAAGCTCAATTGAAGTATGAGTGAGCACAAGTTCTTAAAAATATCATCACCCAAGTTGACAGATTCCAAGAAATTCAACAGCTACTGGTACTTTCCTCAATGACAGTGGCCTCTAGGCCTGAAAACTGTAAAGAAAAGCTTTGAATTTCACAGGACAGAACATGAAAAGGTATTAACCAAAGTAGTTTGTTACAGTGCCAGCAGCTGGAGTCCAGGTCAGTGTCACTAAATGGAGAAGGAAGCATTTTCAAATACTTCCATGAGTCATTTTTGTTAAAGATAAGTGAATTACATCAGCAAATCAGAAAAAAAATGCATCTACATTTCTGCCAACAAAACACACTGTGTAGCAATGTAATACTTGCTAATTATACAATACATGCCAATAAGCACAAGCACAAAACTCAAAGGCTGCATCAAATTCTTAGTGATAAGGTAGTTCTTTGCATCAGAATTTAGAAAGTAATAGCGTACACTAGTTTCTAGATAAACACATCCAAGGTCATTATATAAAAATATATTGGTAAACAAACTGTCTTCTAGATATTTTATTTTAATGAGAAAATGACAACCTTGTATATGTTACTAGAAGTCCCTTACAATGCAGCGTGTCAAATTTCCATAGTGGTTTGGTAGTACATACTAACATCACACTTGAAGATTTGACACCTCTGAATCTTTGATTGCAAGCACCTGCATCTAGAGGAGGGGGGGAAAAAAAAAAAAAAAAAAAGCTGTGTTTGTTCTCATTTTCTAGAAGTATGTGCCTGTTCTTCAGCCTGAAAACAACCTGGATCCCTGCCCTGGGAGTGTAGGTGTAGCAGCCTCAGCAGTGTCCCTAGCCATACCACATCCTCCTAACCAGCACACACAATTAAGCACGATAGGTGATCTTTGCTCTGAAGCAGGGTCCAAAGAATGAATTCTCTTACTCCCAGCCAACATTAATATCACACTAGGGACCGGCATGAAGAAGTTTGCACTGTTGCTGACAGAGATCTGTGTTTGCAAGTGACAAATAGACTTCAATTTCTAATGTTGCTGGGTCAGAAATAGTCTACTGTCTACTGTCATATTTGTAGCTGGGTAGATTAACTACAGAAGCAATATTTCAGATGCTGATGTTTCTTCCTCTATGAAAATAAAGTGGGAGAGAAAGTTGAAGGACAAAGGCAGGGGAGTAGATGAAATATTGATATCATAATCTGGACACCAAGGTGCTCCTGTAGCTGTCCAAATGGCTGAGGACCCATATAAGAATTGTGGCAAGACTAAAGACTAGTCCCAGCCATTGTGCTACTCACATTTCCTGAAAGCCAGTTTTTATTGGTGGCCATTCAGATTTAACTACATTGTCAGACACATACAGACCTCTGGGGGCATCATTTAGGAGAGAAAACACTTTTGTTACCACTTATTGATTGAGAAGGTTGTATGTCATAGGCTGCTCAAAGCTTTCCAGCACCACAGTCAGAAGTTAATTTCCCCTCCTAAATGATGGGTTACAAGCTCCTCTAGCCCATCTCCCTCTTCCAATTTCATCTCCCCAAGATGTGGATCCCATTCTTCTCCCAAGACATCCAGGCTTGTGCTGACACACACAACAGCC
Source organism: Podargus strigoides (assembly GCA_028020825.1). Classification (NCBI taxonomy): domain Eukaryota; kingdom Metazoa; phylum Chordata; class Aves; order Caprimulgiformes; family Podargidae; genus Podargus; species Podargus strigoides. The sequence continues at coordinate 2,979,057 of CM051630.1, forward strand.
AGCTCAGTCCTTCCTGCCTGCCTCCATCCTTCCCCCTTTAAACAGCACCAAAATCATGATCCTGGGGGGAGCCCAGGAGGAGACCATGAGCTCCCTTTCCTCCCCCCAGCCCAGCCCTGGTGAGAAGCCAGGCTGAATATAGGCTATGGAGTGCCAGCTCTCCTGAGCACCCAAGGGCTGTAGAGAGCACCCTGCCCATGCCTGTCCTCTGGGCACGACACACTGCACTCCTCTTCAGTGACTGCTTGAAAGCAAAGGGTTATTTCCCTTCAGTAGAGTTGCATGTGGCATGCCCAGCAGACACACAGGACTCAAGCAGCAATTATAAATTAAAGGGAAAAATTAAGGTGCCAAGTCTTTGATTTGTATTCCTGGCAGTCAGTGACATGGGAAGCTGCATTTTTATTTTTTTTCTCATACATGGCTTTTACAGAAGGTTTTACTTCAAATCAGAAGACAAACATGGAGAAAAATATTCCTCCTGAAGCTTGTTTATGGTGTGTTTTCCCAGGCTTCATCCCCTCTTGTACTTAAGGTCACTTCAACCAGAATTGCACAGATTCACTCCCAGGTCTTTTTCTGAAATGTTAAGAAAAATCTATACCATGTAATATTGTAAAAATACTGCCCTCCTCTACCAGTGTGGTTGAGTTCTCATTTAACAACAAGTGCATTATTTAATCTCTCGGGTCGGATATATAGCATATCCTATAACCATAAAAAGCCACAAGTCTCCCCCACAAAGCTCCTCTCAGTACATTGTATCCCACAACTGATAGTTCTTTGCTGTTCCAACAGCTCTGGGAAAGGCTCATTGCTACTGATATCGACATCCCAGCATAAGCACTTTCCTTTGAGCTACTCTGATTCATCAAGCTATGAGATGACCTGAAGTCCTCAGAGACCCAGATCAGCGAATCCAGACTTTTGTGTGAGTATTTTATTCCTGAACATTCACCTTCTGAGAAATGGCTGGAGAAGAGCATCACTGACTGGACATGAAAGAAGCTGCAAATTCTGCTTTCAGAAGGAAGGAATACCTTCCTACACCTCTTCCATACCTAAAGTTTAGCCAGTTTTTCTCCTCTAGTCAATGTGGGCTCAGCTCTGACACAAAAATTGCCTGTGCTGTACCTTTGGTCCCAGTCATATTCATAACAAGTCTCCAAAGCTTGCCGTTTGTAGTCAGCTCTGAATATGCAGAGCTTAAATATAAATCATCCTGAACATGTATGTAACTCCTCATTTGTGCAATTTTTAATACCTGTCTGACAAAAGGACCCCAAAAATGCAGAAAATGACACTTTCGTCATGGCCAGCAGCCATATGCTATTTTCTAAACACCAAACCACAGGTAGGAAAGCAAATCTGTTGTTATGTACCCCATGGTAGTAAAGACATTCTTCCATCAAAATGTTGTTTTATGGTGATTCAGCTGCAGGTAAGGAGATAACACATTTATCTGATCGTATAAACACCAAGTGAAGAATTTGTTTCCAGAAAGGATGCAAAGCAGAAAAAACATTTGCAATATTAATTTCTTTTGAAAAAAGTTTTATAATCCAGTACATACACTGAAGAGTTATAGCCCCTCGAGTTTTCAGTGTGGATAAAAACACACTGGGAACCTTTATGAGGCAACAGAAACACACTTGCTTAAATCATTCCCCTGTTCAAAATGCTTTTCTACCATAAACAGTTTTACAATTTCCCTCAATTTAATGCCTCTGTTCTCATCACCTGAGCATGGCTAAGGTTCTGCTCCAGTTGGAGCAAGCTGGCCTTGCCCTGCTGCAGGGGGAACTGCTCAGTTAGTGCTTTCTGTCTGGTTGCCAGGACATCGCTCCATGGCACGACACACTAAAAGCCTGTTTATTTCTTCCAAATTCTGTAGCTCTCTACCACCCTCTAAATTCAACCACTGGCAGGCATTTTCATATAGGACTGTTTATATTAAATTTAGGATAACAATGGTACCATCACTACCACTCAGCTGCCATTCCCCACCATCAGGACCTGTTTGCCTCAGCAGCCCAATTACCTTTGACATCAGCATCCTTCTCACCTTTAGGAGATCTGGCTGACATGAGTTAGAAGACTGTAGTAAGGGATGTTACAGGCCAGCTGGACAGTAAAAGAGCTAAGACATGGAGTGTCTTCGATACCACTGAGTCATTCCAAGCATGGAGTGGAAAAAAATGGGTACTGCATCTTTTTAACATCTAAACAGAAGGGAAAGAAAGGAAGTTAAAAAAAAAATATTAACTGAGTTTCTTATATACATAAAATCTAATGGAAGAGATGATCTAACTAGCCACAACACATTTGGAATTGTCTGAATCATAGAAGTGACACTGGTTATAGCTTCGATTAAAAAAAAAAATAGACAAAACTGTCTCACAAACATACTCAGACTCTCACAAGTTATTGCAGAATGCTAACTTACTAAGAGTTGTGACACGTCACTCAGCATTTGATTTAAGATTAACAGACACCTTGACACTGTAAAGAGCTTTAATGACAACCTGATAAAGCAGAAGAAAAATGAAATGATTCCTAGCAAAACAAGCTAAATGTTTAATTTTTTCATAATTTTAGAAAAAAAATGCTGCTTTGCATATTTTTTAAACGACAGACTATAATAAGTAAAGGCAGTTTTCACAAGTACAGGATGGCAACACACAGACCATCACTTAAAACAAAGCTTCTCATTGGGAACCAGCCTAAACCTCCATCATGATGGAGGGAGTGGAACATCTCCCTTATGAGGAAAGGCTGAGGGAGCTGGGTCTCTTCAGCTTGGAGAAGAGGAGACTGAGGGGTGACCTCATTAATGTTTATAAATATGTAAAGGGTGAGTGTCATGAGGATGGAGCCAGGTTCTTCTCAGTGACATCCAATGATAGGACAAGGGGCAATGGGTACAAGCTGGAACATAGGAGGTTCCACATAAATATGAGGAAGAACTTCTTCCCAGTGAGGGTGACAGAGCACTGGCACAGGCTGCCCAGAGAGGGTGTGGAGTCTCCTTCTCTGGAGACATTCAAACCCACCTGGATGTGTTCCTGTGTGACCTGATCTGGGTGTTCCTGCTCTGGCAAGGGGATTGGTCTAGATGATCTTTTGAGGTCCCTTCCAATCCCTCACATTCTGTGATTCTGTGATTCTATCCTAGTTCCTAACTCCAAAGAACTGTCAAGGATGAGCAGTAACTTGTAGGTCTGAGCTGAGTCCCATCTACAGCAGGTGAAACCTATGAAGAATATGTGCAAGTACAAACCATGACAACTTAGTTTGTGTGTTTACAGTTTTGAAAAGAGACAGTCCTTCAACAACTGCCTCAGCAATTCACCTGCTTCCAAACACACGAGTGTGACTGACACCAAGGCTCTGGGGCTGCACTTCCTACACCTGAGGAAAGCAAAAATTAAAGAAATTAGGCTTCTCTTAAAGCTTGACAAGAATGTGAATTTTAGGCAGGTTTTTTCATTCATTTTTGCAAGGATAAAATTTCACAAGAAAATTGTAAGCCAAATCAAACAAACAAATGCAGAAGAATAAAAAACTTGAGCCAAAAGAGCTTCTGAGATAGTGATGACTTCATTTATGGCTGAGGATGTATGGGGGCTGTGCAGGGTCAGGAAGGTTTTACAAAGCCTATTTTTTGTTTATTTTTTTAGAAGTGGGTGATATTGTAGAGAGCAGAATGTTTATTTTTAAATAACATTTGTCAGCTGTACTTCTGGAGCATTTGTGGGTTTTAATGTGCATAAAGCACCTGGCAAAATAGGTGCATGAAAACTGGGTGTAATTTCATAAATCATAGGGATTTGGAGACTTGCATGAGAAGAAAGTGTGAAGAATGCAGAGGTTTGATTTTCTTTTAAACAATCATTATAGCACCCTCTCCACACGCAACACTGAGTAAAAGTCTAGTGGCTTTCCACCATGAAACCAATTGCCTCACTTGCCTCTACACCTAAATCTCTCACTTACTGTCAAACTGATGCTGCCTCCTTGGGCCAGATATCACAAAAGGAATTACCACTTCTCTTTGACTACCACATTCATTTTGGGGGAGATGGACATAATCTGGCTCTTGAGTCTCTAAGACATCGGGTCCTGGTGTCCTTAAGTAGCAGATCTGCATCCCTTGGGAAACAACGACACTCTCAGGCATTTACCTCCTGTGAACACAAAAGGTAAGTGGTTCTTTTTTTAATTAAAAAAAAAAAAAAAAATCCAGTGTATCTGCCTACCTGTCAATTGAAGAGCAGCACACTGATTAGGTAGGCATCTTTTAAATACCTTTTTATTCTGCTATTCAAATTAAAATACATACTAATAAGGATTATATGTCTTACATTTATGTTTACCTTGGCTGATACCAGCAAGCTGTTAAGTGCTGCTACAGTATATCTAAAGTATTGAAAACCTGGTACACTTTGCATACATTATGACCACTCAAACCCTTCTAGTTTGATGACTCTGAATGCCCAAAGTGATTTATAACTCTACAGAAAATGGCTGCTAAGGACCAAACCTTCTTCCCTCTCTCCCCATGCCTCACACAGAATAAATTCCCTCTCCACACACCCCAGACCTGCCTCAGAAGTCCTTGACTTTTGCCATTGAGACAGGATTTTTAGTTACATACACTGAACATTAAGAACACATTTCTAGCTAATGTAAAGACACATCAACAATAGAGTAAAATCATTATGGGAGTGCTGGAAACAATCATAAGAACCCCCAGCGCTATAAATGTTGCAGAATTAACCTTAAACAGCCTTTACCAGCATGGAAAGGAACTGTTTTAATTCACAGACAATAGTAACTATGTCCTCTAGTGTGAGATGACCAATTTGGAGCCATTAATGTTATGAGAAATGGCTTCTGTTAAAAAAAAAAAAAAAAAAAAAAAAATTTTTATCCTCACTCCTTGTTTTCAGACCAGAAGGAGGTGGCAGGCATTCTGAAAGAAAGTACTTTTACATAAAATTGTCTGAGAAAAAAAATATTAATAACTAAACCTCTGCAGAAGATGAAATCTTCACTTTACATTGAGAACAATCCAAAGTTATGTCCTTTGTTCCCTGCACCACGTATAAACATTATTTTAACAGGAGAGATTAGAGGATTCTATCCTTACAGCTAAGACTAAGACTGTGAGGGGAGAAAATCATTTGACTTGGGGAACTCAATGTTCTGAAAGACATGTGTTTAGTTAATTTTTAAGCTGTAAACTGAGGGAGTGTTTTGGAATTATAAAAACATAGTATTATTCACACATAAAAGAGTTTGGTCAGCCCTAATTTATGTGCAAAACTCAGTTCATTCTTAATTATGAAACCATTACCAGTTCTTAGATAGTACATTTTCCTCCACCCCCAACTCAAGTACACCCTTGTACAATTTGCTTCTGAATGCAAATTCCTTTCTGTTTGTACTCAACAGCAATTAAAAGAGTGGCTGCCATTCAGACACTGCTGGTAGTGAGCAGGATTTAAAACACAGTAACAAGAGAAAAATCAATTCCACCCCAACTGTTCTGCAGTTAAAACTACAAGAGTGACCTGGAATTTAACCAAAGAATTAACATCACTATTTGGTATGGGTGAATGTAATTCTAAATTTTGTCCTATTTTATTCCTATCTGATATTTAAATTCCTTGCAATGACTGTCTTAAACATTTAGTTTGGAACTGTAGGATCTGTTGAAAACTGCTTAGCCTTTAAAAAAAAAAAAAAAAAGTGCTATATATGACTATGACTTATACTGGCAGTGAAAAGTACTGGAAGGTTCCACCTAAGTGAACCAAGAGGCCAACCCATAATATTTAGTCTCAGGTTCCAGTGAAACCACTTCAGTGATCGTCTGCCCAACTCTGTCAGCTTCCTGCAGTTATCAACCAGAAGGGCTAGTTCAGACAGGGGAAATTATAACTCTCATGCCATTTTTATGAGGATGGATTCACTAGATTAAGAGACACAATCCATTTTCCTTACTACAGCAATTACACTGAACCTGAAGAGCATCCTCCCTCTGCTTCACTGACACGATCCTTTAAATCTAAATTATAGTTTTAGAAATTATTCCTGAACAGTAAAATATTAGTTTTTTTCTTCTGTCTTTCATTTTAATGTAATTAAGAGATAATGTCAACAGAACAGAACCTTGCCAGGAGATAATGATCTCATGCTGACAGACAAATAGTAAGGTGAAAAAAGCATTCAGTGAAAGCATATTTTTTAATCCAGTGATTTAAATTACTACTGTACCAACTGATTAGCATTTAAGTACAATAGACAGACAGACTGGTGAAGTGGCAAAGCTGGCACCATACAAACATTTGTTGAGTCACATTCTCATTGTCTTTAGAGACAGTCTGTAGCAGCCAGGGTGAATGCTTTCCTCCACTCTGGTGGAATGTTGTTCCTTTGCACACGTGGGCATCTAATGAATTCAAAAGACAGAAACTAAGCATCTGGTCATCAAAATGCTGATTTGATGATTAGCAAATTTCTGCATTCTCACATCTCCAAAGAGGACAACTCCGGGATGCTCTGGCCCTGCCTCCTGGCTCACCAGTGACAGACCAAGTGACCAGTCCCTTGAACGTGCACCCTGACAGCCTTTCACAGGACATGCAGAGTTACCAAAGGGACAGCTCTGGTCTTTTTGAACTGTTTTTTATTACTTGTTTTCATGCAATTTCAGCCCTGCAGTTTCTGAGATCCTGAGGTTTTCTCTCAATATGTCAATAGAACACTTTTTCAATATAATAAAACATCCACTACAGCTGCTATTATCACAAGCTCAGTTTTATTCTTAAGCTACCACCAATCCAATTGCTTTTCTCACCAAGCCAGTCTTGCAATTTTTTATTTTTTATTTTTATTCTTTAATTATCGGAAGTTAACTAAAATGGCTGGTGCTTATCTATAAATATGACATGAGACACTGCTCTGTCCCATGCACTGGACACATTTGGCTACAAGAGCAATAAGAAATGCATCAAATCCCTTTAGGAAACTTGACAAATATCAATAAAAGATCTCCTAGCCCAGTGCTCACCATCATTCCTCTTACAAGGTCAATTCTCCTACAGCACCTGACCTGAGTATGTTCAGTATCACTATGATATTTTTTAATATCCTGCAAGAAGAAAGACTCTAAGACCCACCAGTATCACGGATAATCAGGTCTTTACATTGAATATTCAGCCTCTGTCAAAAGGACCTAGCAGATCCAAGAAAGTGATGATCCATTCCTCTACCTTCAGCCTTTTGTGCATAGCTTGTAATAGTCATGTCAGCTCCTCAACTTTTCAAACCTGTGAGCAAAGCAACAGTTGGACAGATGAATTCTTAGTGACATGGATGTGTTTGCATTTCTTAAACACCATATGCAGGCATTTGTGATAAAATTTTTTGAGAAGTGACGTGTATTTCTCCCTACATAGTCATCTTTCAATATCTGTGGACAGAGAGGACCCTACATATTGTTCACACTTAGACAGGCACAAGATGACCTAAAACACTGATGACTAAGATCAAATTTTAAAAAAACCCCAGAATTGTATAAAAAGAAAATAGAGACCAGTAAGAAAAAATGCTTAAAGGATGAATTATAACTATAAAAGCAGAATGAAATAGCACTAGCACTGTGGTATAAGATACACACAAAGGCAGAATAAAAGATTTAATATTAGATAGTAGTTGACAAAATGGGAGCACACCATACTATGTGCAAGGGCACAAGCTGCTCTTGATCTTGGATGAATTACAGGGAAAGTGAATATTAAGTAGGCATCGGTAGCATTGCCCTGCTTAGTGATGCACTACAGCTGGCTCAGGTGCCTGGAGTTTAGGAAAAGTGTTTAAAATATTAGAGGAAATACAAAGAGGCAATAGAGGAATTAGAGGGTAAGATGTGTGAGGAGAGACTGCGGGAGCTAAACTTACAGAGTCTCAAAGAGAGAAGACTCAGGGGGCCTCAATCACAGTCTATAAATACCTTCAAGGTAATAATATAAATGAAGGAAGGGAATTCACTGGTCTCAGAAGATAGCAGGACAAGGAGCAATGGCCTGGAGCTAAGGAAGCAGGAGCACGGGGTAGGTTCCAGGGAACAGTTCCTCACTCTGGCCCCCGCCGTGCCGGATGAACCCACTGCAGGGAGGAGGAATTGCTCTCCTTCCAGCAATTCCAGGGCACGTTGCCCACACACATGCACATGCTGCACTTGATGCATCCAAGACAGTTCTGATCAGCCAAAAAACCCCCCAGAACCTGTGCAGAACTGGGCTGGACATCAGCACAAACGAAGAGCCAGACGTGGTACGGGCTATCGCAGTCTGTGGTGGACTCACGGGTCGATTGTTAACAGAGTGGTTTAGAGGGAAGGCATTCATTAATCCAGCACCACTTTTGTGAGCAGAGAAATAGCGTTGAGTTTCTCCACAGCCTCACTTCATTACACTGGGATTTTTCTCCTTCTTTGAGCATAATAAAAAATAAAGCTCAAGCCACGTATTAGCTGGCACACGTGGTGCTCTGACTTCCATTTATCCAGTTGGTTCAGTGGAGAACAAATATTCAGAGCATTGTACCAGTTAAACAGAATGAGTCCTCATGTGGCTGTCTACTCCTAGGATACACCCACGTGCAGGAACAGTAAAAAACATGACTCCTCCATTTTCCAAGGAAAAATCTTTCTTTGCCCTGGGAAAAGACTATCCTAACATTTTCATCTATTGTGCTAGTTTATAACCAAATCCCTATTCAGGTTCTCTGGCTGTTTTCTTATCCTCCAAACTCCTGAATATCACCTATTGTGATAGTGGCAATTCACAAGCCCCATAGCAAAAAAGAAGAAATTCTGCAGATGCAGAGAGGCACCTGCATCCAGCAGAGGCTAAAGCACTGCAAATGAGGAAGGACTACACTGTGACAATAACTTGAAGTTTAAGTGACTTGACTGGCTGGCATGGCTGGTGACAGAACAAGAAAGCAATCCAGAGAACATAAGCAGCACACAGCAAAAAATAATCATAGCAGCAGTCTCAAGTACGGTGCAAAGTGTTCAGACAAGAAGAGTAAATGAAAATGCCTCTTAGTCCAGTGACCCACAAAGAAGTCACCAAAGTTTTTTTACAGTAAGGAATGGCTTCCCAACAAATCATCTCCTTTCCTCTGGACAGGAGGAAATCAACCTCCTCCACTTTCTAGGAAGACCCTCTCAGCTCTGTTGGAGTCCTAACACAGCACTTAAACACAGAACAGAACAAAACCAAAGGCCCAACACTTCATGACACCTCATCTGTCCAATCTATGTTGCCCTTGCTCTGATCACAGGGAAGAATTTCCAGCAAAGGGATTTTAGGTGAATGCTGTAGGCACTGGCAATATTATTTTTATTTTATTTAACAAGAGTTCCTCTGTTTTATTCAGAAAACACCATTCCTCAGGATCCCCATCTACCAAGCTAACATACTAGCTCAGTGCTGGACAGGAAACCAGGTTGCAGCTAACCACATTATCATTTTATACAGAACCAGATCACCCATCTGTAACCTGGTGAGCCATGCTCCTCCTCAAATTGACTGTGCAAAGAGGTCACAAAACACTTCAGCTTTGTATCACAATGGCTTTTCAAGCTCCTCTACTTTTTCTCATTCAATATCTCCTGAATTTGTGCTTTATGTTTGGCACCTGAGAATCTGCATCTTGAATGCCTCAGCCCAAAAGCTACCATACCTGTTAGTGAAGACTTATGTTTAAAACCCACCAAAGCTGTTATTAACAGCATACAACTTAATTATGGTTGGACACTTTATGGTGCTTGACACCTCTGGAAAAACAGACCTCTCAGTACAGCACTGACATACCTGTAAGAACTCCACAGGCAGACTATCCTGAAATGTTAACCTTCAAGAGATCCATTGTCTTGTTAAACATAATCACCTCATACTTCAAAAGGAGTCAGAATAGAGTTCCTGTACAGATATCTATTTGTTTTAAAAGGTAGTTTTTCTGCTACTGTGTCCCCCAATAAATACTGCAAGTATAAAAAAAGATCTGAGCTGCTGTTAACACACATGTGTTTGAGGATTTTAAAAAACTGTTTTCTACATTTTTAATTGAACATACATGGCACTATCAGCTCCAGTGAGGGCTTCCCAGCTCATATTTGCATGTTTCAAGCAACAGCTTAAACGTACTAAAGTATATATTTGTGCAAGCTACTGTACCACATATTGACTGAAAGGCTAGGCAGCTTTGTAAATACACGTTGAAAAAATTATCATCTGCCTTATTTGTGTGTTGCCAAGAGACTGAAATAACTTCTGGGTAAATAAGATGCATTTTTAAAATTATCTAATTATGTACAGTATTTAACTTGAAAGACCTGTAGTCATTTTGGCCTCTTAGGAAAAAGAGCATACATGTTTTATAACTCTAAAATAATGATTTCTAATAAAATATTAGGAAATATTACAGCCTTTAAAAAGTTACATAGTCCAAATTAGAAAGACTACATCAAGCACATGGCACCTATGAGAGTTTGGCTGGTAATGCTAAATTTCACTGTGAATTGGTTCTGTAGTAGCAACTGCTTGCCTATAACTTCTTTTTTACTTTTAATGGTAGTAAGTAAAAATAAAATAACTTTTGCTTTATATATTCTAAAGCAGTGGAAGAAAATCTCTAGTTTTGGTATCTATCAGAACAGGGTATCAGTGACCACTATTAACATTTATACTTAGCACATCCTAGAGCTTTTCAATACATACAGGACAACCCATAACTCAGTAGTAGCTCTTAACAAAGGGCAGTTTTATTTTTTTCAATTACCAATCACCGAATATGTGTCTACCCTAAGTAGTTGCTCTGGAAAAAAGATAGCAAGAAAACAAGCAAGCATTTTCAGTTGAAAAAGACTGACCCATTATTAGAGGTCTTTGTTTTATTATTATGCAATCCTGCTTGCTAACAGCAGGGATCCGGAGCTCATCAAGTGATGTAAACTGAGGCAGAACTATGTCACTGTCCTTTGACATCCATTACTACCCTTCCTTCTCCTTGGAGTGGTATCCTCTGTGTGTTCAGATTGAATTTTTATTTAAGACACATTTCTAAATTGACATCTATAGGCAGAGGCTATCTATGCCTACCCTCCACAGTGCAGGGCACATTGCTCAAAACTGGGAAAAAAAAAATAAAAATAAAAGAGAGGAACAAAATGGGGAAAAATGGAGAGAGACACACAAATATTATGGCCCAGTAAATACTGAGGGAATCTCAGGCTCTGGAGACATGTGTTCAACTCTCTGCTCTGCCAAATTCCCTGCATAATGTGAGGAAATCAATTAGTAACTTATCTGTGAAATGGGGATACTCAATTACACACAAGGGGATTATGAGACTAAATAAATAGTCACAAATTTCAGGTGATTTAGACAGTATAGAAGTAAAAGACAAAACAGTACCAGCTAAGAGAGAAGCATATTAAGATTTCTATTCTAACACACAGCAAAATCACTCCAGGGATTTTACCCCCTTCAACAGCAACAACTCCTCTACAACATCAGTTTCAACTACCAATTCCAGTGGCCCAGAAAGCAGCTCTTACATTGTGTCCCAAACGACCCAACTGCCCTCTGCAACTGCCTAAAAGGAGGTTCTGGTGAGGCTGGTGTTGGTCTCTTCTCCCAAATTACTAATGATAGGACGAGAGGAAATGGCCTCAAGTTACATCAGGGGAAGTTTAGGTTGGATATTAGGAAGAAGTTCTTTACTGAGAGGGTGGTTGGGCACTGGCACAGGCTGCCCAGGGAGGTGGTGGAGTCGCCATCCCTGGGGGTGTTCAAAAAACGGGTTGATGAGGCACTTGAGGCCATGGTCTAGTGGTTAAGAATATGATGGGATAAAGGTTGGACTTGATGACCCTGGAGGTCCCTTCCAACCATAATTATCCTATGATTCTATTCTATGATTCTATGACCAGCACCTCGAGGATGGGTAGCAGAATAAAGTAGTTTTAACATGGATAATAGCAGCTTACCCAACCAAGACACTGCAGCAATGTTTCCTCCCCTGCAAAAGTTATCAGAAATGGGAGGGAAGCTGGTGCCTCCTTAGCCTCCTAGGCATGAACCAGTTCCTGCATCTCCAGTTGACGAAAACTGTAAGATTATCTCTGAAAGTGCTTGCAATGAGGACAAATTTAACCAAAGTCCCCAGCTGCAATCAGACCTGAAGAACTACTGAGCTGCAGGTTAGACAATTGTTTCTGAAAAAGGAGAACATCTCCAAGATTTATAGTGAAAAAAATAGGTATAACGGGTGTTATGAACCGCTCACCAGCTCTCTACAGCGAGCACACCATGTCACATGAGCTACTGTATTTAGCTTCTAGAAACCAACCCACACAGCACCATGTGCTGCTGCTGGCAAATGATCTTTTAATGGCAACAGCCACATGGGGTTGCTTCCATTCAGCTCCTGCATTGCAAAACGACGATAAATGATGAGAAATTACTACAACCATCAGAAGTATTAGTAAATATTCCAACTGCTTGGTATTATAAATCTAGAGAAGCTCTTAAGACTGATGTCAAATCACATGATGCACACCATGCAGTTAATTTTACAGCTGATAACTTGAATTTTGGAAGAAAACTCAGCACTACTGGAACAGGAATCTTAATTCTTTAGCATGCTATGACAATATTTAAGTCATCAGTGAAGCAACTTTAAACATATGATACAATAGAATCTTGTCAGTAAAAAATAGTTGAGGCTTGGTGCAGAGGGTGGCAACTTTCAAGCAGTAGGAATAATTTATGTCCTCTTGTTCTGTCACTCCACCTCCAATGGCAAAAGCACACCCATGTTTTCAGCGAGAGCTTTTGAAATCTTCTTTGAATCGTTGAATAATTTAGGTTAGAATGGATCTCTACAAAACATCTGGTGGGAGAGAAAGAAGTAAGCACTTGTCCACCTTTAAAGATTAAACCAAAACCCCCAAACCAAGCACTGCCTCCACCCTCCCAGCTCATGAAGCATCACTTAGCAAACCGTAGTGATGACCTGGCCTAGCCAGTGATACATCTTGCTCCAGTAAAGTCATGGAGGGAGAGCTGCAGCTTTGAGTGGTTGCTGAACCTTCACTCACACCCTGTGCTCTTGGGGCACAGATGGGATGCAGTGAGAATGCTTTTCAGATAGCTGAAAATTGTTTCCCTTTATAGTGTTATCACTAGAGACTGAAATCTAAAGAGCCTCTGTACAGGAATTTTATCTGCCAAGAAGAGTCATTTATTAGAAATAAATCGTGGATTTTTTTGCCTTTTTTTTTTTTAAGAAGATGATAAATACTCTGCTGACAAAATTTTCCCTTTTCCCCTGTTTTTTCTTTTTAGGGTTTGTTTTTCTTTCAGTCAGATATTAAAACCATGTAGGTTGTTAGGGATTTGTTAGCGATCTGACTACTCATTAAAATAATATAAAAATATAATCCAACATTTTCAAGCACCAATAATTCCAACCAGGCACATTAATAGGTTACCTTTTTCTCCAAATACTGCTGAGTATGCCACAGGCAGCCATCAACTTGAAATTATTTTTATTAAAGAAGGATGTGTGTGCCTGCAGCACACAACTCAAGACATGTCTCTACTGAGACAATATGAAACCATTTAGTGACACCTATGTTTGAAAAAGCCAACCCAAAATTACAAACCATTTGCAAGACATTTTGATGCATTTTCTTGTATGCAGGTATCTGGACCTGTCTCAGAGCAATATTAACACCACTGGAGTTGTATAAGGAGTCAGGTAGACATTTGTCTTCACATGAGAGAATCCAAACTCAACATCAGCACTGCTCTCTCCTCAAAGCCCAGTACGACACCAGAGAGCTTAAAATCTCTCAACTAGCATTTACTGCCATTAGATCAGCTTTTAATTATCTGAAGATATGACAACAGCATATTAAATGAATTCCCATCTCTTTTGAGTCTTGAAAGCAACTCATGTTTTGATTACTCTGTTCTTTTAAGAGAGATTACCTCTCAGCTCATTACTACAAGGCTCTGCATTAATTTCTTTAATCAGGATGAGAAGCTGGCAAAAGACATATTTGGAAAACAATATTCTCACAAACTAAACTTAATTTTCAACAGGTTTTCAAACTATAATAATTATCAAAAAAAGATAGCATTTATTTAGACTGAGATGTGACATTAACTAGCCAAAATTAGACATATTTATTGTAAGGCTGTTTTCCATTCACCCCATGAATACCGATTACAGACCAGCTGCTTGGTGTTAGAGCAACACATCTGCTTTTATGCTCATTTCTGTCTCTGAACAGACTGATCAGAGACACAGCTGTATCAGCAATATCAAACCATGAGAGGGACCTCTAAGGGTAACTGAACTAACCCAGACACCTGTGCTGTGCCATGCCATGCATTCGCTGAGACAATACCTCCTGGTTTTGCTCTGATTAGCTGACACCTGACAGATCCCATACAGTAATTTTACTGAGTGTAATTCTGAACAAATTTCTATTTTATTTTCTTGTGACTTTGTTTTTCTGTTCACCCTTTTCATAAATTCAAGCTGTAGATGCTGCTATGCAACTATCAAACAGGACACCTGGTTCTGCCAACCACCTGAAGGTTGGTTGGTGGTTCCCCATATATGACTTGCTGAATTTGTTGCCTTTTCATCATTACTGAAATGCAATTAAAAAAATCATTTTCAAGAAACTACACTCTCGTATACCACAAAATCAGTGTTCAAATTAATGCTTAGACCTTGAACCTCCAAAGTACAAAGTCCTCTTGGCTCCTCAGAATTCAGCACCTGAAAAAGCAGCACCAAGTCCTCCCAAAAATCACACTGAAATAATTCTTAAATCATCACAACTTGTGTTCTGATTTGCTACCCTTCTTCACGGCACATCCCAGCCTTCTGACCTGCAACCAGCTCAGGCTTATTCTGGCCAAATTGGGCAGTATTTTCAAAAACACATAGAAAACCAAAGAGGTCCAGCAATGCAGACCTAACTGAGTGCTGGGTGCTCTTGACAATTGTTAACTGAAGTTCAGAATACGCTTTTTTTTTTTTTTTTACAAGAAGCAAGACTACTGAGGAAAAGGAATAGCGACAGAGTTTTAATTCTGTTTGATATTTTGTGATATTTGACAGTGAACTATTTCTAGGACTGTTGGCGTGCAGGGTGAACAAAATTAAATAACTGCCACAAACTCTAGTTGGTTTTTTTTATCAGCCTTACAGAAGAGGTAAAATTCCTGTTGCTTTATATATGTTACAGGTTAACTGTTTCTAAAATACAGTCTGCTTTCACATCTGACACCAGGAGATACAGACAAAAGCATCCCTTCCAACTTTCCTAGCTATTTTATTCATTAGGTAACTCGCTGGGATGCCTGTTTCTTTTGGTTGAAATCTTAGAATCATAAAATCATTAAAGTGGGAAAGGACCTCCAAGATCATCAAGTCCAACTGTCAACCCAGCACCACCATGTTCACTAAACCATGTCCCAAAGTGCCATGTCTACACGCTTTTTGAATGCCTCCAGGGATGGGGACTCCCCCACTGCTCTTGGCGGCCTGTTCCAATGCTTGACCACTCTTTCAGTAATGAAATTTTTCCTAATATCCAATCTAAACCTCTCCAGCACAACTTGAGGCCATCTCCTCTTGTCTTATCGCTAGTCACTTGGGAGAAGAGACCAACACCCACCTCACTACAACCTCCTTTCCAGTAGTTGTAGAGAGCAATGAGGTGTCCCCTCAACCTCCTCCAGACAGAACACCCCCAGTTCCCTCAGCTGCTCCTCATAAGACTTGTGCTCCAGACCCTTCACCAGCTTCATAGCCCATCTTTGGACACACTCCAGCAGCTCAGTGTCCTTCTTGTAGTGAGGGGCCCAAAACCAAACACAGTGGTTTGGCCCCACCAATGCCGAGTACAGTATCTTCTTTCCAGGCATAAAACCTTCTCCCCCATGGATTTTTTGTGGAGAGGGATCCTAGGCTTGAGAATGAGACCTGATGTTTTTATCTTCCCTCCCCACCCCCCGTTAGGTATCAGTCAGGTGTAATTTTATTAAAGGTCATGCAGTTATACCTCTCTGAAAAATATTTCATCAGAATCAAGTCATAAGTTCCAGAGATAAGGAAAATCCATTTCAAGCATTACCTAGAACTAAAGCATTCCTCATTCCAATACCTTGGAAAGATACTTAAATTATTCAGGAACACTGGGAACATATTTCTCTTTTCCTAATAGAAAAATGCCTTTAAAAGGCAAGATATTTGCTAATTTCTTAAGTTTTGAAGCAGAACTATTAACTTCATGATCTGGATGTTGCTTACCTTCCCTAGTCCTACTGCAGTGATGGAGCCCTCTACGTCCAGTTTGAGCCCAAGTCTGTTATTATAATACATACATTGCATAATGACCAACAGCAGCTTCCTTAGGGTAAAAAAAGGAGGAAGAAAAAAAACACACCAGAAAAAAAACAGCTAAGGACATGATTATTAATTCAGGTCTGCCATGCTGCTAATGCAATGTTTGTATCAGCAGTAGAGTACCCCCATATTTTATAATTATAATACATACCCAAGGAAACAAATTAATTGAACAATGGGAAACAATAAGAAACTCAAATAAAAACAATACATTGAGTAAACCACTACCACTGCTTCTGGATCACATGTACTTTCAGCATTTGTCTTTATCCATATATATAGGGAGATATATGTGTGTGTGATATATTGAAGTTTGTTGCAAAAGTAGGGTTGTTTTTTTTTTCAAAATTTCTGCTTGGGAAAAATTTTGTTGATTGTATTGATAGTAATGGAGACAACACACTTTGTGGTCTGAAATGTTGTTTCACATTTACCTCTATTTTATCCTTAAAAGAAGTTGCTGTTGCTTGCAGACTTCTAGATCAGAGTGCTTCCTGTATGCAATGAGTAGTTTTAACACTTGATCAAAAAAGGAGATAGATATTCTGCATACTATAAAGTAATATATACTTTATTATATACTATTTATAGTATGCATTTTAAAATAATAGTTCTTGAAATTGTAACAAATTCAAAATCAGAAAAAAAATGTGGAATTTGTTTATAGCTTTTTTTTTACCCCCCCAAAAAAACCCCACCATTAAAAATGTATAATTTTGTGAAAATTTTCAACTTTAACAAAACTCATATTTTCCCACATAATATGGTTTTGATGAAAATCTTGCAGGCAGCAGGGAACAACTCAGAAAAGCTGGCAGAAAAAGCCCTAAAGACCTAGGTTAGAAATCAGTTCTGCTTAAATCAAGATTAGTCTTTGTGTCAAAACCAGCTAGTGGAGACATAAAGCACTTCCAAACTTAAGTCTCATATATGGATTGTGTGAAGTGAAAAGCAAAGCAAAACAAAATCCACCATCCATTTTAAAAACAAAAGGTAAAAAAGAAGAATGGTGTATTATTAAACAATGCACTGCTGTTACCAAAAAAGAGCAGCTCTAATTTCAACAGCTATCAATATTAATTAAAAAACAGACTAAAACTTAATATGCTACTGATTCATTTACTAAAGTCTAAACCAGAAACAACTTTGACCCCTAGAGAGACATTGGTGTTATTATTGGTATGGAGACCTAAAATCTTAATGAAAACCAGCCTTGGCCACACACAGTGTAATAGCTGCAGCCACTGCAATTGGCAGTTCATGAGCAACTCCATGATATGACAAATGACACTGAAAGTGGAAGTTTGTAAGAAACATGCTTTTTAAGACGTCATAGTTGAAATGGGTAGAAAAAGAATGGTAAATACCAACATGGAAATCAGTCTGTGAGGAACACGAAGTACAGCAACGTGAAATGATTCCACTCAGCCCAGTCAGAGTCGAAATGACAGCCTCCCAGCCCTCCAGCAAACAGAGAAAAGGGTTAAGTTTCCACAATTTGTACAGCGCAGGAAGATAGTGCTGAAGGGAAAAGAAGGATCTCTTAAAAATCCCCATACACAGAGCTTCACAAAATAGCTTCTCTACAGAGATTCACAGCAAATTCACAGCACCAGACAGCATAAAATGGTCTAAAAGTTAGTTCAATTGGGGCTGTGAAATGGAAGGTTAACTTAGCCAGAACTCAATTTCTCAGACTTCTAAGATGTCCTCGAACAGAAAATCCTTTCCAAGTTGTTCAGAAGAACAGTACATACTGAAATAGGTCCTCAAATTGGTGTTATAATTAACAGGTGAGGCTGAAAGCCATGCAGTTCATTAACAAAAACTAGAACAAAAAGAAAGTGATTTAGCTAGAACTAACAGAACTGTGATGGAAAACCTGTGAAAGAGGAGTTGGCACATTACTGATTAACACTGTATGCTGTGCAACTTCCCAAACTATGTACACAGAACTCACAGGTACATAACATCCATTTCCTCCTTGCTCAAGGAATTCAGACACACCTCTTCCCCTGTAATTCTCCCTAAAATGTCACGGGTAAACGCAAAATAAAACAAAACCTGAAACATTCAGCCTCAGAGGTAAGCATGCCATACTGGAACAAACAAAACCATTAGTGCAATGTTAACTAACACCTAGCAAAAGAGAGCAATCTAACGGCCTCTAGCAGACCCCATTTGGAAGGGGGAAAATGAGCAGCCGGGGTTCATGCTGGTACCCACGGGACCCCAAACAGCACTTGCACTTCATCCCCACGTTGAACGAAGTGCGGGCACTCTCTGACTTGTGTCACAACAGAACAAACTACTTGCCAAGTACCTGACCGGTCCAAAGTGTAATAAACTTATCAAGTGCATTTATAAAAACATGTAATAAATCAGTTTTACATTAGGTAGAACTAGAGCTGGTACAAGCCATACAAAGCCGTATAGAGGTGCAAAGCTAAAAATACCTAAAATTGAAAAAAGGGTATAAAAATAGGCGTATTTTGAGAAATGAATGAGAATTAAACCTCTTCTCATGGAATAATAAAGAACTGAAGCTGATTTTTTTGGCTGCTCAATCCCAAGTCAGCTCTTCGTGCTGTGATAGAAGCACCATGCAGGGTTAGAGCAGAGGAACTCCTAAAACTTCATACTCCTGCAGCTTGGTTCTCTGCTCGTCCCAAATTTCACTCATCCGCTAGTTTAAGCCAGGGACGAGCTGACCTCACTGAGCTGGCAGGCTGCATACCAACACCTGCCTAGAAGGAGAGTACCTGGCAGGCACAAGGGATGCTCTTTTCAGTCCACAAGCAAGAAAAGGCCACCAGGACCTGACCCAGACTGGTATGGGCATACAGCTGGGGCCACAATGGCCTCGTGGTGTCACCCCAGCCATCCCTACCTCTCCCATCACTACAGACCACCCCAGCAGGCAATGTGTCAGCTCAACCCACTGCAGCCATGAGACACAGCTCCCAGGAACCGCACGTCACCTAGGGTTGGCTGTGATGGGGAATCCACACAAGGACAAAAACCGATGGCAACCCTGAAGTCACACCAAAACAGACACTGGTGTGACAGCCCTAAACTCTTTAATGATTGCCACTGGCCTTGAAGGCAAATGAACCTAGACCAACTCCAGAGGAGAAACACGATGGAGGTGCCCAACCTGAATCTCACACGCACAGTCTGCCAGTGCTACCCTTCCAGTCAATCCTCTCATCCTCATCAGCTGGTGCACTGCTACTGTGTTGTACAACGAACCACAGGAGCTTGTGATAATTAAGTTTTTCCAGGAAGTGACTGAGTCCACAAACAAAAGCCAATTCAGCATTGTTTTTCTAAGCTGAAGAAATTGTTGACATTTATTTGAATCGGAAACATGAAAAAGTTAATACACCACAAGCAAGCATTTTCATTAAAATTCAATCCCCACCAACAAAAAAAAAAACCCAAACCAAAAAAACCCCCCAAAACTTTCAAAACTTCCAAAAATACATTTTTCAATTTTTATTAAGATACACCTATTAGTTTGCACTGTAGAGCTGAGTATTTTTAAAAAGTGTGGGGATTATATTGCACCTCGAGGCATATATATCATTTATATAGTCAGATCTTTTGCAAAGAGATTCAGAGTTCTTTGTGAATCTTTTCCCTGCAGTTACAACTTCAGTTGTTTCGTTACATCACCACCAGATGGGGCTCACTTATAGCTGAAATCATTGGACATTACACAATTTGACATTACATACACAATTTATGTTGTACACTCACATACATTTCTCCTGCCTGCACATTCATTTCCACAGCACATTTGCATGCTTTTCATCTCATGAAAAAAATCCATGTTTTTAATTTACGGATACAAGTGGCTATGGATTTTTTTAAATTTTTTAATTATTTTTTTTTTAATAACTACATTAATCTCAAAACTATAGATCAAGTTGACAGTGGCAAGAAGAGGGGATGTATTGCTTGAGAATTACACTGCCAGCTTTCTAACTAGTTCCCAGGTTCATGGGATCTGTGATGAGGACCATCTCATTGTGTGCCTTAGAATTACTTTAAAACATGCTGCATCCAGTTCCAGTGTAATCAGTAGCAGCAAAATAAAACACAATTCTTCTGAGCAGTACTTGAAATCCATTAAGAAACCTCCAATACTGTTTTGAGGTACCAACATCCCTCCCTCCCCTTTTATTTTATTTTATTTTTTAAGGTCAAAAAAGGAGGAGTGAAACCTCTTGCTGTACAGCCTGGAAATTCAGTCAGGGAAATGCCCTATTTTTATCACCTACTTTCTCTCTTTCTGAAGGCTTTCCTTGCTACATTATTTTCTCCCCTCTTCCCAGTTATACATGAGCAGTAATTCCCATAGAAAATAACTGAGCTTCCATTTTAGCTATTCAAATTTCTTAGGACAGATTTTGTGAGTGAGGAAGGGTCTAGCCCATTCTCTCGGGCCAAATAAGCAGCGTTGGGTACTCTGGCTGATGTCAATCAGGAACATACTGTGCTTAGGTTAAGGAGCAGCAGGGACCCCCCAAATGCCTGTTTGACAGAGAAATGCCATAATGGCAGGCAAATAAAGGAGATCAGAATTGCAAAACGGGATAGAATAACCTAAAGTCCATCAGATGCTTAGCCACAGTGGTGAGAAGATAGAACTAAAATTTAAACAAATGTAAATCTGTTTCACTGTTGATAGTTTAGAGCCACAGACAGCATATTAAAACAAAATTCTGTGACTTCATCTTTGAATACTCCAGGGGGCTTATCAGACCTGGCTCCTGCACAGGCTAATCCCAATTCTGCATTACAAACTGCATCTCCAACACAGAGTGCCTCTGACTCCATGGTTTGGCAGCACCCACCTGACTCACACGGTGCCTGCTACTGCAGTGCTTCATCAACGTTTTTCAACAAATACAATCACAAGAGCATCTTTTCACAGTGACATTTCAGACAGTAATTGATTAGTTCTCGAGACTCAGACTTGAAATAAAATCTGCGTACAGAAAAGAGTCTTTCATACAACATCACCAATATACAGTGACAAAAGTCAGCCCTAAAACAACCAAAGTGATGCCAGTTCATCTCTCTAAATGGGTACCTGAACTCAAACCCCCTCAAGTCCTAAGACAGGACTCAACAGAAATACACAGAGTTTGCAGATCATATCACTTGTTAAGGAGACTGAAAATTTAAGATTCCAAATACTTAAACACTTAAAAAATAATATATTAGCCTGCTTCTGCAATATTTTCTTTTAGTAGATGCTCAATTTTCCCCTGGCATTTTGATTTTTCTTTCACACTAACATACTTCTGAGATAAAAATCTCTGAAACTGTAAAGTTAGGAAAGCATAAACACTACAGAAAGCAACTTAAGACTTCATGATGATGCTTCCTAATTTCTGCCTTTTGCAAAATATCACTAGAGTTGCCCCACTTTTAGAGATCTTTATTTCCTACTCAGTGCTGGAGAGACTCTTCTGACTTGAGCTAGAAAGGAAAACAATCATTTTTCCTGGGCAGCCACTCAAACCCAGTACCCCTGGCCCTGTCTGCACAGCACCATGGGGGTAGCAGGCACAAGAGCAGAGTGGCCAGAAGCCACCAGGGAGAGGAGGCAGACAGATGAGCAGGCACAGTCTGCCACAA
This sequence comes from Podargus strigoides, assembly GCA_028020825.1. Classification (NCBI taxonomy): domain Eukaryota; kingdom Metazoa; phylum Chordata; class Aves; order Caprimulgiformes; family Podargidae; genus Podargus; species Podargus strigoides. The sequence goes on from CM051630.1 coordinate 3,001,224, forward strand.
ACATCACCTCATCCCACTCCTGGGCTATGGCTACAGCTGAGTAGAAGGAGTCAAAAGCAAAAATAAGGAGCAACAAAACAGAAAAGAAGGGAACTAAGGTCTGCTAATTCAAAAGATAAGAGAAGGAGGGAAGAAAAGGAGTTACCTCCTGCTTAGCCAGCTCTCTCAGCAGACTGAAGAAATGGACCAAGCTAATTTCACACAAAGAACAAGAATGAAGTGGGGGGGAGCTTGCATGAACAAGCAGCGAACATCATCACATACCATGCTGGAAGGTGTTCAGAAGCTTCAGACCTCTTGGGCTGTACTTGCTTTTTAGATGTTTATATGTACCAATCCAGCTTCCCAAATCTTGCAGGTTCTTCCACTACATGGCAAATACCTAGTTTTGTAGGGTAACATTTGTGCTAACACTGACTCACAAATATCTTGTTTTTCCCAAGAGATCCAGGATGAGGGAAAAAAATATTTTAAATGAGAAACGTGGCCAGAAGTTCCTGTATCATTCCTCGAGAGGCTGATTCCCCTCGCACATTTCAACTCTTCAGCATAGGCAGAGGGCTAAAGAAGTTTAACTGTGAGTGTCCCCTTTCCTAGCAGCACCATGTTATTTAATACACTGTTATTAGCATGGATTTGGAGGGGGAAAAACAAAGTTATTCTGCAGCCAGTACAGCATCCAGTATCAGATAGAGACAGCTGAACACAACCAATATTTAATTGTTCATATATTAAAAACCAAAACTAGCAGAAAAGCAGCAACTATTGAGAAACTTTAGAAGTTGGATGAATTGACTCCACCAAACACCTTCAGTTCATACCCCAGCTCATTTACTTCTGCCTTCAACCACTGCATCCAGCAGCAGAAGCACACTCACATCAGAAGGCAATACCACACCTGAAGTCTCCATTCCTTTCTTCTTTTGCACTCCAGACTGGCACAATACAGACCAAAAGGTACATCTTTGAAATGTACTTTTTGTTGTGCTACTGGAGGATGCCTAAATGGTCAGCAGATCCAATTGCTCCCATTTTCCATAACGTATAAACATGATTTTCAGCTTTCACGCTCATACCATGGCTTCCTTAACCCTATGAACAGCCTCAATCAGTACTGTTTGGTCCCATGCAATCTGTCACAAATTTGTGTTTCATACTGGCATAACCAAGCCATTATTTTTCTCTCTAAAGGCTGCAAAGTCCTAGCAGATAAGGCCAGCTCCAGACAGCTATTCTACGCCCCATCTGTGTCCTTCAGTGTAAGGCTTGTGAATCAAATGCATCTGAAAACGGGTTCTCTTCTGCTGTAACAGCCCTTTGTCAGGTGAGCACTGCTGCAACAGTTTTACGTTGCATTCATAATTTGGTAGTTAAGGCTAGTGGACATCAATCAATCTTTGAATTTGCTCATGCTTCTGGATCCAAAGCATGGGAGAAGAGTTTTGGCACATCAAATAAACTTTAGTAGACTGACCCTGAATATTCATTTATTCTTACAGTGCACCAGCAGCTATAAAGAAACATATTAAAACAGAAAGCCCTTCCCCGAAGAGCTTACATTTGAATACTTGACAAGACCACGACAAGCAGTAGGGATGCACACTAAGAACAGAAGAATCCTGGTAAGAGGATCACAAGCCAACTTCACTTAGCAAGCATACAGTTTGCAGGTCTATGAGCTTTCCAAGAACTAATTATGGCTCTTGTGGGTGAAAAAATATAAATTGAACACTTAAGAGTTTTAAATGGAGCTGAATAAACGTGGAGAAAGAAATAATGCTTGATGCAAAGTGTGAAAAGGAAAGTGTTAAGGTCCATATAATTTACATAGGAGGCAAATAAGAACTGACAGTTCACAAAGATAGGCCAGAACTGTAAATGGTTTTGGAGAAGCAAGAACAAGCTGAAGCTTTTTTCTCAGGGCAGAATCTGAAAGGGTCAGGAAAAAAAAAAGGTAACAAGTTAATTTCAAGATAATGTAATAAAATATCAAAAAGGCAAATACTGAAATGTTGGCATTTGTACTGCACACACTTGACTGTCAACCCAAATGCCATAAAGTTTAACATTTTAGCTTGAACAGATGCTTAACTGTATGCACTTAATGAACCATCATAAACCAGGAAGATTCCTGATATGGTTATAAGCAATGTGTTACACTGCATAATGGCAGAGACAGATAAAGGAACCTCAGCCTGATTACAGTGAACAGGGTATGGCAGACAAATAACCAGAGAGCCACTAAGGTCCTGATTTTTAAAAAGCCTTTCAAAAATGTAAGCAGACGAATTTGTTTTGTCTGAAAACAATGATGAGGGTCTTACAGTTCAGAAGGTAGTGCTGGCTTCACCAAGGCAAGAAATGGGCACTGTGTTACCTCTCATGGAGTCCAAGGATAGTTATGGCACAGCAGAGTGGTGCAGAAAAGCAGTAACCCTAGAAAGAATTACCTAATCATGAAGTTTTCTTGATTTATGTACCCTTCACAATGAGAGGCACACTGAAGTTAGGGCTAGTGATGATTTTTAAGGGAACAGTGAAAGATTCTTGGAAAAATACCCCGTATCACAGATTACCTCTAGTTCTTTTAATTTATAAAAAAAAATTGGAGGGATATAACTCTTTCCATCACTGCAAAGTGTCCTTAGTGTCCTCTGAAAATTTCACATTCCAATGTAATGAGAAAAAGGACCCACTTTGGGTTTACCCATTTTACATACTGACCCCTTTCAACTTTTGGAGCAGTTTGTTAAACTACTGTCATGTCTAAAGGAAAATTTTTCATGACTTGGAGGCTCAGGTCATTATGGCCTGCAGCACGGAGAGAATGCAAGCATACAAACAGGCACAGCCTTAATCTGCAGCTGCCCCTTCAACAGGAACCCATCAAGCAGCTAAAACACAAAGGAAGACACTTTACAGGCGTGGAAGGCAAAACAAGAAAACCTGTAGCTGCTGCAAACAAGAAAATAATGGAAAACACAAGATCACGTGCTATTAGTGTATGAAAGCAACAGACACTTGAAAGTCTCCTGGGACTCGAGTCACTGTGCATCACAACACTGTTAATCTGTGTGAGCAACGTGTTCATAAGGTTTGAAAGGCAATGGATGGGCATAGGCATCTCCAGCTCTTCCTTTTCCAAAGCTGTTTGCACCTCTGAAATCAAAGCCTGTTCTAGAAGTTGTTCTTCCAGGGGGGTAGGCAGTAAAGGCATGTGATGGCAGTGACAACTGCCTGCTCTGCACCTCCCTCGCACATACTGTGTCTATCCCAGCACAGCTTGCTCTCTCCACACTCTTCCAAAGCCTTAAGTCTACACACACAGCTCTGCTTGGCCACCTTATTAGGGACATGTCTCAGCAGCCAGCCAGGAGACAGAGTGCAGGCAAAGGGGGACAGCAAATCTAGCACTCCCTTGAAAACACCTGGGGAATGGGTGGGCTCTGCTCAGCACTCTTTTTCCCTTCCTCTGCTGAAGGAAAGGGCATGCCAGTACTTCCCTTCCAGTGCTGGGGAAGGGGGATGCAGTACAGAGTAAGCTGAAGCCCATGGAGCCAATTCACTAAAGGTTCCCAGGATCAGCAGCTACCAGCTTTGGTGTCACCGAGATGCTGTTGCGATATCAACATACTGCACATTGCTGCATGAGGATATTACACAGCACCTCAGGGCTCGATCAGCATAGATCTTGATTTTTCCAACCTCGATTACAGCAAGCATTCGATTTGTACCATGAACACACGCACATTACGAATAACTACATTAATTATATGAAGACGAGTTAATCGAAAGGTTACACACTACACTCTCGCTGACGTTGTTTAATCTTTGCATGCCACATGCATACTAAACAAACCTACAGCTCCCACACCAAACAGCCAGAAACCCAGGACTCTGAAGATAAGATTGCTGAAGTAGGACCATTTCTCACACTTGAGGTTCAACATCTCTGCATTTTCTGAAATCTTTTATTCTTTTTTTTTTTTTTTAAAGGATCCAGCTATGGAAACACAGTTTGTCAAAGTGCTATTGATCTGTACATACACCTCTCCTTCCCCTTAAATGAGCTGCAAGGAGGAACTGGGGTGCCTGTTAAGCCTAAACCACTTACATTTATTTAAAGGTAACTTGTGACACACACTTTAAGGAACGGTTGCTCTGCATGTTTCCCAGCTCGCAGCTCCTTGATGCTTGCTGCCATGCTGTAGGTGGCATCCAATCAGAGCGGCCGCCACTGAGGGACAGGGAGGTGGCTGTCAGGTTTTATTTTATATTCCAGCTACAGTGCAGGGAATGTAAGGCAGCAAGTGTGTACAGCACGAATAATGAGTTGTACTAATTCACAGAAATTCACTTTTTTTTTTTTGCCATCACACACTGCTCCTTTTTCTATAGACCAAGACTTTGAAAGTTCATTTTTATGTGTCATTTACTTCCCCAGGGTGTAAAGCCTGCTAAAAATACCACCATTTCTTCTCCTCTGATAACAGATTATTTATGCAAAGGCAGAATAATTATTCTTGACATACTCAAAGGCTCCCCCTCACCCCCCAACTAAGGTAGTTTCAAATGATACCTTCATAAAATACAGTGAAGGTCAATATTGTCAGCTAACGCTCAACATTAAACACAAGTCTTCTGAACTCAGGATACTGGAAGGTTTGGTAAAGGAAGGAAATTATTTTGCAGTTGTATAGGGTATTGGATTTGAAAGCATGAAGGGAACATGACTGGGACAATGAGGCTTCTGTAACCAGTTACCCTGCTTCAACCCTGAAGAAAATGAAGTAAGATCTGTGTGGTGTAGAAATACAGTAGCGATTAAACCAGGCAGAAATATATGTGGGGGAAATCCTGACAAGTGGCATCAAGAGGTTAACTCTTCTTTTCTTTTTAATCAGTAACTAGTTCTGTCATCTTTTGGTTCAGTGCAAAGTCTCCCCAGAGAAGCGCCTCCATTCTTTGAATGTCCATAAGGCAATTAGGTTTTACATTTTTAAAACAGAAGGGTTTTACAGGATGAGCCAATTTATATGTTTCCATAATAAGAAAAGACTCAGGGCTACTGAAGTATCTATTTCAAAATGGCTTAGGTGGTGCATTATTGAATCCTACAAAGCCAAGGGGCTTCCAGGTCCCAGAGTCTTTAACAGTCATTTTGAGGGAACTACCTGGGCAGAATACAGAACAGCTTCATTTTTGGAAACCTGTAAAGCAGCCATTTGCTGTTTGGAGTTCCTTCAACATGAGCAGTACAGAGCACTGTAAAGAGAGGTCCTGCCTTGAACACAGGCACCCAGAGGTAGAATGGTGCTGCAACAGCACTGGATGGTTTTGTTTCTTTGCTCCTGAGCCTTTCTATTGTCTTAATAAATGCTGGTCAAGTCCCAATCATAACGATCGGGTGGATGGATATAGCTGTGAGCAAAAATGGGTGATAGCTTTCAAACTGGAATAGTGTAACAGCTCTATCTACCAATTAAAGCCATTCAGTGAACAAATCTGATGATTAACTGGATATGTAATTAAGCCTTTGTTATTAGTCTAATTGGATGGTTAGGGGAATTATTAAAGCTGTTAAGATTCTGTATAGCAAGCTGACTGTGCAGTACAGGCAATATGAAATTCAGCTCATTACAAGCAAGGCCAAACGAACATATTTGAGTGGAAATTCAGGACAGCTGCATATAAGTTTTTCAAGACAAACCCAAACAAAGCTTAAAGCCATTAGTTCAGCTCAGCAGAGAGAGCTCCAATACCCCACTTGAACATGCACGGCAACAAGACAAGTACAGGCCCATTCCCAGGAGGCTAAGGAGAGGGGAGAACTTTTTCTGTGATGCTGGGTAAAGCATTCTCCTTTCCTCCAATCCCCAACCCACAGCCACATCATTCCTGATACCAGGATAAGAAAGAACTTTTGCAATGTCTGACCAGCTGCAGCTGAAATACAATAAATTCTGAAGCGTTAAGAGGAGCAAAAATCTGGTTAATTCCTGAAAGAACTTAGTGCTCCAAAATCTGGTCTTGGCAACATAAAAGAATGGGAAGGAAGGTACGTGTGGATCTAGCAAAACATTAAGCTTTCTGTGATCATTTAGTCTGTGTTCCACTTGTCCCAGGTCAAAGTCTGGACTCGGCACCAGCAACAAGCCCAGTTGAGAGCTGAGAACTGGGCCTCCTGTGTACCTGACCAACAGCACATGTCACTCAGCCTTCACATATCCTTACCAAAAAATAATTAAAAAACTAATAAAGAAATTCCCAGGCTTACCTGGTGATTGAGAAGACAATTTATGTAGCATGTAGGCAAGTGGAATTATGGCTATTGAAGAGTTATCTCCATTGGCCTCAACGAAGGAACACCTTATAGTTGTTGGATCGATACGATGCTAAGTGGCCTGATACAAGCCTGATGGAGAAAAAAAGAAAAAGTAATAACTGATTTTTTTCCAAACAACCAAAGCTAACTACTCCTAAATTAGTATGTTCACTGAACATGTCATCTGTTGTCACTCCCATCTGAAAAAGCGCAATAATAAAAAAGTATTCTAGAAGTACAATTCAAGTAAGCATAGATGGGGAGCAATTAACCAAGAATAACAACTGCTGGAACCATGACTGAAACAGGTACTGATGAGCCACATAACAGCAAAACTAGAAGAGCCCACATCCTGGCCAAACATCCAAGGACTGCAGCTAGCTGAAGTACAGAAGTACACAGTTTTCCCCAGTTGCATATCCTTCTCACCTCAGGTGTAATCTCAATAAAACTGCAAAAGAGGTCAAAGTTAGAGTCACGTGGGTGCACACACAGAGGCTGTGCCAAGGGAATCCCCTCAGTTCTGCATATCAGCAGCTGCAACACAAATAATCCAATGGCAACAGATACACAGATGTATTTGGGCTGTATTTCCCAACAGCCACCTCTTATGCCTGCAATTAACGCCAATGGAAAACCCCACCACCACACTCCAGTTGCAATCAAACTGTATTAAAAATGCCCAAAGTGAGATGACACATGACTGCAATGCTGTTGCACACACACAGAATATATCTAACTCTCTGTGGAAACCAGCGATAGATCTGATATGCTCTAACACTCTGGATAAGATAAATCTTGTAAGTGGCTGTAGAAATGATACCAAATGTTACAGAACTCACTGTGTGTGTTTTGGGGCTGATTTAAGTTCTTCCCTTCCCCTGTATGAGGTACACGCTGTTACTGCTATGAATGAATCTCATTTAGAGGCACTTGACTCAACTCAGAACCATGTCACAAACAATACTGTTCCCTGTGAAAAAGCCTGGTATGGGCTGGGCATTGACACCTCCAATTAAGTAGATGCAATGAAATGAAAGAAAACAACCAATAGTCTATTAACTCAAAAACTTGTCTTCTAGAATAACACAAAGAAATTGTAATTAAAATATATAGTAACCACAAATAAATAAACACAAATTAAAGACCATTAACAATCAAAATCTAAAAAGAATCAACTGTAGCCATACATGTGAGATTAGTTTTGTGCTGGTACAGATCTCAAACCAAAATAATATGGCAAGGTGAAAAAATAATTTAAAATAAAAGGTGAAGTATAAAAAACAGGTCTTTCAGTTTCCCTTTGCCATGAAGAAACATATAGTTAGAAATCTTAAAAGAAAAAACCTTTCCTGTTGTCCATTAAATCACATCAGTTACTTTCTGCTTTTATGTTTCCTTAATCTATAGAGTATCATGCCATGAGCTTTACTTCATAAATAAAAATCATTACACTGTTTGAAATAATTTACTTCGTGGATTAAAAAAAGAAATCCAACAAAAAAACTTCACAAATAATCCAAAGATTTTCTCAAAAACTCAACCATAATACGATTTGAGTTTTTATATCCAAATTGGCAGAAACATAATTAAATATTACACTTGAAAACCAGAATATTTTGATGTAACAAAACATGTAAGGAAGGAGTTCATTACAGAAAGGCATTTAGTCACAAAATAAAATACACCAAAAAATGAACTATTCGAAAGCTGCTTGCAGCAGCTGAAATTAGAAGAGCAAAGTTCAAGAGAAGTATGCTTGCAGGATAGTGTGGACAGAGCATCATTTAAAAGGAAGGGAACCCTGAAGCCTCTCACACATGTGACTCAAGAAAATGTCATGTTAAGCTCTTCAGAGCTATGCCCCTTCTCGTTATCCTTGATAAAACCCAGTGTGCATACACACACAGAGATAGGTGGAAAAACCACACTGCATGCCGCTTCAAACATGGAAGAACTGATCTGAACCAGATCTCCAGCTGTACCTTGTGCTACAAATACTCCCAGAAAACATTGGGAAAAAAAAATATCTCCTCTGAGTTATTGCAATGTTTCTGTTTTATTTATTTTTCCAGTAGTTAAACATTTCATTTTTATAAAACCCTTCAAAGCTTATATAAAATAAGCAATAGACTTGTGTGAAAACAACTGTCACAGAGTTAATTATAAGCAGGTATTGAGCTTTTCCACAAACAAAATTGTTTTCGGTTCTTTTAGACTCAAAGGAAAACCACAAGCTGATGAAAACCAGTTGGTAGCTTATAATCCCCCTAGTCCAGCAACAGGGTGTGCCTATCTGTACTGGTGTGTCTGCACAGACCCCCTCAGCAGCAGTGCTCAGAGAGCACCACAGCACATCTGCCAACCAGCCAGTTGCCAAGAATGAAGCTTAAACAGCTCAAAGAAAATACATAATCTTGTAGAATGAAAAAAAAACCAACAACCAACCAACCAAAAAAACCAAACCAAACCCAAAAGCCCCCAGTGATTTACATTTTGGTGATAATTCATCATCTCTGGGGTGGGGGTGTTCCTGAGGTCAAACTTCCAGGACATTAAAACAAGGTGGAAGGCTTCTACGTATTTTCAAAAGATGGCACAACATAAAAGTCAGGGAGGGGGGAAAAAGAAAATAATATTCCAAGACCACTGGAAAAAGGAAATACCACTGGTATAAAGATGGCATCTTATGGAATATATTGTAACATCTCTCAAGAGAAAGGTGAATCAAAGCTACTATTTTGCTACTTTCTTCACCTATAGGAAAGATGAAGACCTGTCATTGATCAAAGTAGGCTGCTTTATTTTAAAAGAAAGTAGAAAAAAATAAAAACAAAAAGAAAAACAAAACCTGCCACAACATTTCAGAGCAAGAAGCTTTTCAAGTGTCCTCGAATCATCCTTACCTGTATTACAAAGTGCACACACTACACATCTGTACAACAGAAACAATCACATGGCATGCTTGCACAGAAATGGCATTGCAGAGTGTCTGGCCCTGGGACAAGGGACCACAGGCACTGACAGCCATGTGCTCGCACATCCAGGCAGAATTCTGCACTGGGCTGCTGTTAGCAGCACCTACGTGTCATTGGAGGCAGGGGGGAAAATCTGCAGGAGAAACTTGCTCAGCCTTGTCATTCAATAGCATAAAAGGGACTGAGACTCACTAGTAAACAGCAACTTAATTAGTACTATCATTATCATTTAGAAAACAAGGATTATAAATTCCATAGTGCATATTTTAGCTTGAACCTGATTTATAATGTTACACAAAAGCTTTCTGAAGTGGAAAATTATTGCATAAAAATAATATTATATCCTCAATGAGTTAATAACGTTTTATTCTCAATAGAGCCTCTCTCAAAATACTCTCAGTGATGCAAATATCCATGGTGAATAAAGCATACAGAACCAAAATTTCTAAGGCTGTGCAAAATATTAGAGAGGATACAGGGCCAGCTGGAGAATGCTATTCATTAGAAAATATATGTGAAAATTCCCTGTCCCAAAGGCTTCTCATGGCACTTGTAATTTTATTAAAGTTGAAAGTGATTTCATTCATTTCAAGTTTTGGAAGAAAGCTGTAGGTGGAAGCAGTGCCTTAAGAGAAAAAGAAAAAAACATTTTAAAAATCTATTTTCATCCATTCATCCTAACCCTAATTCATCTTTTTCCATGTAGGAGCCTTGAAAAAGCCCAAGAACAAAGAAATGACATCCATCCACTATATACTGCTCTGCATTGCTTCCTCCATATAGGTATGGCCTTTAGTTAAACCCAGACTTGCTCCGTTCTTGAGAAAGCCTAATTTCAAGGTTTTGCTGTATTGTTTTGAGAACTACACTAAATGTCTTTGTCTAACTGCTGCAAATTTGCTTGTATTTCTGTCCCTTTACTCTGTTACGAAAGCACCAGTCACTATTATTGGACATCCAGGGCTCAAAAAAATACAGGACATACAAAAAAATAACGTGATTTAATCAGTCCACATGGTCAGTTTCAGATTTTTCACCAAGTCTGATCAGCATTGTGTGATACACAAAAATAAATATTTGAACTTCAAAATGACACAACCATACCTGTCTGAATGAACATCCCTCTCTGGTAACTGAATGCTTTGTGAGTATAAAGAAACAGAAAATGATCTTTTATTATCGAGATTATGGTATTAGGAAATTTTACCATTTGGTATGCAAGAGCTGAGTGTTCCTCACAAAGCTTTCTGTAAAGCCAGCAAAGAGCTTAACCAGAGAAAAAGTACCTTTACCTTCTAAGTAAATATTACCTGCTTAACTAGCAGGCTACTAGAACTTTTTGTATTTGGAAATCACTATTTGTAGCAATAAAAAAATGCACAAATCATACAGAGCTATAAAAGGGTGAATAGGGTGACACAATAACCCAACAATTATCCTGAAGCACCAAAGGACTGGGACACTCATGAGAACTGCTTGCAAGCTCAAACACTTTCAACAGCCCAATCTCTGTGTGGGAGGAATAGAGTTCTCAGGTTCTTATTCTTCCCAAAAAGTGTGAGAAAGAGTAGTGAGAATATAAAAGCAAGCATAACAAAGCAATGCACACTTAAAAATAAAAAAACCCATTGAAAACTGAGGACTAAGTTGATTTTTTATGAAATAGTAGAATTACAAAAGAAGAAATTTATCTTATAAATTTCCCTCAAACATATTTACTGCTTCCTCCCTACACCTGTAAAAACAGGTAGTTGTCACTGTAGTAGAAGATGAAAATACAGCTATCAAAAGAAAATTATGTTGCTGAGGCTATTAGAACCATAGAACATCTTTCACAAAAAGGTGAAGCTTCTCCAAGAAACATGAATGGGTGGATGATGATCACTGTGCCAGAAAAACCCTATAAAACTGTATGCCAATAGTAAATACATCTACAAACAACATTCAGCTTGAGCAGCTATTAGCCATAGTTTAGAAGCAAGTTAATTGAGAACTGTTAAGTAGAGCAATACTGCCTGGGTTTTTAGGGGGGTAGCAGAAAATTTCTTAGCATCCAAGGAATTACTATTGGTATATACCAATAAAGGGAAGCTACTCAGAAAATTGTCAGTGCTCAGTATTCCAAGAGTCTCTCATAAAACTGTGAAAACAGATGTGAAATCACTAGAAATCCAGAAATGGCTTCCTAATTGCTAAATTTGTATAATTAACTAAAGTAACAGCAACTATGTGTAGATGTCAAAGAAAAAAAATAACACTTGTGCAATCTGCAAGCGTACTTAAAGGGTGGTTAGAATTATTTTGATTGACTGCTTCTCCAAGAGGAAAGATTTCAAGCCTTAGAAGCCTGGTCAATGTTAATCAGTCATGTGGATACGATTTTATTTTGGTGTGGGTTTTGGAGTCCCACTGACTTTCAATGCAACTTGTGCTTCTCTCTCAGGATAGTCTGTGAAAAGTTTTCCATTGACTGCAGACTCCTCTGGTCTAGCTTATCCTGGGACCCTAAATTAGGGGTCCCAGCCTTAGGTGCCTTCTGGGATGTCCTACATCAGCAGGACCAGCAAAGTCTTATGTAGCAAGTCAGCTGCTAATTAAACAAGCACTTGTCCCACCCTCAAAAGCGAGCAAGAACCAAAACTAGGCAGAGTAAGACTGAAGAGGAGTAGCACAACCCAAATAATTTCTAGATATTTTGCAGCTGAGAGACTGAAAAATCTCTCCCAAAATAGCACAATAAATTCTGGTAGTTGTGGAAGGCTCAAGGTAGAGATTTCCAGTATGCCTCTGGTTTGACTGTGCCATTCTCATCCTAGCTTCTGTATCCAGTATTCCTCCCAATAATTCTTTTCTCAGGCTGAACTCTGGGAAGATAATTATTTTCAATCCCTTTCTTCCCATTGTATTCATTCAGTAAAGCTAGAGAATTCCAGAGGCCTGGTCTCTGTTGCATATCAGTTTTACAACCCAAAAGTGATGGATGGCCACCTCTGCAGAAAGCTTCAGTGAAAGCTCAGAATTGAAGAAATTATTAATTAGGTATCAAGCTATATTAAACATCTTGTACAGAGTTAAAGAAATTTGGCCAAACTCATTTAGCTTTTACTTGTCTTCTTCTAGTTCAAACATTCAGCCAACATGTCAGAAATTGAAAAACAGTCTATAAAATGGGCCCCTTGTGCACTGAAAAGTTTGTCCTGCAATGTAGCGTGAATATTTAGGAGAATCTGTTGGAATAAGTAGCTACAGTTCTGGCATAATTTTAAAGAGAACATTTGCAAATCAGGGGTGGTACGGGTACAGCTCATGCATGCATAGAGTGTTTCTGCTTTGCTGTAAATCCATTTGTTGATTGCAATTGTTACCAACACACAAACAACAGCTGTCGGGATAAACACTTGCATAGGAGTGTAGTCTTCAAGTCTGAAAGTGAAGAAGATACAAACATTACTGTGAAAGACCTTGCAAAGTCAACTGTAGAGCAAGGGCAAAACCAGCAGCTGCACAGAGAGACATCGAGCTGCAGTCAGTGTGTGGTTCATGTGCAGGACTAAGGAAACTCTGAAAAGAGTGGGTCAAAGGAGAAAAGGGAAGAAGTATTACGGCATCAGCTATGTCATGGTCTTAGCAGCTGAGCAGCAAGACATATGTGAGGACTGTTGCAATTTAGGGTGGCAGGGGGGAACACACACACAAAAAAACCTTAACAAAAACCCAAGCACTCTGCCAGATCTTGAACACAGTTTCAAACCCATCGGTGTCTTGTGACTGATTTTTAAAGGAGCTAAAAAGTGCTTAGCAACCACAAGCACCAAACAGCACTGAAAGGTCAAGAAACATAGTATAAAAATAATCATCTAAATGTAAAGGGCAAATTCTCACTTGTGGTTTTTCTGCTAAACAGACCCACCCCTTAATCAAGAACAGTTCAAATAAACATACAGGTCAGCCTCAATTATCCAGTCTCAAGTCATCTGAAATTCCAGGATAACCCAGGACATACTGACTTACTTATTCACTGAAACTACTTTTACAAAGGAATTTATTTTCCTTAAAGACTTTAAGAAATTTGGTAACGTGGCAAGGAAAAACAGAAGTCAGGGATGTCCCCTAGTGTTTAGCAACAATAATACTTAATGTTTCTATAGAAAGATTCCCTGATCTATGTCAATGTGCTTAAAGAAAGGCAGCAATGGGCATAACTACAGTGATGTGAGAACTGCTGCCCAGAGATACAGAGAAACACACCAAGGTCAAACACAGAAACACACACAGAACCCAGGTCTCCGAGCTCTGAGCGTGGTGGCACGTAGATCAGGTGAGGATCCTTTGCCATGCAAAGCAGCACAGTGTCTTTAAAGCAGCACAGAGCAAGCTGATGCCAAGCACAACACACAAGGACAGCAGCATGTTGTCCTGTGTGAGGTGGAGTGATGCCCGTGGGACACAGTGCTGTGCTGGCATGCCTATGTTGATTTGGGAACTCAAGTTAGAAGTAGTCTACATGCCATGATGGAGACATAATATGCTTAGAGCCCTCCCCAGGCACATTGCATCAAACCACACTGACAGTCCCCACCTCCTCACTATGTAACAGGCACTGTCACCATACACACCAGCAGCTACCAGTAATGGGTGACACTCAAAACACAAAAACAAGCACCCAGAAGACCCATGCCCTCCCTTTTGAAAACCTAAGTCAAATAGGTTCATTTTTAAAAAATGCAAAGTACCCACCATTCTCAATGCCTTCAACATTCACTTATTAGTTCAGCATCACTTACAGCAGATACTTCATTCCACAGGGAGTTTTATACCCAGCAAATTTTTTTTTTTTAGGTCTTGGTCCTCTTCCTCCCTAGCCTTTGAGGTTAAACAGCTTAAATGCACCTGTTAATCATCTCTGCTGATGAAGTTAATGAGCACACCACACCCTCATCTGAATCCTATCTACTGGCAAGGAATCCAACACAGCACCTAATTTAAGGCTGACTATGTCATTTCCCCTCCATGTTAACTTCACATTGCCCCAGTCTATGTGCTCAGTCCTTATCTGTCTATATTCTCACCTTCTTTTTTTGCCACACAATTATCTGTGCAGATATGAACTACCTGAGTAAATCTGCAAGGCCCCTCCCACATCCAGAATTACAATCCTCCTCAATACCAACTACTTCTGTCCTTCCCAGGGAGAACCCTAATCCATTTATATAAAACTTATCCTTACTGGTTATTTCAAAAATACCTGACTTCGGTTTACATGTGTGAGCTTAGAAAACAAATAGTCCTTCCACAAGAGTCTGAAAATACTTCAGAAATACTAAGTAAATAAGATCATAATTAAAAAAAAAAATATTTAAAGGTGGATAGTTTAAAGAAGTTTAAATTCACATGAACATATATAATTAATGGTAGCATTGTGGCTAAGTAAAAATTAAAATTGCTTGCATTATGAAACAGGTGTAAAATATCTGCATTAATTACATACCACAGCAGCCTGATTCTAACTTATAACAACCTGACAGCCTTATCAGAAGAGGTTTTGTTGTCATGCCTGTAGACTTAAATCAGTTTTGAAGTTGTAACATGTAAACATGCACACACAGCTAGCTACAACATGGCTCACGTTATTGCCCTTTGGGTGGGAAGGACAGTGAGGATGTTCTAATGGGCAACATGCAAATACTGTTTGTTTGCATAAACCTCACATACTACAAGCTTGGCCCTCTTATGTTTGTTAACACATTTTATTTAAATACAGGAATACATACATTTTTGTAACAAACAGACTGGGAAGCCCTTTTTAAAAAAATTTATAAATCTCTTATATGCTTGAGGAGTACAGACATCATGTAACATTCATACAACTAAACAGATTCATACACAGTATTTTGATGACCTGATTAAGTGCCAGAGCTTGCATACACACACATGCACAAAATGAAGATAAGGTAGATTCTTTTGTCAAAGATGTATTTGAGATTAATGGCAAGCTGGCAGGCTGAATGGGTTCCACTGCACTGAAGCAATTACTGTAGGTAGGTAAAGCAAGTGATAAAGATTTATTTAGTACAAGGCTGATATTCAATTAATCTCTTTAAACCCCATTTTAAGGTTGTTTAAAGTACTGTAGCTCTTCTCTGGAAAGGTCTGTTGAATCTATGACAGAAAAGGCAGACCTGCATAAATGCAGTGCAGGTCTCCACAGACTATGACATTTCTATACCTCCACAGGGAGGCAAGTATTTTAGATTAGTTTGGTTAGCACTGCAGATGCAGCATGCTGATTTACTAAACTCTGATGCAAGTTCCAAAAATAATTAGCTTATCAAAGATCCACTTTGCTTCCTCTCTTCTATTAGTGTGCTAAATATGGCATTGTTGCAAGGAAATAATTCATTTCACTAGTATTCAGACACTAAGCACAGACTTGCCAAAACTGAGCCTGTTTTAAAAAGCTCAGTGCTGGCTTCTTTTGAAAGATGGTCATGTTACACGACTAACTAAACAAATGTCATTCAGCTGTATAACTCATTCCATGCTATTACAAATTTAAAAAGGGAATTAGCAAGCATTTCTGATAATCAAGATATTTTATTGGTCCAATATCATCAGAGCAAGTGTCACAACAGACAACTGAACAGACAGATGGCACACAAGCTTTTTACGAACCGGGTTTGAGGCACCACAGAAGAGCCTAAAATTTTGTACTACTATGGTAGAATTTTTGTTACAGATACTCGTTTAGGAGGTTTTTTTTTTCCCCAAGTAAAAAAAAAAATCATTTTGATTTGTCATACAGAAAATGCTCCCTTTGAAATAGGTTAGGTCCTTCAGTGTTTAAAGCACGAGGTGTTTCTCAACACATCTGTAAGGAAAAGTATTATTTCAAGAACCACGGTCAAGGTTTCCAGATACTACCGGCGTGCATATAAATAATCAGCAAGACACCCACTGCCCCTCCCAATTTTTTATCTTCAGAAAGCATATTAAAATGATTTATTTCTAGCCTGCTACTCATAGCGAATGCAAGTCAACCTCTCCTTACCTTGCCAGAAGACAGGGATATCAACGGAACCCCAGGTACCAGCTCCCCAGTGAACCGTGCCTGGGGCAAAATCAGCTGCAATAATTCCAGCAACTGGAAATAAAAAGGAATGTTAACAGTAGAAGCTAATCCAGCACACATTGAAGTAACAGCAATGATTTACACTGTGCAGCAGATAAAAATAAAAATTGCCAGTTCTAAATGCAAAAAATACATTTCGTAAGAGCACACAAAAGCAGTGAAACACATTTTAATCAATTTCAATTAGAAGATATTTCAAGTCTATATTAAAACTTTCTCAAACTACTAGAATCACGCAGAAATGGAATTACAAAAAACAAGTTTCCACATAAAAACAGAGCAAGTCAGCAGGTGTCATCTTCATTTTAATACATTAACCGTTTTTTATCGGGGTTTTTGTGTTTAATTTTAAAAGATTTCATACTGTAGGCTTGTTTAACCCAAGTTAGCACAAAATAATGGGGTTGGCCCAGTGTTTCTCTAACATTTTTTCACCCATACTCTTCCTTATCTCTTCCCTGTTCTCCCTCTCTCTATGTGGCCTCTACAGTTTCGTATCTTCATTGAAATGCCTTCCAGAAATGTCTTTTATTCCAGCAACATGAGATGGTTCCATTGTGCTGACAGAGTTGCCTTTTCCAAAAGAGCAAAATTCTCCAGAGACTGGGGTTTCCAGATCTGAATGCTTAATTTCATATTCCAGCCCAGCAAGGGCAAGGATTCAAAAATACTGGATCAGGTGATCAAACTACAAGAGCTAGTTATGTTGAAATATTACCTCATTTTCCAATGCTCTTTCAATATTAACATCTATCAAAATATTTTTGAAGATCTGTATTAACATTTCATAAGCTTAATATCCACCCTATCAGTAACCCTACCCAGTACCCATAGAACTCTGTGCCAGTTATTAAATGAAATAGAAAATAAAGGATATTTTTATTGCTTTAAACATATGTTTTCCAAAAGAAAAACAAACCAAAAAACCAGCAACAAAAAAACCCAAACACTCCAAAACAAAAACCAAGTAAGGCCCACACAAACACCAGCACCTCTCCTCCTAAGAAAAACAACCCCCAAAAACTGCCCCACTTTGCCATTCAAAGAACAGCAAATATTTAGCAACCACCAGTTTCTTTTATCCCAGTTATTGCTTGCTTTGCTTTCCTTGGCTGTGTGGTAAGCAAACTACCTTTTGCAATAAACAAAATTAAAAAACCCAAAACATTTCGCCTTAAAATCTTAGCACTACACACATCAGTGTTACAGTTAGATTTAATGCCAACTTCAGTTTGCATTTAGCTTAGAGAATTTCTAATCATGATTTTTTTTGCCAAGTCTTCTATGCTGATTCTAATATTTGCAAGGGAACTTCATTAGTTTCCAGGCCAAAATCTAGGAATCAACTTACCTGACTAAATAAGAGCTATATAAAAGATTAAAGTCTCTAATGAGCAAAATATTCATTCCTCTTTGAGGTTATTTCTTAAGTGCTAGAAGTATAGATTATTTCAATGGAAGAAGAATTATGTCTTTCATGTAAACTATCTTCAGTTTCAGACTGTATCTCTAATAAAAACAGTATTAGAAAAATTATTCCATTAATTAACTTTATTATATGTGATCATTATCGATTCACAAAATATCCCTGCTTTCTAGTAACAGATAATCAAGGCACTCAACATTTTCAGTCATCATTGCCTTCTAACAAACAATGTAAGACCCAATTTCCTAGACCACAGCTTACTGATCTATGTAACACAAAGCTCTCTCCTGCCTTCCCAACACCAATCACAGGGCCCCTTTCTTGCCTGAGATACCTCTAATATCACGACCAAGTGCAAGTAAACAAAACATGAAGGCCAAATAAAACCCAAAAACTATTTTTGCAAGGAAAAAAAAAATATCCATACTTGATTATTTTAATTTTTTTTTTAAATCAGCTCAACAAGAACAAAACACCAAACCCCCAAACCAATGTACTGTGTCCTTCAATAATGCTTTCAACATCTGGTACAAAGAGATAGGTATGCTAACATTATTATTCCTTATCATTGCACCCTCTCCCCACATGTATTCACCCCAACATCACATCTCTGCTCTAATGAGTTTGTGTGAATATGTGAAGGCTTTCTTTTTGTTCAGGACAGCTTGGTTTCATAGTAAAGGTCTTGAAAGCAATTGCCATGGAATGCATATAGCCCGTGTGGTTTAGCTCTTCTCAGGGTTGCAAGATACAGGAACGAGACTGTGACGGTGGAAAGCAGATGCAGACCTTAAGAAGCAGACACTGAACTCTCTTTGACCAATTCATCCTGCTCAGTCGAGCAGAGCAGGCAGTGCACTTCTGCCACCCGAGCTCAGGGCATCCAGATGCAAGATTCAGGCAGTAGGTGCACAAGACAACTAAGGGGGCTGCATTAGAGACCCTGAGTGAATCGTAGAATGATTTGGGTTGGAAGAGACCTCAAAGATCATCTTGTTCCAAACCCCCTGCCATGGGCAGGGACACCTCCCACCAGACCAGGTTGCTCCAAGCCCCATCCAACCTGGCCTGGAACACTGCCAGGGAGGGGGCAGCCACAGCTTCTCTGGGCAACCTGGGCCAGTGTCTCACCACCCTCACAGTAAAGAATTTCTTCCTAATATCTAGTCTAAATCTCCCCTCTTCCAGTTTAAAGCTATTACTCCTTGTCCTATCACTACATGCTCTTGTAACAAGTCCCTCTCCAGCTTTATTGTAGGCCCCTTCAGGTACTGGACAGCCACTCTAAGGTCTCCCTGGAGCCTTCTCCAGGCTGAAGAGCCCCAACTCCCTCAGCCTGTCTTCATAGGAGAGGTGCTCCAGCCCTCTGATCATCTTTGTGGCCTCCTCTAGACTGGCTCCAGCAGTTCCATGTCCTTCTGATGTTGGGTGCCCCAGAACTGGACACAGTACTCCAGGTGAGGTCTCATGAGAGCAGATTAGAGGGAGAGAATCACTTCCTTCAACCTGCTGGCCACGCTTCTTTTGATGCAGCCCAGGACATGGTTGGCTTTCTGGGCTGCAAGTGCACATTGACTGGTCATGTTGAGTTTTTCATCAACAGACACCCCCAAGTCCTTCTCCCCAGAGCTGCTCTCTATCCATTCTCTACCCAGCCTGTACTTGTGCTTGGGATTGCTCTGACACACATGCAGGACCTCGAGCTTGGCCTTGTTGAACTTCATGAGGCTGGCATGGGCCCACCTCTCCAGCCTGTCAAGGTCCCTCTGGATGCCATCCCTTCCTTCCAGCGTGTCAACCACGCCACACAGCTTGGTGTCTCATCTGCAAACTTGCTGAGGGTGCGCTCCATCCCACTGTCCATGTCACTGAAAGAAGATGTTAAACAGCACTGGTCCCAGTACCAATCCCTGAGGAACGCCACTCGTCACCGGTCTCCATGTGGACATTGAGCTGTTGACCGCCACTCTGAGTGCAGCCATCCAGCCAAATCCCTATCTGCTGGGTGGTCCATCCATCAGATCCATGCTTTTCCAGTTTAGTGACCAGGACGTCATGCAGGACAGTGTCGAATGCTTTGCACAAGTCCAGATAGATGACATCTCTTCCCTTATCCACCAAAGTTGTAACTCCATCATAAAAGGCCACCAAATTTCTCAGGCACGATTTGCCCTTGGTGAAGCTATGTTGGTTAAACCTGGCTAAGAAGCACAAAGAACTCTGGATCTATGCTTTCTGCAGATGGGTACAGAGCAAAGAGCAAAAGCAGGACATTGCCTCTTATCATGTCACTGGGCACCAGCAAAAAGAGCCTTGCTCTGACTTCTTTGCACCCTTCCTTCCTGTATTTGAAGATATATTGATAAGATCCCCTGAGCCTTCTCTTCTCCAGGCTGAACAGTCCCAGCTCTCTCAGACTTTCCTCAGAGGAGAGATGCTCCAGTCCCTTCATCATCTTCATGGCCCTTTGCTGGACTCTCTCCAGCAGCTTGATCCCTCTCTTGCCTACACTACTGGCAAACACAAGAAGAGGAGAATTCATGATGCTAGAAAAGTTGTTACGACAGATTAAACATGGCCATGTTACTCATAAAAGGTGAAATCACCTGTGAATTTATTCATATTCATCAAGAGTGCTTGCCAAACCACAGCACCAGACGATCACATTTTCTGTGTGAACCAAATCATTTACAGAAAAGCTATTTTAAACACTGCTTATAAGAATTTCCAATATTTTCATGTCCCAATACCTCTCAAGTCAGGCTCCCTCAGTGCCCTTAGTCAAATGATATCAGCCTCAGAATGAGAGAAAGATTTTAACAAATACATTTTAGAAATCTCAAAGTGATTAAAGTAGTTTTTCTATGCATAGTAATGAGGTGGTTTTCAGGTTTGCTCTTAAAGGGCTCAGAGCAAGTTTTAAGATGTGATCTCAGAGCTAAAAGTGACATGCTCACCCGAAAGCTGGTATTGTCCCCTTTACACTATGATACAGAAGCCTAATGTTTTTAAAATACCTGATTTCAGACTCATCATTACCACTAAAATTGACCCTAGGCATGAGGCCAAGGTATTTCAGTTGGAAATTCCATTTGAGGAAAGTGGAAAAACATTTAGTGGTAGGTGGATTTTAAAAGACCAAATAAATAAAAAAAATAATCATTTAAAGGCAGAGATGAAGGTTAAGAATAATCCTAAATGACAATATCAGAGTCATCACTCACTAAAAGAGCCAAAACTATGTGATAATCATTGTTCACATGGTTGTGTAATTAGCACCATTTCTCTGCTACACAGGTATGAAGTATTTATACTAGAGAGAGGTATCACTGTGCAACTATATGTAAAATATACTTGATCCCAAGATTCAAAGGAATTGCAAAAATTCATGTCACTAGAATTAGTTATGCCTTCTTGGTAGAATTTTTGGTATCATTTATTTAAAAGGAATTTCTTGAAAATGCTGAAAAATTAAAATAGGAAAAACCTAAAATATCCTAAAAAAACAGGACAACCACAGGCTTCTAGGTCTAGCTGTCAAGGTCAACTGATATCATTAGACTTACATGAACTCAATTTGAGTTACAGTAGGGAAATCATGTTAGGAAATATGGGTCAAGTCATCATGCAGTAATAAAGCTGTTACCTCCAGACTCAGTTTTTAAAATATTCTTTAAAACCTATCACAGTTTAGTATTTCCAATCTTAGAGTCACAACTGAACAATGAAGCGTGCCAATGTATATAAAGGGCCACTTAAATATTTATTCAGATGTTTCAAAGAAAAAAAACCCCAAAACCACTAAACCCCACAAAAAAACCCATCAACATGCAAATCCAAATATCTCAATTTAGTCCACAAGCATTTTGTCCCTAAACATGTACAGGTGGGGGGGAAAAAAATAAAAGAAAGGTCTTATGCATACTGAAATAGCCAGGATCAATTGATTCTTAAATGTCTGCGTGGGTCCAGGTGTAGGCCTGGACTGATAGGACCACTACAGTAAAACTACAAGGACCAAATAGACAAAAAGAATAAATGCCATGTAAATAGGAATTACAGTGCCAAATTCAGACAAGTTGGTGAAGTGACATAATCAGGTAGATCCAGCGCTAAATCTAGGGCACTGTTACCACCATCACAAGCTCAGTGTGAAAATTAGGTTGCAACATTCTCAAATGTATATTCTCATTTACAGTTCAGGGAGGCATTTTCCAAGCACTCTGTGTTGGCACAACTGCTCCTGCTGAAGTCACGAGGACCTTAACAATTGATTTCTAAGGAAGCAGGGTTAGGATGAGCACTTTTGAAATCCCACTGTAAATGATTTACGTGGAGAGAATCTGAGCTTGTGTGGCATCCTTAGGATTACAGACACCTCCAAGGGCTTAAAAAAAAGTAATGATGAGATACAAAGTGCTCAATATACACTCAGTAAGAGCATGCAGAAACCCTTGGATGCTCAAACCTGCTTAGCTAAGGAGAATGTGTGCAGATAAACTAGCCCTTGTTTTTAATGACTGCTGCTCATATGAACAATCTGGTAGTTAAACATTCTCAATAGACAGCTACAGAGGGACAGTCAAGAACTCCATATGTCATCCCCACAGATCTTCATTCCCTCCTGCCTATTCCCAGCTCAAGCATTCCTGGATTCCTCTTAACAATTCATGCTTTGGCTGTAGCTTCTTCCTTACCTTCTCACCCCTCGTGGGGTAGCAGACACACAGCATATCAGGGGACAGGCAAACAACCCTGAAAGGAGGACAGGAAAAAAAATATACTAGTGCACTATATTGCCTGGTCATGGTTTGGGTTTGACAGGAATGCAGCTACAGTTCAAAGATTTAAATATGTACAGAAAGCTTCTGAAAACTCCCACATTAGGTGTTGGAAAAGCTGACCTTGTTTCAGTCAATCAGAGCAACTAGAGGAAATGGTGTATCTTTTTTTTGGTACGATTTTATTTTTGTACTTTTAAAGACATGTTAAATGTAACATCTTTTCCCAATTTAGTATGCAAGCACACACACAATTGTTCTGTGCATTGCTCAAGTTCAGGCCTCAAAATAATCGTTGGATATCTTTTTCAGAAGCTAAATACAGTGGAAGCCATTTAAATGAATAATGCATTTTTTTAATGGAACAGCAAAGTAATATAAGTGGGGCATGTTAATTCCCAGGCATGTGAAATTTATTGTCACTTAGGTGCCCACTGGGAATAATTTCTGCATCCTCGATTAAGAAAATATTTTTAATTTGAATTTGCATATTTTACTCATTATGACTAACCTTGACACAGTCCTTTTTGGAGATGCCATGCCCTTAGGTGGGAGTTTACAAAATGTCCACTTACCAGGAAGAAATAATGAAACATGTGTTTTCTAACAAGAAAAATGTGTGTCCTGGGCAGTATACGCCCTCGGCTTACAATGGTGTTCCGCTTTGTCTAGTACAATCAAAACCAGGTGAGATGTCATTCTTCCTTCTTTAAAGGAGATCTTTATTCAAATGCTTGAAATCAAGCTAATCCAAGGATAGTAAACTCCAGAACAAGACGACAACTTAAAATTGTTTTAAATAAATAAATCAATCCATCATAAAAGAGCAAAACAGAGAGAAAAAAATCTCATTAAAAATGATGTCTCCATCATCTGCCATTACAACCAAATACACACACACCAGTGAACAGTTTCTGGAAGAGCATTCAGTCTTCACAGCTTGCTTCTGACAGGTCCAGCAACTGTGAAATTCTGAGATTTTTAAAACCAGATTTTAAAACTGTTCTCATTAAACCACAGTCAAAGTCAATATTAAAACTCTGGTCTCTAAAACATTCAGAAGCACATATATTAATGAATTTTTAAAAAAAAAAAATCATCATTTCCACCTCAAAACTACACCTTGCCAAATTTCAGGGTTCTCCTGGCCTGCATCTGGAAGCACAGAGGGAAGCAAATTTGTAAGAAAAGAAAAAAAAAGAGTCCCAAAACGCCTACTAATAAAAACCCCCTTTCTCTTCCACATCTGGGCTCTGCTCCTCTTTGATCAATGCCATGTGGAAGAGATGGCCAGAGCCAGGAACAACGAGGCAGCATGGCAGAAATATGGAGAGCTGTAACAGACCAGAGCAGCACATTGTTTCAGGGTGGAATGTACTCACCCTTACATAGGTTACAGAATGCTGTCAGTCCTCATAATGGAAAATATAAAGGAACATATAAATTAAAAAGTCTGCAAGGAGCAAGAGACCCCTAGATCTGGCCTCCTCAGATACACAGCTCTCACAGCCTTTCCTGCTTTGTGCTGGTGGCCCCAGTGCCAACCCACCAAGCTAACCCAGAGACACTGTGTTAGCACCATGCCTCTCCTATTTGAAAGAAAAAATACAGAAACAGGTCACAAACTAGAAGTGTAAAGAAGCAATTGCATGAGATTTCCTATTCAGTTCAGATAGGTCCAAAGGTTAAGACCACTGAGAATAAACCTCTGAACTTCTACTCACCTCAGTGCCAACATGCAGTTACCTGTCAACTAAAATGCGGAAGAAATGGGTGGTTTCAGAGAACAAATAACCAATAAAATGGAAAACGTAGATGATACTTGGTGTCTACATAGCTAACAACCTTAAATGCCCAAAGGCCATGTTAACAGTAACCCAGCACCTTCTGGGCAGCCAATGCAAAGGCCAGGACCATAGTGTGAGGACTGCCTATACCGAGGGTGAAAACACTGCTGCAAGCTATTTTCCAGGAGTTAAAGACATCCAGCTCCAAACATGCAAGGACAGCCTGAGCATTCACAATCATTCCTGAATAATTCCACGTATTCTCATCCACACACGGCTTTCTCCAAGCAAATTAATCCTTATTTTAATCACCCAAACCAAACAACAATAACAAAAGAAAAAAGTAGGGGGGAGAAGGGAGGGTAAAGGGGAAAAAAATTGCCATGGAAGATGCGATGAAATTCCAGGCTACCTCAAAGGCTTCTGAAGTTTTTGCTATGAACTTCCTGATTAAAGAGGTTGTAATTAAAAATCTGCTAAGTTCTCTTAGCACTAAGTCAACTCTGTTATAATTTTACAGGCCTTGCAGAACAACTGTACTAGGTGGAAAACAGGCAGACTGCAATTCACATCATTTATCAGCTCCTCAGTCTTACAAACCCTGTCATCTTATTTCATAGGCAGGTCTGCAGATTTCAGAACTCCTTACAAGCAACACAGCTGAAATGTTGTGTGGGTTTCAAATATGACTGAGTTCAACTTGATTACCAGAGCTGGTTGGCACTATGTCAGTCACAGGGTACATGCTAGACCACTATTTAATTTACAGCCTGCAATCAGACACATGCAGGTGGGCTCCAGGGAACATGAGAACCCCACCATAGCTGCTACAGTTCTGTGTCACTCATCAGGTGACACTACAGGAATTGGGGCTGACTCTCAGCAAATGAGCTACAACCTCCCAAATACCTCATGCAATACATTAAAAACTGCAACACACAAAACTGAAGAGGTGTCTAAGAATCACCCAAAGAGTGCACGCTTGCCCTGCTAAGGATGCTACAGTTTCATAGCCATAGCTATGAAAATCCACCTGTACTATCCTCATGGCTGTGCTTTCCCACTTATACCTTGTGTGAACTACAACTAGCCCAAAACTGTCTCAGAACTTCTTCATAGGCCACATCTCCCTTTCTGAATTAAATTCACACCAAAGTTCATGAGCAGCACAGTATTCCCACGGTGCTGGGGCAGCTGCCCAGATCCCTGGTGTGGCACAGAGGGAGGATTTCCACCGAGCCTGCACCTACCTATGCACCTCTATAGCCAGTTTGGCTGGATATATCACAATGGCAAAGCCAGGCAGCTTCATTAGAGGCAAACAGCTGCTTCTTTCGCAGGACACCTTGCAACTGAAACACGTACAGTCACTTGGGAACATCTCCCTTTGTATTACAGCTTCTCAGTTACAGTTCAGGAATTAAAAAGCTCTGCAGAGTTAACAGTCTGTTTAGACCGGTAGAATTACAGAGCAAGGTATTCTTCACTTGCTTACAACAGCAGAGACAGTATAAATACCATATTTCCATGTGTATGTGTGTGTTTTATATATGCTGCTGCAGTTCAAATCTTGTTTTACTTTTCCACAGAAGTTTCCAGTTCCCTGTAATACATACCTGCCTGGGATTTTATTTATTTTTTGTTACATTTGTCATAAATATTTACAACAGAAGGATGAAACAGACATTAGAAGTCCTGCCAAATCATTTCTAAAAGGACAAAGCAGCCATGTCAATGCAAGAAAATAGCTCATGCGGAATCAAATGCATCTCGGCTCTGACCTGCCAGCTGCCCCACAAGGCAATGGGGAGCACTGCTGGCACACCACAGCTGCACGACACCTGAGCTGGCAGGGAGGGAAAACACGGACTAAAAGAGGGTGTGAGAACCAAATGCTGTCCTTAAAACCCATATTCCAAAATACACACCTGCTACACGTGAAGCCATCCTTAAGAGCACAGCGCAGAGTTTAAAACAAGCATTTTCTCAATGAGAGCTCCCAGACTACACAACTGCTGCACTAGGTCGAAGAGCTCTTCCCTCCTCCTCCAACACACCTCATACAGCACGTGCCACATACTACGAAAACCTAATAATCCAAAGGAGAACAATTTCATAAAGCCTGGAAGATCACTGGAAACATCACCAACAGAAAAGCATTGCTAAACACATTTTTTACATACTATTTCATAGGAATGACAAAAAAAATCCAGGAATCAAGCCTGATTTTTCACCTACACAGACACAGAACGCAGAGGTTTTGCTGAATCATTGTGCCTGATTCTTAGAAGTGCCCTTTTAAAGAGGCACTCTTCCTGAGGATATGCAGCTTAACCTTATTTCTGAAGTTCCACATTTCTCTATACCATCCTTAGAGTATTAAACAGCTTAATTAGAAACAAAATAAAATGTATGACATTCTCCACCTGGCTGAAAGGGTGACAGATTTAAGGAATGTTATTTTGATATATTTTTTAGAAAAGGAAGACTTGAAATAATTACGTGTGACTACTATTTTCAACAGATGATTTGTTGAAAATGTATTAAACAGGGCAGTAAGTCAATCACTACGCAACTCAGACAAATACTAACAGAAGTCCATTCTTGTAACTTGTTACCTAAACAAAAAATATTTTTTATGTAAACTGAGCAAAAGAAAGAGGAAAATAAGTGAAAAAGAATGGGAGAAAGATTGTAAGATAGAAGATGTCAGTATTTATTTTAGAAAGTTATTTGGTTGGGTTTTTTCAGCATTTCCCCACTGAACCTCACCAAGAAAACAGAGGCTAAAAGATGTGTAAGTGAAAAAAATTACTCAGTCTTCATAAAAATGAACAATCACTCAATAAAGTTTTTTACTAAGGGTTAAATGCTTGTACCAAGAACAGGAAAGTGAAAGTTCTTGGGCACAGAGCCTCACCTTCCTGTGGGAGCTCTCTCCCATTTGCCAGTCAGTCAACTGACGTGGTCTCCTCCAACATCTCCATCAGAGGACTAAGCAGTACAGAAATTCACTGGGAAGCAACTCCTTGCTTCTGTAATCTGCCAGAAGACAAAAGGTAAGGCCTTGGTTTTGCACGACGATCCACTTGACTTTTTCCCTATCTTCAAGAGAAAAGGTGACATGCTGTGTGTTGGAGGGGAGAAGACACCTATCAGCCTGAGCCAGCTGATCTCTGGGAATCATAGAATCATTATGGTTGGAAGGGACCTCCAGGGTCAAGTCCAACCTTTATCCCATCATATTCCTGACCATTAGACCATGGCCTCAAGTGCCTCATCAACCCATTTTTTGAACACCCCCAGGGATGGCGACTCCACCACCTCCCTGGGCAGCCTGTTCCAGAGCCCAACCACCCTCTCAGTAAAGAACTTCTTCCTAACATCCAACCTAAACTTCCCCTGATGTAACTTGAGGCCATTTCCTCTCGTCCTATCATTAGTAATTTGGGAGAAGAGACCAACACCAGCCTCACCAGAACCTCCTTTTAGGTAGTTGTAGAGGGCAATGAGGGAACTCTCCCCAGATGAGATTAACCACTTTTCCAAGACTCTCTATCCCACAAAATCATCAGAAAAAAAAATGCTAGAAATGAACCATTGCAATTTTGGTTTCTAATCCAGTTAATATAAAGACATGAGAGCCCTAAGAAAAAACAGGAAAGTGAAAAAACCCCAAACAAACCCAAGCAATAACACAACATGGCACCAGACCATTGCTGTCTAACCCCTGTTGCTCTATTGGGGAGATGCTTATTAGCACCAACAAACCAGCTCTTCCAAGGATGGAGTCCATCAGCTGCTGAGCACCTTGCCCTGAGGAATGCTGCACAGCACACGAAGTGCCTCTGCCTCCCATCAGGGCTCCCCAACAGCATTACCAAAACATCCTGCTCAGTGCCTCTGTACCTGGGCACCAGGACCCACTTCTCCCAGGCGAAGAACAGCAGTGACATCAGATGCCCTCACATTCAGCCAGCCCAGGAGCAAAACCATTATTAAGACAACAGGAGTTAAATCTGTTTTATGAAAGCTGACAGTCAATTCACCTTAGCATCACTAGTTGCAAGGATCTGAAATTTGATTATAAGCCTCTTCAAAACCATTTATGACTACTGTAAATCCCACAGCAAAGTCTAAAACATGAGTAACCACAAAAATTAACATCAGCCACAGCCCCAAATTTGCATTTTTAACATTTTAATCTAATTCTCATGCAGACTCAGATGACAAACTGAAAGCACGGAGTCTATTTCTTGTAATTAATGATTTATAAAGTCCAATGGCCCAGACAACTAAAATTAATCTTTCCTTGTACCCCCCAGAAAAGTCACCTCACATGCTGAGAGGACAGAAAAAGTGAAATCTTTCATCAATTTCAGTGCTAGTTTCAGTTTAGAACACAAAAGTGGTTTAATCTTGCAGAAGTTATGTAGTTCCAGCCTCATCCCCTAAGAAAAGGAATATTTTAAATTGCCAACTCTCCTATGAATGAATCTGTTGATTTTTTAAAAATCCAAATTCCTCAATTTCAAGAACATAAATTTGCTGAATTTTAATTTAACAAAATATTCATTGACATTTTCTTGTTGCTCCTGTTCTCTGCATGTGTAGGACACATCCTTTATAAATTCATTTACTACAAGTCTACAACCACTTTTACAGGAAAAGGACTGAATGAAAGAGGAAACACATCAGCCCGTCCCCTTCCCCCTGAAAGTGGGTCTGAATCTAACAGCAGGGAGGTCCAGTCCTGGCTCATCAGTTCATGCAATATAAAGTGTCAATATTGCAAAAAGTTTTTATGAGAAAGATTTTTTTAATTGTTTAAGGAGTCGTAAGCACTTCAGCATTAATACTGCCAGCCTTCTAGGGGCTACACCACAGTCTGGACTCAATCTTTGATACATGCTACACCATTTGGGGGATTTGGAATTAAGTTCCAGCGTTGCATATAGCATAATATTAAATCACACACAACGCACTATAAGCAATCCTCCACTGGCCCAATCTACTAAAATGATTTATGCACAGAAAGTTTAACTGTACAGCAGGGAGACTGCTGCACATTTGCACCTTCACAAAGAACCCTTGTCAAGCAAGTCACCGGTATAAATGCCATTTGGGCAGGTTTTAGACGGGCATGAGATTTAGAGTTTCAAAATCAACCCACCTTCTTTCAATATGAAAGGACAACCAACATATTATATGGAAAGTATGCAGTTTCTTATACACAAACATATAAATACATTTTATGGCAGTCACATAACAAAAAACCCCCGTCAACGTTAAATAAAAGACCTGCCACAATGCAACCTGTTGTTACTCCTCGGAGTGATTAAAATATGACTTCACCATGCTGAAGTGTCTCTCCTCCCCCTCACACCAGCAAACCCTTTCTTCTTCTGCATTTGTTATACATTCTCATTTATATTATCTGTCTAGCTGTCCATCCTTAGATTGTAATCTGCTTAGAACAGGCACTTTTCCTTCTTGACCATTCAATGAGCACTGCAGTTGGTGGTACCATGGACAAATACTAAATGAACCCCTCTGAAAAGAGACAACTGTAAGAAGGAATTCTATTGTGTAAAACAAATGTTCCCACGGAAGACAGCTAAGGTACTTAACAACTAGTTTTTACTCAAAAGACTATTCAAAATATTGAAACACTCCTCTGCACATTGTTTGCGTGCACAGAGACAATATGGGGCATTTTTTAGGGGCCTCATCCTAACAGCCTTTCAGAAACAGCTTCCATTGATATTTTAACAGGAAATGTGACCCGTGTAACTGTTTTGGGAAGTTTAATCAATGCCTTTAAAAATAAGTCAACACCAGAAATGGGAGTTGGTTTGTGATCCCTCCTTAAAAAGCTGGTTAGAGAACAAGGGAAAGATTTTTAAGCAAAACCATATTTCATCTTGCAAAGGGAACAGTGCATGAATGAAAAACAGGGGCTACAGGCTGACAGTATCTCTAGAGCACCTGCCTCCTGCCCTGCTGTAAATTTAAGTAACCTTGCAGCATGCAGTAATTTTGAAATTAGAACCTGTCAGAAAAGACTTTCTGTATTATTTGTGTTAGTGCCTGCAAGTTTAGCTTTTCTGTTTGAGGATCTCCACCTAGTTTTATAAAATCTGTCAGAAAAAATAATCCTGTGAAGCTTCACTAATGTAGTAAAACAATTCCACAATTAAAAACCTCATGGAAAAAAATAAAATAATAATACACGAGTTGTATTCAGGTACAGCTGTGAAAAGGGTATGCACAATTTGCTGCGAAGCTCCACTCAAACCCCCTCCAATCCAGTACCCTTTTGCCCTCAGCATCCACCTTCTCCCCTGTTGAAATCAAGAATGCAGAGTGGATATTGAAATTAACTAGTACAGTAAGTGAACTGCAGAATTAGTGCCAGTCTAGCAAATTAAACAAGGGAATAACCTAAATTTTTTTCCATTTTTCCTTTTTTTATTTCCAACAAATTAGAGGGCTCCGGTAGATTTTATCAAATACTGAGCTCCCCACTCTCTTTCTCAAACTGTATAAATGCCTTGAACTCCCAAAAGAACACCACCATTCCTTAGCTCCATGTAGTTCCCTTTCATTTACCCACTTCCACAGCACCATTTCAAAGACTTATTTTAGCTAAAAGGGAACAAAAGTGGAAATTCTGAAAGGAGATCTGCAGATTTTTCCAGAATTTTTAGTCTGCCCCCTCCACCAACTGTCCACAAGACCTCAAGGCCCCCGCTGGGATATCCTTTATGGATGACTCCTGAGGCACTTAAAGATTAAAACAAAGGATGAGCCTCACAAGTCCTCCACCGCAATGCCAGCCACAATAGTTTAGTCGCCCTCTCTGAACACAAAAGAGAAGCTTAGTCTCACCTTTGAAGTTGTAAGCTTCAGTCAAATTCCAGAAAACAACAGACAGACATGACAGCACATTATATAATTTATTTTGTGAACTACACAGAAGCACACACGAACTGCGTGATCCGGGTGGATGGGAGCACACAACACAGGTATCGACTACCAGGTTGAAAGTGTTTCCTTTAAAAGTAGTACTAAATTAAACAAATTAAATTTACAAATAGCCTCATGGAACAGCACTAAACATTTAGAAAAATAAGGAAAAATGTCTCTTTAATGCATAAGCCAGTCAAAATTGGGCCCCAAGTGTTGTGCGAAGCTAACGACAATAGAGCGCCTGCAGGCTGCCTCAGAACTGCACAGGCACTGAATGCAAAAAAGAACCACAGTGCTTTCACGGTGGCATCAGCTCCAATTCAAGCACAATAATAGGGCAGAGCACAGTATTCTTCACTTGCATCACAAAGGGAAAAGACCAGCAATCTCAAATTTTGTGTACATACCCTAAAACAGATGTTAAAAACCCCACAACAAAACCCCACAATCCTATTTTACACAGGGTTCCCCATACACAAATTACAAACTTCTACTTTATGTATGCAATTGATTAATTTACTACAAATCTTCCTTCCCTGTAATGTAATTTTCTTTGCTTTCAAATAACGCATAATTTCCAACCACTCCCACGGCACAATTTAACCTAAATAAATCCATTCAGGTATGCTCCTGCCCTCAGTTATTTTGCAGAGCACTAAATTCTAACTGTGTATTATGGAGTGAATTTTATATCTAGATATGACATTAATTGCTTATAGAAATAAAAGGTCAGTTTCGGTGATAAATTTGTTCTGGTGAGAACTGAAAGCTTTACCCACGGCTGCTTCTCTGCTCTGGAACAAGAGCATGTGCTGTGCCAGTAACTCTGCCCATAGTGGTGTCTTTAGAAGAGGTTATCATTGGTACTTGCTCTGTTTTGATGATGCAGCTACACAGAATGTGTCACCTCGGAGTACTCTGCACGTGTAAAAGGAGAAGATTTAGAAAGATGAGAAATCTGACCATGAGCTGATCCTACACACTATGCCTCTAGAATGGCAATGTTCTTCAGGATCAGGAAATAGCTTGCTAAGTCATAAAAATGCAGATCTCACCAAGATGGCAAGTAAAAACTGATAAATAATGAATGTCTTTTACCAAGTCTAAGCTACAGTATACAGAAGCAAATAAGGTATTTTTTTATCTGTTGAAAAGCTCATCTGTGGGAAAGAAGAGGCAGGGATGATTTTAAAGAAGTAAGGAGACCATGGGAAACAGGAGTCCAGGAAAACAACTGATGAGATATGCCCTGATGGGAGCCCCTGATCATTAATTTGTTAAGAATCCAGTTCTGCAACACCCTTTAAGACAAAGCATATCAGTGACGTGCTAGCTGAGTGCAACAGGTTAGCCCATGAGATGGTGTCTTAATAGAGCCATACATGTGTTTTTTAAAGCTAAAAAAAGAGCATTTTGACTACTTACTCTGAGGTCATAGACAAGAAAGGTTGTAGACTTTCACTCAGTAGCACCTCTATTGATCTCTCTAGATTTTAGATGCATTAGAATGTATGTCTCAAGGAAATTACAGTGTTTAAATCAAGACTTCAAGTGACAGAGAACCTACTGGGGCAAGATGTTCCAATGGTTAATTACACTATGTTCATTATGGTACATAGGGCAAAACTACTCTGCTCAGGAGACATATTAAAGTCACTAGAGGACAACAACCTAATCTGCTAGCTCCAATTTACTTTGTGAAAGAAATTCAGGCTAAAAAGACAAGGCATGCACACTTTCTTAAAGCAGGAGGTGGCATACTATATTCCACAAATGAGCATAACCTCCTCTTACATCCTTAATTATGGCCAGCATATCATCCCTCTCAGTTTAAAGCGTGTACCCATTCCTGTGTAAGCCAACGTGAAGTCTCAAGTTTGAAAAGACCGTAGAGATCATCATTTCAGACTGGATGAGGTAAAGAAGACACAAACACATGCTTGTCATGTGAAAATATTGAGTTGCAGACAAAATAATAATCTAATAACCTAATGCAATCCAAGTCCTTAGGACTTGAGACACAGCAGCTTTTTCATAACATGAACTATTTAGGACAAGAAGAGATTAATATTTTATCCCAAAGGAATTTCATGGGGAATTTTGATAAGGATGTAATTTCCCAAGCTGACTAACAAGTCAGGCCTGTGAGGAGGTGTAACACCCCTTCCGTATGTGAAGCAGCCTCAAATCTATAGTTATCACACACGTTAAAGAATTTAGTCTCACATATCACCCAAAGTCAGAACCAGCTACACACCAGCTCCTAACACTATTCTTGGCACTGTTTATAAGCAGAATGCCAGTTTTGTCTTGAGCATATCTAAATGCTTTGCACAGGACATTTATCCTAAGGGACATCCCAGATGACTATGCTCATCCCCTAAAATCTGGCAAGATTACAGGAAAATGCATGTAGGATATACTACCAAAAAAGTCAACTGGCTGAATAAAATACCTATTCAGAATTTTTCATCTTTAGTTTCTACACATTGTGTATGCAATATGCTTTAACAGTGAAATTTATCAATTCAGCTGCATTGTGTTTATAATATAAATAGCCCCACTTTGAAATCTTGAGACAAAAAGATACTTTATGTAAGATATTTTGATCTGAAAAAACACTTCCAAACAAAAAATGAATACTTATACAGGACAGATGAAGCGATTCTCTCATATCAATATTTTTCAAATAACAGTTTTATGTCTTCTGAAGCTTGTTTTTAAATGAAAATCCACTTTTCTGTCACAAGCACACATAGATTAATTAGAAATACTCTATGAAAAATACACTTTTGTTTCATTTCTCTGTAATCATGATATGTGTCTTCCTAAAATGGAGAACCAAGAAGTTTTAATATCATGACAACAAATAAACATTTAACCTAATAGAGTACTGCAATTTCTGTACTGAAGCCTTTTTCCACATTAAAACATTTACAGTGACGTAGGTTTACGCATGAAGTCATAAAAATACATACTCTTAAAGTAATTTAAGAGAGTAATTCAGACAAATTAATTCTAAGAAGCTTTTAGCGCACATTTTAGGATATCCAGCACAACATAAAAATCACTGCAGTAACATGATGCCAAGCACTGTACTGGCATCAAATCACTCCAATGGATCAATATTGTTCAAAGAATTTTTAAGAGAAAAACCTCACAAGGGTCACGTAGCTGCAATCTTCAGCCTGCACATCTGTCAGATAGCCATCACTTTCTTCTTATCCTCTTCTCACTATTAATGCTTCCAGATCATTAATTGCTCCTTGACATCCTCATGGTTTTACCACCCTGAGGCCCCAGGTGCTTCCTCAGCTCCCTGCAAACAACCATAACCCCAAACAAACTGGCCTCCAACAGCTCAACACCAGCATGGCTCCACTGGCCAAGCAAAGGCAATTGTAAGAAAGAGCACACGGCTTTGGAAGACATTTCTCAGTCTAACGAGGGTTCTGGCAGAGCAGGACGAATGAGTTTGATGATTTTCTCAAAAGGTGACATTAGCAGCCTGCCATTATGCAATGAGACTGGCACCTTAGAGCACACAGTGTGAGTGAGCAGACAAGGTGGACTGCGATCTGGGATGCCAAGGAAAAGGCTCATTGCACACGAGTCTACTCCTTGTGAGGTGGTAACTTGCTGTGTACTCATGGCTGATGTGGAGGAGTTTGTAAGGCCACGTGAACTGTCAATGTACTCTTGCTGAACTGCAGTCCACTGACTGTCTGTAAAGTACGGATATACAAGCTTTACACTGGGGTAACTACACTTGTACCAGTGTTGATGAACTATCACACTGAGCTGTAATTTACACTCAAGGAATAAAAAAACCTAAACAGCCCCAAGTGACCAACTCACATACGGGATGCTTTGACTATGCTATGTCAAAGCAAAGCAAACACAGACATTCTGTGCTGGTTTTGAAAGAGTAGATTCTGTTTACCTACTCAGTTTTGCACAGAGGTCTAAAATTAAACAGGCTAATTTATTGGTGCAGAAAGGAGATTATCAGAGGGTGCTGACTTCATAAAACAGGCTAGCATGTACCTGGAATTTCTCATGTATACATTTTTTCAGGCAGAAAAGCAAAGTCATCTTATACTCTAGATTCAGCCAAGATTTCCAGGTAATACATTCCAGGAAACACCAGACATGCTCAGATACATTTTTGTCCTGGTGGTCTGAACACATGCAGCAAATCCAGCATACCTGCAGCATACAACATCTCTGCATGCAATCATCGGTAGTGATTCATGCTTGAAGTTCTAAACACATAATGAGGTTTTATTCTAAGAGGTAACAAGGACATCCTTGACCATTGAAGGAATGATCCTGCTCAGCAACTTCTTCAAATATGAGATGTGTGGAGAACATGTTATTTTGAAAGGCTATACACAAAAAACAAATTAAGGGCACACTTCTGTATTTTCTATAGGTAGCAGTATTAGGGTTCATTTCTTCTCTGCAAACTGGCGTGTATGCTGTCCACATCAGATCATTATGTGAAAGCATAAAGAACAAAACAAAAGAACAAACTTGAAAGTTATTTAATACAGTTACTTGAAGATAAATCTGAAAACTAATAGTAAGACACTGCTGGCCAAGTACAGGAAGTCAAGGGAAATAAGTACATGAGAATAGATTGTAGAGAGTATGAGGCAAACGGAAGCGTCAGCATGCTGGAGTAAGCAATGTGCCACCACTACATGGACAGACTGTGCTTTGGGTCAGACTTGCAAATAATGTCAGCATAGACAGTAAGGACCTCTTTTGACTGACTAATAAAGCCTGTCTGATTTTAAGTAGCTTGTCCCTAAAGCTGGAGAAAACATCCTTTGGATTCGCTGGTCCCAGAGAGGCGACGCTGCAGATTCCTTTGGATGCACTGCTAGAACCTTGGTAAGAGATATGGGTGGGAAAGCCAGAATTCAGCTTTGGAGTGGGTAAGTTCCAGAGCCCCAAATTACAGAGAAAATACCTCTGTGATAGAAATATGAAAGCTGGATGCAAACTTGCCTTATGCATTGGAGATATTTAAACATGAATAAAATCTCACCATCTGATAATGACACAACCTGTAATATTTCATATCAATCCTAGACACAATATATTCCTGGATATGTCATATATCACAGTGAGTGCCATGATAACAGGTAATTTTACCAGTTGCTAAGCTTCATCTGAGCACAGAATATCTGTATTAAATAAAAGATATGCATTAAAAAACTACTTCTAAAAGCATTTACCTCTCTTTAGTAAGTCCATTTCTTTTTCCCCCCACCAGAAAGTAATTATTACCTATTCTTCTTCCCCCCACATATCCAACAGCATAATGAAGGAGAAGCTATAGTGCTGATCTAGAATTTAGAAGTTCTGCATGAACTGCAATTTAAAGCAAATCTGATTTCAGTCTCCATGTAATTAAGAAAATTTTATAGATTTAACATATATAAGCTAGTAACCCACCTTCCATGTAATACACTGCAGAGTTACCAATTTAATGAACTGAAAGGACAGCTCAAAAAACCCCAAGCCCCAGATTTGGGGCAACATGACAATTTACTAACTCTGAATACATTAAAATTATTATTATAATTATTACCTTCTTAGCAACACAGAGGTGTCACATTAATTTTGAATTACATGCCTATATTGAACAGGAAGCCAAAGTAACCATTTTAACATGCTGACTTAGACTTATAAAATTTTCAAACTTTAAAAAAAACCTATAAACCAGACATCTCTACAGGAAAAATAAAAACAAAATAAAAATTCCCCATGGCTCAGATCCAACCACCAGACATAAATTCAAAGAATCAAAAAACATGCATTTGAATTGCTCCTTTACAAGTGGCCAGTAAGGCACTTTGTGAAAATTACTGGGTTTCAAATGATATTTAAGTCTTACTTCGAGAGGAAAAACTCTTTCAAAGAATAATAGATTTTTTTTTATTCTATCTTCAATGGTCAGATTTCCATAATATGAACTGCTTGATAGTCACTTTCCCTTTAAATTATTTTTTAACCATACAGGCAGTCACATCTGATTTCTGATTCTCCTTACCTTACTTTTCCTTTCAATTACTTCAGTTCTTAATACGAACAATAAGAGTGCTC
Organism: Podargus strigoides; assembly: GCA_028020825.1. Lineage (NCBI taxonomy): Eukaryota > Metazoa > Chordata > Aves > Caprimulgiformes > Podargidae > Podargus > Podargus strigoides. Next base: position 3,038,739 of record CM051630.1, read on the forward strand.
ATTGCATGTCCTCTGTGGGACTCCTGGAACTTAGATACTCAATAGACAGGTGCATAGATAAGGATTCAAAGTCTTTGTTCCACTGTCCAGACAGAATATGTTTAATCTTTTTTTCTACCTTTTCTATGCCATTTAAACTTTAACCTAGTAGTAACTTTTACTGCCTTGATTCACAATTCAAAGGTATAAAGATGAAAAGTCCTTGCCTTGGAACGTAGCTTGAAAACTTCATTCTTAGTCTGTATTTCTTTTGAACTTCTTCTTGTGGTTTTTGTCTTTATTTTTCCAGGGTGCCAACTTTACAGCATAGGACTTTCCAAACCTAACAGCAGGGCTACTTGGAAGGAAGAAAAGTAGAGCAAATTTGCCCAGAATCGGCTCACTTTAATGGAAAATATTTAAATTATTGACTAGGGTTGACTAGGGGGCAGTCAGTCCATTTCAACCCTCCCCCCCATCTTTTAAAATACTCCACTGGTGACAGACTTTTGCATGTAATTGTAAACATACACATTAGCTCATCAAGCATGGGACAAAGACCCAATGTAAAAGTAACAGAACCAGACTCTATACAGCACAAAACACATTACAATTAATCATACAGAAATAATAAGTTACAATAGCAAGCATGATATACAAGTAATGTGTCTGGGTACGTAAAAGAAGTCTTTCACAATAGTTGAGATAGTCGTTAAAAGCATATTTATTTCAGTACAGATAAACACACAAATTTCTGTAAAACTCAAATATCTTCCAGGAGAGTGAAAGGTGGTGCTGCCGTATGTCACACTGACTCAGGCAGTGATCGTGCTGCTTGAGTAATGCACCAAGCTGCTAAGCAAGGTGCCAGAGGCATGGGTACACATGCTGATCTGGCACCCTACTCCAAGGGGACTGGCCACCAACAGAAGGGCAAGACACCAACCAACTCTGTTTGCCAGAGGTCACTTGTGAGAGCCCATCTCAAACTGTGTGGGAGCTGTCCTGAGAAATAAAAGGTTCCTCTGATTCTTAAAATGTACTGCCTTCCACTGCTCTCTTGGTTTAGGGAGGCAAAAAAAAAGCTGGAAATGGTGTATAATGCCCATTATCTGAACTGCTTTTCAAAGCTATTAGCTGGAAAAGCTCACTTTTGTGGCTCCTTTAAGACCTAACAAGGCTGTCATTCAGCTCTGAAAAGCAACACTGCCTGCCCACTGCTAACAAAAAAACCCAGCAAGGCCAAGAGGATGCTCTGCACCTCTGCCGGCGCCGCTCCCTGGAGTCCAATTACCATATCTTGGAGCCAGGCTAGGTGAAGAGCAGTCTGCACTTCTGGGCATGGGGCTCACTCAGGTGACTATGTAAAAATAAAACCAGCTTTATATAGCCATAGCCAAGTGGTTGTGTATTCCTTGGAATGAGACAATCCACAGAGATAGTGATCCAGGTTGGCTGCAGAATTTTCCAGGTCCCTACAACACTTTTAAAGACCAAGCTGGCTCATTTTTATCCATACAACACAAACAGCACTCATATATATATTTATTACACAAGGATTTTAATGAGCACAAAGCAAAAAGATAGTTGTGTCCATTTAGCACCCTTTAATCAATTGCTATACTTTCATATCAGAAAACAATGTCCTATCCTCTCCCTTTAAGGGACTATTGTTAAAGCTCAAAGTGATGTATTGTGAAATCTAGCACAAGCATTGCTCAGCATCTTATTAAAACTGCTACATTGAGAATAAAAACTGAAAATCAGTCAGTTGTTTCAATAAAACGCCCATTGCTTATAGATGTTAGCACATCATTCAACCTACTTCAGGTCACTGGAGCACTGCTCTTTACTTAAGTTGCCTTTATCAATTAACAGGACATCCAACGAATGCCCCCTTCAACAAGGTGAAAGCCATCAGGAAGGCAGGATTACAGCATGCAGACTGTCAGGTAGCAATGTGATTACCAACATAAATCCTGAAGCTATAAAAAGCATTTAAAGTAATTATGTAAAGGATATGTCCTCACACTCTATCATTTAAAAACCATTTAACTCATCATTTAAATTTACTAACAGATGTAAACTCTTTTCAGACACAAAACTGATGTTCATGACTGCATTTTCCATGCCTTTAAAGAAATTTCCATTTTAATTTATGGAGTCATACAAACTTCTCAAGTGCTTCATTCACCATTCAGTCTAGATTTATAACCAGGTAATAAAAAAAAAATATTAAAGGGCATACATATACTGTACTTATGAACATCTGTCATTAAAATAAAACCACATCAGGAAAGATCTTCCTTCCCTTAAGCATGAGGGAGTTGGAGAAGCACCATAGAGAACAAACAGTAGCTCTGGAGAAGTCAGAGGGACTCTTCTAGCTATCTAAAAAAAAAAATCTTAAGTCTTCAAAAATCTATTTAGAACAATTTAAAGTTGGAGTCAACTCTGTCTTCATTGAGGGGAGGTGAATCAAAAGTTATAAAGAGAAGGCATGAAAGATACAGGACAATAACAGACTGGAAGGGAAGAATACTGCAAGGAGTTGGTCATACCCTAGACCTTAGACCTGCAGTGCTGCATGCTCAGGCATCCTCCACACACTGGACATCAACAGCGAGATCCTAGGACTGTGAGCTCCTCTCTTCAGGATGGGAAGTGGCACTGTGAGTCTGTTTTAAGCTCCTCTTTTTTGGTCCCTGTTATTCAAATACCCAACAAGCAAGTGGTGCTTGGTGAACTAAAGCAATTCCAAGCACCATTGTTCTGGTTAAATGCTACTGCTCTTACTGCCCTTCCTGGCTCTTCCTTGTTTTTAGGACTCTTCTAGATAAATGCTAACAACAGAAGGCATCTGGAATACCAAATATCAAGCAATTGCACCAAAAAAGTGATTTGCATCAGCTAGTTTTACATAGCTTGTTTCTCATTTGCAACTTTTAGCTTGCTCTGAAAAAAGCAGCTCTTAGCTATGCAAACCAATATACAGTCCATACAGACTGTACAAAAAATGAGATCTGAACATTCCTCATTTAGAGTTCTATGATTACCTGAGAAACACAGAAGTTTATACAAGAGTATTGAATGGATTCTGGGAAAAGCCCACAGAGACATCTTCAGTTCTCTCAGGTGTCTATAAAGAAGGCCTGGCAGGTTTTAAGTTCAGTTATCTATTTGATTCATATCTGAAAATTTTTTTTAGGTATGTTAAGCCTATTCTTCCCTGCTTTTCCTGCTTGATTTACAGGTGATATACTTTTGAATTTAAGAGTTTAACAAAGACCTCTCTCTCAAGTATTACCCAAAGATATGCTTAGATATTTTATGCACAGATAAAGGTCAAAGAAGTCCACAAAATTCAGATTTTAAATCGCTTATTCCCTTTGGCATAGTCTGCCTTAATTTTTGTTATGCCCATGCTGGCACCAATCCTTTAATTTTCTATCCTTCACACTCTGAGCCAGTCCCCCTCAAATTTGAATACAAAAGCAAAAGGAATGTCTGACAAATCTTATAGGAATTCTTTATTTCATAAAGAAATAATAAAAGAAATAAACCTATTTTTAACCTTTTCTGGACTCACCTGAAAATAAATGTTTTAAAAAGTTGATTACAAGAGGAAAGTAAAAAAAAAAGGAAAAAAACCCCATGAAGCTGGTTTCCATGCCGTTTATGATTCCTCCCCCCATTTTCTTGAAAGCAGAGAAAATCTGCATGTTTTCTCTGTTTCAGGTCACTCAGATAATGTAGTCATTTCTAAGGTAATTCTGAACACTGTAGAAATTTTAAACTGTATAAAAATCTAAGCAGTAACTTGAACCAAGTAGTCAACAAACAAAAGCAAATCTTAAAAGTATATTTATTTGTATTTACAGCCAGACTTGTCTATTTATCTTTTATTTGGTAGTCTTGAGACAGGTAGAAGTCATTGTATTAGAATCAAAGAGTGCAGTATATTTTGTCTAACAAGTCATATATATTTCATTGCAAGCATTCCAACAGATTAAAAATATGCTTCCTTTACCTTTCTTAGAAAAGTCCTAATCAATCTATTTCCCCTCATATTCATCCAAATACCAGACACTAATTATATCTCAGGCACAAGCATGACTGCCTTGAATACAGAGCAAGTCTAAAGCGGCAGTCAGTTGATTGTTTAGTAAAGCTAGGATACAGATAAATGCACACTACAGTTTACAAAACTGTCACTGTAGATTGCTTCCAACAGGTTAGCGTTCATTCTGGCTTCATCTGTGGCTTTCTGCAGGTTTTGTTGCTACGGGCAATAAATTCACAAACATCCCAGCTGGACTGAGCTAAACAGCTATGTCCTGTACTCTTAATTCAGAGGCAGATATTTAGCCTTTTACAATCGATCCTCAAAGGTATAGCAGAAACACAGTTGCCTTGTAAGTTTACAACCATTAGTGTGTTTTCTTTGCATCACGTTAGCACACAAGGCTAAAGAGTTGCTCAGGGCTTAACATGTTGAATACCAACACACACAGGAAAAAAGAGATTGCCTCCCTGTTAAAAGTACCAAGTGAGACAGCCGGGCAGTCACCAACTTAGTGTCTCAATTTCTCCAGCACCACCTTCACAAAACCTGCATGATATAAAAGGAATTAAAACCATATCTTAACCTCAGGCTGATTTACAATCTCTACGCATGCAACAGGATTGCTGTGGGTAGTTATGACAGCACTTTTCAAGGACAATCATTGACATTTACCAACGTGCTGGAAATACATTTAAAAAAAAAAAAAAGATGCCATTCCAGAGGATCATGAGGTTATCTAAAAGAGCCTGCAGATTTAGTAGTGTTAACTTGGTTAAATTGAGCGAGAATTGTACACTGAGACATTTTAATCTCCTCAAAAGGAATCACTGACCTGAAAAATTGCAGCACTTGAAGTGGTACCTTCTGGTGTCCTCTTTTGATATACATCAACGTGTACATGAAAACCAGTTAAAATTCTGTAGGCTTTAAGATATTAGCTAGACATAACATATCATAACATATCCAGCATCTGCTGCTGGAACAGACAGGACCTTTGATCTGAAGAGGCAACCCATTTTATATATATGTACGTATTCTTATATTCCTGTGAATGCTGAAACCAGGTGAAAGTGGTGTTGCCATCAGCTCTGGTCAGTATTCCTTATCAAAGGTTAGTTACCTCATGTAACTAGACTTAGAAGCATAACCAACAGACTCAGTCCCTCATCCTCACCTGTAATAGTGATGTATGCTTGTGATCTTAACCGTGGATACCAAGTTAGGGGCCAAACTCACACATAGTCAACATCAGGCATGAACAGAGAGCTTATCTTAACAGCAGCATGGTGTTGATCAGGAGGGCTTGCTGGGGGTGGGGATATTTTAGCAAGTAGTTTCAGCTGTATTTCCCTGACACATCAAGACTGCCAGCTGAGGAAGGCACATTTCTCTGCTCCGTGCTGTGGCTGCATCCTTACAACAGCTACTGCAAATGTATCAACCAGAGAAAGGAAAGGAAAAAGTCAAAGGCAAAGGACATCCTTGCCTTGGGCAGCTTCTGATGGGTGGCATTCAAATAAAGCATATGGAAAATTGTAGAACAGTTGGGCAGAGGTTATAAACTGATGCCTGAAATTAAATTTTTCCACTACTACAAAATGATAGTCCCAAAGAACCCTATTGACTGCCTTCTCTGAACCTAATGGTAGGAGGCAGTAACTTTTATTCTCTCAGTTAACGTGATCAACGTGTGTAATGCTTCTTAAAGTTTATGAATTGTAGCCACTCTTGGAGCAAAGCCAGCCTGGTCAGTGTGGCTGAGCTGGAAGGGCTAGAGACAGACAGCTTGCTAAGATTTTAACTCATATTGCACAGACTAATTTAATTAATTACATTGCTCAGCAAGGCTTTTAGATGAAAGATTTGACACATCTGAAAAAAAAAAGAGAAAAATACAGCACTTGTACCCAGTTCTGGACAGCTCCTAAAACATGGCTCATGTCATTCACCATAGAACTGGTTATCTCCATTTCCAGCTTATTTGTCACAGGAAGCATCAGTGAGCATCCATTAGCAGGACTTAGGTGTCCTTTCTGGTGAACTGCTCTGTTAAAATGATCCTCTGAATCCCTTGAATGATGTTGTAGGTCAAGAAAGCACATGTGATGGGCACTCCTCTACCACGTACAGCTTATAGAATCTGTACTGAGACAAAATTTCTCTTTGTACACAAAAGAATTTCTGTTGGGCTCAATGGCCTCTTTGAAGGTTACATATGACTGAAGCTCAGTGCCACCTAGACCCCAGCAGACTACTGCGTGTTGGACAAGGTTCCTTTTTTTTTTTTTAAAAAAAAAAAATGCAAAACGAAAAATCCCTCCTCAAACCCTGTAATTTCCTTGAAAAAGGAAAAGCAACATTAATTCTACAAGAATCCCTCAGACCATCACTGGGCCTCCCTTACCACAGGCATTACTTTCAATCTTTCACAACATCTCAGAACAGTAGAGTGATTTCCCCCATGCAGCAAAGTGAAAGAAATAAAATTAGCTTTCATGCACGTGGTAAAGTCAAAACAAAACTCATATTGGTTAAGTAACTATGCACAGACACCTTCCATTTAGTTTAGAGCCTGCTTTCCGTTCTGAAACTTTACCCTCATTATTTTTCTCCCCAAACTTCTATCTTGACTATCACTACTGCTCACTTTTCAACCTCTTTTTAGATCAGGAAAAGTCTCAGCATTTCTATCTGAAACACCCTACATCTCCAATAAACATGCTTTTGTTAAGAGGATGTGCCAGCTGATTAATTAGCTTGAACCAAGGATTTGTCTGGATTTTTGCATAGTGCTGCATGTCCTAAAAGCAGGACTAGATGATGCTTTTTGAATGTGTGCTCAACAAGAAAAAAAAAAAAAAGAAATCCTTGCAGATGTCAATTTACACTTACCACCTAGTCATATGCAGAGTAAGTAAACTAAATTAATTGTATTGGTGATCCATTCAGATTGATCAGAAGATACAGAAAACAAACATTTATTTCATAATACTGCGTACAGAAAGCAGTTGTACCATGCCTCAGGCTGTACTGGTAACTGTTTCCAGGTTCAATTTAAAGCATAACATTGAGTATATAGATAACTGCTTTAACTTGGATGTCCAGCACCTGCCAGGCACCCCTCTCTGGGTGGGTAGGAACTCAGTATTTGAACATAAAAGTGCATCCCAGAAGTCTAGGTCAGCGACTGGCAGCAGAAAGCCCAGTGCTGCCTGTGTCAGCCTGAGCCTGAAACAGAACCTGAAAGATCTTCAGAAGAAAAAAAACAAACACATAGCATAAGCCCATCGTGTTTCTCAAGTGAAGAATGCAAAGAAAGTGCTTCCTGTTTTGGGAAGAATTATTTGGGTATGAGGCTTTACTTTACTTTCAGATTTCTGAAGAATAAAGAACACATGCAGCAAAGGGCCCAGGAAGCTATTGAAAGCTGTCACACACAAAACAAAGAACAAAAGATCAGTCATCACCACACTACCCATGCCACTTTAAACACTACCACCACAGCTGTTTGAACAGACACCTGATACTCAGCATTCCCTGGGACTATGCCCAGGAGGAACTTCCAATTTCTAGAAAACTGGCATAAGCGTAGCTGAAGCTCAGTTGCTTCCATCATGGATGGAGGATGCCCTGTATAAAGGCTCACACTGCTGTATTACTCAATTGTATTAATACACAAAGTTACTCAAGCCACCTTAGCCCAATAGGCTTTCTTGCTATTCACGTTGGCAGCACACATGACCCTTACTGTGGGAAGATGCATCAAGAGTTCTAACAGCCAAAAACTTTAGTTACAGCCAAAAGAAGTTTCAAACAGCATAATGACAAGTTACACCTCAAGAATCAGAACCATGGCATCGCAAACCCAGTACCACATCCATCCCCTTCAAAACTGATGTGACCTATCCCTGCTTAGTTTAAGAAATTTAGCAGCATGTTATCATAACATAGTAGAGTCAAATGTTAGGGTTTCCTCTCCCACCCCACCCCCCAAAGGATAACTTAAAAAAAAAAAAAAATCAAGATTCTTCTCAGAAAGTAAATTTTCATTTTATAAGGTTGTATTCATAGAGGATGATATTATTTGTTGGTTGTTTGGGTTTTTTTTAATCCAGCCTTTGTTCTTTAACCATTTGTCACACGGCCATGGTCTGAAATGTTAAGCACAGAAAGACTTAATAAGTTTCTTCACACTAATTAGCCAGACGAAAATTCTACAAAGGAGGTTCTACCTTGAAACAAGTAATTCTTTAAAACCGAGAAAAAAGTATATGGGCAGGTGAGAATAAAGATGATCTTAAAGAAATATTCTAAAACTTCTAGATTCCTGAAAACATAAAACAATCAAAGATGAGAGAATACCAGAAGTACAGATAAAAAACACAGTGCAAAACCTTAAGCAAAGAGGACGAAGAAAGGCAAAAGATCAAAAACTAAGTTAACCTCAAAGTAGACATCCAATATAAAGAATAGAAATTTTAGAGTTTATATAAGAGCTAGTAAATGTTCTTCTAAAGAAATGTTTTGTAACTTTAAGGAAGGTTTGCCCATTTAACTAGAAGCCTTTTATGTGTTACTCCATTATTAAGGATTATCAAGAGAATTACCGTAAAAGCTATCTGCCTCTCACTTGAAAAGTTCATCTACCATAGCATGTCCTTTAAAATTATTAAAACTTTAGGTCCTTTTTATGAAATCTTAAAAAGATAAGACTGAATACTATACAGCCTCTGTGACAGGGTGCACAAAAAAAATAAAATGGGGCATGTTTAAATATACTTTCCAGAAACTTAAGAGACACTGTATGACCTCAACTAACTCAGCTTTACAATTTTTATTGAAAGGCCACTGACAAAATGTTAAAGAAATTAAGTAAACCACACAAAAGCTAGTTTCACACAATAAAAACTAGTTATGTTTAACTTCCAAAGCTCTCCCTCAATTTTAGGTGCAATCTTGAGTTTAAATGCTAATGTTGTATTGTCTGTCACTTCAGTTAGTGAGCTGCAGAATGCAAATAGATAATGTAAATTGTGAAACACAGGTCTGAATTACAAGTCCAGTTATGGATGTGATAAAAAGCAATGCTCAACTTAGAGAGTTCTGTGCAAATGACTGCACTCATCATACAAGACAGCAACCTAAAGACTGCTTTAATTTTCACTAGAAGCCATTCACTGCTGCTGCTGCTAAGGACAAATAAGGCACCTGAGGAAGAATAAGACCTATGGAAATAGTGCTAAGGCTCCTTCACAGCCACATCCCCTCACACAAACAAAGGGAGCATGCCAAATGCTATATTACTTAATTAATTATCTCAAGGAGTTCCTTTGGTTGTCACTCTGCTCTCACTGTGCAGCATGATTCCTCAAGCTCTCCCTAGAGAAGTAATTTCAAACATAAGGCTCAATGCCGACACATGCAAACCACCCTCCTCTGAAGCAGCATAAAAAAAATGACAAGCCTTCCAATGGAAGCCTGTACTGTCTTTCATTGCTCCTCTTCACAGTGGTCCTGCCCCTTCTGGAGAGCCAAACCAACGCTGTACTACATCACTAGTGTATAGATGCTGATCAAGGAAATCTGAGCTTTGGTACCCAGCTCCCAAAGGCTGAACGACCACCACTGCTAGGGACTCAACAGAGGCTTCAACTTCTGCTAGCTTGCTTTGAAAACAACACTACCAAACACAGTCCAGAAACCTGAATTCAACAGTGCATTTCTGTATTTATTTATAAAGCCTTTGTCAGAACACCAAGCAAGAACATGCAAAGTAGCAAGCCCACAAAATTCTTCTGCAAATTCTGGAATTATCAATACAATTAGGAGCTCAAGATCAGCCTGCATTGCACACCTTTGATGAGCTATAACACACATTTCAGCAATAACCTACACAGTACTTCCACCTCCAGACTGCTCAGAAGTCATTTAATGAGGAACCTACAACCACACTGGCCTACAAAACAGTAATAACCCTTACGGAAGTGCAGTGTGAAATTTAAGCATTTTTTAATTAAGGTGCATGCTAAATCACTTTAATTCCAATAATCTCTCAAAATGTCTTTCCTACTATTCTCAAAGGAGGACAGAAACATTTTCCATTAGCCAGTAAATGCAGACAAATAAAAAATTCAAAGTTAAAGCCTCTCAATGTGCAACAAAGACAGGGATATGTAGCTAAGAGCATGGATGACTGCCTTAAGGCTGGGAAGATCTTCCTAAGGCTTGTTCATACCCAAAACTACTGCACATGCTCTTAAAAAGCTCAAGAAAGAAAGATTAACTGCCTCCTTTAAGGCCCTGTTAGAAGACTGCAACAGAAACAAGGCAAATGCCCAAAATCACATCTGATCTTCTGACTAACAAACTCAATTGAACAGGCATTGTTTGACTGGCATCATCCTATGCCCAAGGTTTTGGTAACAGCAACATTGCTGAACTACATGCAATTGTTCTGAGAGCTGTTAGAAGACAAAATGAAGTGTTCCTTGCCACCAAGTTACATAATGTATTCTAAATTATTTTCTACCCTATAACAGGAGATACAAGGAAACGTTTTTTCTTATGTTTGTCTACTTGGATTATTAATTTGTTTTACTTCACTTTTTACATGTGTCCAAGTTTAGCCAGTACTCAGGGCTAAACCATAGCAGTCAGTCTATCACCCAATGCTCCCTCTCCAGTTGAGAAGGAGAGTTGGGGAAAAAAGGCAGAAGCCCCGTGAGTTGAAGTAGAAACAGATTTAATAGAATAACAAAACGGATACACCAACCAACATAAAGTATGGAAGGTTCTACTCAGCCCAGTCCTTGATGTTGACAGCAGAGCAGAAGACAAGGGAGAAGCCTCAGGGAGAGGAGGAACTCCACCCTCAGTGAGCTCCCTCCTTTTATCATGAGCAGATGAGGTGGTGTGGGATACACCTGTGAGTCAGTGCCTTGAGTGGAACTCTCAGCTGACTGGGGGCTGCTCATGGCTGCCTGCATGGCTGGGCCATGGGGCTGTGCCTGGGGAACCAGGACACCATGCTTAAAGATGTTAAAATATATCTAGCAACATTTTCACTTGATGTCTAGCACATGTAGTAGAATCCTTTTCATCTGGAGTTAAAAAACCACAACTATTTGACAAAACCAGAGTAGCCTCAAAATCTCAGGATAACCACACACACAAAAAAATGCAAAATACCACTAAAACCACCCCTCAAAACTAAAAAGACACTTTAGCTCCAATGAGGATTATACAAATCCAGATCAGCAAACATTGCACATAGAGGATGAGGTCCTGCTGTCAGATTTACAAAAATCCAGGAAGGGGAAGAGCAGGAGAATGTTGGCCACTGGAAGGGTACTACACAAAGACCATATGCCTCTTTGTTGCAGACCCCCTCCAAAAATGTATCCAGCATGGTCTAGAAATCAATTTGCAGAAATACATGAGCCTCTACTGTTAAATGACTGTGTAAAGTGGAAAAGGAACTACACTACTCATGAATAACTGGCTATGCCCACATTGTTTGTGTTTAGCCTGGGGAAAGAAGGGGTTTATTTGGGGGGGGGGGGTGTCAAACATTTGAATACCTGCTAAAACAACAGCTATTGCTGAAAATTCCTTGTTTGAAAATGCAGTTAACAGCCATGTGCTCTACAGTCGTACATTACAGTGAAAGCTGATAATTTTTTAAACACAAAACATAATCCCCACAAGTAACAGAGCTCTCTAAATTAAAAAGCTCCAGCACTCCTCTCAGCCAGGAGCGTGTATATGACTGGTGACTGCAGCTGCAATGGTGTGCACACACACACATTGGTATGGTGGGGGGAAAAGAGCTAATAATTGGGTCCTACTGGTTCAGTGTGTGAGCTTTTCCAACCTTGAGCAAGATCTCCACAGGAGACACCCACCACAGAGCCAGATCTGTGGACTTCTGCGCCACAAAAGTAGTGGTTCTTTGCTGTTTAACAGAACTCAGTGAGATTAAGATAAAATGCTTCCTCTCTACACAGTTCTTTTAACAAATAAAAGATTTTGCATGTGACAATAGTCAGTTAAACCATTTATTTCCTCTTTTTATGTCTTTTGGTAAATGAATAGAATTATTTTAATATTAAAGAACCATACTACTTGTGAAAGCAATGAGTATACTGCAGTAGACAGCAACTTCTGAAAAATTCATACATGCAATTAGCAAACAAGCTATTAGTTGAATATACTCTCCCCTTACAAGAGAACACCATGAAGATTATCTTATCTTCACCTCATACTTGCCAGCACTGCATGTAAAAGCAACAGGACCAAGAAGTCTCCCCTTGCAGAATTTAGTAAGCAATACAGTGTGCCATATTTCAAAAGAAAATTTACACGGTGTATAAAACAGCAGAAGGGGTATTCCAACTCAACCCTTCTTCAAGCAGTGACACACACTGCAAACACTCTGATGTCTTGGGAGAAAGAACACACGGTGCAGGTAGCCCGACGGGTGGGATTCGGAGCAGATTTTGCCTCCCTCAGCACGGGCAAGAAACCTCCCTCTTGTCATCTGCAACTACAGCACCCTCTTCAAGGGCTTCATAGTGGACTACATCAAACAGAGGAGGTCTGACTGGTACCATAATGGGTAAGGACTTGGTTCACAGAAGTAACTAGCTTTTTAATATACTGAGCCCAGTAACATTTATCACAGAAGCACTACCACGATGGAAGACTTTCATACTACCTGCACAGCTACATCAGGAAGGATACTGGATTTCAAAGAAGAATCAGGAAACACTTTCCCACAGAAATTACTATATACTTCTCAACAGAAAGCAGGAAACTGAATTCCTGCTTAAAAAAAAAAAAACAAAAAAACCAAACCGACCTAATAGTAGTCTCATACCATTTAGGGTCTGTGCACTAATCAGACTGCAGTGAAGGGACACAATAAAAGTATAGCAAATTAGATGCTATATTTCAGAATTAATTGTTTCACCACCAAATTCTTCGTCATGTGAACAATCCCAACTACAATCGCTGCTCTGAACAACTACAAGGAACTGAGATTGATACATAAAGTAGGGTGATAACACTTTTTAATCACAATTGTGAGGCTGGTGTCTGATATAGTACAGCAGACTAGATGGCAGCTGCAGCTGGCATGCTAACAGCATGCTCATTTTCATCCCTGGGACTCTAGGGATGAAACTGAACAGCTTCCCTGTAACCCCTTACACCATCCTGGAAAACTGGATGTCCTATAGAGAGCACAAAAGGCAACAGCACATCTCCTCCTTGGCACAGCCCTTCCTGGAGCTCATCTTGAGGCAGCACATGTTTTCTCTACTCTTCATGCAAGCCTGTGCCTTCAAGGAACGACACGGAGCTGGGGAATCGCTGCTTATCCCCAGTGATTCAGTCTGTGTTTCACAGCAGACTCACAACCCAAGGAAGCTGCTGCTTGTCGCTCCAGAAGCAGAACAGCTCTGCTGGTCAGGGAGGCAGGCTGATTTTTATGATTTGGTAAAGCAACTCTCTTGTTTCCCCAAACTCATGTGTTCTCCCACCCCGCCCCCTTAAATCAAATATTGTGATAAAAACTCAGTAGCCAAGCCTATAAATTAAAGTCACCCAACACTTTCCATTCTAAAATCCTGTATCCCACAGCTGCTAAACTTCAAACATTTTGGTGGAAACAATCTACCCACTACAGCTATTTCCAAGAGCGGGGGGCTGCTGGGAGGGTGGAGATGATGTGACAACTTCAATTCCTGGTAATGTCATGAAATTTTTTTGCCAGGAAGCTCCAGCATCAGCAAACTTTAGGAAGGGCTTCAGAAGCAATAAATAAGGCTCGCCAAAGCAATCTTAGCATACTTCAATGTTGCTGCTTTGCATGAAACACTGAAGGCAGTTCTGAAGGCAATGTAACCAACAAAAACAACACACAGAAGCTACTGGTAAAACTCACAGCTTGACAGAAAAAATAGAAATTAAGTTTTCAGGCTTTTACTGTTCACATGACATGGATGGAAGTGGAAGAAGGCAAATAAATCCACACTCACAAAGCATTCTTGAGGCATAACTGACAAGAGAAGCTAAACCCTGTTTCACCTTGATACAGTCAACACCTCAAGTTAAAAAACAAAACAAAACCATCAGAAGTGTTATAATTATTCTAGTCTCCCCCATCTAAGAACACTCTTTTGCCTATTTTATATCTCAAAATATTTTTAGTTTGTTACACTCCACTTGATTTCAGGAAACAGGAGTTCTGCATATTTTGAAACAATGCTCAATAAAACAATATAAATATTGACTGCTTTGGCTTTATGTTATGAAAACCAGTTAATTGCTCAGGCTCACTATTCAGGAATTTATACCACGCTTAGTCGTGTGAATCTTAACCAATCTTAACTGTCCCAATGCAGGTGGCAACATCAAAGGAGTGAAACATTAACTCAAAGATAGTTTTTGACAAAATAAAGAGACAGCTCTCCTACTTCCATGACAGTACACCAAATACATCACCTCAATTTGCACATATTTTGTGTGTATTACTTAAAAAAAAAAAAAAAAAAGGTGTTAACAAGGAGAAAGATAATGGTATTTCTCTTTAAAAAGTCAACAAAAAGGGAGAGAAGTTTATGGAAGAAAAGAGTTACATGGAACATGTATCACAAGCAGAGTTTACCATCTACTAAATTAACCTGAATCTAATTCAGGCACTGTGATAATAAGACAATCTACCTGCTCAGCTACCACGAGAATGATACTAATGGAATTACCTAGACAATCTGGACACATGAAATAAATTTTAAAGGCTGTTTCACAGTGAGGTCACCCAGTACTAAAGCCTGATGAACTAATTTTGCTAAGAGATTTCAGCGCTCCAGTTTACAGCAGATTGTGTCACATGAGAAAAATCTCCTGGGAAACTTGGCCTTAGGAAAGAGAATGTCAGTAGGTGAAGATTGCTAAAGCTGTGCAACTGGAAGCTCAAGGCAACACGCTGACAGCATAAACTGTTAGTGAAGCATACTTGGAATAAACCATATTAAAAGACAAAAATTCCATGATGATGGCCATTAGATAGCTTTAACATGTTAACTCTCAAATCACAAAGGCAGGCTAACATCCAACCTCCACTTTCCTCAGTAGTTTTAGAAATACAAATGGTACTGGTGTTAAGCACTACAAATGGGATGGTCTGAAGATTTTTCAGAATGTCTCCAGGAAGTCAGTATGCAAAACAAAAAAGGAAGAAAGCAAGCAGGCTAACACAAAAACCCCACCAGTTTTCTTTAGTTGTTAGAGGACATTTTTAAAAGTCACAGGGAAAAAAAAAAAAAATAGAAAAGCTGTAGGAGATACCTTAGGAAAAAAAAAAAAGTCTGACAATCAGTAGGGGATGCCTGTAACTAATGAGAAAATGCAGGCAAGCTAGAGAGGAAGATCAGGTCAGAAATGCCAGATATGATGGAAGAACTGTATGATATGACAGTGGAGGCCCTGGAGACAACAGACAAAGACAGAAAAAAGCAGAGAAAGAGACAGTGCTCAAGAGATGGTGCCGAGAGAGAGAAAAGAGCAGGTTTTCTAGCAGAGAGAAGGAAGGGGGGGGAAATCTGAGGACCCAGGGAGAGCCAATACGTAAGAATCCAAAACTGTTTGCCAAGACTATTTACACTGATTTAATCATGCAGAGTTGACAGATCTCAAACTAGGAGCATAGTGGGGAGGGAACGGTGAAGATAAGAACAGGCAAGAAGGTAGATGGTAGATTGCCTAAGTTTTTGAAAGAGCTTTTGCTAAAGCAGTTTTAAAGAAAGGTGGCCACCATACACAGCAGAGATCTTGTGAAGGATGAAAGGAAGAAAGAGCGAAGCTACAGATCATGCTGATGCCAAACAGACAATGAACATGGAGAAAGCAGCCTCGGAAAAGCTAGAGAAAACACTAAATCCAAAAGAGAGGGATAAGAAAGGCCACCCAAGAACATGAGGAATCAAAGTACTAAAGAATAGCAGATTAGAGAACAGAAAAGAGACTGTAGATCAGTGGCCAGAAGCAGAGAAATCTCATTTTATAATCTGTGCAGCCTGAAGGGCAAACAGGCAATACAGAGCTAGAAAAAAAACCCAGTTATAATGTACAAGAAGGAAATCAAAGTAGCATTAAGAATGTCCATGAAACAGCCCTGCCACAGGTTCCAAAGAAAATTAATTAAAAAGTTATTTTAAAAAGGAGTCAGAGTTACCATCAGGAAGAAGAAAGTAATATTTAGTTGATTCTCCACCTATTAATTTCTTTTTAATGGGGAAGCATCAAACTTTCAGAATGCCTTCTGGACTTCAAACACTCGTGATTGTCTTCACAGGCAGTAGAGCATGCCAGCAGAAGTCATACAGCTACTCAGAATTAAAACAGCACTAAAACTTACATTAGAGTAACAGATACAGGCTGTATTCCTCGTCACTACACTTTTCAGCAAAGAAACACGGCTGTTTAATCAACACGGGGCCAAACCCAAATGAAGAAAACAAAAAACCCAAGCCAAAGCTGCCTGTGTTCATCAGCTCTTACTGCGAAGATCCCAGCTTTGGAGAGAAAGGAGGCTTGTTCAGTTTAGGGTCAGAAAGCCCCACAATTAAATAGAGTGAAGGGTGTACTTCTGCTTTAGAGAAGTTAGCATTTGGAGCAAAGCAGCTGAAATGCAAGCAACTCTCATTGACCAAAATGAATTACAGAAATCAGAACTATTTTGGAGCATGCAAAGAAGTGGAACCACAGTAAAAAAAAATAATAAAAAATTAAGTGAACAGCTGTAATGTAAAGTGTGTTAAATGAGTCAAACATTTGAAGAAGAGAATTTAAGGACTACACCAGCTGTTTTTGTTGTGAAATGTTGCCTCCTCATATACACCTAGGCACTGTTAATGTATTGCTGTAAGATCACTTGTTTGAGCAATGGTGTTTACAGAATTTAAGCAGTTACCACAAAGACACACTTTTGATAGAACTGAAAAGCACCAAAGTGGAGCAATTCCACCACCTTTACTCTTACAGGGAGCATCACGAACTGCCCAGTAAAGGCACTTCTGTTCTCCTGAAGAAGAAATTCTCTGTGTGAGCCAGGTCACTGCATCAAGCCTCTCCTGAACAATGACGTTTCTCCCCTAAATAATCTAACATATCGATTCAGTTGTAATTTAAAAATAAGTAACGTAAATTACAACCTTAAGAGCATACAGAAAAGGATTTTCAAGACAAGACACTGGTGACAGCTGCAGTTTTGTGCTGCTTGAGAATAACCTAGAGCACACAGCTTTAACACTCCGCATGCGATGCAATGGATCTTATGAAGGGAGGCAGGGGGAAAACTTGTTCAGCAGTCTTTAGCTGTACAGTTCAAGGCCTGGATTCTGGCATGCATACAAGCGGAGTGAAGAAATTCAGCTCCATTTCCTCACCCAGTCTTACACTGCTGAACATTCCTCTTAGATACAGAGCAGGAGAGTTCTGTAACAGCTGGTTATATGCCTGTATTTTTTCTATTTACTACCACTGGCGTAGTACAAGCAGATGTAGTGTATTTAAAAAAAAACAAACTACTCGCCCATTGGAGTGTTGATTTTGTAGATAATTTCTCAGATTGCTTTTTTTTTGTTTTATACACAATAACAGACAAACCAAAAGCTAATTCCGCCTCAAACTTGTTTCCATAAAGTCTCTAATGCAGACACCAACCGCTGTGTAATGTGTGTGCACTACTAAATGTGGATGAATTCATACTGACCTCTCATATATTCAGTTGCCTTAGGAGTGACAAAAGGCTTCCTAGTATAATCAATTCAGTGTAATTGTAGACTACCACCAAAGGGATGGTCCTATTCCCACACTTTCTTCCCACAAGCACCAGTAGATTTCCAGCCCCTCCCTTGCACGGGACATGGACACTGTGCAATCACATATGAATCAGTTCAGTTCCCTGGCGTGACAGAAGACTATATTTCTGTTTAATTTTGGGGCGCGCCAGTTTTCCATCAGATCAGCTTACTGAACCAATCCTCTTCCCTCCTGCAGCAACACCATCGCTAGATTTTATGCAAAAAGACAGGCAAGGCAAACAAGTAAGCAGAATGGGAGCAGAAACAAGCAGCGCAGCCCCTTTTGCCAGGAACCTGCAGCTGCTCAAAGTGAGGTGAAACAAAAAATGACACTGCAGTACAAGTGAAAAGCTTTGTCAAAGTGTACCTGCTTGTAAAGCCAGGATCTGCAAACTGAGCCACAGCCAAGTGCAGTATTATCACTCTCTACTTGCAGTCTTCCACTGAAATATCTTTCCTCATTCCTTTCCTTGAAGAACAAATTGCATTTTCCAAATGCTGGCTCCACTTACTGTGCAGTTAATAGCAGCGTTAAATAAAAAACATCAATGACATGAAAACATTTGCAAAACAAATTCACAATAGAGCACTTTTAGTTTGTATTTGTTTACCTCTGTCCAACTTCTGTTCTGAATGAAATGCACTTATGACAGCTGCGTGAATAACATCACCATTTCCTGGTTATTAAGACTTGCCTTTATTCCTGTGTTATAAATACAATGAAGTACAAATGTAGCTACATTTGTGGAGAACTTCTATGGTATCTTATGACCACTATACACAACTTAGACCAACTGTTCATATCACTGTTGTCACACAAAGTGAGAAAACTCATCTCTCCCCTAGGATAGGGGAGTGGGAGTCACATAGCCAGGTGCACGTAAGTGTTATCAAGGCCTGTCAACAGACAAGTAGAATTACCTCAGAGATGCAGTGAAAAGCCAGTGACAAAATACAATACAAGCCACCCACAACCCAAAATCAAAACCTGTGCAAAGAGCAGGACTCGCATGCAACAGGCACACCTAAACACCACAGTAAGAACTAGCTGTCCCACACTGCAAAAGGATGTATATACACACTAGAAATTTACGTTACAAGTGACTGAGAAAATGCAGCTTCCTTTGAAAGGCTGTTTTGTGTCACTGCAAAACATCTGCTGCATATATTGCTCCCTGCAGGAATAAGTCTCTAACAGGAACCTATATTCACAGGATGATCCAGAACAGTTAGAGCACAAGACACACAGAGGGCAGCCTCCATCCCAGAACTGTCACCTTGCCACTTCAGGGGCTCACATGGAACTCCCCCCAGGACACTCAGGGACAGCTTCAGGATATATATATATATAGGCACACAACTAGGACTTGCTTTTAATACCTAACTGCCAAACTCCACAGCTAACTTGTGGCTAATTGTTCCACATTTTAAATCTTTTCCCTCCCCTGACTACGCAAACTTCTACAAACTCTACCTCAAAAGATCACCTCCTGGCCATACCAAGACGTTTCCTCACTAGATTAGTTTTCTTCAATCAGTCTTTAAAATATATGCCCTTCATTTCTACCCAAAGCAAGCCTCTTATTCTGACAGACCCCCTGCCTTTTCCTCTGGTAACCTTCATCTTTCTTCTCCCAGCACACTTTATCAGCACTCACATTCTTCTGTATTTTCTCCTGTGTCCATGCAAGTTATTAAGGCTCCTTCTCGAGATTATACAGCAGATTTATTTTACTGATTCCTGATCTCACTGCTCCCTATCTATCCCTGACACTTCTTTCTGGATATCCTACCATTACTTTTGGTTCACTAAGCTAAAAATCAGACTACTTATTCTCCATCCATAGGACTGTCCTTTTTTGCTGTACTTTGTTTACCGCTTTGCCTCATAATGTAGTCTGCAGGCTCTGCTCACCTTCTTGTTTTCTTTCAACATTAAAAATATTATCACAAAAATAGTAAGACCCGCCTTGGGTAAACTATGGGAACATAGTAAACCTTTTATTACCATCTCTGAATCTGGGTTCAGCTATTTCACCTCCCATCTGTCCTCCCTTTGGCTGAGCTATCCCTTTCTTTCCAACCTTTTCCACTCTTGGTTTATGCCTCTCCTCTCCTAAGCTAAGTAACCCCACCATCATCTTCCAAACCTCTGTGCTCATGTTGTCCCGTATTCCCTGAGGAACAGCGTGCTTTTCCACACAGCTGACACATACAGCATCTACTCTATTCAAATATTTGAAGCCAGAACCTCATCTTGTGCGGTACTTTCCTACATAACTGTTGGAAAGTGGAAATACAAGCTGCACATTATTTAAGTTAAAATTATCTATCAGTCCCTAATAAACAGAGCAAATACAGTGCACGACTGAGGCGAGTGTGGTGCCCTTGGGCAGAGCTGCTACAGGCGGGGTGAGCCTGTCCCTGTCACGGCCATGAAGCTGCCGCTGTCACTTGAGGGGGCTCGGATGGAGATGACCGTTCAAGCCACGTGCGGTCAAACTGACTGGAACCAGCAACTCGCTTCCCACCACCAGCAAGCGACCGAGGGAACCCGCGGCGGGGAGGAGCAGTGCCATCGCCCCAGGGCGGGGACGGGCCCGCCCCCTGCCCGCCCCCACAGCCCTCGGCAGGGCCCCGCTGCCGCTGGGGGCGCTGTGGGGCGGCCGCGCTCCCCCGGGCCGGGCAGGGCCGCCTCCCGCCTCAGCCGCGGCCATGGCGCTGCCTCGCCGCCCTCAGGCGGTGGCGAGCGGCGGGCCCGGGCCCAGTGCCACCCCCGTCCCGCCGCGGCCTGGCGTCCCCCAGCGCCCGGGGAGCGGCGGCGCCGCCTGCTACCAGTGCCCGTTCTGCAGCCCGGGCGCTCGGTTCGCGAGCCCCCCAGGCCAGCGGGGTGTGAGCCAAGCCTGTGGCCCGCAGCGACAGCGGCCTGAGGGGGAGCCGAGCCCTCCCGCGGCTGCCCAGCGCCTTCCCTCCAGCCGTTTCAATAAATACGACTGAAAATCAGGTTCTCCCAGAGCCCTAGAAGTGTAAATTTAATATCATCTTTAAGTGCTTTACATTTACCCCTCATTCTTGTGGCTGTCTTGTCCAGTGTCCATTTTACACTTAGGTTTTTACTCATGAGCTTAAATACCCTGGGCCTTGGATTAATTTTTGTTCAGTGTTACAGGCTGGAAATTCTGATTTAATGGCACAGTCCTCTGCTGTCATCACAGAAAAATGACAAACCCCCACAAACGGTGCTTTTCACCTCCTCCTGCAAGTATTAATTAGCACATTTGGGGATGCCAGAGGAAGTCAGGATTCTTCAGCCTACAC
This sequence comes from Podargus strigoides, assembly GCA_028020825.1. Lineage (NCBI taxonomy): Eukaryota > Metazoa > Chordata > Aves > Caprimulgiformes > Podargidae > Podargus > Podargus strigoides. Next base: position 3,059,967 of record CM051630.1, read on the forward strand.
CTCCCCCATTTCCCAACGCTGTGAGCTTCAAGAGAGAGGGCTCAGCGAGCCTTCGTGTTCCCCACTTTGCAGAGTGCACCCCAGCCCTGGCGCTGGGCTCCCCTGCTGCCCTTCCTGGTTATTGTACAGCTCCTCCAATTCCTACCGACGTCTGTAATTGTGTTCTCCGTTAGTTCGACCAACTGCCATACCTTCCAGTGTAATCAGCATCACTCCTGCCCCCACTTTCGTTCTCAGGTCTCTCGCTGCTGTTAATCTGAAAACAGATGAGAAAGAGAGTTAACACTGACACTGGGAGCATCATACTAAAGGTGTCTTTGATCGCCATTCATTTATTGGAACAGTGGCTGCTTCCTTAGACCGTGTTGGTCATCTTCTCAGATCACCTGCTCATGATTCAGGTGCCAAATCCATTTTGCCTGACAATTTTATTTGCCCCGAGATGCTGATCAGTCAGCAGGCCAACCAGACCAGCAATATTACCCCTGGTGTGTTGTGGGAGTGCGGGCGTAAGTCATTTCGTGGAAGCCTGTGTAAATGTGGCAGTAGTGGTCCAGCCCCAATACTTGGCTCTGTTCCCTCTGTGGAAGAAATTGCCAATTTCTGGTAATAAAATATATAGACATAAAGAATTTTCCTTGAATTTGACCCCTTTTGGATAAAATTGAGACCCTGGGCTCAGATCCCAAGTCTGTACGCTGGCCCTCTGAACTGAGAAATGAGTGGGCTTCGTAACAAACAGGTTGCTCCCTGTTCTCCTTCTAGGCCATTAGCTATTCCTTTGATTAGTTTGCCTTCATCCCTCAGGGTCTCACATTTCTTTTCCCTACATAATACGCCATACGTTGTATTACTCTTAGCTCAGTTTTAGAGCACTGTATAACACATTTTTCTTTCTGGGCTTGTCCAACATGAGCTCATATACTTCAGATCTCTTTTTCTTCCCCTGATCATTGAAAATAAAATATCACAAGTAACCTCATATTTTTGCATCCATCCAAATCCTTAAAAGCTGTGGTAAATCCTTACATCATGGAGATGGGTGAGAATTAGACCTCGAGTACCCACGGAAATCAAATGTCTGATTACATCCTTTGCAGTTCTGGGCTCCAAATTAGCCTGTCAGGTTTGCATGTACTACTTCTGCTGACTTCAGTGGGAATTGCACATATAAAACTAACAGAATAATCAGGCCCTGAAAATTTGAGCTTGTGTCCCCAAGCATAGCTACTGCATTTTTAACTGATTCAGTGTGAGATGCATCTGTGACCCTAGAGCAACAGCAACAGCTGGGAGTATGTGCTGGCACCCAGAAAGCTAGTGCTGTCTTTCCACATGGGATGTACAGCAATCTCCAACCTGCCCTGCTTGTATTTAAAACACAAACTTAGATATAATATAAAGGAAGTGTTTCTGTTACCATGACACCGGGCAAGAAAATAAACAGTACGCTCCCTAGAAAATGAAATACAAGGTAACAGAGCATTTTAGCAAGTCTAATGGCAGAAGTCAGAGCCATCATAACACGTTGTAGAAGACAAACGAAAAGGTTGATTTTGATAGCTTGAAATAAGAGAGGAAAATACTGAAATACTTTGCATACAGAAAAAGACATACTCCAGATACTCTTTGTTCCAACCAAGTGTTAGGAAAGCACTATTTCTATTTTCATTTTCATCTTCTGTTTTTCGAAGAGCTGCTTTTTTTTTTTTTTAGGGATAAGACTAGATGTAAAACTCACTAGGTATTTCCTAGAAACCTCCCAAGCAGAAATTAGATTACTTAAAAACCCCCAAACAACCCAGGAACAAATAATTCAGATCTAAAACACAGGGAGTTTTAGCTATTATCAATAAGATGTTGCATTATTCCTGAAATAAATATGTGCTCAAGTATTTCATACCTGATATTGTTGGCTCAGCATCCCAGTTCTTCAAATTCAGGCTGACTAGCCACTCACTTTGGAAAGCAAAACGTTACATAGATTATCAGATCTAAATGTGAAGGCTACACGTGCAATTAGCATTACACAAACACAGAAGTCAGTGCAAGGAAAATACAATCAATCATCAAAAGAAAAATGAAACAATAACAGCATTTCAGACACATATTTGAAATCAAGCTTCCAGGATACATATACCATAGTTATTGATTTAATATTCAAATTCCAGTCTTTATTTCTCTGCTTAAAGTCCTGTTTGTAACAGATGGTAGATAACTAACTTCCAGTGATAATTCAGTAGAAATCACTTCATTCAACAGATAGAGGAGTTACACTGAATGCTGGGCTCAAAAAGTGTTGCAACATTTATGTGCACCTCTCTTCAGGACAGCAATGAAATCCTAATTCAATGCGTGCAACTTCAGGGATCTGACCTTGCACTGGTACATTATTCAAACAAATCATACATGTACATCCCATTTTATACTCGTTTAATTTGGATCTGAAATAAGATGCCTTCCTTCAGTTCAGGGTACATCTGTAGTACACATATGCCTGCCTCTTTGTTATGTTATACTTAGCATAGATGTGGGGGCTTCTTTGCCCTCATTTACAAAACAGCAAGCCTCCTTGGTACAGACCAGAGTCAGGCACATGCTTTTCAGTGAGTCCGTTACCCACTTACTCTGCCCAATTCTGTGAAGCAAAATCACAACCACCCAACTTGATGTTGATTATTTATTTCATGAAGTTGTCCATTTTAGAGCTGAATTAGTGAAATGCAACTGAACTGAGCCACAGGCTCGGACTGGGCTGCCATTTTGACATTCTCATCAGGGAAATGATGCTGTAAACACCCATACTTGATTCACATGCATGGTCTCTTGGTTGCCTACAGTAATGCCCATCTGTTCGGATGGCATCATGCCCACTCAAGTTGCTCAAGGGAATACATGCTGGACAGTGATTGGCTTAGGTGGGTATTTTTCAAACTGGGTCGGTGTCGACCTCCTTTTGGGAAGGCCCAAGAGGAAAAGGAAACAAAAAGAATTTTCATTTTTTATTTTAATGGATTGTTTTCATTTAACATTCAGCAAAACCGCCACCATCTATAAAACATTCAGGAGATGGTTTTGCTGATTCCTTGGTACCTGTGACCCCAGCAAGGAAAAATAAATTCAACCGTATTCTCATTTTTTAAATAAATGAGTTTAACCTGTTACAAAGTCACAGTCCATGTAACATTAAGACCATCTCATCTGCAGAAAAGGAACCTGTCTCAGCAGGCATTGCCACATTCTGACAACTGATCTAATTTCTTTTGTTGATGAATATTGGTCAACATGCAAATATCTGAATTCATAGCTATTCTTACCAAAAGCTATAGCTTGAATTTTGTGGGCAGCGTGGTGAGCAACACTATGTCCCAAATTATTAGTCAGATCAAGTGAACATTATTGTACAAAAATGCAATTCCAAAATATAAAACAAACACAAACAAGCACAAAGATACAGAAGACTGATGTGCAGGATCATGAAAGGATTAACCCCTTTTGGTTCCTAAATTGGCATAATCTCCAAATATAACCTTTTACTTGTCCAAAGCCAAAGAACTTTGCTTTAGTGAAGTGCATTGTACAGTGAAGCCATTGTCTGTCACATTGCTTTATCAAATATGAAGTGTGGGGGGGAACATGTCACCCTTTCTCCCTGCAAATGAACTGTGGGGTTTTTTATTTAAGAGAAAGCTAACATTATTTAAAAAAAAAAAAAAAAAAAAAGGAAAAAAAGATGAAAATAATCCAGCTCCTTTTCATTTGGGAGACAAAAGCCTTTCAGTGCTGCGTCCATGCGCTCTGACTACTGTTTTGACACTGTGTCAAGATGCTCCCGCTCTGCTCCAGGTCTCAGATCACAGTTGGAGTGTCTTGATACAGTGTTGAATCAGTAGTGTCAGCAAGTCTCAGAGCAGAGTGAAAGAGCCTCAATGTAGCCTCAGAGCAGGTAGAGTCAGAGAGACCTTTCCCCTAAACTCAAGCAGGCAGAGGGTGCTCCATTTTTTAAATTTTTAATTGTTTGTTTTAACACATTTCGACCCAGCTGCACCAGGCTCATGCTTCTAATTACTACTCTTTATTGCACTGAGGTATCAGAGCTAGCTCTCTCCCAACCCTGAAGAGCTGTTAAAGAGCAGCATGGCATAATGTTAATATTTTCTTGAAAGAGCAAGCCTAGGCACAGAGACTGAGGACCTGTGCTTTCTCAGAGCAGCTGGCACTGTAGCAAAGGTTTGTTACCAGGGTCAGGCCCTGCTTTGGTGACACCCTGTTCTGCTGTGCCATAGCGCTGCTGTGCTGCTGCGGGGAACAGCACAGGGAGCCTGTACCCTGCATTTCCTGCTGATGCACTACCCTCTGCTGTTGGAGACCCATATGGAAATGTGATGTCCTCTATCATAGCCCCTGCCTATATATCTGCTGTCCAAAGCCCTGGCTTCCCCGGCATCCATAGGAACCTTCTCAGCAAGTTCACTGCAGGCACAGTTTTTCTTACTCAAAGCAGAGCAGATTGACACAACTGCTCTTTTCAGCAAGATGGTGCCACACGCAATCAGCACAACATAACTGCATCTGGAGTATTGTGTCCAGTTCTGGGCCCCCCAGTTCAAGAAAGACAGGGAACTGCTGGAGAGAGTCCAGCGCAGAGCCACAAAGATGATGAAGGGAGTGGAACATCTCCCTTCTGAGGAAAGGCTGAGGGAGCTGGGTCCCTTTAGCTTGGAGAAGAGGAGACTGAGGGGTGACCTCATTAATGTCTGTAAATATGTAAAGGGTGAGTGTCATGAGGATGGAGCCAGGCTCTTCTCAGTGACATCCAATGACAGGACAAGGGGCAATGGGTGTAAGCTGGAACATAGGAGGTTCCACATAAATGTGAGGAAGAATTTCTTCACAGTGAGGGTAACAGAACACTGGAACAGGCTGCCCAGAGAGGCTGTGGAGTCTCCTTCTCTGGAGACATTCAAAACCCACCTGGACATGTTCCTGTGTGACCTGATCTAGGTGTTCCTGCTCTGGCAGGGGATTGGACTAGATGATCTTTTGAGGTCCCTTCCAATCCCTGACATTCTGTGATTCTGTGAACCGGCGTGGCAGAACCACACCGTAGCAGTGTGCACAACCTGCTGCACACCCACGGGGGTGAGGACAGTGACACATACGGACAGGGCGCTGTCCTAAGAAACAGGCATGGCAGTCTTGACATAGTAAAGGACGTTGGCTCCACAGGGGGCTGCAGAGATTAGAGTTACACAAGTGGGGGATAAAGTTTGAAAGCTTTGTTCATGACAGTGAAAAAAAAACAGTAGATACGTTTAACACCTGAAAATTTGTCCTTTTTACATTTTTTTTATTATTACTTCACTTAGAGAAGTAATGTTGGTTCTTCCTTGTAAACTCTACCTCATATCTTTAGATCATTGCTTACAGAACAGTATGACTTGAAAAGCTAAATGCCACACTAAGGCACCCCTCAGATGGTATCCAATGAAGGGATATTCTAAATAACTGTGGGCAGAGACCAAATTAAATATATTATAAGCATGGGCAGAAAAGGGGATTGGCAAGAGGAAAACTGTAACGCCAATAAAGACAAGGGGCAGGACATGGTGCTAGCTTCAAGCACAGTTTTGTAAAAAATAATTAGTAAAATAAACGAAAAATGTTTTAAAGGGTGAATGTACAAACTGTTCCTGGGCTTCCTCCTAGAAAAGATAGCAAAGGTGCACAGATCCCACAATTTGAAGTGTTGCTGCCAGAATAGCCACGTCTGGGAGGACCAAGCACATCTAAGACAACAGCCTCTGAAGCATTCAATGCCAAACACTGTACAAGGCATCATATTTTGGGATGAGATGGATGCCAGTCCCTAAGAAGACATGAAAAAGGATCAGCATTCATAAAGAAAATAACTAGACTTAAGAGGCTGGATTAAAAAATGTAAATAGGTCAAAGCCAATTTTGCTCTGGCTTTACATCCAAGTATGTAATCCAGTCAATTTTGTACGCTAACACCAGGGGGGCTCACAGATCAATGTATATAATTTAGGTTAAATGACCACTGCAGAGTGAGATGCATGCATTCTTCTTACAGTTGAGACAAATTTATCCCTGATGTAAGTGCAGTGATTTCACTGGGCTTTTAGCAGGGATGCATTTGCTCATTTACATGGTCAGTACCTTCTCAGTAACTTGTCACTTATGCAGATGCAACGTGCACCCACACACACAAAGGTGTTTCCATTTTCTCATTAGTTACTTCTTCCCTGTGATTATTCTGCTGTTGTTTACATAAAATACTATTAAAGTACAGTTAAAAATAGTTATACAACAAAGCCATAAATGCAGAAGATCGTAGATAATAAGAAAATTTTAAAGCCATGTGTTTCAAATTCTGCTTTTGAAAGCTGTGTGGAACAAAATGGCAGTAGAGAATTCAAGTCAGCAGGAAATACACAAAAAGAGAAGTGGGAAGAGGGTCTTACCTCCCCACAGAGAGCTGAGGCTCAGCCAGTGTTTGCTACGTGCTTTGAGATCCTTCGAGTAAGTTACTTAAGGTGTAAAGTATTTCTATTTAAAACAAACGAAACTCACTGACTCTTGTAGTGGCTTTCTTGCAGGCCCTGTCACAGCAAGCAGAAGATGGGGGTTTCCTCCTCTGCCAGGGCTGGCCCTGCAGGGCCATCGCACCCTCGCCAGCTGCAGAGGAGCTCGCTGACCTGTCGTGACCATTTGCTGTCACCCACTGCAAAGAGCAGGTCTGCCCCAGCCAGCTCTGGAGCCAAAAGAGAAATTAAAGATTGTATCATGGAGGCACAAATTAAAATCTTTACTGGTAGAAACCTGGTAGAAAGTCTCAAAAGAGAATGAATTATGTATTTGAACACTTAAGATTTCCTTGCCTTTATTACAGCATGGGGTCTGAACTCTGCTTTCTTCCCTGCACTTTATTACATGGTTAGAAGTCCCACAGTAGGAAACTTGCAGTTTGAATTTTGAAGCACCTATAGTGCCATACTTTTTATTTTAATATTTGTCACCAACAGTGCTGACAGATAAAAAGTGCTGTCTCCCCACAGCATGATATGTGGGATTTTCAATAGAGCTACACAATTGCTTTTGCTAAGTGCTTGCGGGGCTCACAGTGCCAAATCCCGCAAATTGCTGCATTCAGGCCACTTTGCAGTGCTGTACCAAGGCAAGTGGTATTAAAAAAGTTAGTTGCTTGCAGGAGGGACATATGCCTAAATGGCTGATTTCTTTTTAAAGTCCTAAGCAATTGTCTGAAGACATTTCTGCAACTCAATTCAATAATTGTAGCACTTAAGAGACGGTCAAAACTTTTTGTGTCACTTACAATTTATTCTGTGTGTTGCATAGTTGTAGAAAAAAGAAATCTTGTTCCAGCTCCAAAGTTTGCTGGCCAAGGAAGTCCCAGAAGCATTGTCACCAATCGTGGTGACATTCTATTTATGGATTACTACTTCCTCTTCTTATCCTTTATTGTCTTTAATTTGGTTTTAGCCTTAATTTATAGGAATACCGTTGTTCATATCCCAGCCCCAGATCAGCGTTGTGGTGTAAATCATTTCATGTGCACAGCAATGCTGAGTGTGTAATGGTTACACCTGAGGTGTCATGAGAGACTTTTGTATCTCCTGTCTTATTCACAGGTCAATTAAAAAGCTGATTAAACCCAAAAAGTCTATGATGATAATTGTTGGAAATAGACTGGGATGATAATTGGTTTAATGACTGCTAAAGGAGTCACTGGGATGTGAGTTTCTCAAGGAGCCTGAATAGCACTTTAAGAGCTAGATTCATCCTGGGTGTTGATTGTTGACTTTAGCAGTGTTACTCCAAAATCTGAGTTGGATCAACTTACAGATATTGCAGACAAGACAGATCACTCTAAAAGGATGTCTCTGTTGAGCTTTGGTGTCTCTCTTGAACTACCCTGTTCAATGTCAACTCCTCTGGTACAAATTCTGCCTGTACAGCTTGAAGTAGCTCTGTAAGGTGGGAATTCACTGAGGGTTTTATATTTTTACACATTTTTTTCTAGCATAGCGGGAAACAAATTCTATATAATAACTAGAAAATGTAGGCCGAGACCATCCTCTGCACAGGAAATTTCACTCAGAGGGTTGGACACCCAGCGAGGTCCTATTCACAGACGTTTCTTTGTATTTTTCTGCCTGGAACCAAAGAAGGGGATTCATGCCAAAACCCTGCAGGATATGGAAATCTATCGGCTGTTCTGTGCTTCTGCGTGTCTTTCAAAGTGGCTTCTGATTTGGGGAGCCCTAAATTAAGATCCATGGGCTTGGGGATTTTAGGTGTGGGGTTTTTTTTTTTTCTTTAATAAGGACTCAAAACCTGCAGCTTTGATTCAAATAGGAGTCAGAAACATTCAGTACCTTTGAAAAACCCCTGACATTTCATTCTTCATGCTGAGGACCCAGAACAGCAAAAACTTAGACCTAAATGATTTCTCCAGACTAGGCAGTATTAGAGAATAGTGCAGAAGTCAGAAAACCCTTGCTGCTGGTTCTCTCTCTCTCTCTCTCTCTCTCTTGCTGGTTCTCTCAGTGCATGGTCCACATGCACTGCCTAGGCTTGGAAAGGCTACAAGGTTATAAATCTTTCAGTGAAAACAATTCCTGCTTCATGCCATCAACATTGCCTAAAGACATCTGCGTAGGGCATCTCTAGAGGAGGCTCCTATTGCTAGACCTATGCAGAAGAATAATGAGCAACTTGCATCCGGTTTGGAAGACATTAAGGAGTCTCTCTTGGATACAAAATGTTTGTTCAACACCCTTATGGGCAAAGTAACGTACAGCTGAGCTGGGGAGCTCTGCCTGAATAGGACAATGCACCGATAGGTCTCAGAAAAGGAACAACACACAGCTCTGCAAAGAAAGAGTCTGTTTTTCAGGCCCAATTTGCAGTTCTGGTGCTTACATATGTCCATATTGCTTTGAATATATGTTTTCTAGCACCTACTACTTCTCCATTTGTTCCAGTGGGGTTTGACATGCCGTGGAGGTATCCTGGATTCCTCACTGGTTCGTCTCTCATTTTGTGTTTCTATCCTCAATAACATTTTTGGACAAAAAACCCCCAAACAAACAAACAAAAAAAACCCCAACAAGCCAAACCCCACATATTTCAGCATTTTAAATGAACTGCAGACATATTGACTGTGTTTTTCTATCCCCTCCCTCCAGGTTTCTGTCTCGCACACAAATATATTTCAGGGTTCGGGGGTTGGTTTGGCTTTTTTTATTCTTTCCTCTCCCTGAGCTTGGTGCATCATTGAGCTAATGATGCACAGTCAAGTTATCCAGTATCATTAGATTACCTAAGGCTCTGATCCTAGTGTGCCTTACATATGTGAACATTTAACTGCTTGAAGTCAGGGGAAATGGTGGTGTATGTATTTACAGTGCGATATGAAAGAAGATGCACTTTTCTGGCAGTTTATGGAAAGCAAAGAAGATTGGTGTACTCTCTGATGTAATGTATCAGCAACTGAAATTACTCTGTGAAACGAAGAATGGAGGGCAGGGATGACTCTGGACTTAATTTGCATTTTATGCTCTGCTGTGGTGCTAAACCCCTCAGTAAGCAAAGGGGAGTTAGTATTTCTGTTTGCTGGTACCAATGCATTTTACCTCTTAGGAAAGGTTGCCACTCCTCCCAAGTGGAGTGCCAGGTATCTCATCTGCCTCTTTTCTTATGTCCTTTCATCAAATAATCCATTTGCAGCCTTAAAAAAATTTACAAGGGCAGAACTTCCCATTCTTGTGCCTCTGCCCACTGTCAGAAGACCCTTCTCAAGCCACACCAAATCCAGCAGATTCTTCTGCGTCAGACTTACTCTTACCACACAGTCACTGTATGAGCACTTGCAAACTGTAAATCTGGTGGCCCATGCAGGTGCCACATGCAGGGCCCATGCAGGTGTGGGGAAGGGTCAAGGAAGGGAAATGTAGCAAAAGCAAAAAAAAAAAAAGGAGAGAGCTGGAATTTGAAAAAAAAAAAATCCAACTGGCCAGGGAGCAATTGAGAAGTATACATGGCAGAGGGCTATCACCAAAACTCCAGGGTTATCTAGCAATGGGGACAGCTGGTACAAACCTCCAACAGCCAGGAGCTCACGTACATGGCTTCGCTCCGTGGAGAGCCTCCCTGGCACTGCTTCGCACCGGCCCTGTGCTTGCACCCACACACCCCCTTGGCTTCAAGGCTGAAACCAGAGCGAAAGGTGGGATTTTATTTAAACACAATTGCTCTTGGCACCATCACAGAAATTATCATCAGGCCAGTTAGGGAGAGGGAGGCAAAACTAATTAAGCTAATGCACTGCATCCGCTGGCCCTGCCACAGTCAGGTGTTGCCCACCTTCTCCTTTCAGTCTAGCCACTTCTTTTTCCACTATCTGTACACCAGATCTCATTCTGCTTTCAGTTGAGTCTTTTATGAGGAAAAATGTTTCTGGGTCCTACTTTAGGTGAAACTTTTTTCCCCATTAGTAACCCAAATTGTTTCTGCTAGGTGAGGCTAATGGAAACTCTTGACCATTTCTTTAGCACCGTTACAAAAGAACTGGCTGAGCTCATTTGCAGACTTCCTTACCCCCCCCTCTGTGGCAGGCTTGCACTGAGATGCTCTGTGAATAAACCAGAAAATGTACACTAGAAACTGTATCTTTTGCAAATAGCATGTATATTTTATAGCTTTCATGCATAGAAGCCAATTTCTTTAGGAACAGTGCCTATAAATTGCAACTGGAAGAAGATGATGATGCACTTATTTATTGCATTGCCAGGAAAAAAAAAAAAGATGTTCTTCCTCTCTCCCTCCCTCCCCTTTAAATTAAAGGCTGAGTAAAGAAGAGCCTGGCACCTCAGGGACACGGCTGTGACACGTGCAGCTTGGAGGGCTCGTTTGCCTGCTCGTTTATTGTGAGGGAAGGATCGTGCTGGGGGCCAGGTACCTCTTCCAGTCACGTAAAACTGAAGACATAGATAAATACGTTTTCTTTAAGTTCAAAGCAAGGTCTTAGCTGGTACTAAAAGATTTTGGGGCTAAATACGTTTCCAAAAGGCGATGCCTCCTTGAGCAGGATTTCTCACACGGAGGAGCCCTGCGGCGCACGAGCCCCCCAGGCCCAGCTTCCCCAGGACCCTGTCCGTGCTGTCCGGGGCTTTACATGCCACACGCGTTTGGGAATGCCAGGAGAAGCAAATCCAGAAAGCTTGGTCTGCACGTTCTCCCACAGCTCAGTAAATACCTGCGCTGCCTCTCCAACCTGCTGGCACCGCTCTGCTGTAAATACAAAGCAGTCAAAGCAAGGTGTGCGTAAAATAATGAAAATGCTTAATGACATTTCTTTGCCTGGGGGCTCTCTCTACCCTAAAGCCCCCAGAACCAGGCCTGAAGTGTGCCATTTCTCACAGGACAGCCTGTGACATCCGCGCAGAAACAGGGTGGAAACCCCCGGGGGCCGTGCTGCTGTGGGGCTGAGTGGCGGCCGAGCCCCCCGCCCTGCTCCCTGCCACGGCCCCAGCCACCCTGCGGGTCCGTCAGCTCCTCCGGCCGGCGGAACACTGACCCACTCAGGAAACTGCAAAAAAGCTCTGACTGAGAACAACAAAGGCCCAAAGAGACCTGGCAGCGCATCACAGCAGGGGCCGAGGCAGAGGCCGGCACAGGCAGGGGGAGGCTGAGGAGCCCCTGCCATGGCTCAGCCCAGGGACAGTGGGTGCCCACCGCCATGGCCGGGCGGGAACGGCAGCGGCTCAGCAGGGCCCAGCACTTCTTGTGGCCACAGCCGAGTGTTCCCCCCCCTGCCCCAGCCCGCCGAGGCAGCACAGCCCAGGCCGGCCCTGGGCCCTCTCTCCTCCAGCGAGGCGCCAGGCCCCGGCGCGGGCCATGGCAGTGGCAGCAGTGACCCCGGGCACATGGCGCTGCTCGCAGGCCGGGAGGGCCCGCGGCCCCCTCTGTCCTCCCCGCTGGCTGCGGGGGGCGCGGGCCGGGTCAGCAGCACCGCGCGGCGGAGAGGCCGCCTGCTGCGGAGACACAGATGGCCGGGGATGGCAGACGGAAGGGGACAGGCGCGGGGGGCAGCGCTCTGCCAGCTTGGGGACAGCGGAGCAGCAGGACGGGCAGAGCTGGCGGAGACGCAGGGCCGCTCCCTCCTGCGCCCCCGTCCAAACGAGCGCCAGGCCCCCGCGCAGTGCTGCGCCATCCCTGCCCGCGTCCTCCCGGGCACCCCGGCGCACGGGGAAATGATTTGCTTTTTTCCTCAGCAAAGGGCGATCTCACGTGGTTAAATGCAGCTCGTTATTAGGGCAGTGAGGACCGTACTTTGTTAGCAACCTTGTAGGTGGTGCAGTAATTAGCTTGGCTTTCTCTCGGGGTGCTCGGTGTTTCTCCTGTGGACACCTCCTGTGGACGGGCGGTCTCCCTCCGCCGCCTGGTCTGCTGCGCCTCAGGACGGCAACAACAGTTCACAGATAAACAGATCCAAAGGCTGCCCTTCGCAGGAGGGGATCGTAAAGTTGTGAGAACGACAGCAGTTTCCTGAAGACAGGTAAAACTAAGAACAGTTTCACAAGAGGCAAAAATGGGAAGAAAAAAGACAAAGTGATGAAGAACAAGTCACGCTCCCATCAGCTCCCGAGCCTGGTGGCTGCTGCAGCTCCTGCCACCGGGGCTGCCGTGCTCGTACGTGTGTGGAGCTCCCACGCTTTCACCCACAGCAGCACTTCCAGTTCTTACCCCGGCTCACTGTCGCCAGCGTCCCGCAGGGATATGGCATCCCCAGAGCTCTGCGCCTCTGCTGAACACAGCTAAAGCTGGTCACTGCAGAAACCTCACTGCTTTAGGGTGTGGGGCAAAACACAGAGACCACTCGCACAGACCAGGGCAAGGGAGTGATTCACACACGTTAAAAGCCAAACACACACCAAAACCCAGCCTGCCCCTGGGCACTGGCAGGAGAAGGTGAGATGTGTGCTTGATTCACTGCAATGGAAATGGCCACCAGAGGGTGGATTTTCCATTAACTTCTCTGGAGGGCAGGAAGGCTGTGGGGGGACATCCTCCTTGGCCCCCTCACCCCTGATTTTTCCCTTTTACATTCCCTCTGAGCTGCTGTTCTGTGGCGTGATGTTCCCCAGCCCACTCAAAGATGCTCCAGCACAAAGTGACCAGTCACTCGCTCCCTCAAATGGTCCCCAAACTTCTTTGCTTTCCCTTTCTTTTGGGGGCAACGGGCTACACACTCGCTGTTTCCAGCACTCTGAGGCACCTGACTGAAGGTGGTGATCCCTTGGTGAAGGTGATAGATCAGACAAGGATCTACAGAATCATTGAATAAAACAATGTGTAAAGCTGACTAGACAGATAATATATCACCTGTAGGTATTGGCTGCTACTTCTTGACTAAATATTTCAGTGCTTTTTGGGGGTGTGGGTATGCAGTGAAGCTAAATGCAAAGAACATTCAATGCATAAGGGCCAATAGATTGGACTGCCACAAATACAAGTCCTTTGTTAATCCATTGTTAATAAGAATTTATATTTAAGCATTTGCCTAAACTTCAAGATATTAAATTGTCTATACAACATTTAAAATTTTTGGTTTCTAGCACTGCCCTAGCCCTAATGCCACTCGGATCCTAAAGTGACTCTTTGCCTAGAGCCCATCCTTGGCAAGAATCTTGGCAGTTCTGGGTTGCACTTCCCTGTCAGTCATCCATGTCACCCACGCCTTCAGCAGCCAGGGCCAGCCTGTGTCTGCACCACCCCCGCACCCCAGCTGTGAGTCACGCAGACAGGCAGGGAACATGATGGGGATTGCTGAATTTCCAACGCGTTGCAGCTGATGAAATATAGGTGCCTCTGGAGCCAACATTTCTGACTGTTTACCAAATGCCTTTTGTAGCACTTCTTGGCCACTCAGAAAACAGGGGTGAAACCTCAAACATATACCAGAAGCTGTGATATTATTTTTCTCCACTTGCCGTTAGGCTCTGTTTTCCCTAGGAGCTTTTAAGGGACACAGGAACTATATACTTCACTGGTGAAGCACTCCCTGGTGTGATTGCAGCCATGCCATGTGTTGTACCAGTGCAGGGCTGCTCTACCCCCGCTCCCAAGCGGGACAAGCGGCCCAGAAACAACAGTCACGGGGGAACCATCAGACGAAGGCCACAGGTTGTGCTGCAGAGCTCTGCCACTGGCTGGCACAGCCCAGCCCAGGAAAGCACAGGCCTTGCAAAAAAGGGTCAGGCAACAGCGCTGCACCCTGGCATGGGCTGAGGACCACCCTGGGAGCTGCAGGTGCCCAGTGCCTCGCAGATGCTGCTCCACAGCAGAAGCAGAAGAGCGGACGGCTCTCCCTCTGCTTCCTTGCAGTAGCTTTTACCCCCCCACGCAAACTGGATTTCTTTGGCCCCTAAGAAAGCAGGTATCAACACAGCAGCATCCCTTGCCATGGTGCTTGCTGTCATTTTAACAGTGACTGCTCAGACAGGCCTGGTTATACAAAAAATGCCACAAAGCAACCCAGCAGATTCATAGCAAGTGTGTGTGACTTTTGTACATAGTGTCTTAGGAAGGGAAATTTTAAAAGGCAGCATTTGTCCATTAATGTTCAAATGTTACCCAAACACTGTAAAATACTAGAGCACCTGCAGAGGAGGACCACAGCTCTGTTTTTTTCCCAGCCCTAGGGGCACAGTCCAGCCCTTCTCTCCAGCTTGACTTGTGCTGCTCATGAATGAAGCTGACACCAAAAGGGATGAAGAAGACAGAGCAGGGCCATGGCCCTCACTCCTCACTCCGTGGAGTCCCTATCTTTTAAAGGTAGGGTGGAAAACCAAACTATTCCTCTCCTCTCCCCCTCCTCAAGGTCTGGTCAGAGTTCCAAGCAGATGCAACAGGCAGCTGCTCGGCACTGCCGGGCTGAGCGTCGGCCCCAGCACCCTGGCCTCATGCCCACGCTTCCAGTACAGGTGGGGAATATTGTGCAGCTCAGAACAGGATCCCCACACGGGGAGTTCCCCATCTCAGCACAGTGAACATACACCTAGTTTTAACTAGTCAGCAGGGAGATGCTGAGACAAAGGCATGTGCTTCAGTACGGCACAACTAAAGCAGCTCTCAGAGTTGCGTGGAAACATCAATTCACTCTTGGGATTCCCAACAGGGAACTTTTTCCTGAAGATAGAAACCTACATCTTCCTTTTCATTTCCGAAGGCCTGCCCAGAAGTGATCAAGCATCATTCTAAACCCAGTGTCGGGAAAAGAGCCTCCCTTTTCAGTATGTCATTGTGAGAACCTGCTGCCTCGCTTTTAGCATGGGGAGGATGGCACACGAGCTGCTACTGGAGCAGCTGATGTATATTCCCAGCTAGCTTGTCTTGCAAGGGCATGTCTATGACCAAGACACATTTCCATTTCCCATCTTAAAATGTTGCCTGTGAGTTAGAAGCATGCATACATTATGAATGAGAATAATGAATTGGTGATTTCATTAGCTACTTTTTCAGCCCGTAAACATCTGTGCCATGGCTTATGGAGAAATAATCAGGTAGAAAGCTAACACTTTATCTAGAAATGGATCACTTTTAGCACAGTGATTTTGTTGCATAAACAGTGAGCTAAGAACTATCTAGATAAAAACAGAACTGTCCTCTTTGGAATTAAGAAAAGTCATTCCTAGTTTTGTTATATTAGGGTTCACAAATTCATTACAAATCAAAATGTTGAGCCTAAACTCTTTCTGACCATCCATGCAAAGCTATCTCAGCAGAGTAACCGATAGAATAAAAAACGTATCTATCATTTTCCCCAAATGGGACAATACTTCATTTTTTTTTGGAGAAAGCTGAAACTTTTCTCAAGCTAGAACTTGCACCAGCCCTGGTGCTTCCTGCTGTAGGGATGACCTTACCTCGGTTATGCCCAGTAGCCTTCCCTTACGTGCAGTATGTCCCAGTGTCCTGGAGGAGCTATGTGTGCAACATGACATTCAACACCAGCAGGAATCAAAATGCTGAAAGCGTCGTCTGCAGTGTCAACAAGCTGTGCCCTTGCACTTGTTAATAAACTCTCTGTATAAACTGATTTGGGCATTGACTACATGTCCTCGAAAACATTTTTTCTACACAATATCACTGACATGCTCCAAGGCCAGACGCAGTACAATGACAAGCAGTTGTGCTGCAGTTCAGTGCAGCAATTCTGAAAGGCTCTAACTGTGCATGTTCCTATGGCACAGTCTTGCAAAGCCTGGTTCATTGTGGGAATGGGTAGTCACATCATTTCAGCTGTCACAACTGCTAAACATCTTTCACAATGGTTATGATGCATTCAAGCAGGAGATCACAGAATCACAGAATCACAGAATGTTAGGGATTGGAAGGGACCTCAAAAGATCATCTAGTCCAATCCCCCTGCCAGAGCAGGAACACCTAGATCAGGTCACACAGGAACATGTCCAGGTGGGTTTTGAATATCTCCAGAGAAGGAGACTCCACAACCTCTCTGGGCAGCCTCCATGAGAACTGCATCTCACTAACTTTCCAAAGGTGTCCATGGTCCTTAGCATGGCTATTTCTCTGACTGGAGATATGAGTTACCTCATTGCCATATGATTATGTTTAAGAAGGAAAAAAAAAAAAAAAAGCACCTGCTAATTAGCTCTGTTAGGCTGCATGATGGCAGTTGTGAGTGTCAGAAGTATGGCAGTCACATTGAGCTACAATACCTGTGGGCTTAGAAGTCCACGTGCTTGAAATACACAGTCTCCTGCCAAGGTCTCCGAGGCCTGATGCAGTATTTGTTCATTTGTATACAACTGAGAAAGCTATTTTTTTGGTGTTGAAACAAAGCAGCACAGAGAGAGGGTTAAAGCATCTAAAGCCCAGGTTCCCTCCATTCTTACTGATTTGAGTAAAAGTTAAAAGTATTACAAGCTAACAATGCCTTTTCGTGCCCAGACTCATAGAAGATGTTCTTACCTCACCTCGACCTACCATGGGAGCCTGGGAGGTACATCCAGAAGCGAGCATGACATCAGAGGCAGAGACATCATGTGGCTTTTGCTTTCTCCCAGTCTTCCTTCCTCCTGGGGTGCAGAACACTCTCTGCCATCGGGTGAGCCATGACTTGGTGGTTTACTGACAGACAGACAACCGCTGACGCTAAGCTCATGTATTCCCTTTATTGAACTGTACTAGTTATTGCAATCAGATTAAGTCACATTTATAAAGCAGACCATCCAGTTGCACTGAAACCGATTATATTCATTACATAGTTTTAATCACTGTCCGGTGAACTGGCAAATCCAATCAAAGCATTAGTCTTTAATTAAAAAATTAAAAAGAAATATTCAGACAATAGCCAAGCAATCACATCACAATGCACAGTTACCTAAAATTGCAATTAAAAAGCAGTTAACAAAAAAAGAAAAAAATCACACCTAATCTTTAACTATCAATATAATACAAGAAGCAACAAAGGGCAACAGCATCAAAGCAGATTTATCTAACACTATAAATTCAGTCAGAAGCAGAAGCTCTAAAGTACACTAGCTGAAGCAGGACAATAAAAAATACTGAGCATGGAATACTTTTAATCTCTTCCATTAATATTCATTTCCAGCTGCTTATAATAGCAGCGCCTCATGGCCAAATCATTAGAGTTTTACATCTGGGTTGCAAATGACACTTTGATTGGATGTAATGTTCAAATGGTCCTCCCCACTGTGCCACCGTCAAGTCTTCTGCAGAGAGGTGTCCTGTAGTGCCAGTGGCTCACTGTGCGTGCTGGCTCAATGTGTGGTTCTGGAAAGACGAAAAAAGGAGACATGCATGAGGGGCAGAATAATAGAAAGCATGCCCATACCCTCCTACTCAGTACCATTTATGCAGAGCTCGACATAAAAGCTTCTCAATTATTACAAAACAAAATGCAATAAAGAAAAAGTACTCATAAGTAACAGCTGCCAATATGACACATTTGCTTTGTTCTGACAGATCTGTTAATGCTGGCACGAACTTAGAAAAAAAAAAAAATGCTGCAAGCCAAGTACAGCCATGAGGGTTTCTATTTTTTATTTTTTTTCCCTTTCAATACATATAAAGAAAGAGGTAACATTTCATGGGCAAAAAATGCCTTTAGGCATTAAAAAAAATGCCCTTAACTGTAACAATTAAAAAAAAAAAAATCTGAATCGCAGGGGGACCCCTTGCTATATTTTACTCTTTTATTCTCACTAGTACCGGGTGCAAGTACTGGCAGCAAGAGGCACCAGATTGTGACACACACTTCTCAGTCCAAGAAATACTTCGGCAGTAACAGCTGAACCACCAGTTCAGGCACCAGGGTAATATACCCAGCAGGAAAAGGCTGGACGTGTAACCTAGAAGTTAAATCTCTTTAAAGAATAGACTTTGCTCTACACATTTCTTTTAGCAGTTTAGAGTATTTTTGGTTCCCTTTTTTTTTCCTTTTGGTAGATTTGTAATAGCCTCATGTCATCACAGTATCTTGTACCAGAGCATGCTGACCTGTCCTGCCATTTTGTGCAGGAGCCAATAAATTGTGAAGCCAACCTTGGGAGCGTGTTTTTAGAGCAGGACCAGTTCACCTGCATTTTGTATGGTGACTGAATCCTCAGTCCTACACATAAGCTTAGCTTTATTCCTATGAGTATTCAACTATTTGAGCAACCAGAGATGTGCTTCATTTATGGTGAACTTTTACAGAATCACAGAGTGGTGGGGGTTGGAAGGGACCTCCGAAGATCATCCAGTCCAACCCCCCTGCCAGAGCAGGATCCCGGAGCAGATCCCACAGGAACACATCCAGATGGGTTTAAATGTCTCCAGAGACAGAGACTCCACACCCTCTCTGGGCAGCCTGTGCCAGTCCTGTTCTTGAGCTGGGTCCCCCCAGCCTCCCCAAATATAAAAATTCATTTGCATCATTTCAAGCCTAGGCAATTTTCCTGGTCGCCATCTGCCTAATACCAGAGCTGGGCAAGTCTGCCAGCTTGAAGAATAAGTTTTTAAACACGAAATGAATTTTGAATCTAATTATTTATTTACAATGACAAAGATTTAAAAGAAAGAAAGATATGTTAACTTTTCATAAATCATCTGGTCCTTCTACACTATCCACAGTTACATCCCGATCAGGAAAAAACATGATCCTCCACTTTATCCAGAGGTGACATCTCCCTCATGCAAACCATCAGTGGAAAGAGCTGGTGGGCAGCCCGGACCCAGGGGCCAGGCAGCAGTGACCCCATTTGCAGGCGGGAGCACTTCTGGACTGTGCACTCCCAAAAAGTGACCACCAGGTGTCAGAAGTGCTGCTGAGTTCCTAAATCACGGCAAAAGTTGTGTGCTATTGTGGTGGGCAGGGTGCGAGGAAACTCTGCGCAGTAACAGCCAGGCTTTGCCGTGCCAGAGGGTTACGGAGGCAGCAGAAGCATCAGAGCTCCCACACACCCTGAAGGAGCCGTTGTGAAGTTGAGTACAATCAACTGACAAAATGGCAAAATAACTCGTCCTCGTTTAGCGTAGCATTGAACACAGCCCACTCTGTGACACTCAATATTCCAGAATCAAAGTACTTTGTGCAGAAGTGCTGTGCAAAGACCTGGAAAGCTTATCAGGGGATAAAGCATTAAACTCAAATAACATCAAGTGAATCGACAGTTGAAACTACTTTGCTTTTAGACAATTTAACATCACCACATGTAAAATCCAATGGCTTTTTACTTTGCTATGCATGGAAATTTTCCCAGCCTTAAGAAGGGCCCTTTGCAGGGCTGGATGTCATTCCCAGATCAAGTAACGACTTCATGGAAGAGGGTGGATGGAGCCCTACAAACACAATGGCAGCACTGATAAGAAGCCTGTCCACTAAACCTAAGTGGGAAAGAAGATGTTAAAGAATACACAGGCCAGTCTCAGTGCTCAGACACATTCCTCAGCATTTTAACAATGGCCATTTCGAGCACACTTCATTACAGTTCTATTTTTAGTTCATCCTGTATATCAATAAAAAGAACCCGAAAGGTTTACCATCTTCAAATCGAAAGAAGGGCTATTTGTGGTGGACAAATCCATACTTGTTTAGGCAGCGTCATTTAAAAGATAATGCACAATCAGCACCAGATGCATGACGTGCAGTCTACACTCAGGCAACATGATTTCAAACTTGTGTGGCTGCTGCATTGATTACACCAGGCAGGTCAATAAAGGAATGGTATGTGGCTCTAAATCTGATAATGAAGCTTTCACTGTGAGCCCTCCCTCCTCAAACACAGGTTAATAATATGTTCTGAACACTCCTAATACAATGAGCATACTGGGTTTGTGAGCAGAGTTTACACAAAGAAACAAACAGATTATACTCGAATCTTGCAGCCATTCAGAGCTGGGTCAGGTAGGAGCTCAGAAACTAGCTGTGCTGTAGGGCTATCAGTTAAAAAAAAGTAAAATATACATATTTTTTTTATATGCTAATCTTGATTTTGTCCTGGGAATGTACTGTTTATTCCCTTTGTGTGCATGACTGGCAATCAATATGCTGCCTAGTCCCTGGACTAAGCAGTTAATAAATAGAGCTGCATTTTATACAAGACCTCACAAACGTATCTGTAATGCCTACGGAGCCTGTGTGTGCCGAATCCTCCCCAGCCTCTCAGAGAGCAGATCCTGCACCAGCCATGTGCACAAACACCCATGTCCTGCGTGGCCAAGTGCTGGTGAACCCCAGACCACCAGGTTCCTACAAGTGCAAGTGGTGTGGTATCCTCTGCAATCACTACAGGCTGCCCACCTCTTCAAATGTATTCCAGACCACGCAAACATGCTTTCCAAAAAGAGTCAGGTAACCTCTGTCTCCTATTACTAGCAACCATCATGTCTTACCTTCCTGCTTCTACTCCCTCTGCATGTGTGCAGCTTATTGGAATTGTGCTTTGCAGATGTCAGAAAGTGTCCGAGACGCTCAGTGTTTGTCTCTTCTCTCACATGGTTTGCATATTTGACCCACGCTTTATGAAATAACTTCAGGCACCTCTGTGTGTGCCCACAGACAAGGAAAATGCCCCTGATGACCCCATTTTCAGAGCAACTGAAAAATACATAAATCCTGGCATTAAGAGTGCCCCGTGCCTTAGCAGAAATAGCTTTCACCCTGATGCTATGCTGGGCTGTTCCAGGTAGCAGAATGAAACCATAAAGGCCAGAAGGGAGCAAGCGATTTGAAACGTGTAACACTATGGGAATGCCTCTACTCAAGTAGCCTTCTGCTGACTAATTAGGAAACTTCACCCATTTTTCCAGCAGGAGGGTGGGCTGGCAGGAAACAGCTTAAGTGTGATTTTTCAACTCTAGTTACAGTTTACAAAAAAACCCCCAAACTTAATGGTGATTTCCAAAGGAAAACAGAGCAGCCACAAAAATGAAGCCTCTCCAGGCACTCTGTTGTGTGCGTTTGCACACGCCTACCTGCACACAAGGCCATCCATACACACGTGCATTTGGGGGCCAGCAGGAGGCAGGACATCATTTGGAAGCTGAACATTAAAAATGGTTCTTCACAGCTCCTGTTAGGCCCCCTGGTTTACTCATGGCTCACAGCTCATCCCCCACTGAATACATCATTCTGAGACATTATTGCAGCTGGAAAACTCTACAGCAGCACTAAGTCACCTGTCAAGATCAAGTAAGACACAGCTTATTTATAGGACAAGGTTGGAAAATTTCTTCTTTTCTGTTCTTAATAATCATGCAAAATGGATGGCAATTCTGTTAGCCACATCAGTGGGAGAAATGCAACTACCCCGAGCCTCGGGGTTGTCGCACTGTTTAAGTGGCATTTTCTACTGGCTGCACAATCCCCACATGAACCATTTGTGGAAGTGTCTGTGACCAAGGAACTGGGCGATGGGTTTTGCAGGAAATAAAAAGATTTCAAAGAACGGCTGATTATCGTCCGTGTAGATACTGATTGCTCTCCAGATCTTCCCTGGGGACACCCCCTGCCTGCCCTCTGGATGCAGATCAAGCCATTTGTGCAGGACGTCTACAATGAATATTTCTCTGTTTTTCTACATGCATTATTATGAAAACATTGGCATGACAATCTCCATTTTCAGAGCACTGTGTCAAGAAGGAAAGCATCAGGCTTGAAAGATGATCACTTACAGCAGTTCAAAGAACTCTTACAAGCTATATAAAGATCGAGAGAAAAAACACACACAAAAAAGCAGCACATGATGGAGCAAAGCTCCAAGCCAGGCAGTCAAGCTGGGAGTCTCCCACACTGCAACGACGTTCACTGCCAACAAGTCACAGGTGTACTACACAGGAGCAGGTGAAAAAAATAAAATGCAACTGTGAGGGGTGTGATAATGGTTTGGGGCCATAATACATCCAGTCTATAGTGCCATTGTGCATCTGTTATGTATTTAGATATTTTGTACCAGCCGTTTGTATGTATACTGTCTATGTGTGTGAGAATATACACCTGAAAGACCATATGGGAAACAGCACAAGGCTGGTGATGCCCGCCACTCTCCAGTGAAATTCATAAGCTTTCTGCAGTGTTACACAGAGACTGGGACTCTGACTAAAGGTTACAGAGCCTCTCTCTCCCCTTCCAAATCCCATTAAAATGAACAGAAATAATTCCTCAAATAATTTCAATAGGAATTATGGAGATAATAGATTAACGTGACAAACAGCCAACACAAAACCTAACTGGGGATTAGTCACTGGGTGCCCCATGCACATCAGCACGCGGGGTGTTTGGGAGAGGAAGCCCCCAGCACTTGCTGCCCACACATCACTACTCCACAACTGGCTGCTCAGCCCATGCCCGCCCTGGCTGCCCCCACAGCTCGGTGCCTGGGGACACCAGGGTTGCTGTGGCACTGCAAAACCACTCGGTCTGGAAACACCAGCCCCAGGCTGGAAACACTGACCCCAGGGGTGACGCAGGAACACCACTGCCTGGTCTCGTGGCATGGAAGGTAATTCTTATTAATCCCTGTATTTTTCTCCATGTGCAGAGGGTCCTCCAGACCCAGGTGGGAGCCCAGGTAGTTTCTCTCCCTGCTTCTCCCCACCTCCCTGTCCAGGTTTCTGCCACCCCTTCAGGTACTGTCCAGCTCCAAGCCCAGGGTGTTGGCTGGGGGCTCCTTGGGGCTGTGCCCCCTCCTCCCCGTTCTCTCTCCTTTGCCCCTTGCTGAGCAGGGCAGGGGGGAACAAAAGAAGCAATCCCTCCATTGACTGGCAACACACGCAGCGTGCCAGACAAAAACTAAACATCAGATTCAGGCACTGACTTGAAGCACAGGTTCAAGTCTCACATTTGAACATATATATATAAAAAAAGACAAAACAAAACCTCCAAATTGCTACAAACAGAAGTTAGATTGTCTAAATATTTACAAAATACCATCTGCAGCATTCGTTTTTCAAACAATGTTTTGCATCTTTTGAATTCAAAACGGTCCAAAAATCCCTCAGCCATTACTCCTCATTACATATCTGTAAGCCCACACACGCATGTGCACAGGTACTGTTTCCCTCTAACAGCAACCCATGAAGATCAAATCTTTATGCCTTGACTTTATAAAGAGATTACTTTAGGCAGAGGACACAAGACAACCCTTGCTTTAGCCATCGGAGATTATGCTCTCAACAGAAAGCTGTGAGCCTTAAATTGGTGCTGCTCTAATCCTAAACTGGAGAGGCATTCAAGGGATGCCATGACCCAGAAGAGCAAGGGGAAAAAACCTAAATAAGAAAAAAAAGCACACTAAAGGGGAGGCGGGGGAAAAAAGGGAGGAAGAAAGGGAGAAAAGGAGAGCAAGCTTGCTTCACAGGATAAACCTATTTATTTTTATTCTTAATTTCTAGTTGCTGCTTTCCTTTTGCTATCAGGCTCTAAAGAAAAATCACCTTTGCACCCCCTTGCAATTTGTATGTGCTTATTTTTAGAACTGTTTGACAATTATCCAAGGGTCTAAGACTAACAGATGGCCTGTCTTAAAGCCTCATATGTTCACTAGTTTGCACTTCTGACAAACAGTAAATGTACTCAAGAGTGTGCCATAAACAGGGCTGAATGAATACTCAGAACACAATTTAGTTAATACACTTCATTAAAACTGATAGTGGTAACCAATGTTTCCCATAAAACCAGGTGTTAATTCCCCTTCCAGTTGTTTCAGGTAACTCTTACCCAGTGACATTTATATGCTTAGATACTAGTTTTTCAGGAAATACAGTATTACTTCTTTCCTATCCCCTGGTATTTCACCCACTCCATAAAATGCTTGTAACAAGTGAACTCCAAGTTATCATGGTACTCAATAAAAAAAAAATAAATTCAGGCAAGACAAGTTCACATGCCCCTTCTTTATTTGAAGAATCCCTTGAAATGGAAGTAGTGGCAAACGAAAGGTGGCACATCCTTTGTGAAAGGGAACAGCTGCCTGTGTTACTGCTTCCTTCATCTCTGAGCATCTGATAACTTGCCATGCGTCAGTCAGCCAGCCCCGGTGTCAGCACACTTTGAGATGGCACTTCAACAAATGCCGTTAGGAAGCTGTCCTTTACAAGTTATTGAACCAAGACAAAAAAAAATAAATCGCTTTGAGTGTCGAAGAAAATACGCCTGGAGGTTTGGTGCCAGTTGAAAAGCTAAGCTGGCTGTTTGCAATGACAATATCTGCAGCTGAGTTACTCCGACTCTTGCACTTACTCCGGAGTTACTCCAGGGCCAAATTCACCTTTCACTGGGAGCGAGACACAGAAACACTCGCCTGGCCCCGGCACCCCCAGGATTTCTGTACCCACTGGGGAGGCTGAGCAGCCCCCTCACTGCCCACTCGCCCTGCGTGTGCTCCAGCCACCCCTGCAAACCCACCCTGCTCCTCCGGCCACCATGACCCGGCGCTTCCACTGGACTCGATGGGAAGATTCAGAACTTGTAAAATATCTACAGGGGGAAAAAAGCCGCTTCCACACACGACCCACTAAATACTGTCTGCTTTTTAAAAAATTTTTTAATAACCCTTTTTCTGTGGCTGGCATGTTTCTGCCAGGCGTCGGTCTGTAGAAGCCAGGCAGCCCCTGGCGCAGCCCCCTCCCTGCCGCCTGCCTTTGTTCTGCACCCCAGGGGCTGTGCGCTCTGCTGCCGCGTCCCAGCAATGTACTTGCTCAGTTTTATCTCCATACTTACACCGTTTCTGTTTATTTGAATGTATTCTTGAATTTTGATAGGCATTTCTGTGTTATTCTGGGCTTGAAAAATTACCTTTTTACACACATACCTTTCTTTGAGTTATTTTTCCCAGCGCCAGCCTTTTCTCACACCGGCTCAGGATTATTTAGATGATTTATGAATTTAATTTCTCTTCTAATTCAGGTTGTTTAGTCCTAATCAGACTTTGACAACTCACCTAACACACGTTCCCCTTTCCACTTGAGACTAATGATTATGTATCGTCAGCCTTCTAGACCTGCCATCTCTTTCTGTTCTCTAAAAACTCTGAATAAACCAAGGTGAGCCTATTACAAGTGAAATCCAAATGTGAGCCTGAGCCTGGCATAGGCTCTCATATTCGATTAAATGCCTCACTGAAAAGTCTATACGCTTCTTCCAAAAACACAGGGTAAAATGCTGAAACACAAAAGCAAGCTGAAGCCTTTGGGAAAATCTCCTTACCACGGCACTTTGGAAATAAAAACCACAGGAGAATACATTATTAAGAGATAACCAGAGTCTTCTGTTAGAGAAACTCGCCGTAAACACACCATGATTCACTGAGGCACCCAATGAAACCAGGGAGCTAATAATACCTGTCCTGAGGGACCACACACTCCTGAGGATTTCACTCAGAAATGCAAATTTACGAGCGTCCTTGTGACTTGTCATCTACAGTGTGCCATGCGCCAGATCAAAACAGGCTGAGGGAAGAACCTTACACTTCCTAAATGTAAAGGGAGAGGGGCAAATTTAATTACTGCTGTCAGAAGAGCATAAAACCAGAATATTCCTAGAATTCCTCCACTCCTCCCCCAGCCCCACTGTTTCTCCCTGACTGAATCCCGGAGCCACTGCTGATCCCGAGAGCAGGGAAGGGTTTGCAAGATCCCCACACTCCACTCTGCCAACACCACTTGGCACTTTAACCTCGCCTTGGCCAGCCCACGTATTTCTGGGGAGCTGGTCCTGAGGGCCACAGCCACCCCTGGGCCTTCAGGGACGTGGTCACCCACACTGCACACAGCAGCACACGTGCCCTTCACCAGACTTAGGAGTGAGCCCCCAAATCTGTCCTAATGAAAGCAAACACCTCACTTCCAGTCCCTTGCCCAACCTAAGCCACACACAAATCAGAGAAAGCATGTACCCACAGGTATCCTCTGCCTGTGCTGCACCAAAAACTTCAAGACACGACCCAGTGCAGACCTGTTTCTCTCCACTTATGGGTCCTGCTCAGGGAAGCAATGTGTTTCAAAATCATTTGCAAGAGGGAAACCATTTTCCAGGAATACTTCTTAGGTATTCCTCTCAAAAACGTGATTTGTTGATTTATTTGAAGCCTATCTCATTAATCCCTCCTTGATCTAAGGTAAATCACACAGCAGAAGCCAGTTCATTGTTCATTTCTCTGAGGGCTGGCATCATCATTGTGGGACCCTTCGTGACTCTTCTATAAACACCAAATAATTTCCTGGTTGGGTCTTTCTTATAGTACCATGGCTGGCATCCTCTCACACTCTTTTTCTCAAAAAATACTTAGAGAAATAGGGAAACACTTCACATAGTACCTTTAGCAGTCCCCAGTCAAAATGCATAGACAAATCTTCGTTGAGTGAAGCTCATAGCAGCTTATCACAGCGTATCACAACCCTTCTATTAGTAATTTTTTTTTTAAAAGCAGCAACTAAAGTAAAATTCCCTCTGATGGAATACTGATCTGACAAATTGTATTGTCTTGTGTTATGGATACATTTTTCCTAGAGGCAGATAAGTATTCCTGTCACGTGGCACCCACATACTGCTCGGGCTGACAAAATGGCTGGTCAGTGACCTGTTGCCTTGGACGTAATGGCTGTTATTGCTGGTTTCTAATTTCAAAAGGGGCATAAAAATCCTCCAATGCAAGTGCCTCTGCTATAAAATCGCAAGGCCACAGTTTATAGTAGTACATTACACGCTGCCCCATTAGTGCACATGCCACCAGCAGAGCAGAAATCTGCAGACAGCATTGCGCTCAGCCTACTGCCCACTGCCTTGAGGAATTAACCCCAGAGGAGCCAGGAGTGTGACAGAGCCAAGCAGGATTTGTTCCCATAAGTAAAAGAGGGGCCAAAATCTCACCAATGTGAGCCGTCTCCTCCAAGACATCACAAGACAAAAGAGGCACGTGTGTGAAACAGCCGTAACTGTTAACAAACGGGATTTACCAGCCAGTGCCACTCCATTACAACAGTGTCACTGGTGGCAGGAAAATCTGCTACATCTTAAACAACCGTGATTTCATGCAAAGACTAAGAGCATGCATCAGCCCCAAAGGAGGACGAATTTTTCAGAAGTAAATATGTTCTGAACCCCCTCTCTGCTCCTTTTGGAGACACAGTAACGTAACGCACCGATGACAGATACGCTACACACAGTCAAACCTCAATGCCCACGGCAATTTATTCAGGTTTAACTGTGCACCAGACACAGACGTGGAGGCTCGGTGGCCAGGCAGGGGCTCTCCCCCAGGGCTGGCGTGGCGCGGGCGGTGCTTCTGCACGGTGCAAAGCTGAGGCAATTTGGTTCTGCGGACGTGCTCTGCGTGGAGGCAACCTCGGGGTGTCCGTACCGCCTGCCCAGGACGTGGCACAGCAAACACACGAGATGCTCTGCAGAGAATCAGCTCAAGCATGGCTGATTTGATAGCTCAGGACTGCTGCTGCCAAATCTGGGCTGGCTCGTGCGGGGTCGGGGTGACGGAGCCTCGCTGAATCCAAACCGACCCTGCACAAAGCCATGACCTGTCTCTACACTGATGTGCATGTGCAGTCTTACCTCTATCATCTAGATTTTTCCAGCAAAGCCCCATCACCTCATTAAGGATACACAGTTTAGTATCTTGTAAGTTATTCTATTAACGTGAGACACGAGGAAAGAAGAGAGCATTAGCAGTTACTGCACGAGTCAGGTCACCGCACCTGCGCACCCAGCCCGTGCATCAAAGATGCCTGTGCCACTTGTGTTTAAGGTAAGCAGAAACCACAGAACAGGCACAATCTGGAAACAAGCTGTATTCTAAATTATTTTACCTTTCTTCCTTTCCCCTCTGGTCAAAGTGGGTTATAAAACTATATGATTGAATAAACTTCTCTAAAAGCAACTTCAGAAACAGCGAGCAGCAAGGCTGTTCAGGGCCTTTTTTAGGTTCCTAAAAGTAGACAGGGCTGAAAATACCAATGACCTTCCTGACATGAGCACAGAGGTGCAGGCAGTGACAGCCCTATACACACGCCCAGCTGTAGAAAGGCAAGTTACCGACTGACTTTCTAACTGCTCCTTCTCCTTTTGTTCTCACCAGGCCCCATTTTGTCCCTGACTACTCATCACACTGCTCCATGTATCTGACCTCACAGAGCAATGAGAACAGGTGAGACAGTGAAGAATTAGCAGGAGTCTCTCTTGTGCTCTTTAAAATCACCCTGGGAAAACTGGCCCTTGGGATGTGGCCACAGGGCAGGTCCCTTGTCCTCAGCTCAGTACAGCAGCTCCTGCTGCCTTTCACTGGACGAGGAGACAAACCTCAGGGTTCCACCCTACACCTCTTACTCAGCGAATCAGGGGTACACCCAAGGCCTTTTAAATTTCTTCATGAAACTATTTTTCAAATTCCTTTTAACAGCAGAAGTGATAGGGGCTCTGCCAGCCCCAAGCAGGAGGCGACAGCAGTACAGTATCGCTCCAGGATTTCCTGTCTGGAATTTAGGCTTCACATCTGAAATACAACACACACACGTTTGTACGACTGAGGAAACACACGACGCTTGCCATACATTTATTATCTTCCTGGGGAAATGATATAGAGGACAGAAGAGACTATATTTACTCCCTCCCCAGTTGCTTTTACAATCTAATAATTTATTTCTCCCGGACATAAATTTCAGATTTAAACGAAATCCCCGAAACCTAAAGATGCCACATGATAGAGGCTAGGGCAGTATTTCTTTCTATTTTGGAGATGGAATGCTTAATGCATTGCTCTGTTAACCAGTAGCCTTAAATTTTGGGGCAGGGGGAGGAAGAAAAGCAATTAAACTGTGGTAGACCCTGGATGCAAATACAGGTGACTGTGATTGCTACCTTCATACAGAGAGTTAAAAATACCTGGTTATTGAAAAATATTTTCTCAGCCCATGGGGATTTGGGCTGAGATGTTTGTTTTTTCTGCAGCAGCCATACTGGGGGATTCTTTTACAATGTACTCCTTACACAGTAGCTATATATCATTCACATTTCTGAAAACTGAGACACTTTCTATGATGTAAGAAATCTCTGCAATTAGAAACAACCATATCCTCTTTCAGAAAAATAAAACAAATAAAATGCACCTCCAAACCCTTCTAGTCAGCAGCTAAGATAGCAGTGGTGTTAAGGCAAATGTAAAAACCCAGGGTATAAATTCATGTTAACTGTTACAAATACATCCATCTGTTCACAGACTAACTACTGACTGAAACTGATGAATCCACTGAAATAGAATTTTTGAGCCCACTAGCGTCTCTTCTCTTCTAGTAATAAAGTAAATGCTTCTCAATAACTGTGCTGCTTTTGAATGCCAATTTCCATTTAAGTAGGTTTTGGTTCTCTCTAAGAAATAAATAAATAAATAAAAATACCAAATGCCTTTTCTTTCCAAAGGTCAAACTAAGCTTTCACAGAACAAGCAACATTTCAGCAAGCCAGAGGACAAAACTCCAATCAGATAAATGGGCTGTGTAATGACTGAGAGCCACGGCTGCCTCAGGTTTCCTGAATGGGCTGTAGGATAGAATTTGGCACAAGCAGTCTGATGTTGAAGCTTATATCTCTTTTACTGCAGACAAGAAATTCACTAAAATATATAAATAATGAATGTGGCTGGGGAGCTCTGCTGGTACTACTGCTGGTTCTGCAAGATGCAGGAGCAGAAACATACACTGCTCCATGGTTTTGTTATTAGTGAATCCTTGTTCTCCAACAATAAACACAGAATATTTTATCTGAAATGGCTTCTGCAGCACATACAATATAAGTTTCAGCTCTCTAAAAGTGCCAGCAAATTGCAGAAAGATAAGTTACAAAGACATACCTAATTTGCTGTGATGAATTGTGTGCATGCTTCAGTGATCAAAACTGCAGCTGAGACCTATTATATTTAATGATCTAGACATTTCTTGTGAAAACACTCAGGCATATACTGTTATGTCTGGACAAGCATCTCCGTTTTGCTCTGGCAGCAAGCAAATGAAGAGACTGAACTTTTAAAAGGATGCTGCACGCCACCTTCGATGAGCTCCTTACAACAGATGCTGATCAAGCTCCACTGTTTTCCTTAAATAATGCTTATGCTCTGCCCCTTCCAGTGCAGCATCCCTCTTCCTTTGAAACCAGAGTCAGTTCCTTTGGATGCCAGCGACACTCGCAGGAGGAGATGGAGCTTATCTGTGCTCAGACCCCAAACTACGATCCACAGCAGCTACTACAGCAGAAGAAAATCAAAGGGGCTGTATTAGAGATCTCTTCCCACCAGCACGTAGAAAGAAAAATTGTGACAAGACTTTTTGAAGAGAAAACAAAACCAAAAATTTTTTTATTTGCCTACATATTACAAAGATGCTGTTTCTATTTTGAGGCCTATGTCCTGCTTAGAAAGGCATGTGCTGCCAAGCCTGGTGAGGCCGAGCAGTGGTACCTGGAGAAGACCGTCCTCACCCAGCCAGCTTATGGCCCCTTTGCTCTGTGGATCTGCACAGGCAACAGGGCTTCTTACCACCTTCCTCTGTGGACAGGAATTTCAACTTGTGAACATGTGAAGCACTTCTGAATAAAAGGGCTGAGGCTTCCAGGGCATTACATCTGGCTTCTCCAAAATTTCCCTGCACGGATCTGGGTATATTGTTCAACCTCTCCCTTTCCAAATTTGTAAAGCAGGTAAAAACAACCTCAGAAAAAACACCAGTAAGCTTAATTAATTCACAGTTGTAAGAGACACAGAGATCTGCAGAGGGAAGCTACACAGAATGTTCTTGCTACACATTCAAGAGCTCATTTTCTCCCTCCCTGGTCCATTTGAACCTCTTTCTATCATTCATTGTTCAACAAAACAGAGCAAAACACAAGCGTGTGTTTGACTCCAGAAACAAGGATTTCAGAGTGCTATTTCCTTCACCTGAGGAGGTGCTAAATACTGTCACAGTGGTAATTTGTGATAGTGTGGTAAAGAACAAAGAAAAGGTATTTCTTAATTGTTGACATAACAAAATTAATTTTCCATCCCTAAACTTTTTCTCATCTCTCCTGTGAGCTCCGATGCAATGTTACTGACTGGCACTGCTGAAATGCCAACTTGCATTTCTCATCCTTAATTTCTCTCTAAATGTCATTAGTAATTGTTATTGCCAGAGCAGAGAGTGCAATCTGGTCTTCCCGAAAGAAAATCCATTTCTCATTTCTTCTCCTGTGCTTCCTCCTTTTGGTCAAGGATGGATGTTTAACACAGTCCCAAGAAGATGAGAATGTATTAGTATTTCTGCAAGTACAACATTCCTGCTTTATTTATTTACATATAATATGCCTGGATCTTTATGAATCCCAAATTGTATATTCAGAAGGGTCTTTAAAGCACGTCTTTCAACAACACTAACAAGTCTCAATTAATTGAATAAAGCTAACAAGGAGGGGAAGGAAATAATCCTGTAATCTGTGCATACGGACTCCTCTCTGGCTGCTTCCAGAAGTTACTCTTTTTAGTGGGCAATAATATTGTCAAATATAAAAGCAAAAAGTTTGCATATTATATGATTTTTCTCTCTGTCACACAGAAAAAAAAAACAACTCTTCAGTTAGATGTGTAAACTGATCTAGCTTTAGTCTGGATTAATGTATCACTCTCATTTACCCATGCAAGTAAAAATGGCTTCCACCAGCAAGAGAGGAGGTGAGCTTAGACATCTGCATGCAAAGGAAAACCTGCGAGTGTAAAGGCTGGCTCCTTGTGCACTGTTATATATTGTGCCAGTGATTTGTATAGTTATGTGCAGCTCCTACAGAATTTGGTCTCCGGTACTTAGAGGGAAGTAGTGCCTTGGCACTTTGAGTCAGTGTTGGGAGGGACTCTGTGTGTCACAACAGACCTTTAACTGGGCTCCCCACAGTCAGCACATCTTACATTTGCATGTCTGCATTATGGTTTGTAACGTATATAAAGTAATTAGTTCAAAGCTAGGCTGCATTTCCATATCTATTAGCTACTAAAGGCACCTTATCTCAGAATAAACAGACATTTGGACACTTCCAGCCAGGAACTGTGCTTTCAATAAACACAATTGATGCATATACATTGTCTCTTGGCGGCTTACACTCCTGCCCATCTGTTGGGATGGCATGGTGCCTACGCCAAAGTTGGTTGGACCCTTGCCCTAGGGCATAGATGACAGGCAACGACGGGTTTAGCTGGGCAGCCTGAGCACCGGATCCAAGTGCCATCTCTGCTGTAGGAAGCCCCTTCTGTGTGCCAGCACTGCCACATTGGAACGACATGCCTCCTTACACTTGATCACACATGTTGACACTTGGGTGCGCTTAAGTGCATTAATGACTGAAATGATGCCTTTCACCTGGCTCCCTTCTTTTTTCCTCCCACTTTGCATCGCTGCTGGGTTTTCTGCACATGTTAATGCAAAGGTGTGTATACTTCGTTAGCCAGGGCCAGCCTCGGAATGGTGTTAATGGTGTAAGACATGAAGGAGGGATTTTGTTATGGGACACACTACTCCAGTGCCAGATATTTCCATATTTCCTCTCGGGTGAGTCTTTGCAGACCGGAGAGATCTTTGTGTGTCTCAGTGAAGAGACCTCAGGGATGATAAAGACACAGCAATATATTGCTCAGAATCATCTTTCCAAATGAAAAAATGCTACACCTTGTCACTATGTCAGCCACGGGGCAATGTGAGATTTCTGCCCCACCCTCCATTCCCACAGAACTGGCCACACAAAGGGGCCACGCAGTCTGCAGTACGTGGCTGTTCCAACAGCAACCCCAGCCCCAGGAAACATCACCTCATTTCGTGCTAGGGAAGAAGGTGCTGCCAAATCACACGTTGGTGCATGAGCATGAATGGCCCTTGCTCTTACATACAGCACTAACTCTGTGGACGTCAGGCTCAGGAAACCTCCAGCATCACCCACACAGAAACTCAACCACAGCTGCTGCACAGCCCAGCGACAGCCCCACAGAGTCTGCTGTGGCACTTCTTAGCTTTGGTCCTTATGAGAGCCTCTTCCTAGCCCCAGATTTTTAAACGGCCGTATATTCCTCCTCCCCTGAATTTAAACATGCACACTGAAAACCAGAGCCCTAACAGGTATCACTCTTCCCTACTGTGACAACAGATGAGAGATAAAACTTCTGGTTTTGCAGTCCATAAAGAACGTTCAGGCAGACAGACTCAACACGATGGGTATGTGCCTACAGCACTTTTAATTTTTAATTATTGTTAGTTATAATTATCTGACTACATCTGAATGAAACCCAGCAATATGGCTGGAATAGATTTTGGTATTCTTGTAATTTATTAGCTTTGTAACTACTAATAATTAAAATTTAACAATACTCCAAGCACCATAGCAACGTTTTTTAAGAAACACTAGCCAAATCTGCTAGAATAACTGACTAGGTCATTTTCAGGATTTTAAAGGAGGACTAACATTAAATTAAAAAAAAAAAAGGGGGGGGGGTTGGTCGAAATAGATAACAGACTCTTAAGAGCCTATCAACAACCAAAATGCAAGGATATAAATTCTGTTTAAAAGAAAAAAATGGATCTTACTTGCAGAAAATTAATTCTACACATAATTTTGTAGGTGCTTCACATGAAACTTAGAAAGAGCTTGTGGTTTGTTTCCAGCGAGAAGCTCCTGGTGTTTAACATCTAAGTCACACTTAAGTTCTGAAATACAGTAAAAGTTAAGTTAAATGAGAGTACTGCCTTGAGATAGAGCCATATTTCAGGTCCCATTTGTCCTGCCATCCACACACTCCCCCAGGGAAAAATATTTTCTGCAACTTCATCAAAATACCATGGATTTGCTTTTCTCTCACTGGCTGTATGGACACTGGAACCCAGAAGCAACTCAGTGTTGCAAGCACATAGGGCTGTTAGGAAGAAAAACATTACTCCTATTTAAGTAAGCTTTCATGTACCCCCAGGAAGTAGGTAAAGCCCATTTTTCAAGCAGGAGCTGGAGACATTAATCACTGAAAGATTGTGAATTGCTGGGTACAGACCCAAAATTGCTTTTCTTCAGTGCTTTGACCATTGGTGGTAAAATGAGCCCTTAGATGTAGCCCTGTAGACTCACCTGGGTGCAGGTGAATCACGTGCAAGCCAAGACGCTCCTGGTCTTCCCACGTCCCCAGTGTCCCAGGGGACACTGTTGTACCTAGATGGCCCCAAAGACCACTGGCATGAGCAGCTCCTCATTGCCCCACTCCCAGGGAAGCCACCACAGGTACAAAGCAGCATCTTAATGTCTCCCATTGAGCCACATCAGACTACGTGGTGGCTTGCTGCAGTGCCCCGCTCACCTGGGCAGGATGCAGCCCTTTATAGGAGACACATCTAACATCAAGCTGACACGAAAAGCAGACTTAAAAAAAGAAAACCTGCTTAGGGCTTGATCTGCTGTAATCAGCGGAAAGAATCCCAAGGACTTTGATGTGGACCAAATCAAGCCCCTGGAGGACGTTCATGGTAAATCATTATTAATATAATGAGTGCAATTTCTGTGCAGCAGCTCATGCCTGTTTATGGATATATGAAAATTGCCAGCTTTTCACATAAAATGAAATGAGGAAGGAGACAGACCACAGTGTTAGCCAATGAGCCATAGTAGTCACTCTCCTTTCAATATGTGTACGTGTAAAGAAACTGGGCACTTAAAATGACAGCAAATTCCTCCAGTGAAGCTCCCTTAATTATAGTGGTTTGACATATCTCCAAATCTGAACAAGAAAGAAAGCCCTTTATTCATAGTAGTCAACAAAACACCTAAACACCTGTGCTAGGAAAGACCTGGCAGGTACCCCGCTCCCTTGGTACCTGGATTATTTGTGCATTGTTTATTATATCCCTTGCCTTAGTTTTCATCAATTGTAATCATTTAGGGGGAAACAGTATGATTAACAGTATATAAGCAAACAGCAGGAATTAATCCTTTAAATACAAATACTTCATTGGTTATGTGATAGCTCCTTGGAAAAAGCAGGGTGGCAAAAGAGTACCTATGAAAATCCTCCTTAAGTTTCCCCTGAAAATCACTGCTCAGTCACAATTTGCTTAATGTAATTCTCAATGCAAACAGTTGAGGAGATATATTTCCCAGCTGTGAATAACACCACCAATGTAACTCTCAGCACCCATTATGTGTCATAATTTCTGACCCATCTTCGGGCTTGGCAGGGCTCCCTGCTAGGTTTTAAATAGTAAAGACCAAAATTTCAGTTGTCAGAGAGCTAGCTCATCTCCATGCCTGGATGCCCTGTGTGCTGCTGTGGCCCCAGCTGCCTGTGAGAAGTGGGCCTCTGCTGCTGGTGGCTGGAAGCTCTGGACATGGGTCCTAGAGATGGAGTTCTGTTTGAAAGGGCTCCTTCTGCCCTACCTGTGAGGAACCCCCCAAACCTCCACCTCCACGCTTGTTTCAGTAAAGGGGAATGAAATGCCATAGCCTTGGTGTTCTCTATGTTAGCTATAAATTTACTTTTTTCCAGGAGATTTTCATCACATTTGTAGCTGTCAATCTGACAGACTGGGGATGTGAAAAACGTGGAGCTGCCAGCCTTTCCTCTTCTGCCTTAAGGGTACGTGGGGTTATCACACATGCTGTTTCCTTTGTGTTTCATACTTAACCTTACCGTGTTTTCTTTCCTTATTTCCAACGATATAATGTAAGCAGTTAAATAACATTCTGTTTTCTTCTGGCAGTATCATCAAGGTAACCTCCCTGACTCATCACTCCAGATTCACACCAGAATTTCCATCATTTATAAAATGAGCTCAGTTCCTCAGAGCCTTCCTAGGCCTTGGTTTTAAGGCTCCATCAGATGGTGTAAACTTCCAAGCATAAACCTATATTAAAATACTAGTTCAGAAGTGAAGAGAGGGTTTGATTGCTTCTAGAGTGTTATGTGGCTGAAGCAATTTTAACACCAAGCCCTAAAAGTATGCTTACAGTGACAATGTTTCTCATCACATGGCACACATGCCCTTCTGGGCTTACCTGTTGGTCGCCCTAACCTTTTAAAGAAACATTCACAAATCAGTGGGGCTAATTCATGCTGCTCCACAACATCTCTAGAAGTTACCTTTTCCCTGTGCTGCCTGTCATTTTCCCCACCTTCCTTGGTTTTCTTCCTTTTCTGTAAGCACCCCACTCTGCATTTCTTCTTGAAATAGTTGAATGCTCAATTTTCTAAAAAGCATTCTTGGTGGTTTCACATAAAAATGCAAATAAGTAAAACAAAGCATAAGTTTAGATTTTGACACTGGTTATTTAGGAAGGCAAGATCAGAACTGAAAAGTCAAATTCATCAAGCAAAACCTGTTGATGCATGGCGATTTGCCCACATAAGAACAATTGCACAGTTAGGAGACTGAAAGGCTTATGAAGATTTAACCCTAACTAGCAGCTGAACAACTGGTTCACTAAAATACTACTAAGTCTTCATTACTCAACACAAATATAACCAACCAGTTGAGGAATTTAGAGCAGGCTGCTTACACATCAGAAACTGCTGAGATAATCACTCCAAGGCAGACTGGTTCAAAAGTCTTGAGCATTTCTAACTGGTTTATACACACATTTTGTGTCCTCCTTGGCTCAGGTATCTGAATTAATAAAATCCCTGGGATCAAGTAAACACACATTTCTGAGTCACCACTGAACTAAAGACTAAAACTGTGCAGCTAAGTACTGAATTTTCATTCAGCCAACACCATTCAAAACTACTTGGGTAATTATTATAAGCACAGAAATTTTAAATGCACACAAATCCTGCATAAAATCTGGAAAATTACAATCATAATTTATCTGATTAAAGCTGCTATTTGCAGCAATTTTGCAATGCACAACACTTCAGAATTGAAACGGTATGTAATTAAAACTGTTAATTGCAGAAAACAGGCCACTGTTAAGACTATAATTTAACAAGGTTCTCTTTATTGGACCATCTGATTTTAAAGGTTAATGCAGTGACCTAGGAAGCCAGTGCACCCATTTTAATTGTGCTGGCATTTTGACCAAACATCACTTTAAAGGAAAAATGGCAGGAAAAATCAGAGCCAGCTTTGCAAGCCACTGTTTGCCTTCATAAAACGTTCATAGAGAGAACATACAAACCCCAAATCTGCTGACTTTATTAAAATATTAACAAGGTATAGTTAAAACTTTTGTACACTTATGCAAATAGGGTTGCTAGAACAAGAGAAAGAAGAGATTCCCCTGGGGGGAAAAAAAAATAAAATCAACAAAGTGAAAAGATCAACCATCCTTCCACAGCATGACAGCACGACACAAGAGGCAGCAGCTTGGGAATTCAGCAAGATAAATAAAAACCCTCCAAAGTTTAAGTAAATCATGGATTATAAAGCTAATGGATTTAAATGAGGCATACGGTACCATTCTATAAAAAGACTGCATTTGCCAGGGGACAGCAGCAGTATTTTGGTGGCTGTGCTGCCCAGGTAAGATATGCCTGAGGAGGAGAGGCAAGCTCTGTCCGTCCATTCCGCAGGAGGTATCAGGCACAGACACCACAGAGGTTTCAGCATCTGTGTGGGTTTAGCACCAAAGCTATCAGTGTGATTTAAATGTCAGCCTCACCAGCATGGTGAGGTGGCCACCACTCTGAGGTAGCCCCTGGGGCCAGGACCCTGCAAGTGGCTGCAGCAGCATGCCCAGGTTGGGGTTTGGCCCCTGCAAAAGGCTTGCTGCACCCAGGAATGGGTGAGGGCCAAGCACTGGCTTTGCAAAGGCTAAAACTGCTGTGGCTGTGGCGCCCAGTGCCACCAGGGAAACCGGCATGTGACGCCTGCTTTGCAGAACCTGCAGCTTATTAATGTGCTAGTGCCTTGGTGGAGCCTCTAATTAAGCATCGTGTAGAGCTGCACACATGCTTTGCTTTCATACCTCAGTAGGGAAAATTCCTGTACTTCTGACTTAACAGTGAGGAAGGGGAGGGGGCAGCCTACCATTTGCTTAGTCTTTGTATGTTAATCAGTGCCTAAATTATTAATAGAGAAAAAGAAATTATTTACAAGGTGTTTGACGTAGACATGTCAGTATGTAGCAATGCTACTGTCAAGAGAAATACTCATAAAGAATCATGATATCTGTCTTGTCTTATTTATTTATTCCTGCCATGCTCAGAGACCCCTTTCTCCTGATAGCACCTGGGGAGGCAGGAGGAGGCACAGAGACTGTTAAAGGGCAGAAGAGATCATACTGAGGGTACACACCTTTTCTAAATGCTGCACAAGGGTGACGGTTGCACAGAGAAACCAACATCTTTAGCTTTGCTTTTACTCCTGTTGTAAACATACCTGAAGCTCTGTTTGAAAGAAGAACTTCTGTGGGCACTGGGAACAGTCATAAATTTTATCTTCCTGCCCGTGGACTGCAAAGATGTGCTGCTGCAGTTTGTTTGCCTGTACAAAAACTGAAACAACATAGTATGATTAGTTAAGATTGCTTCATGGTAAGGCATCTTGTCTTGAACTACACTTCTACGATTGCGAAGACTCTGAAAAGTCCAAGGGAGTGTGTGCCAGAGAAGTGCCGATACACTCGGTTCAGCAGAATTTCCTTACAAGTAGTCAATTTAAAGTCTCCAGGCTGACAGTCAGCTTACTTCTAACAGAATCTAAATCCTGTATGGATTTTTGATATTTCACATAAAGCTAACACTGTCCACAGGTAACTGGAAGAACTCAATCATCAGACCAAAGAGAGGACGTCACCGCTCCAGCAGGGAGCCCTGGGCCCACGGCAGGTGCTTCGGATGCATTTTTAATGCAGGACAACTGGGCCAGGAGAAGCCTTGATGGCTGATCTGGAAGACACGTGGCCCAGAACAGCATTTCTGGCAGACACATGAATCCGAAAGGGCAGCCTTGTCACAATTTTTAGACCTTTTAAATGGGTTGTCCCTTCAGTATATAAAAAAAAATGATTTAACATGACAAATATCACAGCATCTGATCATTCTGACTTTATTGAGTGAAATATGAAAGTGAAACATATTGAACTCCAGGCTTTAGCTGGTTAAAAATATATCTCATTTAATTTTTGTCCCATTTTGTAGGAATGATCATCAGTATGTGAAAATAGCTTCCTCAGCAGAATTAAACACATGCACTCAAAGAGCTGTTTTACAGCACATTTCAGGAAAGGAACATTAACTCCAAGCTCACACAAAAAGCAGGTTCTTAAATTGCAGGCCAAACCCTGAGTGTGGGTTTGACTTCCTCAGGCCAAAGTTAAAGGAATCCCAGTGCCCCTTACCTGACAACAGGTCCAGTCACACCAATGCAATCTTAATCTCTCAAGCAGTTTGGAAATGTAGATGCTAACTACTGTTCTGAGGAGCATATAAAAGGCAGTCTTTAACATGCATCCTGCAGATCCTTTAAGCGAGATCACCCAAGATCATTTGCACTGATGAGAGAGCTTAAAATGAGCTGCAGGGAAGGAATACACCTAGCAGGCCCTCAGAAAGGAGTTGGAAATGTGCCACCATGAGCAAACTGGCCTTAAAAAAAAAAACACCTCTGGGAGAGCAGCTGAAAAACTATAGAGGTGTACAATTTGGTCTTCTCAAACCTTTACTCACGTGAGCCTCACCACTGTGAGTGGACTACAAGCTACCTGTAAAGGGTTCTCACTCAGGTGAGTAAGGGCTTACAAGAGCAGGTCCATACCTTGCAAGCCCTGCACATGGAAATGCATCACACCTTCCAGCCACAAGATTTAGAAGGATTCACACTGGGGGTCGGGGGGGCAGAGCCAGCCCGTGCAGCTCGGTGTCAAACGCCACACTGCTTGCTCTTCAGAGCGAGCCCCAGTTTCAGACAGATATCTGAACATTTCCATGCCCAGCTTTTCTTTTTCCCAAGGAAAGGAATACAGTATTTTACAAATCCCCCGAGTGTCATTGCTGGATGAAGCCATGCACGCTGAGGCTTGTCTGGGCCTCCCTGCCTTACCTGTGAAACAAACAGGGCATTTGAATGTGCCTCCCATTCCCTCAAAGCTGTGCTCGATCAGGTGACACAGGAGCTTTGCCGGAGAGTCAAACATCTGGTTACACAGCTTGCACTCGTGATTGATGCCTTCCTCTGCAAGGTTCAAACGATACAACTTGTTAGTGACACAGCAGATCAGCGTCGGGACGCGGCACTCGGCGAGAAACGCCCGCGCCAGCGCCCACGACCTCGAGGCCCCGCAGACGTCGCCGCGGCTCTGGCCTCGTGGGGCAAGCACGCGGAGCCGCTCACACGGGGTGGCGCACAGCCCCGGACACACCTAGGGGAGCTCACGTTCAGCTGTGACGAAAGCAGTGCTGTGACCAACCTGCCAGGAGCCCGCGCGCCCGCTCCCAGGCTTGTGACAGCACCGCAGCGCTCGGCCCAGCACCGCGGGGTGCTCCCTGCTCCGGGCAGAGGGTGTCCAACAGTCAGACAGCATTTCAAATGAACTTAACAGTCTGAATTCAGCCAACACTGAAAGCAGGCTGAAATGCTGTCTTCACCTCAGGTTACACTGCAAATGTACAGGAGAGGAAGGGACTGCTGGAGAGTAGTGGGAGCCCAGAGCAGTGTCAAGCCTTAATTTTATATCTCCTGGCTTTTTCCAAGCTGAAGAGACCACTGAAGGTATTTAAATGCCATTTGAAAGTGTAATTTCTGTCTCATACACCTTAAGCACTGAACACACAGGGCTCATTTTAAATGCCCCTGTGTTCTAGCT
Organism: Podargus strigoides; assembly: GCA_028020825.1. Lineage (NCBI taxonomy): Eukaryota > Metazoa > Chordata > Aves > Caprimulgiformes > Podargidae > Podargus > Podargus strigoides. The sequence continues at coordinate 3,101,335 of CM051630.1, forward strand.
GAACTCACAGGGAAATACTCATAATTATTACTATTGCTCCAAGCCTACTGCTTTTCTAAGATGAAATGTTTCTCTGTTTGCTGATGTTTGTGGGTTTGGGTGCAGCTGGGCCTTTTTTTGAGGTACTGAAGCCATATTAAAGCAATTTCCACACGTGAAATAAAAAAAATCCTTTAGTTTTCTTGAAGAGAAGGAGGGATTGGTAGAAATTTAGCCAATATAACGTACAGTTTATATAAATCAGAAAACACCTAACATTTTTTAATTTTGCTGATTTTTTTTTTTTAAAACGCTTCCTGAAAATATTTCTCCTTCATTGTGGCAGCACATGTGAACTTCACATGAAAACATAGTTTAAAAACTGAAGAAATTCTGTCTTTTGATCTACATTTGACTATTTTTATATCTTCAAATCTCACCAACTTCAACATTTAGTTCCAAGACACCAAAGAAATGGCCACGTCATTCCATGAACTAATCTCCTGCCAAATGCATTTGGATCTTGTGAATAACGTGAGCCTTCAGAAGCACGGTCTTCACTTACAATTGCTTTAAATTAGCTTTTTACATCTTTAAAAAGGCTAAACAGAGGGAAATTATTGATTTATGTAAGGCCTTTGGTACTCTGTGTCCCAAAGCCCTTTGACAAGGTGGGGAGTTATGTGCTGGGGCAGGCTCTGTGCAGGATGCTGGGCACAGCCCATACCCGCGCACAGAGTGGCTCTCACACGTTTGCACCTTGGCACGTTTGCAACTCCCAGAGCACGTGGGCCTTGAAGGGCCCTCCATGTAGTCTGAAAAATAACAATAATTTAAAAACAAAAAGAATCTCCACGCAGCACCTTGTGCAGCAACACATGCTGGAGGTGAGCTGCCTGTACCGCCCCGAGGCCGGGTGGGCTCTGCAAACCTGGGTGGCAAGGGGTGCTCTGCCCTGCACAGCAGCGGGGGCACGCAGGGCAAGAGCAGGGTGCTGATGGTGAGCGCTGGTATACAGGTAGATTGGGGAGGAGGTAAAAAGAGAAAAGGAAAGGGAGAAAAGAGTCAGGAGGAGAAAGAGGAAAGGGTTGGTGGCTCCATGGGAGCAGCTCCATGAGTTCCCTGGGCAACTATAACCAGGGGACTAGGACACAACGAGGTTTGAAGTTCTCTGGGCAGCCACCGCGGACGGGCACATGCCCCTCTCCGAAGGATGGCTTTCAAAACCTGGCCCTGGCCCCTCGCTGCAGCACAAGGCTGGCTTCTCCCATCAGACCCTTGCCTGAAAAGTTTGGGCTTTGTGTGATCTTTGCAATCTGCTCCGGAGGGGAGGAAGGCTGGGGAAGGACACGTGTGTTGTGCACAGCATCCTGCGCATGCCCAGCCACACGGCTGCGTACAGCACCGAACGCTGCAGCAAAGCTGGGGCGGACAAAGCAGGTACTGGGGGGAACGGAGCAAATTCCTCGTACGAGTAAATCAGAGAAATCATGTTTGACATTCATTTTCTACCCTCCACACACTGCGTATTTGGAAACCAGTGATTCATGTACAGCCTATGGTCCTGTGTGAGCACGTGTGTTCATAAATACGGACAGGCACGTACTGCTGATGACTGCTCCTTTTGCAGCCTAAATTCCTATAATTTCAGTAAAATTAAAAAAAAAAACCAAAACACCCCAACAATGCTTAGCATTTCAATTGAAGTATATTCTTACAAGCTTGGTATGTTTAATTAGGTAACAGAGATTGTGCATTTTCTTTGCAGATCCCCGCAGTATTTTAAATAGTTAAACCCATAACAAACAAACTAAAACTCGAATGAAAAATAATAAAACATAATGGGTTCCTGCAGATCTGGAAATTTATCCCACTCGAGGCAAGACCTTTTGATTTGCAAATCCACTTCTGAATTATAAGGCCTTCTCCTCACCGGTGGGGGTTTTTATTCCACTCCCACAGGAGTCCATTATGTATTTCTTGTGTCTATAAAACCATCCAGGAAGAAAAAAGGGGGGAAAAAGTACCATGGTTAGCATGACAAACGTTTCTCTTTTCATGCATGTGTATTCAAAATATGAAAATGCCCAAAGATATAGATAGAATTGCTGCTATAATCACTCTCTCCTCTATGGCATTTTACAGCATATTATTTTACACAGAAACACGGCGCACGTATAGGGATCCTCAGTCACCTTTGGAGAATAACTTCCTTGAATTATAGAGGATCATATAGGTGCATGCAAGGCAGCTTTTTGACACTGCAGTGTGACAGCCAACGCTCCAGTCAAACGTGTGGGGCTGGGGGTTAGCACCAGAAAACATAGAATCATTTCCCTCATTTTTATTCCCCCCCCCCTTTTTTATTTAAACACGACAAGCATCTATGAGAGACCTACATAACTCAAGTGAATTATGCAGCCCCTCTCATTTGTAAAAATAAAATGCAGATTTTTACAGCTTGCTGTGTTAGATCTCCCATTTTTCCATGAGTGTATCTGTGCGGGGATCAATTGATTACAGGACTAAACGACTGATGCACAGCAGACAAGAACCTTCGGTTTCTTGCCTTTTTCTTTTTTTTTTTTTCCTGAGCTCAAAATAATAAGCATTAATTTTACACTTCATTTCTCAAAAAAATAATAGGATGTGCTCTTGTTTAAAACAAGCAGGCCTGCTGGATTCTGTCAGGCTGAAACTATGTCAGGCCAAAAGAGGAACAGAGCGCTTTGTGTAAAAGTATCATGGGGAGATGATAGTATCCTGTAATGTTTTCAGTACCTACTTTTGTCTCCAAAAGCATTTGATCCCTGGCAGACACATACTTATTTCCATACTGGTCTTGAGGGAAGCGGGTAGGAATGAGAGCTGATTATCTGAATCCTGAAGGTGAAACCTGGGTGGTGCCCACTGATGTCAAAGGCAGGCATTTGTATAAATTTGGAGGTACATAATTTACTGCCTGTTAGTGAGGATTAGCAGGTAGCGCGACCACGAGCGCGGCGCTCATTGTTCCCAAGTTGGGATGCATTTGCCGGGTAGTTTTAAATATGTTGATAGGGTGCTTAGTAGCACTTACACTGTCATTCTGCCCATTTTAGAGCAGGGAAAATGCTTTTCCATAAAGCTATTTCAGCTGCAGCAATGTGCATTTAATACATATTACAATGAGTCTCTCGGCCTCTATGAGAACCGACACTAGCAGCCTCCTGGCGAGGATGCAGTATAATTAATAATGCTGTATTAAACCCATGTACTGTATCAGTGGCATTTCTAATTATAACTATATTAATGGCAATATAAAAGTATGCATTAACACTGTTGTGTACCGACGCGTCCTCACACCAATAACAAACAGGAGATTTGAACAACAAAAATCAAGATGGCATTGTCTTTACTGTTAGTTAAAACTTCTCTCTTCAACTTGATTTAATAAAGCAAAATTTTCCCTTATGGGATAACTGCAATAGCCTTAATTTGAGAGATCATGTAAGACAATCCAACACTCGTTCCTGACAACATGTACATCTCGTACTATAGCTTCCCAGACCAGTGTATTTCTACTCCAGTGAAGCAAATTAAGGCAATAAAGGGGAATATCTTTCCTGTACTTAGATGTACCTGTCCATGAGTTAACTGCACTTTTAACGAACTTTGAAATACTGTAACTCAGTGTAACAAAGCATTAATATACTGTGTTCACAGAGAACCTTCTCCTGTCCATTATATCATAAATCTGGTAGAATTAAATGGGCCATGTATAATAGAAATAAATTGAAATTGGAATGAACACAAGGAAATAAAATAGAAACTGCATGGAACTATTCTGTTTATGCATTTCCCTGTAAATAAGTAAGCAAAGGGAAAAATTTATAACATAAGAAAAGCAGGAACTTCCCCAGTAATTCTTTCATTGTGGCTGTGAAGGAGCAAGGGACTGGGACCAGGGCAGGATGACAGTGATAGACACTCCCCTACAAAACAAAGCCTGCAGAAGACCATTTCAATCCCTCACCTGGCTGGCACGACTTCACCACTGGTTTCCATTAAAAACAATCCAATGATGGAGGTAAACCCAAGTCTGAGAACACGCAACTGCCACGAGGGGATGGCAAATTTGCAGGTGCTCACACGGGATGAAGACAACATCTGCTGTACAGGTGACATTTCTTCATTGCCATTGCTGTCTAAGCCCCTGACTTGCTATACAAACCATTTGGACCACATTGCTCCATTACACTTATGTAATTAATCCTGGAGGAGGTAGCCGAACCCTTCCCTCGCTGGTGGGGCGCCTGCAGGGTGAGGGGACCCTGTGCTCCTGCCCAGAGCTGCTCTGCTGCACGGAGCCCCAGCGATTAGGCAGCCCAGGCGGTGAAAGGCAGCGGATTGATGGTGTGGCAGCAGAAATGTCACCTGGGGAGCTGGGTGCCGTCCTCCCAGGGATGCTGGAGGTCAGTTACTATGGCAACGCCGAATGAGCTCAACCTTGTTACTGACCCTTATCTTTTTTTGATCTGTGGCCCACTTGGGACCTTGGCTGGAAATCAACTGGAAAATAATCTGGTCACATATCAGAAAGAAAACTATTTATACTTATTTATCCAGGTAGAGCTCCTATCTCCCTTTGACGGCCCTGCCAGGCTAAAGACACCCGTCATGTTCCCGCAGCGTTTCACGCGGCTGTGCAGAAACGCCCAGCTCCGTGCTGCGAGAAACCCTGCCAAAACCCCCCCACCACTGCAAAACACACACACAAACTGCCGTGGATATCTGTGCTCATGGCTCTACTCACACATTGCCAAAATCTTGCCTTGCTCGCAGCCCCTGACTTGCCCGTGTGGATAAAAATACACCTACACCCCTTCTTGCATGGTTTAATATTTTATGTTGGAATCCACTACTCACATTCTTTTGTGCCTTAGCTCTGTGCTGAAATATGATTCTGCTCTGAAATATATTTATATGATCTAGAATGGCACAATACTGATGTCTTTTATGAGCCGAAGATTGTTTAATAAAATCTTGCATTCCTGCTGCATCCTTATGACAATTTTACTATTATAAGTTTTCAAGGGATATGAGAGCTGTCCACTGTGGTTAGAAACATCACTTTAATGAAAAATGATAACACAGGGACTTGGATTTTTCTAGAAACTATGTAAGGAAAACCAACAAAAATACAGATTGTTCCCAACGTGCATTTGTGGGGAACTCTCTGTATTTTTGTTGGTTTTCCTTACGTTTGTTTCTGGATGAGATGCATTAAAATCAGTTCTGTTCTTCATACTTTTCCAAGGCATGGGCAGCAGGGACAATGGTCTGACAGCACAAAGGGGCTGCCGTTGTTTTCCAGCTGGGGAAGCTCTCTGAGGGAACGGGATGTGGGCAATCAGCGAAGATATAAGGAAACAGAAGCCACAGGATCTGCTGGCAAACATAGGTGCTAGAGAAAGTGCCTAAGGATTCCTGGTAACAAACTCCAAGGCTTCTTGTCTTGTACTACTTATATGCATCTGTGACCTCGAAAAGGTATTCTTTTTCAGGCTAAATTAGCTTAACCACACAACGGGCTTTAAACTCTTTTTATCATCTCAGGGGGCCTCAAGCTCAAAATATGCAGAATTAGATGCCAAATTATTTATAGGGTAGCTTGTAAGTTCACTGCCTCCAGTACCTGTCAGTACACTGCAATATTAAAATGACCGTTAAGAAGAAGCACGGTCCCAGAGGGACTGGGGATGAGATTGCAGGGAGTTTCCTCCCGACTGCGATGGCGGTTCCTGTGCTGCTCCAGAGCTCCCCGCCTGCATTGCTCTCCTAAGGGGAAGCCTGAATCTCAGACACACCAGAGGGGTCTGCCGAGCCTCTCTTCATCTGCTTAATTTTCAGTTTGCAAGAAAAATAAAATCTGAAAGTTCAAAGAAGTTCACGGAGTTGTGCATCATCTATCTGCTGACTGCAGAGCCCCAGAGGGACCCTGCCTGCAGAGCTTTATTTTAGATTTAGATATTAATCTGGGAAACTGCATAAAGATAATTTATAGAAATGCACTATACTTTATCCCAGTAACTTCACACTCTAACAGCCTTCTCTGAAAATACCTTTTCTTAATAGCCTATATTAAAACATCTTTGTGGACTAAAGTCTGACAGGTCTGGCTGTTCTTCACATTAGTTCATTAAGGAATAACTCCAGTGGCTTCTGTGGAAATACAATACCCATACAGGAAAAGAAACACATGAAGCCTTTGAGCGTGCAAGCCCATGCACACACACACACAGAATGAGTCTGGATGAAGCTAATGAACCCCTAAGAACAGCTAGAGGTTAATAAAAACACTGCAACGCTTCCTTACACAACTCAACCCTCGTTGTGTATGTTAATGTTTAGATACCTTCAGAGCTGTATTATTTCAAGTTCAGTGTTGATACCTGGTGGAACTGAAGTGACACAGCCCTGAATGCAGGCCCATGGCCACACAGCCCAGTCCCTGCTCTAGCCTCCCCCAGCCCATCGTGTCACTTCATAAACCCAAACATCCCTTATTACTCCTGGTTGCTTCTCCAGTCTCTACACTTCCCTGGAAGCAGCTCCCTGCCCTGCTACACAGCAGGGAGATGTCCATCCTCTGATCCTATTGACAGCATCACATCGAAGAGCTCAATGCAGACAAACAGCAATAACTAGTATCTACTTGGCATCGATTCTCGCGAAATTAAAAATTAAAATTAAAACATCATTATACTCTTATTAAACATCCCACTGGAATATGCCAAGTGCTTTTAAAACATGCAGAGCTTTAAGATGAGTTTAAATGGGTGTAAAGCCCTTTTTACTCGTTTTACAGGCCTGGCACATTCCCCAGCCTCAGCACTAGGGTACCAAAGCCACAAGGTGCCCCCTCCCCACCACGTCCCACCCAGACCTCCTGCAGTCCCAACCTGCATCAACTGTGGTCACATGGAGGCCCCCAGAGCTGCCAGAACTCGAGCAAGAGATGGCAAAGCCTTCCCTCTTACAGGCAGCTCCCTCCCCTGCCCAGGCACCTGCGCCTCACAGCTCCTGTTTAAAAGCCAAACGCTGGGTGCATTTTGCCTGCCCACAGGCAGGTTCCTGGGGTGGGGATCCAAGTCAGAGCAGCATTCAGCCCTGGCTGCAGCCCCCTGCACTAGCTGGGCACACTCTGGAGAGGACATGGGATTTTTTAAATATGTGAACCCCCACTGATGCGTGTCACTGATCTTCAGATTACAGTTTCCCAAGTACACACTGACATGATAGACTGTAAATCTATCGTGTAAATAATCATCAGATTAATGGTCTCTAATAGTATATAATTAAGATGACAGGCTACAGGCCAGTTGTTGTCAACTACACATGATGGCATCAGGGAAGCAGAAAAATTGGTAAAAGGAGAGAGAACAGAACACGTAACAAAATGAAAACACTTCTAAGTGTACAATTTAACTGAGGAACATTGAAGGTTTTCCAGGTATCAAAGTATGATAAATGTCAAACTTTTCTGGGAGGAGAGGGCAGAGTTTTATTAGCACCAGCAAAGAAAAATACCATTATCCCTGCACTGGAGCAGTGAGCACAGGTGAACTGGAATGAGGGGCCTTATTCTGACATTGTAAATTCTGTATAGATGTGGAAAAACTTATCCAGTGATGTCAATTTACAGCAGGATCAGCTATGGTCACATTAAAGCTTATATTAGTATAGATATCTGGGAAATAATGCAGTGGGCATAAAAGTTATAAGTGCAAGTGAAAACTGACCATGCTCATTGTTTCTGTTGCAGAGCCCCAAACAGCCTGGAGATTGCCCAAGTGCAGTCTGCACACACTCATTCAGATTAAACAAATGCAATTCTTTTAAATATGAATTCACCTTCCTTTCTTATTAAGAAACAGTACTGTAGTACTGTAGTACTACTGTAGGGAAAAGCTTCTGGCTGAAAAGCAATCTCTTATGGTGGTGTTATCAGCTTATAGAGAAAAATTATTCTTCAAAATACATGCAGACAAGGGAAAAAATGGAAACATCTCTCTGCTTTTTCACTGGAAATAAAAATACTTATGGTAGTTACCCAGCTATCTTGACATGATCATTTAGCACAACTGCACTGCAGCTTACTTGTTCATATGAGGGCTGAAGACACATCACAGCCCAGCCCCAGAGAAGCTCCTTGTCCCCAGCCCCCACCCTGAGGCGCCTCCCTCTCCCCAGTGAGCAAGAACGGAGCTCGGGGACACAAGCCAGTTATCAGAGCTGACGAAATGAGATGCCACTGCCAACAGAAGGAACCAAGGGTGACTAAATAAGGTCTGCCTGGCTAAGATAGGTGACTGATTTTGCATGGCATGAATATCTCTCAAAGCTCGTTAAGTGCAAATATGCCCAAAAGAATGAAAACCCCCTATCAGACATATTTTAAGTCAGGAATCCTAAGGTGCAGTAACACATGATATTCCTTAAGGCAGCTGAAAAGAAGAATCTGCATGAAAACAAGAAAATATCTTAAGCATCTCTACATTATGCAGACATATATTCCTGTACTGTGGGAATATGCACAAGTGAAATGTACAGAGCATTGATGCTGATGGGATTTGCTCGATTAACACTCCACAGTCCAGGTGGAAATCATACCCTGTAGCAGCTTCATCTTGAATAAGAAGAAAAGCTGTAACCCAGCGACCTTTTGGAAAAGATCTCGCTGCCAAGCAATGACTCTGCACAGCACAGACCGTGAAGTTACTCTCAGTAGCACTTACCTAACATACAGGCATTGATTACAATACTGAAAACCTAAAAATCAAACTCAACTTTACATTTGCTCTTTGTTCTGCACACAAGCCAGCCAGCTTGCACCCTTCATGTAACATCTAGAGCTGGGTTTGTCCAGCACCAGGACCTGGACAGCCAGCAATGACAGCATTGCTTGGAGCTCTCCACAGAGCTCTCCCACATCCCATGCTGCCACACGGGGCATCAGCAGGTTGGCAGCACAGGTAGAAACCTTCTTCCAGGCTCCTAAACACAAAGTACTTTGGCTTTTGCCTGTGTAAACAAATCCATTTCTATTTTATTATGGGAGCAGCTCAGTCAGGCATATGGCTGTTGGCAGATACGCTGTCACTACACAAGATGGCCAGCTTGGTTTTATTTATTTTTTAAAACCACATTTTCTTCGTTTTATATGTCATTAGCTTTTTAATCCATTAAGGAAAACCATGTACAAACTCTTATGCTGTAGACAGACTCCAAAGAACGTATATGGGCTGTGACAGAAAACTTAGTGTAAGATATAAGGAAAGTCTGTATTTTTGCTCAAGTAAAGGGATCTGGAAATGTCAACCCTACAATGGTCTTGAAAAAGCCCTCTTCCAGCTGTGGGAAAGTGTGATCATGTCACTATATCAAAATCCAGTGACATCCAGGAGGATCTGGTGGCTTGTTAGCAGCAGGACTCCTACACAGCTATTTTGGCTTAAACTTGCCCACATCTCAGGCTCGTGGCACTGCACAGGTTTCCTGGGCTCTCTGCGACTCCACTCATTACCAGAAGTTACATTTTTAAAAAAAAACCCAAAACTAAGCCCCCATCCCCTGCCCACAAAGAAGCACTGAGAGGTTCCCAGCCAAACAGGATGGCACCTTCAGGGGTGGGACTGGAGCCACGCAGAACTGGCTGGGATTACTTGGAAAGGTCTGAAGGTGGAGGAGGATTGCTATAGAGAAGGGTCTGATGTGCATTCATTGAACTTGAAATTAGGGGTATCCACCTAGTAAGCCCAGATGAGAAGGGACATATTCCATAGGCTTGCAAAGTTACTGAGGAAGAGTGGAAAAAAGTGAAAAATAAGAGGAAAAATCAAGCTGCTCCTCAAATATAATAAGATCCTAAATCAAGCTGTCATGGAGTCCCTGTTTGAACCAAAAAGGAGGAAACAATAAAGGTTTGTCAGAGACCTGCTACCCACCATTTTATTCTTCATTTTTCTCATATGCTCTTATTTTAAGCTCCAATTCAACGATCAGCATTAAGAAGTCGGCATTTGCTCCTGTCACCCCAGAGAGGTAGGGAAGATACAATCGTCTATATGCAAAATAGGTACAAACACTGATAACAATACTTTGCCTGTAGGCAAAAGTTGACTTTTTAAATGGCAGCCACTACAATAATGTTAGCCTAAGACCCGTCCTTGCAGGATTTTCCCCTGCTTAGTAAAAACAAGTTACGCAGTGAAAGGAAAGGGAAGGAATTTGGGTACTGACAATGACTGCAGAAACTGTTTTTGTGGCAAGGGGGGAAAACCAAATCATAAAATAAATAAAAGGTCAGTCCAAATTAACTATAAATACACCTGCTGTGCAGACATGGAGAGGCGGAAATGGCACGTCTGTAGCCATAGACCAAAGGCTGTTGCTCAAAGCCCCCTGTGCCAGCTCTGTCCCAGTCAGCAGCACCCCGAGAGCCCTCGGGACACCTTCCACACACAGCACATCCTTTGGGAAACCTGCCCCCAGGGGACAGACCTAAACCAGGGATCGAAGGGACTTGCAGCAGACCATGCCTATTCTTTATGTTTCTGTTCCTTATGGTTACCAACAGAAAATGCATTAGTGCACAACAGTGTGAGAACAGGGCTCCCCCTTTCTCATCACACCTGAGGCTCGTGAGGCCACAAAGTCCAGCTCCTCAGAGGAGCACTTTGGGAGACCTGGGCTGCTTCCAGTGCCACCCGTGCACCCAAACTGCCAAGGCCAAGGCGTCCCAGCCCAGGTGTGATGAGCCACTCTTCTCACGATGCAATGGCACCACCGGGTCGCAGGGCGCACCCCGGGAAGCCACAGGCAGGCAGCATGGCATGCACAACGGATGAATCTTTGCAGCTACATAAGCATCAATTATGCATTGTATCAAAAACCAAAGTGCTAGAGCATGGAGCAGGCAATTCAAAGAAGCAGCATGAGCAAAGCAAATGCCAAAGAAAGGAAAAATATGTCCAAAACTGTGACAGAGCTCTTGGCTACTTTTCATGTGACACTCAACCATCTCTCATCGAAGATCTCAAATACTCATGAAGAGATCACAGAAATATTCAAAGATACAATATTTGTATTTTGAATGTTAATTTGACACAAAGGAGTGTGCATGAGGGAATGTTTATAATCAGCACTCCAATAAACTCACAAATGACTCTAGTATTTTATAAGCTTGTTAGAAACAAATCACTCCCTTAGCTTATATTTACTTACTGATGAATCATAAAAGGCCTCAATACACAAAGAGTAAATTCAAAAATGTTTTCCTCTTGTTTTATCTTCTATGACAGTACTGAAGCCCTCTCGTTCAGCCTATGTTTCCCAACCATACCCCTCCTGGTTTTATGGCTAAATATCGATTTCTCCGTAGGAGCAGAGGCAGTTTTGAACCTCGATTCCTGCCCCAAAACCCCCTGTAAAATAGTTGTCCTGGTCTGGAGCTGAACTGCAGCAGCTGGAGTTGTCCCCTGCCCCTGGAGCACGTCCAGTTGTGCGAATTTACTCAGCAGTGAGGCTGCAGCTTGAGTGCTCCGTCTTAAGAGGAAGAGGAGAAGACATGCACGCCTCCTGGAGCAACGCACGAGACAGCGGAGCAAAAGCATACACAGAGAGATTCTGCAATGTATTCACAAACCTGCAACTGTCCTGCACAGCTGTACGAACTGCAAAACACATCATCTGCTTCACTTGCTCTGCAAAGGCACGGGCAAGGTGTCAACACAACACAGACCCCTGTTACCACCCAAACACCCTGCACCAGCCCAGTAATTGGCCACAGCTTGAAAACCTCTTTGAGCCTGTTTAAAAACACCGTGATGCTTTAATGCAATACAAGTCATGCTCCAGCAGACAACGCCACACCCACACCTTCCAAATGTGATTAGTTACACACCAGCTCAAACCAGTAACGTCGCAGTTACGAGCACAGGAGACTGGTGCTAGCCATTGACTCCTGGCAGTACCTACACGTGCCACGACAGCTGGATTTCAGAAGTGAGTGCTTCACAGGTTGGCATGCTGGATTCATAAACAGCGAGTTACACAAATGGAGGGGAAAAAAAAGTTGGCAGAACAGCGCCTCATGTTTCTAATGTAAGTAAGAGCTGTGTGCACTAATGGGAGTGGTGGGGATACTCGCCTTGATGCTCTTGTTTACCCAATAGAAAGAACACGGGGATATTCTAATGCAGATTTTTACTTAATGTACAGTTAAGCATTACACAAACATTTTATTGTGGTCTCTTAAAGATGATCTATTTGTAGTTGCTGAAAAATCACACACTGCATTCAAGCATAAGTGCTTGTGGTAGACACACAAATGCAGAGCAACTTTGCAGAAGTAAATGTAACGTAGGCTTTTATTCTAGATGGCCCTGTTGCTTCAGACATCAAACACATTTTCACATCCTTTAAAGACAAACCCTCTAGCAGGGGGTGGGACTAGATGATCTTCGGAGGTCCCTTCCAACCCCTACCATTCTGTGGTTCTGTGTAAACCAAATGCTGTCACAGACCAAGCTGGCTGGACAGACATCAGCTTTGTGAGTGCATTAAGATGTTAAAGTGAACAAACACAGCCAGGCCTACCCACAGCCCCATCATCTGCTGGCACTGCCAGAAGGCAGAGCTGTGAACTCGGGAGCGACAGCACGTGTGGCTGCTTACCCTGCTTCTGTTGTGGGAGACCACAGCAGCTTCTCCTAAGATTTTCAGGTGGTTTCTGTACCCTGCCTAGTGCTGGGGCTGGCCTGGTGGTCTCTGCAGGATTGCCATGAATCACTGCAGGATTGCAGAATACATCAACAAAGGTTGCCCGAATTTGCACAGCCCCTGCTATTATTAATGGTGATTCAGGTATGTATTGAGCTGAGCCGATTAATCATTACAAACATACGTACCTTACAGCCTGGGATTCACATTTCCAGAGTACATTATAAGATGCCTTTATTTCTAGAAATTTTAATGGCAGCCATGAGAATAATAATATAATTTTTTAACTAGTGCACAAGCCATAAAGCATTGTACAGGAAATTACTAAGAAGCACGAAGTTGACAAGCAGTACACTTTCAAAATCTGCTAATCCTGGAAAATAAAGCTCAGGGCTCCAAAGGCATAATAGCCACATGGCACTCCCACAGCACCTTCTGTAATCCTCCCAAGGGACAGAGACCTCCCGTCACGGAGCTCGGGTCCCTCACCCAGCAGTCTGGCCAGCAGCTGGAGCAAAGGGAAGGCTCATGGATGGAGCAGCCCAGAGACACTGCTCCACTGTGTGGGTGAGAGGTCTGACAGAGGAAACCTGGGCAAAGGCAGGTGGAGAGAGACTCCCCCAGCACAACGTCATCTGCTGCCATTCCCTGCGCTTCCACACCACTCCTGTGCAAAGCTGCTTTTGCCACAGGTTTGCCATTGCTGACTGCTCGGGCCAAAACTTGCACCACGTAAGCTAGTAGCAAGGTTTATAGCCTGTACTCATGTGTCTTCAGGGCTAAGCTTAAAGACCAGCACCCCACATGCCACCAGGCAAGGGGGGCTAATCAGCCCCCTGCTCTTCATCCCCGGGTGGTGCAGAGGGGCAGGGAGGCATGGCATCCACGGGGAACGATTCCTTACACATTGTTTAAACATCAGCACCTTAGCCCAGAGAGAACAGTAGACTAATACTAACCACTCAGTAAAATTCATGTCTAAATGGGTGGCAGGAAAAAACATACAACTTCTCAGAAAGGAAGAAAATTACTGTGGGGATGTGAAATACTAACAATGCAGGAAACAACTGAAGGAAAACCCACACAGGACGTGTCAGGGTTTCACAAGGAAAACAGAGACAAGATGCCATGGTGTGTGTCAGGCACCTCAATGCTGTTCAGCCTGAAGTCACTGGGATTTTCCCTATGGCCATGGGGTCGCAATTTTAACACTGTAGCTCCATCTTTGACGCCGTTGAAACAGAAGTATGAGTTTGAAAAGGAAAGAAGTCATGTCATGAAGAAAACAGAAAAATGCACTTTCAGGCGGGGAAGGGTCATGGCATTCTAAATGACTGAGTACAAAAAGTGCATTGCTCTTCATTTTCACAGAAATGTCCAAAGTACAGTGCCCTCTAGGATTCTCCTTTGAGTTATCCATTTATTTTTGAAAGCTTCTTTGGAGAAAATGAGCTCCTTAAATTAATTGTGAAGCAGGAACATTTCTAGTATTCTTTTTCAGTACCTACATGGCATTTCTGAGACCTGTTGGGAAATTCAGTAAGAGCAATAAGTACAGGTAAGTTATGACATGTGTTAAAGCAACACAAGTCCTGTGTCACGAAGTATTGTGATTAGGTGAGAAGCAGTTGCTAGTTTTAAGACAAATCACAAACCAGAAAAAATGTCTATTGCATCCAGATTTTATACCAAATACTTATGCCAAGAGTGTCTCTACCAGAAATGGCAGCCTCGAAGGGTAATTTCATTTCACACATTCAATTATTTTCTGGGCTGCATCTGATGTAGATGGAAGGGATTCACCTGTGCTTGACAGCCATCAAGACCACGCGACAGCTAATGCATCTCATCAGTTTTATTTAACAGTGAAATCACGTGGATAATTAATACACAGACAACTGAAATACCGTTTCAGACACACAACTTGTGCACAAACAGCGTAAAACTTTTCTCTTGGCCTCCCACATCTGTTTGTCCTGCCTTTGGCTAAAGCCAGTACCCTGGGCAGTGATGCACTTGCTTTGCTCAGCGTACACGAGATACATGCACACTTGCACGTCTCGAAAGCCCCCTTGTCCTGGAAGGAGGAGCTGGGACAGCTGTGGGTGGGTGGGCTGCAGCTCTCCCAGGGAAGCAGGTCTGCTGGCAGCAGCTTGGAGCTGGACCCTGCCTGCTGCCCAGGCCTGGGGCAAACCCATGCCCTCAGCTGCCTGCACCATCCTTCTGCAGCAACAGGGGAAGTGCATAATTTGATACAGCACGTGCCCCACCAGACAGCTGCACTGTGCCCACTGTCCTCACACAGCCCGCCCTGAGTGCTCCTTATTTCCAGGAATAAAACCAGACCAAACCAATCCCCCAACAGCCAGCAGGACACACAGGGCACAGACTGGCCTCACTGCAGGGCTCCTCCCTGCTTCCATGCCTGGCAAATCTCCCTCAGGAGGGGAGAGCATCAGCTGCTTTCGGCCATGACCAAAGCCAGGCATCTTGGGCATGAGCAGTGACGATCCCAGGGCTTCCTGGTGGGGACTTCGCTGGGCTCAGCATCACCGCCAGCCCCGTGTCACGGAGCACAGGCAAACCCCAGCCTGGGCACTGAGATCCAGATCACAAAGCAACGTGAAAAGCAACTTCAAAAGGATCCCAAAACCTGCAACGTCATTTATGGTGTTATTTGGCAGGTGCCAAAAGCCACCAGCGTCACCCTATTCCTGCTGCACGCAAGTGAAGTCGGAGGAAGAACTCCTCACAGCCCTCATGTCACAGGTTTGTGTACTCTGCTGGTGCATTCTCATCTCACACGTGCGAGGCTGTGCTTGAGCGCTCGCTCGTCCCCGGCCGCACGCCGCGGCAGCGGGGAGCTCCGGCGGCAGCCAGCACGGGCAGGCCCGCATGCCCGACATCTGAAACAATATCTGAGCCCCGGTGCTGCATCTCTAGTTATTACAGGGTCTTCACTCACATGTGCAGTTTAAATAACCGGTGAGGATTATAAGTGTTTTCATCGCACCGTTTGGTTTCCTTTCGCTTTTCAAAGCAAAGGATGTTTTAATCAATAAGGATTTTTAAAGGAATTAATTATCACCATCATCAAGTCGAGATCCCTGGTGCCTTGCTCTCCAGTGCCTGCCTGAGTCCTCTTCCCTTCCAGTGAAGGATCTGCCATCTCTGCACCTTCCTCCTGCTTTGGAACCTTAAAGCACTATTAAAATCAATTCACTTGGTATTGAAAGCTCTCATTCTTCTTGCACCCACCAGTACAGCTGTAGTATTCATCAGATTTTTACCACCAGGATTAATGTTATAAAATGTCACTTGCTACAGTAAAATTTATCAACATTATTATATACCATAGAAACTGCCACCACAGACAAATGCACTACATTAAAATTTTGTCTAGAGCTCCCTAGAGGAAACATTTGCTGCAATTTGTATAACAGTTTATATATTTACGCTATTTAATGGTACAAAGCAATAATTATGACTTCATTCACTGATAAGCAACAGCACTATATAAATCAGATGCGGATTTAGAACATGCCAGCTTTGTCACTGGCCTACTACTTGTAAATTATGTTGCTGTTAAAAAAAAAAAAAAAATCTAAGCAAATATGAGTTAGCAGCAGGAAGCTAATAATGTGCCTCCAGCTGTTCCAGTTAACCTGCAAATGTGGCCATCTGCACCTCAGGAGAAAAAGAAAAGGAGAGATAGAGGGAGGGAGGAAAAGGATAGAGGAGAGAAGCTCCCGCCAACACCAGCACAAAGCCTAGGCCCTGAGCAGTAGGAATGACCTTGCTCCTTATGACCAGACGAGCACATATTTAAAATCAGAAAAGTTACTAAAGAATAAAGGACCTTTTCTCCCCTAGACCCACAGAAGAAGAAAAAAAAAAAAAAAGAAAAAAAAAAAAAAAAAAGGCAAAAAAAAAAAAGTCTTTTCCACTGCCTTTTTTCTAGAACAGGCTGTCTTTCACCTCTGGGGTTATTATTTACTGCATTGCAGGTTTGCCCAATGAACAGGTTTGCCTTACAACTTCTGCCTTTCATTTTTACTTTTTAACACCTCTTCACAGACCCATCTTGCATTATTTAAAAAGAAAAATAAAAATGGTGGTCATTGTAATAGATTTATTCCTGCCTCAGACGATTTAAAATGGATCTGCAGGGCACAAAGGCTGAACTATCAAACAAGAGTGAAATTCTCAGATAGAAAGTCACAGATCTCGCAGTGCACAGCAGCACCACTCCTGCCTTTGGGTTCACGGGGATGAGGTGTCCTTAGGACGTGCGAGTAGTGTTCGCTCAAAGATTATTTTATAAGAGACTTCTGTGGAATCTGGGTCACAAGGAACTGTCACAAAATATTCCCTTTGACATTCATCCACACACTGAAGAGACAGTGGCTGAAAGTGCATGTCCTGTACATCGTTACACTTTGGTAATTTGACAGCAGTTTAATACTAACAATTCTCTAAGACCCTTGTCGCCAAGGGCTCCCCAACACTCCTCTCCTGGATAAGGATGGGGAGGGCCTCAAAGGAGATTTTTTTTATTTTTTAAAAGGTCTGACTCTGTAAATCAACGAACTTAATTCCTGTGAAGGGTACCAGCTCAGGGAGGTCAGAACATTTCACCAGAGCCACGCTGCTCCGCCTCGCCTGCACTGCTACGCAGCGCGTCCGTGCTGCCAGGCCATCCCCTTCACCCCAAAAAAGCCTTGTTCTGACACAGGTTAACGATGCTTAGACTCAAGATCGCCACCACTCAAACTAAAAAAATCTCATCTTGCTTCTTCCAAAATTAAGTGATGCAGTTCTTTTGTTTCCTCATTTTAGGTGCCCATCAGCTTGCACCAGTCCAAGCATCATAATTTTATTAAAACTCTTAAATCACTGAACTCCGCCCAGTATTGAGCCTTGCAGACCCCAATCTCATGAGCAGGCAGCGTGAGCTCCTCGGAGTGCATCATGCTTGCAGAACAGGGGATCTGCTTCTCAGCAGTAGGTGGACCTGACACCTATTGCTAGAGTTTTACAGAGGAAACATGATTTATCTCCATTCCAATTTTTGCAACTGTAATTCACTCCAATGCTAACCCCATTTACAGGGACTCATAACTCACTTGAAAGATTAATTTAGGAATATATAATTTCAAAGTAACAAAACCAATTTTCTTCTGGGAAATACTGAATTCACTTTAAACTGATCAGCTGTGACAGTGCTAGGGCACACGTGTGTTTTTAAAGCCTCCTTTAATGATTTCCTCTATTGAAAAGTGTTTTGCAGCCCAATGTTGTTTAATGTTGACTAGTTCTTGGTATTTTCAAGTGAAATACCTCACCCTGATGGTACATGCAAACAGTAACTGCACATCTTCTCCAAACATTTACACTACGCTTTGGGGATGTTGGTGGATATGATAAAAACTGCGAATTGCAGTAGGTTAAAGAACCAGCAGTTGCATGTGGAATCAGTAAGTTACCAGTATTCACCCTTCAAATCGTGCTAGCCAATGCAAAGTGCCAGCAGCATGATCAGGGTAAGGCAGTAACCATCCCCTCAGAGGAAAATAAACATTCCAGGGAAACCTGTAACTTCATCTGGCCTTTCCAAAAATAATTTCATTTAGAGATTGCCACATCTTTGAAAACAGCTGGAGTAACGCTGAGCTTCCCAATACCAGAACGTCTGTAGCAGCAAACAACATACGTGAACGCTACAAGTGCTGCTGAATATGCAAATTTGATGAGATATTTTGTGCACCATAGCACAGTTCTGGTGTTAATGCAGTTAATGACACCAAATTTCAGTTTGGTCCATGGCTGTCTTCAGAAGGAGACAGTGAGTAAAGCTGATAAGCATCTATGTGAAAATAATGCATGTTCACATGCCCCTCAGTCATCAGCGAGATGAAGGACTAGTAAACTCTCTGGTGCTAACGTGGGTGGCAGCAGTGGAGAACCGTGCACACACCATGCAAATGAGCATCCTGCATCCCTTGGAGGTGTCCACCAGTATGTAATGCCCTCCTGGCCTCTCCTCAGCCACAGAAAATCTCCCTCTTATTTCTCAACTCCCACTCCTGACCCTCCACAGGGTTTTGCATTGCATGCTGAGAGTGAACAACTGAAGTAAGCTCTCAAATTCAGCAAGAAAAAAGTTTGGAAAAATTTAACTCCCAAAGAGACAATATGAGAAAGTCAAAAGACATGGTCAGATGGAAGGCCTTCCAATACCTCAGTGGTGCCCCAAGCATTTGGACAACACATTTACATCACACAGACGAATAAATCAAACCATCACACTCATGCAAAGGACTGTGCATGATGATGTGCATAATGCTTTTGGGGCAATATAGTTAAAAGAAAAAATGCCTACAAGCTCATGCAGATAATGCTGTGACATTTTCATTCTCTCCTTATTGACCTGAACAATTTGATCCAGAATTATTATGCAAGCAGCAGAAATGCAGAATGAATTTTTAATAGCACTGTGTATGAAAGAGAACAAAAAGTTCATAAAATATTTTAAAGTGACTTCCATAATGCTGGTTTATGTAGCTCTCCACAAAAATAGGCACTCTCAACTACAATAGTTAATGCTGACAATTTACAACACATCATAACTCATTCCTGCTGCAGAGAGGAATTCATCTCTCAAATGCAAGTGATCTTGCAATCACAGATGAACTCCAGTACTTAAGTACAATGGGATACGTTTCACAGTGTCAGCCCTAATTTTCAGCCTTGACTTTGATTTCCCCTGCCTTGGTGGGTTCCAGTCAGACCCTCGGTGTTACTTTAATGTAGCTTTTTTGTGGTTTTAATATGAATATTGTGTCAAGGATCTGAGATATTAAGAATGACAATACATTATTATTGCAGTAGGGAAATCTCCAGAGTCCTAGAAGTAGGATTTCGAAAACCACCGTCAAAAATCAATAGCAATCCACAAGAATTCATAAAGGAAACATGTCAGTCAGCAGCTTTGAATACAAATTTTAAATTTTATCTTAAACAGACAAGTCATTTAAAAGACAGAGAAGGAGGTGAACGTGCCCCAGCTTTTCAGGCTGCAGAAGGGAGCCTGTCTTGCTTGGCTGCCCCAGGAGTGCCTGATGTACCCCTGCCCTTCTCTGCCAGAGCCCCAGGGCCAGACCCAGCCTGCCCGAGCCCGTGCATCCCTGGCAGCTGCACAGGGAAGGAAGATGCTGCATCCTTGACACCACCTGTGCCCAAACTCCTCCCTCAAAAGCATCCATCCAACAGGATGTAGGGAAAAACCAGCTCATCTGCACTCCCTGATAAATGTGATAATGAGAAGAAATGCTAAGAATCATGCACGCGATCCTTTGATGAATTCACAGCCAGACATCTGCTTGCAAAGTAGCTGGCCCACTAGCTACCTCCAGCAACAGGACTTCTTATTGCTTGGGTTTGATTTGCATAACCAAAAATATCCACAAAATTAATTAATTAGAAACTTCATTCGTACATGGGTAACTACATATTAATACAGCGTTATCAAAGCATCCTAATCCCCCTCTCAGGAAGAAGCCTGCTTAACGAGCATGGATAATAGAAGGTATCACATACAGAAACGTCCATAAGGTGAACACAAATGGACGGCCTTTGCCATCTGAAATGTTGCCGAGGGACCAGGTACATCAGTACGGGGCTTACAGCTCGTTCTCATCATTCAGATCACTCGCCTACGCTCTGACTTTGAAAGAAGTTTTCGGAAGAAAAAACAACCTGCAAGGTGCTCAAGATGAATGGTCTTGCTCTCTTAAGTAAGAGTTTGTAGCGGTGCTCAGGGGGAGAAAAAAAGTCTTTCTCTAGACCTCACTCTCCTGTACAATTTGCACAACAGAAAAGCCAGGTTTGATTCACAAAAGAGGCAAGGTTATAAGCAAAGGAAGCACACAATGATTTGAGTCCAAATCCAGTAAAAGATGTCAAGAGTTGGTCAAATGCTCTCAGTACCTTCCCGCAATCTCTACAGCCTGCATGCTTTCCCACTGCTACTCGAAACCACGTTAAAAAATATCTGTTAGGATCTTGGAGGGGAAAGGCCAGAGGATGTAGCTCTGATGGTGGTCCAGGGTTTTCAGTTCCTACTCAGGAGACTTTACAACCGCTTTTAAAATGGAAGTACATAGCTTTCCCTGGCTGAGTGACACAGGGGCACCGCTTAATGGCCAAGGAGGATCTGCTGGCAATGGCACTGAAGACTTCTACAGTGCCCAAAGTCCTCCAACTTCAGCAGCATTTCTTGCCAAGGCCATGGGGAATGCTGCTAGGAACATGTCACGCCTTTCAGGGCAAACACGAGATGAGTTTACTGGATGTGTGCTATTTATTATGCATATTATTTATTAATTTATGTAGATTAGTAGACCAAAAACATGCCATCAGCAACGATGGGCATCCAAGCCCACAGTAAAGGCTTGATCCAAAATTTCAGTCATCAAAAGATTTTTTTTTTTTACTGATTCCAGTGAATCTTGGTTCAGGCCCTGAAGGCACTGAGAGGAGCTGCTTTTACTGCAGTAGTCACAGCAGAGATAGCTGAAATCTCCATTACAATGGCTCTGTCACAGGTACTGCAGGAAGACAAATTCATTTAGGGAGCCCTATTGATACTTGATTTGTTAGATCTCAATTGTGGAGCTCTCTGAAGGGCGATGCTACCTTCCTACAAAAGAATTTAATCTTATAGTCACCGTTCTACTGTATGTATCAGCCCAAATGCAAAGGATCAGATCTCCATATCCAGGGTGGAAACCTTTACCATGTGTAACTGGTAATAATGTACAAGACAAAATCCTGTAAAAGCTTTTTATGTATGTTTCGTTTTCAAGCTATAAAAAAAAATAATAATTGAAAAACCCACCATCATCCCACTGACAGCTAAAAATTAACCTCCTGCTGCTCATCTGTGCTTCCCCCATGCCCTGTACCTATTTAATCCCAAGACAGAAGCACCCACTTTGAGAATGGCTTTTTCCCTCCTTTCGTCAGAGCAAATTAGGAATAACCTCACTAAAGCCAACACTGCTACGCCGAGAAACAAAAATTAATCAGCAATGAACTCACACCCTGGGATTTTCTCAAAAATTTGACAGATCTGTTAGTACTGAATTCTCAATCTGCCCTAGTTACCAGATGCAAGTTGGAAGGGCATTGAAAGGACAATAGATGTGCTGATACCTTCTAACTAAAGTTATAACATATTTTGGCAAAAGTAACATTTCTAGTCTATCCCAAAGCAAAAAAATCCTCTTGAATCTGAGTTTGGATATATTTTTTTCCTAATTGCCCATTTTCTCTCTTCTGTAGCTCCCACAACTGAACTCCCAAACCTGAAATGTTCATTGTCAATAACCCCTGTGCAAGTACAGGCAAATAAAGGGGATCACAGCAAAAGGAGCTGCTTGCAGTTACTGCCTTATCCACAAGAGAGCACAGTAACCTGAGCACATCCCCAGCCTTTTGTAAATGCCGAGTGTACGTACAGAGCACTGTATAACTCAAAAATTATAATTAAAATGTCTTAGCTCCTGTATTTATAGTAACATTTAAACTACTGTGCTTTCTTGAAGTCAGAGTCATTTACTTGAGAACAGCACACTTTATGGTGAACAGATCTCTGAAACTATACCATGGGGATATGGCACAGCCACATGTAACTCAATATATGTCAACAGCTGTAAAAATATTGGTAGGAGAAGGGAAGAAAAAGCCATGAGCACAGATCAAGTGCCCTGTCTCTCACATCTGACTGTTTTCAGATTCTCCCTCCCTCCTCTCCTCCCTGCCCCCCCCAAATAATTGGGCAATTTTGGTGCAAGCTGTCATAAAAGCCAAGG
Organism: Podargus strigoides; assembly: GCA_028020825.1. Taxonomy (NCBI): domain Eukaryota; kingdom Metazoa; phylum Chordata; class Aves; order Caprimulgiformes; family Podargidae; genus Podargus; species Podargus strigoides. The sequence continues at coordinate 3,123,954 of CM051630.1, forward strand.
CTTCTTTGAGGTTGAATGATCAAAAAGGTTATAAATGAAAATGATTTCAATGTTGGAGGCCTAGCGAGTGACCAAGGCACTTTCTGTAGCAGAAGGGTTTGTTCTAATCTTACCAACTGCACGCTTTCGTCAGAGCATATTCCTAGGGAGTTCACAGCTCCCCAGGGCGAAGCTACAGTAAATTCTGACTAATCCCCTCTGCATACAAATGAGCCCCTGGTAAGAGAAACTGCAGGGTCAGGCAGCTTATGCACAGCACTGATTCTCCAGGTCTGCGCCTTCAGCAAAGCAAACAAAATGGCACTATATTTTGATTTTTTTTTAATTTTTTTTTTTCCAATGGGACACGGTTCCTGAAAAATAAAGGCTTAAATCCTAAAATGCAGGACAGGCTGAGGAAAGAAGAAAAGAGCACCTCTCCTCTCCTGTGCCCAGCCAGCGGGTTAAACAGACAGTATCAGCCCTTGAAAAAATTAATGGACTTAAACTTTTGCTTGACTAAGGGAGTGGTGGGCTTGGACTAAAATTTAATGTAAAAGGAACATGGCACAAGATAAAATATTTACTGGCCTATTGTAAAATAGCAGGCTGGAACCCTGCGCCTTCATTGGCTGGCACCACCATATCAAGACACTATAGAGCACAGAGTCATTTATATTCATTCCCTGGCATTTCAAGGGATCTTTAAATGTTAAATTCCGCACCTATTGCTGCTTTAAAAGTCTTTAGCATTGCTTCATGCAAGAGGTGATTAATTTTATCAGCTGCGCGTTATTTAATCACAAAGCATTTATTTAATCACAAAGCATATTTTTGTTATAATTATTAACCCTTGATAATATGGGATGTTCCTGTTTCACAAAAATTCCTTTGAAGCGACTGGGTGTACTGCAGTGAGAATGACTGGAGCTGTTGGCACTAATTACTCTGCAGCACTGAGGAATGGAAGAGGAAGGGGCTGCAGAGTCATCCCCTCTAGAGGTGGGAACACCCTGCTCTCCCAGGGACCTGGCAAGTGCTTCGGGCACCCAGCACCCACTGGGATCCAATGCAGAGAACTCTCGGTGAGAATTGCTCAGAGCTTTTCTCTCCATAGAACTGCAGAAAATCACCTACATTTAGATATATAGAGAGCCTGGGATGTTTATAGTCTGCAGCCATTTAAATACAACTCAAATATACCATCCTGTGACCTTGCATATGGTTTTATAATACAGTTTTCACGTATTCACATTTAATATAGTTATGGGGTCAAGATGTACACTGATTTGATTTTACAGTCTCAAATTTGGTGTTTCTTGGAGAAGAATCTGCAAACTACAAATATGATAGAACGCTCTACGGTTCAAAGTTAAAAGTTCTGGTTTAGATTCCTCCTTAACATTAGGCTTCATAGGCTAATAGTTTCCTAACGCTTTCTTGTACAGAGAATTGACTCATTTGAACCTTGCAAGCTTGTCCTAAAACTTATTAGCTGAAGTAAATGCTCTTATACAGTGTTGTGGTATTAAGAAATAATCTAACCAACCAACCCCAAAATGCTGGCTGAGGAGATGCTGGCTGAATAGCTGATCCAACAGAGCCTTAACTTGCCACAGGGATGGACCTGCCCCAAGCCTCTGCTCTGCTTCACGGCCAACACAGTCCTTGGAGATGGTGAGCAGCGGGCACTGCAAACGCCAGCACCTCTTTCCAGCTGCGTTCCTGTGTGCCCCGGAGAAGAGGAGGGCAGGGCTTGCACATAAAACCCTCCTGAGCTCCAGGCTGGACTCCCACTACGTCCCACACAACCCATCAACCTCTCCCTACCTTTGTGGTGGTGGGAGGCCGCCAGCCAGAAGCACTGCTGCAGTTAAAAGGAAAAAAAAATAAAATTTTAAAGTGGCAGCACTCCCATCCTCTTGCCATGAGACAGTATTAAATGTTTTGCACTGTGCTTCAGCCATGAGGAATTGCAGTCTATAAAAGGCACCGCTGCACTAAAGGGGGGACTATGCACCACTCCATGGAAAAAAAGTCTCCCATCGCAATCAAAAAAGTGTGTTATAGGGATGACCTTCTGACACAAAGCACAAATCTATCAGTTTGCCACTTTTTACATGCTTCTGGTATTTATCTCTTCTGCACTCCCGACTCGTCTTTTAATTAGACAAACTCTCAGGAAAGTCAACAAGAGTTTTGTCTGACTGAGGGCTGGGCTGAGGCATAATTGGATCACAATTCCAGGGGTAGCAAAGGATAAAATGCAGTTCTAGATAGGCACCAAAACCACAGAATCCGTGGAGTTTTAAATTTAAGCATTCCGGGGTGGGGGGAACAGGGGGGAAGCTGCAGCAGAGGCTCTGCCATCTCCCCCAGGAGGAAATTCTCTCTTCCATCTGTAGACCCAAAGGCACCACTAGCAGGAAGGCACTGCAGTTATCGACGTGTGCCAGCGCCCAGCCACGCGAGCCAGAAAAGGATGAACAAGAATAATAGTTAATCAATGGCATCACTCGATGGCATGTCATTAGTGAATTTGATGGTGATTTTGACATACCACTAAAATGCCCACACAAAATCAGGAGAGATCAGTTTCATAACACACCTACAATACATGGTTGAGCATAATTATGTTTAAAGGAGAAGCTAATGCTAACACATGCAGTGTAAAGGAGAGGGTTGTTTTTAATTTTCTTTCATTTTCTTACGTAGACTAAGGACCAAATAATTAAACAGCCTAGAACACAATGCCAAAGCGTGGCAGCGTTAGCCAAGAGTGTTCCACCATGAGGCTAAGAAACAAAGCAGCTGTGGAACAGAAATGTACAGCAGCAAACACTATACAGCACGTGTTACACCTATGCTTTACGAGAATGTACATATTTAGAATTCTGACAGAATAAATTGGGCTCCTAAGTGACCCATATGGTGAATTTTCCTTTAAAAAGGCAGGAGCTGCTGAAAGCCAAGTTTTTGCTGCCGAATTCCTGGACACAGTTTCCAACTATTCCAATCAAGCAGCTCTGTGGTTGGGCTGGGATTTCAAACTTGCCACAGTATGAAGTCCAGTTTGGGCTATATTCCCTTCCCTCTCTCAGCTTGATGAAGGCTTCCCCGCAAAATCAAAAGGCTTACTGTCAAGTTTTCGATTGGTCTGGGCTTCATGCTATCATATGTGTGGTGATGGCAAGGAATATGAATGCAGCTCTGGCTCCACCATGGGGCCTTGAGGTTTCGTCCAATTCATCCAGGGACCTTATGAAAGTAGAGCGGGTCTCTTTTCATGTATATTCCGACTGCTGAAATTCCCCAGATGCACTGCAGTGTGCAAACGCGGTGTAAAAAAGAACAATAGCTTGAGAAAAACTGAGGCAAGTCTACTGAGTATGCTTAAGATAAACCAGCCGAGCTAATGCAAAAAAAAACCTGACAGACATTCTTCTGCATTCATAGCTTAATGGAAATAAAACCTTTTCGAAGTGGAGAAAGCTTCTGCACACCGGCAAATATAAAATTGCCATGTTAACTTATAAAAATCAATGCAGGTCTCCAAAATGTAAATATATAATATTCAGCCCCTCATGTGATCAGATGAGATCAGATAGCTAAAAACACTCCAAATCTTTCAAACGGAAAACAAAACAAAAACCACACCACAACAAGAGGACCCACCAAAAAAACCTCCCCCAAAAAATCCAAACACCAGTTTGCACACTGATTCATTCACCCACAACAATTGTTCTATGGCAGGAATAAGTTAACAGAAAACTAAAACTCTTAGTGATGTAGATTACAGTGTATCATTCCTAAATTGAGTGAGAAAAATCCTTAAGAACTCAAGCTATTCCTTTAAGTAACAGCTGCTAAAAATGAAATTTTTTGTTAGGGTTTTTGGGTTTTTTTTCCCTTTTCTGTTGTTATTACTGCTGATAATACAGCACAATGCTCCTTTCTGGAAAACCAACAGAATGGTAGGAAGCTTCATCTCCACCAATTGTGACATATTCAGACCTACAATGCATTTTAACTGCACTATATATAATTTAATTTTCCTACCAAGAAACTTGGTAATGTATGCATTTGTTTGAACTACGTTTACTAAGAACATTCATCACACTGGTTTCAAAATCACAAGTTGAGAATAATGCTCAATATTTAGCACTTAATAAATTTAGATATCTAGCTCCTTACAAGTGCTTTATACATTTTTATGCCAACACTGAACTAACATACTAACCTTGTTCTACAAACAGCAGGAAGTCTTGCTATTCCAGGAGTTTTTCAAGGGCTGGTAAAGGTGACTGATTTGACTCTACTAGAGGTCAAATGCACATATGTGCCCTGCATGCACCACGCTAGAGAATACTGAGTTATCACTTATTCCATGTAGAATAGGCAGTTCAACATATACATTTCTTATTTGCCACTGTTTGCTGATTCACAGCAACAGCCAAGTGGAGTGCTTTCTGTTTGAGCTCCTTCCTCTACACTTAAGGGATGATTACTGAATTTGCATTAGCTCTACTTTGCCACACAAGTAAAAACCATCTTTCACTGCTGTCAATATGGATAAATAATATTAAATAACACAACCTGTGTGACCACCTACACATGTTCATGGCCCCATAGAGGAGTATCACCTCCAAAATGTATATATCAAGAACCACCACACTGAAATGAGTTCATATGTCAAACTTTAGATCTAAGGTCCCAAAGACACTTCTGCTTTGAGTATTCTGGCAAGATCACTGATTTTTTTTACACTGCTGAAACACCAATGTTTACTGTACACACTACAAATAGATCTCACTAGCTTTACTATGCCTTTCAAGTCATTATATATTTTCATTTATATCCAAAATTATCCCAAATTTGTATACAAAAAATAGGTTCACGTATGCTAACATGCATGTTGAATGATGCTGAAAAAAGCTGGATGGTTTGGGATAAGCAAGGAAGCTAGAACCAGACACCTATGACATTAACCCAATTAATTACTAATAGTTATTCTTTAGCTGAAGAACACAAGTTCTTTATTTTTATAGGGTCCTTTCCCAAATAAGACTGTTACTTCACTAACCAAGTAATTACCTAGAGTTGTCATGTTGTTTCCAACAGTATCATGATAAATCCTCATGGTATACACTGCTTCCCACTCTGATCCTTTCCTTTCTGTTAAGCTGGTAATTCATTATGCAAGCAAGAGGGCATGCTTTCAAATTCATATCGTACGTTTCTGATAAGAACTGAAACACTGTAGCATCTGAACTCCAACAAATTATTCATACCACACACTATATACAGACAAAAGTGACTATTTTAAACAAATATTTTTTAATATTTTATTTTAAATAAACCAGACATAAATCTGGCTTGGGCACTTGTGGGCTATCCTATGAGATAAACAGTCAGTTAACTACAAATGATGAGCAGGGTCAGATCTGTTGCAACTGTACAGGCAAATTAAATGAAAAATGGGTACAAAAGTCCTCGGAAGCCAAAGTATGTCAATGTGATAATTAATTCATGTTCTTTGCTCAGTTTTTCATGAATGACCTTCTACATGAAAAACTGAGAAGCTGCTGAGAAGCTGGTGTGTACCAAGGACAAGAAAGCTACTCTTGGTCATGGAAGTAAAGAGACAACCAAAAGGCATGGGTTCATTTATGTTAGTAAGGCAAGACTCAGTCAAACAAATGTGCTCCTGCAGAGAAGTAACAGAATTTGGCACAGGGACGAGCATCAGCACGGTGTTGGATGAGGTGTTACCATCCATGGGGTAGAGGGGTGGTAGGTGAGGGATCAGCCGTGCTCACAAGATTTCCTGAACTTGCCTGGCTAATGAGGACTGCCTCTCCCATGGTAAAGACATACCAGGAAACAGAGACAGGCCATAAAGATTTCTGGTCTTATAAATACCTCTCTGCTATCTTCAGATTTATACGAGCACACTCCCTAGGGAATGGGATATGCTTTAAGGTCAATATCAGTAAAAAGCAATTGCATGAGCTGAGCAGCCTTCCTCACTCGGACACACAACAGTTCAAGAATACTCATATTCCATTTATTTTTCAGGGAGTGAGCCAAGTACAGAAAAAAAGGATTATTTTTCCAGTGACACCGACGAACAGCCTTTGACTGGACATGCCCCTCCTAGATCCTTGGAAATTACCTCCCTACCTTCCCAACAGTCAGGCTGTTGAGGCTGAAACCCGCCGCACAACTGAGCTCCTGCCTATAGGTGATGAATAAGCAGATGATTTATTTTAAAATATAACTTTTCTTTAAGTTACATCCTTTTCTTCAGTTTCCAGTTGGAAACTTGGCCTAAATGACAGCTGTGTAGGCCTCACCCCAGCTCTGCTCAGCAGGAGCTCTAATGTACTTCATTCTGGGGCTGGGAGCTGCTTTTAATCTATCAGCACGACTCCGCAGCTGCTGTAAGCTAGCTGAAAATTGTCTGCATACACAGGGTTTAAAATTTTGTAACCCTTTTGGTGCAACTCGCACTTAGGCAGGAACTTGGAAAGGCAGCCACCAGGATCTCTGGAGAGTTAAAGGAAAGCTTGAGACAACAGTCTGTGGGGCTCGCAGGGCACGCCAGAGACCTCGGAGCAGATTAGGAGTTTTCCTGAGTTCACAAGTTCAAATACCAATTTCCAGTAACTGTTTGAATGGATTTAGCCTTGTAAGTCTGAGAATTGAACTACCAGCCAGGCAAATAAATATTTCTGCTTTACGTTAGATGCCTTCAGCAATTAAAAACATCTCTCTGTATTTTTAATAGCAATTGGCCTGTCATTTGCTCTGCCTCTTGTTTACAGCTTTTAAGAAACTGAAGAAACTTTATATCCCCTTCCATGAAAGCATGCTGCAGAGCAATTACTTCACATATGCAAGACAAACTTCAAATACTCATAAAGTAAAATGCAACTGTGTAGAAGTGTTAAATCTGCTACTGCCATCAGCAGAAACTGCACAGAGTACAGTACCCCAGCGTCATCTATTCCAGTGGGACTCGGAGAGGACGGATACGAAACTATTGCCAAATATTTACACTTACAATTCTTACAAAATATCCCGAGTCCCTCAGGGATTAAGCATAATCTCACATGTCAACAACCACCACCACCAAAAACTTTAAATATGGCTGCAACATATTTTCACAAAACTTACCACGGTCACTGTTAAAAAGTCTCTTGCTTTTTCTGTTTTTTAGTAAAGAGGCAGCAAAGAATCTCCCCCCCTCAAAAAGCATGTTACCACTGCTGGTCTGCCAGTCAGTGCCAGGCATGTTCTCCACGTTGGGCCAGGAGCTGGGGCTCAGCAACAGCCCCTCTGCTGCGGGGATGCTGCCCCTGTGTCCCCACAGTCACCATCTCCTGCACTTCGAGCAGGGCAGACCCACAATTAACCACTGAAGGCTCATCTAACACTTTAATCAGCTTGAGGCCAGAAGATAGGGCAGGAGCAAACAACCAGAAATTAAAACATGCAACATGGAGCTCTGCAAAAAGCAATCTCAGAGAGCTCCATCATCCCCACTGGGGGCACAGCCTCTTTCCTGCCTGCCCACAAGCACGTTTCCTTTGAATAAGCAAGGCCTGGAACTGCTGCTCCTTTTCTGATACGCTGCAAGGGGCTCAGCATGGAAGGGCTCAAGTATTCGTACAGAGCACAGGCAATTTCATAAGGCTGCCATTCAGCATGGCCCTCTTACCAGACCCTACCCAGTGAAGGCTTGCAGGGACGTGGTACTAACCCTCCCCCAGAGCTGCACATACATGTGGAACACTTTTCAAAGGTCTTAAGTAATTTGAGAATAACTTTATGGAGACTTTCCAAGCACATCTCCTAACTGCAGAGCATTCCCATGCTAATCTTCCACCTTCGAGCACTGGAAACATACAATAAAACCAAAACAGTAAAAATCAGAAGAGCTATTCTACCACCTTATAATTACTGTTCCTTCTAAGAAAAAGCCTGCCTCTATGACTTTTAAACAGTTAAGCACAGAGCCACTGCGGGCTGGAAAGTTGAAAGGGAGAGTCTGAGGCATTACCTGCTGCAGGATGCCCCTAAGGAGCTCTCCTCCTGGAGAGGAGGTGCCACATCCCCGAGCTGGTGACTGCATGGTCCTCGTGGACACTCTGTGGATTTTGGCAGCATTATCCTCCACGGATTCTAGGGGCCCCGTTCTTTGAACTGACTTTGGGGTTTTTTTTGTATTTACTAGCTTCTTTTCTTACTCACTCTGTGTGTTAATTGCCCTTCTCCACTGAGGTCACTTGGGTGTGCCTTTGTGCCAAATCCTTTTGTTCCAGTTGGTGGTCTGTTTGGCCTGGTTCAACCTTTATACTTTAATTTATAGTGTGATTTCGTTGTGCAGTGCTTGCAAACTGGCAACTGGCCGATTACGAAGGTATTAAATTCTATACAGTTATGTGCACGTGTACACAAACACACACCTCTTTTCTGCAGTGCACTTCCTTCCGCAGCCATCTGTAATGGAGCAGGGTCCTGCGCTGTGGAAGCTTTGCCTTCGCTCCTCCGTTTTAATGACTATAATCCATGAGGAGCAGTAAAAACAGCCAGTGCAGTGCCTAGTCCCTCAGCTGCCAAATGTACACCACACTCCAGGAAAAGCAGCTAGGAAGGTAACACTACCTGAAATTCACCTCTGTTCCACATACTCAAAAAATCACCATTAAGTGCCCACTAGCTTTTGGAAAAGGCCAGGAAAAAACCCCACTCTAAAATCAAAGGCCAATTCCAAAATCTCACATTCCTAGAAGAATTGATACAGCAGCAGCTGTATCTCTTTCATTTGAGTAATTATCATATAATTAAGTGCATGAATTACAAGAGAGCCAAGGCATTAAATTAAAATATTTAATGCTTGTAAATCTGAAAATGATTACTGTGCTGATGTGCAGCTACCGAGCAGCGAAGCTAATGGCAACACGACGGTACCACCAGCCGCCCATTATTCTCCTGTAGCTTACAGAAGGCATCAGAATTTTGGAAATCTTTTGCTGAGGAGGAAAACTACCTTTGACTCTTTAAACCTAGCAACTGATCCTTAGAAATTGCACACCTATGTAGCGAAAGCAAAAGAGAAAAGGAAAAAGAAATCTCAGAACTAAAATGTAATGTTTTTATCTCAGAAATGCATAGAGAGAGTTAAAAATGGAAACATCTTGTTGAGAAACTCAGAGAGCTGAACAGAAGAGCCATTGCCAGCATTTTCTTTACAGTGGGTCATCTTTCATTACCCAAATTTAGCTTCACCCAAGCTCAGTCAGCAGTTTGCAGGATGGGACTTTCAGCAATTCAAATAAACCAGATAACCAGAGATCTCTACTCAAGGCATTTTCATAACTAGACACTGACAGAAGGAATCCTTGACACTACAAAGTCTAGATCTTGAGATCTGGGGGCAAACTGCACGTCCCTGAGGGGGAAAAAAAAAAAGAAAAAAAAAAAAAAAAAAAAGCTGTTATGTTGAAATTCTTTTCTAAAGTGCAGAAAAGCCCATTCACGTTTCTCCAGCACATCATTTCTGTTTGCATAAATAAGCCAGGAGTGGACATTGCTTTAGCCCAAGAGAGATCCATAAGCAGTACAGGAGCTGGGCTTGTGCCAAATCCCTGCAGGTCTCCAGGAGCTGAGACAATTTCAGGGACATCTCTAGACTGGAGATGTCCTCCTGCCTCCTTACTGCAGGAGCAGCCATGGGCACACGCCAAGCCAGGCTCATGGGTGGCTCTGCCTCCTGCCACGAGCTGCTGCCATCCTCCACAGCAAGGACATGGATGCAGCCTGAGTGCATCGTCAGGCTGGGGGGACTCAGCACAAGATTTCAACTCTTTTTTTTTTTAAGTTGAAAAACAAGCAAGAAACTCAACATATATTTGACTGGTATTTCACTGAAGAATCCCTTTGTGTCACAAAAACACAATTGCCGTGAAATTGCAACAAACACAGTGCACTCAGCAGACCGAAATGGAGGAGTAGTGGCTTCAGGCAGTCTCAGTGGGCATGGCTAAGGGTGGAGGCAGAACATGTGTTAGCCCTCCTCCAAAATGCACAGCCACCTCCTCAGAATGAATGGATAGGGATGAGGGCCCAGGACTTGTACACCAGAGGGGCGCGTGTGCTTTATATACATATTTTTTATACATATATACACACACACACACACACAAATCAGAATAAAACCCAAAACTATAATGACGTAAATGTTACATCTATGGACACACCAAACAGGACAAGTTATCTAACTTAAAATGAATTGCTATCAGCTCTTACATGAGCTATGTATGATGGCACCCCCTTCAGAACAGAAGCTTATAACCATTATCCCTAAAAAGGGCAATACAGTAGAGGTTTGTTATCCAAGTGACTGCTTCAAAGGTGTTCCAGCACTTCTGATGAGGACTCTTCTTGAAACCCCCAAACATCACCAAGACCCAGGCACTTGGTAGCTCTAGTGAGCTATAGCTTTTAATTAACGTGGAGAAAGGCGATTCTTAACTTAGGTACCAAACGAATGGCTTTTAATTACAGTGTATGGAAAAAGGAAAAGGTATTTTCTAAGTGTTGCCTAAAGGACATTTAATATTCTTTTTAAGACAAAAGTGGTGTAAAAATAGATCTAATGAGAACATTAGATTTCTTTTCTTGTCAATACTCACTACCTTTAAGGTCTCCTGCCCCAATGCCATTGGTATCCTACAAGGTCTTTGCCCCCAAAAAGTCATCATATTTTTTCCTGGGCTCATCTCTCACTTCAGTCTCCTATAACTTGGAATGACAGCAACAGAAATCAGTGAGAGTGGGTGCCTAGGTGTTATAATGCACAACACAGATGAGTATGGCCCATGTGTGTGAAGATGTCTGTTTGCAAGGCTGCTGGAAGGTCACATTTTGGCCTTGGCTCTGGGAAAAGGATGCATCTCCTCTCAATTGTCAAGTGATGCTCCCTGGTACAAAGGTTGAACAGTGGAAGACATTAATACTGTTATAAATACTTCAGGTTAGTAGATAGGCTAATAACTCGTGTAGTAGTCTCCAAAGCATCCGACTTTCACGTGCCAAATACTTTATCATCACAAGGTGGTAATAAGAAATAGCCACAAGGGAAGAGTAACCTTTTCCTAGTGGTATGGAAGCCAGGATTTCAGAGTTACTGTGTAATTAATTCGCTTTTCAGGAATCAAAACACCCTAAAGCAAAAACAAGTTCAGCAGACTTGTAATAACATACTATTGTAGTGTTAAGCCCTCTTACTCCTCAACAAAAATCTATCCTTTCCACTTCATCTCAACTGTGAAATCCCTGACCCACACTGTAACCATCTCATGCCTTAACTATGGCGTTTTCCTTTGCCTTGGTCTCCTTGCACCATTGCTTTCCAGTCCCTGGTGGGGTCAAGGTGCTCACACTAAAACCATCTCACTGTGCTGTGGCTCTGACTCCAAGATCCTCCCACCCAGTAATCCTTTCCTGGATTTGTTTTGCCTCACGCACTTCAAGTTCAGATTCTTCTAAACTTCATAGGTGAGAGCAATTTCTTACTAAAGCACACCTCATCCACAAGTGCCTATGTTGGTACCAGGGTCCAGTTTGACTTCCTCAGGACTTGGATCAGATCCCACTGCCAGTAGTCTTCAGGAAAAATATCCCAGTGAAGTGAAGGAAATCAAACCTGTATGAAAGGGTAAGACACACCAGGATGGGTCACTTGCCCCGACAGATACTGCTGCACTTGTAGGCGTCTGATGACTGCTCGTGCAAAGCTTACCTCCCGTAAACCTCTGCAAACCAAGCACAGCCCTGTGCCTTCACACCTGCACCCAGTGTCCCAGGTACCCTGGTTGCCCCATTTAAATGGCTGGCCTTATCTGATGTGCTTTGCACAGAGCAGAGGATGCTTATGTTGCTGTGTGAAAATATCAAATACAGAAACACTCAACGCACTTCAAAGTACATACTCTGATTTTTAATACGGATCACGCACAGCTAGGGCAGAAACTATCAGTTAATTTTCAGCTTGGACCTCCCAGGAAGGTGAAGTTATACCTCTCTCTTCTATCAAGACTTTAAAGGGCTGTTTCCTTTATTTTGTTGTACTTTCTAAAAATGCAAATGTTATTTGGATGTTAATAAAGATCAACACTGACAGTAGCTGTAATTATATATAAAACAGCTGATAATTAAAAACTAAACTTACAAATAATTGAATTCAGATGCATAGTTGATGTTATATATAATATTCTAAAAGTTGGCCCTCTTCAGGGATGTATCAATTGAGAAAGAAGACATGTTACTGAAGACATTTTTGCGATCACAGGAAGCAGGAGATGGCTGGGAAGTTGAAAAGATTATACAAGTGCAATGATTTTTGACACAAGGGGCAGGAGCTGTATTTGGGTTTCATTCCCCTTCTCATCAAAAGGCTAATTTCCCCCATTTTACATTCTATTTATGTGGTCTATTTTACAAAATCCCATGTACCATTTTCTGATTCTGTATTCAGTGAGCATGTGCAGGCAGGGAGTCAACAAGGGACCACAGCCAACAGTGCAGCATGAGTAGAGGAGCAATTGTGGAAAGGTTACCACTGACACACACAGACAAGAGATTGAATTTACCAGTTGTCCTGATGGACAGCCTTAATTTGGGCAATTATACTCTGCTCAATATGGATAAACACTGTAAATCATCCTAATTTTAACTCAGAAGAAGAGATTAGGGCAGCATGAATAAACCATTTATCTATGCATATAGCACAATATATATTTCACTCTGTAGCAGTATACATAAGATACAAACGTAATCTATATGCTTGCAAAATAGTTGTCACAATGAACTTGGTTGTGGTTTTATTATTGCATACTTAGTAAGCACTTAAAGCACTAAACCAAACCATAGGTCACTCCCAGGGATCAGAGCCTGCTGCAATACTGAGCCCCTTCCAGGTTGGTTTTGACAGAGGTACCTGTGGTCTGAACACAATCACGGCCTGATTCCACTTCCAACAACAGCACAAGTTTTGCCATTAATTTTAACAGGGAAGTTTGAAGGCATATTTACCCAGAAGTACTCAGGACAGCAGCTTCGTTAATGCTGAAAGAACTAATCCAGTTAAGCATCTGTGCCAGATCAGAACTAATCACAGGACAGAGCAACGCTGCACACTAAATGCTATCGCTACAGTCACGCCACGGCACCTTTGGCCTCAGAATGCAACTTGCAAATGGGGTCAGGGAGTAACTGGGGTGCTGCTGCCCACAGGCAGGCTGGCACAGCACTGCTCACTACAGCCATTCCCCCTCAGACACGCGTTTTCTTCTACCCTACACAAACCAGCTCTACACATCCTGGAGGACCCATTCTCCCCCTGCCACCTCCAGCAGCCCACGCTGCAGAATCAGAGACCAACTCCCCAGCAGACCGAGGAGCAGCGCCCTCCTGGCTTGGCACCGTCCCCCTGGGGAGCCGTGCCTGCTGTGTGGTGGAGGTGGCCACCCCGGCTGGCCCTGTGTGCTGGGGAGCTCCCGTGGGCTCCTCTCCTCTCCCCTGCCTGCAGTGCAGCCGGCTGCTTCGCCAGCTCCTGCCCCCAACGCCCTCACAACAGCTGTGAGCTTAATTATCAAAATAACATTTTAATAGTCTCATCACTGAGCTCCCTTCCAAATACGCCAGTGGAGAGGCTGCAAGGATTCTTTTAACATCTTCAGCTAAACTTACTAATAGGCTGCATTTAAGCGATTAAGCTGCCCTAATGCGTGCCATTTACTGCTGGAGCCATCCCTCCCACCTCAAACCACCTCTCATTTCCTAAGTGGCTCCATTACCTGCCCAGGTGTGGAGGTGGTCAGCGCTCCCACGCACCAGAGCTCCCAGGGAAGCAGGAGACCAGGATATTATCATGAAGGTAGCATTCCTGCCACTCCTTATCTTCCTTTAAAGGGACTAACACACTGGTACCCAATCAGCACTCCCAAGGAAGAGAATGTGCCAAGTGTACTTTCACAAATTATTTAAGATCACTGGGGGGTTTACTTGCTTTAACACTTAAAAGAAAAAAAATACATAATTTTTTTCTACGACAAGCATTACTTTCCTTTTTTACTGCCTTCACTAGTGAACCATTTCTTGCTTTGTAAAATAATTCTAAAGGGACTCCAAACTAGTATTTAGCTGCCAAGTTAACTTTTCTGTACAAACTCAGAGTAAAAGGTGAATGTGCATGGAAACAGTGCTGTGATTCCTCCTTAGCAAATAAGCCATTTATTCAGCAAACTTTCCTTCCCATTTCGCACTTTTTACCATTTCTTTTCATACTATTGTTGCTGGAGTTTGGCAAATGTTTATTGTCAACAGAAATTTTAATGACAGTGATTAGGAAAGTGATGAGCTTATCCACTCTCCTCCCTCCTCACCGATTTCTCTGAACTGCTGCCTTTTTTTAAAAAACCTGCAAATATATGTACCTCACCCAGAGGCTCCTTGCAAGTCTGAAGCAGCTATGGCAAGGCATTTATTTCTGTGAACATGAGGATCTGCTAGGGAAAAGAAAAACTTTAGCTTTCCAAAAGAAGTCCTAGCTGCACTGAGCTTCCAGTTGACTTTGATGGGATCAGGATTTTATCCCCTCTCACCACAGTAAATATCTAGCTATACTCTCGGGGAAAAGAAATAGATTTTTAAATAGATTTTTATAAAGACTTTATTACTTTGGATAATAGCTTAGAAAAACACCCTGTATTGTCAGCCAAGGGGCTCGCAGTGCCACAGCAGTGTTTCTGCTCACATCCATTCTGTAAGAGGGTCGGGCTGTTCTGCCCAAAGAACATGACTGCCCAAGATGCGACACCTCATTGTAACCAACGTGCTATTTTTACTCGATTTTACAGCTGAGTTAAGCAAGGCACTGGGTTGTTGCATGAATTATCCACGGTCACCCAGCCTATGGATCTGCAGGCTGCCCCCTCCCCGTCAGCCGAGCGAACCATTTGTTGGTTAGTCAAATTCATTTCGGTTGGTCTGGAAAAATCTGCTCGTACGCGTTTCGTCTGCTGTGCAGCGAGCCGAGGCCGGTGTCCACCCAGCAGATGGAGGAGTGGAAGCGCTGGCCTCCACAGATGGAGCCTCCATACCCTGCCCTTGCTCAACTCACCAGGGAGATGACCCACTAAGAGAGCCAAATATCTCTAATTTGTCTTTACCACTATTTTGTTTTTCTCCTTCCTTATGCTTTAGTAAGGAGTGCAAGCAATCAAGGTGCAATTAAAAAAAACCCCAAAACCCAAACAAAACCTTGAACAGCATTACTCGGGCCACAGGCTGTAAGTTCACAAACTCAGGTCCAATCCAAAGGAAGCGCTTCCTGCAAGCCTGCAGTGGTGTAGGAAGTGATGCCCTCATGTCACAGGAGCACAGGCTGCATGCACCCAAAGGTGTGGATCCATAGTTGTGGCTGCCAGCAACACGCTGCACAGTGCTAAGTCTCAAACTGTACCACCACCAAATTATTTATTCTAATACAGAAAAACTGAATATAGACCTTTTTCTTCATTGCTGTTCATTATCTCTTACAGCCTAACAGTATCTTTAGAAATCCCAGGATGATCAGCAAATCCAGGGAGATCGAAACTATATTTTTGTATTAAAATAGTCAAGGATGTAGGTGACACATTGTGGCCCCATGTAATTTAAATGTGATAGATTTAAAGGTAAAAAGCTCTTTGCAGTCTGTTGCACAGAGTGGGCCAGATTCCCATCCCAATTACAGGGAGATAAACTCAGACTAACAATGCTGACTTCTGAATGTTGGAGTTACTCTAGATTTACACTGGGTGTAACAGATTAAAATATAAGCTATTGTATTCACATCTCGTTCTCTCTAAATGAAATATTTATCTGTGCATGACAAATAGGTAGGAAAAACTAGTGCATGGTTCTCCTACTCCAAGCTACCCAAATCTCCTAATTATAAACAGGGAACAGAGCTTGAAAAAGGACATTCCTCTTCCTTTCTTCATCACAATATCATCTTCAAAACTAGAATATTAAGGAAATAGAAACTAGGGTTTTTAAGGTTTTTACAGTCTGTGCTCCAGGGGAAAACAGGCACTCAGCTACGACTGAAATTGCTTCACAACGTGCGCTTCTGGGCCTGTGTTATCCTCACTCCACAGATGAGCAGAAAATATAGTTTGTTTCTTTTTTTTTTCCCCCTGGTTTGGCATCTGTGGCTCACTTAATGCTCCTGGATCCTGCAATGTTCTCAGGGAGAGACAAAGAGCGCTGGCTGAATATTTTACTGCAGAAAAAACCTTGCTCCTGTCTTCTGTAAGTGCGCTTCATGCATCCTTAAAATGACCCCTTATAGAGATCATGTGAAGAAAAATAAAACCACAGCCCTTTTGTTCACAAAAAAGCAGAATCTTCAGGGTCAATTGCTTCCCTTCAAAGAGCCAAGATCAGCGCTTCATTTCAAAACTTATCAAAACAAACCATCTATCATTAAAATATTAACCTATTTCTAAAAAAAACCCACAGAAGATGTGTCTTCCTGCACACCTGCTGGCAGGATGGATGCCCTGGGCCAGCCTGCACATGTCCCCTTTTCACCACCAGCCTCCTCCTCCTCAGCCTCCCGACAGGCCGGCGCACGATGCACCCTCCAGTCCCATACAGCTCATAAATGCAGGGAGTTACAAAACCATGGGCAGTTGTAATTCCTCATCCACATTTATACTTCAGAAAGGAAAGGTGATAGCTTAGTCTAGAGCTCAAACCTTGAAACGAGGCTGAACGATAGGTGCTGTTGGGACACGGGGAGTGGCTGGGACTCTCTGTAGGTAATTTGGACTTTGTGGCCCAAATCTGACCAACATACACAAAGTTATTCAGCAGCCAGCTGACCACCTTCAATTCTCCTCTTTGCTGTTCACAGACAGCAGTGCAGGCTTTTGGGCTAAAAACAGCACGGCCATAAGGCCTGGGCACATACTGTCATCTTTCCAAGCCCCCAAGCACCAACGTGACCCGAAACCCAAAGGCTATCTTCTCACCAAGATTATACTTGAGCTTCCAGGTTCGCATCTTTTCATCCACTAATCATCTCATGATACAATCTGGTTGAACAAAAGCTCCTATGGACTTTAATCCTCTTTGTCTGAAGTAAAAACGTATTTAACTACACTATTTGACAAACAATTTATGTTTATTATCAGCCCTTTTAGGCATTTGCATTTCTGGTTAAGTGATATGCTATGGTGCCTGTGAAGCTCTTATTTTTAGCTCACCTGTAAGTGCATTGAGAAATTCAGTCAAGTAAAAAAATCTGCAAAAACACCAGCTGGCCAGAGATACAACTAACACGAAGAAACGGAAAGCTGGCATGATGATGCCATGGAATTTGAACCAATGGTCCAATTTCAGTGTAGTTTTCACCTCAGGGAAAGGTTCAGGGCTGTGGTTTTTGACCCTGCTCAAGGATAATCCATATTAGACTGCAATGCTAAGATCAGTCCATTGCCACCCCAGAATTTAAAAACAGTAATAGAGAGAGCTCACAGTGCACCTACAACCCTCCAAAACTACGGGTTACCCATTTTAGCATCACTGCACCAAAACGCATGCCCACCTGCAGCCCTGTGCTGAGCAGCATCCCCACAGGGCCCCCCAGCACCCACCACTGTGGGCTCCCTTCCTGCCACTGGCTCCTACATACCTACCCCTGCTGCCCAAGCGAGGTTATAAACGGGCATGCTACTAAACATACTCTGCTGTCATTGAACAAACCCAGTTTCCTTCACAACTTAATTTGTGCGTGCATTTGGTTTCTGGCAGAAAAGACAGGACAGTCAAATTTTATCCTTGAGCCAACAATAATCTGCGTCCTCTGCAGAGCGTTAGAAAGAAGTTTTTAACTTTCATAAAGTATAATAAATTATTGTTTAGGTTGATGTGATGCAGCAGAAAGCTCATACGGAAAGCATATGCGGGTCTCCTGTTGTCGAGAGCAGGGAATACGCTGCCTGTGACTGGAATATGGTACATTATTTGAACTACAGCAAGGCCCTAGTAAGTCCTTGCTGATTCCGACTCAGGCAATGAAGAAATGTCCTGAGAGTTCAGGAGCAGAGAAGATTTATACCATATCCGTGATATTTATATTAATAATTGTTTCATGTTATTGAAAGGACCACTGCTCAAAATACTTTGCCTTCAGAATTGTGGAAAAACAACAAAAAAAAAAAATTGTGTTTCCCAAGATCTGCTGATGTGGGTTTACATGGTACTCTAATGTAATCAGAAGAACATTAAACAGTATGAAAGTCTTCTCTCTTTTCCATGGCTGATTAAGCAGTTGGGAACAGAGAATTTACTGGGAAAAAAGCAAACAATTATATGCTATCTGAGGTAAACATTACCTTAGTAATGGAAGCTGAGCTTTAGAACCTTATTGTCAGTAGGGATTAGCATTATAATACTTAAAATGACATTTATAACACTTACTGAAATTACAAGAATGAAGTCTGTGGAGACACAGAAATGAAATCAGCTCAATGTGTTTTTATAAGAATACTGAAATCTGAGTCCCTTAGAGGAAAGATATAGACATTAACAGTTTTTGCAGGCTTCCATTAGCTGCTCAAATTTGAATACTGTTTCTTAGGTGAGCTCTAATCTTCTTTGAATCCTCCCAACACATTTTATCTGTAAAAAATTGTAGTTAAAAATTTAGTTTGATGGAATGATATTTAAGTGCTTTTCCTCATCTACTCCCTGAAAGAGCCCCTGAGAGTCTTCCTGTAACTTGTTCAAACGAAATAATATTTTCGTTTCCTGGGCTCTCTTTGTTGTCTTGTGTGATGAAAAGTAACATTTCTTTTCTTCTGTTCCTATTAAATGTGGCTTTCTGAATGCCAGTCGCTCAATCAAAATAGAATCTGGCACACTTGCACCCAGCTTAAAAAATGTGAACTGCCACATAGAGTTTTTGATCTAAATGTGACATGTCACCAGGAGAAGGCTTGGAGTAATATTTCCAGAGCCATAATCAAGTGTTATAAACAACTGGGTTTCATTCATTGACTCAGTTTGTCATCACCTTTTCACTTTAAATGCCTGGTTATTGAAATTCACTGAATGTGAGAGACGCCACAAGCAGGCCAGCACTGAAGGGTTTTGTTTCTCAGTCCACAGCTCTTGCAAAAAAGCTTAGAGGAGGACCCTCCTCGGCTTCCAGCATCTCAAACACCAGCTCACTGGGAACTGAGGGCAGTCACCACCTCGCATGGCCAGGGTTTCAGTTCTTGCGAACAAACATGAACTGAAGAAAACAAATTTGCCTGAAAATATTTTTTGTCTTCATCATTCACCTGTTTAAAGCAGCAGAGTCCTCCACCGATCCTGCAGGAGTCTGCCTGATCATCAGATTGCTACTCTGAAGTAAAGACTCACAGTTAAAACACAAATGCATAGGGAAGGCCCTTTAATTTAGAACATTCGGGGGAAAAGCAGCCTTCAAATAGCTTTGTCATTTTTATCAGACCTAAACTTTTCTTGGGTCTGAATTTGTTTTAAATTCCAAATTTCTTCCTTTGTAAAGGAGCTTCCCAGTATCTTTAATGATCACACACTTTCTTCTCTTCCTGAATACTCTGTGAAACACTTGCTGGCTATAGAGATGAATAGATGTATTTCCACCCTCTTTTTTTTTGTTTTTTTTTAAACCCCCAAATATTAAGATGTTATCTCAGGAAATATGTTAGTGGCTTGGCAGTGTGGACTTGAAAGGGGCTCCTGAGAAATAACACAAAGGACAATAATTTTAGCAGGATTGAGTTACTAACTTAGGGTGAGATTTTCAAATGCACCCAATTGTTGGCTGTACTGTTAGACTCAATGGTAAAACTGCCTTTGAACTCCACTCAAAATCCTCATGTCAACCCATCAGAAAATTTTGCCAGATCCTTTAGAAAGGAAAAATAATGCCGAAGCTTTGATTTATGATCATCTAGCTGGATGAAAATATCAAATTACTATAGACAGGTACACGCTCTTCTGCCTTAATACCTTTGTGAAACACACCTATGCCCCATCCATAAAACAAATCCCTATCAAAGGAAATGTCTGTATTTCAAAATGAACACTTTGAAAAAAGAAAGCTTTGAGGGCACCTCCTCATTTAAAGATCTTCTGCAGCATTTCAACATACACTGGTCAGGAGCATCCGTTAACTAGGACTGTTGGAAATAAATACCTGTTAAAACAGCCTTAAAAATCATCCTGAAATAGTGCTCTCGGTCTACAAATAAATGTATGTTCTCAATTTCACCAGCATAATTATGAAAAACCTCTCTTAAAACGGTTTAAAATTAAAGTGGAGTAACTCCAGTCCAGAGAGCAATGGAAGTGAGAGCAGAGCAGGGCACTGAACCACATTTTTTTTATGGGTAGAATTTTAAAACCCACCCAATTCTATTTGCGTGCGAGACACAGAAATCCACTGTCACAAAAAGGCAGGCTTTGAAATCTGAATCGGCAAATTTGTTAACTGACTGTTGAGTCTAATGTTATGCTACCATTCTGCTGCTTGTTAGTAACACAAATTACCAGCAATTAGCCGTTGGAATGTTCAAAGGCAGTTCCATTTCATGTATAAAAAGAACTATATAAAGCCTAATCTATCAAATGTAATAGTCCAAACAAAATTAATGATACGAATACAATGAATGCTTATATGGGATAATTATAAGGTGTCTGTCACCAAATGCATACCATGTACACAGACACACAGCTCAGACAAACAGTCATCAAAGTTGTTGAGAAGCTGGTCTGATCTCATAGAAGAAAGAAGTGGTAATTGTAAAGCACTGCTCAGCCACAGCCTGGTGTGTGGTGTACATAATAATTTACAAACAGCAAAACTTTGCATAGAGCAAATATCTTGCTGGATGAATTTCTGATTCATAGTTGCTGCACAATACAAATGACACTGCTATTTAATTACTGCCTTTTTACTACTGTAACTAAACATTTTCATATGCTCAGTTTCACTGGAATAGCAGGACCATTCCCAGTGTATTACTTGCATATCTATAATTAAATAATTAAGAATTGTTCAAGCCCTTCCAAACACAACAAAAGGCAATGATTATTTCAAACCCAGTTTAGTAAAAGTCAAGCCCCTATCAGCTCTATTTTTTGCTAATAGTTATGCAAGACTGCACAGCCAGCGTTCCCTCTTGCATGCCAGCACACCAATAAATTAAGATATTCCTGGCCGCATCTGCACAGGGGAAATTAGAGCATTACCTGTTCTTCGCCAGTGTGCCAGCTTCCTAGCTGCATGCACAGCCCATGCTGAGCGACCAGCTGTCTGGGAATGTGCCACTCCGATCAGTACACGGGAGCCAGGGGATCTCTTAGGAGATCTGCTCTAATATCACAACTGCTTCACTGCAGGACTGTTCCCTTCATAGCACAATATTCAAACACTTCTTTTCCTCGCTATTTTCAGCTCTAAACTGGGAAAACCAAACTAGGGGACATTCTGGCTCATCCCTCGAGGAGGCTGAAATGTGAAGAAGAGGTTTTGAGGCTGTTTTTTCCTCTTTTCCTTACTCCAAAGTCTTTAATAGCATGGTGTAACCACAGCACTTTGTTTTGTAGAATGATAGGCCAGGCTGTTCCTGCAGAAGCAGGCGACAACGCAGTTACTTTTACGGATGTTTCCTCACCCCTCCCCTTCCTTTCATAAATAATAAATCTAAGTATACTCTAGGCTGCAGGGGTGAGGGGACAGCAAGGTTTCCGACGTAAAATGTTGGTGAGTGCAGGCACTTGTCCCAGCAGACAACTCTTGACAGGATGGCTCGGGGCCAACACAACCTCAAAACAGGCGGCAGAGCCAACCTCTGAGCTGGCATGGGCATACATATTGTTTTAGGGAGCAGCTTGGCTCCTACAGCTCCTTCCCCCAGGCTGCAAACTGATGCAGTGACTTCTTACTGGAAGTCTCTCATATATACACCTATTTGGTGGGAGAACAAGAGCTCTCCCCCTTCAGGAGGGAAAACTTCCATGGCAGTCAGCTCCTGAAAGAGACTTCTCCAAAGCTGACTTCAATTAATATTGAGATTGGTCCATGGCAAACAAAACCTCTTCTAAATAAATAGGAATTCACCATGTATTACCTCATGATTATTAGTGTTTCATTACAGAATAAGAAAGAAAGAAAGCTCAGCCCTGAGGAACAGTCCTAGAAGGCTTTCCACAGTATCTGGTGGACAATCTTTCTGTGTTTCCAGTACCATTTCCAACAAATTTTGAAAATTGATCAAAATTCTGAGTTGAGGCATGAAACAACCTAAAAGAGCCCAAACGCTTCACCTATTAATGGCAGATACCAGTTGCAGATTCCAGCTGGAATCATTGTGATGACCTTGGGAAAGCCTCGAGTTTCTGGACAGCTCTTTATATGCAGATAAATGCATACTGAAGTGAAGCAATTTATTTTGATGAAAAGTAATGTCCAAACAGTGATTACCTGGGGAAACAGGGGAAGATGCACCCTCTGCCCGTGGCATACCCTACACACCTTCTGTCTGGACATCTCAACATTCCACGCTCAGACCAATTGGTTTGCTATGGGGTAAACACAGCCCGCGCAGCCCTGGCTGACCGAGCTCCCAAGGAGCCCACTCTGGCCTGGATCCTCCACTATGCTCAAGCAGATTCAGATGCCCCAAGCCCACAGCCAGCACTGCGGTCCCTGCTCCTCTTCTTTGGCACTCGATGAATTCAAACCACCATGACTGTCCCCCCTCGTGTACAGTCTGGCAGCAGCAGGCAGGTACAGCTGAACCCTGTCTTGTGCTTTCTCCTCTTTCCCCCTTTCTTCTGACACAGTTGGGATCTGGAGCTTCTTGGTTTCCAGGAAACAGCAGACCCCTACAGAAAAGTTTGTGTAAATAGTGGGAGCTTCGCAAGAGCTTAGATCCTCCAAGGATGGGGGAACACAGCTCCTGTATCAAAAAAGCAAAGCATACCCTGGGCTTACCAGGAGGATTGCTGCCAGCTGGGCGAGGCGTTGCACTGGAAGGGCTTTGGTGACAAGTCCCCACTACTGAGCAGTACCTCTGTCACCAACCTACAGATCCAGACAACAGCCAAGAGGACAGCTCCATGGGCACAGCCTCTGGCCCTGTCTCCCCTGCCAAGTGCAAGTGACTGAGTGCAAGGGGACCCCCTCAACCCCTTCCTGCAACGCCCCTCCGTGGGGTTCGGTGCTGCCCACAGGACCACAGCTCTGGCAGCAGCATCAGGCTGCTGAGAAGCCCAGGCAAACCCTGCAGTCGCTCTCACCACTGCAAAGAGTCCTGCTTGCTGCTGGCAGGGCTCTCGTTACACCCCA
Organism: Podargus strigoides; assembly: GCA_028020825.1. Lineage (NCBI taxonomy): Eukaryota > Metazoa > Chordata > Aves > Caprimulgiformes > Podargidae > Podargus > Podargus strigoides. The sequence continues at coordinate 3,147,379 of CM051630.1, forward strand.
GCCTCCCCACGAGCAGGAAGGTAAACTGGGAAGCCAGTGGCCGTAGAAAAACCAACCAACACCAAGGAGGAATAAGTTACCAGATTAATAATTTTTAGAAGCATCCCAAACTCCCTCAGGGACCTGTAAGGAGCCACAGATGCTTTTGTTCTTCAAGCCCGTTTATTTTTATGCCAGAGGTTCATACTATATTTTCAGTTGGAAGGATACGATACTAAAAAGGGAAAACACTTCCATTATAGCATACCCTTGCCCGTGATTTTGTTACTGCCTGACTGACAGAAACCAGACAAAGAAATAAAACAAAAGGTGGCAAAATGTTAAGCTCCCCATTTATTTTAAAACCTATATTATTTTATGATTCTGCTTTAGTTTATGCTAAGGAAACTAACTCAAGTCCTGATCAGAGTATCACTTTTCAAATGCCTAAATCCCTGTAAAGGTTTAGCGTCTGGCTGTGTGCATTTTGCTCAGTATTAACATGTTCAATGGAGTACTTTGATTTTTTTTTTTTTATTTTATTTTTTTTTTATCTAGACGCCAGAAGCTGGTGAATATATGCTTCATAGCTTCAGATAAACCTTTTGTTCTTCTGGGGCTGATCAGCTGGTGCGGCAGCGAGAGGGAGAGGAGGAAGGAAATTCACAGGGGCTCCACGGTTTCAAAAAGTCAAATTACCTCTGAGCCATGGCATTGCTGATAATTTAAATGAAAATATATATATACAGGCTGCACCACACAACATCTCTACTGTTAGGACTTTTAATGAAGCCCCAGTTGTGATGACACTGAAGCAGGGAACGCTACGGTGGGATAATTACTTGGCTCCCTCGCAGCTGAGTTTCACAGATGCATTATTAACGGCACATTCCATGCCATAACGAGCACCGAATGTAGGTGGGATTCGCGAGCCCCGGCATCCGCCATTAGCAGGTTGGCGCAAACACAAATGAGTGTTTTCACAAAAGCATGCAAAGGTTGTGAAATTCCAATGAATTCTTTCACTGGAAAAAAAAAAAAGAGTTCAAGCTGCCATGACCGGATATGTCACCTCCCACGGCACGCTGCGCGCCCGGCGAGGCACCATGGGAAATTACAGAACCAGAATGCATTGATTTTTCTGTAGAAAATACAGGCAGCAGCCCTGATGAAGAATTAAGGAGGAAATGTAATAACCTAATTCTCCTCCACCGTCCTCACACGCACCCCTTCCAGCCTGGGCCCCCAGCTCCTGCATCCAGACAACTGCCAGGTGAAATCTGAGGATAAAAATCAGCTTTTGCTTAGGCAGGTGGTGGGACACTGGGCTGGTGCACCACTAGCTGCTTACACCAGGGCTGGACTTGGCCCTCTTTGTCTGAATGTCATCAGCTTCAGGACACAGTATTTCCAAGCAAGACTTGTTTTATGCTGCCACATGTTTCATGTTATTCTCCATGATATCCATCCCTTAAACATCCTCCCTTAGACACAAGCCCTTAACAGGTTTCCTCCATAGAATGCTATTTACAGTATAAGAAATTATTAATAATTCCTTCTCAAACCATACTGTACATGGCTTGAAAACTCTGGAGAATGCAGAAAGAATTTTCTCTCTCTCTTTCACGCCACACACATAGAAAACACAACATTAACATCTTCCTTCATTACAGGGCAAGCTAGCCCAGCACTGCACCTACATTCCTTCCGAGCCTCGTCAATGGCAGATGCAATTAAGACATTCCATACGACCACATGGTAGTTCTTATTTCACTGTTTTCAGCATCAGTTTGAACTAAGTGCAGTTACAAAATTAGTGGCAACCCTGCTTTTTCTTTTTTTTTTTTAAAAGCTCCAATTTCAAGGTGACCCTTTTCCTATTTTATGTGTCACCCCAAGTGTTGCTGCATGCATACTGAACCGACGCTCTCCCAGTAATTAACACCAGCACTTAATGAAGTCCAGCTGCTGTGATGGCAAACTGAAGGGATGCCAACCTTTGTAAACTAGTACTTGGGCTACTCCTGTTACAGCTGCTTTAAAACCACAGCAGTCAACTTCTCTTTGCCTACTTCTCAGAGATAATTCTTACCAAATAAGACAAGTGTTCAAGATTAAGCATTTAATAACAAAGCTTATCTCTGAACTAATATTTCAAGCTGGAAATGATATAAAGGGCTGGATCAACTTAAATGAACACTGCAAAATTAATAAAAATCCTGAGCAGCAAATGAAGAGTTAAATGAAGATTTGCACTGTTAAATACATAAACCTTACAAACCCTAGCAGTGCAGTTCCAAGGGAAAATTGGAGACAGATTCTCCAGCAATATCTGTTCCTCTGAACTCCTTTCCTGATCCAGTACAAGAGACACTAACAGCCAATGCTTTATTAAAATGCAGTGGTGTGGTAGGGACACTAGGTGAATGTTTGTGGAGAATGTTTGAAAAGGTTTATGTTATAACTCATACCATGTGCTTTCTTGCTCTGCTCCTCTATTTACCTCTCTTAATACACTACTTTTCCATGCAGAAATATTTATTACATTGCCCAAGTTTAAGTGGGAAATTTCTAAACTCCTCTCCATAGCCAAAAAAAACCCAATTCAAAACTGCAACACACACCCTCCTTTCCCCTCAGACCCACACAGCAGATATTACATCTCACATTTCTGCTTTACATACCTATGCAGGGCTCCCACTTTAGTCAAAGGGACATCTGATTTGGGCTGGAGGCAGAGAACCATGAGCTGAGCTTTCCCAGGGAGGAGAGGGGAAGCTCCCCCCACTGCTGGGCTGGGAGCTGGGGGCAGCAGGGAGGACCCACCAGGTGAGCTGGGCTCAGCCAGCAAAGGGCAGGACCACAGCAGATGTATTTAGTTTTCAAAATTACTAACAGAGATAATGGCCTCTCCTATGATAAACACTAAGTAGTCTTTTAATTTTCATTCATTAACTTAATTTACACATAGGTAACATGTAACAATTTACAAATATATTCAGCACCAGGAAATCGACAGTTAATGCAAGGTTTAAGCCCTGCAATTGGTCCAATTTCTCTACCAGAGACCTAACATTGCACAGGATTGGTATTAAAAGTACATCCTCTATTATTCTGGATGTCTGTGCCCCTGAGAATATAACTTAAAAACAAAATCATTAGCTTACACAATAACACAGTCCTTGAAAAAAAAATTAAAAAAAATTGTGTGTACAGAGCAATGCTGTCTTCCAAGCACAAATTCCTTTGTTTTCCTTAATGCTAGCTTTGGACCCTTCCGATGACTCAAAAGGAGCTGCACTGAAACACTGAAATAATTACAGAACCTGGCAGCACTCTGCAAAGTGACATTTCACAGGCAGGAAGGTAGCAAAGAACCCAACTTTGCTTTAATTTACAGAAAATATGGCACATATTACACCATCTATTTTCTTATTGTAAGTTTGGTATTAAATTATCCAGTCTTTCATAGGAAAAGCCAATGTTTAATTATCAAAAAGCCATTGTTGCTAGGTTCCACAAGGGCAAACCATGGGAAAGGGACGTGGTGGCTTCACGTGGCACGGTACGAGGCTCACAACCCTCTTGCGTGCACTGGCCTCTGTGTAAGAGTCAACCATGGAAAAAAGTCTGTTTACAACAAAAGGCATCTGGTAACCATGATTATTCTGCCTTAAAACCGAACATTTTAGATTTCTTAGCTCCCTCTTTTGTTCAGTTTTAGTTTTCATGCTTGCTATTTTCTGCTCTGCCCTGTTCTTTTTTTTTTTTTGTGCACATTATAACCCAGCATGACAAAAATCTGTGTAGTCAATCACACCACTGATTTTTAAATAGGTGAGTTTCACCAAGAAAAGAAGTTCATAGATATATTTCAAATTCGTTTTTCAAATCAGTTCACAAGGCAGCTACCCTGTTTCTTCTGAAATGATAAAGCTCACAACTTGCTAGCATGGAAACTCAAGGGAATTGTCTACTTGAAAGTAGAGCCTGAACTGCTAAATATGGATTCAGATCTAGATATTGAAACCTTCCTGCTTCCCAAACGTTGGGTGTTCAGATCCAGCCATGCAGTCTTTACTCGGCGTTTAGACTTCAGCTGCCTGTAACATGTTGGCAGTGCTCAAATGCAAACAGGCAGAGGGGCCTGTATCCACAACATTACAGGTACCTTCTCTTTTGTCCTGGAGGCCTCTTTTTAAAGCTGCTGTATGCCAGCAGTTTGGTGTTAACTAAAAGATGTAGAATAAATTCTGAAGGAAAAAAAACTATTAAATCCTTCATCCTGAAACTGGCAGGCAGAGGAACTGAAATCCCTTATGGGATACTACCCCGTGTTCAAGATTTTAAAATGTAAGGCCATAGACACCTGAAAATAAAGTTTCTTCTATATATATACATGAATAGAAGATGTTTTAAAATTACATGTGGAAAGCAGAATCTGTAGACCTTTCAATACAGCTGAATTTATCACTTCAATACCCTAAGACACGTCTGTATGTGCATAGGTGCAGCTCTCCCCTGTGTAACACAGTGTACACACTGTATGGGCACAGGAGTAACTTTCACAATTAGGTGTGTGACAAATGCAGCTCAGCCAAGATAAAGCAATAGCTGTAACCATGCCACAGGCCGTACTTCAGAGAAATCACCCTACCACACAGGTTTTTTAAGTGCAAGATTCAAGATTGGGGCATCCTGAACTTTAAACATGCTCCTAAGACAGGCACATTTTGCTTAGACAAGACATGACTTTATTGTATAATATTTCAGGATAAGTTTTTCTTACTGAAATGAAGTGGAAAAGCATGTTTCCACAGTCTTTAGAGTGTTAGATTTCATGTTCTTCAGAAAAATACCCTCTGATTTGCCACCAGTCCAGAGCCTGCCTGTTAGCTGAGCTGCACACTGACAAACCCAAAAGGGATGCTGCTGCTAACCCCGCATCTCCTCTCAGCGAGCACGGCAAGAGCTGGTGCTGCTTCTCTTCTCTTCCCTTTCCAGACAGGGAAATACTAATTGTCTTTTAAAAATCTCTATAGTATTTTGTCAATATTTTTTTATTACAGCAGAGCATGTATAAATATTTTATTGTAAACCAAGGGCCTAAAATAAACAGTTTAGTAAATAGTTATTACATTACAAGGAAAAACATCTGTGGAAACTGTTTTCCATGTAATTATTCTTGCTATTTTACATTAGCTCTCAATGTGAATTTCTTTGGCTCTAATGTTTCGCTTGTTCTAAATCTTCCTCCTTGTTGCTATTATTAAAATCTTAAAAAGGTGCCAAATCTTAAATGAAGAAAAAAAATGATTCGCTAGAAATTATTCATATCACAGTGAGCCTCTACTAAACCTGGCAGGGGTGCAATATTTTTGGTGAAATTAACATAAAATACACAACTGCAAATTATCCAGGAAATAGCTATGTTCTTTACAGTGCACATTTACATTTGGTAAAAAATGTTCTACTTATCTGTCTAGCACAAAGCTCCAATCGCTTCCAAAAGCAGTTTTAAAGGGATAGTGACAGCTCTGCATAAGGAGCAGGGTCCTTCCAGCAGTGGTAACAAATGGCTGGTGGGGAAAGTGACCTCTGATAATTACTGAAGGTAGCAGTCAGCACTGGACATTCCTTGTTGTGAACACTAACAATCTAATTTTAGATTTATTTCTCTTTTGGTACGCTGGATGGATTTCCTCTCTTCGGCCTAAGTCCTTTCTACTAAACACAAGAAAAACTGTAATACCATGTAAAATGCAAATTTTGCTGTAAATATTTTATAAAATTGTTGCATACATCCCAAAAGCTATAGGTCTTAATTGAGAGCAGGCTATTTTTCCAGTCAATATATGGAAATGGAAAATGCTAATTCATGTTTTTCTACTTATGAAAAACCCTGGAGAATGGCGAAACCACAAATGCACTCACTTTAATATTATAAATATAATTTGGCTCCCTCTTTGCAGTCCCCGATGTCCTGGCTTTTATCTCCCAATGGCTGCAGAGGAAGAATCAGAGAATTGCTTTTACATCCCCTGCGCAGGAAGTCACCCCCGCGTGCTGCCAGCTTGGCAAAAGAGCAACAGCCTGAGCTTGCAAACGCAGCAAACAGGAACTGAAACAAGAAATTCCAGCACTCTTACACAGGAAACAAGCCCCAAACAGCAGCAAACCTGCTCAGGGTGAGCAGCCTGCACGCTCGGCCCCACCGCCGAGAGCCACCATGGCCAAGGGCTGGCTGGGGAGGGGGAGCAGGGCTGCCCCCGTGCTGCCCCCCAGCCCCATGGCTCTTCCTCACATTTATTTTTCCCCCTCAGAGCAGCCAGTGGCTCGGACCATAAAGCCTGGAAACAACCTCTCCTGAGTTGTACCAAATGTGAATAGAAGTCATTTAGCTTGCTCCAGTGTGTGATTACTTGTGGTTGCCTTTATCCATCCACTCTTCATTGCCTTGTCAAGGAAAAGACTGGTTTTTGCATTTTCTAGAAGAGGAATCATTAGGCTGTTAAAGTTAAAACTCTCCAAAGGTCATTGATGCTGGCTTTGAAGACTGAAAATGATATTATTCCCCATTAGACTTTTAATCTCATGATTAGAGCTAAAGTTAACACGACCGTTTCATTTTCTACCAGGCAAGAGTAAACTCATTTTTTTTCTCTACCAGAATACTTAATGGCATCCTATCTTGATGAGCAGCATCTCATAGTTAAACACTGCGAACAATGGAAATGCAAAATACTTTGCAAGAGGTTTTTTTTTTAATTTTTAAATGCTATTTGATTAACCCTGAAATGTCTTACTGCAGCAAAATCCACCCATGGAAATCCCACCTGAGTCAAAGGACCTACTCTTGGTTGCCAAGACTGCAGTCCTCACTGACACTGGCAGGGAGACAAGGGGGGAAGGACCCATCTGTTGCCAGTTTGAGCTCTTACTCCCACATCCCCTAAAACTTACCCCGACAAATGTTTCTGATTGAGTAATGCTAGTGAGTGCAAGTGGGACCTGACATGGCAGGAGGAGTTAATCGTGTGAGTCAAGCCTGCTGCCTGAGACTCCTCGTGGATATGAAGGTTGGATTTGCAAAAACCTTGCAGAAAAGTCTGTGGGGTAAGAATTTACAGGTGCACACTAGTTTCAAAACCCACTGTACAGCATTCACTGTTATTATAGGCAGACGCACGGAAAAAATTCAATTTTCATCATTCAAGACAGATTCTGATAACCAACTGGTAAAACTCAGACTATAATTTCTTATTCAGTGTTCCACATGAGATGCATTTTGCTGAATTTTACATGTTTTGCTGTTAATGGATTTCACAGTGTGTTGCCATTTTTATACAGCTGTCCAAATAAAATGTTGTGTACAATGATGTGCTTTCACTATATTGCTAGCCTGCAAACACCAGCCACTTCCCTAGTTTAAGCCTTAGGAAAATAGGAAAACTCTTTGACTAGGTCATTTAATGTAAGTATTTTGGGTCTCTAGAGTTCTTTGCCTAGTAAGTCATGTTCAAACAAGAACAAAGATGCAAGATAGATATAATTACACCTTGTACATTTATGGTGTAATAGTATTTCCACCGAAGGGAAAAATAAACCTCAATATTTTTTGTGTGTTTATAATAATAGAGTATTAAGTCATAGTTCTAGAGGTGACAGACCCACACCTTTGTGTTACTTGAAATCTGGCCTCCTAGCCTGCATGACAAATGTCTATTTTCTTTAAAATTGCAGGCCAGTGTTTAAGATGCAGAGTCCACCAGTGCACAAAACACAAACCACTCGGTAGTTAAACGTTTACAAGAAATATCTGTGCTGAGCTCCAGAACTGCTAACCTTCACCACCTTGAGCTGCTTGGCAGTGAAGCATTTATAAGCAACTGCACATTTCTGTTTCAAAACAGGCTGTTCAGAAAATACATAGCAATTTTTCCCCACATCAAGTCTCCATGGACTCTTTGGCACCTGAAGTTGAACACTTATGCATGGAAATCTCCAGCCATCAGAGTATGATGGGTACTGGGTGTTAGGTGCCCTGACAGTGGATGTAAACATTGCTAACACACTTTAAAAAAAAATTAAAAAAAATCCTTACAAGTTTCAGTGAAAACATGAAAAGAACCTAGCTTTCCTTTTAATAATGCTCTAACAACATACTTAACTTTTCCAATACCTTAAGTATTTTTGTAGCAGTGGATTCCTATGTAACTATGGGCAGTACAATATGCTTCCTTATTTTTTAAGAAAGAGAAAAAAAATTTAAAAGGACTACAGATTTAAATTTGAGAATTATTGTAATTACACATTAAAAAAAAAAAAAAGCTATATAATGCTTTTTCATTGTATTTTTAAAACTTTTCTTTGTTGAACTAAGTCAAAGAATATATAACTTTAAAAGGCTTAGATTAAAAAACCTAACATTCTCCCTCTAGATTTTCAAATGCAATATAAAGTAAACCAACCAAGCAACTAACATCTCACAATTTAAATTCCCCATTTCTTGAAAGTTCATCATTCAGGTTTAACAAGATGTTGTTGATTTCAATTTCTGGCACATTAGAATTAGCCTCCAAAGGAAATTCTCTGCATTGATGTTCTTCTGTAAGTAAAGGCACAGCTATTAACAGTTTTAAAAGATTGTAAAGGGATAGGGAGGGTTGTTTTGCTTTCCCTTTTTTTTCCCCTCCAAATCCTAGATTTTAAGAATAAATACTGAACCAAAAGGTCAAAAGTTGCTCTATCCTTTTCTTTTCTTTTTTGTTTTTAAGAAAAAGGGAAAAAATGAAAACTCTTAACTAGAAAGTTATAAAAGGAGCAAATATAACTGGAACACTTTCTTTCCTTCAACTTCAGCTATCTATATCCGGCCCAGCTTGAATCAGTTACTGTTCATTGCATGAAGTTTCATCATTTAACTTTTGCTGCCAATATTTATTCCTGGATATAATTCACAGACATCGGGTTAAGAAACATTTGTCCACATCCCAATAATACATGGTGGTTGATGTGTGCAAAACATAACAGCAGAGGACATACCAGTGGTGCTAGCTGATGTTGATCCTTTAAAGCACCCAAACTCTACCTGGAGCAAAACCTAGAACCAATGGATCTGCCTAGCCTGAACCACGTTAAAAAACTTGTCTGTGAATACAGAAGACAGTAAGTTATCATAAAATCTAAACACTTCACAGTTCCAAGCACAATGTTCAAAAGATATGTTCATTTTTTAAGGCCCTGGACTGTCCACCAGATGATGGATGGCATGCATCTGAAGCCAGGATTGAATCCCAAGTAGGCTTGGATTGACTGAAGTAGCGATTTACGCACATCAGAACTGTGCTGTGTACTTCCTACCTGCAATGCCATCTTCTCCACCAATTCAGGAGGTGCAAAAGAACACAACACCAGACCAAATAGGTTTTGCCCTGTTCCTACAGGAAGCAGGAGGTTAAAATGCTCAACTCCTCCCCATGGGGTCAGCACCTCATTCACCCCATCTCACCCTGGGTTTGTGCCAGCATGACAAACCACAGAACACAAAGCAGAGAGGCAGGAGAGAGCATACTGGTGAAAGAGATGGCTATGGAAAGCACCATGACCAGTGGGGTGTTTTGCCCTGCTATGGAGCTCTGCCTCTGAATACCAGAGTATTCAGACACATGGTTTCTTTGGGTTTTTTTCACTTGCGGTACGACAAAAGTTTTTTTCATTTATAACATCACGATTGGCCAATTGGTTTCAGTTCGACATTACGGCAGGGGAGTCTAACAGAGATAACCTGAAGTCTTCTTCCTCAAGCTTACTGTGCAATCACAGTTATTTGCTGTCTAAAGAATGGGTTGGTTTTTTTTTTACTTAAAGAAATCTAATTTTTAAAATGGCACACAATGAATCTGCCAAGTCAAAATATTCAATTAAAAACCTTCTGATTCATACAAAGGCCCAGAGCTGTCTTAAGTTACTAATAAATTGAACTAAATGGAGTTTGTGACAAAAATTTGCTGTGCAAGCAAGCAAGCCCGTGTGGTGCAGAGAGAGACCATTCATGCAAAGGCTTTATCTGAGCTGGGAGTCTTGAAACACTGAAAAAAGGTAAAAGCATTTAAATAATTTACATGGGCTTCCTTCAGAGGGATCACTTGTAAGAAGCCCTAAGAGTAGCAGTGTTTTCTTCCACAAATGAAACAAAAAAGATGCCAGTATGCCCAATAGGCAGAGCATACAGGGAGGGCTGTGTTTGATTTGAGTGGCTTGCCAGCTATGACAAAACAGAAATAATTTGTTTTTAAGGGCCATGTCAGTTGGTAACCTCTTGTTCTAGGAGACTAGATTAAATCTTCCCCAAGGTTAAGGATGCCATTTAGTTTGAAGTATAATTAAAGGCAATGGGCCAACTGTCTCTCTTTGAAGTCAACCAAGTAACAGGAGGAACAAATCTGGACCTTTTACATAGAGACAAACCAGTTTTCTCTGATAACTAGAGTTAGGGTTCAGCATATGTACACCAGTACCTTTACTGATTCAAAACCAGAGGGCTGTTCCATAATAAAAAGAAGAAGAAAAATAAACATTTATGGTCCAATGCTCAGAAAAGCTGAATATTGAACCAGATATTCAGAAAGAATGAAAATCAGAATTTTATTCGTAGAAAAGGAATTTAATTATAGTTTACTAATATTATTTTTTTCCCATTTTCCTATGACTGAAAACAGTCTGGAACCTTGTCAGATTTCCCCAAAGAGATAAAAGGAGTATTTTATAACTCTGCCCAAGGTAATTCCTAACTAACCATGTATGGGTTTTTCCAGCTTCACTAAACATCCATTCCTTTGTTCCTTATTCACTTCTCATATTTCACCTGTCTCTCACAAAACAACACAAATCTTTCTGTCACTCAAGAAAGCAAGTACTGGTATCTGATGTCTCCAAACCAATAAATTTGTTTGGCAAATAAAGAAGAAATAGGGGTAACATCTACTTTCTCCAGATATAAAGATTATCTGTTAATAAGCTCCCATAAAGAAATCAGCAACACCTAGACTGTAGGACAGAACTGATACAGACCTTAGTTCCACAATCCACACGAAGAGAAGAACAATTTCCTGAAAACATTTACATGAAGTCTGAAGACTACTCCTAGAAATGACGGAGAGTTTGCTCCCTCCTCCACTCCCAAGGAATATTCTGGTGTTTTTTCCTCGAAAGTAGGACACAGAGGGGTGCTGACCTCTCCACTGGGAAGGAGTAGAGTCATTTTGCCATCTGCAGGGAGAACCTAAACCCCATATGGTGAGGACTTGCTTTCTTTTCCAGATTCAAGATTAGCAAAGAGAGGCTAAGAAATTTGTTTGTGAACTTAGAGATACATGGCCACACACATATAAAATATGTGAGAAACAGGCAGAAAGCATCTCCGCAGACTCTTAAATACAAATGTACAACAGTTTTCAAGGTTGATAGCGCTAATAAAAATGGAGAACAGATTACACATTCAGAGAAATCACTACACAGGGTAAAGTTTACTGAAAAGTAGCTTTTTAGGCCACACTGCCTAACGGATGTTGAAAGGCTGGGAATAGATTGAGGTGCTTGCTAATGATAACTTTGAAGAAACATCACACTTAAAACTCAGACTGATTGCAGAAAAGGTGTTTTATCAACTGCTCCCTTTATGAATAAATATGAAACTACCAGGAAGATGTTTAAACAGGTGTAATCACAACTGCATATGAAAATTGAGTTTGGAGGCTGTAAGGAATCTTAACACAGTTAAGAAAGAACGAAAGCAATGTAAAAGTGTGATCATTGCTGATTATGCATGTATCATGCAAAACAGGAATGTTGTCATAGCAGCTATAAAAATGTCAGTGAAAACTGAACTACGATTACCAAGTTGTAAAGGAAATGAAAAATGCAAAAGGAATATGTGAATGAATACATTAAGGGAAATGTTATTTCTTTCCTGGTAGATAAACAAGCAAAACAAAATACATTCTCATGAAACAGAGTAATTTGTATGAACAAATATGCATAGATAACAATTGCAGGAGGCCACATCAGCACAGTATGACTGGATAAAATTATTAAGACTTTGGATAATGAATTTTCCAGCCTTAGAAAGGAAGGGACACTAAAAATGTAATGTTATGAAACCCATTTCAAAGTAAGAAACCAATTAAGTAATAGATTATATTAAGGGCCAATATTGTTTATGCTAAAGTAATGGGAGTTTCTTCTGTCTGTCAGCAATGGCAATTTGGCTTTCAGTGTGACTACACTGTTCAAAATTGTGGCTTTGAAAATTAAACATTTCTCGCCTTTTATACACCACATTCATTACGACGTTATTTAAGTACTTACACAAGTGCATAATGCTAAAAATAATTAACACAAAAAATAGAAACCTAGGGTTTAGAGTCAGATATAACAGGAGGACCTGCTGGCATAAGCAAATCCCTCTGCCCCAGAGCCCGAGCCAGCAGCAAGCTCCACTCGGGCAAAGCCTCCTGCAGCAGCCCTGGCAGGACTCTGGCCAGCTCATGCACATGTGGAAACATCATGTATGTTGTTCATCTGTTAAGATAAGTACACTTAGCTTTTTTTTCTTCCTAAACTCAGTCTTTCACAATAGCCAGCCACTGGAAAATGAAAGTCTGGTACATATTGTTAATTAAGGGAAGTCCACATAGAATTGGATATTGAAGCAAGCACTGGGTAAATATATGAAGGTTGTACCTTCATTTCTGCATTAAAAGAGCAATTACTTGGAATATGCTTTACAAACATCAAAGTTAAAAAAATATTTTTGAGTTCCTAATGTGTCCATAATTAATTCACACATTCAGCTGTTGAGTCCAGAAATATGTTCCCGTTGATAATTTGCATCTAATGCTTCAAAAACAATCTGGCACATTTTTATTTGCCTTAATGCCTGAAAGCTATTACCAAGATAGTGCTTTACAATGTCATCATCATTGCTACCACGTATACACTGTAACTAATGCTAGTGCTTAGGTCTGAAGGGTTTCCCTCAAGAATTAAACAGTTTTGTCTCAGGACACAATGTCATGACAGTATCTTAATGGAAGGGAATGTATTTACCAAATAGCACCCTTAAACTTTAAATCAATTAGAATTCAAGTATTGCTTTAAACAAAATACACAGGAAAATGGGAATTTCATAAGAACTAAAGCTGCCCTTCTTCCAATATTGACTACATTTATTTCATATCAAATAAAAAATGTTTCATTGTAAGAGAGATTCTGAGAAGCCTTAGCCATCCTCAGCTCCCAAATCAATGAGAAGGAGGAACAAAGCACTCCACAAGATCAGGCCTGAGTATCAGAAATGCTTCACATCCTCATCAGAGATGCCCAGGGCTAATATTTCCACATGTATAAAAGTTCTGCAAAAATGATCCTTACCTACATCCTTTTCACACACATGTGCACTTACAATCTGCTGTGACAGGCAGGAAGCCAAGAGCATTCAAAATTAGTCCAAAGTTTTCCTTATATAACATATAAATTAGCAATTTCGTTAAGATCTGAATTTATGAAAACTATGAGTTCCTAAAACAAAAGATAAAACTGTTTGCTTCAATTTTTAAACAAAACAGGAAAACATAACTGGGAATATATTGGTTTGTGCTTGAGTTTGAATACTATCTCATCCCCTTCACTGCACTGATTTCATCTCAGTCACTGAGCTTGGCATCAACTGCTGATTCTTTGGAACATAAAATGAGCTTTCTAACTTGCTGCTTTTTAGAAAAATATTTCTGTAGTTATTATTTCAGTTTGACCTCTTATGAGCCACCAAATCATTTTGTCATTTTAAATATTCTGTTATTTTTAAATGTTAACATAATAACAAATCTATATTTGGTCATTTTTTTATTTAGAATACTTGTATGCATCTGAAAGAAACATAACTGTGGAGGGATGTTTTGCCTCCTCTTTGTGTTTAATTCTGGCAGAGTGCTTCCAGAACTTGAAACATCATCTCCAAGGGCAGGAAAGGTAATTCAGGTACTTGGAGTCCTACACTCCATACAATGTGTGATAAGCCATGGCTTGGGGCAGCACTCAGGAAATTCTCCCAGTTCCTCCAAACACGCTGTTTAACTTCTTCACCCCCAGCACATCAAACAGGGAGGTATTTATCCAGACAGCAGTCCAAGAACCAGACCACTGAACAATTTCAATGTGACTTCTGGAAGTTTTCCCTCCAGCACTCCCTTTTGTCCCCAGTGGCTCTCAAAGCACAAACAGGGCCTCATGCTTCACATCGCACACACCGCAGCACATCCAGCCTGCAACCCCCCTCCCTCGCTGCTCACTGGCATTCATACACGGATTTTGACTGGGACCACTGGCAATTGCACGTGTAAGGACTGGAGCAGTACTGGGGAAAGGCTCTGCTGAGTTCTGAGGAGCTGGAGAGCCTCTCGTGAGCCCACGAACGCTTATGCTCCTCTGGAGCCAGAGGCAGGAAGGTCCTGCAGTAATTCCAGTGTCAGAGCACAACCAGGAATCATTATTTTCCCTGTTCCAGCACTAATTGCGCCCCAGTTGAGTTTCCCGTGCACATTTGCCAGGAGACTCCCTCAGAGAAAGGGAGAAAGAAGGGTGGGGACAGTTGTTCATCTTTTTTGAACATTAAATAGAAAACATCCCTCATCTAACCAAGACAGAGAGAAGTACTGCTGTGTCCACTTCTCTTACCCAAGCAGCCGAGAGCCCCAGCACAGATCCGAAGGCACTTTCCCTTGATACTGGGTGACCTGACCAGCAATGATTCTGTGGAATTTTGTGCACCCTGAAAAATATTAATTAGGGCACTTGGCCTGGCTGTAAGAACCCAATAGGAAAACACTGGGCCAAACCCTGATGTGCCCTGCTCAGGGCTCCAAGTGGGGGCTCCCTTGGCAGTGCAGGATGGGGGAGTGCCAGCACCCTTACCCGGAGGCAGCCACTGCTCACGTGCTGTGGGGACATGGCGGTGGCCCTGTGGTGAAGACTGAAGTTCCACAGCTCCCCCAGCCACCAGGGAGAAGCTGCACTGACAGATTTCCGTGCTTCTGGCTGCTGCCATGGCTGCTCAGTGCCCCCCATAGAGCCCACGGCTGCGTACACCCACCTTCCCCTGCATCTCATCGAGGCTGCACATCAGAGGCAGTGGGAGGTGGGGAGATAAGGGGGAGAAGCTTTAAACATTGCCAGGTCAGTGCAACAGGAGGTAAGCAAGTACAGAGGCAGCAAGAACTACTGAAAGTTTTTGATATACTCCCAGGTGGACTCCCCAATGCCTGTAAATGTTTCAAAGGGGGATCCCCTTTCTGTGGGCATGGAAAAGTTTCAAAGGAGCCCCAATCAGTGCAATGTTTCAAAGACCTCCACTCTCTAAAAATTCTACCTTGAACACCCGCCCCCCAGATGAAAACATCTCTAAACAGATCCTTTCCTGGCTCACCACAGCTCAGGAGGTCTGTTTTGCTGCTTACAGCCCTCCTCCATGCCCCAGTGTAAAATGAAACAAAGCATCTACCATTTACCTCCTCTGGGGATGTACCCAGCCTGCTCCTTCCTCAGGGACCCTGCGCAGGACCCAATATGCCTCTGTGTTTGTGCACAGGATATGAAGGGCTAGAGTGCAGAAGGGTAATTTTTCAAAGCAGTGTGTGGGAGTAGCATTGGAAATTCCCTGCATACTGCTTTGAAAAAAATAAATCCCTTACCTCCATGAATTATGAGCAGGGCCTCCAACTCCAGACTGAGGAGCCGAGAGGTTGAAGAGGGAGGCATAGCCAACTTAACTGGATGCACTTTTTAAGACTACAATGTAAGAAATAACTGAACTCTATAATCATATTAAGGACACTGATACTTAAGGGGTGTCACTGCTACAGAGTGACTTGAGCAGAATAAAATTAAGCAAGTGCTTAGGATATCTCAACTTTTGATTTTGTGTTTCTCAAAGTATGAAAGTGCTGCTGAGAGGTCTTGGATTATCAAAGCCAAGGTTTTTTTTACCTAAAATTTACATGTCAAGGCTAACTTCATTGTCTTGGCTCACTTCAAGTTCAAACGAGATAAAAATCTCTCCCTGGAAATGCTTATCCTACTCAAACTCTTCGCTTAGGTTTGTATCAATCATTCATTTTCCCCAGACAGCAGCTCAATGACTATATCAAACCAGACACCTTAATTTTAGACAGATACAAGTTCACTGTTATCTGTCTGACCCTAAGCTCCCGAGGAGATACAGTCTGAGGGCAAGTTCCCCCCGTCCCCCAAACACCTGTATGTTCACCCTGGGATCTCAGTGCCTCCCCAGCACAAACAAATCCTCATCTGTAGATCTTAAATTGACAACGATGACATTAATAACTCCTGAGACACAGACCTGGGCTGCAGAAACAGCTATATTAGCTTCTTTCTCTCGCTGCCCATCTGGCTAGACTCAGTCTAACACAGAGAAGGGCAACTCTGGCATCCTTTATTTTATATGCAATAAACCACCCTGAACAGTAAGGAGTCACATGCCTGTCTCTCCTATGCCCTGAGTAAGGCATCAAGGCTCTTGGGCTTTGAACAAAGGACACAGGAGCAAGCCTGAGAGGCAATCCATCGCTCTCCTTACTATTACTGACTCATCACTATGCAAATTAACACCAAAAATCTGCACAGTGACATCTACTCTCTCCTTTCCCCTTCAGTATTCAGTATTCCCCAGTAAAGAGTAAATGCCACCAGCAGGCTCACTGACAGCACCTTTTCAAAGGAAGTCATGTGTCCTGAAGAAGAGGTGGCCCAAGTGCCTTATGAACTGAGATGCCCAGAGTGGAAAGAAGCTTGCCTCCTTATTAAAGGTTTCTATACTTCACTCTTTCCTAAACTGCACCATAAAAAAGTGACAACTTGAAAATAATGAACATTCTCAGTCCATATCTCAGCAAAGAGACACAAAGACATGACCACACAATGGAATAATCACGTATTTTTCCTACCATGTCCTGGCATTTACAATGTCCTAGGTGTACAGTACTGAGGCCATACGCACCTTTGTATTGGCTTTTTCCAAATATGTATAATAACTTATGTACAGCTTCAAGGAAACAATAGGTACAGTTTTCACAAACAGCAGCATCACACTTTTCTCAGCCTCCTCTGTCTTCTACCACTGTTGTTTTCCAATAGCGCCAATAGTGAACCTTGTAATGTTATATATATCATTGTGTATTATTCCAGACAGCAGTAATTTGGGGACATACATAAATGAATACACATAAATTACTGGAAAATGAAGACATTATATCTTTCCAAAAGGAAAAAGAATTCCCATCTTGAATCTTGCAGAACCTTAACTCAGCACTTCATGACCTTTGTATTTAAAAATCATTTATTAGCTACTGGATCACAAATTAAGTTGAAACAAGTGCTAAGCTTGCCTAAGGACTTCTTTCTGTCAGCCTACTTAAAAAAAAAATCTAGGGGGGAGCTGTATGAAATCACTATGGTCCAATTAACAGGGATCTCACTCTTCAAGCTTGCAAATAATAGATTACGTTAACACCTGCTACAAAAGCAAACATTTTTAGATATCTTCATCTTAACCTGCTTGACATTGACTTCAAACTCCTGCCTGGCTCTAGGATGAAAATCACTGTGACTGACATGTATATTTTTCATTTGGGGGTGGGAGTGTGAAGACTGTGCCAATCAGTATTTCTCTCTGTATTTATGCATAATTCACTTCAAAGATAACAGGAGTTACATATATGCACTGATGGGAGAATAGTTTTCTAAATGTAAAACTGTTGAAGGAAAACCATTATGCTTGTGGGAGATATATGCTGCATGTGAACACAGGAGACACACAGAGTGCACTGCAGGGTCCTTGAAGGATCACATCCAACATATGCCTACAGTGGCATGTGTAAGTAACTCCTTTGTGGTCGATGCATTAAAATAAACTGACCTCTTGGGTCAACACATGTATTTATAACATCTGTACAGACAGAAAAAACATTTCTTTGTGTTCATCAGAAAAGCAATCATACAGCTGCAGCAGAAATACAGCCCATCAGATTACAATAACACTTTACTACAAACTCTTGCGACAGGACTGTAGTAGAAGGCAGCAAGCACTGATTTTTAAAACACTTGTATGTCTGAAAAGTTGAACTTTCTGAAGTCCAAAATTGTTGGAAAAAGAATACAAAAAACCCCACTGAAATAACTCCATAAGTGTTTTGTTTTGACAATGTTCCTCAGGAATTCACCACACTTAGCTGGGGAAATGCTAGCAGTTAAATCTATTCAATGTCATGACACACAAAATTGAAACATAATTGCTCCTAAGTGGTTGACAACTGGCAAGTACTTTTTACATGGATAGACAGAAATTTATGCTATCAAATGGAAGATACTGTCAAAAGTTTGATTTTAATATAAATGAAAATGCTACACGAGGACTCAAAAGGATAAGGAAAAAAGCTCAGCAGTAACACTTTTATAACCACATATTTAAAAAGCTTTGAAGTGAAGAATCATTACATCAAAATCATTTTCCTTGAAAGATAAAAAAAAATAAATTGCAGCATGAATATTAACAAGTTATTAGAATAGTGTATTTCAAAGAGTAGCAAAAAACAAGCAGCCGATGAGTGGCCTAGTTTAAAGGATGTCTTACCAATCATATGGTTAGCGACATGGATTTGTATCTCTCTCTCATTCTCAAAGGTCATCTGGCACTTGATGCATTGATAGGTCTTTTTCTGTTTAATAACCAAAAAGAGGTTAGAGAAAACTGCACTGTAGCATAAGACAAGTGTGATCATGAATACAGCATGTTACATGCTTTAACTTTCCTCCACTGAGGCCTTTTCTCCTCACACATCCCCAACAGGAGACCACATTGGGCTGGGCTTTTTGGGGACCATAAGTACAATCTCTAATTAACAGCATGCTTTAGGAGAATTCTTAATGTCAACTTTAAAAATTTCAAATGATAGTACTTGAAAATCTGATTATTTGCCACATATTCAGATTGCTCATGTCATTTAACCCACTGCAGTAAAAACTCCAGCAGAGTGAAATAAAAGGCATTAAAAGTTAACTCTGTTTTCAGAAAAACACCAACTTTCTCAAAAAAATTCCGTCTTTAGTTAAACTCAAAACACAGTAGGCAAATACCTACAGTTTCTTGGGGACGTGAAGGACAAAAAGAAAAAAATACATTTTGTAATGGTCTCCCATCAGAAATCCTAGACAAACTGCACCACCACACAGAATGGTTTCCTAGCACAAACTGTTGCATATTTTCTCCGTCTCAAAGTCGTACCAGGGAGCCTTAGCTGCAGAAGTCAGGAGATGGTGTGAAGAGGCAATTACATGAACCATTTATTCAAACAGGGAAAATGGGGTTTGCATTCAGATTGACAGTGGTGTGTGTACTTGTGCAACATGACAGGGAAAGATCCAAGAAATCATTTGTAGAAATTAAAATGCACATTGATAAGTTAGACATCCAATTTAGGAGAAAAAAAACCCAAACCCCTAATGCTAAGCTTTTGTACACTTGCAAAACCCCTTATTTCCCAAAGCAGGACTATGGTGCTGTGGTCTAATGTGCATGCTCATTTACTGCATGGGAATACACTATCTAAACACACATCTTTTGACGTGCAATTTAGAAAAATTGGGTCTTTTGCACCTACTTCTTCCTAGAAAATGACTCCTACTTGCCACTAGGCATGAGCATGCAGTCTGTATCCTTACAGCTAGAGTGGGGGGCTCAGAACATATGTGAAATCTGCACACACTGACCACAAGCTCAGGTAGGCAAGGAATGGATGAGAATCCCAGAAAATCTGAGAAACCCAATTCAGTAAACAACACCCTTTTCACTTTTTTGAAGCAATATATTTTGTGGGTATTTTTTGTGCACTCTTAGATGCACATTATTTTTTCTTACAGCCTCCACCCCACACCTAGGTATAGAAACCCATTTTTAGGACGGCAGTAATAAGTCAGAAGTTTTAAGTTAAACAAAGGAGTTGCTGTCACACCCTCTGCGCATGGGATCCAATTTCCTCGAGCACCTGCTGAGGAAAGAACTAGGTGCTGCCAAGAGCTTCTTAACTACTTCCCATGTCATCAATGGCAACAAGTGAGCCTGCTGGAGGTTAATGAACAGGCTGTAATACCATAGTAACAAATGCAGCAGACTATGGATGTTATGTGTATCCCATGAATTCTGTAGGCAGTATGTGTTTGCACATAGGCAGGGCTTTCTAGGCTAAAATAACAATGGGTGATTAACATGATAATAGGAAGAAGGCTATACTCCATTGGCCGAAACCTGACACAGCCAATCACATAGAAGGAAATAGTTTGGATTGGCTAGTTATCCCTAGGCAGCCCAAGAAAGTATCCTCCTGGAGTCCATTTGGAAATCAAGGCTGTTAATGGAAAAGCAGCTGGATTGCTGCAGCACTCTTTCTTGGGAATCTATTCTGGCAGACGAGCACAGCACACATACGTACACGTCCTCTCAAACACTCTGACACACACACTGAGGGCTCCTAACTTTAAAAACAAAACAAAACAAAACCAAAACACAAAAAGCCTTGGAAGATAAAAAAGGGATTGGGTGGTGAGTGATTCATGTGGTCACATTTAAAATTTGAAACCTTCCTCTCCTTTAAAACTTCAAAGCTGACTAAGTTCTGTGCCTTGTTCAACACTTATCTCTGTTGTGAGGGTTCCCTGGGTAACTAGCTAAGATGGATAATATTGCAGCTCAACTTTATTTCAGACCCTTAAAGTTATATGAAACACACACAAAGGATTCTTTTTTTTTTTTTTTTTAAATTGATTCTGGTGCTTCTGAAAGCTACTTACTAACAGATCTGGAGACAGGATGTCTTTGTTTATCTGCACACCCAGTGCAAACTCCTCCACACCATTTCACTAACCTATAAAACACTCAGCTTGGCGAGACCACCCCTCCGAGAAGATGGCAGATTTCAGACTTCCTCTGAGTATTACCTTTAGCCTCAGCTGAGACACATGCAAAAGAGCACCTTAACTGAGGTGATGGCTCCTGTGATAGGGTACCCCACTTGATATGGAGTGAGGTTAATAAACAGCCTCATACAGGCCACAAAAAACGTATAGGTAGATTAGTACTCAAACATAACTGCAAGAGATGGAAGCGCTGAATTTTTCACTCAATAATTAGTAATTCTCTCAAAATTAGTAATTCTTCTCGAAAGAATGTCACAAAACCAGATTTCCATTCTCAGTAAATGGGGAGCACTAGTTTTAACGCAAGGTTGTGTTATTTGTGGTACCAAATATTATCTTCTACTACCATTTTTGTGGGTATGAAGGCTTCATGAACATTATTAATGGGTCAGTTATCTCTTTTTGAAGTTTTATCTTGATGTGTGGTGACAACAAAGATGCTCAGACCCTGAGGAGCTAACAGAGTCTAGGTGATGGCATCTAGGCAACATAAGAGAGCAGATGAGCAGGCCTTCAGTTGAGAGTTCAATCCCCATCAAGTCAAGATATTTAATTCTAATCTTGGCACAAAGCAGTAGTATTAACAACAGAGGGTTCTGGTTTCTTTTCTGAAGTAACTATTGTTCCCATGGGTTTTCCAGACTGTCCTCCTTTAAATCTGGAAATGGTTTCCTGTTCCATAAAGAAAATACTCCTCCATTCAAGTGGATTTACAAGGAAAGAGAAGGGGGGAGAACAAAGAGAAGGAGTTGAGTCCAAGAAAGTGTGCAGGAGAAAAGGAACTGAGGAAAGGAGCACAATAGGGCTCATTCTTCCAACTTTCTATGCCACCTCCTTTGCTTCTTCAGTCCAAATAACCTAGGTGGGCTAAATATAGCAACACCATTCAAGATGGAAATTTAATTGAAATCTAAGCATTTGCCATTGTCAATGTTAAAACAAGCATTGTTCATAACTATGGTACAAAATAGGGATAAATCTGTTGTAAGAGAAAGAGCAGCCTGAAACGTGGCTGTTTCCATACAGAAGACCACTGACTTCACTTAAAATCTCCTAATACAAATCATCTGATGCAGATGTTTCCATGTACAAGAGGCAAAAATTTTGTCCATCTGGAAATCTGCCTTTGTTGACCATCGTGACTGCATCCTAGTCAGATGTCCTAGAAACACAGGTGATGAATTCACAGATATTTCTTCCTGGTTGTTTGCCTTACTAAAGCCTAAATATAAATTAGGGGCATTGCCATACTAAAAAGTAAATGCTGCTGAACACACAGCAGTATTTTCAAGGGTTGTGGGCTTTCCCTTTCATTCTTATGGATATACAAAAAAAACACCACACCACCAAAACTGCCAAGCAATTCTGAGTGCTTTTTGATCCTCATCTAGCTGTCTCCAACGGGTTTTCAGAACCAAACCTCCAAAAATTCAATAGTAAAATAATCAAACAAAATATAAAAAAATGTTCACACTCCCTTTGTGGTGCTACATCCATGTGCATACATACACAAACGTAAATACATACAGTAAAAGGACTTATTTTTTCTCCTGCTCTTTTTTTTCCTCCCAAATATTTTCACTTTTTATTACTCAAAAACTGATATTTAGTTCCCTCCTTCCTTCCACTTTGGGGTTGAATCTTCATTCAAGTTTTTTTCTGAAATTCCTCTAAGCTTCCACACTCTCTTCTTCAATTCAAGAAATGTAACTGCTGGCAGAGTGATTTCCAACATTCAAAGAATTTACATATTTTGTATGTCATCACCTTTTCCATTTGCTTAGGTTTCATTCTGCTTATTTTCATTTACTCTGAAGTATCTGACCCCTATTTAAAATCTAACCTCCCTATATTGTCTTTCTGACTGTACCTTGTCCTAATCTTCAACTGCTTTGCTGTTTAAGAAAGAAAAATCAATAAGGTGTTTAAAAGAAATGTAGAAATGCTCAAGAATTGGAGCGAAGCAGCTCCTGTCTGGACATCTGCAGACTGCTCTACATGCACTGTGCATTTAGGATTGCTCCAGTAAAATGGAATTCTACCTGTGTGCAGCATGCTAAGATGACAAGAGAGATCATGTTCAACCTGCTTAGCTTCGCTATGAAGCCAATGAAGTCAAGTAAACTCTATTCTTGAAATACAGGGATTTATCACCATTTAAAAGACTGCATCATTCTTTGAAAACCTCTGTGCTAGGCAGACACCAAGGGCACTCGTTGCCTTGAGAAACCTGAGTGAAACACCAATATTTTCCATGTGAACTGATATCAGAATTCAGGTCTTGTACCTATAATGAAGGGTAAGATAATGAATTATTCCTAATAACAATATATCTATTCCTGGGATGCATACATAAAGGTCTCTGATATTAGCATATGTGCAGGCCAGACACCTGTTGAAGGTACCATTTGCCATCATCACAAATGCTGATTTTTCATTATCTTCTACAAAGGCACTAAGACCTGCCCTCATAGGATGAAATTCAAAGCATTTACCTTATTGAAGAACTTAAAACTCTCCCCTGAGAGAACAAGTACGGAAGCTCTCACTGAAAATAAAGAGTTAAAGCAAGAAATCAGAGGAGACAATGGCAATGTATTCCGCTTCTGACAGTCAATAGGAAAGAAAAGGTAATACTTCAGGCTATAGGCAAGGCCATATGAAGTAAGAATTAGTCCTACCTAAGAGAATAGAGGTCTTTTAAGGAATTTTAGGAAATAAAGGCCTGAGGAAGAAGGAGGAAACTGACCTAGCCAAAGTCCCAGCTGAACTCTCAAAAGGCATCACACCAAAGGAGGGATATATGCATCCCTTATTCATCTGCAGAATTAGGTGTGTGTGCCTGGAGGCTTAGGCACACGTTCACTAGAGGATACAATATCCAGTCATTTTACAAAAAAAGAAAAAAAAAGAAATAAAAAAATAAAGAAACTTTCTGTAGGATTCACTCAGAAGCCTAGAACAGGGATGTTGAGGCCAGCAGGTACCAGGGCAGGCAGTGCCATGGCTAACAAGCCCTGCTGAGGACACAGCCTGTACCACCTCTATTGGTGGCACCTCAGCCTGTGTCCTCAGGATGTACTTAGGGTCTTCTCTTTCTTCCTGAGCCTCTGGTATTGCAGTTGAATGGTATTTTCAGGTTCTTTTAACGTAGTATGATGTGTTTGTGGGTGCTTTAATTAGCAGATTGACATAAACAGGCATCTACGGCTGGAATTATTCATTAGGAGTTGGGTGCCTAATTTCCTTAGATACTTTTGAAAATCTCACCCCATCATGTTTAATTAAAAATGTCAGATGATATCAATACTCAGATGTGTCTGCTGTTGGTCTCCCGAGAAGATTTCCAAAATCTACTTCTCATTCCATCTGTTCCTGACAGAGGAAGGACTGACTTGGCCCATTCTTGAACCAAAACATCAACAAATAATTTTAAAAGACTATAAACTGCAAATTATATTAATCTCCTGAGTAGGCTCCTGAAACCTTACTTGGATCTGCATGTTCCCAAGTATCTTGTAAGCTAAGAAATGGGAAAGCAGGCTATCTGCAAACATTAAAGGAGAGCACACTTGTATGTAACCTGCATTAGACAACAATTTTCAGACTTGCTAAGAAAACTACTTATCTTACAGGAGGGCCCTGAAGCAGATCCTTTTAAAATCACTTTTAAAATCATACGCACACACGTGCACAAGCACACACATACATAGAGACACAGACATCCAAGGAGCCTCACAACATTCACTCTGAGAGACTTCCATAAGGACAAGCTCTTCAGCACAGAAATTCGTTTTAGGTGAGAATTTGAGGGGGTAGGGTGGAATTCACCACATTTTTCCTCAAAAGTTCCTTTATCCTCCTGCTCATGTTTAGTTCCCTGGTAAGAAATAATCTCATCCCTCAAGTATAACAGATCAGATATTTTTGTTGTTGTTTTGGGTACTCAGCATCACCTTTTTCCATGGAAATGCCTCAGCTTTTCTAGATCTGCCAGTTCAGTAGCATCAGAATTCATGGACAAACTCCATCCCCAGTGTTCAAGTGCCTCAGCAGTGTGTTCGTAAATCCAGGGCAATTTTATGGTAAAAAATCTGATGTGCTGCCACTAGGAATCAAGGAGCCTGCAAGGCTGGGTAAATATCTATTTTTTCTGTGTGCATTACTCTAGCTTTCCTCCCATTTTGTTGGGATTTTTAGTAGCACAAGTAATTTTCTAGAGTGATAGTTTAAAAAAAAACAACATCAGATCAGTTTTCAGTCACATTGCAGGTCTACATTTCAGCCCAGAGACATTTCAAAGTCCAGCTGTACTTACTCTGGGAACAGGGGACGTCTGGGTACCTTTCCTTTGGCCACTAGTCTCAGGTGTCAGGTCTCGGTGGTCCACCTGAATGTGGCTCTCTAAGTCTTCAGCACTTTCAAATTTGACACTACACTCTGGACACCTCAGACTGCCACACGGTCTCTCGTTCACCTCCTGTGGAGTCAAGCCCGAAGACTGTCCATTGGTGCTCCTGGTCATGCAGCCAGCACACAGGCCGTAAGGAAGGCCGTTCACATCCAACTTTACCAAGTCCTGCTTATTCCGGAACTCCTTCAAGCACAACGCACACTTGTAGAGTTTTTGCAAGGCCTGGCCGTTGGGCGATGAGGTTGCAGAGTTTCCTGCCAATTTCTGCATGTGGAACGTCCCATGGATTTTCAGCTCAAGGGTAGAGGTGACCGTCTGCATGCAGACAACGCAGCGAAACCCAGTGAGGGAGTTTCTGAGATCTGGATGCATCTGGCAGTGCTCGATAAACTCCTCCTCGCTCTGCAGTGGCATTTTGCAGATCCGACATGTCCCTGTATCCAAACTCTTGCTGTGAGTGACTTTGTGCTCCGTCAGGGTCAGGAGTGATGGGAAGCGTTCCCCACAGATGGGGCACATGTAGTGCTTAGCTGGGCCTCGATGGGTCTGCATGTGCTCTCTCAGGCCATTTTCTGAGAAAAAGGTCCTTGAGCAGATATTACACTTGTGGCTACCTTTGATGAATTCTGCTTTCTTCCTAGAACAGTCATCCTCCCCAGGCCTGATGTTGTGATCTCTCAAACGATGGTTCTGCAAGAGGACCTCCATAGTGTAGGCAGCCCCACAAATGTCACAGCCATACATGGGCTCAGAAGCATCTACATCGTCCTCACTGGCTTCGTGACTGTTGGAAGTATCTGGATTCTTCATTAGCATGTTCTGGATATCTGCCCCTTCTGTCTTCTTATTTGTTGGGGTCATGCCATTAGCTGTACCATTTTCAGCACTAGCATCAAAAACACAATGTTTTTCCCGCAAGTGCTTTTCAAGCAAGATGATGGCATGAAAAGCTTTGCTACAAAACTTGCAGTTGTATTTTTTGCTGTGAGTTGTGATGTGGCACTGCAGTTCTACCTCTGTGCTAAAGGTCTCACCACAGAAGATGCATTTGTGAGACTTAGACGGATTCCCCAAGTGACTATGCTTCACGTGGATCTGGAGATCCACCTCCTTCCTAAAATCCCAGTTACAAGCTGTGCAACGATACATCTTCTTTTCATTGCTGTGCTTGACTGCCAGATGCACTTGGATAGATACCTTGGAATCAAAAACTTCTTGGCAAAGGGTGCAGTGATACAACACAAAAGTATGCATGTCCAACAAATGCTTCTGCAAATCATCCACTGAAGAAAACTGTTTGTCGCAGCTCTCACATACATAATGAGTTGAAGTTGTCATGTAATGTACAGTGAGATGTTGCAGAAGAGACTCCTGGGAATCAAAGTCTTCTTTACACTGAGGGCAAGACTGTTTCCTCAACAGCAACTCCAAATGCAACTTTAAATGGGTTTGAAAACTTTCAAAATTTGAGAACTTTAGATCACACTGATTACATGGGTATTCACCATTGGACACCGAGTTTACGCTAGCAGAAAGCCGTTGCCTTTTAGGGGAAGAGACTTCAACATCAGAAGAAACTGGACTCTGCTCTGCTTTTGACTTCTTATTGTGTGCCAGAGGAATGTTCTTGTGGTTTTCTTTAATATGCTTTGTAAGCTTCAGGATGGAGCCAAAAATGGGGGAGTTTGTGCAATAAGGGCATGAATAAACTTCCATAAAAGACTGTGTTGGCTGAATGACAGGGGAATCCAATTTTGAGTTTCCTACATTGCAGTGAGTCTGCTGAATATGCTCAGTCAAGGTTGCTTCGGTCAGAAAACCCATGGAGCACTGGTTACAGAAGAAAGCATTGTTGCCATCTTGAGGGGTAGCATTTGGGCCGCAGTGAGTAATGCGGATATGTTCTTGTAAACTATTGATATCTGCAAACATCTCCGGGCAGTAGTTACAGTGAAAGGCAGAAATGTTGCTAAACTGCATCATGGGATAGGCATGGTTTTTGTGCACCTTTCTCACGTGTTCATTCAAGTTGTACAGTGTTGGCATGGAATCAAGGCAGATCTGGCACGTGTGGCTTTGCTGAGGTTTGTCTGCATGAATGGTCTTCAGGTGGATCTCCAGAACAGCAAGGCTGTTGAAGTCACGCTTCGAGCAGTACGGGCAGCTGTAAGTAACTTTAGACCAGTTCTGGCCTTCCTCTCTGTCCACAGACCTCATCTTCTTTTGTCCTCTCAAAGGCTTTAAGGTCGAATCTGGAGTGGAGCCTCTTTCCACCGATGCGCTGGAGTCAGGCGTTGCGCTGCTCATGGATGCCACGCTCCCCAAGACTGGGTCAGGGCTGATGCTGTGATTGCTGGAGTCAGGTTGTCTGTGGCTGTCCAAGTGGCAATAGACTTCCTCCACTGAAGAAAACTGCTCCGGGCACATAGGGCACTTGTGTTTTTTGTTGGCATGGGCTTGATGAATGTGTGAGAGCAGCGAGTTTTCGTCTGCAAATACTTCAGGGCAATGAATACACTGCAAATCTGCCTTCTCGGAAAGCTGTGGGTGGCGTGTCATTACGTGCTTCTCCAAATCTTCAGTCTGACTGAATGTCTCTTCACAGTAATCACACATAAAATCATCCTTCTTCACCTCTTTCTCAGTCTTTGCCATATGTTCCTTGTTCTTTTTATGAGCTTGCATGTGACTCTGCAATGAGCTGGTAGATGAAAACCCACGCTTACACACAGTACACTTGAATGGTTTGCTGGAGCTGTGGGTTTTCAGGTGAATTTTGAGGTGGTCGCTGCGAGAGAACGCAGCCTCGCATTCATGGCAATGATACTTTTTATCCCCCGTGTGAAGCTTTATGTGGCGATCCCTACTTCTCTTGTGCTTAAAAAGCCGGCTACAGTAGGTGCATTTGAAAGGTAGTTTGTCACTGTGGATCTGCTCGTGCCTTTTAAGGTAGCTCAGGCGAATGAAGGACTTATCACAAAACTGACAGGGATACGGCAGGCCAGTCCCCCCTTCCTCCTCCCCGATGCCGAGATCACACCCATCTCCTATCATCTGAGTGGGTGATGCAACATCTTTGCTGGAGGGAGATGAAGCCACCCAGGAGAGTTGTGGGTCGTCATCACCATCTGTAATGGGAAAGCAGAAAGGAGATTAAAAACAATTCCCAGTGCATCTGTGAAATAAGGACAAAGCTCTCAACAACACTACGGGCTTCTGCTACTACAGCATTAAAAAAAAAACGAACTAAAAAAAAATATCTCTCTTGAATTTCAAAGGAGGTTTGAGAAAGAGAAATAAAAATATATTTGTACAAATAATTCACAAATATGTCAACATATAGTGTTAATAAACCCCATTTTCTTTAGCAGGTTTAACACCTGCTCACTGCACTGTAAAGCAATAAACAATGAATAAAGAAAGCAAAACGCAATGTGCAATGAAGCAATACAAACATTTTGAAAAGCTACAGTGTTAAGTGATCACCTGCGATTTTGTGGGTCTTTTTAAATGCTACACCAAGATGATTTTAAGTAATGTCTCCATTAAACAAAATCCTTCCGTTCCGCCTCAAAAGTGTAACAGAATGAAAGGCTGCTCAAAAAGCAGAGCCAAACATCCAGGTGAAATAAAAGCATGAGATTTGAGACAGCTCCAGAAAATCAGAGAAGAGATCATACCATTACCTTTCATATGAAAGGGAATGCTGCCTGTTTGGTGCAAAACCAAACAAATTTTAAAAGCCCAGAAAATCACCACTGGAGATCTCAAGACATCACAAAACAATCGACTTCAGGATAAACCAACAATGACCCAGCCTATGTCTTAATAACTATTTCCTTTGCTCAATATGAGGCTTTGGAAAATATTTTATAATTTGATATTACCGTAAAGAAACACAGCACTAACTCCAGCAGCAAAACAGTCATTTTAGGAAAAATACATAAATTGTTGGCAGCTTTCATAAACAGAACTGTTAACAAGAAACAGAAGAGAGCGAGTTCAAATATCCTAATTCCAATAAACGCGGAGACGTTGAGTGAAGCAAAAAAACGTCACTAGTCCGACACAAAACTGAATGCAGCAAAGCTAAAATTCATGTAAATGAGGGAAGGTGCTGACCACATATACACTTGGAGGTTCAAAAAAAGGAACCGGTTCTGCAGATACGTTGTTCTTATAAAACATTTAATGTTCCTACTTCAGCTCTTACTAAAACAAACCAATAAAAAAATCCCCAGCTGTGCGTGTAGGCTGCCACACGCGCACTCCTCGTGCTTGCCAACTGCAGAGTCACCAGGCAGAGGAGAGCACACGTACGGCGGAGCGGCTCTCAAAGAAGGGCTCAGCTAATGAGGATATCACCGCCGGAAGAGGTGAGCTCCTGTGGCACCGTTTCTCTGGCAAAGACCTTCCTTTTCAGCC
This sequence comes from Podargus strigoides, assembly GCA_028020825.1. NCBI lineage: Eukaryota > Metazoa > Chordata > Aves > Caprimulgiformes > Podargidae > Podargus > Podargus strigoides. The sequence goes on from CM051630.1 coordinate 3,177,242, forward strand.
CCGGAAAAGAGACAGCGGAGCTGCCTTGGACAAACTAAACCAAACACAGCAAACAACTTTTCCAGCACGATGAGGCTGCCTGTGTTCCAGGAGGTGTGGGTCGGGTGCCCGCTCCCCAGGGAGCTCCGCTCCCCCCGTTTAACTAAACCTCCTGCTCCAGAGCGATGCCAGACACCGAGAACATGCTTCCTTCAACTCCCGAAACACACCCCGGCTCTCAGCAAGCACCCGCGTTTCTAAGATGCTCCAGGTCTTTGTGCTCGACTAACTCCTCCGAGCCCAGCTGAGACTGAACCTCAGTCACAGACGATGAGCTCCTGATTTTCATGTAAACTTTTCTCGGGCTTCGTTCCCCCGACCATGAACCAGTCTCTCTCAGCGGCTGCAACAAAGGCTCATGTTCCCAATTTAAGCCACCTCCGCCACCCGCCCCGCTGCCAGCACAGCTTCGCTCTGCCCCCAGGGAGCCCCCAGCCCCCCCCGCCTGCCCTGTCCCCCCATCTCTGCCGCCAGCCGCATCCGGGGCTCCGTCCCCACGGACCTGTGGCCACGGGCCGTCGGGGGGAAGGAGGCAGCCGGCTGCCAGCGCCTGGATTAGGGGCCCCGGGGAGGTGCCGGTAGCTCAGGGCTGACTAATTCCCTCCTCTCGCCAGCTGGGCTCCTCCAGGGGAAAAGAGACAAAGGGGAGCAAGAGGGGGATGCTGGGCCTGAACTAGGGCAGCACATGTTGCATTTGCTACCGCTACTGCTGTCTACCAGAGGGGAAAAGGAGAAAAACAACGATGGGGGAAAAAAAAAAGCACACCACCATTGTGTTACTTACTGCTCGGGCTTACTGGCTGTAATTAAAATAATTTAACATGTCCAGTTTGCAGAAATTATTATTAAAATAGATGCATTTTAAATATCTCCCCTTTTGCAGCCAGCCTGCTCATGCCTTGTGCTGGGCAGCGGCACGCAGAGGAAGGGCTGCGCCGGGGAGAACCCCGAGCCCTTCAACTGGCTCCAGTGAATAAAGCTTCATTGTTCAGCTTTGAAACCAGAGCTGCAATGGGCCAAATCCAGTGGCAGCACAGGCTGGGCCAACTGCTTTCACTCCGTTACATCCATACGTGCTTATGCCAGCCATTACATGGGTCCACCATGCAAACTGAATAAATCTGTTAGAAGATCTCTTTTTGCTCTGAAACGAACCGATCTACCTCAAAATGCACTCTAACGTTCAAATGGGGCCAGTTCCCCTCCAGTTGCTGCTCTTCAAACATATTGGGCTATTCAGAAACCAAAATCAAAGCAAGCTGGTTATACTTTGTGAGTGATGCACAAAGATGTTGCTGTGCTAATACAGTTAGGATTTAAAAAAATAACATTTCTCAGGTTGGAAACCTGGGTTTGTAATTAAAAAAGGAAGCATTTACACAGACAATCGAAAGCAAAGATTGTCTCCTTTGACCTTTCACTGATTTTCATGTTTAACTTCTAGATTTTATTACATCGTTTTCTCATACTTTTACAATTCAAAAAGAATTAGTCAACTTTAAGCCCCAGAAACAACCTACCATGACTTCCTTACAAACCAGATACTAAATTACTAAAGGCCTAAACTGAAGAAATTAGGGAAAACTCATTATCATTAATCTCTTTATGGAATGAAAAATAGCCCCGTTAATTTTAACTTGCAATATTAAATTGAAGAAAATACCTACAATGAACTGAGAAGGAAATTCTTAGGTATTTTATCAGAGTAATATTTTAGTGGGAAGATATATTTTAGATGTAGTGTGACATGTCTGGCAATGATGGTTAGAATAATAATTCTACATTAATGCAATCAAAGGAATGTAGCAGAATGAGAAAAATCACTTTCAAAAAGGAGATTAAAGTCATTAAAAATGGCTAATCCTGCAAAGTGGGACTGTTCTAAAATAGAGAATCACATGGCTAGTGCAAGGCTTTTGTCATTTGTGCATAAGAGAATCAAAACAAGTATTAAAAGGGTAAGAAAATTCAATAAAAAGTTTAATTAGGAAAAAAAAAGAGCATTAAGGAAGCTTCAGGATGTCAGCAGTCCTCAGGATATATGTGCGGGTCATGAAGCTTAAAGGGCCAAACTTGATAATCAATCTCAAAGTGGTACAGTAATTTAGCAACTTAATGTTCAGCACGTTTACACGACTGCAAGCATTTATCATCATCACCGAGGAGCTAATTCCAGCCTCAATGCATTCAATAAATGTATTTTTTCCTTCTAATAAGAGCAATTTGGCCAAACTGCAGTATAAATCATATTTCATTCTCTGTTTATCTTCCAGATAACATGAGCCAAGTTCAGAAATATACTCGTGAAGCTAAAACAATAGAATGAAGTCTTAAAAAATGTGACCTCTCTTAGAAAGGAGACATACAGCTCATCACAGATTGCCAGGAGTAAGCAGCACTGCCGTCTCAGCATACACTGATGACATTGATATATTTATTATTTCAGAGTTATTTTGCTAATAGAAATAAAATCAGCCAGACACAATTTCACAAACACTTTCTCCCATCTCCCTGCTCCAAGCTGGTTGGAATCCTTATGCTCTGCTCCCACCAGACTTTGAGCTGAGCCACATTTGAAGCAGTTGCAGAGGGCCAGGCTTGCTCAGCTGCCCAGTCACCCGCGTGGCCCCAGCCCTGGGGTCAGCGTTCATGGGCAGGGGCTGCACAATCCCAGGCTGCCCCCCCAGCCAGCTGCTTTTTCTCTTGAACAAAAGGTATGAACAGAGACGCCATTTGCCGGCCCAGACCTGAAGTTCATGCCTAAACCCTCTTGTTTACCAATGCAGAGCATCACCGGGTTCCCCTCCAGTGAAAAACCTCCCCACTCTGTCTCCTCTATGTGTGGAGGGTTCAGGTGGCTCTTCCACATCCCCTCACACCACAGGCACGTTGCAATGTGGCCAGCACAGTATGGGAGGCCAGTTTATTCCAGTTGGTTTGGGTTCAAACAGCAGCATGGGACTCAGAAAAGGCCACACAAACTTCCCAGGTATCAACAAAATATCCAGGGTTTGGCCAAAGAGGGAACTTCAGGACTCCCCTCCTGGGCCCAGAAGGCAACTCCACACAGGACAAGAAACCAAAGATTTGGAAGGTACTCATATCCTATCAGGTTTATTTCTCTAGCACAGAGCTAGTACACAAGAGAAATAGTTAAATTAACAAAATAAAAATCAGTTGTTGAGGAAAGGATTGCAGTTCATGTTTAGACTCCTGGTTCTCTCTGAGCCTCTCCTTGGCACACAAGTTAAAAATGGTCAAAGCACTGAAATCACTTTAGGCTACTGAGAGTTGATGGAATTCTAGCACCCAAAAAAGTGAGTTACTTTTGCAAACAAGCTTGACATCATAAGGCACGCTTCTGAACTGTGTTTCAGTTCCTCATCTCCATAATAGAAAAAAGCCATCTGCTCCTCAAGGGCAAATTGTAGGGCTTACTGCTGTATAGCTGTGAAACCCCGAGACACCCTCAGATGGAAGGCCTGATAGAAATGCTCTCAATTTCAATAATTATTATTATCACAGATGCTTAACTATACAACATAGAGATTGAGGACTGAGAAATCTTCAGTCCTGGTTACAGCAAATTTTGCATTGCTGCACTGTGTATTAAAGCCAAGGACAGATCATTACAAGGGATTACAGTAAGAACCTCACGTAGCATACGCTGCTCATTTACACTCCAGTGCTGGTGTGAAATAATGCAAATCAAGCTTACATAGCAAATGTTTTAAGTTTCAATATTTTCAGGGCACCGTGACAGCTTTTTACTTAAATTTTTTGTTGGAGTGTTTAGCCCCATTTTCCTGCACGTTTCCCGCACAGTTATAACAAAGTAAATAATTAAAAAAAAAAAAAAAATCATTAATATTCCAAACTCAATTTTCTATGCATATATTAGCTTCGCTGAACGTTTTTGTTCATTGTATCACTGAAGGCAATAGTGGAACTGTGAACCACCAGCTCTCGTGGCAATGAAAGCCTTTTGATGCTGACACTGCACCTATCTCTGAATGGTTTTGTAACTGCTGCGCTGTGACTGAAACCCAGCATCGCTCCAACACACTTCACTGAACCATGCAAAAGAGATTCCTACAACTTATTTATAATTACCCCTACAAAAATATCACGCAATCGTCCCTCAAAACTGGTCAACCTGCTCTCAGTCGAGGCACTAAGGAGGGAACCTGGGAAGTTCAGGTGGCTCTGAAGAATCCCACATGCAGCTTCAGACTTCAGAAACATTAACTTCTTCACAAAATAGACTTCTGAGTTTTTTATTTTAAGGCATTATGCCATTTTAAAAATATATGTATTAAATATATATGAAATGTTCAAAGCAAGCCTAAAATTGGATAAAAAAAACTAAGAGGTGCTACATAAGTGGCACCACAGGCGGTGCTTTCATTATCTGCGACTTGAGAAAGATGCAGTTATACCTAATTATATGCTTTTGTGGTAAACATTTTTGTTGGATTAAATTACCAACAGTTAGTGACTCTTTTTTCCAACTTCTCGGCTTTGCACTGCAATCCATCTTGAAGTGAAGTTTTTAAAAAAGAAAGAAAGAGGTCTGGCTCAATGGAAAGTATATATAATCTAATTTTTCTTCTCATGCAGAGAGTAACTTGGTATTTAGAATACAAAATCAGCACAAGATGTAGTGCAGAATTTCAAACATTAAACTTGCTGGGATGTCTGCCGCAGATAAACTGTTACACATAGATGGTTCAGACCTCACTGTCTTTGTTTAAACCTTTCTGTAGTGATCAAAGATATGTCTAATTAGTCTTTTTTATGCTACAAGTTAAAAGTGCACACAAAGATGTCTATTGAAGCTTAGCTGATATACAGAAACTTGTTAAGCCAGAGTAACACACGCCTGAGCCCATGTCTCCCATCAGCAGAGATATCAAGACTCAGCAATGACCATCAATTGGACAATACATAATTCTGTACAGATGCTAAAATCAGAAAGTTATTTTTAAATGCTATTTTTTTCTTATGTCAAACAGCCTCTCTTTTGCTGGTAACAAAAAATTAACATATCGTTAAATAAGTTATTTCACACTTCAATAAATGGCATAATAAGGGGTGGAGGAGAAAGTTTTATGTTAGATCTAGGAATAAACTAAATGCTTTCAGAGTTGAATCACTGTTTTTCTTTACTCCCTTTGGAAAAGCAGCAGATACCATATTCTGCTGTGCATCATGGACTTGGGACTGAAAACAGCTGCACTCTAATTACATGTAAAGTGTACCAAAACATTCCTTTTATCACAGACTGTAAATCTGTTAGCATCTGTCTCTCCTTTGTTTCTTCCACAAGATACAAGCTTGTTTCTACATTTTTCTCACCTGTAGCGGTGATTAAAATTCATTATAAATGAAAGGAGTGAACACTAAAACAAGTTCCTCTGTGTACAGTTCTAAACTCAAATTAGAAACAGCTGTTTGCTAATTCATGCAGTGATGTTTTGTCGTGCTCTGTGAATCAATAATAACTCACCCTATTCCTACCAAAATGTTAGCATTGTACATATATTTTGCTCAGCAATTTGCTCCTCAGAAATGTTCAAATGCACATGCAGTCTTTTTTAAGCGAGATTAGAAGATGATACCAGCAAAATCATCAATGAATTAACAGAAAGATCTTAATAGCTTGCTGCTCATGCTTACCCTACTACCTAGAGGGTCCTGTGCCATTCTTGCTTGCTTTGATACCTACAGAGCATTTAGCAAGAAGGCACGTTGTAAGACAGATGTAAAAGAACAAAACCATATACGGGATCACACACACACATCACAGATGCACCAGTCACACTGAGAGAATACTATAAAATTAGAGTTTCAGCTATGACATGTACAACTTTCCAACATAAGGAACGACAAAGCCCTTAGGAAAATAATCCTAGTAGAATAATTATTACTTATAATAATTAGTTATAAAATTAGTTATAATAAATGGTAATACTTATGCTAATTGTTCATAATATTTCTTCATATTATGTTAGCCAGAGCACGAACTGCATATGAGCTATTGGCCTTACACTCACACAATTATATTCTGCACTTCTTGCTACTTGATGTCAACATTTATCATGATTTCAACACTTGATTATACAAAACAAAAAGACAACACGCAGTGGTTAACAGCTTTGCTTGCTTCACTTTTTAAAACCTAAAGATACAAGTGGGGTGGCTGCAATGCTTTGAGCAGACCCCATGGCAGATTTGCAGAGCCTGCCCTCATCACCAGGGCCATCCCTGGCCCCTGCACTGCCCGCTTTGCCCAGCCAAAGATCCAGCCTGCTCTGGTGGAAGAGCATCAGCCTCCATAAGGTCTCTGCAACACATGCAAGAGAAGTCCTTTTCTCATCGATACATAAAGATGTTTTCCCTTCCTCCTGTTTGGTTCCTGTTAGCAGGGAGGGTGCCTCCCATACAGCACAGACCCAGGCATCAAGACTCTGAACCACTTGTGGAGATGTGGCCAGTGGAAGAGCCCTTCTGGCGGGATAAAATGCAAGTGAGAAATTTCCTAGATTTATGATTTCCTCTGTCCTATTTGATCAGGCAGCTCTCAAATACAGCAGGCACCTGTTCTCAGGCTGTTTTGCAGAGTACCCTCAGGCACATGCAGTCAGACAGACTCATCTCAAGCTCCTTCCCTCGGTTCATACCCATAACTGAGCATCAGAAATACAGGCTAGCTGCTCTTTGGCGAAACTCAATGAATGCAGAAGCCAAAATTACAGAGACACCGACTTTTCTCCATGAACTGATCAGATCGGTGTGATTTAATTTAATGCTTTACTGTGCTCATTTTCCTGTTTCTGAATTGTACTTTCAAGTGAAGATTAAGTCATCAATTACAATCCATTTAGCTCATTCACAAAATTCATTTAAGGGTCATATCCTGCACAGCGAGCAGGGAGCCCTGGAAGACAGCACTGACAAGGACAGGCAGCACTTTCCCACAGGATATTCAGCTTGTGCAGAACCAAGCCAGAGCTTGTTTAGATAGCGTGGGCAGCAGTCTGGAGGAGCAAGTGCCTTTAAAACTGGGGCAGTGGCAAACTAGGACAAGGAGAGTTTTGCCAAGACCCCTCCAATATGCTGCTATTACTGCTAAGACAAATGCAGATCTGCTTCTGTGCTGGTAGACAATATTAGAGTGGTGTTTTCATTCTGCGGAGCTCCGTTTCAACTTTTTGGCTGTGTATCAACTCGGAGCCAAAAGAACCACTCAGAAGGGAGAAAACTGGGACCACACACCACAAATGCGCTTTTGAGGTCCTTTCCAAACCCTAACATTCTGTGTGATTCTGTGATCCTGTCTTCTGGCTGGGGTCACCAAAAGTGACTGGATTGCAAGGATGGCTTTCTATGATGAGATCTTCAACTGATGCCATGCAGTGACCTGACCTCTGGGAAAATGGGTTTGCAGTCTCTGTCTTTAATGTATGAAAAGTATTTTCCCAAGAACAGACTTTTACTCCTAAATGAGTATTTTCCACCTGAGCTCAGTAAAAGAGATGCCGAATGCCATGATCCAACCTTACAAAAAAACTGTTTTCAAACCTGAGCCCTGCACAGGACTTTACTGCCAAGCTTCCTGGCCTGAGGAATTTAAAGCTGGTCATATTATTAGAGCAAGTTGCAGGGCAAAATAAAACCAGCTTGTTAAGACAGAAAGAGTAGGCTGTTCCAGACTCTCGTTTTGATCTAGGTGGGAAAACTGTGACACACTTACAAACTTAATGGGCTGACGTTCATGATGAATAGACCTAATGCTGAAAAACACATGTTGGCTGAAATTACTCAGCAATAAACAAACAGTAAAAAACAACAACATCCAGCTTTTATACTGCCTTCAAAGAACAAGGGAAGAAAAATCAATAAATTATATATGACAGACAGTATCAAGTTTTATAGCTATGCATATGCATTATGACTGACTTCCAAATGTATTGTGTATTCACATCAATCCTATCGAAATCAACAGGAACAGCAGTTGCTCAACACTTCTGAAAACTCAAAGAACATAAATATGAAATATAAGCAGTTCCACACAGAGGTATTTTCAGAAAGATGCACGTATTCCCTGTCCCTTCTGTGAATTCAGAGTCCAGATTTCACACAAATGCTGTGAAGGGATATGAAGCTGCACTTGTGAACATCCCAGCTCCCACAAGTCTGGTGAGTGTAGGTCCTCAAGGCCTTGAGGTTTTGGAGGGGCTCGTGTGCCCAAGTGACCCCAGTGGGTATCCCTGGAGCTAATGAAGCCACCAGCTCCATCTGAGAGATGGGGTTTGCTCCAGCTAAGCAAATCTCCCTTTCTTTGGGGACGGTCAGTGTTATGGCAAAGCACAATTACTTAAGATTCTGGGTTTGTTAGTGAACAACTTTTAAAAAAATAGTTTGTTTAAAATTAAAATAGGACACTGCAAATGTAAAAGCACACTGCACAACTGGAATACTGTGTCCAGCTCTGGGCTCCCCAGTTCAAGGGAGACAGGGACCTACTGGAGAGAGTCCAGCAGAGGGCAACGAGGATGAGTGGGGGATTGGAGCATCTCCCCTGTGAGGAAAGGCTGAGAGAGCTGGGACTCTTCAGCCTGGAGAGGGGAAGGCTGAGGGGTGATTTAATTAATGTTTACAAATACCCAAAGGGTGGGCTGAGGGAGGATGGAGCCAGACTCTTTCCAGTGGTTCCCAGTGACAGGACAAAGGGCAATGGGCACAAGCTGGAACACAGGAGGTTCCATTTAAGGATGAGGAAGAACTTCTTTTGGGTGAGGGTGCCAGAGCACTGGCACAGGCTGCCCAGAGAGGGGTGGAGTCTCCTTCTCTGGAGATTTTCCAGCCTCACCTGGATGCAGCCCTGAGGGATGTGCTCTAGGGGATCCTGCTTTACAGCAGGGGAGTTGGACTGGGTGAGCTCTGGAGGTCCCTTCCAACTCTGACAATTCCATGAATCTGTGGAAGCACATTCCTGTGTATCACTTACTTAGATAAACATTGGCCATGAATCTGCACCCTGTTTGTGACTGGCTTGAGGGGAACTGCATTAAGCAGAGGGGGGAAGGAAGTTCTCCACCTACCAATACTTGACAGAAACTACTGAAAGGTTTAAAAAAGAAAATCACTATGGATTTTGTGCTATGCAAGATGAAAGCCAAACAGCATGGCTTGCCTAGGAGAGATGTGTATTCCACGCTCTATGGTAATGCTACTTCTTTTCCACTAACAGTATCCATCATTTTAAATAAGAAATGACTTCTAAAACAAGCAAGGAAACAAAAGTGTTTGCCACCCAGTAAGAATCTTTCTCGGTACATCAGTATTCCCCTACAACAAACGTGCCACATCAAAGACCTTTCAAGTTTAACCGGCAGTGACCTGGCATCTGTGATCAGAGGACCTGCACTGCACCACACAACAAAACTGGCCGCCGAAAGCTGCTCTCTGCTTCCAACACATCTTTGCCCTTCTGACTGAAAGGCCCAATGACAAATCATGCCACTGTACTCTCAGGTTTTCAAAAGAAGAGCTGCAGCCACAGCTAAGCTTTGTCTTCCCAGGGCTCACACCCATGTTGGAGCAGCCCAAGGAGAGATCCCCTGCCCGACCCCACCTAGTGCCTGTGCAGGCTGCAGGGGGTGACCCCAGCAGCGCCCGCTCCGCAGCACCGCAGAGTCACGGCGCATCAGACAGCCCTCTCCTGCGGGCATCAGGCAGTGAGATCAGCCCACGCTGTGCCCTGTCTCCTACACCAGGAGTCTGCAGAGAGGCTTTTCGAGCCTCTCTAAATTCTTTAGGGGCTTCTCAGGATGTCAGCCAGCACCGACCACGCTCCAGAGAAGGCCTCCCGTAGGGAGAATGCTCATCAGTGCAGGCAGGCAGGCAGGGGGAGCGCAGCTGGGGAGCCAGAGTGAATCCAACCAGGAGACAACAGCCCTTCCAGCCCTGCTGTGCTCCTGCCAAGAGACATGCAGAGCCCGGCAGAAACCTCCCCTCCAGCCGTGGCTACGCTTCCAGCCTCAGCTGCAGGCACTGCGCTCTGCCCACCTACCGGAACGGGACAGCACTTTCCTTAAAGTTCTCCAGCAGCAAAGGGGGCTTCCTCCTGGACTGTTTAATACAGCCCTAGGTGCCAAGTGTCTGTATTCAGATAGCTCTAGTTTAACCAGCAATGTAGGTTTCTTTCTGACCATGTATATGTGGCTGTTTTCTTTCCTCCCACAAAGGTGAACTGAACGATTTATTCTAGTTAGTAACTGTCTCTGTGCCTTGGTCATGGGTAAATGAGGGAGTGAATTTATAATGAGGAAAGGTGCGGGGCACAATTATTTGTTTAAATGGGATTAAAATGAGGGTTGGAGTGTACACTGAATCATCTCAATTTATCCCTGAAGAGAAGGAGGGACAGCAAACATCTTAGCACTTGCAAACAAATATCTCTTTCCCCACCATCTCTCCCAAACAGCACTCCTTTGACAGCAGTCTCACACAGACATTGGCACTGCTATCACAGAATTACACTAAATAAAGGTAAAAGCTATAGTCAATAGCTGTCTGCCTAACTCTACCCACATAATGATGACTGGCTGTACATACAAAAAAGTATCTGGGAATGTTAATAAACTAAAAAACTCAGTAAAAGGAATGAGGAGGCAGTGGGGAGAGAGAGATCGAATTTACCATAGAAAAATGCATCTTGATACTACAAGTACAGAAAGGATTTGGCTTTCTATAGAGGAGTCTGCTAAATTAAAAAGTGGGTGGAAGCTGGAAGTGGGTGTTTGGGGTGGGGGCATATTTCCTGCAGAGGACAAAATGGTCATAAAACCGAAACAGTGAGAGCAAAACACAAAAGAACAAAGCAAACCCAGACCAAACCAAACAACTCTCGGGGAAATCAGGTGTCAGAGGTTTGACAGACACACATGCACCTCCAGAACCAGTCCTGTTAAGAAACCATCTCCAGTCAGTTAATGGCTGGAAACACACACCCCCCTCTCCACCCCAGGTAAATTAATATTTTTTTTGTTCTTTTTCTCCAGATGTGAAAAGGTTTTGTACCTTCCCCTAAATCTCTGGTGTGGGGTGTCTCACATGCCCCAAAACCCCATGCACAGTGTGGCAGAGACGAGTTACCAAAAACCTACTACTGAAATGTAACTGGCATGTACTTGGAAGAGACTGCATCCCATCTCTACTCTCATAGAGGGGCAAAACAGTGACTTTGAGCTGTGCAAGCTCACACATTGGCTGTCTAAAAGAAGAAATGTTGTCAATAAGCTGGTCTTAACTGAGTGGGCAATTCAAATTTCAGGGTGAAATGAAAAATCGTTTTCATAAACAACACAAAAGAATTTTAAAGCTCATATGAGCAGTTTACAGAATCCATTTGGTTTTGTCATGCCCCTTTGCCAGACCCACAGCCAAAGCTCCCTGCCCAGACAGAACCACAGACTGGGCAACTGTGGTGTCTCCCGCAGGAGAGTAACAGAACAAGGTACCCCACACACAATTCACATATGATTTTTTTGTTTGTTTTTCTATTGTTTATTTTAGTTCTGGCCAATAAGGCAAAAATTTTCATGATAAAACAATTTTCTGGCCATAGCTAACCTGGACTGCTGTCTGAAAGAGGATCTTTAGCCCATCTCACCCTTGCAAAAACAAACAAGAATGGACAAATGAACAGTCTGAATGAAAATCCAGTAACTGCTCCCTCATACCTTTAGCCAGAATTACTTGTGAAACTGAAATACACTTCCTCCATCTCATACTCAGTTTAGCACATGAAAGTATGAGTACCAAGAGTTATGGAAGTACTAACTTCAGATCCCCATCAAGACCAAACTATCTATCTGTACTTAAGATAGGAGTTCAACATCTTCTGTTGACAAATGGAAACTCCACCTCAGGCATGGAGCATCTGAGTACTAATCTTCTCAGCAGTAAATATTAGACTGACATATAACAGGAACTATTTGATTTCAAACGATTCACTTCAGAGGTTTGGAGGTCATGGATTCCTAGGAGCTGATTGTTTAAGACACATCAGACTTGACTTTTTTGTTGTTTTTTTTTAAATCCATTTTCCTATTATTTAGGATTATCTTGTACCTTCTATCTTTGGATTTCCTATGAACCTAACCATAGCCCCAGACCACCTGGCTACCTGACATCAGGAAGGTTGCAATATCATGTCTACCCTGAAGTCTCTGTGCACAGGCTTAAGAATGACTCCATCTTAATTCAGTTCTTTGGCTGGAATTAAGACACTGGATCTGATCTGACTTTTTTCTTACTGTGTTGCTTTGTATGAAAACACCCATTTTCCAGTGGGTGGTGCCTAACAAAATACGAAGCAGAGGTATGAACACAAAGGAAAGAACCATTATAAATGCACAGAAACACACCACGTCAACACATACCAGCTGCCCGATGTGTACAAAAGCATTAAAAAAAGACAACTGTGTCATTATTTTAGAGTTTTGCTGTATTTTCCATTTTAAAATATTTTACTACCTATCTAACATCGTTAGAGAAGCTTCCATTGCCAACACCGGAAAGCAAACACCTCCTAACCATCCTACACAAATTCCTGTCACAATTTTTGTGCAAAGTGTTATCAGGTAACAATATTTACCATGTACAGTAATTAAGAAAAACTCTGAGATTGTGTAATTATGTATTTTAATTACATGATCTGATTAGGTTTTTTAATCACTTCATAAAAAGAAAGGAAATTCACTGAGGTTGTCAGAAAGTTAATAAAAATAAGGTAATTCACCGCTAAGGCTCACCATGGTGCCTTTCTAACTACTTCCTTGCTACACCCCACTGTGCCTAGGTATTGGAGGTCAACTATAAGTATTAATTTCCTTACTTTTATTAACTTTGGTGACAACATTCGTGCTCTTTTGGCATGGGTTTTTTTGTTTCATTAGAAAACACTTTTCATTTAGCTGAATGATATTTTAAGAGACGCAGACTCCTCAAAACCAAGAACCTGGTTGACCTCAAACCCACCAAGAGACTCTGCCTTGCCCTGCTCCATCCCCAGCCCCTTTGAAGGGATGCTGGGGGAAGCCACTGTGGAGCAGTCACTGTCACACAGTGCCATGTGAACCACAACGCCAGCCAGCACAACTCATCTAATTTAGCAATACCTTGAACAACGTATCGACAAAGCTGGCTGGTCACACCATCAAGATAAATGGAAAGTCAACACAATGCTATGAGAAGACAATGGAAATCAGCCCAAGAGTTGGATAGATGGAGTCAGGCAGCTGAGCTCAGAGTAGCCAAGCAGAGATAAGGTGAGTGGCAGCAAATGGTGCCTATCCCAACCTGAGAGGCCAGGCTGTTCCAGCCACAGCAACCATGGCAATGCCCACAGGCCTGGCCCAAGGAAGGGGAGGACCCAGCAGCAGTGAGAGGCACAACTTCTGCAGGAGCCAGGCCAGCCAGCTGCCTGCCATGGGCAGCAGAAATCACCCAGGGAGCCAACTATGAAACATAAGCAGCCCCTCAAAAGCATCCCACCAGCTGCTCACAGTGCAAACTGGGGGCTGATGTGTGTGCACGTGTGTGGAGAGGGCTGGGGGGGCAAGGAGAGGGGTGCAAGGGGTAAGCCTCCTTCTCCTGCTCCTGAGGCAGGACAGAGCGTGGCTGTTTCAGCTCTGGAAAACTGTTTTTCTAACTTTTGGATAGGGATCTGCTCTAAGGAAACATTTTGTTTATATCCAAACTGGGAGTCTATAATGTAATACTTGGCTATTGGATTCAGCAGCTCTGTTTTACTCATTTTTGGTTCACTCTCTCCCCCCACCAGCCCTTCTTTATTCTCCTCCTCCTTTCTCTTTTTACCTTTCCACCCCCTCTCCCTTGATTCCCTGGGGAGAACAAATCACTTTGGGAGGTTTAATGGACTGACAGGAACAGAAATTTAATCAGGGTGTGTGTGCACGGGCCAGGCACATCAGAAGCAACTGCAGTGCAATCCATTTGGGCTGCCCCACCTGTGACCCCAGCCAGGCTGGGCACCCCCCTCTCCACGGGGGAAAGATGGGGTGAGGCCCATCGCACGGGACCTTGGTGTTGCCTGCTTCAGGAGGAGAGGACTGCCAGATGCTGACAAGCCAAGAACGGTTATTTCAGGAGACTTTTTTTAATATAGAAACAGCTAACATAAAATGCATCTCACTAGGGAGGGAAACCATGCTCCCAGAAGTAAAAGACCACTAAAAAGCCTCTTTTTTTTTTTTTTTTTTTTTCCAAGGGAAGTCTAAAGCGGTTTCGGGCCAGATATCACTTAGATTTTTCATTTCCATTTTAGGAGACTTGTGCTGTGTCCTTCCAGTCTTGCCCCATCTGTGGAGAAAATTAAGAGGCTGCTGCAGTCCAAAAGGGGCAGATGTGGGCAGATAAAGAGACGGTGAAAAGTGCTTTCAGAAAGTAGAAACAACCTCAAAGAAAATCTGTCTCAGACAAAATGGCCACTGGCAGGGAAGCCACGCTCGAGCCTCCCCACTAGCATCACCCTTCGCTGCAAAACAACTCCTCATGCCACGTGCCAGCCCTGGGGCAACGGGGTTCAACTGCTGCCTGGGAACAGACATTAAAAATGAGAAGGGTACAACATGATTTAAACATGCTTTTGTACAGAAAATGGAAAACACTGTGTGCAACAACACGACCCCTTTCCCCTTGTACACCATTTGCTGTGAGCACGTCACATTTGCAAAGTACAGCTTGCAATATAGCATAGCCAAAAGCAACCTAACAGCATAATTTTCTTCCCAGGTACTTTACTTTTGAATTCTTCTACAAACAATGGAGCAGAGATTTGGAAAAAATAAGAAAACGAGAACCCCCTTCTTGCCACGTGCTTGTAAACCTGGGTAAACTTACAAGAGACCATCTTTTAAACAACCAACATGCTTTACTCTCGCTCGTGATGCAGGCGCTGGCTACTGCCAGTAAATCTTAACAGCACACAGTGAGTGATACCTGACACTCTGCAAACTCTCTGCTACAAAGAACTTGCTCAGTTGAAGGTATTTGTAATGTTTTTCGTTGCCTGTGTTTCCACTTTTGCTCTTTTATATGGCATCTCTACTCAATGAAGCTACAGTGTATCTGTGATGCTTACTTTAAAGCTTGCTTTTCTGTGCAGTTGGATGGCATAAAAGGAACCACAAAACTATGGCTTGTAAAAGAAGTTTCCTGACTGACAGTGCAGATTAAGAGAGCTATAAAAGACAACTATTGAGGACAAATATCAGTTATTTCCAAAAACCAAAAGGATTTTCTAGAATGAATCACAACCAAACTGTAACCCAAGATATCCAAAGAGAATAATCTCCATCCTTGCACATACTCAGCCTTGCCATTTTGAATTGCACTGTGCTCCTCACTAATCATCTCCAAATAAGCAAACACTTTCCCAGGATCCTACTCTATGTCAAGATATTTTCTAAAACAAATCAATCATTTTAAAAGTTACCATGCTTTACTGGCTTCTCTCCTTCCCCTCCACTTACGTTTTCTATCTTCTTTCTTTCTGCCATTTCTCCATCCCCTCCCAAAGCCAAATTATTAGACTGCAAATGGGGGGCAGGTCCAGACACCCAAGGGGAGAGCTAAGATCTTCTTTCCTGGGAAAACTACCATAGTGAACTCAATGACTATCTGTGATGTTTGCCGGTACTAGGGAATAATATTTCTCTTGGGAACTTTCTGGATAGAGTCTGCCACCTGGGTTAAGTCATTATTACAATCAAGCAGAAAAAAAAAAAAAAAAGGGAGGGAGGGAGAGAAAAGGAAAAAACACTACAGCAAGCATCATTAAAGCTCATCAAAAGTGCATTAGAGAACACCTGATAATATACTCTGAGCATTAATGATCCTTATGATATACCGTATTAATGCAGATGTTATCTGAATTCATGGAAACAAAATTTTTACATTCACACATTTCCCTAAAATAGGTGTTGGGAAAAAAATTATCTCTCAAAACTGTTAGTTGCCAACATTTGTTTGTATCTCTGGAAACATATAAATAAAATAACACCTCTGAACCTGTATGTGCTGCTGATCACAAATCTCAAACAAGTACTCTGACTTCAGGATGCTTGTTGGCATTCACTGGCAATGTGTGACAGTGAAAATGGATGATGCTAAGCCAATATTAATAAAAAGGTTGTGATTGTGTTGCCTTAAATTGGACTATTATCACTACTAAGATCAATTTTACTGGCAGTCTTAAACTCTCCAATGCTAGGAAGCAATTTTCCCTGTAATTTTTCCCCCTTCACATTACAAGGGAAATGCATGAATGCCACAGAATTGATAGTGTGACTCTGTTATAAGGTGCTAAGTGCCACGTTATAGCAAGAACAGCCCAGTTGTCTAAAGAGCCTAATACTTCAACCAATAACTGAAATGGAGGTCAAAAAATTAATTCTAGGCACTGCTTAAGTCCTGTGTTCCTCCTTTACAGAGACTGCAAATCATGTCAAGTTCTGCATAAATAGGTTTTGTGGGGGTATTAGAGGGTGAATTACTGTCATCTAGGTGCTAGTGCTTAGTAAAGCAAGGACTATCAAACCAATTTTGCCAAAATCCAATGTGAACTGCTGCTCTCAAAGACAGAAGGTCACCCAACCAAGAACGCTTCATAACAAAAGCACTGAAACAAAACAAAAAAAACCCCAAATACACATACATTCTTACAAAGGAGTGTTTTAGAAATACACCAATCACTCCTAAAGACCATTCTCTTATTGCTATTCGAAAGCTGAAGAGAAATCTTGTTCCTAAACAAGGGCCTGATAAGGTTTGCAGCATCTCAGAATTACTTCTGGAAATACTGGAAGCAGGAATTATTTTTAGTGCAGCTGAGAGGCCAGGCGTATTTCAGGCAATCTCCCAGAGCCTGCTTCTATACCATGTGGGACATAAACCCACAAACTATGAAAGAACCCAAATCAGTATTGTTTTCTCAAGTGACATCCATTATCCCTCATCTGAGAAAATTAACACGTGTATCCAGAAGCTCAATAAACTAAGCTCAGAGCTAAAAGTCCAGGATTAACTCTTTCTGCGCCACAATAAATGCCATCTTTTAAGACAGCAAACTGCTAATATAGCCTATTTTATATGCAGTGTTTCTGCTATTTAAAGCAAACAGGGGCATCAAAATACATTTACGCTCAAGCATAGCTGCAAAATATTACAGTACACAAGGTAATCGAGAATTTCCAAATTCCAAACAGCTACAGAGATATGAAAATGGAGATACAGAAGGGCCATTAGACCAACACATGCTGGTTTGGGGAGCATTAGGAAGAGTGCCACAAAATGAATAAAAACCAGCTTTTGTGCAAAGTCTCTTATTTTTTGACATCTGAGTTAGCCACTGTATCTAGCAGTAAAATGCTATGAATGTTAAATATAGGCAACCTTTGTTGCTCTGCCAGCTTGTTTCTACATCAAATGTTCATACTTGAAGATTTCTGTTCCAGACAAGTGCTCAGTACTTTTTTTTATCTTCCTGATCTGCCAAAAGACAGGATATTCCATGGATCAGACATATTTTTTGTCTTCTTTGTGCTCATATGAATAAATTGGGCGGTCCATAAATCTGAACAGCACTTACTCTGAAGAGCTGAGCACAAATACTTAGAATGATTGATAAAGCTGAATTTCCTACATAAGTACATAGAAAACTCCAGGCAGGTACTAATTCCAGACTGAGTTTTACTATGCTGCCCATACAGCCCTGCACTCTGACACGCTAACATATATTACTAGGTATCCAGAACAAAAGCAAGGAAGGGTTTTCTTGACCCACCAAGTGCATTGTACTTGTTTACAAATAGTGCTCTGAGATGGCAAACTCAGGCCAAAGTTTATGACATTAACATATGAACAGGCAGGCAGCTTTCTGTAGGCTGTGTGTTGTTCCTCCCAGCATCACAGAAACGGATCTTGCATCTGGTGGCACGTCCTTCTCGGGGACATTTTGCTAACTAGCTACCCAGCAAGAGCGCAGGAAACAACGTCTGCAGAACAGTGAATTCTGAAGCAGGGATAATAATAATAATCTGATCATTATCCCAGTGCTTTAAAAATCGGACCCCCTGGCGAGAAGCCAAAATAAAACATCAAAGGAGGCCTCCACAAGCCGGGCTCAGAATCAACATTCGGGTGAGAGCCCATCACCTACTTACCCTGACAGCAGGCAAGAAAAGTTGGAGACATCTGCTCGGAGGCCAGGGGTCAGGCTGGTCGGGGCCCGTGCTGCACAGCACAGGGTAGAAATGTGTTTATGTACTGGGTGTACGTGTCCAGTCTTCGGTAGCAGGGAGGCTGCAGGGGGGCGCTTCTGTTAGGTCAGAGGCTGCCCTGTGCTGGACACAGCCAGCTCCACAACAGACCCACCACTAACTGACCATCACTGGACTGACCAGAACTCCCCATTTCCCAGCCCTCCTGTGGCAGAAATTAAAATTAATTTAATTTTCCCCAAGTCGAGTCTGTTTTGCCGTGACAGTAATTGCTAAGCAATCTCCCTGTCTTTATCTCGACTCCTGAGCTTTTTCATCTTATTTTCTCTGCCTGTCCTGTTGTGGAGGGGAGCTGGTGGGTGTCTGGCAGTTGGCCAAGGTTCCACCACAGTGTAGCAGACTGCAAAAGCCTCCCTAAAATAAGAAAAGACTAAACAACACCTACATCTGTACCTATATGTTTGTGGGCCTGACTTTATTGCGTGCATGAAAGTATGTATTCCATTAAAAAAAATTCTACTAGTAACATGAAATGCAAGGGCTTGCAAACAGTATGCTGCTGAACTCCCAAACTGGACGTTCTGGTTACCATCATGAAGCTCTCAAGGTCACTGCTGCCTGCACGCTAGTTAGATGTGCACATTATCTCGGCTGTGTTGGGGATCCCCTGTGCTGAGGGGTGACTGAGATGTATGGGCTTATTCATGGAGGAAGGGAGCAGCAAGTTGGTCCACAGATAGCTTAGGAAGAAAAATTGTACATCAGCAAATGTACCATGTGAAACACTACCCACACTGATTCAAAGATGGGTTTCTATATGTGCTGAAGCACTGGGGGCCAAAAAGCAAGAAGGCTTCTAAGTTGCTGCAACTTCTAGAAATCAAAAATCCATCAATCAAAGAGAAACCCATACTTTTTTCCTATGAAAGAACTTTGATTTCTTGGAAAAATCAATAAGAGTTGATTACTGAAAATAGCAACATGAACATAAACACCCTTCAGGCATCTCTCAAGTACCTCTGCAAATCACATGGCAGGGCTAGGCACATGCCACTGCTGCTAATCACATCCTCTCTCGTACAACAGATGAGCTTTCTGAAGTTGCAGTGGATGAAGAAACTGCCAAGCCGAAAACAGTGCCTTCACTAAACAGTGCTGTTCACACCAGGCTCGTGGCTGGCTGGGGATGTCACAGAGAAGCTGCTTTCAAAACCTGCTCACAGGGATTGCTTCAGCAGTTGAGAGAGATGAGGCAAGCAGTATCTGTGGTGCCAAAGAGCATCCAGTGATCTGAGCATTTTTGATAGCCTGATGAAGAAGACCTGCTCTTCTGTAAAGCTGTGCTAGGAAAACACACATTTGAGATGTCTGGAGAAGTCACTGTCAGCGGTCCCATCACATGGACCCACACACTCACACATGAGGCCTCATGATGCCCCTTTCTAATATATCAGTATGTATTTTTGTACTAATCTCAGCCTAAAAACCTGTTGCAAGGTCTCCATGAAGCTGCCCAAGTTAATTAAACACCGTCCATGATTTCTCATACATCTCAACACACTTTGCCTGTGTTTCCTTTTTCACAAAAGGTAAAGTGGCCTCCATAAAATAAGGGACTAATTCAACTCTTCAGATCAAAGCAGAAGGACAAACTTTTTGAATGGGTGGTGTACTTAGTCTTCTTTGTGTGACCACTGAACACCTAAGTGAGCTGAGCTCTTTCTTTCCCACAGAGGGAAAAGTTGAATGGTTTGACATGAAACATTTGCCAGATACTCTGCAAAACAGCCTTCAAAACAGCACTTCAAAACTATTTTCCAACTTCCAGCAAGGGAGAGGAGAGGACAGGGTCATTGACTCTATCATCTGACCAAGGCAACAAACATGTCTGGTAGAAGTTGACCTTTTCTTAATCAAGGACCCACTTGCTTTTCAACTCTGAAGATACCTAGTTTGCAGAGACCCACCTTCATTCTCCTACAAGGATGTGACAGAGCCTTGTGGATACCTGGCATGATCAAAAGGAAACATGGCAATAATATGTCAAATCACAAATTATTGCAGCCTCTTCCCAGTGCAAGTATGTGTAGGAGATCCCACGTTCCACCTACCCGTATGGTTCAACTGGGAAACACTTTTACCAACACGTGGCCCCTTAAAAGTGAAGGTTTTCTTTTGATTTTTTAATCACAGTCTCTTATTATTATTAATTACTTGTTACTTCTGTATGAAGCTTAACCTGACTTCTGCTGGGAGAATACAAGTCATGAAGGTGCTTTCTTTTTGATAATAGGGAAAATTTTGCTTGTCAGTATGGAGGGAGGACCAGGGCCACCTTACAATCCACACCAGCAGAATTAGCTCTTGGGAGTAGCACAAATCATTGTGTCCCTTCTGGATATTGATAACTACCTTTGTCAAATCCTTCACAGCTAAGCAGCACATAAATACACTCTGGAGAAGGGGTAGGTCATACAGTGCAGCTATTTGATGAAGAAAAAGTATGAAACTATCTTTTCCCATGGACTTTTCCCAAGGTTTTGAAAAAAGATATGCTGCATCTTACAGGCCTAAACAGGTGCTCAAAGGCAAACAATAAAGACACTTCACTTCTTTTGTGAATCCAAACCAAACATCTTCAAACATAATAAGTTCAGCAGACACATGAAAAAAGACCTATTGAAATGTTTTTAACAGTTGTTCTGTTAAGTCAGACATTTTGTTTATCATAATGCTGCATCTACAAGTTAATGCAAGCCACAACCCCGGAGGAAGCCATCCATTTCACATTAGCTATATCCTCCCCATCTTGGCCATGGTTTTTTTTTTTACTACGAAACAGCAACATCAAGAGACAGCTCCGTACTTCCTCACAGTTGCATCCCACTAACACAAGGATTTACTGCTGTGCTGAGAGAGCCATATGGAGTCATAGTGCTCTTCTTTCCTGTCCCCTTTTCCTGTTAAAGCAGAGACATTTAACGGGCAGTTCCCCTTAAGATGCACACGCATCTACAAACATCTGGCAACCCAGGAGCCAGCAGCTCTCAGTATGTTCTACAATTTCTCAGGTTTAACCTGTGCTTCGGCTTGGATCCAGGCTGTCGGTGATTTCCAGCAGTAAGAGCTCCGGCACTCGCCCGACAGCACTCTCATCTGCGCAGACAAGCTGTCTGCACTTGTAAACAGGAGCACAACTCTGCTCAAGCGTATTCCTAGGCATTAGAAAGCACAAGTCCAAAGAGGCAGCTCCACACTGCACTCTCTTCGTTAGAGCACACCCTGTCACTCAGTCGGGAATATTTATTATGATGGGCCATAATCCACTGACAAAGTCTATCAGTCTTTAACAACTTTGATTCCAGAAGTTCAATGGCAACAGGGAGGAGAATTCAGAGAGAGAAAGCGACTGCCACAGAAATCCCCCTCTGCGAACCTGCGTACCCTGTGCTAGCAGACACGATCATCACTTATTTGTACCTACCCGCCTGGATGATAATTGCAACCCACTTGACACTTGTGTTGAAAGGCAGTATTACCAACAAGAAATCTGATAAATATTCAACAAAATCTAAATTCAATAATTCTATTTATCTTGAAGTCACCATCTCTAAAATCATTTCAAAATATTCGTGTGTTCAAGAAAGAGGGAGAGGGATGAGGAACCCCTGATTCTTAAACCAAAATGACTGAATCACTGCATTAATGAACACAACTTTTTTTTTATTTTTCAAGTTCAGTGAAAGAATGCCATCTATGCAAAATTTTGATCCCACATTACAAAATAATTACATGATAATTACATGAGCATTAAGATGTCCACCCCCCCGAGTAAAGCCACTGCACCCAACCGCTAACTAAGGCAGGCCTGGAATGTTTCAGCTTATTAAGGAGAAACCCAGCATTGAGCAAAACCTCCAGCTGAAGCAGATTTCCACTATTTTACTCCTCTGATTTCTAATTAATAATTAAAACATGTTCCTTTCTTTGGAAACCCAATTAGACTTACGCATCAGCCTGAAAACAAAACTTTTTTTAGTAGCTAAGCTACTTCTCATGGTTTAATGGGGCGGCAGGAGTGTTTTCTACACAGCTCCACTGACACAATTCATTTATTTCTTTCCATTCTACAATGGATATTGTAATCCATCCCCAATAATATAAACATTACATTTGCACAGCTAATTAGGAAGTTGGCACTGTGAATTAGTGACCTTCTGATTTCTTCCAGTCAGGGCTGCTCCTGTCGCCCGCACTACTTAGGATTCACAATTAGGCAATTATATTTTCAGCATCCCTTTTCCACTCTAATGCTGCCTCTCTCCTCACATCCAGTATGACCACATGCAGCAAATGAAGAGTTGTGTTGCTTATTTTGGGGTGGGGAAGAGGGGAAGGAATGGAGGGAGGTAGGGAAGCAAAGTGTATCACGTTCAATCCTTTTCCCTTCCAACCTCTGCTAACTCGACATCAGAGGATGATAGAGGGTCTGGGAGACTGCAAGTTATCTCCATAAATGTTTTAAAGACACGATTATGCAGAGTAGGTAGGAGATATATTCTGACTGGGAGTGAAGCAAAGGGAAAGAGGGACAAAATAAATAAATCCTGTCCCCGGGTGCAGCGGGTTGGTACTGAACCTCCATGCAGGGCTGTGGTCACTGAGCTGTCCCCAGCCGCAGGATGATGACAAATTGGAGAGAATTCAGAAGAGGGCAACAGAAGTGATTAATGGGCTGGATGGACTGATTTATGAGGAAGGGTTAAAAGGTCTAATTATATGTATCTTTGTTAAAGAACAGCTAAGGAGGTGCAGGAACTGCTTACAAGGGGATCACGTATGGTAAACACCCTCACCGCATTCCAACATTCAGCGCGTTGGGAAGGGCAGGAGGAGATCAGAAAACTAAATTTTACGCTAGAAACCAGGAAGGCATGCACACTAAATGTTAGAAAAGAGCTGCTTCCAACGGGAAGGGCTAGAAACCTCATCATTTGAGAGCTGTAATGGACAAAGCACTGAGAAAATACACTGCAGGGGATAACGTCTGTTTTAATGTTGATGCTCGTTTAACTCACTGACTAATGTACACTGTGGAGACATAGCATCTTTGTTAAAGCACAGTATACATCTCTGAGTTCTCCTCTGCTGCGAGAAGTTCTTCATTAAAATCACTTATTATTAAAGGCACTGCAAACATTTTGGGCCAAGTACATGCCACCCTACATCAGCTCCCGATCCACAGATGAGGCACCCACAAGATCCAAGAGTAGCAGTGATTGCAAAATTAAATCCCTTAGTTCTCAAATGTTCTCAAAGGCTAACTCAATGGTTTCAAAGTTCTGTAATCAAAACAATCAAAACAAAGACCACTTCGCAGAATAAAACTGTTCTCTATTTTCTTTTTTAAATATGGAGTCACTTTTATATCCTAGGAAATCAAGTGTTTAAGAGCAAATTAACCTTGGCATTTGTGTGACTGCAGAACAAAAATAAATCAAGAGAACTAAGCTGTTAGAAGTAATGAACCTGATACTCTTACTTATACCCAAGTAAATTAGGAATACTGCCACTGAATTAAGTCAATGGAAATACACTGAAGTAGAACTGGTATAAATTAGCAGACGACCAAGCCAAACATAACCAGAGCGACACATTTCCAGGCCATGTGCAGAGCTCAGCCTGGGGAAAATAATTTACAGTCAGCTCATGGAGACAGGAAGCAATGATGGCAGGCGCGACGGCTCCATAGCTGCTGTAGCGCTAGCAAGAGAAGCTGGAAAATGCATGTGCTGCTGGTCCTCTCCACACATAGCAGCAGAAACCAGTCCAGACTGTAGCACTATTGGCAAACATTGTTTGACGAGTAATTCCACCTCCAATTTTGCGCTGCCACTATTTGCAAATAGAGCTATACATATTGCCTGTAGAGACGTGAAACGTTTCAACTTGTACAGCAACCTGTCCATCATCTTCCCGATGCGTGAGACTACACACAGCCTCAAGCTAGCACAGCTGGACCTCCAGGTGCCAGATCAGGAGAAACCAAAAAGGTCCTTTTCCAAGAAAAAGACAACACTCCTTCCCCCAACCCCTGCTCACGTGCGTGTGTGAGAACTAAGCAGGCTTGAGGGGCTTTATTTATTCCCTGCTACATGACTATTAAGCTCTACTGTACAGATCTGATTCTGCCAAATTCTGTCACTTAATGTTTTGGATGTAAATTATAAAATCAGGGGGAAAAAATACAGTAGAAAACAGATGCTCTAAACTACAGTAGTTTTTCTCAAAACTACTGTTTACAGTTTTATTCATTTATTTGTTAAGCAGAGGAACGTGACAACATGTTCACTGCCATAAAAAAAAAGGAGACAATGGTTTTCTCAAGCTTAGCCATTTAAATCTGTCCCCTTCTTCATGAAAGAGACAAAACCCCCTCCCTTTGAGAAACTACACTCCCCTGCTGGACAAGGAGAGGCACACAACAGTCAATAACAGACCAGCAGCACTATATGGAGGCTCTGTGTTCTGCTAATGCCCTCCTGAGTGCATCAGAGAAGTAAGGAACTCAATAGCTTTGTGCCTCAGTTTCCCCACCTGTGAAGGAAGAAACATTGATTTTAATACTGAACTGCTTTGCAAAGTTTGTTTAAAATGTACCTGTGAGATGGAACAGCCTTGACAAGTGAGTACTTCAAACTGAGCTTTCAACTGATACCACTAACTCAACTGCACTTCGAGTTCAACTTCTCAGTTGACATCACTAAAAAGATTCATACAAAAGCTTTACACACCCGTGAAACTGAGCCCTCTTGTGAGGGGACATTGTTTACAGGACATTAAACCACTACACATCAGCACAAGTTTTGTGGCTCTTAGGACAGTCTGCGGAAAGCACTGAGAACAGAAAACTGATAAAAATCTGGAACGAAAACTTTAGCCCTGTTGCAACTACCAAGTCACAAACCCTACATATCACAGCAACATCATCGATCTGTCCTGAACTGACCAAAGTTTGTAGTTCAGGAGAGAAGGTAAAGAGCACCAAGAGTCGCTCAGGAAACTTTTGAATGTCATTTTAATTTGACAAGGCCCAATAACACTTGTTATTTTCAGCTTTAACCAGTCACTGGGTCTCTCACCAGTACACCGAGACAGAAGCTCAGTGATGCATTAACACTTTTCATTACTAACAGTTTCTCTTTTACCAAGGCTTCAGCCATGTTGCCTCGTTAACCCAGCTTGCCAGAACAAGCCAGCCTCCTCACAGAAGTCTTAGCCTTAGAAAGAGTTTAAAAAAAGAAAATTAAATTTGGCTTTGGTTCTTATTTTATGCGTTTATTTTTAGAGCATTTCCAAATTATATTTGTTTAACAGACTAGCGTATCTAAATCTTTTTAGCCACATGTATCACTCACCAACATGATTTTATTACAACTGGTTTGTTATTAAAGCTTAACCTTGCACTCAGTCACTAATCAAAAACAATTCAGGCAAGCAAATCAAATGTTCCAACTTCACTAAAATCTCCGCCCTTTAAGCAACAAATAAAGCCTGGCCGGCTCGCAGGGAAACTTCCATGTATCAGCATACCCACAGCTCGCTCAAATCAGGCACATTTCCTAAGTCTAAATTTAGCTGCTTGCGTTTCTTCAGAACTTTAATTCTTGACTATCGCGTTGACCCTACTGAGACTGTTGAAGTGCCAGATCTTACGGCTGCAGTCATATCGAGATTCATTTATGGCAAACGCAAGAAGTGAAGTTGCTGTAACACACAGGCACGCAGTTAGAAACAAACACACCAGCAAAGGGATCAGGCATTCAGAAGCTGAGATTCACCTTCCAGTACTGCTGGCAACGCTGTATCTCACGTATGTGCTAGTGTCATGAGTAGTACGTTAAGCTACTCAACCCGTGGAAGAGGAGGAAAGGGTAAAATCTTACGTACAGATAGGAAGGCTGATTTCACTGAGACACCACTTTGGTTTTCAAATCCCTCCTTCAGCGGAAGCAGAGTCAATCACCGAGTGCTCATTTTTGGACAATGTGAGACTGTGCCTTCACACAGAAAATACGAGCTCCTAAAACACCGCTGTGCCAGCGAAATGCCTCAGCAGTGGGGACATCTGTGTCCTCTCCATGTGGGAATCTGCCACCGAGTTAGGGCAGGTAGACAGGCTCCACCAGCAGATAACCAGTCCTCAGCACCCTGGCGGAGGCGAGCGCGGTGCAAGCGCCGCTGTTTTTCACCACTTCTCCTTGTGACAGAACAGGGAACAAATTCTTTTTTTCGTAAATGCAAGTTTAAAATTTATATTATAACACCAAATCCACCGAAGCTGCCAAGAGACATTGAACTCATGGGATCTGTGAAAGTTTTTCACACCTGTGTTTTTCTCCTGTGCCTAATATTATGGGAGGCATTTTGGAGGATTTTACAATGCAAGTTTCAATGAGACACTTACAGGCTCCCTCAGGCAAATTGTCACAGCTGCAGAGGTCTGCTACCCAGCTGCCAATCAAGGCAGGCAGGGAGTGTGTGCAGTGAAATCACAAAAAAGGCAGGCTTCATTACACTGCTGAAACCCAACTAGAGCCTATCTGAGCGTGCTCGAGCCCTTCAAACAGGGTTGCTTTAGAAAGAGGAATTTTTTCCTTTCCTTTCCAACTCAAGGAGAGGCTCCAGTACTCATTGAGGAATGCATTAGCGCCAACTTTCCCCTTTCCAATTTCAATGTTTGTTTTGCTCTGTCTGAAATAGGAATTACATTGCCCTATAAGCTTTTATTATTAGATTAGCTGATATAGCTGGAAAAAGTGGACAAGATTACAGGTTCCACGTCCCTTTGCCAGATCTCAGAAGTGTGTCTACTTTTTCCAACTCTAGAAGTGCTCCAGTAAAACATTATTTCCCTCTACAACCTTTCATTCCTCTATTTCCTTGGGGCACCAGAGCTAAAAGAAACTACTGGTATTAAAGACAAACTGTACTGGAAGAACATTTGTCCTCCTTCACTCCTAACTCAGAAATATTCTAAGGGAACCAACTGACTTAAAAAGAAAAAAGAAAGAGAGATCTGCAGACAAGGACAAACACACAGAAGTCGAGCCCAAATAATAATCAAATGGGAAATTTAAAAGCACATGGAAACAAGTGGCATATTGTAAGCCATTTAGCAAAGTTAATTATAGGTATTCACTACATCTGGTCTTGGCCCCTATTCAGCAGAGTATTTAAGCATGTGCCCAGGCTGAAAAGCCTACGTGTCCAGTCACGTGCTGAAGTTAGGCATCTGCTGAAGTACTTTGCTGATGCAGGACCATAACATATAATAAGAATCTCCCTGAAAGTTATCTAATAAACAGCTGTTATTTTAAGAACTACACAAACATAACACACATGTCCCTAAAGAGCTGGTGTCATGATCGTGTAAATCCACGTCTAAAATTGTTTCAGACAGAGGTGTGTGTGCATATATATCTTGTGAATGAAAACTAAAAGGCAGACATTACACTAAACCATATTCTGACACATCAAGCTGCATACTGTCCTCTGTCCATTACCACACTTTGCTATCCACACTGCTGCTCTGTTATTTCTTCTTGACTATTTGTTGTATTTTACCTCCAGTTAGTTCTGCCAGGAAAACAAGGACAATGGTTTGGTTTGGTTTGGTTTGGTTTTTAATTTGTGTCCCTTTAGATCTGCTTCTGATCACAGAAAATAGTGACAAAATGTTCAAACATAAAAAGTAGCTGAGCAGCAGACCTCCAATTTTCTGAATCTCCAGACAGTCGCAAATCCTGCTAAAATAAACAGCACTGGGGAAAGCTGAGCCCCAGCTTCAGAGCATTTAGAGTTAAACTGGGTGCGGGTGCCTCACGTCCTGAAGTTTGAAAATTCTGGGCTACCTGTTTACAGCGACAGGCGTATTTCCCGAGCGACTTGTGCTGTGACGACTGAACCTTGCAAATGTCACCAGGCCCCGCTCGGGCAGGGCGCAGGCAGCAGAAGCAGAGCCATTGTTGCTGGGGCCCGGAGGGAGGAGGCGCCGCCAAGGCAGATGGGGACTGCACTAATGCGGCGTGTCCCCAGGGCAGCCCCCCGGCACGGCGGCCTCCCCCCAGGCTGCTGCCCTCCCCAGGGATACCCTGGGGACGGGGCTCTGCCAGCACCACCTGCCTCCCCAGGGCTGTGGCAGGGCACCACGGGAGCCACCCCGCACTGCACGGCATGGCACAGGGTGCCATGTGTGTCACCCTGAATAGGATGGCACAGGGGTGCCGCATGTACCACCCTGCACAGCCTGGCAGGGGGATACCCCCCAAGATGGGGTGGCAGAGGGGTTCCTGCATGTGCCACCTCAGATGGTCTGGTGAGAGGGTGCTCCAACCTCAGTGACCTGGGGGCAGGCATGCCACGGGTGCCACCCTCCTTGGCTTCACGAGGCTGAGTGCAGTTACACTCTTTGCACGTCCTGCGATGAAGATGCACCGCACAGGGACATAATGGGCTTCTGTGATTTCAAGACAACAATAGGAACCTCCAGCCCTTCTCTCCTGCTAACGTTACTAATAACCTCCCTATTGTCATCTATCCTACCTGAGCTAACAGTTTATAAACCGCCACCCGCAGCTTGTCCCTTATAGTTTATTAACATACACTAATAAACAGTATGCTTCACTCCCACTGTGCTGCCAAGTGAAGCCAGTCAGAATAACGCATTAGCTTTACTGTTCTTTCTCAGCACATTTTTCCCACATGGGAACAATTAGGACAAACTCCCTCCAGATTATGTTTAGAGATCCATCATATTTGCAGGAAAATAATAATAATAATAATCTTTTTTGAAAATGCGTCTGTAGGCATCTACAGAAGATTAACCTGACTGACGTTACCAAAAGTGATAGGCTCCTAACCTCCTCTGCAGTTCCTCTGCGTGGAAGGGGTTAATGCTCCCCAGGCTCCGACTTACACCTATTATGCTCAAGTTTAAAAATAAGATGTGAAAGATGCATTATGTAAGGCCAGTACTGCTATCCTGCCCATCTCCTATTTTGGAATTAAAGATCATCATTGCTCACATCAAAGGGGCTGGGTGAGAATAAAAGAAAAGACAGGAACAATGAAAATAGCTACCCGACACAAACCAGATCAAAGGACCAGGCACAGAAAATGAGGAACTAGGGGGTCCTTTAATTACTGTCCACATCCTCCAAGTCATGTGGTGAAAAAGAAGGGAAAAAAGTTTTGAAGGCCACTGGGTTTTGTCTTGCTGTGGCTCCTGTTTCCACAGTCTGTGCCAGTTCCCTACAAACTGTTCTGCTTTTTATTTATTTTTTTTTTCATGTTATTAAAGTCAAATAGGACTCCTGGACTCCAGAACTCCTCCCTTATGCCAGGAGGAGGAGAGGGAAGGAGGGGTAAGAGGGGCAGTAGTGGAGATAGTCTATAGCAATTGCCTGAAACAATTTCAGTAGGACTGCTCCAGGCAGCGCCCCAGGAGCTGCTTTGGGAAGGAGAGAGCTGGCTACCTGAGGCTAGTCTTTATTTGCAGGCCTCCCGGGTTGAGAAAACTTCAAATTCACATAGGGCACTGCTCCATGGGGCAGCAGATCAAACCTGGCTACTAGCTGTTTGAGCTCAGCAGCAGAAAAAAGGATTGCTCTGGGACTGAGCGTAAGTAGAAGCATGATTAAACTTCAAACATATCCCCCCCCCCCCCACTTTTTATACACAGCAGACAGTTACGGCTAATATTTCAATATGGACTTTAAAAAAACACTGCAAATAACTTACTCCAGCGTGCTGGCTGCAGGTTTAAAAATAATAAAAAATTAAACTAGCTGTATTCTTGCAATGAAGTCAAACGTTCGAGTTCGCCTTTCATGAATCATTAAGGGAATGTTCAGTTATTTAAAGAGATCTCTTTTTATTTAACTCGGCCATCAAGATTAAAATTTGGATATTTGACCAGTGACTGGAGTGACACATCGTAGCTTTTACTTCCTTCTAGTCATGTTCCAAATGCGGTGCGTTTCTCCCTAATTACTCTTGACTTATGTTTATTCTGAAATGACAATATAAAAAGAAGTGGCATAAGGGAATAACAGGACAATGGTTTAAAAATTCATGTGCAAGAAGCTGACCAAACTTTCTAGGAAATAGTAGTGCTATGTCACTTTTAAAAATATTTTGGAAGAGAATAGCTCCGGGATGTTCCCAAGAAATTGTATTTGCTAATATAGATGCTAGGAGAGGACACAGACAGAAGTTGCTGAAGAGGAAAATGTATTCCTGTCTCAGGTCAGTTTGCCTGGATTTATGCTGTATGCCAAACTAGAGCATGAAAAGCATTCAAACAGAATTTTATAGACTTTGAAAAAGGCAGCTAATGTCACCAAGACAACATCTGAAAAAGGGGAACACAGGATACAAAGGCATCCTTCTCCCCATCCTATTTACAGCTTGGAAACTCCTTAGACAAGCAGTAAGGATGATGTTTTAAGAGGCATTTTAGCCTCCAAACTCCAATGAGTGCCAAGTTACTTCATCTTCTTTGTGATGGAAGTTGCCTCCATCGTTTCCTGCTCTTGGACACTAAAACACAGTGAACAGCCATTCCCAGGAGGACAGCTGAGGACTAAATTAAGCAAATATAGACTACAAAGCTGCTTTCCAAAGTGGGCATCATGCCTAGGCTCGACATCTAAGCAGTATGCTAGGTACGTGTACCAAGTTCCAGTTAGCTGTCTTGCAAACATCCGTGTTGGGAACCTTGCCCAAGCAAGCCTTCAAAGCTACTGTAGCTCTGGTGGGACAAGCACTGGAACAGTGGGACTGGGACATTTGCCTCCTTATTACAGGTCTCAAAGTATCACATTATCCATTTAGATAGCCTTTTGATCAAGAGAGCTTCCCTTTTGGGCTTAGCCCCAAATGCTAAGAACAGATGAGATGGTTTAAGAAAGTCTCCAGGTAAAACATGAAAAGGATGCTTAACATCCAGCTTCTGACGAATAGCTGCACTCAGGGAGCCACAAGGGCTAGGGAAATAAACACGGTCAATTAAATGAACTGATTGAAAAGAAATCAGAGATCACTCCAGGGAAAAATCTAAGATGCAGTCATACGGCCACCGCGATCTTTTTGGAAGGTGGTAAATGGGGCAAAAGCCAGGAAGAGCTGGAGTGCCTTAATCATTTGCCAAAAGGTGGCTGCCATAAGGAAGGAAATAAACTTTAAAGGAAATAAAACACAAAGAAAAATCCATGATGGATTCAACCAGCTCACTCAAAGCCTCTTGAAACCTCAGCGCTGAGTAGGGAATTGTAGTGGGGAAAATACAGGAACGGCTCTTCCGCAAATGTTCTGTCCCTTCCATAGACTGCCCCATGAAATGCACTGAGAGATGCTGAGTAATCTTCCAAAACACTCCAAGATGAATTAACAAGAAGGAATCAATTGGAGAGCAAACTAATAGGGATGGTACAGAATAAGATTCATTTTTTTAATCTCACCAGAGAAATACCCACATGCTCATTCATGGGAGGGAGTAATTTTCTAATAGTTCGGCTGGTTTTGACACACTTGCACAAAACACCTCAGGAAGACAGTGGGAACACTGAACAGGACTGCCAGAAGTCGAGAGGTGCATGGGAGAGCTACCTCCCCTTTGTGTCCTTCCTTTGCACCTTTGACAGGAGATGCTGGGGCTGCCCAAGCAGCAGTGTGCTTTGCCTGGGCTCTGAGCTCAATGCCATACATAACTGAAGAAGGCTAAGCAGGAACGGAAAGCACGCTTCACCCCTAGATAAGTAGTCTGGAAAGGCCATAAATGAGAAAGCAGGCTGTTGAGACAATGCCAGCATATCTAAAAATCAGAATTAATGAGCTCAAGCTGCCGTCACTAGGAGCATGTGTGCCTTTTCCTGTCTCACTTTCTGGAAACACATGGGAATTGCTGCAAAAGGAGGGAAGTCCTAAAGTGGTCTCTGACTCCAACTCAAGAGAAGGGTGTTCTGCAGAGCTAATCAAGTTATTTACCCAGGGAACTCAAGGAACATTTGCTGTTGAGATTGTGGAATTCTGACTTTGACTGTGGAAGTCAATCACCTGGTTGATTCTCATGTAACTTTGCTAGAACAAAGCATTGGTCATTAAGCCCTTTCAAACTGCACAAGAAACAAAACTCAAACTTCAGCTCCTGCTACAGATTCCTTTTTCGTGAGAAGGATCAAACAATCACAGAATAATTTAGTCTGGAAGGGATGTATGTGTATGGAGGTCACCTCTACACAATCTGTTCCTTAAAGTTATTTTGATGCTACCACAAGAAATTCACAGGGCATATTGGAAAAAATGTAATCACTACTCTTTTTTTTTTAGGATACTTTACAGGAAAAACTCTTCTGACAGACTAGCTCCTGGAAGCCCATCCATCACTGAGCAGATAAGGCACTACCTCACCATGCTTTCCAGAAGCAGGACATTTGCTTCCCAAGCCCATTTCTGTGACAATGTCTCAGGCAGGTTATGACACAGCAGTCGATGTTGGAAAAGAAAGCAGAGAGAACTGCCTGGCCAAAAGCACAGAAAAGTAAAATAAAGTAGATGTATTTCTTCCTTCTACTAAGTTTCTGATTTTATAAGCATGGAAGATATTATCCTCTGCTGAAGTTATTAATTTCATCTTATACTTCTCATTTCTTCCCCTGAGTCAACAGTCTTAGCCTGTGTTTCACTTCTTAGTTGCTGCTTCTAGCTCACTCTACCTTTATCGGTCTTTTCCCCTTCTTCCCTCCCCATGCTGTTTGGACATTTCTCATCTTCCTCTTGCCAGCTACCACCCCGTCTCGCATCCTCTCTTTCTATCTCTACTCCTGTTATTCTAACCTTTCTCTGGCATACAATCCATCAGCTTCCCTGATTTCAAGACCATGCTCACCCTCTTTCCATCTCTTCCTCTACTTTTCTGTCATCTCCATGGTCAGATCATTTAAGTCTATTCCTCCCTGAAGTCATTCACTCTCCTTGCCAACTGCTTTGTCTACCAGCTCTGTGAATCCAAGACCAAGGACAATGTGGGGCTATAAAAGAGATATAGAAGGGAGGGTCAATGCTGGGCAATCAATTGAGAGACTATTTTCAACATAAAGAAGATACAGGCAAAAAAAAAAAAGAAACTTTTTCAAAATTACAAGAAAACCTAGGTGAATTCAGTGCATATTCCAAGATTAGGAAATTAAAATTAAAGATTATACCCTTCAGAAAGGCACTACTACTCAGTCAACACTCCTTCAACCTGCCCTAATAGAGTTGAAAGAACAACTTCACAACTCTGCTGCACAGTTGCCTACAACTAAAAGACAAAGCATAACTCTCGATGCTTCTTAATTGTTTTACACACTGCTGGAATACAGTATTGACGTACACATGGCTATCTCAAACATAAATTAACTGATGCCTTACTGAACTTGCCCTCTCATCCTGATATGAGATACATACTCATACTGATACATTTTTGCATAATGATTTTTGCTCAAAACCTTTAAGTTTTTCAGTTCTAAAACCTTTTTAAAGACTCATGTGAGGGTCTTAATGCAACTATAGATCTGATTAAATCTGCAATCAGTCTGACCATTTCCCTTTGAGTTTAACTTGGATATATTCCTGCATGCTTCCACAGCACCAACTTAAAATAACCTGGTGAATTTCCTCCTTATTCTCTGGGGCAGATACAATGTTCTGGATGTAACCTGAGTGAGACTTTTCAAATTATATAGCAAGAAAAACCCTAATTTCAGAATTTTCACCTGAAGACCATGTTATACCTTAGTGACACCTTCACCCAGTAATAGGCACAACCCACAGGCACAACCCACACCCAGGAACAGAAGGAGAGCTGGGCTGCCAGGCCACATGGGTCTGCAATAAGGCAGGGAAAATGAAATATCCCAGGAAAAGCAAGAGCTGCTTCATTGATAAATGTCCCAAGTCCCTACCAGAGGGATAGAAATAATTTTGGTGGTGTTTCCCTCTTCATTCTTCCCTTTTCTGCTCCCTCCCATGCTGATATCTCACCTCCATCTACTGCCACCTCCCAATCACCTGCTACCTTGTTACTACTTTCCTACCTTCAGTGCTACGTGAATTCATCCAGCTTTTCCCCTAGAATTTTATCTATCTATCTCCTGCTGTCCATTTAAAAGCTAGGACATGGCAAAACAAGCATACAAGTCTGTTTCCCAGAGAACTACTCTCTTCTTTTTGGCATCTTAACACACAGCCATCTGTTTCAAGGAAGAAATCCGACTTTGCCCACTATCCTACCCACCAGCATGCCTTTTGAGCTCACTCTGGGAAAGGCAAAGAAATGAGAATCCAGATAAAAGTCACTTTTGGAACAAACCTTAAGACTTTGTTCATCAGCTGATGCTCCACTTCAGGCTCAAGAGAAAGATGCCACACTGATTGCCCCTACTTAAAATGTTTTTCAGTGGTGGCCTGTGGGCAACAGCTTGCTCCTGCTTCAGGAAACTCCAGGAGAGGTGGCCACCACAGCCTCGTGGGACAGACGGAGCAGCAGAGGGGATAACCTCCCTGCCACATGGACACCCAACACACGCACAAGTCGAACATGTGAAGCTGGCCGGGTTCCCCCGGGTTGCTGGGGAGGAATAACCCCTCAGGAGGGCTGCTCAGGCCGCCCGAGGCATCTGCTTTAAGTCAGTCAGTGTAATTCCCCCTCTGTCCCCAGCCTGACTGAGGGAAATCTCCCCGTTCGCAGGAAGGAGGCAAAAGCAAGCAGGTGCTGCCTGCCACTTCCTGAGCGAAACCTCCCGCCTCCGCCAGCCCCCGGCTCGGCACGCCTGCACCCCCCGAGCACAGACCCCACAGGCAAGGACAGGGACACGGGAGCAGCCCCCGCCACTTCATGCTGGCATCTACCTCATGCCAGCATTCCCCTCAGTATCTGCCACCTGCCTCAGTGACCACAGCCTTCCTCTCTCCTCAGAGACACCGTCCCCATCGTCCCCTCCACACAACGCCCGCCTGCCGCCACGCTTCCTGCCACAGCCACCACACTCTCCCTGCGCCCTCTTCCCTCAGGCCCCGGGGCCTGCACCCCCACCATCCCCCCACACCGCGGCCCCCGGCCCCTTCCATCCCACGGGAACTTGGCCCCTTCCATCCCACGGGAACTTGCGGGGTCCGGAGCGCAGGTCCCACCTCAGCCCAGCCCCTCAGCGCGGGCCGAGGCGCGACCCACAGGGCACAGGAAAACCTACAGTCACCACCACGCCTTCACCTGCCACGGCACGTCCAGAGGGGGCTTTTTGTTTCGCTTTTAAGTCAAAACCTGCCCCTTTTATTTCAGAAGTTCGTTCACAAGCGCCTGCTGCTCTCCAGCTGCCTGCAGCTGCCGGCTCTCGGCGTCCGACAGACCGACCCACACCCCAACCCTGAATTCAGCATTGCCCCTTAGCACAGGAACCATTTTTAAAAATTATTTCCAGAAGCAGCAGATTTTGTCCTTTCCCTACACTGCCCCTGGGCAGGGCTGGTGGCTCGGAGGGTGCCCGATGCCAGTGGCCATGGCTCTACCTGCCGCCAGGGCCCACAGCCCTCAGCGCAGAGGAGCACTGAGGCGGGCGGGCGGTGTGTGGGTACACCTTCTCTCCATGAATTTTACTCGCTTTTCTCTCTCCAGGTGACCTTGCAGTGCGTTTCCCTTAGGCACTTGTTTTCCACATTGCTGCCAGCCCTTCTGAGGCCAGCAGGCTGAGAGCAGCAGACTCGGAGAGGCTGGAGAAAGGAGTGCTCCCGAGCACCGCTCTAGTAAGACATCTGGCTGCCATGGGGCAGCTCCTCAGCTGTCTTTAAGGCAGAAAAAGCCAGTGTCACTCTGTCACTCACATTGCAGTGGCCAAACAGACCAGACCTCGTTACATTTGTGGGTTTAATTACACTGGAATGTCAAAGAGGAGAGGTCAGCAGCAGTAACCCAGTAGGCTCTCAAGACTACAAGGAGAAAGCAAAAAATCATCTTCCCTCTAATCTCAGCCATGCCCCTGCCTAAAGATGATCAGCAATGGCTGTGTTCGCATTAGGCCAAAGTTTTTACATGGTGCCTTCAAGCAAGTTGTCTTCTTCACAGCTGGCCTGCACCCTCATAACCAATGATCATGGCAAGGCACATTACCAGCTCTTTCAGAAGAGGACACCTATTAATCCGTGGGATAGGACATCAGTTGTGATTCGCAGCCACAACACCTGGGGCTTCAGGATACCCTTTCCCTACCCGAACAGCCAGCAAACGCTCCACCTTTTCTGTAGCTGAGAAAAGTCCCATGACCCTCAGCCCACGCACAAAGAAATCTTCTGTTGCCTCTCTGGGTAAAACATGACAGAGCTCCAGTGCAGACCCCAGCCTGTTCATGATAAAAGAAACCACAGCATCTTACCTCAGTAAGGGCCATTCATTTCACCACCATATCCACACATGTACTTTTTCCAGGATGGGAACCACCAAACTCACAGCAAAAGCAGATTGCAGTAATCCCTGGTTAATATTTATTTCCCAGGTTAGGGTTTCTTTTCCTACTCAACATTTGATTTTTAGTCCTCTAGCTCTGTAATACTGCTTGCCTGCCCACCCTACACAGTGTCTAAATGGGAAGAAGAATACACACTGTTAGTGCTTGCAAGGTTCATTTAAGTTACACAATACCCTCAATACAGTCTATTACTTCTTAGAGGATAATTTTTAAAATGGGCAAAGAAATGCTCTCCACTACAGAAAGAAAAACCTAGCGTATGAAAAAAATGCCAGTTTAGGCCTATAGTGTCATGGTCCACAGGGGAGGCTTTCCCCCCCCTCAGTACTAATTACCTACTAGGCAGGATATACCACTATGTGTTAAGTACCATGTCTGATCAAGCAGAGGACTTTTTAAAATAGTTTACTAGTTATTATGTATCCTGCACTCTACATGCTGTGCTGACATAAGATTTTACTGCTTGCAGATCCAATTGCCAAAGACTAAAATAGAGGTTCTATTTACTTAAAGTGCACAAACTACCACTGCTCCTGAACACTATATTGGGGGAATCCCCCTAAAAAGAGAAAAAAAAAATTGGCTGACAGGTTGGGAGTGAGAAAGATCCAAACTGGCTAAAATAAACCTGGAGAGTAACCGGTATAAAATACCAAAGGCATGAATCTCTGTTTTCCTCTACGTACATCTGGTGCTACGGGGTATGAGGTTGGGGAGGGGAGCAGGAGAGGAAGAAGAGCTTGCAGAAATGCCCAAGGCATATATGCCACCCACCAGAGTCCCCAGATGATTCCCTTCTCCGGTGTCACTATCCGCTGGCTTTGTGGGCAAAATTGACTTCTTGTCCCCGGCAGTCAGCAAGCGCCCAGCCCAGTGACCTGACAAAGCCACGGATTTTCCTTTTCCTTAAAAGCACTGAGC
Source organism: Podargus strigoides (assembly GCA_028020825.1). Taxonomy (NCBI): domain Eukaryota; kingdom Metazoa; phylum Chordata; class Aves; order Caprimulgiformes; family Podargidae; genus Podargus; species Podargus strigoides. The sequence goes on from CM051630.1 coordinate 3,215,079, forward strand.
TTGGAGCTGTGCGCTTGTAACTTCAAGGGGGGAGCATTTTATTTAATTGTGCCTTTTCTTGGCCTGAATTTCCCCCAAAAAGCTGAAGAGGGCATGTGCTTATTATCTTTTAGTGCAGCATGTGCTCAGTGCAACCTGAGCTCTTCGGATACTTCGGTCTGAAAATTAGAAAAAAAATTAATTGCGAGGAAAAACAAGGCTGCTCTGCGACTTTGATTCAATCAATTACCATTATCTTCCAGCACAGCCCTCCCTCCCGCCCCCGGACCAGTTGTGTTTAACTTTCTTTGCCAGTCGCCGTGGCCCCGCAGCGCGCTGGCGGTGCGGCGCTGGCGGCTGGCTCCCGCGCGGGGCCCTTATCAGGCGCTCCCAGTCAGCGCCGGCCCCGCACAGCTGTCAGGGACCCCCTCCGTCCCCCGCGTTATCTGTCGCCGCAGGCCTCGGCCGGGCGAGGAGGGGGCCCATGGCCGCCCCCAGCCTCCCCGCCGCCCCCCGGCCGGGCTGGGCTCTGCTGCTGGCCGCCCCGCTCCCGCCGAGCCTCCTCCAGCGAGCCCGAACCATCTGAAGAAAGGCAGGAACAAAACCACAAATTTAGATTAATAAAGCATTTGTTGATTCTACAGAAACTTAGCAGGCCCCTAAGAAATCCACCAGAGACCTGTGCAGCTCCAGTAATTTTCTGTTATATTATCTTTCTTGTAAAATACTTCCCCAGACAGAGCCCCCAAAGGGGCTCAAATATCACTGTGACTAACCGAAATCAATGTGCACTCACCTATTGACATTTTTACATAGTTTTTGGATTTAGTATCCGGCCCAAAACACAATCAAATCTTCTGCCAAGGAAATAACAGGCACTTAGCTAGTCAGCTATTAGTGTTACAAAGGAAAAAATGTGGGCACCCAAGGGAGATGGGAGAGACGGCATTGACGTCAGGGGTAATTGGGTGTCTGAGAGAAATTGCCAACGGCTGGCCAAAACCCCCAGAGGCCCACACAAAGCCGAGCTGCAACTCTAATAAAGGAAAGTAAATTCTAGAAAGGGGCTTTGCTGCAAAGAAGCCTAGCAGGAACCAAAAATATCTCCCACATACACAAACACACACACAAATAAAAAATACAAAATACGTTTAGGAGCTCTCTTTCGCACATCTGGTTTAGGCTAAAGTGCTTTCTACTTTTTTCCAGGACCACATGGATTTTTATGTTCTACCGTATGTTCACCATCTATTTTTATAAACAGAATTCAGGGCTTTAAAGAAACTTATTTTTAATCATGTGGCTTTAAACTACAATTTCTCTGTCACCCGCTCCAGCACCGTTAACAATGGTTGAGTCTTTTCTTGAGAAAACCCTGAACTTCCACGGAGATTGACAAGCAGAGCAGAGCCATTGCGATGGCCACGGTTAAGGAGCTGTCCGACTGGTGAAAGTGTATTTTCACCTATAAAACCTCCCTGCCACCTGTATTATATCTATATATTTCAGCGCCAGCACTCCCCTCACACACACACACACACACACACTCTGCTCACATGCAAGACCTGAGGGAAGAGCTTTCAGATCAGACACCCTGGGCAGAGTTTTGTGAGGACTCGAAGGCTTTAGCCTCTTCTTTCCAGTCATCCAGGCTCCTTCCATACAAACACTGACCTCCTGTCCTCCTAATGCACCTCTGCAGATAAAGAATAAAGTGTATTTGACCAGGTCTTACTAAGACCTATCTTTCTTCATCCCCCTTCTCCTCCCCCAGGACTTCTATTGTATTCCTCCCACAGTAAGACTCAAACATCTCGTCACTAATTGCATTGTAAAATTCAGATTGGTGCTTTCCAGGATGATTAACTGGTTTATATCTTCTCTGGAAAACATAAAAATGCCTTTTTAATCGGTGATTTAGAGTTTAAGCAACATTTCAAGAATAACAAGATGATCAACATCTTAATAGGTTCAAATCTTCTATTACACATACTTGTGTACACATCATAACCACTATCATCTCACATCTACAGGGGTCCTTATAGGGTGATAAAGTGAGTGTTAACAATTTCCCTTATCAACTGCCCTCCACTCAACCAAAGAGCAGAGGAGGCAGAATCACAGTTTAGGAAGAGGCTAAGGTACAAACAAAATGGCCACATGCACCAAGCACAAAGGGCTCCACAGTAGCTATGGTGTAAAGGAGTCTTTTAAAATACACCCACAAAATAGACCTATGTTTGAATAGATCAGAAGTGCTTGATCATAAAATTGCATTGCAGAGAACAAGATGATTATTGCTGTCAGAGAGGGAATGGGGGGCATTACCACAAAAAGCACACTGAGAAATATAAATACGCAAAACTCTCCACACAAAAATCAGAGGCAAACCAAAAAAAAAATACCCCAGACCTTGGGATGTAAAGATGAAATTTCTTCAACTTTTGCTGATAAGCCTAAGTCTTGCAGGTGATGCCACTGGTATGGAAGACTGTGTACTGTGCATGGGGCAGTGGGACAAACTGGGGAGCAGGGCAGGGGGAGAGTGTCTCCACTACCTCCGTCATTTCCTAATGGCAAATCTTCAAACATCACTGAGAGCTCTAAGTGTCAGCCAGGAGCATCAGGTGATCTTCACTCTTCTCTTTCTATGGTGCTTACAGTTCAACAGAGAAAGGGAAATTAACACCATTGGACTGACGCTGTAATATCGTGTCCCTGACAGCACTAACAGAAATAGTTCACGATTAGTGTCTATCCTGAAGTTTGCATCACTGCAGTTCTATTGTGCAGGTACTGCAATGAGATGTTTTGCAAAATTCTACCTTAATTTTTAAGAAAATCTAACTGTAGCCAAGCACATGTTGCATGACATATGAATTAAATCATTCACACCAAAGC